>OV281095.1:60000-2460000 GCA_923060345.2 Erebia aethiops | reverse complement strand
CAAATGAATAATATTTTAGCGAAAACCAAACAAAATTTGAAAACAAACATGAGTCTGTTACATTACATTATATTATACAGTATTTTTTCACATGAATTTACGAACTGTCTTCATACATATCATTCGTATGCAAAACTGAGTCAGTCACAACCAAAATATTCACTCAATGACGCACTGAATAAAGCGCGAAACCGACGTAGGTAGAAAATTGCCAACTTATATTTGACAAGTAGGTATATTACTTACGTCCTAAGTGGGATACGTTGAAAAAGATTAACATACGAACTAAGTACTTATACTTATTAGGATTTTTTAATGTGATAGACGAGAATATTATTTACGAGGCTATAAAATGTACAAAATAGAATTAAATAACTTAACAAATAGGACCCCATTGATGTGACGATTACTAAATTATCATAAGAATAAGTTGTTATGACAATTACAACATACACATAAAACGTAACCGATTACATTTCATTAACAATAGAATGACATACTTTAACATACAAATCATAATAAAAGCGTACTTATTGTGCTCTTAAGAGTTAAGCTCCCCCTCACAGAAACCCGATTTGAGACTTCAAATAAACTGCCAAAACAAATCGAATCAAAATATATGAATGTACAACCAGGTTAGGTCAACAATAATATGCGCGAATCTGACATATTGTTCGAGAAACGAAAACGGGTACACACAACTTCACAAGTGATTTATACCGTAAGGCTGTATGTACATTAAGCCCATGCGTATTTCCATAATTCGCCTTTCGGTCAGGTTTGACAGAGTGATGTACAAGTACCTATATAATTAAATCTGATTGATTTCTTAAAGGTGTAATGATTATTTCTACTCGTAACTATTCAAAGCCTCATAATATGTGGTTCCTTATATAAGGAAGACTAAACGATAATCCATCCTTATACTCGCATATTATAAGTGTGAAAGTGTGTATTTGTCTATCTGCTACGCTTACTCGGCCTATCTGTACTTCCTATCTTGATTAAATTTGATACATTGATAGGTTTCATCCTGGGAAAGCATATAGGTTACTTTTTATCCCGTAAAGTTATTTAAGAACCTTTATCCGCGGGGGCATCATCTAGTTAGAATTTTGAAGCATGCTGCATGGCTAATATTTCCTGTTGATTTGCAATACATCATAAATTTTGTGATAATTATGGATACGAGAGTAGTTTATCGGATAAGATCGATAAACTCATGGGTAACAAAATATTATATTATTTACCTCAAAAGTAATCTCGGCAAGTTAAGTAAACTCGGTGTACCCGCATCTTACAATGACGCAAATCGGGTCAATGTCGGCTATTCAGGAATTAGATAAAATATTCATAGAGCGAAGAAAAAAGCTTGGTGCGTCATGCTTTTACACTTTTAATACTTTTCGCCTCTTAGGAACCGTTTGGCGTTTGGCTTCGCGAAGATGCCTCAATTAACGTAACCAGGTTTTTGGGACTAAAAGCGGGAGTCGGGACTATAATAAATACATAATAATAGTGTGATATCTTTTAAATATCCCGTATCTACTTTTGTCTGACTAAAATATATCCGCATCGTTGATGCATGTAAGTTACCGAAGTACCGAAATTCGTCCGAAAAGGTTTCAGAAGGTCAGTCCACGGACACTTTCGCCTTTATAGAATTAGTAAAGTACATTAGTAATTAGTATGGATGTTTGCAAAGCTGTCTGTCCAACCGAAATTTTTAATATGGTCTATCCACGCGGGCAACACCAACACGTGGATCGTGTGATTGCGTGTTCATGCCAACTTTTGCAACTGCAAGTAAATACACGCTTGCCATTGGTTATAAGACTAACAAGGCGTTTGCCACAGATGATTTTTTGCTGTTTATCACCAACGGTGTGTGGAGCCGCTATTATATTTTGCAGAATATGTAACACACGTGGTGATCGTGGTGGATTTTTCTAATTCTTGGAGATCTTAAGGTTTGGCAATTTTCAGCGGCTATACGAATTGTCCCGTCTCAAGCCTGACGCTTGGTTGTATCAACGTGAGTAAATAAAAGTTTTTAGAGCTATTATTTCTCGCTGTTATTCTTTGTACCTTCGGGACAAAATTAAGATAAATTAGGAATTTCCCACCACGCTTCAGTGTTTTATTTCTAAATTATGATAAAAAGTTTTCTTAGAACTTTTATGTTTTCTTGTTAAATAAGTTATTTACTTTATGAAAACTCCTTTGAAATGTTTGAAAGCTTTTGAATATTAGATTGCGCGCAAATGCTAACCAACGAGTATTCCGAACAAAAATCGTGTTTCACATTAGCTGTCAAACTGAATATGACACTGGCTGTTATCACCCACAATTTCGCAAAATAAATGATTTATGATTTATGGCATCAACTTTTTTATTTTATTTTTATTGCGAGATAGGCTTGCGCTTGACGCTTGCCTATTCACTCTTGTCTTGAAGGTACTTAAGTACCTAAAGCAAAAGCAAGTAAAGCTCCCTGCACACAGCGGGCGTCGCCAAATCAACTGTGTGCAGGAAGCAAAAGCTAGTTGGAGCTTGCTGTTTTTTTCTTATGAGCTGCTCAGTGAATAGTAAACAAGGTTGTAGGTGTTTAACTTTTTACCAAACTAAGCATCAGATTACACTTAATTGACTTAACATTTTCGTATTATACTTATTTCAACATTTAATTTAAAAAGGCTACAATTTTTATCTTTAAAGGCTGCGATACTATAAACTGGCCATTTTATGTCACATTCAGAGTACAAAGAAACAATGTACACTGTGCGAAAAACGCAGTCCCTCCTCACAAGGGGATAAGCTATATGCAACGTTCCCTTCAACTAGAGTATTGGACCACTGGGTCAAAAAATGAGACAAAACCATACCTAACTACAAATTTAATATTATATTTTTATTTTTCTGTCGCGTTAGACCATCGCAGTAGCATCTCAAATGACGCTAAGAACCTTCAAGGATTTGAATTGACTATAGACTATAGTTCAATACTTGGACTATAAGCTGGTTGGATTAGGATGTTTGGAAATTATATGGCAAATGTGCTTAGGTATGTACTAATTATAAATAGTCAAAATGTATATTTTGCAACAACCTGAATTTCTAGCAAATAATAATTGATTGATCGTTTTAGATTTTGGTACTTATTTTTTCACTTTAACAATTCATTGACAAGCTTTGAGCTTCGTTGGCCATAGGTTTTTAAAAAATCGCAATTTATGTGGTAAACATACGATTCCAGAACTTCTGACGACTTCTACTACTTCTAACAACTACTACTTCTAACTTCGTCTACTTCTAGACGAGTAACTTGTCAACAGGGCGTTATATTAGTTTGTTTACCCACCTCAAAGGCGAATGGAAGTCACTTTGTCTATGCCCCCTGCCCTCGCACAGAGCACTTTCGATGTAGAGGCTTAGCGTATTACTTAGCGCCGCGGCTGATGAGATGTGCTCGAGTGCGGGGAGTCCATTTTTTTTCTTTTTACGAAATAACATTAAGAATGCTTTTAAGGCAGTAGGTTAATATATTTCTTTTCCTTTCAAATCGAGTGTGAAGCTTGTAAATTAGGTATAAGTAAGCATAGTATAATGAAGCGGACCCTCTGTTAGAAGTCTCTTTAAGACATATAAGATCGAGAAAGCAAAAAGAAGCAACGGACAATATCACTGACATAGTCCAACATTTAGTTTTCTTCTTCGTTCCTAATTTGAACCGCTAGGATATGGAATGCCCTTCCGGCCTCCGTTTTTCCCTCCTATTTTAATATAGGTACCTTTAAATCAAGAGTGAATAGGCATCTTCTAGGCAAGCGCGCTCCACCTTGGGCTGCATCACCACTTTCAAGCAGGTCTGATTGCAGCCAAGCGCTAGCCTATATATTTTTTTAAAAAGCCAGAAATAATTTTGACAAATTCCAACGGAATCTCTATGAGCCTAAACCCACAGAAACTCACGGGATAAAGCTAGTAGACACGAGAGTAAAACTTCCTTCTTCTTACTAATATGTTCACTTATATTAAAAACTTACCAAGTACAAAGTACCAGCAAACTCAAAGTTATTAGAGAAAGTAATCTCCTGTTATACTTTTCCTGCACGTTATTCGATGGTATCGAACTAGCAGTTTTTAAATTAAAAAGTATAGGTAAACATTTCGTAAAGGGAAAAGTTTTTATATTAATTAGTCTGGTGGGAGGAGGCTTTGGGTCGTGGACTGTATTAAATGACTAGCTAATGCCCGCGACTTCGTCCGCGTGGATTGAGGTTTTTCGGTTCCCGCGGGAACTCTTTAATTTTCCGGGATAAAAAGTAGCCTATGTGCTATTCCAGACTATAATCTATCTCTGTGCCAAATTTCAGGAAGATCCGTTCAGCCGTTGGCGCGTGATTGAGTAATAAACATCCATACATCCATACATCCATCCACACATCCATCCAAACTTTCGCATTAATTATAATATTAGTAAGATAAGATGTGTATATTTTGTGCCGTGGATAGTTACCAGTTTACCACCCTGCCGACAAAGATGTACCGCCAAGCGATTTAGCGTTCCGATACGATGCCGTGTAGAAACCGATTAAGGGTATGTGATTTAATATAACTGCCATACCTAACAGGTTAGCCCGCCACCATCTGCTGCATCATTAGGTGAGATCGCAGTCAGAGAATAAAAAAAAGAAAAAAAATGACATTATTATTATACAATAACGATGTTTAATTAAGACCAAAATTTAACTTGTTCCATTTTATTTTACTAAGTCATTAATTTCATTAAATTACTCGTAAGTATAAGTACGGTAATTAAAACTTTTTGCCACCGAATTATATCTCTCGCGAAAACAGAGCCTGTATTTTTAGAAGCGAGGCAACGACCTACGAAACCATGAAACGGAGTCGTAAAACGTTTGTTCACGATGTTTGTGTGGTGTTTCTTATCGGTCGTTATGAACCATTGACTTATCGCTATACTGATAGTTTGACGGGAGGTCACGACATCTTCTCTTTTGTTCTACGGTCCTAGTACACGTTGAACCAGCATGTTTGCCCCAACCACCACCATCTTAGACTGCATCATTTTTTTTTTTTTTATTTTTTTTTTTTTATTTCTACGTCCTCCAACATGATCGGAGCCTATGCTAGCTGCTATCCTTTCATACCAGTTCTCGCATTTATACCTCTCGTACTTTCATTCATCATACTACTCTTTCTATCATTCTTCGTCTTTTATTTATCTATTATGGGTGGGTTTCCCATCTATCTAGTGTGTCTAGGTTCTATCTAAAACAGGGTTTATGGTATCTTTATTAAAATAAACAGTACACTTGTTTAATATACAGTTAAATCTTAGTCTACATTGTTTTTTTTTTTTTACTACATTCATTATAATATTCGTTAAGACTGCATCATTACTTACCATCAGGTGTGATCGTAGTCAAGGGCTAGCTTGTAGTGGATAAAAAAAACCACTGCGCCAACGGGGACTACTGAGGCCATACTGCCAACGCTTAAAGAAATACTTAAGCAATATTACTCAAAATGACTTAAAATAAGGATTATACTTAATTGTAAAACAAGTAAGTCAACAATCATGAAACAGTATGGCTTTGAGCGATGGCAGTACGGCTCTTGCTTATTTATATATGACTAAAATATGTCAAGAATATAAATTATAATCCACATTTAAGTACGTCCCTACTAAGTAATATTTATATTGCGAAAGTGTGTCTGTCTGTCTATTTGTATGTCTGCTACTCTTTTACTGCCAATGGTCCACCGATTTTATCGGTAGCAGATTTGCATGATGCATCCCGGGGAAGAACATGGGCTGCTATTTATCCCGGGCAATCAAAGAGTTCCCACGGAATTGTTAAAAAAACCAAGATAAAAAGGTATGACACGCGGATGAAGTCGCGGGCATAATTTATAGTACTAATATATTATGCGAATATGTATACCGTATATTACCTTTCCACGGCCCATTCTTAACAAATTCGGAAGAAAAGAAAAAAGCTAGCTGTCTCTCAGAGACGGATATATTAATGGTATATGGACGGGCATAGACTAGGTTTCATGATGCAACACTATATTTTGACGGATACGTAACCCATAGCGCTAACGAACGTTAGTGTGAGAAAGCGTTGATTCACCATTTTTTTCACGAAGAAACAATTGTAAATTGACAGATGTTACAGTTAAATTTTAACTAACATAGGTAAGTTACGCTAACTTATGGTTTGAATAAACTGACATTACGAACCTCAGTATAGAGTTTACGGAACTCCAAGCGTTTCACAAAATACCTCCAATCTTTGATACTTGGTAAAGCCCGTTAAACGGAAAGAAGGATTAGTTCTCACAACAAAACAGTCTGTACTCAATAACAGATTAGGGTTGCCAATGTCGCAATATTTACATTGGAACAATACACCTTTTTGTCGCCCTTACCAATATCCCATTTCGCGGAAGGCCCTGTTTTTACACACACAGTTCTGTTTCCGGTTTATCCTTTTTTTAAGGATCTATTTGACTAATTCATTAGAAACAAATGTTTCCATACGATTATAAACGAAGATTAGCTTTACTGATACAAAAAGTATTGTTGTAACTATAAACAGTGCCTAGCTTAAAACAAAAAAAGAATAATTATTCAGTTCCCACGTATTTAACATACTACTTAAAATACTATATTTTTTGAACTTTAGAATGTCTAACAGAACCTATCGTTCTGGAAATATACTTATGGTTTCCAAAATATTCTCTAATTTCTTAAAGTACTTTGAGAATACTGCAGAAGTAGGTATGAAAAATCTATCAAATCTCTTCTTAGACGTAGCAATAACTATCTTCTAGTTTCTAATGAGAGTGAAGCCGCAGGCGATTGCTATAGCTAAAGCCAAAATAAAATAGATCTGACCCAACTAGCATTAAAGAATAAAATGAGCCAAACAAACATTTTAACGACTAGACGAAAATCCCTGGATTATTTTCAAAATTGACTCAGATTTTGGGTATTTCAATGACAGACTACAAAATAGACATAGGTAGTTATTGTACTAAGTGTCTTCGAATTTCGAAATCGCGTGATTCATACATTCAATTAGCCAAAAAGAAAAACATCTGCTGGGAGCGGGAGGTCGGTTGTCCGCACGGAAAGCGGCGTTTACGCCAAAATTCACAGAAACAATTGAGTCACGCACCACCCCAAACTGGTCTTAATGACATGGCAATTGCAATGCCTTACGTAAATGCTACTTTAAATGCAGCATGCATAAAAAAGTAAATAGGCTTTATTACGAGCATACATTAATTTGTACTAACTGATAAACCGACGAACGCAACCTACCACCCACGGCATTAAACGACCATTGTAAATTTTTTGTAATATACTTACAAAAAATTTACAGGAGGTCTATTTACACCTATTAAACAGTCTGAAAGAAAACTAAAAATTCAGAAGAATAAACACTCTGTACTTACTAGCTGAAGCCCGCGACTTCGTCCGCGTGGATCGAGGTTTCTACGAGTAGGTTTCTTGGTTGAAACTTTTTAATTTTCCGGGATTGTGTTACTCCAGACTATAATCTATTCTAATAAATATTGGCTTGTCTATGATTTAGATACTAGAGTCTGTTCAATAAGTCAGTTTACATAGAAATTATAGAAAAAGTGAATCTCATCCTGACGACACTAATAATTGCTGCCAAGTATTTTTGAAGAGTTGGTTGGAGCTGTTTCTCACATTTGTTTGATTCATGGGGGATCCTCTCACGGTGTGCCATAAACTATTTTTCAATTACCTTGTAATCAACCCATCTCTCTCCAGTCATGTCGGATTTTCCGTCCCATCGGATTATGAGAGTAAAGGAACAAAGAGTTCACCTTTGTTTGCGCACACACTTGCGTACTATAATCGGCCAAAGATTGGCCGCCGTAGCCGAAATTCGGTCGGGAGGACATTATTACAAGTTACAACATTGTGCTTGTCCAAAATGCACCTTCTAACTATAAAGTGTAGAGGTAAAGAGTAACATCTCTTATGGGAGGGCGCTGGTGTAGCAAAGGGTATGGCATGAATGTAGCAATTGTATAGATTGAAGTGAAGTATGCCGAGTTACATGAGAGTTAGTATGAGAGTTCTTCTATACTCCATACTTCTAATTCATCCCCATCCATTAAACGATAGTCATGAATACAATGCAATATAACAAAACCAATTAATTGAAAAATTTAATCTGAAAGTCCGCGTCATTAAAAATATGCAATCAAAGCATTGTATTGTAGTCAATTCTGATATGGCCCAACCGTGACCAAACATTGTTTAATGGCTTACAAAAAAAGAAATGTGTGAGTTATAGGACCCCATCGTATTTAAGGCGCGTGCGGACCATGCGGGTCGACCAGCCATTGTACATAATGAGAATGACTTCATCATAATTGGCTCAGTCATATTGGAATGGTCCCGTATGTTTTCATAAACTCGGGGGTGAGAAAAAAATAGTTGCTTCATTGAGAACAATTGCCTTCTAAAGTTGTCTGGTTTGACAATGGTAGTTTTTTTGCGTTTGCAACATTGATTTAAATTACAAAGATACATATTTATACAAGAATAGTATTTTTATACAAGACTAGCAGATGCCCGCAACTTCGTCCGCGTGAAATAAGTTTTTTAAATTCCCACGCGAACTCCCTAATTTTTCGGGTTAAAATATAGCCTATGACACTCACAAATAATGTGGCTTTCTATTGGTACCAGTATTCAAACGACAAAGGTAAGAAATAACATCTTTTAGCAATTGTTAATTTAACATTCATACACCGTCATCATCTTCATCATCGATGTCATATATTAAAGTACTTTTCTCATTGGAATTTATTTTCCGAACCAGTTGTAGAGAAATTCCTAACCTTCTTCCTAAATCGGTTGATGGCGTTATTTTTTTGAACTGTTCTTTCAAACTGCAAGGACAGACATTTTCCTTTTTATACAGATTTATAGGTCTTATTCATTATTTTGAATATTATAAATGCGAAAGTTTGGATGTATGGATGTCGGTATGGATGTATGGATGTATGGATGGATGTTTGTTACTCAATCACGCCCCAACGGCTGAACGGATCTGGATGAAATTTGGCACAGAGATAGATTATAGTCTGGAATAACACATAGGCTACTTTTTATCCCGGAAAATTAAAGAGTTCCCGCGGGAACCACAAAACCTCGATCCACGCGTACGAAGTCGCGGGCGTCAGCTAGTTCAAAATATTTAAGTTAAATCCATTTAAATTGCCATATTATTACAGTTTAGTGCTATGTGAACAATAGATTTCAGTATCACAGTGCAAAGGTTGACCCTAGAGTACATACTGCTTAATTTACTCAACTGCTTCAAGCTTATCAAGCAAGCAAACGATTTAGCACGTTTTACTAAGAGTCCGAGACTGCATCTAACTATAATACATAGTCTTATTTTTTTTTATATCAATGTTTGGTCAATAAATAGACGGTCGCGCGATAGCTATCAGTCATTGATCGTGTATTTTCGTAGCTACATTGTAGCGTTCTTGGAATAATCAAAAGTTTGTTTAACCGTAAACGAACCTGATTCTACGCGATAGCGAAAATATACTTTTTGTAATCTCGGCAAAGATCAAGTTCATTTAAGCGAGACGCGAAAAAAAAATGTTTTTTTGCCTATTTCATATCGAAGTTTTTTCGTTATTTTTTTTAAATACATGATTTTATTTAAGGGCTTTTAATAACAAAGTCAAAGGAATACAGTGTTAGAGTATTAAAAACACAGCCCAATATTATGTTAGGATTTTTTTTTACCAACTGCAACTTGCCTTTGACTGCAATACTTATCAGACTAGAGAAAATTTAGCAATTAAAAATTGCTAAATTTCGAACCCGGGACCTCCTGCTTTACAAGACAACAGCGCTGGCCACTGCGCCAGGGAGGTACGCAGATTTGCTGTTTTTATTATACCAATTAGTGTTCTCTTTTGTACTTGGACTTACAAAAATGCTTTTTATCTAAGTAAGTAACAAATTAAGCATGTTACTTAAAGACTCTATCAAATGGACGTGAATTTTGAAACTTTTTTTGAGTTAGATCAGTAATATTTATTTATTATCCCACAATCATGAGTTCAATCATCAATGAAAATTAAACAAAAATTAACGAACGTCAAACAAGCAAAAAAATATATATTTGAAAGTCAATTTAAATTCAACGAAATCCCTCTATTAGATTAGAGCCCGCATTATGGGGTAATTAAAACCCCACACGCGGCCGATTGATCGGACAACGGTTAATTATTTGGGACGCATCTGCCCCAGCGATTCGGGCAGATTGGTTTTAACGGAATCAGTTTAACCTTTGTTTTGGTTTGAAATTTCGAGGGTTATAAGATTTGTGGGAAACGCTTAGGTACCTACTTCATTGCTTATTTTTATACCAGATTGCTCGCTAGTTTTGACCAGAAATTCTGGATTGAAACTATCATTGGTTTAAGATGAACTGATTAATAGTATATGGTGAGTCACCGACAATCAACATAATATTATAGCTCGAGTCTCGTCGAGTTTCGAAGTGTCAAGTAACGGGGCATACGGTTCTAAGTATCGATGGACGTTGGGGTAGCTACTACTATTTCATCTGTGGTTGGGTGCCCAAGGTGCCAGAACCCCGCTCTGATAAGCGTAGCGACTATATCCAGCCTCCAGTTGACTGTAGTATACCCATCAGTGTGGGTTAATACGACGACGAGTTAATAGTCTTATATCTATGACCAAATAGACTACGGTTTCATCTGCTGATGAATTAAAAAAAACCGGGCAAGTGCGAGTCGGACTCGCGCACGAAGGGTTCCGTACCATTATTAATAAATAATTACCTTTGTTAATGAACCGCAAGACTAACTTTCACTTTTAAATTTCAACCCTCCGATTTTCCCCCCTTTTTAAATAAGAACAAAAATAATTTCCAATTTTTTTTAATTCCAGTGTCTTTGGGCCACTAATATACACAACTATTCCAAATTTCATGTCGATAGCTTCGGTAGTTCCTGAAATAATCGAGTGTGACGGACGGACAGACGGACAGACGGACAGACAGACGGAGAAAGTCGCACCATAAGGGTTCCATTTTACCATTTTGGTACGGAACCCTAAAAAACACCAGACTGCTCAGTATTTTTATCCCGGAATAGTAGCTCGCAGGATTTTAAAGAATCTAAGCGGATAGTCGATGAAAAGGTACAAGGTACAAGGTAGATAGGATACAGACACACTTTCTCTTAAATAATATTATATGGTATGGCTTTCTCAGTCCGTTTTTAATGAAGGGTGGTGTTATTCAAGATATCTGTGTTTCAATGTTGGCAAATTATAAAGTGACCATATTGCAAAACGCATCGGGCTTGCTCATTTGGGCTTTTTTGTTGCCTTTGTAACTTTAATTATTATGCTCGTAGATTGATATCGCATGTTATATTATTGGATACAAACAGGATGTTCGCAATTAACTTTTGTTTAGGGTCGGATCATCTTGCGGATACCGTTCGATCTCATTGGTGCAGTTGCGTGCGTGCGAGGTCCCGGGTTCGATTTTGACTGGGAATTGTTCAGAGGGTGACATTCGGTTGTCTTAATAACTTCAAGACTTAAACTTAAACTTAACTTAAACTTTAAGAGTTGTGACGTCACACCACCCCACTTGCAAGCGCTATTTTAAAGTTCCATAACTTTTTCTTTTGTTGAGACATTTTAATTATTTTTTCATATTTTTGTTTTATTTTGTCTTAATTTTCATAATAAACTAGCTGACCCGGCGAACTTCGTACCGCCTTAGTATGCAAAATTAAATGTATATTTTTCAATATTTCTGAGAGATTATCTTAATATTTTTTTCCGTAAGAACCTTCTCCTAATAATAACAAATACAACAAAAAAAGAATTAGTGAAATCGGTCCAGCCATTCACGCGTGATGCCGTGACCAAGGAAAACGGGTTACATTTATATATATATATATAGATATAGATGGATAGATATAGATAGATATAGATTTATAAAAAAAGGTAAACTTCTCCATAATGCTTTAATGTGTAACAGCGTAGATTGATATTTAACGTGTTTTATTATTGGATACAAACTACAAATGGGATGTTTGCAATTAACTTTTCTTTAGGAACGGATCATCTTCCTTATACCGTTCGACCTCTCTGGTGCAGTTGCGTGCGTTGCGGCTTTAAACGTGCGAGGTCCCGGGTTCGATTTTGATTGGTACCTAATTGTTCAGAGGGTGGCATTCGGTTGGCTTAATAACTTTAATTGTACTTTAATGAGCGACTGTGTAGATTGATATCACATGTTATATTATTGGATACAAACTACAAACGGGATGTTCACAATTAACTTAATTTGTTGAGGGTTGGATCGCCTTGCTGATACCGTTCGACCACACTGCCATACCCCTAACAGGTTAACCCGCTATCATTTTAGACTGCATCGTCACTACGTCAGATGAGATCGCAGTCAAGGGCTTACTTGTAGTGGAATTTTAAAAAATACCTTTTTTTTTAAATTCACTACAAGCTGGCCCTTGACTGCGATCTCACGTGATGGTAAGGGATGATGCAGTCTAAGATGGTAGCGGGCTAACCTGTTAGGAGCATGGCAGTTATATTAAACCCATACCCCTTCGGTTTCTACACGGCATCGTACCGGAACGCTAAATCGCTTGGCGGCACGTCTTTGCCGGTAGGGTGGTAACTAGCCACGGCCGAAGCCTCCCACCAGACCAGACCAGGGAAAATATAGAAATTATAAATTCCCAAATTGACCCTGCCGGGGATCGAAACCAGGACCTCCGCACGTTAAGGCAACAGCGCTACACACTGCGCCACGGAGGTCGTCAAAAGACCTAGTGGTCAAAGGCGCTCAGGGCGCGATTCCCAGAGAGATACAGGTTCAAATCCTGCCGGTTTCGCAAATTTTTGATATGTATATTATACTCGTATAAGTAAGTTTAGAAACTTACCTCGTATGTGAAGCAGTGTAATAAAAATATAAAATTAAAAAAAATACCTAGTGCTTATTATTACTACGAATTAAATATCAAATTAAGTAAATGGCTGTTGAGAATCTTTTAGAAGTGCGTGCCCAGGATTTGAACCGTGAACCAACCGAATATAGGATTCAAGCTGGATTCTCAACCACTAAACTATCACCGCCTATTATTATTAATGGAAGCGGCAAAAGTTCGTTAAACTATTAGCCACAGATCAGCGTCGCAGCCGTGGTGTGGCATACAATAGGCGCGCATTTTTTACCAACACCGTACATCATTTGTCATTTGGGCTTTGGGAAGGGCGACGCGTGAATTGGAAATGACAGTGCTTGGCCCCAACTAACAGGTAGAGCGTTTTGCTTTTAGTTGCGGCCGTGAGTTTAGTATTGCGAAAGCTACCGATTTATCTTTTTTTTTTGCACTATTTATAGGTATGTCCACACTGGTCCGCTATTTCGTTCATCTTGCACTTTCCGCTGACGCATGCGTGAAACACCGTAATGCATGCGTTAGTAGTAGTAAATCAGAGCGCACACTGCTAACGCGTTCGACGAATGCATTTACAAGACTCAAGGTGTATTAAGAGTTGATAATAGCGCAAGATGCACGAAATAGTGCACTGATGTGGACATTTAATATAAAGCACCGCTTCGCTCTGAATTTTAAAAACCCCAAGAGTCAAAACGTCAGTCAAATATATACTTATACGAATTTGCACAGTGCATTTTACGGGATAACAAGTACCTAGCCTAAATCCTTCCACACGATGCAACCTACGTCTGTACCAAATTTCGTCAAAACCGGTTGAATAAACTTCGAAAGTGTAATAGACAAAAAGACAGACAGACTCGCCTTTATAAAACTAGTGGTTCGCCCAGAACTGAGACCTCGCGGCGCCATCTATTGACATTATTGTGAAGTTCTGTTAAAAATACTGAAGCTCATTTAAAGTTAAATAATTTTGTTTCCTTATAATATTTATGTAATTTTAGTATTTGTTGTTCAAGTACAGGATATAATTCAAATAATTGATCAAGTTTCAGGCTCAGCCTTTCAGAAAATTTAGAGTTCTGAGATCAACTTTGGACGTTAGAAAATCTCCACTTTGAAAGTCCCCCATTTCGTCAATTTTAGGGGAAAAAATAAATAATAAATTTTTGGACTCTATTCCTAATTATTTTTAAAATGATTTAAAGCAACCCTATGTAATGCTATAAAAAATATTATACTTCGCATTCGCTTCTATGAGAGCCCCTGAAATAAAGATTTTTATAACTTTTTTAAGCCATGTTCGGCTGGAGGGCATCGGTTTACATATTATATTTAAAGCTGAAGTAATTACGTACAGTAATTCAGAAGTTATAAGGCTCTGGCAGACGGACGGACGGACAAGTGCAAATTCACTCAAGTAGACTCAGAGACCTTCGCCTCGCTCGGTCAATAAAGTAAGGATTGTTTTTTATAAGCTTAAAGTTCATAGCTTGGACCATACTTCATCTGGCGCGGCATAAGCGGTCGATAAGTAGCTAGGATTTAATCACCATTAGCCTGAGTTTGCCAACAGCTCAAAGATTAACGACACCAGTTATGAACATCGGCTTTAGTATGCATATTACACACGTAATATTCATGTAGAACTACTGTGTCAGCTAACTGCCTTTCTGGTGGGAGGCTTCGGCCGTGGCTGGTTACCACCCTACCGGCAAAGACGTACCGCCAAGCGATTTAGCGTTCCGGTACGATGCCGTGTAGAAACCGATTAGGGGATGGGTTTAATATATCTGCCATACCCCTAACAGGCTAGCCCGCTATCATCCTAAACTGCATCATCACTTACCATCAGGTGAGATCGCAGTCAAGGGCTAACTTGTAGTTGATAAAAAAAAAAACTAGCTCTATACTGAACGTCTTCCTACATAAATCCTATTTCCTACTAATTTTGTAAATGCACCAGTTAATTTTTCGGTCGGTTTGTTCATCAGCCACGTTGCAATTAAATGAAATGTACAGCTATACTTTATTGTACCCCATAGGTACACAAAACACATTTAAACAAAAAACAAGAATTAGAAAACTAGTAGGGGTAGTGGATCGACGTAATTTTTGAATTTATATACTTACCTAGTCGAAGACTTGGAGAATGAGATTTTTTTTTCTATTCCACTACAAGTTAGCCCTTGACTGCGATCTCATCTGACGGTAAGTGATGATGCAGCTAATGCCCGCGACTTCGTCCGCGTGGATTGAGGTTTTTCGGTACCCACGGGAACTCTTTAATTTTCTGGGATAAAAAGTAGCCTGTGTGCTATTCCAAACTATAATCTAGGTATCTCTGTGCCGAATTTCATCCAGATCCGTTCAGCCGTTGGGGTGTGATTGAATAACAAACATCCATGCATACCTCCCACACATCCATCCATCCATACTTTCGCATTTATAATATTTATTTGATTGATATTTGATTTGACATGATTACATACTAAAAATATAAATGCGCCAGTGTATTTCTCGGTTGGTTTGTCCATCAGCCACATCGCAACGTGGTAGTGGATCGACGTAATTTGTCATTCTCTAAGTCTTCGACCTGGTCGAAGACTTGGAGAATGACAAAGGCTACCTACTTTTCATCTCGAAAAATTAAATAGTTACCATGGTATTTTAAAGAAAACTATCTAAATCCACCCGGACGAAAACCTGCCGTCATCAATCATCTAGTCTTGTTATTTATTTTTGCTTTTTAACTTTATTTTTTAATGTTTTGTGTGGCAATAAAGCAATTATCTATCTATCTAGTCCACACCACGCGATGTATGTACAAAGTAGTAATGAGTAATTACTTATTGCAATATAATATCCACTAGTATGTGTATCCAGAGTCGTAGTAAACTAGTCGCAGTTACACGTGAAACATAAAACGGAAAATGTAAACATAGGTCTATAAATTATCAATGTTTCAACACATTCCATGAATGATTTGCACTTGGGCTACAAAATACAAAGCCGCTGTAATTACCGCCCTAAATTCCCTCAGAAAAATTCAAAGCTGAATGCACATTCGTAAGCATCGTCCCCAACTTAGTTTGGGTCAAGTACCTACTATATACCTACAAAGTATACAAGTATTTTTGCAGTGGAAAAACCCCCGTACAAACTGCAGTCCAAGCTCCACACCTACAACTTTGTCTACACCTCCAAAAGCTGCATATTTGTGCTTTAGTAGATTTTTTAATTACACAACATTTTTTGACGTTCCCAGTGCTCCTAAATTTTTATGAAGAAAACAACGCCCATAAATTGGTTTGGTAATCAAAGGATAAACTGTGAGTATATTTTTACTTAGAAAATGGCCGAAGATGGCCGAAGGAAGTTCTGCGTATATACTTACAGCTTCGTAGCATTACAAGCCCAGCGCCATCACGAAACGGTGTCTCAGGCAGGTCAATGAAAGAGGGCGCTCACAAACCAAAATCCACATGGACGGAATCTTTTTAGGTAAAATGTTTCCTTCCTGCAAATAAATATTTTCATTTCAAAAAGCTATAGTATGCGCGGATTGCGTACCTACGGTGCAGCCGAATGTGCGATCACCTTAACCGCTCTAAATTCTCCGCGGAACAATAAATCGTGGCCGGGCCATACGAAATTGACCCTTCGAGCGTAAATAACAGGAATGTAGCGAAATGAATGATTTAAATTTGCAGCGGCGTGCAATTGCATGTCAAGGCTCGTATGCTAGCCGCAACTTTGGAAGAGTTTAAGTTATGAAATACGAGCGTTTTTGACCTATCTTTAGGTAGTTAGATTTGAGAGCGTCGAAGAGATAATGTACAGAAAGAAAATTATAATAAGGATAGACAACCACCCAGTGTCATCAGCTTTGTACGCTCGGGTTGCCTTTAAAAGATCACTTTAGTGATAAGGCCGCCTTTGCGCTTTACCACAGTTTCCTGTCTTTTGTATTGTACGAGTATGTGTCACCGTAAGATTGTAAAATCCGTTAGATTATAATCTAACGGTTTCTATCCCGCTAGATTATAAACTGTCGAAAGATTGTGAACTGTTCAATGTTCTGAGTATTAATTTATGAAATATTTATTGTTTTTACGTTTTCTTGTCTCTTTCTTGTACAGTTCGCGCGCGAGTTGAATGCAGAGTAAATGTAAATGTCACCATACATTTACTCTGCATTCAACTCGCGCGCGAACTATAGGTTAGGTTAGGGTTTGACATGAATATTCAGGTACTTATACTACTACTACTACTACTACTACTACTACTACTACAACTTCCTGGCTGACGTAATTACTATCAACTTATAGTTCAACCTGCTGCATTTACTTTTGTCCAAATATTATAATGAGGTGGTCAAAAGAATAGAGCCGTGAAGTAAAAGTTTAAAGTAAGTAGAAGTTTAGAGTTTTAGACGTTAGGGTATTTTAGGTTAGGGATTTTCTTGTTTTTCTGGGTAGTGTGGGGGTTCGGACGATTGCTTATATTATTTAATTAATTATAAGTATCACTTGCTTTTTTAAAGGTGAAGTAAAATATCGAGTTTTCTTCATGTTTTCAAAGATGTGTGAACTCTGCCAATCCGCACTTGGCCACCGTGGTGGACTATAACCAAACCCCCATTCTCATTGTGGGAGGCTTGTGCTCAGTAGTGAGCCGGCGATGAATTGAAATAATATCTAATGATGATAAAAATGATGTCCTATGTCCCCCCTTCGGGTAGAGGCGCAGACACTACTTTTTTCCAAGCCGATCTGTCGGACGCCCTATGTTTTAGCTCGCCCCACGTAAGACCTTTTTTTTCGCCTCATCAAGTATTGATGATTATTATTATTCTAAATTATTGAAGCATTAGAATAAACTAAGGACAGTTATTGGACTGTAAATTAAATGTAGAAATTAATTTTAAGTAGAAGTTTAAGTTAAGTTAAGAATAATAATTTACTTATTAGCCCATAGGCCATTATATTGTAATGAAACTTTATGCCAAGAAAAAAAAACAAAAATAAATAAATATTGAAGCCTATGCCTTGGGCCGGTAGGTAAAAATAGAGATATTGCTTGTAAATCACACGAGGCTGTCGTTACCACTAGTTTTGATTTCCACCAAGATAGCGCCGTCGTCGCTCGCGTTATATTTAGCGGTCTTCTTTGAACTGAACCTCTGCCACTTATCTAACATTCGGTGGTATTAATACCATAGAATTTAGCAGCTATATTTTATCTTGAGTCTTTATTACACGTTAGTAACCGTGACGTGTGGAACGCCATTTCAAAAATATACATCTATGTAAAACTCAAATCAAAAACACCAATAGTTCGCGCGCGAGTTGAATGCAGAGCTTATGTATGTGTCACCATACATAAACTCTGCATTCAACTCGCGCCCGAACTATATTATAAATGTGGAAGTTTAGTTGGGTAGATGTTACTCAATCACGCCAGAGCGGCTGAACGGATTTGGATGTTTGGAACAGAGATAGATTATAGTTTGGAATAACACATACGCTACTTTTTATCCCGGAAAATTAAAGAGCGGGAACCAAAAAACCTCAATCCACGCAAATGAAGTCGCGGTCGTCAGCTAGTAAGTAATAGTTAACACATAACATCATGCACATCGGTATCGGAAACATCAAACAAACGGGAATGTTTACGCGTCTTCAATGTTGACGCATAGGTACAACTGTAACGTTAGGATCGACGCACGTTGTTGATCGTTATCAACTAATCGCTTTTTTTTTTAATCCACTACAAGCTAGCCCTTGACTGCGATCTCACCTGATGGTAAGTGATGATGCAGTCTAAGATGGTAGCGGGCTAACCTGTTAGGGGCATGGTAGTTATATTAAACCCATACCCCTTCGGTTTGTACACGGCATCGTACCGGAACGCTAAATCACTTGGCGGTACGTCTTTGCCGGTAGGGTGGTAACTAGCCACGGCCGAAGCCTCCCACCAGACCAGACCAGGGAAAATTCAGAAATTATAAATTCCCAAATTGACCCTGCCGGGGATCGAACCCGGGACTTCCGCACGTTAATGCAACAGCGCTACACACTGCGGCACGGAGGTCGTCAAAAGATACATAGGTACTCCTTCCATCGGAGAGCATTCATTTTATTGAGGATAGGTGTGGATGAACTTGGATGAATAACTAGGATCTTCCATCCATCCAAATTTTCGCATTTATAATATTAGTATAGATTATTGTTTTGGGTGCCCTTGAAATTTTTTCTATACTACATATTATATACCAGACAAAATTGTGTCCTGTGAAAACCTAAATTCACATGGACGTCTACTCAACGTTTAAGAGAATTTAGGTTTTTGAAAAATTCAGTGCTTCCTCGGAATGAAAGCTATATCTATCTATCTATGAAAATCGGTTGAACAGATGGGCCGTGAAAGCATAAAATACAAACAGACAGACACACTTTCTCACTAAAACGTTGATGCGAATTTGAGCCGAAAAAAGCTTGCAAGTTAGTTTTTCTGACGAAAAGTATTCTGCTCTGGATAGTTAAAAATTAAGTAAGTTAATTGTGTGCTATATAAATAAGGTTATTTCAAATTGAATTCCGCAGTAAGTATAACTTTTCGGTATCTCAGTTGAGCGTTTAGCCGGGCGTGTTATCGGGCGGAGTCAAATCGGACGGGTTTATCAACATTTGGGGATCGGTCGCTAATGGCCGCGCTGGGCATTATATAATCAGATTGGCAAAGGTCACGGGCATATCGCGAAAGTGAATTTAGTTTATGATATTGACAGGTTAGCTTTTGTCGGGAAAATTTGAAATTACATCAGTACTTCTAAACTGATATTATAAATAGGAAAGATTTGTTTGTTTGTTTGTAATTGATAAACTCAAAAACTACTCGACCGATTTTTAAAATTCTTTCACCTATAGAAAGCTACATTATCAGCGAGTAACATAGGCTATATTTTATTTAATAAATTAGAGATCCTTATGAAAATTGCAATAATGTAAACGAAGTTGGAAAAAATCGTCTCTTCTTACTTACGAGAGCTTACGTGGTTTATTATACGATGCCCGCGACTCCGTCCGCGTGATATTTCGTTGGTCTAGTGGTTAGCATGTTCGACAGCCCCTGTCGAGGTCCCGGTTTCGAGCACCGGATTGGGTCATGATTAAGTATTGGGGTTTTCTGATTAGAAATTAGGCCGGAGTTAGGTAGTTGGCGGTGTATCTGCACCCCTGTGACGTGACAGACACAACATTTCATACTTATAAAATTACTTAATTAGTATGAAAATTTAAATATGGCTGTATTGTTCATTTCGAAAAGAGACCCAAATATAACTAGATGATGCCCGCGACTTCGTTCGCGAGATTTCATTTTTATATTCCCGCGGGAACTCCTTAATTTTCGGAATAAAATGTAGCCTATGTCCATCCCAGGGATGGAACTTATCACTATACCACCACAATTTCACCAAAATCGGTTAAAAAGATGAGCTGTTAAAGGGTAGCTGCCTTAAATAACTCTGACGAAAATATATTTTGTTATAACCCCAAAAATATCATCAATGTAATTTTATCAGAAAACCTTCGCGTAGAAATACATTTTAAGAAGCGAAAAACTTCTAAATTTAAATTCCAGTCGCGTATTTATCCAATACTTTAACAACTCTTCACAATTACTCTACAAGAAAACCCAAAACTTGTTATTTTTACATTCAAACTTCAAAGTAACATCGTCTGGGTTTTAACGAACCGTTTCTTTTGTTATGGCACGTTTACATTTCGTCAGTGTCCGAATGCGTTGGTCACATTCGGTTTAAATGGAACGAACTGGCCTGTTTACATATTTTACCTCGCTGATCGAATACCGGTCGGCCGTATTCGGGTTTTCGGCCAACAGCAAGTTTCCATAAGTCGGTTTCCATTGACCGAATACGGCCAATCGGCCATAATCCACGGTCACCGCAAACGGGCTGTTATTGAATGCGCCCACCTGAATTGCAGTTTACATTAATCTGTGACCGAAAACGGCTGCAGTCGAATACGGTCAAACCGGCCTAATGTAAACGCGCCATAAGGGGTCCTTCAGTTAAGTAAAGTTTGTCATACAATTAAATAATTGTCCAGCGTCCGGTCTAGACTTTCATACTCAGACATTAGAAGTTGAACAACATTGTGTTGAAATCTAATGACATGACGTGACCTTTAATTTTATCTACAAGTTGGTATCTAAGAAAATATATAATTGTGATTAATTTACCAAACCTAAGTAGGTATAAGGTAACTTAGGTTACTAACGTAAGCCATTTTTTAAACCAGTCTTTGCAGTCTTTAAGACTCAGATATTATCTCTTGTAATATTGTACTCAGTTCGAAGTTTGAACGCAACATTTTCGTATTAACTGCAACTAGCCTTTTTTTTTTTATTGCGTGATAGGCTTGCGCTTGACGACAATCATGCTTAGTGTAAAGCAATGATGAGGTCTAGGTTGGAACGCGCTTGTCTAGAAGATGCCTATTCACTCTTGCCTTGAAGGTACTTAAGTTATAAGTGGCAGGAAACACGTGCGCTGGGAGGGTGCCTAGCCTATATATTTAAAAAAAACCATAAATATGTATAATAAATCAATATCGCAACATTGATTTATTATGTCAGACACGGCGCCGCGGTCTTGCAATATTCCCATTCTTCTTCTTTTCTCATTCTCTTCTCATTAACTGAGAAGATGCCTGTTTCCAGCAATGGACGACTACGCGTACCTGTTAGTGATTAAACAAATGAAGTTCTATCATAATTATATGAGTCGCTTCATTCGAAGATATAATTTATTTAACAAGCATAATAATCTGTGACTACAGGGATTATGCAATGACGATTTTCATACAAAAGCCGAAAGTAAAAAAAAAAAGATTTAAATAAGCCTCGCTGATTCTTATCACTTTGTGCGATACCCAGAGAGAATAATGCAAAAACGTGTCACATCTATCAGGCGACGACGTGTCAAAAATAAAAATCACAGTGTCATATTGTTCCAGGCTAATATTAATACAAGCGGGTACTTAAAGCAGGAAACATACTTATTACACGTCACTCCGAAAACAAGTTGTAGTAGCTGTTATTGTGCCTCCTTTTGAATAGAAGTCACGTACTGCGAAATTTTCAGAGTAGTAATGTGCATTTTAAAATGCGGAACTGTGTTTGTTTATTTGATTATTGGTTTGTCCTTCAATCACGCTGCAACAGAGCAACAGATCGACGTGATTTTTTACAGGGGTAGTCAAGGACCTGGAGAGTGACATAGGCTACTTTTTATCCTGGAACGTTAAGGATTTCCCGTGGGAATAAAAAAAAACTTTTTCCACGCAGCCGAATTCGCGGGCAACAGCTAGTTCTCTATAATTTTCTCAAAGGTGTGTGAAGTCTGCCAATCCGCACCTGACCAGCATTGTGGACTACGGCATAAGCATGGCATATATGGCATGATATAGAAAATGATACCTAATTCACCTAATTAAATTTGTTATGAGCATTTCGTTAAATCAGAGCGCATTTGGGAGTCATCTACAAATGTAAGCACAATCAGCTCACTACAATGAAAACAATTTAGGTAAGGACTTGCTTAATATTTAGAAATTCTTCTCAAAAGCCTTCATTTTGCTTAAAATTTAGCTACTATAGGCCGACCGTTTAACTCGCGTATCGCCTGCGCGGTAAGAAGGGAGCGGGGGGAGATGTTAGCGGTGTTAAAAAAGATACTTATTATTTTATTCTTTACCAACAATGTCTATCTCGAGATAAATCTTTGGATTATTGACTCCGTGTGTAGCGTTACCCGCCCCCGCTCCCTTCTTACCGCGCAGGCGATACGCGAGTTAAACGGTCGGCCTATAATAGCTTTGTCGTTTACAACACTCGTCGGGTGACGGGTCATGAGTATGCTACCAGCCTGATACAAGCGTGTACTTAATTCCAGCCACGTCACGTCACGGGGTACCCGGAGCGCGGCCCTCGTGTGGGTGAGTATAATTTTGGGTACTACAGATATTAGATCTGCAAATTGGCCGTGTTATCCTACGCCCTCAGACGTAGGGTGACGTCAAACGAGGCTGGAAAACAATTTTTTTTTAGTCCACTACAAGCTAGCCCTTGACTGCGATCTCACCTGATGGTAAGTGATGATACAGTCTAAGATGGTAGCGGGCTAATCTGTTAGGGGCATGGCAGTTATATTAAACCCATACCCCTTCGGTTTCTACACGGCATCGTACCGGAACGCTAAATCGCTTGGCGGCACGTCTTTGCCGGTAGGGTGGTAACTAGCCACGGCCGAAGCCTCCCACCAGACCAGACCAGGGGCAATTCAGAAATTATAAATTCCCAAATTGACCCTGCCGGGGATCGAACCCGGAACCTCCGCACGTTAAGGCAACAGCGCTACACATTGCGCCACGGAGGTCGTCAAAATTTTGGTCTCTATTTCAACAAGGTTTCGTGAAAATGCGGGTCCAGGTGCTTTCAAGAGGCATGATATGATAGAGGCATTATGTCCAACTCTCCAATCGATTATAGCAACGTCAGAAGGGCTCCATGGCTACTGGATAAAAATCAAAACCAAGAGGAATAAGGCTCCTTACTCCTGTTTATATTATAGTTCAAAAAATCTGGTGGCTTTCTGCAGAAAGCCTCCAGTTATAGTTCACAACCTTCTACATCTTGACATGATGAATTATATTATATACTAGCTGATGCCCGCGACTTCGTTCGCGTGGTTTAAGTATGTTTGATTCCCGCGGGAACTCCTTAATTTTCCGAGATAAAAAGCCTATGTCACTCTCCAGGTCCTCAACTATACCCATACCAAAAATCACGCCGTTCCGTTGCTCCGTTGCATCGTGATTGAAGGACAAGCCAACAAACCAATAAACCAACAAACAAACATACTTTCGCATTTATAATAATAATTTTATGTGATATTATGTATTTTAATCTTGGACGTAAAGGCGCCAATAAGGATGTGTCATGGGTCACTGCATGGTGTTTAATAATAATATAAAATAATAATAATAGTAAGTACCTCCTTACTAGACTAGCACTCTCCGATATACGCTTTCTAATAATATGTGTGTGTGCTCGATTGTAATGTGTAATTTTAAGCAAAAATATTTGTACACCACACTGTGGTAGAATACATGATACCTTCTGTAAAACTAACATCTTACCTACTTACTGTATTCACAAATAAATGAATTTGATTTGATTTGATTTGATTTGATTAATAGTCTGTAACTGATTATAATAAGTAATGTTTTAGTTAGTTAAGTACTGTACCTATTTAGAAACTATAGGTACATAGTCGAAGTTGCCAGAGTTGGAGCTCTTTCGCTCCTCATAATACCATGCGACCCCTGGAAGAAAAAAAAAAGGTACATAGTCGAAATTCATCGGACACGTACGTAGCGATTTGCTTCCTCGTTTCTAATTCGAGCCGCTAGGATATGTTTTTCCGGGTGTCATTTTCTCCCCTCCGCTTTTAATATTGGTGTCTTCAATTCAAGAGTGAATTCTAGGCTAGCGTGCTCCACCTTATTCTGCACCACCACTTACCTTCCACCAGGCCAGACCAGAGAAAACTCAGAAATTATAAATTTCAAAATTGACTCTGCCGGTGATCAAACCCTGGACCTCCCACGTTAAGACATTACAGCGCTCAATACTGGGCCAGGGATTTCGTTGGAAAAATTCTGATCTATAATTCTATGATTCTGGTCTATAAATTTTAAAAAAGGCACATCCGGACATTAGGCCTCATCATGGTTAACATAGCAACTATCCCTCCTTACGCGCTATCGGTAATGGACATCGCAGCACCCACTAATAGCTTTATTGGCTCCCCCTTCCTCTGCAGTTGAACGTTGCATACAATGCCTATTTCGCCGCAACATGATCTGTATCTCAAGAATTTGGGGGAGAAGTATAATTTACGTACTATATGCGAGCACATGGTTTATGCGAATGAAAATTAACCGAAGTAACTGCTGGTTAATAGCGTTGCGAATTTCTAAAATTTTACTTAAAAAGCTTGTAGTGTTTGACCTGTTTCTATACTATGTGAACCACAAATTCATATATCGAGAAGGAAAATTTCGCGTGAATATTTTTGTGCGATTTTTTTTTTGCTATAAGTAATTAGGTACTTGGTTAGAGATAAGAAAAGCAATGCAAGGAAACATTTTGGAAATTCATTTTCAACACAAACTACATTTTTTGAATGCCGATATATGTTTAATTTTACATGGTGAATGAGATAAGATCATGTTCAATGGAAATTGATTTGTATTGAGCGTGATTGACGTCAAGCGCAAGCCTCATAAAAAAAAGAACGACTTGAAACGACGCGATCATCCGCCCATCAGGAAAACGCAGTTTCCCGCCTAACTATGCGCGTGACTAGACGCGTGCGCGGCCCAGTGACCGACATACGACCATCTACCTATCTCAAAGGCGCCACGACCGGCGGCGCCGGCGCATTGCGCAACGCACGTGACTCTCACGTAACTACACCTATTACGACTTGTGACGTACTATACTGTCATAGCTCTTTACGTTCTTTGAAGACTGTATTTCGAAACCTGACATCTGACATCCTAAGGAGATAAGTATACTTTATGTTCTACTAGTCATCCGATTGAGACGTCTAGACAGAGCAACGCTGCACTGGGTGACAGGGGCTGTGGGGCAACAAGATGGAGGAGCGTATCTACAAGCAAGCAAAATTCTCAGTACAAAATTAGTATGCAGCTTCGAGGTGTACGTGACGGTGGATAGGTGTAGTTTGTGAGGTTATGGTCGGTATACCAACGAGTATCTAGTACCTACCTCACAGGCGCAAGTATTGTGCAACGAACGTAGCTTTATACCTATCTCGTGACGTAATCCACTGTTTTAGCTCTGTAAGTTCTTTGACGACTATACCTATTTTGAAAGCCATGCCTATGAAGAGAATTAACTATTTTGTTAAAATGTGTTATGTGTTATGTGTGTATGGTGTACAATCATACTAATATTATAAATGCGAAAGTGTGTTTGTTTGTTGGTTTATTGGTAACGCCGCAACGGAGCAACGGATCGACGTGATTTTTGGCATGGGTAGGTATAGTTGCGGACCTGGAGAGTGACCACAGATCACGGAAACAAGGAGATATGCCTATGTATCAAATTGTATTGAAACCTGCTGTCTCCAGTTTATCCCTACCTATCCCTACTACCTGCTACCAATACAAGCAACTAAATAAATACAATAGACAAGAAGTCTCACTCACAACACGCATACCGATAGATCAGTGCATGAGGCACGAACAAATATACACTTTATTGTTTACCAAACAGGGTTCAATTTCAATCACCGTGCATCTTACTCACACAAACGTAAAACGTTGTCGATGTGCTGTGCAAAATTCAAATATGATACAATTAGTGATTGACTAAAATGGATCTATCGATGCTAAATTTCTTAATATTTGGGTTTTTGACAATGACTACCGATTATGAAAAGTATTTATCCACTTTTCTTTTCTTTCTGCATCCTTCGGATATCTTAAATATTAATATTAAAGAGTGACATTAAATATATCAATAAATGAGTAATGAGTATCTACGTAAATTGACATTATATTAATTCACCTAGTATATTTTTTATACGTTTCGTCAGCTAAGTAAGTCGAGTACTTACATTAAAAAAAATAGTAATAATTATGACTAAAAATATAGTTATAATGAATTTTACTCACGATAGTTTAAACGTTAAAATAGAAATAATTGTTTACTAAGTTATAATTAAGGTACTATTAATTATTGTATCACAGATCATCGTTTGGTCGCTAAAATATCGACAACTGCATTGTACTCGTACCTGCATCGTCACATCTCTAGTTCACCGCACGCCGACAGCGGCCGCACTACGAAATTTGATCTATCGTGCTAGTGAAAGAATCGGTAAAGAACACTTAACCATTGCGTCGTAAGACTGGCCGATTCATTGATAGATTTCTACTAAGCAAGCAATGGTTTTTGTTCATAATGAGATATAGACTTGTCACTCTATTACATTATGATACCACTAAATAATGTTTTATTGATTTTAATGGAAAATTACAACAATTTATTTGTACTTACGTGTGAAATGAGATGCCATCTTTCATGTAATTCACTTTGCAGCTTGAATTTTTACAAACAACCACTGAACAACGCGGCATTTTGTTAAAAACCGAGAGAAGTGAACCAATCTTTGAATGACATGCGACTAAAGACAAAAACGGCCATCAGGCCTATTTTGTGCCTGATGAGTTCGCACGCAACACGCCCCCTTAGCACATCTCCTTGTTTCCGTGATCTGTGAGAGTGACATAGGCTACTTTTATCCCGGAAAATCAGAGAGTTCCCGCGGGGATAAAAAAAACTTAAACCACGCGGACGAAGTCGCGGGCATCAGCTAGTAAAGTATATAAATCATTTCATTTCATTATTCCCATATTCAAAGGGCATAGATGATAGACTATAGTCTACAGAGAGCACTGAAGTCCGAGTTCTGCGTTTCGCGCTTAGATCTGCATACGTTTTTGTATTTCAATGTGGACTGCAATCTGATACATTTAGCCCATGCCCCTAATCGGTTTTTACGCGACATCACACCAAAACGTTAAATCGCTTAACGAATGTCGGCACACTTGTCACCTTTGTGTTTAAAATTTAATTGAAATTTTATAAATGATAAACGATTGTTAGTTTATTTATTGATGAATGTTTAATTAAGGAGATATTTGACTCATTCGATGTATTTCACTCGGTTCGTTCTTTGGCGGGGATACGCCATATTGGATTAATCTGCATAAATACGAATATTTTGACGTTTGAAAGTTAGTCTGTCTGTTGCCGGCAGACTCAGCGATTATTGAATAATTTGTGTTTAGATCGCAATTTGATTTAGAACTTAACTATAGCAATCGTGGCCTGATCAAATGAATATTTTCTTTATGTTTAACCAAGTTTTTATAATTAACTGTTTACATGAAATCTCTCGTGAAACCGCTACACGTTGTGACCATTCTCTCGTGCAAGTTTTAAAGAGAGTACAAACATATTTAAAAATGATTTTAATTATTCCCCACTTTTGGAATTATGCTTACACCACTGTAGAAGATTTGTGTGGTGTGGTCAGTGGCGTTGCGGCATTGCGCATTGCTTGCTTGCTATTCCTGCATGTTTAGCATGCTTGCACGCTGTACTACATAGATTTTTCAGTTTTAGCGAATTAAGCTTCTCATGTTTCTTGGTTAACAAGAATAACAAGATATAAGGTAATATCAAGTAACTAAGGGGAAGCCAGATTTCCAGTCGATGGTGCTAAACGCTCTGCATTTCGATCGGCAGCGTGCCAACGTTCCCTCTTAGCCGCTAATAGCCTCTTGCAATTTAATGACAAATGGAAATGGGTAACACTAAATTCATACAAGAAAATAATCATTTATCACTGTCCTAAAGCTAGAAAGACACGTTAGTTACCTAGCGGTTAACTATGAAAACAAACGGCCTAACTAAAAAAAAATACTTAAAACGCTGGACGCGTGTTTATTTTAACCTGACAGATTTTCCATACAAAACATATCAAAAGCTCTCTTTGTGTATCAATTAAACTTGTGTGTTGATGTTGTCAGTGTTGTGATGAGATGCAGCTAACAAGTGTGATTTCCGCCACGCATTCCATCTGCCCAAGCCCTAGTTTATGAAGTTATGAATATCTCCGAGCGGGACGGCGCCTGGTACCCGCATGGGAGGAAACGCCGGGCTCTAATTACCCGCACCATATAATTGCCGCGCTCTTGATCCATAATTATCACTCATAAGCTCCCGTTACCGTTGTTTGGGGAAACAAACAAACAGATAAGGCGTTTTAATAACTTCTATGATATGTTATATATTATGTCATTGTTTATAGGAATAGTTAACAAGTTATGTAACTACGAGGAACTGACTATGTATCTATAGTCTATATCCTTAATACTTATTAAGGCGTGTCCAAACATAAGCGCGGCATTAATACGCGGCGTTTGCAGGACACAATTCTGACGCGCGCTATTAAGGACTTTAGGACTATACCCACGAATATAATAGGCATGATGACAGTAACCAAGAATCAATAAAATTATGAATTTATCTAATGAAATAGGATCCATGGATTATAAAAAACGTATTTATTTTTCTATTTCGAGTGAGATTGCTATTTATTTTGATAAAATAAAATTATAAAATACAGCAATCCGCCATATTGGTTAAAACACCAAGAAGCGAATGACGTCACAATGGTTTGTTTACGAGCTTTGACAATCACACTATTGCTTAATGCACACTGCACAGAGTACATTGTTAAAAATAATAGTGACGTCACAAACGACGCCATGACACCGGGGAGCGTTTTGGCGTGAATTTTAAAATTTAAATTTCAAATGCCAATATTATCTACTAAACCTTATTTTTCTGCTGAAATAAGATATTTTTTCGAAATAGTAGATACTTCCGAACATAATCTGACCTTTTTTCAAAATCAGTCATCATGCCTATTGCGCGGCAAACGTCCAATATCAGCGCGGCACTCGGCGCGCGGCAGCCATGATCAATGTTTGGACACACCTTTAGAATACTGTAAGCTCTGCACGATTTCTGTACCTATTTGAATTGAATATGTTTGGAAAATATTATTTGGAGAAAGCTTTAGTATCGATACAAAGCCCTGCCTGTCTATCTGTGCGAAGCCATCCATGGGAGACGGAAACTACTTTAATTACCCGCACCAAATAATTAACACGCTCTTGATTCATTATTATCGCTCATAAGCTCCCATTGTTTAGGCAAGCAAAGATAAAGGCGATTTAATAACTTGTATTATACCTGGTATGCAACTGAATAGTTAAAAAGCTAAGTAATTACCGGGAGCAGACTACGTTTTTTTTCTCTTGACTTCGATCTCACCTGATAGTTAGTGATGATGCAATCTAAGATGGTAGCGGGCTAACCTGATAGGGTTACGGAAGTTATATTAAACCCATACCATACAAGTAGGGAAGAAAAGAACGTATCTCCTTGGAATTATATTATCATTTTACTATTTATTTGTACCACAAAAGAAAGAGAAGTAACAAAAACATGAAATAAAACATGGAATGTGCAATTACTGAAATTTTTAATGAAATTTTGTCACGTTACTCTCTAGTCTGCAGGTACTCGGACTACATATACATTATGGTAACGGGAAAGGTATGATAGATTAGGCCTAGCATAAAAACAGAAAGTAGCTGGAAAAGGCACTTTAATTTTTTTAACGCGAAGATCAAACTACTTAATATTTCAAGGAAAGCCAAGGGCCATACTGCCAACGATTAAAACAATACTTAAACAATATTACCCAAAGTTACAGTTTCATGTCATGTACGTTGATGTCCCTAAAATAAGGATTATACCTAATTCTAAAACACGAAAGTCAACAATAATGAAACGTTAGGGCTGATTCTGTTGTACATTATCTCTAAACTAAAATGACAGCATTAAAAATATTGCTAACCTTTTCATAATACTCGCTGCAGAAAGGGACTGATTTAAAGGTGTCATTTTAGTTTAGTTTAGAGATTGTGTTTTACAGAATTGGCCACAATATGGCTTTAATCATTAGCAGTATGGCCGCCATCGACCAAACAGCCTTGGTCGATGATGGCCCCAAACCAAACCTGCATAGACAAAATATGTGAATAGATTTTTTAATCGCGCAGAACAAAACGACATAATTTCGCAATCGCAGTTCCGAGTGACGATGTCTTTCGTCGTCGTCGCAGACAGATTGTTCCGCACGCCTGCCAGAATACCGCGGCTATTCTCGGCGGCGTCTAGGCAAATGACATTTTAACGCGTTGCAACAATGTAATCCACTCTGCTGGCCCCTTCGCATTAATAACTAAGGAGATTATTGCTTTCTCGTGCCAAATAGATTAACATCATAACTGCGTGTTGAGAATTAATACAGATTTTATGAGCTAAATGAGCGAACCACAATGACTCGCACATTGGCCCAATGCTCTCGTCGAACGTGTATACCTAGTTATAGGCTCCCATCCACTTGATGTATTTCCGCATGTGACGAGCGGTGGCTCTCAAGCAGCAATTACAAGCTACGCTGAAACTAGCCGAACGAGTAGCCGAACGCATTGGGCCAACGTATACTGAAGCCATACCAGCAACTACGAATATGGGGATGTTACAACTTAGAATTTTAACCCATGTACCTCTATCCCCTGATAATTCTCACGGGTTTTAAAAACCTAAATTATGTGGATGAAGTCGCGGGCGTCAGCAAATCCATACTAGAGTATTATAAACGTGTGTCAGTCTGTCTGCTACGTTCCACGGCCTATTTGTCTAACCCAAAACAACGAATTTGACATAATTTTTTACATCGTTATTTACAGAGTTTGTTCCGGAATACATCACTTCGTAGGGCTTTCTTGCACAGCCGTAACAGGGCCTTAAAACCTCCTCTGATAGAAGCTGGGACAGGGCACCTTTAGAGCCGCCAATCTGCGACAGTATGGGAAATTTAGTATAAACTAGCTGTTGCCCGCGACTTCGTCCGCGTGGATTGAGGTTTTTAGTTCCCGCGGGAACTCTTTAACTCTTTAACGGGATTAAAGGAAGCCTGTTTTTCCAGACTATGATCTATCGCTGTGAAAAATTTCATCCAGATCCGTTCAGCCGTCCTGGCATGATTGAGTAACAAACATCCATCCATCCAAACTTTCGCATTTATAATATTAGTATAGATATAAATCTCCCATCTGACAGAGATAGGTTGCACTCGGAGAAGGACATACTAGGCATCATTAGTTTCTTTTTAAAATCAAAGATTTCCTACGGTTTTTTCCACAAACCTAAATCCGCTCGAAGTCACGTCAGCTACAACTGCAAATTTATCGCAAATGTTAGAAGATAAATCCCAGAAAAACTGGCACATATTCCACAATACGGCATTGAGGATTGAGTTAGGACAATTTCTGGATCCATTCATTTTTATGCGAGCAAAAAACGAAACAAGCGATCATAACTCTGTCAGGGTTGGGCGTTGAGAGACACACGTATATTTTACGAAACGTTTAATGCTTTTAATTTACACAAGACTGGCGTAATTTACGGTGGAATTTTTAAACAGTAAAAAATATTCAACATCGTACCTAGTACATAATTCAAAAATGTATGTACCTGTATGAATAATTATCATGATTACATCGTAAATTAACTTTTTTATTACGTCATAATGCAGTGTGAGATGCACTTATTATGAAGCATTTGTTTTTATAGGGATAAGTCCTGCTACTAAATAATATTATTAAATATGCTAAAGTGTGTCTAAAGCTTTCTGTCTGTCTGACAGCTACGTTTTCACGGTTTTGACGCAGTTTGACAAAATTTCAAATCAAATCAAATCAAATATTTTTTATTCAAATAAACTTTTACAAGTACTTTTGAATCGTCAAGTGAATCTACCACTGGTTCGGAATGCCATTCCTACCGAGAAGAACCAGCAAGAAACTCGGTGGTTGCTCTTTTTAAATAATTCATTTACAATTACTATATCAATGTGTACACAAGTAACCGCTGTCCCCAGCATTGCTGGAGCGATCAAATCCATGCTCCTCTATCATTTACATAATCTTCAACAGTATAATAAGCTTTTTTCAGGAGCATACTTTTAATGGATTTCTTAAATTTGTTTATTCAATTCATGTCAAAGTCATTTGGTATAATAGATATAAATTTTTAGAATATGCTCAATAAAACCTTTTATATGCACTGTACTCAGTTTGATATCAAATAAACAGCTCAAATATTTTGTCTTACTAATTTAATTTTTGTCTTTCATATTATTATATTTTTGCTTACAATGAAGTCACGCTACAAGATTCAACAGAATATACTTCATATTTTTCCAAAATCTAATTAATTATAACATATATTTGTTTAAACATGGTAGAAGCTATCATTTTAATAGGATTATACCCAGTTCAGGAGATACCTAATAATTAACAACAGTCAAAGAAGCACCAACTAAGCTATGGTTTAGTTTCCGAGAAAATCGTTACCAAACAAACATACATATATAAACATACATTCACACATTCATACATTCATACATAGAATTCTGTTAAAAACGGCCCATACAGATTCATAGATAGTACCGAATAGCTATAGTAGAGACTGTAGAATGTTCATGTAGGCGTCTGTGTGGTCATGAGTCACCCGGTTATTCCCGACATCCTGGCCCAATTACCCGCACGCCGGTTAAGGGGATGCAACCACACGCAACTGGTTAGATTAGGCTGGGTCAACGTATCAGGAAGTACGGAATTAAGCTGGATTTCGCCATGAGGAAGTAGTTAAAGGGACGTTCACATTAAAGAGTCGAAAACTTGGCGTTATTTTGCAAATGAAAACCTGCCCAGCTGGATTCCCCCGACAAAGTTTGTTGGGAAAATATTTGTATTATTATTACTAGATCGTTTCGTCTCCTGAGAAAGTACTGTCTAGGTCCCTAGGAGTTGCAAAATAATAGGACTAATATTTGGGCTATTCAAACGAACTTCCAAAAGGAATTCTCTAAACAGCTATAGTCCGTCAAACTAATCCGGACCTGGTGGCCAAAATTGGAACATTTCTTTATGGCTGTCAAGTTTTTATTTTATTAACTGACTTCCAAAAAAGGAGGCGGTTCTCAATTCGGCGCGTATTTTTTTTTAAATGTATGTCGGTGCATATCTCCGTGGTTTCTGAACCGATTTGATTTTTTTTTCTATCAGTCGTTAAAGGAAGCTCTCGAGGTGGTCCCATAAATAATTCTGACTCCAACTCTTCAACCCTGACACTAAAAAGTTAAAAATAAATTTCTTAATATTAAAATAGTATTTGAGCAATACAATTATATGGCTTGCCCTTAACATCACATCACGTGGGACGAAATGGAGACGATTTACTGACTCTTTTATTTGGAGCAAAACCAGAGGAATGCGGAATAAAAAGATAAATTGGGAAATTCGCCTTAGTGATAACCGAGTTTCTAAATAGAAATGAACGCCTCAACAATATTGTTCTTGTGTCCAATCTGTGTACTATCCACATCCACACTAATCCTTATCCTAACTAGTAATATAAATGCGAATGTGAGTTTTTTTATCCACTACAAGTTAGCCCTTGACTGCTAAGATGGTAGCGGGTTAACCTGTTAGGAGTAAACCCATATCCCTAATCGGATTCTTGCCGGTTAGAGTATATAGCCACGGCCGAAGCCTCCCACGAGGCCAGACAAGAGAAAATTTAAGAAATTATAGATTCCCAAATTGAATTCAATATAAAAAAATTCAAATTCAATTCACACACAAATTACTTTTAAAACTAAATCACATAAACTTTGTACACGTAACAAACATACATTACAATTATCAAAAGCTGGGACTAAAACATATGGTACTAAAACTATACAGTTAGAGGGAGCGCTACTGCACGATGGCTTACCAAATGAAGCTTTAATGAAAAATCTTTTGTTAAATTAAAAGAAAACAAAATTAATAATAATAAGTTTAATAATAAGATTAGTTAGTAGTTAGAAATGTCTGTATACGGTCACCTTTTACTCTCTATGCAGTAAGCATAGTTTAAGCTTAGATTATTGTAAGTTCTAAATTGACCCTGCCGGGAATCGAACCCGAGATCTCCCGCGTTAAGACAACAGCGCTCACCACTGCTCCAGGGAGGTCGTCAGGGAGGTTTGTTTGTTTGTTACGCTTTCACGGCTCACCTTTTCAACCGATTTTGATGAAATTTAGAACAGACATAGGTTGAGTTCCAGAGAAAGGCATAAACTACTTTATCCCGGAAACATAACGAGTTCTCGCGGGAATTAAAAAAAACTTATAGCATGCGAACGAAGTCGCGGGCATCAGCTAGTGGGGATTATAAATGCGTAAGAGTGTTTTTTTGTTGGATTGTTCTTCAATAACACCGCACCAGAGCAACGGATCGACGCGATTATTTGCATGGGTAGTTAATAGTTATAGTTGAAGACCTGGAGAGGGGCATGGACTACATTTTATCGTGAAAAACTGAGGAGTTACTGACATTATAATTGTGATCGTTCGACCATACTGTGTGGCTCGTATGATAAACATTGTTTTAAATGTTTTGACGGTTTAAATGGTTCACACGACGTCGGCTTTCGTTACTCAAGTTGAACAGAAATTACGATTGTTTTCTTAAAACCATGTCCCGTGACAAAATTATGGAATTAAGACATCAACTGTTTTAAAAATAAATTAAGTAGCCTTTTCCCGTTACTTAGTCCATGTGGTTTTATACGATGAAGTCGCGTTGGAGTTGGACGACCTCCCTGGCACTGTGGTGAGCGCTGTGATTTTATAAGTGGGGGGCCCGGGGTTCGATCCCAGCAGGTATACTACATATGACTACAAGTTATCCCTTGACTGCGATCTCACCTAATGGTAAGTGATAATGCATTATAGGTATAGTCTAATGGTAGCGGGATAAGCTGTTAGGCGCATGGCAGTTATATTAAACCCATACCCCTATTCGGTTTCTACACGGCATCGTACCGGAACGCTAAATCGCTTGGCGGCACGTCTTTGGTAGGGTGGTAACTAGCCACGACCGAAGCCCCCCATCAGGCCAGACCAAAGGAAATTCAGAAAATTATAAATTCCCAAATTAACCCTACCGGGGAACAAACCCGGGGCCTCCGCACGTTAAGACAACAGCGCTCAACACTACGACAGGGAGGTCGTCGTTCTTATTCCTTGTATGTCATGAACAACCGTCTATCCAACATTATAAAGGAAACACAAAATCTTAAAACTCTGGTCATATTTAGCGGAAGGTTTAAAGTCAAGAGCATTTTTATCATTAAAAATAAATTAACTAAAAATGTTCTGTGTTCGGTGGTTAATGAAGGTAGTTTGTTTTTAATACAAACTAAGTGGCGGGTTTAAAGTTGATAAGGCGGTAAGGCATGCCGGTAAGGTAAGGCGGTAAGTGAGGAGGGATTATTTATTGATATTATCAATTAAGCGCGCCGGACGCTCCGCTGCGCGTAGGGTCTGAGACGACGTTGTTAATTCTCATTTGCATACACTGTGCACAGGCTTCGACTGCGAAAATTAATGCTTTTAGGGCTGCCGCTTGCCATAGTCACTTTTTTTTAATTTTCTTCTTGTTGTAAAACACATATATATATACTTAAGTTATCACTATCTTATCTATCTTGTAATAACCAATAATTAATCAATCTTCTTACTTCTGTAAGCACAAATTGTGAATTGTTTTCGTGAACAAATAAATCATCTATCTATCTATCTTTATTAAAAATGTTAAAATGTCACCTGGAGAGTGACATAGGCGTATAGACGGGCATAGACTACTTTTTTATCCGGCAAAATCAATGAGCATTTGAGATTTCTTAAAACCGGTCTAGGTTTTCATGTGGACGAAGTCCCAGAAATCTTTTGATGAAATCATATAAAGGTTTAATTAAGGACCGATTGCATGACAGCCGGTCAAGTTGACGCTACGTTTATAGATAAACATTGGTAAATGACAGTCATTAAAAGCAAAGAGCAATCCATTGTTTTTTATGAAGTAATGGTAAAATTTTATCCTAAGCCGCAAGCGGACCTAAATACCAAGGTAAGGTAAAGGAAGACAGGTTTATTGTACCTAACAGCTGTGTGAACCATCAAACCTATGTAACCCTAGGAATGAGAAGTCTTGCGTTAAAGCAACGCGTTTACCCAGTTAAGATAAAGATCGCGACCAGCAATTTAACGTGTAAGGTGCCAACCCTAGACATATTAATCACTTCACGCTCCAGGTGTCTGACATCTAGCACACGCTTAATATTTTCTGTCTAATCTTACATCTCTGTCGCACTAGTTAAGTTTATATGTATCTCTTTCCGTCACTCAGTGCATAGACCAGCAATTGTTGTAAAATTGTCGGAACACCAATAGGGAATATACATGTATTTTTTTTATTTTTTTAAACTATTCTATAAGTGATTATATAACCGGAAAAAAATATAACACTTGCAAAATTTTATTAAATAAGCAAAAATAATAATAATTAAAACTACTATCATTTTCGGACGACTTAAACGCCCCCATTTTGGCGCGCTCGTTTTGTGACGTCACCGTGCACATGAATAAATTAATAACGTAGTGTTTGAGTGAAGTAAAGCGTAAAAGATTAACATAATGTGATGGAAGAGCACACAAAAGCTTATTATAATATAATTATTGTATTGTCCCTATGTGCAAAAATAATATTAAAACTGCACCTGACAAGATATATTTTCATATGCCCAAAGATGCAAATACATTTATGGAAAAAGTGGTGTAAGGTCAATGAATATAATATCATTGTGCAAGATGATGAGGAGAGAAAATGTATCGTGCTTGAGTACCTAGTTTATATTGTTGTGAAGATTATTTCGACGTGAGTATTAAATATGTATGTACCTACCTACCAAAAATCTTTTTCATTAGGAATCGCGAACAATTTAAACAATAAACTAACCTAAAAAAATAATTACATGTTCATAAAACTATTCTGATTCCCAATTATTAATGTTACATATTTATAAAATATATTATGGTTTTCATTGGTCAACAGCTGACTACGAGTGTTGATTTTGATCACAAAACGTTGTAACTAGGTTTTTTTGTTTGCACTTTTGAAAGTTCTATTGGAAAAGAATTTCTCAGTTGCCTTGACGAAAACAACCTAGTTTGTTAAAGTATAGGTACTAAAAAAATTCTAACATCAATGGTTAAAGTTCATAAAGATGTTCTCAACATTTAACGTTCCTAATACCTACATATCTTTGATTATATAATATATACTAGCGCCCGCGACTTCGTCCGCGCGGTTTTGGGTTCCCGCGAGAACTCTTTAATTTATAGTATACTACCAATAGTTGTTTATTGTGGCGAGTCTTTTTTCACAAGAAATCACTGCTTTCAGTTAATAATTCCCAAAAACACTAATAATTTATCATAAACAGCGGCAAAACAATGCGAATAACCTTCAATAATCATACAAAACAAACGACCTGTTAATTAGTGTTAGCAGTCGACACAGACTACAGAGTGGATGGTGACGTCATGTTTAGTTCCGCCAATAGCGTTGCGTTTTGGAAATTTGAGCGGGAACTTGAAAAATACTACTTTTAAATAATTAAATTTATTAATAGAAACACGATAATTTGTAAAAATAATCATTTGTATATATTTCTTTAGCAATAAAGATTACACATAATTTTTTTTGTCCATTTCTAAATCACATGCATATTCCCCATTATTATTATTAATGTTTACCAACACTAGGTAAGTTTTTTTTTTCAAAAGAGCAACCACCGAGTATCTTGCTGGTTCTTCTCGGTAGGAATGACATTCCGATCCAACGGTGGATTCACTCGACGATTCAAAAGCATTTGTAAAAGTTAAAGAATAAAAAACATTTGAGATTCAGTCTGTTTTTGAGTAATTAAGTATTATACTTAACAAATCCGGTACTTAAAATTGCTTAATTAATAAATAATATCTTTAATAGCCAGAAAGTTTTACATTACATACCTACTCCAATTAGCAAAATATATAGGTAAAAAGAGAAAGGTGAACAAATATTGGAAGCCAGAGGGAGTGCTCTAAGCCTCTAGCACCCGTTCTAGGACCACCTGTACTACGGCCGTACGTAACCTTTCATCGGATCCATACAACTTTAAGACCTAATACAGAATGGATTGATTTTATACCTAAAAGACCAAAGTGCACACTAATGCGCCAGGAAGTCATCAACACGCGTGTGGGTCTGTTTCTCAGTCAAATATCTCATCATAAGCAGGATATATTTTTGACGACCTCCGTGGCGCAGTGTGTAGCGCTGTTGCCTTAACGTGCGGAGGTCCTGGGTTCGATCCCCGGCAGGGTCAATTTCGGAATTTGTACATTCTGAATTTTCCCTGGTCTGGCCTGGTGAGAGGCTTCGGTCGAGGCTAGTTACCACTCTACCGGCAAAGACGTGCCGCCAATCGATTTAGCGTTCCGGTACGATGCCGTGTAGAAACCGAAGGGGTATGGGTTTAATATAACTGCCATGCCCCTAACAGATTAGCCCGCTACCATCTTAGACTGCATCATCACTTACCATCAGGTGAGATCGCAGTCAAGGGCTAGCTTGTAGTGGATTTAAAAAAAAAATTCGGAGAGTGTGCCCAAGAACTATTCGATCTGGTTCCTCCGTCACCTTTTTGTTATCGAACCGCAAGGCATCGACAAGGTCTGCACCCTTACTCAGTCGAAATCCTGCGGGCTCGTACGAAGCGATTTGCTTCCTCGTTTCTAATTCGAACCGCTAGGATATGGAATGCCCTTCCGGCTTCCGTTTTCCCCTCCTCTTTTAATATAGGCATCTTCTAGGCAAGCGCGCTCCATCTTAGGCTGCATCACCACTTGCAAGCAAATCTGATTGCAGCCAAGCGGTGGCCTATACATTTAAAAAAATAGAACCCATCGCTGCTCAGTGCCAAGCACGGCGCTTGCTTGGGTCACAAGTTCACCAGATTGGCCAAGTGCTTGTTTGGAGACTTCATACATAAGTAGTCTGTAGTTTCGATTATTATCGTATGAGTTTAACAATCCGTGCGATAAATTTTCGTGCGTGTGACACTTCTGGTGTGAGAATCCTTTGATTTATTTTTGAACGTGAAATCATCCTTTGGATACGGCTACACATAAATCATAGCCTTGTCTAAAATTATCTAAAAGTGTCCTTTATAGTTATCTTATTATAATAGTTTTGAGTTCTAAGAAGCTTTTAAAATGTTCAAACATCTACTAATACCAATGATGCTATATGCATAGAATTAGCAGTAGGGTAACTATTTAAATAAAATATGTATTAACATTTCGATTATTTTACTTACTTAATTTAAAAGATAGATTTACTTATTTATTTTAATAAAATATGTGAGAAAGTAAATGATCAAATTTCGGTACTGGCAGGTAAGTGAACCGTGGCCGAGTGGTCAAGGCGCTCAGGGCGCGATTCCCAGAGAGACGCAGGTTCAAATCGCCGGTTCTGGTAAGTTTAGAAACTTTCCTCGTGTGTGAAGCACTGTAATAAAATTATAAAATAAGTAAATGATTCATACATATGAACTTTTTAATTTGGTACCAGTGTACCAGAGTAAGTTTCACAAAGCAATTAAAAAGTTTATGAAGGAATCATTTAAGTACTTTCTCACATAATTGATTAAATTTTTGAACACGAAAATAATTAAACAGTTTAAATGTACAATATTATAACAATCTTTGTATATTCATATCACAAAATACATTCATATCGTACCTACATCACGTACGAATACAAAAGTGTTTTACTTAATTACTTTAGGACACCTTTTAAAATGGATATAAGTTTTTAAAAATACTTGACTTACACCTGAAAAAAATATGGGCGGTCCTAAAAAGATAATATCTTACGTAATTTTATCTGAGATCATTATTTGAGAACTTTTTAGAAAAGTATTATTTACTTACAATTCCAAAATATCAACAAAAAATGTTCGAGTAAATAGATGCATTGCTCAATCTAAGTGAGAATTGACTATAGGTCAATTTAATGAGTAAGTATTGATTGAAATTATTGTTTATAGGGGCAGCAGACAAACATAATTTATTATCAATCAGACAACCCAAATCGATAATTTCAAGTGAGCGCCGGCCCTTAGCTACCGTCGCAATATTTTGAAGTTGTATTTAATATGCGGTAGTAAAACAAACGACTACTTAATAACAATGTAAGTGCGGGGGTTTACGACAACGTTTTATGGTGCAATTCGAACGATTATCAAATCTGGTAGATGGATTGCATCCCCTTTTTGTTTTGATGGGCATCTGTGAGTATCATGGAAATATATGTCTACTAAGTTTCATTAGAAAATTGGCTGCCGATGGCTAGCATGCAACGGAGCTATGTTGAGAAGTTTAGGAGTCCCTATATCGACGCCACCCAGCTCCATTATTGGACTATCTCCATGGTACCATATTTACGCTACTGTATTGTCTTTGAAGTTGAACCGATTGGGCTGAAAATTTAATCGAGTAATACGCGTGTTTCAATTTTCAGCCCAATCGATTCATTTGTCAGTTGTCAGTTGTCAGTTGGGGGACCTGCCCCCAGATTGTGTAAGAAAACCGTTACCGCAAACGTTTGTCAAACGTATAATTCGAGCTGCAGGGCGACCGCGTATCTTTTGCATCAATCATTGATACATCGCAATCACCTTTGATTGGTTTACACTCTTCCAATGTTGGACGAAATCCATTGATGCAGCAAGAATACCATAAATTCAGTCAATCGGAGGTGATTGCGATGTATCAATGATTGATGTAAAAGATACGCGGTCGCCCTGCTGTTTAAGGAGGTCATAGATGCCTGCACGTCAAAAAGTAAGAATTGACTCCCCAAACAGTTCGAGTAATACGTTGTGAACTCCAAAATTATTACGATTTTTTTAGACACTTAGGTCTCTGCTACAATTGTAAGATTTGACCACATAGTAACATGGCAAGTTAAATAGTAAAAAAGCTTGTAAAAAGAACACCGACGATAAGTTTACTGCGATTTCAATGAAACAAATTCTTGTATCAATTTAAATATGAGTAAATAACAGCTGGCATTAAAGCAAAGTTCCATTATAAAAATTAAAAAAAAAACACGCAAAGCGAAGGAAATATTTACAACAATAACTGAATGGAAATTAGAATAAAAACACGGCCAAGTGCGAATCGTTCACACACGAAGGGTTCCGTAGTCCGTACCAACGTACAAGAATTAACACTATCTATGTACTTTTTAAAATATTTTCGAAAAATAAACATGAAAGGCGCTCAACAATCGCGTTCATTGTATTTATTGTTTATTTTTTTTAAATATAATTTCTAGTTATTGTAGCAATAGAAATACACAAAAAAAGTATGAAAAATCTTACTCTACCTATTACGGTTTATGTGATACAGCAAGCTGACAGACAGAAGTACGAACGGACAGCGGACGCTTAGTAATAGGGTCTTGTTGTCACCCTGTGGGTACCGAACCCTAAAAAAGACAATATATACCAAGCTGCGACTTAGTGTAATAACTTCGAAATATGCAAAGGCAGGTAGACGGGCCAGGTAGTCGCGAAACGCTGGTATTATCAGATGCAAACAAAACATCTGGCGCCACGGCTCAGGTGATAATTGCTTCCACGAACTGAGATGCATCAGGTTATTGTGGCTAATGGCTTGCTCTAGATTCCAGAGATTTTTAATATTAGAAATCCATACCTAATATTACTAGACTTGACTAATACTAATATTACTAGTGGTTCGCCCCGAACTGAGACCTCGCGGCGCCATCTATTGACATCAATGTGAAGTTCTGTTAAAAATACTGAAGCTCATTAAAAATTAAATAATTTCGTTTCCTTACAATATTTATCTAATTTTAGTATTTGTTGTTCAAGTACAGGAGCCCCCCTGAAATAAAGATTTTAAGCCATAACTTTTTAAGCCATATTCGGCTGGAGGCCATTGGTTTACATATTGTATTTAAAGCTGAAGTAATTACATTCAGTAATTCAGAAGTTTTATTGCTCTGACAGACGGACGGACGGATGGACGGACGGACGGACGGACAAGTGCAAATTCACTCAAGTAGACTCAGAGACCTTCGCTTCGCTCGGTCAAAAACTAGCTGATGCCCGCGACTTCATCCGCGTGGAATAAGTTTTTTTGGATTCCCGCGGGAACTCCTCGATTTTCCGGGAGTGGCCTATGTCACTCTCTAGGTCCTAGAGAGTGACATAGGCTACTATAGGTCCTGATGCGAAAGTGTGTTTGTTTGTTTGTTTGTTTGTAGGTTTGTCTTTCAATCACGTCGCAACAGAGCAACACATAGACGTGATTTTTTGCATGGGTATACTTGAGGACCTGGAGAGTGACATAGGTTACTTTTTACCACAGATCACGGAAACAAGGGAGATGTGCTAAGGGGGCGTGTTGCGTGCGAACTCATCAGGCACAAAATAGGCCTGATGGCCGTTTTTGTCTTTAGTCGCATGTCATTCAAAGATTGGTTCACTTCTCTCGGTTTTTAACAAAATGCCGCGTTGTTCAGTGGTTGTTTGTAAAAATTCAAGCTGCAAAGTGAATTACATGAAAGATGGCATCTCATTTCACACGTAAGTACAAATAAATTGTTGTAATTTTCCATTAAAATCAATAAAACATTATTTAGTGGTATCATAATGTAATAGAGTGACAAGTCTATATCTCATTATGAACAAAAACCATTGCTTGCTTAGTAGAAATCTATCAATGAATCGGCCAGTCTTACGACGCAATGGTTAAGTGTTCTTTACCGATTCTTTCACTAGCACGATAGATCAAATTTCGTAGTTCGGCCGCTGTCGGCGTGCCGTGAACTAGAGATGTGACGATGCAGGTACGAGTACAATGCAGTTGTCGATATTTTAGCGACCAAACGATGATCTGTGATACAATAATTAATAGTACCTTAATTATAACTTAGTAAACAATTATTGCTATTTTAACGTTTAAACTATCGTGAGTAAAATTCATTATAACTATATTTTTAGTCAGAATTATTACTATTTTTTTTTAATGTAAGTACTCGACTTACTTAGCTACGAATAAAACTTACTTAGAAACGTATAAAAAATATACTAGGTGAACTAATATAATGTCAATTTACGTAGATACTCATTAAACTCAACGCTCCACTGATCCGCAGAAGACGACAGGGGGGAAGAAGGCGACGCTTCGCTCGCCTTTTCCCGCCTTAGTATAGGTGTCTAGGACCCTATGGTCGGTTCAGCGTCGTGATGTCTCAGTAGAATACGCCTTGGGACCCTGAGACCTCTCTTTGTAGACGCGGACTGTGCTGCTGGTTTTTTAGTGGGTATTCTGCTTCCATCTGTGAGTCCCACATACCCGCCTTGTGCGGGATGCGTAAATGCATTTTTCCAGCAAAAAAAAAAAGTACAAATTCTGTGTCTAGTTGGGACGTTTGGGTGATATTTTCGTCGCCCAAGGGTGGTTAAAGTATATTTAATAACGAGGAAGTAAGAGCCACTTTACGAGCAAAGGTCTTGTAAAATAATTTTTCGATTAATGTGTACTTAAAATTCACCCAAACAAACAAACAACCAAACAAACTTGAAGAAAAAAGTGTTGTAATGTGCACAAAAAGAACCTCGTCCTTTTTTCGGAAAGTCGGTTAAAAATAATCTAATATGAGATGATTTTTTACATCTTATTTTTGGTACACAAGTAAAATATCACTTTTCATAATCGGTAGTCATTGTCAAAAACCCAAATATTAAGAAATTTAGCATCGATAGATCCATTTTAGTCAACCACTAATTGTATCATATTTGAATTTTGCACAGCACATCGACAACGTTTTACGTTTGTGTGAGTAAGATGCACGGTGATTGAAATTGAACCCTGTTTGGTAAACAATAAAGTGTATATTTGTTCGTGCCTCATGCACTGATCTATCGGTATGCGTGTGTGTGAGTGAGACTTCGTGTCTATTGTATTTATTTAGTTGCTTGTATTGGTAGCAGGTAGTAGGGATAGGAAGGGATAAACTGGAGACAGCAGGTTTCAATACAATTTGATACATAGGCATATCTCCCTTGTTTCCGTGATCTGTGCTTTTTACCCTGGAAAATTAAGGACATCCCGTAGGAATAACCAAAAATTAAACCACGCGGACGAAGTGGCGGCCATCAATTAGTAATTAATAATACTAGTTGTACTTTATTTCCTTAGTAAGGTTTAACAGAGTAATGCGAAGAGCACAAAACTTTTGACCTCACGTCTGAAATCAAGCTGTCAGATTATATTTTTGCACAACAAAACAGGCATGATTTTTAAAAACAGCCAATAAATTGATTGAGACATAACAGTCTCCCTTGACCGATGATTTGCAAAATTAACCGATTAATGTTTTTTGAATTTTTCATCTGCGTTTAAATGCAGACGTCATGTATCCCAAGCGGAACAAATAAAAAAAAACTAATTTAGTAAATTAACATTTGAATTTAAAGTAAAGCAAGCTCCCAAAAACTTCGTATTACCAAAAGGATTAGGATCAATTCTTCTCGAGCAAACTTCCCGTATGAAATGCGTTCGATCAATATTTAGTTTCGGAATTAGATAAAATATCGACCGCCCTACACGTTCACGAATATTATTTTAAGATGTAGGGTTGTCACCTATGCCACATTCCATGATGAAGTATTAAAGTTTGTTGTGCCATATTTTATGAAACGCGACCAAACTCGACCATAGATTCGCGTGGAAAATTACTGTAGTAGACTCGACACGCGGTAATTTTTCTAAAGTGGATGTTAACCCTATAGTTATAATATTTTAATTCATACGCGGTAACAGTATAATTAAGCTAGTTATATTTTATACCTAAGTATTCGTTACTAAGCAGTTACTTATAATTCTAAAAATCATATGAAGTTCTTAAATGTTAATAATTATAATGGTTTTATTAGATTCTTTCTTTGTTTTCTAATGGGTGTTTTATGTAATGCTTCTTTATAGTTAGCCCCGCTAGATTAATTTTTCCAGTTTTTATGAGACACTAAGGCCTTAGGTTAGGCCTTGTGTATCGACATAAGTCTTCCTTTATGGGAACAATAAATCCTATAAGCCCTAGTTATATTTCCATAAAAATATCCGCCTCACTGTTGCTAGATCTTTACAAGTATAGAAACACGACCAATTTCAGGAGATATGACCATCGTTAATCATCGTAATTGGTTATTTGTTCACCATAAATATACCGGGTCATACAGAATAAACAACAACATTTGACCATAAAATAGGGGACGGGAAATAATTAGATTTTGTACCATACAGCTGAGTTAGGCTGCCTACCAACCGGAGGTACGTGGTGATCCGTAGTGACGGTAACAACTCACAACCCTAACCCTTAAATAAACCGTTTTTAAATCATAGAGGTCCAAAACTGGACCAAGTTTCTTGTAGGGACTTTTACAAGCCGCAGTCTTACGTCGCGTCGTCGCCTAGATCTAGGTTCAGGATCGTGGTTTCCTGCGACACGTTTGATGTCGTCTGCAGAGGTCTACACCGGTGGACTTTAGAACCCGTAACGTCTGTCGTTTCTACGAACCTACGTCGATAACTCTAGTTCTTTCTATGGCTCTCTCATAAAGAAACTCCGATAATATTAGTACCAGTACATCATACACACACACATGCAATCCACAGACAGAATAGATTTATTTTCAAAGCTTGGCTTATTAAACCTTTTCTAATAACACTATGCGACGATAACGAAACGATCCTATTGGTGGATTCCACAGACATCTCTTGCACATGTATTGTGGAAATTTAGCCTAAAGGGGAGTCTACCTACTTACCATATAGCTGAGTTAGGAGACAATTCGACTGGAAGTTAATTCGTCTAGCCTTATTTAGGGTGGGTAGTTATAAAAAAGATTTACAGACCCTCGAAAAAAGGTGAAAAGTACGGCAATATGTCTCCATGTTGAGCAAGCTAATTGCTAGGTCTAGGGGAGGATGAAAAACGAGGTTATTTTTATGTCTAAGCACCCCATCGTCGGCGCTCGGGGGATGGTGGATTTTGGGTCGTTTTTCAGTCTTTATTTCCATTTTCCTGACTATTATGTGCTAGATACACTGTAGGTCCCGCTTGGCAACAAGCTCGTTCCAACAATACTTTGAATTTATTGGAGTAAACACAATAACAATCTTTAAGTACCTACAAGGAATAGCTATGGCATACGACTCGAAATTGGTTTCTATAATATAAGGAACTCGCCGTGGAAAATAAGAAATGAAAAGTTTGAGAGGTGGTCATCATTATCTCAAGCCTCCTCTCAAACAGGCTCTCCTCTCAGTATATAAGAAGGTTTAGACCAAAGCCTGGTCAAAGGCGGATTAGCAGACTTCACATGCCTTTGAGAACATTATAGAAACCTATCAGGTATGCAGGTCTCCTAGTCCTTACAATGTTTCTTTCAAGTGATATTTATTTTATAACTTAAAAGGCACGAATAGCACATAAGAAAATTTAAAGATGCGGTATCGGGATTCAATATCAATCCCCCGAAAAAGGAGGCCACAGTATTACTAGTCGCTGGTAATCGAGGCTGATTAATCCCATCACAAAAAAACACGCCTTGCAAAATCAAACGTCAAACTTAATATCTGCTCTAGAAATCCCACAACTCCATACGTGCACGTTCAAAATGTCAAAAATAAAAGTTATGCGCTCAAATATTGCTCTATTTAAATTCATCGCAGTAGGTACGGCAATTCGCAATGGTCCGAGCGACATGAGTCGTTATAAGCACTATTAGAGGGGGATTAAGGCTATAAAAACCATTGAAGGGCACCGTACAGACATAAGGCAGACGGGTTCAGAAGGGACGCAGGCAATTCAAATAACGTATCTCGCGAACATAGGTACGTAATAGCTGGAGAAGTGGTGGAAAATTTAGAGGATGTATCGCACACTACACTACATAATTGGTTAGTAGGTAATAGTAATTAAGTAAACTTTATAGCGACATCGTAACACATCTTTTAGAGCAAATGCATACTTATACTTTAAATGCGAAAGTGGGATGACTGTTACCTTTGCACTGTCCTTAGTGGATTTTAACGTTTGTAATTTTTTTAGGTATTATTCTCTAGAACTTCTTCCACCTAGAGTTTATTTTAATCCCGTGGGAACTCGTTAAACTTTCTGGGATAAAACGTAGTCTGCGTCCGTTTTCCGTATGCCAACTATAATTATTAATTACCAATTAAGCAGTTGCGAGTATCATCTAATTAGTTTATAATAATAGTATGGATTTAATACCATGTGTGGAATACCGGGTTACCTCCATTGGTTCCTGCTGATAAATGCTGCAGGTTTTTTACATGTATGTATAATGCCTAATTAAACTTTTAAGATTTCTGAATATGGTAACCCAGTCCAGGCAGCTGGTCCGTAACAGCTTCACGATTTACGCTGATTAAAATCGCCTTATTCGCGTGCTACTGTCCAATACATTGTATGGAACAGGTGATGTTCAGTGAGTTCCAGCATTATTAAGAAAACTACTTTTTCACGCTTTATTTTGACCCGAAAGGCTTTCTACTCCAAGATCAAGTTTACGTACTTATTAAGTGGGTACCGAAGTAGGTATTTACTTAAATAGGTTGGTACGTGCACGCCAACTTTGGTTAAAATATTTAAGTGAGGCATTTAAAGCTATCGATTAAAAGACCCGGCTGATTTTGTTGTGGGCTCTTCTCAGACCAGGGCGCGTTTGGAACCCTCGTAGCTTTACTTTTAAGATACCGCAGTTGATTATCACCATCATGTTTTGTAAGTTTCGGACGTCAATAAGTGTACAGTGTACCTAAATTGAATAAATAAATATCGATTGATTGGAGAAAAGAGCCTCGAATGTTGATGACGTCACAATTCAGTACTTCATAATTGCTCCTGTACTAAAACGCGCTTTGACGTTTAATAAAGAGTTGCTGATTTGATTAGTTGGCAAATATCCAAATTCTATACCTATTAGTTACTTACTTTGGCTTCAACTTTCAAATGCGTCTTCAAAATAGTCTAGCTCTAGGGCCAATATCTCGTAGGGAATCTCTCAAAGTGAAAGATATCGTGGTAAAATTCGCCCAAAGTGTAAGTCTAGACAGACCTTTTGTCAGAAAAACAACAACAAAAAGATTTAGTAGTTTTATCTCCTTGTATAGGGGGAAAGGTGAAACGTAAAATATTTACGCAATTTATTGTTGTTGAATGTTGGACAGTAAGTACTTACCTAACAAAGAAAAATGAATAGATCCTCGTAGTGTAACCAAGATAAGATCCCTCTTGAAGAAAAATCTCGTTTGTTTTATGATAAAGTTTTTTTTTATTCCACTACAAGTAAGCCCTTGACTGCGATCTCACTTGACGACGTAGTGGAAGATGGTAGCGAGCTAACCTTAGGGGGGGAGTTAGGGATATAGCAGTTATATTAAACCCATACCCCTAGTCGGATTTAAAATAAGGCATCGTACGGGAACGCTACATCGCTTGGCGCATGCGGTACGTCAATAACCATTGCCGAAGCCTCCCGTCAGTCACTATTGCTAATTCAGCTGTGTGGTAAACTAAAATGACAGTTCTAAATGTATTAAGTAAATTAATGATTTTATAATGTTCCCTCCGAAACTTAAAAATGAGCTTTCAAATGATGACGATTTCATTAGTCAATTGGGCCTTTGGAGGGTATGGCAGATGGCTTTGGAGGGTTAATTAGATCATAAGGAGGGTATGGCAGTTTGAATTAGATAAATCCACACTCCTAATCTCTATTCTCACAGCTGAATCCTACCTCTCCCAGTGAGTCCCAGATCAGAGACAATTTGGAAAGTATTTGCAAAATCCCTGAAATCACACTTGGAAATTCTAGACCTAAATTCTATACCTTTAATTTTAGATTAAAAAGTTTCCGCGGAAATTAAAATACCTAAATCTACGCAGACGAAGATGATTTTTATTATAAATCCTTCGCCGGGATGTAACCTATCTCTGTACCAAATAACTTCAAAATCGGTAAAACAGTTGAGCCGTGATAAGGTTATTAGACAGACAGGCACATATTGCATTTACAATAAATGTATGGATAGTTATACGTATCGTATGTGCATACTCAATCGCTACAGATGTTTTGGTCCACTGGATCTCTTATTTTTGGCTTAAATTAGCGAATAAAGGCTTAAGTAACTATTCAACCGAACACTCTTATGTATCCTTTTTTGCTGCTTTTTACACAATTATAATTTATAACGGCACAAAACACAACATTCTATGAAATTGATTCAATCAACTATCTTATTAACAACGTATAATCAAGCTCTCGTCGATTACCCGGCGGTTTAAAGGTTTTTACGCTACAATTAGAAACAGAGAATCTATAAATAAGTAAGTAAATAGTTACTTAGTTCCATAAACTTGCAGTTAAAAGCATTTTCATGGCATCGAACGTATTAACCTTATCCGAGATTAGGGAAAAAAATAATAGAACGGTTATTTCCTTTCAACAGCCAGTAATTTGACACGCTTCATCGCTTCAAGTTATGAACTTCTAGGATGTATAGGGTGAAAATTCGGGAATGATCAGTGAGGCATTGGCAGGCAGTAACATTGGCAAAAATAATAAACATTTTGGATAGAAGCGGGCGTTACTTTGCGGAAGTCCATGATAATGAAAGGTTTAGAAGTTTAATTCGCTACAATCCACCACAGTAGTACATCTATGTGGTACAGTGTGTATCTTGCACTCATAGCTTGCGATATTCACCACACCACACAACTCTTCTAAATTATTCTAAACGTACGTTTCACTCCGACACCGGAGCATCTTCAGGGGATGTTGACTCGACATTGTACGATTGTAAATGTTGGCATTTAATGGAAGCGAATTAAACTTCTAGTTCTTTCATTAATAAAAATTACTTACAGAATTACTTAAAATTTTGTACAGAAGCAGGCATTTGTGCTTTTTCGGTATACTTATTACACTACAATCTTTTTAGCTATAGTTACCTGAGTAGTCCAATAAAAAAACTGAATTTAAAAACTCTCCACACTAAAAAAGAGCTGACGATCCTCAAACAGCTGAACAGATTTTCTTTATAGTCACTCTCGAACAAGTCACCTTTCAACAAAAAAAAAACAATCAAAATCGGTTCATCCGTTTGGGAGCATGCAACACCAAATAGAACCTCCAACATGAAGTATGAAGATGAGCCGGTGTAGACTGAAACAATTAATAATTGTCGAATATCATTAGATTTTCTCTCACTGATCGTTCCAAAAAAAGTCACCCTTTATTAAGGTGCCAGCGGAGAATGAATTGCCCATACAAACGTAATACCAAAATAATTAATAATTCGAGAACATTTCCACCAAAATGAGAGTTTATTTGGATTCAAATTGTATTTATCTAGTCCCCTGGATTTATATGTTTTCAAAATACTTTCCTAAAATGAAATGTAAATGAATAGCGTTTTGCATATTTTTACGACAAGATGGACATGTTTCCCTCTTATTTGTTTCATATTAAAACCAACGATATCTTACGTATTAATTGGTCAGCAGCATAGCCTATATTGTCAAGTTACAGAATAACAAAACGAAGTAAAAAGCACGATAAGTTTTCATTCATCATTTTTGGTATTCACGGAACAAGACTAAATGTATAACAAATTCTGTAAGCTCATATTGCTATCTCGCTTGAACGCGATCATGTGTCATCAGTGAAATAGAGATAGCAATATACCGGCAAATTTATATTTGCGGTTCAAATAGAAGTTGCGAGCGGCGCGAACCGGCCTCTTAAGAGTTTAGCGATTCTAGTCTTCAGTCCAGTGCCTCATTCCAGGCTACCCTTTGCCTACAAAGAGATGAGATAGTCGCCGTCTGGTCGCCTCATTCATATCCTTCGTGTTTATTGGTCCATAACTCAAAATGGCGTCGTTATGAGCTTCCGACATTCCGCTAAGATTAAAACCACCTCCGGCTATTCGATTCGCACCTATTGTCTATACGTGACTTGAATTTTAATGATGGAATTTACTTACTCAGTAAGTACCCGAAAATTTTCCGACGTATCGTCGTGGAAAGGTAAAACATAAGGTTGAACATCATCATAAATTCAAATAAGCTATCTCAAGCAAGTCGTTGAGCGTTGTTAAGCAAAAGCTGTATAAAGGCCAAAATAGCCTACGATACTACTACACACGATACGATATCGCAACCCATGGGTAAGACAGTATTTTGAAAAAAATCTGCAAGAAAGTTATGTCAATACTGTATTTTCTATGTCTAATTATCAACTGAATTAACACTGTAAAGAAAAAAGCCCATCTGCAACATTTTCAAGCAACACAATGAAAAGAAAAAAACACGTCCTTTAAGTGACAGCTAAACTGGTTTCCCCTAAATCCTAATTCCTAACGCAATCTCGTATTGGAAGACCAGCATTGGAACTGTTGTTGAATCGGATCACGTCGCGTCGATAATGTTATGTGCCCGGCGGAAGCGCTTTTGACCCTTGCTTGGCCCCTATTTAGACGTTTATATACGATTTACTAAACGTTATTACTGCTGACCGATTGACTGGGCCGAGGGTATGGATTTTTTTCTTTTTTATTCCAGTACTAGCTGATGCCCGCGGCTTCGTCCTCGTGGTTTAAGTTTTTTTTATTCCCACGGGAACTCCTTAATTTTTCGAGATAAAAAGTAGCCTATGTCACTTTCCAGGTCCACAACGAAACCCATGCAAAAAACTACGTTGATCCGTTGCTCTGTTGCGGCGTGATCGAAGAACAAACCAACAAACACACTTTCGCATTCGCATTTATAATATTAGTATGATAACGCGGCATCGTACCGGAATTAAATCGCTTGACGGTACGTCTTTGAAACTAGTCACGGGCGAGGCCTCCCTGCCACAAGACCAGACTAGAGAAAATTCTAGATACTGTAAAATAAAGTCTAGATACTGTAAAATAACACAGGATTGTAGCGGTGAGTTTAGCCATTTAGTGTTTAAAAATGTATTTGTAACTGCCACTGCCTAATCGGTAATAAGTAATAACTACCATAGTATTTGCCATAGTAAATAAATGAAATATTTTACCCTTAAAGGCAAGAGGTTATCGCCCGAGTGTACCAACAGGTGACCTTAGTATAAAAAATCTAATATCATTTGAAAAATTGTTTGGCGCCATATTTTCTATTAACGTAACAATAAAATGGAATCCTTCTCCCAAACATGGGATGGTATAATCGCCAGCGAGGTATGTTCGTACCAGCTGTCGTCATTGGCGTGGTGGTAAATGACCTTTGGTCGTATAGTACAGGTGTTGCTTGTAAATGGTATTCCTTAATGATATACAATACATTACTCAAGATCTTTTAAAGGAAATTAATGTATTGTAAGTAGGTAGGTAATTAATGTATTGTAGGTAGGTCTCCCTACTACAATGCACTGTTGCTACACCCAAACTGGGTATCCGTAGCCTACCTTGCCTATCATTGACTGAATGTTATATTTTAAGGAATAAGTGTATCTATGGAATGAAATTGAAATAAGTACTACGTAACTTAATTGCTATATATAGTACATAAGATGGTACTAAGTACGTAACTTTGGTATAGCCAAAGTAGATAAGAAAGTGAAACCTTCTTTCTAGTGAATTTAAAAGACAATCTCCAGCGCTTTGAATGCAATGACAATTTTAAACTCATAATGCATTATTTTTCAATAGTTAGCAAAACAGTGGAAATAAACTCTGTTAATTTAACTATTTCTAGGTTTAGGTTCTATAATCAATTCAATTACTTTTTATTAAGGAATAAAACCTTAATAATTATTATGTTCTTTTTACAACTTTATACCCTGTTCGTTTTAAAAACGATGTCTGTTTTTGACAAAATTTGGGCACCCTTAAGGCCTCTGCAGTTAAAAAAATAAAAAGGAAAGCCGCATATTCGCAAAAAAAGCTCTAAAATAAAGTTACTAAGTAAGTAAATTAAAATAATACTCTTGCTTTTATTCCACTTTTTAACCAGCTGAAAATAAATGTCAGTGGATTACCGCGGCTAAGATTGTGAGCCCCCAATATTTTAGACTAGATATTGTCTTCCGGTGCTCGTTAATATGCTAAATTAATTGTCGCCATGCGGACCGCCGAGTCGCTTCATAAGTTCATTGCTAGGGTTGACAACTTCATTTTTATAGACTAGCATAGTGAAGAAAATATAAATTAGCGCTTGACTGCATTCAAGCCTTAAACCTAGGTAACGTTAACGCTTGCCAAGAAGATGCCTTTCTTTCTTGAGTTGAAGGAATTATGGGAAAACAACTAACAAAGTACCAATACTGAGAAATAAGAAAATAAATATATCTCCATGTCCAATCATCTCATGCACATTTTTTATTTAATCCAATTTTTATCAATACCAGCAATCTAACCAGATTTTAAATGCTTTCTGAGAAATCGAATTTTACAGTTAGTGTAATCGAGAAAAAGGAGGCGTGGCGATGACATAACGATGAAGGAAAACATATTGCGGAAACCATGTGGGTAAATTAAAACGCATAGAACTCCGAAAAGTAAAGTAAAATAATAGTAAGCTGAAGTTTTAATCACTAGGGCCTAGGCTATCTTCGTCTCCATCCAGGCTTGACAGGCTATAGTTTATTAAGTATTAATTATTTTTTTACACAGTACAGGCTTTGAGTACGATTTTACAATAGAGTAAGTTGGCAACCCTACCGCAGGCGCGTCCTTGTCGCCTCGCTTTACATAACTAATCAGTTTTATATTGTAACGTGGGAAAACTGCCGGTTATTTATTGGTAGAATATAGTGTTATAGATTAAATATGTTAAAATCCTCCGAAGGTCATGGCTGAATAGACAGATAATTTTATCGACCGTTTTTTATGAGTGCACACGGTTTTGAGGCCCTTAGTTTTGGAATATTTAGTTTTTTAAAATTAAAACTAGTCTTTTAAGTTGTGTAGCTTTAAAATAAAAACTAAAATATGGTTGGGAAAAATGACAATTCTTGTTAAGTAACAGAATGGCTGGCTTAATTTTGAGCGAAGGATCAGCCGGGTTGTGACTTGTGAGTTGTGATTAGAGCGAAAATGCAGACATTATACTGGGCTCCATTCGACACGGGCATGATTATAAGAAAAAATAATGCATAGAGTTAATGCAAGTAAGTAATCAAACTGAATGTTAATCAACAAAGTAAAGTTCTTTACTGAGTTATTTTATTTTATTTTAAAACCTTCCAAAAAAGCCAAGTTTAAAAATTAACGACTAATAAATTCCATGAACCGTTTCAAAAGCGTTTCCGAACGAAATTCGAGATGGCCGCGGGCGATTTCTCACGCGTTCTTATGTCGAATTTCGGCGCGAAATCTTTTCGGCCGCCGCAAACGCAATAATCCAACTCGGAACGCACGCACTGTCATTGAGTGACAAGTGACATGAGTGACAGCTTCACTTTAATACGAAGACCTTCATGTAGAAGACGTATCTTTTTTTTAAAGGAGTTTGAATAAAATTCGATGCAGCATTTTTAAGCCGTTTTACATACATATTAAGTAAGTACACTACTCATACCTCCTTTATTTTATAAGCCGTTTTAAATTACTATGTACAATACAGCTATAAAGATTAAATGTAAAATTTTGGTCCAAATGTAACTAGTCCTTGTGTAACTAATTTCGCGACAGTCAAAGTTAAACAAAGTCTAGCCGTAACTTCACTATAACCGCCAGTCGTGCAACTTGACTTAAATGAACCTATTTCATTACTTCTTTTTCAGTGATTGAGGAAGACGGAACAACCCGTTTATTTTATATTAACAAACAATATTATAGCGTAAGTTCAAAGTTGGAACACAACAATTTTTTTCTTTTCTTTATCAACTACAATTTAACCCTTGACTGTGATCACACCTGATGATGCAGTCTCAGACTAGCGGGCTAACCTGTTGGACTTTAGAGGTATAGCAGTTATATTAAATATACTTTAACTATTTTAGATAACAATAAGTCTATAAGTCAATATATACATTCAAATTGAGCTTGGCTAAAAATGTACAATATCATCTGTGCAACACAAACCATCCTAATAACGCCATTTGGGCAAGATAATCCTAGTTATACCTCCAAGACGGGGGAGGATTGTTTTTTTTTCTCTTCGCCCATCAAATTGCGCCAAGGAAGACACACGTGCTGCCGAAGAAATTACAGGCCAGGCTGTTTCGATATAGTTTAGATTTGCCGTAACGTGCAAAGTTTCGTAGGGTGACTGTACGTTTTGTAAAGAATTGGAACTGGTTTTTTTTTTATGATTACTTATGCATTTAAGTAATTAAGGTATCTCTATATTTATGTATTACAAATAATTGAGAGTTGAGACTGAATATTTTTAAGCAACTTTTAACCCTTTATATTTTACATTTACTTAAATTTTAATAATATATTACCAATTAGTTAGTTGTTGTCTCAAGTCATAAGCCGTGACTTTGACATAGTATTCATTTAGGATTTTGAAAAAATCTGTGAAAACTCCATAATAAGATGCCTCTGTCTGTTTATACTGCTGCTGTATTTAATAAACAATAATTTTGTCACAACAGAGGTTTTGTCAATCGACGACGGCCAATCTCAGCAATGAAGGAGATATTTTAGTATAAGTATTATAGAGAGTATAAGATATTATAGTGTAACCCCACAATATAGGTCTCCTAGTGTGGGGTTTACAGGCAACCATATACAAGGGACAATAAGCGTATTTATAAGTAGAAATAATATACTTAAATAAGTAAGTAAATGTGACCTATAATTATACCACCCGAAGCCAAAGCGATCTTCCGAAGTGAGTCCCACAAAACCATACCACATGGTCATATCAGCCTTAAGTAAGCGGTACCCACGTCGTATGCGGCAGATGTCCATACACCGAAGGCTCCCTCCTTTCAATTGCCTTGATCTTACTATTTTTACCATTTTTTGCGCCGAACCGATAGCGATCGGTCCATTGTGGTGCATTGTACATGTTGCATTGTGCTATGCATTGTCGGAAATTCAGAGATTTCTGGGATTTCCGATAGCAATTTTCTGTTCTGTGATGTTTTTCTAGAGATTATTCAACTGTGGGAATGGCTTAGGATTACGTGGGGCCGATTTTGTAGTTATGGAGTACAGGTTACGAGAATTTGAACGACTAATGAAGTATTTGTTAGCAAGTTAAGCCTAGACCAGGTATACATGGAGAGAGTAAGCGGTAAAGTCAGGTAACTTATAGCTCTAGTCTAGCAGTTTCCGTACGATAACTTAACAGAATCCACACATTTTTTTTTATCCACTACAAGCTAGCCGGCCGAAGCCTCCCACCAGACCAGACGAGAGAAAATTCTGAAATTATACATTTTCCAAATTAACCCTGCCGGGAATCGAACCCAGGACCTCCCACGTTAAGGCAAACGTGGCTCAACACTGCGCCAGGGAGGTCGTCAAATCAAATAGTATTTAATATCGAATCCCCTCGAGTCACTTAAAAATACAAAGACCAGGAAATCACATCATATCTCATTTCGGAAAGTATTCAAAATCGACCTCGAATCGAACAGTATGTTGAAGCCTAAGGCCATCCATGGGGAGAGATTATATTTAGCATGAAACCTCCTCGTTTCCGGTCTAGACGCTCGCGTGTACTAACGATGTGCATTACGTACCGCTAATATGTTATTTAATGTTCGATTTTTACATAGAAATCTCCTTTGTCGGTTCTGAACTGCGGTGGCACGCAACATTAATGTGTCGAAACGGGTGCTATTCGTGTTTTTGCAATGCTTTAGGTATGTTCTTCATACATAATATAACTACTTAGTACATAAAGGAAATCAATCTGGTCTGGGAGGAACATTGATCTCAATAGAGCTGTCCTTAGTGAAGTTACTTGAGTAAGTAATTAAACTGTTTGTAACCCCCGAAGCAAACAGAAGAGTGTTATAGGTTTAACTTTAACTTATTAAATTTTCAAAAAAAAGAAACAGTTTTTTTAAAGCTTTCATAAATATTCGTTTAAAGCTTTCATAAGACTTCGTCCGCGTGGATTGAGGTGTTTTGGTTCCCGCGGGAACTTTCATTTTCCGGGATAAAAAGTATGTGTTATTCCAGACTATAATCTGTGCCAAATTTCATCGAGATCCGTTCAGCCGCTGGAGCTTGTTTGAGTAACAAACATCCATAAATCCAAACTTTCGCATTTATAATATTAGTATAGAAGTATAAATTACTTACTTATGTCATAATTAAGTACTTAAGTAATTTAAATACTGCTTGTTCTACTCATCCAATATTGGTAGCGAGGTTAGGTTAAACAAAACAAATAAATAGTTACAATACTTGATAAAGGTACTTAATACAATTTGTTTTTCAATTCACGCTTTCCGTGTTAAGAAGGCACTATGAAGTATTTTCTTTTTTTTAATTTAAATAAGCCTTTTTGTTGAACGTAAACAGGTTTCTGTAACTGTGCTGAATTTCTTTGCTTTTACATTTTATTTTTAGATGGATGTGACACATACACAGTCGTATTGGGCGAAAAATATCACCCTTCCTTATAATTCCTTGTTACCCGTCTACGGAACGCATATGGCTATTTTTAAAGTTACGAAACCCAAAAAGAAAACAGAAAAAAAACAAGTGCTATTAACAACTCCACGCGTTCCTTATTCGGATTAAGCTCGACCGGTAGGAGTTGCGATGAGCGTTTAAGTTTCTTCAGGCGTATATTTTTCCGTAAAAATATTTTTTTTATTAGCGGATATAAAATTATGTTTATTAGCGGCGCGCGAGCAAGACAGTGTTGCCAGATCAGGAAGGTTGTGAAATCTGTATTTTGTCGGGTAGAAACCGATTAGGGGTGTGGGTTTAATATAACTGTCATACCCGTAATAGTTTAGCCCGCTACCTTCTTAGACTGCATCATCGCTTACCATCAGGTGAGATCGCAGTCAAGGGCTTACTTGTAGTGGATAAAAAAGAAGAAAAGGATAGCTTAATAAAATCTGATCTGTAAAGGTTGTTTTTTTACCTATCTAAATAAATACTACCTAGTCAACTATATCAAGGAACATATTATCTAAGTAACAAGATGATGCCGGCGACTTCGTCCCCGTGGAAGTTGTTCAACAATCCCGTGGCAGCTTTTTGATTTTACGGGATATAAACTACGTTTTTACGACCCATCTGTTTTTACGTAATTTGGTCTATACATACATAAGTTACATCCCGGGAAGGACAATAGCCTATTTCTTCCCGGAAAATCAAAGAGATCTCACAAGATTTTCAAAAATTTCAATCCTCCTGGATAGAGTCATGGCCCCGCATTCGTCATCTAGTTAGACCTAGTTTGATGTACAGTTCGCGCGCGAGTTGAATGCAGAGTGAATGTTTGTGTCTCCATACATTTACTCTGCATTCAACTCGCACGAGCCTACTATACTTAACATCCCACGTTTGAGCACATCGGTTTGAAAATGTAAATTATTTGAACATATTTGAAAATTTGTTCTCATATTTGAAAATACCGGACAATTTATTAAAGTATTTTATACTTGGCAACACAGCGCATTTTATTGAAAGCGTCGGCATTTGTGGATCTCGGGCGGCGTTATGTGTTATCTAATATCAGTCGTGCCGACAAGGCTATAATTGCTTAATACCTAATGTAAAAACATAAAGTATACAGTACTAAATTATACTTACCCATTAATCTGCAGTTCGTTATAATCCAATGATTTCTTATATATTATATGGCAATTAGTCGGTTTATATGTACCGTAAAAAGTAAACAATCGTACCTTACTATAACATAGGTAGATATCTATACTTACTATATAATATTATGTCACCGTAAGATTGTAATCTAACTAGCGATATTGTAAACTGTCGACAGATTGTGAACCGTTCGATGTTCTGAGTGTAAATTTTTTAAATATTCATTGTATTTACGTTTTCTTGTCTCTTTCTTGTAGGTTAGGTTAAGGTTCGACATAAATAATCAGGTAGGGCACTTAGGTTTTATCAGGATAATATACCTAACAGATTACAATCTAACGAAAAATTATGCGTTAAATTGCAATCTGTCGACAGTTTACAATATCGCTAGTAAGATTACAATCTAACGTTTTTTACAACGGTGACATATTATCTAAGGAATACCTAATTGGTTACTATTTACTTATTTAGTATAATGTTAACATTTTACGGTTAAGTAAGTAAGATGGTTGGATTAATTATAACTAGGTATTATAAATAAAAGAGCAGACTTATTATGTACTTAAGCAATAATAATTTTCTATGGTAAGTACTAAGGGTCGACACTCGTCACTATTCACATAAGACTGAAATTCAAGACGTTAAAAAACAATAGACCTCAAAAACATGGCACGCGCCCGCAGTCAAAAAGTCTGAGGCCGAAATTTTTAAAAATACATGACGCAGTACTTCCTTTCATTCGTTCACTCTTCTTTTAAGCTGTATGTATTGTAGTATAGAAACGAAAATGCTATTTCGGGGCCCGCCGAGATGAAATATGGGTACTACCCGATGGCGATATTGCATTCAAGGTGCAGTTTTTTCAAAAGCCCCATTTCTGCGAGACGGTTTTTGTGCAAAATCTTACATCTATTGTACAATGAAACCAAACCTGGCAGCGCGGACAAAGCTTTTCAAGAAAAAAAATTCGGAGCGACTCGTCGCACCTGGTTGAATATAGCCTGTCTATAAGGTCGTAACTACCGTAGTTATGTCGATCGCAAATCATTTGTAACCCCCAGTAAATAGATTCCTAATTGCTTAGTACGGGGCAGGCGGCGAATATACTACTCTATAGGTATCTCAAGATGTTATGTTCAATAATAAGAGAAGACATTTGAGTTACGATATGTCAAATAGAGCTTGGGGATCCGCTCTGATTTTTTTTTCTTTTTTAAAGGCAGGTGATGTTACTGTTATAGAAAGCGTAGAATTCAATTATCCGACTATTGACAGTGGGAATATGGCCGTCTTTAGTCTCGTTGCCAAGTGAGGACCCCTCCTGTACATTCGGCGCCTCGGTCGCTATACAACGCACTTCTACAAATTGGTCGTAAATTACGCGAATAACTGAATAATATGAATTTGAAGTGGTCACGCCCATTTATTGCTGTTCTTAGGAAGTCGTAAAATGTATTTTATAGCGCCAGAGGACGCTTCTTTCGTGTTGCATTTTAATTTCGCAGAAACGCACACTGTTGCACACAAATGTAATTGTAGTGCCAAATCCTTTTTTTGGAATTTCTGAAATTGTAAGTGACTAAGTCGGTAGGATTTTGTCCTCACTTAATCGATTTCAGGTATCTAATCATTAATATTTTTTCTTGCTGGAAAACTGTTAAAGGCACTTGAATTAAACGACAGTTAGTTAATATGTCATCATCATTTCAACCCACTACCAAGCACAGATGTCCTCTTACAATGAAAAGGGTTTTGCTATAATCCACCACGTTGGTTACGTGTGGATTGGCACACCTTTGAGAACATCATATATAGAACTATCAAACATGCAGGTTCCCTCACGATGTTTTCCTTTAAAACGGACATAACTTAGAAAAGTTATAAGAAGGTCGTGCACGGCAGTCGAAGCCCACACCCTCCGAATAAGAGGCGGAAATCTTAACCACTAGGCGATTACCGCTTTGGCCACAATAGGGATGATGACAACTCAATCGAATCAGCAACTGTTTATCAAACTTAAAAACGCACTTCTAGTATGGAAGTTGTATGAAAATCACAATAGAGACGTCATCAAATTTCAACGCACTTTTTTTCTTTAATCTATATTTTAAAATGGTTGTCAACTTAAAACTAACCGAGGATGTGAATTTTAAGTCTTTTGGAAGACTCTCCAATTAATAATCAGTTGGAAATAATTTATTTTTGATATAGGCATCATCCCTATTACATTTGCATACGATTCGCGACTTACAATACTGTTTACATTTTCGTATGTTACTCATAATATTATATACGAGTTAGGAATCGTACTTTTTCCCGATTAATACATCGTGCTTTATACTACACCTGCGAGGAAAACAAGCGATAATACTTTGAAGCTTCTCTATAACTACTAGACTACATTTTGAGGATATATTTTATAAATTCAAAATTCAAATAAGTAAATTAAATATCTCGCGCGCAATTGCTATTTTTTCTTTTTTTTTAAAATTAAGATAACAACTCTATAACGCAACTGATCAATATATTTTTGCGAACCAATATTTGTTTCAGGTAGTTAGAGAAAGCTGAGATTCGAATAATGAACGACGCGACTTACAAGATTGATTTTTTTAAATATATATGTCACCGTAAGATTGTGAAAACCGTTAGATTGTAATCTAACTAGCGATATTGTAAACTGTCGACAGATTACAATTTAACGCATTATTTTTCGGTAGATTGTAATCTGTTAGGTATATTAACCTGATAAAACCTAAGTGACTGAAGTGAAACTACCTGATTAATTATGTCGAACCCTAACTTACCTAAAAGAAAGAAACAAGAAAACGTAAATAGGTACAATGAATATTTCAAAAATTGACACTCAGAACATTGAACGGTTCACAATCTGTCGACAGTCGCGTATATATGACACCGTAAGATTGTAAAAACCGTTAGATTGTAATCTAACTAGCGATATTGTAAACTGTGTGTATCTTACGGTGTCATATATACGCGACTTACGCGAGTAAAACTTAAATAAGTGTTCCCTTTAGCCTTTCGTTTACTTAGTAATGTGGCTGACTATAAAACGTGTGGAAATAACGTCTTTCCATATATCTGGAAATCACATGGCCTTGCGATTGTCTTTGTTCATTTGTTTTCAATACAATCGCGCCGGCCTTCGGGATTGAATACTTAATCTTATTCTATCATGGACATATACACAGACATGTATGTATGTCCTGTCCGTCTATCTATATATCGCGTAAACTGTGTGAAATTTTCCCAACGCAATAACGCGGCTTACCTACTTATTAGTTACTAAGGAGCTCTCGTCTCATAATAAAAAGGCCTTTAGACCAAATTCTTCGTTAATCCACTTTCAGATTAATTATAATATTAGCACAACGTACTTTTTATAAGTACCTAAGTATATACTTTATATATTCATATATAACTATAGTATAAAAGTCTCAAATCCATATAAATTACAGACCTACCGTGACAGTTGTAGCACTAAGGTCTTAGAGGTACGGTATATCTATCATCTATATCTTAGGTTTGATATTAGACTTTAGGGTGTAATAATTTTTTGTTATACTGAAAATTGTGACAGCTTCCTCCGTCACGTCCCTGTCACCACACGTTGCTCTGTCTAGATGCCTCCGTCGAACGACTGGTACGAAAACCTACCTATCTTATCATGTGACATTACTACTAATCATTAAAATATGCCATATTTCTGTAAAATGAGTGTAGTTTTTTATTATTATTTAAAAATAGACTAGCGCTTGGCTGCAGTCAGACCTGCTTGCAACCTGCGTGGTGATGCAGCCTAAGGCTCAGCGCGCTTGCCTAGAAGATGCCTATTCACTCTTATTGGATTAGTTACAAGTATAACTTAAGTACCTTCAAGGCAAGACTGAATAGAAAGAAGCATCTTCTAGGTAAGCGCGCTCCAACCTGACTTTGGCTTTTGAAGAGCCTATAAAAAAAAGTAAACTATTGTTTAAATGACGCTGTTGATTCTTCTGTTTAAAATACCTCAGTAAAATTTTAAAAAATGCGAACATCGCTGTCGGGAGTGCGTAGTTAAGGCCCCGTATCGCAACATATCAGTCGCATATCAAAATGCCTCTTTATAAACCCAACTTCCTCCGCTTAGTATCCATTTCTGGATGCGTCCGGTGCGTTTACCCCTTCGGCTCTTTGTTTGTAAATATAAAAACATTTTAATATGTAAAACGGTGCGTGACTCACGCGGCTTCGGGGGTAAAGGTGGCACAGCTGGTATATTACGCTACTAGGTGATACCCGCGACTACGTCCGCCTTGGTTGGTTTTTGAAAACGACATTGATTTTTCGGGATAAAAAGTAGCCTGTGTTCTGTGTACACACTTCTGCACTATTATATCTGCTTTTTATATATAGGATAGAACTTGCATGCAATCAGCACTGCTTGCAAGGTATGCAGCCTAAGATAGGCAATCTTTTAGGCAAGGATCTTATCAATCAAGATGCCTATTGATTGCGTTGATTTGAAGTTAACTATATTAAAAGAGTAGGGGAAAACGGAAGCCGGAAAAGAAGATGCCTATTCACTCGTCATTTGAAGGTACCTATATTAAAAGAGGACGGGAGAACGGAAGCCGGAAGGGCAATCCATATCGTAGCGGTTCGAATAAGGAACGAGGAAGCAAATCGCTTCGTACGAGTCCGTGGAATTTCGACTGATGCCCGCGACTACATCCGCCTGGATTTAGGGTTTTTCCGGGATAAAAAGTATCCTAAATCCTGTGTTAGCGCATACTTGGGCGCTATTATATCTCGTGGGAATACTGGAACATTCTTTATGATTTTCTTCTTTCAAAAGCGTTAATAACTTTTTCGTTCCGGATTTCAGTAGTACAGTTTTTTAATTAAGTAGGAAGGAATAATTAATAAATAAGAAGGAACGTATGGAAATTTCTCTTCCTGTGATTATAAATAATAGTTAGTCCACAAGATTGGTTACCGAAAGCTGCCGTGGCCAAGATATTTTCATGAGAACTTTATTTCTGTACTGTAGAACATTTACTTACTGAAAAAGAAGAAAACAGGAAATAATAAAATGCTCGTAAGATCATCTACACTAATATTATAAATTGCGAAAGTTTTGGATGGATGGATTGATGTTTGTTATTCAATCAAGCCAGAACGGCTGAACGGATCTGGATGAAATTTGGCACAGAGATAGATTATAGTCTGGAATAAACACACAAAAAACCTTAATCCACGCGGTCGCGGGCATCAGCTAGTAATCATAACAAGATAATAAAAACGTTGCCTTAACGTGCGGAGGTCCTGGGTTCGATCCCCGGCAGGGTCAATTTGGGAATTTATAATTTCTGAACTTTCCCTGGTCTGGCCTGGTGGGAGGCTTCGGCCGTGGCTAGTTACCACCCTACCGGCAAAGACGTGCCGCCAAGCGATTTAGCGTTCCGGTACGATGCCGTGTAGAAACCGAAGGGGTATGGGTTTAATATAACTGCCACGCCCCTTACAGGTTAGCCCGCTACCATCTTAGACTGCATCATCACTTACCATCAGGTGAGATCGTAGTCAAGGGCTAGCTTGTAGTGAATAAAAATAAAAATAAAGTATTATGTTCATGAGAACTTTATTTCTGTAATAGAACATTTACTGTACAAAAAAAGAAAACGGGAAACAATAACATGCTAGTATGATCATTTCACATGAGTTTATAAGGAAAGGAATCAGTCAGAACCAGAATTAGGTGTGTGTCACACGCTCCTATGCTGATTACGATCTTTACGACCCATAGTTACGCGCTCTGGGTCAAAGATTGTGAAATGTTGTTTATGGGACTTACTTACTCCTACTTACCTAACTATTAAAAAGTTAGTTGTGTTCCGTATAATTAGTTAAGTGTGTGAAACTCCTGTGAAACCCATACGGGTGTACATTTTTGAAAAATCTTTTTTATTTAATCCACCTTTATGCACATAGGTAGGCTATTTTTTATCCGGATTTTGATGAAATTTGGTATAGATAAGTTGCAGCCCGGGGAAGGATATAGACTTTTTATCCCGGAAAATTAAAGAGTTCCCACGCCAATAAAATAAACTTAAATAACGCTGACGAAGTCTCGGGCATCATCTAGTAATAATATACTTAAATGCGAGTGTTTGTCTGTAATGTAGCAGACATTTTAACAGCTCATCTTGTCAATCGATTTTGGTGAAATTTGAACCAGAGATAGATATATCATTCCGGGGATGAACATAGGCTAATATTATAAATTGCGAAAGTTTGGATTGATAGATGGACGTTTGTTACTCAATCACGCCAAAACGGCTCACCGGCTACTTTTTATCCCGGAAAATTAAAGAGTTTCCGCGGGAAGCAATAATCGTCAATCCACGCGGACGAAGTTGCGGGCATCATGTAGTATTCATTAGCATATTAGCTCCAATACGATCCATACATCCATCTAAACTTTCGCATTTATAATATTACTTAGTATAGATTAGTACTTGGAAGTATGAATTTAATAACACACGCACCACTGGCCACCCATGACCCAGCCCCGTTCGTTTACGGAACACTAAAATAAATTAAAAGCCCTAATAAGAGCAGTTTGTATTCCATCGCGATCCTACATACCTACACCTTTATAGCACCTTCCAGGAATATGGGAGCATTAATGTAATAAAACGTTTTGTTTGTATACGAATGAGGTATCAAAGGAAAGTTGAGTGAGTCCCTGGTCAAATAACGCGCGAGGCGATAGCGACGCGCACGGCATCAACTAGTTCAATAAATTTTTATAGTAATTATGAACAGTTAAAAAGTTAATAATTTTAATAATATCTATAAACGCGTAAGCACGACGCCGGCATAACAGTTCTTAGTGCGAATTTATAATGATACTGATAGATCCTACCTACAAAGTAAAACCAATCTTTAGAATATTTAAAGCTCCGGGCAAAGTTTAGCTATGAGTTAATTTAAGTCTCCTAAGTCTCCTCCTTCTTTCAGTAATTATTAAATCTGATACGGAAAATATTACCTGTCAAGTTTCTGTAGAAATAAAACCAGCCAATCACAACAATGAGATTGCAGAAGGAATGAATAATGATTGAATAGAATATAAAAATCTTTATTGGCAGCTTTATACACAAAATGTACCTAAAACCAATATCAAAATTTAAACTATAAATAATTACGTGTAACATATCCGAAATTGTAAGTTTGTACAGCGGTGCAGCGGTACCAACAGGTGAGTCACTCAGTTTATGTTGGGGCTCCTGGCCTTTCAGACCTAAAACTGGCGATGCCGCCTGGACTTGCGTCAAGGTGGCAGGTGTCGCGCACGCTGATTTACAGTGATTGATGCTTTTTCGGAGTAGACCTAACTATGGTATGACGCGCGAGCGCTGCTTCCGCGCGTTGTATAGCCAAGGCTTTAAAACTACCAGTAAGTACTAAGTAGGCAGCCGGTGCGGAGTCAAAACTGACGTTTATGGCACAGTAAAGTAAAGGATTGATGCCTGTGCTGTTTTATTATTTATTGCAGCTTTCTCTTTAGTTATTACATACTTATTACATGGACCTGACGGTCTGACCTGAGACTATGTGGTACTCAATTATATAGGTATATACTACCTAGCTAGAAATTGACCTGACTACTAAGTGGCTACTTGCTATTTTAACAGTACAAAATAGAAGTTATATACCTACTTAAAAGTAGAAATTTAACAGTAAAAATAGCAGAAAAACTGAAAAGATAAGTACCCACCAATGTTCAGACCTCAGACCTTAGATAAGTATAGCTGGCGCCAATCATTTAAGGTTCGTAGCCGACTACAGACGGCAGCAGCAGGCGACGTGTGGCCGCGACACTACTGGTTTCTATGTATTTCTATGAAATGCCTTCCGAAGCTAGCGAGTAGCGACACGTCGCCGCGTCGCCTGTCATAGATAACATAGAATCCAGTTGCTTCGCAGCGACATGTCGCCTGCTTTGCTGCCTGCCTGCAGTCGGCTACGAACTCGTACCTTTAGTCGCGTTTGAAGGTCGCAAGACGCGCCGTAATTTAGCATATTTTTGCGCGTAGTATATACAACGATGACTTCCACAGTTTGTGTGAGAGCGCTCGCACTCGCACCTCAGCTTAGAGACGACTACCTATCATAGACCTATAAAAGAACATTTGATCGGCTCTAACTATCCGTAAGTACTAAATATACCTAAGGCCTACTTAATGTAAGATCATTTAAAATTTCTTTGTCTTTCTCGCATCTCATCTTGAAAATAATGCTTTTGTTAAGTTTTAAAACGAGTTACATTCACCAAAAAAATATTTTTACAGGTTCAATTTAATTAAGTTAGGTCTTAAATTGTGACACAGAGCGCCATCTAACGAATAACTTAAAACTACAAATAACGCTACTCGCCACTAGATGGCAATGTTTTATTAAAACAAAAAATAAAACTCACTCACCAGCGCCACCAAGTGATGAATAGCAGAACTCCCTCACTTGCTCAGCAATGCTAACAACGCCATCTTTGGAGAAACACTGCATCCAAAAAAAGCGCACTTTTTCAAAACACAATTTTGTCAGCAAAATAATCTGCTGGTAACTTCACACACTTAAAAATACTTGTATCACGTTTTAAAATTGCCATTTTGGTGTATTTCACGTTGAAGCACTTGGTTTAAATTTGTTGCACTGAAACACTTGCACATGTGGTGTTGCATCATTGCCGCTTACAACTGTAACAAAGAAAGAGGTTAATAAGAATGGTTGATAAAAAAAATACTATAAGTAGGTACAAATAGTTCATAAAAATGTTAATGTTAAATTAAAAAATCTTAATATATTTTACCAAAATGAGTAATAACAATTCAATAAAAGAAAAAAATATATAATTATTGCCCTTTTATGTAACACATTTTGATTTTCATAAAAATATCTGGTAATTAAAGTAACACATTGTGTTAAAATTTTTACTCCTGAATTCACTATATTTACGTGATTCATTAATCATCAATTTAGAAAATAAGAGAACGGGAGTATAATTTAATTTATTTTTATTACTTTATTTCACTACAAGTTACCCCTTAACTGCAATCTCACCCGAGATGCAGTCTAAGATGGTAGCGGGCTAACCTGTTAAATGCCAAATAAAAAAGACAACATTCTATATTTTATATTGCCAGGCATCAAATTTAATATTAAAGGCAGTTAGGTATCTTATTCTGTAGTCTTTATAAACATATTTTTCAAATGGAATAACTTACTGAAATAATGGAACAATAGGTACTATGACCCGAAAAATTTACTAACCACACTTATTTTTGACCACATGCTACATTATTTTTGAAGTGAAGATTAACTACATATTAACTACATAATATATACTTGAATATGTAAATAAAAATAAGTAGTTTATAGTAAGTAAATGCAGTGAATAAAACAACATTTGTAACCATGTTTTCATGTCTTGAAATAAAGGTAGGATCTTATTCTTAGGTGTTTTCTAAAACAGCTGATTTACAAATAATTGAAATTAAAGTTTAACAACACTATAAAGTTCACTTGTTCCTTACAAAGCAGCTATTATAACCCATATTCGTAGGAATTGATGCGAAAAAAAAATAACATGCTCATTTTGTAGTGACCTTCATGTCACTATGAAATGTGCTGTATTTTCGAAATTCTTGACATTTGAGAAGGTAGATGTGTTTCGTACATACCTCTTACACTTTATCCTAGTATTTTTTGATCCAGGAACACGTATGAGCCTTGAAAATTTTGAATAGAAAATAACCAAAGTGCATTGGCTAAATGAACTGAACACTCAACTTAAAACCACGTTTTTTACATGAAATATAGAAAAGAAAGGAAAGAAACGGCGTATAATGGGAGATAGAACATTAATAATGTTATATTTAAAGTTTGAGCTGCACTTTATCGACTGAAATTTCAGAAAATTACTGTAATATGCAAACACGTGCACTTCGAACTGCACCTATAAGAACTTGAATAAATATACCTTTTATGTAGTCTACACGGTAAACTAGAGCAAATTACACATTTAAGACCCACATACGAAATTCTAGCTGATTTATTTATTGCATACTTTCTAACCAATTCGAATATCAGCGGCTGAAAAAACTACACAAAGAAAACATATGATCGATCGAAATTGAATTGAAGTGCACATGGAATTGTCTATGGTTCGGAAAGTCATCTGTCATCTGAGGAATTGAATGAATAGTGAATGAATGATTCTTAAAAAGTTAAACGTTTTTATTGTTGTTGCTGTTGTTGTGAAATTGTTGCACTACAATATTAAATTTCAATAATAAATTTGATAAGCCAAACTGCCTGTTTCAAATAGTCTATTATTTCTTTTTTCATATTTTTTGAAGTCCGCAATTCAATACCATTTGCATGACATCTATTGTGCGTTGATGGAACTATATCAAAAATCGACATACAAGATTCAACAACAACTATACCAAGTTTCAAACCAGTGATGTGCAAAAACACATAAACATTATATTAAGTGCATATTATAGATCAGGTTTATACTCACCGTTATTATTATTGATTTAGTTTCTTATCTGTTTGGAGTTGCTCTATAATTATTTGTCAATTTGTCATAGCGTTGAAAGGAAAGCCTGAAGAGAAAATAAAATTACTTATTCAGCGTAGGTACTTGATAACAAAATACATAATTCATTTTGCATGAAAATAATGATTTAAATAAATAACTACATAGATAATACTCACTGGTTCATCTTCTACCCATAAGCTATCAAACTCTTTTTCAAATTTATTAACGATGTTAGGATGGGAAGTTACAATGACACTCTCGTGGTTCGAAACCATTGCTTGGGTAGACCAGTTTAGTGATCCAGACATGACAAAACCTTTGCAATGTTTCATTTTCGTTTGTTGTGTACTATGTTTTGTAAATTGTGCATGAATATTTAATTTCTCCGCATAGGCTTTTAATATGGTTTTTCGCTTAACAGCTTTTGGGCCATCTACTATGCAGAATTTATGATGCATTAGGATAGATTTTTTGTTCGTCTGCACTTGAATGAAACCTGTAAAAGTGAATGTCGTCTCATCAAACTTATAAATAAATAACTATGTCGACCTCAAAAAATTTTTGAATCTGAAACTTACTGTATTCCTTTAGCTTCTTAATTTGTGATGGTGCAGTGAAAGCCATATCACTATCAACTACAATTCGTATTAACACGTGCCTTTGCCCCAACCTTATCAATTGTTCAGCAATTTCTGCACTAGTTATAAGATACATACAGACGTCCAAAGTTTCTCGCGCAGATTTTATATACTTTATCAATTTGAAGCAGTTCAATTCTCTGCTTTCACATATTGTAACATCTTTATTTGGTGGGACTTTTATCGTATGACGGATAACATCATCGGAAAACAATATCACATCATTTATTTCACGATTTCTTATGTTCACCACATCACTACATGCTTCGTCGCTTGCAACTTCAGGTTGAGAATCTTTTCTAAAGTTAAACAAGTAATTACACAACTTTTTCACTAGTTGGGAAGCAACAACAACTGTAGCTGTGGACGCTAAAAGAAACTTTGCACTTTTCCAATCCATTTTAGCGTCTTTTTTTGGGTCTTGTTATGAATAAATAATTTCACTGCTAATATTCCACCATGATGTTCACGCATTTGATAATAATTATTTTCATCAAACTACCCGCAAAGTAGCACTTACCTTTTAGAAATATAGCTAATTTATTTATGTCAATCGTAATACTAATGTTTTGAAATTACTTCATCTGAAATTATATCATGTGCTTTTAGATCCGGAATAATTCTGAAATATTTATTATATTTCCAATATTTATTTATTACAAATATTTATTTTATTTACATTTTCCAACTAGATAAAACAAAAATAGTATTGGAATGAGTGAATGATAAAGTACATAATAATACCCACATAATACTCTGTGGTAATAGTTTTTCTAGCATAGATTAAGTAGACTAGTTTTTGTTCACAGACATACAAACCAGAAGCAGACATAACATAAGAACAAAATTGGCGTACCAATTACACCTACATACAAATCTCAGGCACACATTGACAATAAACAGGGCCGAACTCAGGCAAGCGCATGGCAAGTGAGGGTGAGGGATTGGACTCGTAACGCGGAATCAGACTTGAGGCGTTGTCCTATTAGAATGCGATTAAGTACGCGATCATCACGTCGGTGTCCTAATAGATATCGTATCTATAATCGCGTGAGCATTGAGATGGCAGTGGCGTGATGCGATTATCTAAAGTCAATCTTTAATCTGCACGATTATCGCTCGAATTTGATGTTGGTTGGCCTGCCTGATCTGTTTTTATTCGTACGACCGACCTAAGTTCGCGTGAAATAGTAATCAAACCATTTTATTCGCGTCAATACATCGCGTATGTCAATTAGGAATTAAGGACAGCTACTTGTGTTCGTACGAACATTCGCGCAAACTTGCGATGATTTGGTTATAATTTTTACGCGACGAGTCACTAGGCCCTTGAAATTCATAATCAGAGTCCAGAGAACACTATTGCCACATTATTATAGATACTACCGAAGCGTAGCGACCGACCTGCAGGCCTATTTAGTATCTGTGATATGAAATAAATTTGGAAACTACGGAAAGTTGTCATCAAACCTTATTTAACATTCTGTAACCTTAATTTCCAACCGGGATGCAGTTCCTGTGACTTCATCTCGCTTGGGAACTGAGGTTACACAATGTAAAATGATGGTTTGGTAGTTATTTGATAGGCACATTTTCAGTATACGTTATACTAACGTTATTTTATACCCACTGAGATACTGAATAGGCCTGGCTGATTGATGATTCACTTCGTGCTATATGTTATGGCGTGACACTTCACTCGAATGAAATAGTCATACTAGTAAAAAGCAAACTAGCTTTTTACTAGTATAAATATTTATAGATTATAATAAGTAAAATAAATAAAAACAATCAAGTTTCAATTATTTATTTCTGAACAAAACAATTTTTTTTAAATAATTTCTTTCCGATAGATTGCTTTGCTTTGCATTATGCTTCATTCTTAAATCAACATAAAATTTAACAATCACCTTAATCAATAATTGCAAATGATTGAAATCATGTTCATCATTGGTTTTAAATTCACTACAATTACTCAATAAATCAGCTATATACATCATCATGCTATTATAATTAATATTTCCTTTAATCATTTTTAAAACTTTTTCACACGATTGAATTATTTTAATCAAACCATTCGATGGGTAAATCAAACCTCCCCTGTCCTTTTTGTTGATTAGGGAACACAAAAAGTTTTCTTTTTCTCCTAGCATCAGCATTTGACAAATATAACAATGGACACTTTTACTTGGGCCTGGTTCTACTGGTAGTAACGGTGCAGGTACATTCTGAAAACAAAATAATATAAAGCCATCACTTTCTATAATTTTGTTTTGTTGTGATGGTGCAGTCTAACATAGTAGTGGGTTAACCTGTTAGGGGTATGGCAGTCATATTAAACCCATACCCCATATCAGTTTGTTCACAGCATCGTACCAGATTTCTGATTCTACCTTTTCTATCAGATTCTAAATATGTTTAACACTCAATTTGACAAAAATGCCAGTAATGCAGTATGCCTCTCTTTCATACAATGGCAGAATACCAGACAGACAATAGTAAAATACGTACATAATGTGGGATTACACTTGAGGTACTAGGCTGTAAATTTTGTAAGTTCATCAAAACTTGATCTCCAGCAGCTTTTCTTTTTACTGGACCTTTTAATGATGATGTAGATATATTCTGAAAACAAAAGTAATAAATAATCATTGTCTAGTAATAACAATTTAATAGGTAATACAAATAGGTAAACAGCTGCATAGCTATCAATATTTACGTTAATGGTTTTGGTAGGTACCTAACATAGTTAAGATAAGAACAACTAGAAACTTACTTCTTGAAACGATGAATCAAAGATCGTTGGAATTGCACTAGAAGTAAGTACGGTACGAATGCCACTGTGATCCACTAAATGTGCTTCAAAATGCTTAGAACATAGCACACTCGATGATTTGGGCTGCCAATTTTTTTTGTTCATGTTAAGCAACCAGGCATTTTTTAGATTTTCGTCCTTTGGAAACCTGAAAAATGATTTGATTGATGATATTATAATATTTATCTTTTTATCTAATCAACCTTCAAAATATACCTACGAAAAAAACTTGAGCCTGAATACGGCCCTGTAAAATTGTACAAGTATAAGAAACGTTAAACAAGATCAGAGGTATTAATTAATTGATAAATATTGTTACAGGAATCTACTAGAACCAAAATTACTATAACTATTTACGAGTTTTGCACATAAAATAAATAGGAACTGCTTCCAAAATGCCGAACGATTATTAATAATCTTACAGTAAACATTTAACCAAATTACGAGACTTCATGGTACATGAAAACTTACCGATGAAAAGTAATTTCAGGTGTTTTCCTATATGAAGAATTGCCGCACAGAGGTGCACTACACTTAACCATTTTATTTTAATATTCTTCGATCTTTAGACTTGATTTTAATACAAAAATATAAGATAAACAACTCGCAGGTTAGGAGCTTGTTTTTGACGTATTGTTGACATATTGCACCATATTGCTCTTATTTTTATCTTAACAAGATGGCGGTTTGCCTCAAGATCTATTTTGTCTTTGAGTGCGTAAGTGTTGCAACAACAGAAAGAAAAGAGATAGATTCATATATTTTTGGTTGGAGGGAAACAAGCGAAGATATTATTTATTCTCTTGAATGTAGTTGTAAAAATTATGTTCAGTCTGCTTCTGGTTTGTATGTCTGTGTTTTTGTTTTTTGTGCAACTGTCATGCCACAGAGTACAACATAGTCAATGCGAAAAATATCAAAATAAATTTTGTTTGTGTGAATGTGTTATTATAGTCATGAAAAATCCTGAGATGAAAAATTGAAAACAAGCGTGTAAAGTGTTTTCTTCTGCTGTAGATGGACAGAAAATGATACAATTAGAAACAGTGTCGAAATAAAGAAACCTTTGAACAGGAAATAAATGAAAGCTTGAGCAATATTGTTCAATGGATGAGTCAAAATAATTTATCCTTAAACGTTAACAAGACAAAATATATACAATTCCAAACATATAATAGCACTCCTATAAATACTAATGTTATTTGCAATAATGTGGCCATCGAACAGGTACATCAAACAGTGTTCCTTGGTCTAGTAATGGATAAATATCTTAATTGGAAACTACAGGTAGATGCTCTATGTAAAAAATTGGATAGGTTTGTATATGTTTTATATAAGCTCAAAGGGGTGACATCTAATGAAACGGCTCTCTGCGCATACCATGGATACGTATCATCGCTTTTACGCTATGGTCTTATTCTGTGGGGCAATTCCGTTGATATCCTCAGGGTATTTCGCATTCAAAAAAAATGTATTCGAGTTATATGTGGAGCTGAGCCCCTACAAACATGTAAGCCGCTCTTCAAAATGATGCAGATTTTACCTCTCCCATGTCTTTATATTTTTGAAGTCTCTGTTTTCGTGCATAAACATAGAGATCATTTTCCAAGTATAGCCGATACGATCTCAAGGTCCAATAGACATGGAAATAAGCTTGTGATACCAAGACAAAGAATAAACTTATTCCAAAAAAACGTTTATAACATGGCCATATGCATATATAATAAAATACCAGAGAGCATCAGAAAGCAAAATACATATAACTTTAAATCAAAGATGTTTAAATTATTATTAAATAAATGTTATTACACTGTTCATGAGTTCTTGCAGGATAATATTAATTATACTAATTAGAATAGGTATGAATAAAACTTAATACATTAGAACATCTTTAAAATTTATCTTAGACTAGGTATGATTCTACGTGTTTACCGATCAATGATTCTCTGTGTATAATGATTATTATTGACATATCATGTTTACTTTTAGATATAGTTTGACATTAATGTATAAAATAATAATAAATCACAGGTATTCAATATGTATCTTTATAATTTCATATTGACATTTTATCAACAATAGTGACATTTATCAATTTCTAGTGACATTTATCTAACTACTTACTTACTAATATTCAGCTTTTATATAAATTTCAATGATAACTATAATATGATTTATTATTATTATTAACTGTAACTAATAATGATGTGTGGTACTGATGTGTTTAAATAATTGTTGAATGGAATAACGTAATGATAAGAAGATGTTATAATGATGTAAGCTGCTAATAATTGCACGCCATAAATGGTAGTACACTGTGTCCCAAAATTTTGTAAGACCCTTTCACGTGTATTTTTGCAATAAATAAATATCTTATCTTAAATATCTTATCTTATCTTACAAAGTGGCTCAAAGCCTGTTTGCTAGATTTTAGAGAATATTTCTAAATTTAGCTCCGATTGCACATCCAAAATATGCCGAAAATACCATACAAAGCCGAAAAAGGCCAGGATGATGGCGAAGACTATGAAATAGTCTCGTTCGAGGACTTCTGTGATAAGTCGCCAGGTTCTAAAACCGATTTATTAACGCTAAATGATAATATCAATTACCGACTGCACTATGAAAGCGATAAAGGTTCTAACATCGCTGAGACCGGCGAACCTTCGACTCGTAATGTTGGTATGCACACGGAGACTTCGCTGAACGGTCCAAAGAACGTCTCCTATAAGAGGAAATTGTCGTTTGCGCCCTTTGGAAATTCTGACAAAACAAATCGTGGACCCCTGTTCGGTGGTGTGATACCGAAACCCCGGAATGATGGAGAGTCTTCAAGAGAACATAGGCAAGTTATAACCCATTCGAGCTAGATTTATCGCTACGTCTTACGCGCTTCTCGTTAGCGGCAAACCTTTTGATTGTTTGAACGTTTGATTTAAAACTACTCTTTTTCATCATGTCAAATTTATATTTATTTATTCAAATAAAATGAAAAGTGCCTTTGAATCGTCAAGTGAATCTACCACTGGTTCGAAATGCCATTCCAACTGAGAAGAACCAGCGAGAAATTGTGAGGCAGGGGCAATTTGAGAATTTATAATTTCTGAATCGTCTGACAAAATTTTAAAGATTTTTTCTGAAGGTCTCTTTTTTAATGTTATTAAAAATATAATTCAACCATTGCCTAGAATGTGTGCATACTTCATTATATTAGGTTAATTTGTTTGCTCTAAAGGTCAATATTAATTCTCTAATACAGTACATTGAACTTTGATATAATAATCAATCCTTTGTTTCAAATTATACAAATGATAAATATAGACTTGAGTGTGAGTCAATTCTTTAAAATTGTTGAATGGAATAACATCTTGTGTATGATTTGGTTAATGTGTTGTATTGATATTGACTTGTTTATTATTTATTAAATTGTGTTTGAGGATCAGAAATCAAAATTTCCTGTTATTAAATTTCATTTACTTCACACCTAAATAAAGCTGTTTATCTAGGTGTAAAAATAAAATGAATGGGTATGTTTCTATAACTATTTGCTATTGCTATTTTGCTTATTTCCATAGCATTATGTCTTACGGAATCTTACTGTGGGGTAAAGCGGCAGATATTCAAAAAATTTTTGTACTACAAAAAAGGGCTATACGAGCAATTTATAATTTAAAACCGCGTGATTCACTTAGAGAGAAATTTAAAGAAATTGGTATTCTAACAGTAGCCTCGCAATATATTTACAGTAATATAATTTTTGTAAAACAGCACATCCATAATTATAAAAAAAAATGCGATCTGCACGATAGGCCAACTAGAGGCCGTAATAAGCTCGTGACTCCATCGCTCCGCCTCAAAAAAGTCAGAAGGTCATTCGTGGGAATGGGCATTATTTTCTATAACAAAGTTCCACAACCTATTTTGGACTTGCCAATAAATAAATTTAAGAAATCCATTAAAAGTATGCTCCTGAAAAAAGCTTATTATACAGTTGAAGATTATGTAAATGATAGAGGAGCATGGATTTGATCGCTCCAGCAATGCTGGGGACAGCGGTTACTTATTATAAATTAGTGTTTGAATATTAGTATTCAATTCGATGCTTTGATACGGGTAGACTGAGTATGTCACGCTCTCTTTAAACATTTCTGTGGTGGTGTCGTGTGGTGCGGGTTGTTACGTTCCCTCAAATATGGTCGAGCGAAGCAATGGCTGGATCATGCGTCATGCTCGTGAACGGGTGCCACCGGCGGGAATGGGGCTACTTTCTGTCTGCCCGTCTTTGACATGAATTGAATAAACAAATTTAAGAAATCCATTAAAAGTATGCTCCTGAAAAAAGCTTATTATACTGTTGAAGATTATGTAAATGATAGAGGAGCATGGATTTGATCGCTCCAACAATGCTGGGGACAGCGGTTACTTATGTACACATTGATATAGTAATTGTAAATGAATTATTTAAAAAGAGCAACCACCGAGTTTCTTGCTGGTTCTTCTCGGTAGGAATGGCATTCCGAACCAGTGGTAGATTCACTTGACGATTCAAAAGTACTTGTAAAAGTTTATTTGAATAAAAAGATATTTGATTGATTGATTGATATTTGTATCAATAACATGCATCTATTACTTATTATAGTTTATAATAATACTAGATGATTATAACTATAAATATATCCCTGTTACACACATGTGTTTTGTCCGAAAGTGCTTGACCAGCTTTGAACCCATCCGGGGCCCTTATTCATGAGCCTGATTGCGCGACGTAGCAGCTGAAATGTCCTTCCCCGGGATTTATTAATCTACCTCTTATATCCTATATGTTTGCTATAATTAAGTGTGCTAAGTTCCATTCAAATCTGTCCAGTAGGTTCGGTGTTGTGCCGTAAGAAACAGACAGACAAAAATTTTAACAAAAACGTTTTGTATCTATTATACATATGCCTCCTCCAATTACAATTTTCAAAAAATATTAAATTTATAAGAATCGTCCGATTACACTTTTATTAAAAGTATAGATTATGCTAATGTATAGTAAATAAGATATGGCAGGAAAAAGTATGTCCGTAATTCTATATTTAATCATATTTTAATGTGTAACAGCAACAAGTTAATGACCCCTGATCTTTTATTATGTTCAGAGCTAGATATTAATATTGTTTTTATTATGACTATTAATTCCTATTTTTGTACTTTTGCTGGGGTCAATCATTGCTGGATTGCTTTAGAGTCAACACAGATTTTTGTTTGTAATGTGAGTTATTTTTTTTTAACTACAAAAAAATTTATTGCACGTCCATAAAATTGAAAAGGTTTTATATTGCATTTAAAATCATAAGTTATAATTAGCCAAAGGATTTTTTATTTAAATTCAAAACCTTTTTTTAATTTCCACTACAGCCTTTATACAGGCTTTAGGCTCATTTAGTCTTAGGTAGACCAAGTAAGTCTTTTTTTCCTTGTTACTTTGATTTGGTACCTATTTTCTTATGTATACTATCTGTGGTGCTAATAAAGAGAGTAAAATAAGTAAGGAGCTAAAATAACTAAGGAGCTAAAATAACTCTTTTCTTCTATCTTTTGTTCCTTCTTCACACATGTGTTGAGTGAGAGGTCCTGGGTTTGAGACTTAAGCATTAATACTCAAAATTACAGTTTGATGTCACGTACCTCGACATTCGACGACCTCCGTGGCGCAGTGTGTAGCGCTGTTGTTTTAACGAGCGGAGGTCCCGGGTACGATCCCTGGCAGGATCAATTTGGGAATTTATAATTTCTTAATTTTCCCTGGTCTGGCCTGGTGGGAGGCTTCGGCCGTGGCTAGTTACCACCCTACCGGCAACGACGTGCCACCAAGCGATTTATCGTTCCGGTACGATGCCACGTAGAAAACGAATAGGGGTATGGGTTTAATATAACTGCCATGCCCATAGACATAGAATTTTTTCGCTAATGCCCCTGCTTAGGTGCTTAACCTGCATCATGTAAAACAAGTTTTTTTTTTATCCTGCACTCAAGCCAGCCCTTGACTGCGATCTCACCTGATGGTAAGTGATGATGCAGTCTAAGATGGGAGCGGGATAGCCTGTTAGGGGCATGGCATTTATATTAAACCCATACCCCTTCGGTTTCTACACGGCATCGTACCGGAACGCTAAATCGCTTGGCGGCACTTCCTTGCCGGTAGGGTGGTAACTAGCCACGGCCGAAGCCTCCCACCAGGCCAGACCAGGGAAAATTCAGAAATTATATAAATTATATATTTTTAATTCAGATATTATATGATATTGATTAAAAAAAACTCATTTCAGATACGAAAGATTCTCCCACAGTCGCAGCTGGCTGGGTCGTTGTTGGGAGACCACTTCGAACCTTTTCCCCGGTATGGTGGCTATGGCGTTACTCTGTATGCTGTGTGTGGGCGCCTGGTGGGCGGTGGGCGGCGCGCTGGGCGGGGGCTGGGGGGATGATCATTATAGGTGAGTGTCAAACTTAATTTACTTTAAATAGTTTACTTTTACTTTTGATTGTTACTTTAGTTAGACACTAACACCAAGGCTATTATAATATATTGACTGCAAGTCGCTCTGTGTGCTATGAAAATTCTGAACTCAGAATTACTTTCAGCTGTGTCCCTTAAAGTACTTCTGTGCTCCGAATTACTTTGAGTTTTGGGATACAGTCCGAAACAAAATGACTCGCCAAAGTACTAAATTGACTGACATACGAGTAGCTCTCAGGGCTAACACGTTGAAATGGCAGTGGGCTGATCACGTGTATCAGAGGGCTGGGGGACGTAGGAGTCAAAAGGTACTTGAGTAAAGATCGTGTCTTGGAAGTGTAGTGCACCCCCCCACCAACGTGGAACGACGATATCCATTTGGTGCCTGGCATAAAGAAAGCCATCAAAATAGTTTAATTTTTTAATTATTTTTAGGAGACTATGGGAACGAGCACACCCTGACGATGTGAAAAAGCCATTATCACCTGTAATCGAAAAGGTACACATAATCAAATATATAATTATTTTAACTATATTAATATATTATAGATAATATATAATAGTAATGTTCTAAAATTATATTAGTATTTTAAATTATATTTATTGACTTCAGATCATACCAACGGAAAATCGTTACCACGATCATAATAACTTATCGACGAAAAACAAAATCAACATGTCCGATGACAACAAAAAGAAGGATTACAATAAAAAGAGTGCATATACTGAGAGGCCGGTGGAAGTGTTGCGGGAAATGTGCGCTCAGGTGCCGGTCAATATGCGCTTTGACTGCCACCCGCAGGCCGGCGCTAGCGAGGAGACTTGCGCACAACGAGGTTTGTATTACTATCTGCTGTTTATACAGAGATTATAATAAGAGTGCTTATACAGAGAGACTGGTGGAAGTGTTGCGGGAAATGTGCGCTCAGGTGCCGGTCAATATGCGCTTTGACTGCCACCCGCAGGCCGGCTCTAGCGAGGAGACTTGCGCACAACGAGGTTTGTATTACTATCTGCTGTTTATACAGAGATTATAATAAGAGTGCTTATACAGAGAGACTGGTGGAAGTGTTGCGGGAAATGTGCGCTCAGGTGCCGGTCAATATGCGCTTTGACTGCCACCCGCAGGCCGGCTCTAGCGAGGAGACTTGCGCACAACGAGGTTTGTATTACTATCTGCTGTTTATATAGAGATTATAATAAGAGTGCTTATACAGAGAGACTGGTGGAAGTGTTGCGGGAAATGTGCGCTCAGGTGCCGGTCAATATGCGCTTTGACTGCCACCCGCAGGCCGGCGCTAGCGAGGAGACTTGCGCACAACGAGGTTTGTGTTACTATCTGCTGTTTATACAGAGATTACAATAAGAGTGCTTATACAGAGAGACTGGTGGAAGTGTTGCGGGAAATGTGCGCTCAGGTGCCGGTCAATATGCGCTTTGACTGCCACCCGCAGGCCGGCGCTAGCGAGGAGACTTGCGCACAACGAGGTTTGTGTTACTATCTGCTGTTTATACAGAGATTATAATAAGAGTGCTTATACAGAGAGATTGGTGGAAGTGTTGCGGGAAATGTGCGCTCAGGTGCCGGTCAATATACGCTTTGACTGCCACCCGCAGGCCAGCTCTAGCGAGGAGACTTGCGCACAACGAGGTTTGTATTACTATCTGCTGTTTATACAGAGATTATAATAAGAGTGCTTATACAGAGAGACTGTTGGAAGTGTTGCGGGAAATGTGCGCTCAGGTGCCGGTCAATATGCGCTTTGACTGCCACCCGCAGGCCGGCGCTAGCGAGGAGACTTGCGCACAACGAGGTTTGTGTTACTATCTGCTGTTTATACAGAGATTATAATAAGAGTGCTTATACAGAGAGTCTGGTGGAAGTGTTGCGGGAAATGTGCGGTCAGGTGCCGGTCAATATGCGCTTTGACTGCCACACGCAGGCCGGCGCTAGATTTGTGGGACTTGACTGCCCAAGGTGATATAAACAGTGCATTATGTCAAGTGAAAGCTGAGAAAAAAGTCGTTCGGGATCTGCAAATGTATCTACGAGTTTTTTTTTGTTTAGTGTTAACTTTAAATACGCTAGAGTTGCGTAGACAATTTGGTGGTGAATAAAAACGCGAGCGCAGCGAGATTTTCTGTGCATTTTAAAAGATGCTTTTACCCGCGACTGCGACCGCATGAACTACACAAATTTCAAGCCCCTATTTTTTACCCCATTAGGGGTTGAGTTTTCATACATCCTTTCTTTCGTCATAACTATCTGAATGCCGAAGATTCGTCCAGTGATTTAAGCTGTGCGTTGATAGATCAGTCAATCAGTTACCTTTTCCTTTAATATATTTAGATTTTTTTACTTTTAGGCTGTTGCTGGAAAAACGCATCAGCCCCCGGGGTGCCATATTGCTTCTATCCGCCCCAGTATGACACATACCACTTCATCAACAGTACGGAGACCAAACACGGTCTGGTCGTGTACTGCGGCCGCGGCAGAGACGCCGGATACCCTAAACAGTTCAACACTGTTAAGCTGGACTTTAACTATGTTTCTGATGACGTGCTGCAGATAAAGGTGAGAGATCTTTCAGAACATAATTTTAACAATAAATATATACCGGTTATAACTCACGTGTTTTGTCGGCAATTGCCCAACTAGTTTCGATTAGTAGTGATGATTTATAGTTAAAATGAATATCATTCACTATCAGGGCCGTCTTTAGCCTATTGGAGGCCCTGGGCACATTAGGATAATGGGGCCCCTATGAAAAGGCATATGTCTATTTTAACAAAATAGTCCTACAGCTATTTTTTTATTACATGCATAAAGAGTAGAGAAGCAATATTCTAGATTGATTAAAATGTTATTTTATAAGATCTAAGATTCTAGATCAATTAAAAATCTGATTGAATTACTATTGATGTATATTTTGAACGTAATTTAAGTGCATATTTGATGTGTATAGTGTGGTTAATGGGTATCGGTTATCTATTGGATGGTGATATGGCAGGAACTAGGATCGCGGGGCCCTGGGCACTTGAACAGAGTGTCCAGACTCCCCAGACTATCTCTGTGCCAAATTTCATCCAGATCCGTTCAGCGATTCTGGCGTGTTTGAGTAACAAACATCCATCCATCCAAACTTTCGGTTTTATACTAGTATAGATTTATAGTTCATGAAATGATTTCCCAACAGATTTCCGACGCGGAATCCAAGAGGTTCGAATCCCCGTACCCCGAAATACCAATGGTGTCAGGGCCAGTATCGCAGCTGAAGTATCGCGTACAAGTCGACAGTTCAGCGGTCGGCTTCAAAGTCATACGGAACTCCGACAATGTTACACTGTAAGTTACATTGAAGATCATTTAATTATTATTATGGCCATTGATTTACCGTATAGGTGAGATTAGCTCTTAGGGCTGGCACGCTGAAGTGGCAATGGGCTGGTCACGTGTGTCGGAGGACCGATGGACGTTGGAGTTGAAAGGTCCTCGAGTGGAGACCGCGTCTTGGTAAACGGACTTGGGACTTGGTAAGAGGGCGCCCCTCAGCGAGGCGGAGCGATGATATCCCAAGGGTGGCTGGCATCGATTGGATGCGAAAAGCCGAAGAAAGAGCACGTTGGCGCTACTTGGAAGAGGCCTATGTCCACCAATGGATGCACAACGACTGATGATGATGATGATGATGATGATGATGACAGGCAAGATTCACAATCACACTTTAACGAAGGGACTAGAAGTTTAATTCACTATAATCCGCCACGGTTGACCAATTTATGTCGTACAGTGTGAATCTAGCACTTGCAACTTGCGATATTCACTGCCCAGTAAGCCAGAAATTCGATCCGGCACAACACCACACCACACAAATCTTCCAAATTATTCTCAACGTACGTTTCACTCCGACACCGGAGCATCTTCCGGAGATGTTGACTCGACAATGCACGATTGTAATCTTTTCATAAAATTAGATTTGTCTACTGTGGCGGATTATAGCGAATTAAACTTCTAGTTCCTTCATTATCATGGACTTCCGCAAACTCACGCTTTAACAAGCGTCCAAAACAAAGCAGGGTTTTTTTTGTTACAAAATCATGTTTTTATTTTCTGTTTGTCATAGGCCTCCTATTAGCTTTTCCTTGGGTAAAGTCCGCGAGGCGTAAGGTGAGCTTTGCATTTGTGTGAGTGATCACTAAAAGTAGAGTCAGACAAAAAACTTTTAAAAATAAATTTTATTCGTAAAAGATAAATACAATTCAAATATGAAAAAATATTAAAATTCTTCTACATCGGACATTGCATCTTCATCATTTTCCTTATCATCATTTTCACTCTCGTCTGATGTGTCGTCTGTGTTAATAATGAATCGTTCCGATAAATCATCAAGAACAGCGTCGTGGCCTTTAAACTTATTTTCTTCTTTTACTGCGTGATCGCATACATTTTTCCATTCTTGTGCAGTGATACTGCCAACTTTTTCTGTCACTAACCTCATTATTACATCCATATTCATTGACACGTTTTTTTTCGCAACGTAGCCTTTTATCATAGCCCAAATGTTTTAATAAAAAATAAAAATAAAATAAAATAAAATATTAAGAAACACGTCACACTGCTACCAGTACAAGAGGTGAAGTTGCGTGAAGCGATGGACGCACCGCGCCTCAGGCCGATTGTCAAAAAGCAGTAAAAACCGGTTTATACCAAGCAAGGGACGCGCCGCGCTTTAGGCCAATGTTACACCTACACTATCTATGTACACTCACACAAATGCAAAGCTCAGCTTACGCCTCGCGGACTGTATTTCGCTTACATTTGATGCCAGCCATTTGATTTAGATTTTTCACTATTATGTAAAATTTAAATTGAATTTCATCATTCTAAAGCCTTATTTCTTCCAATCCAGAATGGACACGCAAAATATCGGCGGACTTATCCTGTCGGATAAGTTTTTGCAGATTTCGTCTCTGCTACCATCGGAACACTTATACGGGCTGGGTGAGAAACAGGCGTCTTTCATGAACGATCTCAACTGGAAGACATTCACTTTGTTCAATAGGGACGTTGCTCCGACGGAAAATGTGAGTCCACTTTTGAAGTACCTAACTCAGACTTATTCTGAACTAGCTGATGCCCGCGAATTCGTCCGCGAGGATTGAGGGTTTTACGTTCCCGCGGGAATTCTTTAATTTACAGGCTAAATTGCAGAATTCTCCTTCCTAGGGATGTAATCTACCTCTATACTAAATTTCATCAAAATCGATTGAAAATGTGCGCCGTTAAAGCAGAGCAGAGAGACAGAAAGAGACAGATACACTTTCACCTTTATAATCTCAACATATAAAATGACTGACTGACTGTTCTATCAAAGCACAGCTCAAACCACTGGACGGATCAGGCTGAAATTTGACATGCCCAAATAGCTGAAATAACTTATATGACGTAGACATCGCTAAGAAGGATTTTAGTACTCCTAAGGGGGTAAAATAGAGGTTTGAGATTTGTGTACAGTCCACGCGGACGAAGTCACGGGCATAAGCTAGTAGATTTATTTCTTCTCTCTTTCTTCCTCGCAAATTGGACCCTATTTGAAAGAAGTTTCACTTCGAAAATTTCGTCAATTCTCAAATCAATCACAATCAAGGGCGTACTGGTTTTTTATTTTTTTTGGAACCGAACATGGCTGACGTACTTATTTCCTACTAGCGAATGCCCGCGACTTTGTTTGCGTGGTTTGAGATTTGTTGGTTCCCGCGGGAACTCTTTAATTTTCCGGAATAAAAAGTAGCCTATGTGCTATTCCAGACTATAATCTATCTCTGTGCCAAATTTCAGCCAGATCCGTTCAGCCGTTGGCGCGTGATTGAGTAACAAACATCCATACCGACATCCATACAGTACCCGGCAATAAATATTGCACATCGACCTTTGGAAAGAGACAATCGGTTATTTCGGCTTCGTATAGCGTTATCTCTGTCGCACACTACCGATCGGTAGTGTCGATGTGCAATATTTATTGCCGGGTACTGTACATCCAAACTTTCGCATTTATAATATTAGTAAGATTAGGAAGATAAGATAAAATGCCTCTGAGTATCATTTCCGAAGAATTTTAGGGTCATATTTACGAAATTGACATCCATTGTATGTCCTTAATAAAAAAAAGTGAACTTTCTTCTTTCTTTTCTGCTTGAAGTAGGGATACGCATGTTTTTTCAACATTGCATTTTATACTTACCTATACATATCTTATACCTGTATTGTATTGTTTGTAGGTCAATCTGTACGGGTCTCATCCATTCTACGTGGCTCTGGAAAGCAGCGGCCGAAGCCACGGAGTGCTTCTGCTCAACACCAATGCTATGGGTAACTAAACTATGATCATACTGCATCTCTCCCGAAAATGATAACAGTTTACAAGCGGCAGTACGCCAGATTAGAGGTGGTTAATATAACACGTAGCGCAATATCATAGCGCGCTATTGTTCCATAGCGTGGATAGCGTGCTATGTGAAGAACGGCCATGACGTTACGGCGTTATGAATATTAAGCGATCGCGCGTTATAACATAGCGTATTTAAAAACGTGTTAATAATGTATAGTTTATAGTCCGTAACGTGCTATGGATTTATAGCAGTTTTTAACAACTCTACGCCAGATGATGCGGTCCTTATCACACTTTTGGTAACGCACACAACTAATATAGTAATTACTCCCTTAAACTATTCACACACAACCAAAAACACTGTGTTGTACATGCTATCACTACACACTACCTGATTCTGTTGTATGCAATCTCTAAAATTACAACATTAAATATATATAAATAAATAAAATCTTTATTTGGAATTACCAGACAGTGAAGATACAAACACAAACTTACTACTAGAAAAGAAAAAATAAAATTCCTAACTTATGAAATAGACTGTGACAAAATAATTCCATAAAGGGCCTCGGCTCACCGTAATGCTGTAATGCTTATGGTGTATTTACACCATAACAGCGCTGATTTTCAGCGGATCCCTAAAAAAGAGTTTTCGACGCCTATACGCCCGACGATATATTGCTATTCCTTTCATAATACTCCATGAGGAAAGGGACAGAAGTAGATTTAGAGCTGTCATTTTAGTTTAGCCATACAGAATTGACCACAATGTCACGTTATCCATACTGATAGGATAATTGCGATTTTTTTTGTTGTTTGTTGGTTATTCCTTCAATCACGCCGCAATAGAGCGGATCGACGCGATTTTTGCATGGGTATTGTTAGATAGTATAGACCCAGATATTGACCCAGATAGAGCATTCTTCTCAACCTAGAAAATTAAATAGTTCCCCTGGGATTTTTGAAACCTAAATCCATGCGGATGGAGCCGCGGGCATCATAAATTTTCAAATAAAAAGCATGACAATACAATCCATACTAATATTATAAATGCGAAACTGTGTCTGTCTGTCTGTCTGCTACGCTTTCACGGCCCATCTACTCAACCGATTTTGATGAAATTTGGTATAGGGGTAGATTGTATCCCGGGGAAGGACATAAATACTTTTATCCCGGAATCTTAAAGAGTTCTCGCAGGAATCAAAAATTCTTAATCCATGCGGACGAAGTCACGGTCATCATCTAGTGTTATTATATAGTATAGAATGACATAATGGCACTCGAAGATCGGAGAATTTAAATACTCGAATTCTATTATAGTTCATATCATTTTCACCCTTTCAGACATAGTTCTGCAACCGGCGCCGGCCATAACCTATAGGACATTGGGTGGAATGCTCAATTTCTACATATTCCTTGGCCCAACGCCCCAAGACGTAGTGTCTCAATACACGGCGCTGATTGGTCGGCCCTTCATACCGCCATACTGGTCCCTCGGCTTTCATCTGTGCAAGTGAGATTCACCTTTACTCCCTTCTATTCATTGAATACAGTACGTTTTGTATGTACGTGCGTGATTATTTTATGTCCATACTAACTGTATTATAACTGCCTCGTTGGTCTAGTGGTTAGCATGTTCGACTGCGGCCGACGAGGTCCTGGGTTCGAGTCCCGGGTCGGGCCATAGCAAGTATTGGGTTTTTCTGAAAAGATTTTTTTTTATCCACTACAAGCTAGCCCTTGACTGCGATCACACCTGATGGTAAGTGATGATGCAGTCTAAGATGGTAGCGGGCTAACCTGTTAGGGGCATGGCAGTTATATTAAATTCTCAGTACTAGCCCGGAGCTAGGAAATTGGCGGTGTTACACCCCCGTGCCTCGGAGAGCACGTTAAGCCGTAGGTCCTGCGCCTGATCTCTCTCCGGTCGTGTCGGATTTTCCGTCCCATCGGGCTATGAGAGTAAAGGAAAAGAGAGTGCACCTGTGTGCACACTTGTGCACTATAATATCTCCCGCGCAGATGGCTAATCTCTATGGAGATAGGCCGCCGTGACCGAAATTCGGTCGGGAGGACTATTATTATTATAAATGCGAAAGTATGTCTGTCTGTCCGTCTGTCTGTCTGTCTGCTACGCTTTCATACCGGCCCATCCGTTCAACGGATTTTGATGAAATTTGGTACAGGGATAGGTTGTATCCCGGGGAAGGACATAGTCTACTTTTTATGCCGGAAAATTTAAGAGTTCCCGCGGGATTCAAAAAACCTTAATCCACGCGGACGAAGTCACGGGCATCATCTAGTAAATAATGAATAAATTATGTATTTTTTATTGAAATAAACTTTTAAAGTGCTTTTGAATCGTCAAGGGAATCTATCATTGGTTCGGAGTGATGTCCCTACCGAAAAGAACCAGCAAGAAACTATGTGGTTGCTCTTTTGAAAATAAAATTAATTTACAATTACATCAATGTGTAGACACATAAGTAACCGCAGTCCTAAGAATCAAGCGCAAATCTATACTGAAACAATAAAAAAATTGTCAAAGAAAGTAGCGCTTGCTGCGTTTGAAGTTTTAGTTCAAGAACTAGTTTCAAGAACTAGTTTGAAGTTTGAACAGTCTATATATAGTGTTATTCTCAGAAAACTTCGATATTGCGATTCAGATTTCAGTCTTTCAGTCGTTTATCTATCCTGTGATGTAGATACAACTAGCGCCATCTAGTTAACACTGTGGTAATCGCTAAAATGTCATCAATTTTATTTTTAAGGTACAACTACGGCAGCCTGAACGTAACCCGAGAAGTAATGGAGAAGAACAGAGAAGTGATTCCTTTCGTAAGTTTTTATCTTTATACACTCAACGAGTCTTGATTCTTTAGAATCGTTGTGATTTGAAAATTCAACGAAACGAATAAGCGACACCAAAAAGAGACAAACATATTCATAAATAGGATTTAGCCTGGGTGAGCGTGAGATAGAATGCAAGTTATATTTGTCTCATTCTCTCGTAGGCTACTTTTCTGAAGTTTCACTTCTGCCGTGTGTGAATTGCACATACACACTTTTTTAGCCTAATCTAGCATTTGTCTACAGGACGTCCAATGGAATGACATCGACTATATGAGCACTTCAAACGATTTCACATATGACAAGGAGAAATACGCCGGCTTGCCTCAGTTCGTCCAGACACTGCACGACAAGGGGATGCATTATGTCATACTTCTCGGTAAGTTCTGAGTTGTCATATTATAATATCTCCCAAGTTCCGATCTGTCATATTCAGTGTATTTTTCTATGTTCTGAGTTGTCATATTATTATTTTTCATAAAATACCTCCCGCAATCTCATGACCGCATACAATTAAAAGAGACGTCCTGAAAATCTATTCAGCTGTTTGAATAAAGTTAACTTTATATTTATAGTATTGGATAGGAGCAGGAGTTATTTTGCGGACCCGCAACAAAGTCCATGACAATAAACGAACTAGAAGTTTAATTCGCTATAATCCGCCACAATAGGTACAGATCGCGCGCGAGTTTAATGCAGAGTAAATATATGTGTCACCATACATTTACTCTGCATTTAACTCGCGCGCGAACTATAAATCTATGTGGTACAGTGTGTATCTTGCGATATTCACCACACTACAAAAAACCTTCGAAATTATTCTCAACGTAAGTTTCTTTCCGATACAGGAGCACCTTCAGGAGAATGGAGATGTTGACTCGACAATGCACGATTGTAAAGTCAACATCTCTTGTCCTTTAATCACGCCGCAACAGAACAACGGATCGACGTGATTTTTGAAGTGAAACTTCTTTAGAATCGTTGTGATTTGAAAATTCGATGAAACGAAAAAGCAACACCAAAAAGAGACAAACATATTCATAATAGGATTTAGCCTGCGAAAGAATGAGATATAATGCAAGTTATATTTATTTCATTCTCTCGTAGGCTAATTTTCTGAAGTTTCACTTCTGCCGTGTGTGAATTGCACACACACTTTTTTGCATGGGTATAGTTGAGGACCTGGAGAGTGATATAGGCTACTTTTTATCCCGGGAAATTGAGGGGAGGAGGAAGATTCTAATTCCTTCATTAACTTTCTAGGTTTAAGAGTTTTTTAATGTGTCTGAGATTTTTAAATCCTTGATTTATATTAAACTTTTTTTATGGCAAAACTGGCTTGACGACAATAATGCTAAGTGGAAATCAATGATGAGGTCTTGGTTGGAATTTCAAACGCCTGTTACACATACTATTTTTTCCTCTATTTAGACCCTGGGGTGAGCGCATCTGAGAAGCCCGGGGAATACCCGCCGTTCGACCGTGGACTAGAAATGGACGTTTTCATCAAGAACTCCACTGATGATCCTTTCGTTGGGAAGGTAAATATCACTGTATCTAATCAGCCAACCGATTGTGTAAATAAATTGTAATCGTAATCGATTGTCAAACGGATAATTCGACCTGTTTAAGGAGTTCATAGATATTTCACAGATAGTTCATAGAGCCTGCACGTCAAAAAGCATGTGTGAACTCTTTATACAGTTCAGGGTAATACGTTTTAAGCTGTCAAATGATTTCGAATTACTTAGATAATAGGGTCTCAGTTGAACTTATACACTCTCACTCACTTCAGCCCATTGCCGGCTCACTACTCTTCTCAAAAGGCGAAGGCTGCTGCCAGTGTCCACCGCGCTGGCCAAGTGCCATTTGGCAGACTTCATAAACCTTTGCGTACATTATGAACAGCTCTTGGGCATGCAGGTTTCCTCACGTTTTCCTTCACCGTTAAACAAAGCAATATTTGATTTGTTAAAACGTAGACTCCGAGAAGTTAGAGGTGCATGCCAATGGTTCAAACTCCCGTCCACGTCTAGTATTTCTCGGCCGTAAATTCCTTTGTTTCCGGCCTGCACAGTAATGTATTATGTCTTTGGTAGGTATGGAACCCGGTGTCTACCGTGTGGCCCGACTTCACTCACCCTAACGCATCGGCGTACTGGACAGAGATGATGACAGATTTTCATCAGAAGGTCAAATACGATGGCGCTTGGATCGTAAGTATACATAAAATACGAATGTGTAGGCCTTCACTCACCCTATAATAGGGATGATGACAACTCAATCAAATCTTTATCAAACTTAAAAACGCACTTCTAGTATGGAAGTTGTATGAAAATCACAATAGTGACGTCATCAAATTTCAACGCACTTTTTTTCTTAATTTTAAAATGGTTATCAAACTTAAAACTAACCGAGGATGTGAATTCTAGGTCTTTTGGAAGACCCTTTATTTAATAATCAGTTAGAAATAATTTATTTTTGATATAGGCATCATCCCTATTGAGATATTATAGTGCCAACGACTTTCTACTTTCATAGTCTCATGAGACGGCGTTCCGGCAAGATCAGAGAAAGATCAAGCGCTAGTAGTTAGGCACGCGGGTGTAAAATCACCAACCTGTATAGTCAATAGCCATAGACAATGATTCAAAGGATGATACTCGTATTGTCATCTCTATCAAATCAGCAACTCTTCCAAACGTCAAAACGCGCGCCTAGTATGGGAGCTTGTATGAAATATGTGATGCCATAAACTCAATGTATAATTATAACATGTAGGACATATAGGTGACCCTTTTTTTTTTTTAAATTCACTACAAGCTAGCCCTTGACTGCGATCTCACCTGATGGTAAGACCCTTATGTTACGTTTTGACTCTACCACCGGTTCGGAAACTGAAGAACTGAGAAACTGCTGTTCTGCATAAAATTTCGAAGCACTTTCTTTATTTAATCAGGGTTTGGTGAGAAAAATACGATAATATCACGTCGCATAAAATTAAATGTGGCGGACGATAAAAGTTTGTTTTTAAAAATGATTTTGAATATTATCTTGTTTTCATGTTGTTCTTACTATTTTGTTTTGTTCCCATTGCTTTTCAACGTTGAAGCTATTTTTGAATCTTTATTTATTTATTTCAGGACATGAACGAACCGTCGAACTTCCTCTCGGGTTCAATGTACGGGGAATGCGAGCCAGAGGATTTACCCTACAAGCCCGTAGCCATTCCGAAAGAGGGGCTCAAGTATAAGACGCTCTGTATGGACGCCAAGCATTACATAGGGAGACACTACGACATACACAATATCTATGGACTTACTGAAGCAATACACACTTACAGGTAAGTTCGTTGTAATATTATAGCCAGGCTATAAAAATTGCCGGCAATATAGCCGGGCTAGTTCAGGGTATACCGAAACACAGGTAAGTTAATTGCGACATTTACTTCAGTATAGCCGGGCTATAAAACTTGCCGGCAATATAGCCGGGCTAGTGTAGGATATACTGGAGAACGGGTAAGTTGATTTACTTCAGTACAGGCTATAAAAATTGCCAGCTATAAACTATATAGCTGGCAATTTTTATAGTCCTCAGCTCGGGCTAAAGCAAACGAAGAACGGGTGGGTTTCTGTAAGGTGTGACGTCAACTTAGTATACTGCGAAGCCGTTGTTCTATAGTTAGCTATACTGGTTACTGTTTAAAACGGAACGCAGACGCAGTCAGCACTGAGAGAACCTTACCTGGAAAACGCCAGTGCTCACAGTACAAAAACGGCGACGATTTATGACGTCATATATTTCCCTAGGATACTGCGGCAGTATACTATCATTCCATAACTGAACGAATTTCTCCCCAGTAATAGCACTGAACAGTGCTCGTAGTGTATATCGGAACATACCCATAGTCTGTCAAAGTTATCTGACCCGGTGGCGTAGACAGAGAAAGTAATATAGACCAAGCCATATCTCCTTTTCACTCCCACATGAATGAGATGCAGTGTTGAGATGTTACACAAGATAGAATGAGAACAGAATATGATTTCTTCTATCCCTTTCTGCGTGTCACGGGTTTAGCTTGTTTTGTTCATATAGCACTTATTGTGCTTGGTGCATTGCAGCGTTTTACCTATTATTACCTATCCCATTCGGTTACACGCTGGCATTGATTCTAGAGGTTTAATTATTCTATGCCCGGTGGTCAAAATTGGTACTATATTTTTAAGCCTGTTAAGGATTTTTTAATTTATTTTTTCATATCTCCTAGCGGTGCTCTCAGCCGGTCAGGTAAGTTTGTGGGACTATCATAATAGTTTTTATATTTTGTCGTAGTGCGATGGCCGAGATCCGGGGCAAGCGGCCGTTTGTGATCTCGCGCGCGTCCTTCCCGGGGCTGGGCCGATGGGCCGGACACTGGAGCGGGGACGTGTTCAGCCGCTGGCACGATCTGCGCATGTCTATACCAGGTCAATTTAATACATCCCTGGCATCGATATATATGTAGGTACTAGATGGGCCCTTTCATAGAAAAAAGTTGGGCGTCCGACTTGTGGTGCATGCCCCTCACCTGTATAAGCCCGTCCTTGTCTCCGCCATAGCGCTTTCCCGCTTTTCAGACTAGATGGCGTTAGTAAAATAAGTCCACATTCTTTGTTTGATAGGGCCCGTCTCTGTAAATTGAGGTCGTTGGTCCTTGGCGGTGTGGTATCGCGTTCGATCCTAACCATAAAATTAATATTTTAAAAAAATCTAGGCAAGCCAACCTAGACCTCATCTTTTTTTTCATCATTGCTTTTCATAAGCATGCTTGCTGTCAAGCGCAAGCCTATCTTGCGATAAAAAAACGGTAACGGGTATTTGACAATAAGTCAAATCAGCTACTTTTTTTCAAACGTTAAAACGCGTGCTTAGCATAGGATGTTGTATGAAAACCTGAACAATGACGTCATCAAAATTCGACGACCTTTTTTACTTCAATCGGCAGTTTTAAATGGTTTTATAAAACTAACAGGGGACGTGGATATTTAAAAAGGAAAAAGGCGGCCACTGAATCAGCGTTGGGGCACCTGGTACCTCAGATGTGCGCCATTATAGTGATTTCGTGTCTGAGAGGCCCAGAGTCCCAACAGTAAGTTTATTTCTGTGCAGAACTGCCTCAAATAAAGATTTTTCGTTCTTTCTATATTATGACCTTTGGGAAATCCTCTGTTTAATAATCACAAAAAAATAATGTATTTGAATGTGTTGTCAAATACCCAATCAAGAAAGGAAATTTATGACACGAGATCATTATTCATTAACTATGAAATGATGCATTAAAATTTTACATATCATTATTTTGGATATTTGGTAAAATTGTAACGTATCTATGTTTAGATTTGCTAAGCTTCAGTCTGTTCGGAGTGCCAATGATGGGCGCCGACATCTGCGGGTTCAATGAAGACACAACAGTGGAACTGTGCAAGCGTTGGATGCAACTGGGAGCCTTCTATCCCTTCTCTAGGAACCACAACACTATCAACGCTAAGGTAAGGCCGCAATTGCACTTGTAAGTTTAGCTCATGTAAGCCGCTCGCATGAGTAACTTACGAAATTTAAACAGCCACGTAACGTTTGCAAATTCTTAGTTCTGTAAATTACTCACATAAAATCTTACAAGTTTTATTGTACGCAAGAAAATGGACTATGAGTCTAGATTTAACATGACTGTTATTTAGAAGAAAGTCACAAGTAACTAGAGAAACGTCAAATCGATGGCTTATCTAAAAAATGGAGAAACAGGAACTGGTTCATTGCCTCATTCACATGACACAACTGAACCACATCCATCACTATTACCATAAATATGGCATAATTTTTATACAATTTGATATTAGTTAATGTCAATACGTGTTGTCCAATGAAAATTCGAGTATAGATTGATGTGTGGAATTCCGTTTGGATATTTCAAAACAGAATTCCGCATGTATGTGGCGGCCCTTAGAGAAGACTATAATAGGCATGATGACTGATTTTGAAAAATGGTCAGATTATGTTCGGAAGTTTACGAAAAAATATATTATTTCAGCAGAAAAATAAGTTTTGGTAGATAAAATTGGCATTTTAAAATTCACGCCAAAACGCTCGCGAGTGTCATGGCGTCGTTTGTGACGTCACTAATGTTTTTACCAATGTACTCTGTGCAGTGTGCAGTAAACAATAGTGTGATTGTCAAAGCTCGAAAACAAACAATTGTGACGTCATTCGCTTTTTGGCTTTTAATCCATTATGGCGGATTGCTGTATTTTATAGTTTTACTAGCTGATGTCCGCGACTTCGTCCGCGTGGAAAAAGCTTTTTTGGATTCCCGCGGGAACTCCTCAATTTTCCGGGATAAAAAGTAGCCCATGTCACTCTCCAGGTCCTCAACTATCTATACCCATGCCAAAAATCACGTCGATCCGTTGCAGCGTGATTGAAGGACAAACCAACAAACAAACACACTTTCGCATTTATAACATTAGTATGATTTTATCAAAATAAATAGCAATCTCACTCGAAATAGAAAAAATAAATATGTTTTTTATAATGCACGAATCCTATTTCATTGGATAAATTCATAATTTCATTGATTCTTGGTTACTGTCATCTTTTTTTTTTTTTTTTTATTTAATTATTTATTTATCATGCCTATTATGTAAGAGTGGCGGCACTATAGAAGATGTTTCCCGGTTTCCAGCCTCAGGACCCGGTGAGTCTGGGCCCGGAGGTGGTGAACGCGAGCCGCGTTGCTCTGATGATGCGCTACCGACTGCTGCCCTATTACTATACGCTGTTCTGGCGCGCGCATCTGTACGGCGAGACCGTTGCCCGGCCGCTGTTCTTTGAGTGAGTCTTTTTTTTTATCCACTACAATATATCACTATCACCACTATCCCTTGACTGCGATCTCACCTGATGGTAAGTGATGATGCAGTCTAAGATGGTAGCGGGCTAACCTGTTAGGGGCATGGCAGTTATATTAAACCCATACCCCTTCGGTTTCTACACGGCATCGTACCGGAACGCTAAATCGCTTGGCGGCACGTCTTTGCCGGTAGGGTGGTATCTAGCCACGGCCGAAGCCTCCCACCAGGCCAGACCAGGGAAAATTCAGAAATTATAAATTCCCAAATTGACCCTGCCGGGGATCGAACCCAGGACCTCCGCACGTTAAGGCAACAGCGCTACACACTGCGCCACGGAGGTCGTCGAGTCTATGTAGGGGCACACACGTACATGATAATAATATGACGTTGTTCAAAATTGTTATAAAACCATAGCACGCTACAGGCTATTAACTATAAATTTCTAGCATGCTTTTAAATAAGCTGTGCTATAGCACGCATGAATGCATTTTTTATGAAAGCATGAATGAATGAATGAATGAAATATTCTTTATTGTACACCAAAAAAATACATTAAATAATAACAATCAAAATAATTAAAGAAAAATCGGTGCAAATGGCGGCCTTATCGCTTTGAAGCATGTGAGCCGCCGGCAGATCGCGCGTGATTAATAGCGTGCTGCTAGATACGGATAAATGAGTGATGCCGTACGCTCACAGCAGCGCGTTACACCACGTAACTTACGCGGGACTAACGGTCGGCCAGCGCGCTACCGGCGTGCGGGCGCCGCTACGGGCGCTACTATAGTTAGTAAAATATAGCTTGATACCTGTGACAGCTGTCAAAGTGACATAGATAGGGCTAGGACAATGTTGAAAATCCATCATAATATTATTTATCGATATTATTGGTAGGTACTAGCTACAAATGTCGATTTTATTGTTACAATATTATGTTTTCATTGATACTATACAAGGATAATAATTTATAACTACTTGTTATAACGAAATCAAACAAAAGGGATAAATTATTTCTAAAAATGTATTTAAATTGCTATTATTTTTTCAATTACCCTTAATAATAATATGAATAAAATATTAATGACTAGATTTTTTAATTTAAAAAGTAACAACTTATTCCGATTTAACGTATTTGTAGTGCCCATAAAATAGACTTTGGTTACGATAAAAAAAGGAATGTCACTATTAATGTGCAGAAACCAGTAAGTATGACATTTTTCGCATACACTTTTCATACATTTTTACGATGACTTACTACTGAACTTCATAGGATGACATCTGTCACAGGTTTCAAGCTATATTTTATCAATTATAGTGCTACGATCTAGGAAACACCACGCGCGATCGCGCGTTATTCGTAGCACCGTAGCGTCATAGAGGCTTTTCGAATAGCATGCTGTCTGTGCTATAGAAAAAAGCGTGCTTGCGCTACGTGCTATTTTAACCCCCTCTAATATGACGTAAACACGACGCAGCCACGTTAGCTAATCACGTGCTGCCGCCTGAGACCTTTCAGTTTCAATCTACAACAGTTGACCCAGCTGGGATCCCCGAGCATGACACCGGCTCGGAGAAAGATCTTCCTATTGCCTCGGGAGCATAGCATTAGCTCCCGACATTACTCTCTCTCAGTGTGTCGTATTCCTCATTGCTGAGGGTCGTGACCCCTTTCCATTAATCACATAATGGCAGGGGTTTTCTTCGTATAATAATGCGATGCGTTCACAGGTCCTTCCGCATACGACTCGACTAAGAGTACTATTTCAACTCTTAGGGTACTAATGATAATGTTCAGATGTTAGTGATGATAACCGGGACCGACGGCTTAACGTGCTCTCCGAGGCACGGAGGAGTGGGTTTAATTAGTTGCATTTTAGCTGCACTTTTAAAATAGTATAGAAATCAATTAACAGCGGTTTATCTAGATTCTAGCGAAAACCAAAACCGACTAACGAACGACGAAAACTTTCGGCATTGTCGAAGTTTCAAGTCTGCCAAATCGCACTTCGCCAGCGTGGTTGACTATAGCCAAACCCTTCTCACTCTGAGACAATACTCGTGCTCGAGAAATGCGCACTGGCGATGAGATGATGATACCATTTCAATCGTTTTTTTTTAAACTTTTCAGATTCCCAGAAAACAAAGCTGTATACCCAATAGACGACCAGTTCCTGATAGGGCCCAGCGTCCTTATATCGGCCATTTTGACGGAAGGCGCTAACACCACGAGGGCTGTATTCCCGGGAAAGGAGCCTTGGTACAGTTTCGCAGACGGACGCGAATTAGCCTGGAACGAGACGAAGAACATTACTGACAAAGATATGGTGGCTATAAGGGTGAGTTTGTTACTTACAGTTCCACAAACTTATCTGGCCCGGTGGCCAAAATTGGAACTAATTTTGTATGCCTGTTTAATTTTTTTTTAATTTTAACCATACTAATATTATAAACGAGATGCTGTGTCTGTTTATCTGTCTGACTACTACGCTTTAACGGCCCAGAATTTCAACCGTTTGTGATGAAATTTGATACAGGGGTAGGTTGCATCCCAAGGACGGACATAGGCCGTATTTTATCCCGGAAAATTAAGGATTTCCCGCGGGAATCAAAAAATCTCAATTCACGCGGACGAAGTCGCGGGCATTATCTAGTTTTTAATATATACTAGCGACGCCGTCACCGGGTCAGATAAGTTTTTTGGGACTATACCATTATTCTCTGTCTAATTTAGGATGATAATTGTGACAGCTCGCGTCCGTCAAGTTTGGGTTTTTTTTCCGGTTTAATATACTACAGATAACGTAGTACTTTATTGATGGGTACAACCCACTTATCGTATCGCATACGCACGCATAACGAACAATCACAGGCTATTGAAATCTTACTAATTGACCGAGCGAAGCGAAGGTCTCTGAGTCTACTTGGGTGAATTGGCACTTGTCCGTCCGTCCGTCCGTCCGTCCCTCTGTCAGAGCATTATAACTTCTGAATTACTGAACGCAATTACTTCAGCTTTAAATATAATATGTAAACCAATGGCCTCCCGCCGAATATGCCTTAAAAAATAATAAAAATCTTTATTTCAGGGGGGCTCTCATAGAAGCGAATGCGAAGTAAAATATTTTTTATAAAGTTACATAGGGTTGCGGTATATCATTTTAAAGATAATTAGGAATAGAGTCGGAAAATATTTTTTTTAAAATTTTTCCCCCAAAATTGACGAAATGGGGGTCTTTCAAAGTGGTGATTTTCTAACGTCCAAAGATGACCTCAGAACTCTAAATTTTCTGAAAGGATGAGCCTGAAACTTGATCAATTATTTCAATTATATCCTGTACTTGAACAACAAATACTAAAGTTAGATAAATATTGTAAGGAAACGAAATTATTTAATTTTTAATGAGCGTCAGTATTTTTAACAGAACTTCACATTTATGTCAATAGATGGCGCCGCGAGGTCTCAGTTCGGGGCGAACCACTAGTATTATAAATGCGAAAGTTTGGATGTATGGATGTCGGTATGGATGTTTGTTACTCAATCACGCCCCAACAGCTGAACGGATCTGGATGAAATTTGGCACAGATATAGATTATAGTCTGGAATAAAACATAGGCTACTTTTTATCCCGGAAAATTAAAGAGTTCCCGCGGGAACCACAAAATCTCGATCCACGCAGACGAAGTCGCGGGCATTCGTTAGTAAATAAATATTTTGATTGCAGAGTGGCGCCATCATACCACTACAAGAGCCGCCGTCCAAGGGTCCAGTCAACACTGGTATAACTAGGAGCGCCCCGTTGCAGTTGCTGGTTGTTCCCGATAGCAACGGTCTAGCCAAGGGGGAACTTTATTGGGACGACGGAGACAGTATCAGTGAGTATTTGATTTAACAGTAAAAAAACTGCCGATAGAAGTGAAAACGAATAGTCATAGTCATAGTCATTTATTTATTAAATATAGGTACACTGTAGGTACACTTATTTTCGTCTAAAAATTACATAAGTAGGTACTTATATAAACGAATATTTAATATAATGCGAGGTGTGGGTCACGGTGGTACACAGCACTTTTAAATATAAACCTTAAAACGAAGGCGTTAAAGTTTAATTACGAATGTACTATATTTATACTTCAGACCTTTTGTCTTAAGAAGAACATTTACACATTTTTCCCCCTACCAAAAAGTGCTTATCGCGCCTAAAGAAGTTTTCACTTCAAAAAATAGTTATTTGTTCCACTACAGCCCATTAACGTCCCACTGCTGGGCACAGGCCTCCACTCTCATAGGAGAGAGGGAATTAGAGCTTAGACCCCCACACGCTCCTCCAGTTATTTGTTCAACAAGATAGCAAAGTTCATTCTTGTTGCGACTTGCGAGTACTTAGTTTGAATCCTTCACTACACTCAGGATTCTTTAATATAATAAGTTAAAATCCTGAGTGTAGTGAGGGATTTAAAGGTACAGGAAACAAAAAAACTTTGCTATCGTGCGATACACACAACTTTTCGCTACCTCGAGAGCGAGAAAATACGAACTGATTCTGAAAATTTCGTGGACTATGTAAAGAAATGCCCAATCCACAGAGTTCTAAATTCAAAATACTTTTTCTCACCGAGTGAGCAAAAACGAGTTTTATTTACTGGTTTTAAGCAATAAAAGCGCTTTCTTCGAGCTTGAGAGGTGAAAATACTCTTTTTCTTCTAGCCTGTCCTTAAGTGTACAACTTAAGGACAGGCTTGTGCCGCCTGTTGATTACTTCAGTTCTTCAACTGATGTCCACATTTCTGATTATATTAGGTATAGAATCACAGACAGCCTAGCTCTTATCAATGATCGTTTATTTACAGATACATACGAAGAAAAGAAATACAGCCACATCGAATTCTCACTGAAGGATAATAAGCTAACAACATTAGTGCGATGGTGGGGCTATGGAGTTCCATCATTCAGCGGCATCCGCGTCCTCGCTCAGCGGCCCGTGCGAGCCGTCACAGTGGACGGCGTTAGTGCGTCCTTCACCTACAGCGACCGAGTGCTGACTGTCGCCACTGGGGACTTGGCCGCCGACAAACCGCACACTGTTGCATGGGTGGCTAAGTGGAGTGGGTAACTAGTGCCTCCCTCAGCGTCATCCGCGTCCTTCACCTACAGCGACCGAGTGCTGACTGTCGCCACTAGGGACTTGGCCGCCGACAAACCGCACACTGTTGCATGGGTGGCTAAGTGGAGTGGGTAACTAGTGCCTCCCTCAGCGTCATCCGCGTCCTTCACCTACAGCGACCGAGTGCTGACTGTCGCCACTAGGGACTTGGCCGCCGACAAACCGCACACTGTTGCATGGGTGGCTAAGTGGAGTGGGTAACTAGTGCCTCCCTCAGCGTCATCCGCGTCCTTCACCTACAGCGACCGAGTGCTGACTGTCGCCACTGGGGACTTGGCCGCCGACAAACCGCACACTGTTGCATGGGTGGCTAAGTGGAGTGGGTAACTAGTGCCTCCCTCAGCGTCATCCGCGTCCTTCACCTACAGCGACCGAGTGCTGACTGTCGCCACTGGGGACTTGGCCGCCGACAAACCGCACACTGTTGCATGGGTGGCTAAGTGGAGTGGGTAACTAGTGCCTCCCTCAGCGTCATCCGCGTCCTTCACCTACAGCGACCGAGTGCTGACTGTCGCCACTGGGGACTTGGCCGCCGACAAACCGCACACTGTTGCATGGGTGGCTAAGTGGAGTGGGTAACTAGTGCCTCCCTCAGCGTCATCCGCGTCCTCGCAAGGGACTCTTAAGTGTGATTTTTTTGACGTAACTTAAAGATAAATTCCTCGTGAGTGGGGCCCCTAAAGGCGAATATAATATATATGTTGTGTTAGTCATAGTAATTTTCAGCTAATGAATCTAAATTTAATCAATGCGATCATATGAAGTACTTATAAATACTTTTTGGCAAACATTTTAGATACTAGATAATGCCCGCGACTTCGTCCGCGTGGAATAAGTTTTTTTAATTCCCACAGAAACTCCTTAGTTTTTCGGGATAAAAAGTAGCCTTTGTCACTCTCCAGGTCCGGAACTATACCCATGCAAAATATCAGGTCGTACAGTCGCTCTGTTGCGGCGTGGTTGAAGGACAAACCAACAAACAAACACACTTTCGTATTTATAATATTAGTATGATAGTAAGTAAGCTAAAGTACATGTAAATTAAGTTGACTGCCATAATCATCTAGTTTAATTTTGAAAAAGATTGTTTATTATAATGACGTATGAAAAAGACAAACTATCACTAATTTTATATTATGATGTGTGTAATTAAAGTGAGAAATTATGCCAATTAACATTAGTCCGATATTGTTATAATGTATTTAATGTTAAGATTTAGGTAATCCTAGAATAATTAATTATTAATTGTCATAAGATTTTTGTGGAATTTGAAATTGATGAAATTTGAATTTGAAGAAGTAAATTAAGTTAACATAATTTAAGTAATCTGTAGAAGGTTAAATGATTTTTGCGGAATTATATGAAAGTCGTATGTAGGTACAAAATAGACAAACATTGGATCTATTAAAAGTAATAAATAATTTGAAAGCAGTTACTGATTAATTAATAGATAACAGAAAATTCATTAATAATTGTACAATAATAAGTGAATCTGACGCTTTATCACATTTATTGAGTTCATACTTCATAGTGTTGTCAATTTAGTTACTAACTAGTCACTAGCTACTAGTCAAACTATTTAGGGTACGTTCGCACTGCGAAAAACATTCGCGCGAATTTTATTCTCGCGATTAAAATTTAGCGTACGGATTTCATCTTCTCCGCACTGCGAATGCGGTGAGCTTCATACAACTTTGTACATCACAAAATATTCGCGCGAATTCTTACCGCACCGCGTAAAATTATATCAAACCAGCGATTTTATTTTCGCGCGAATTTTTATTCGCAAGTGCGTACACCTCCATATGACTTCTAGTGTTACAGAATTGCGAAAAAAAAATCGCGCGAGTATTTTTCGCAATGCAAACGTAGCCTAACAGACTTCCTTCTTTATAAAATGTCTTCCCGGTGTTTCCTGTTACTATTTGCCATATAAAAATGCAAATCTAACTTATAACATACTTATATGCTTGTAAGCTCTATATAAATAGTAAATACCTACATAAATACATATAAATTAATATTTATCTCAATTAATAAAAGTTAATGAATGTTGTTATGTTTAATACACTACTAATTTTAATATATGTTAAAGATAACACGTGAAAGTGTATAATATGACTAACATTTTTCTATCATTTTACTGCCTATATTATAGGTATAATAATAAGTTGAATTATTGTATTAAAATATTAAATTTATATAATAATTGAAAAATGCAAAATAGTAAAGTGTCAATATTTATGTAGTACCTAGTACCTACATAATACCTAGTTTTGAGAATATTTTACTTTCCTTTACACCTATCTGAAAATATAAACATTGATATTTGTGATGCTTTATTTTATAATAACCACATTATTATTATATTTTATGCATAAAATAGGTTGAATATAGTGTGAAATGAGAATTTTATAATCTTCTATTAAAATATGTATTTTTGCCAAGTGGTGTTTATACTGTGTATTTAATGCGTAGATTGTTATCTTTTTACCCGACTTCACGAGAAAGAGGGCAATGTTTTTCTAATAAATATTTTTATTAAATAATATATTCGTGTCTTTTATTGACTTATTATTGAAAAGGTTCAGACGGCCAACAATTATTTATTGCGCTTACAAATTGTAAAATAGAATTAGCCATACTGCACTGATATGCCATAACAGCATTTCATTATTATTATTGGTCTGCTAGACTTTTTCAATAATAATCACCTTAATATTTGATATGGAATTGATTTGTGATATTTCTCAAATATAGAGAGAAAAAATTATTTTTGTTTTTATGTAGTAGGTAAATATAAGTCTGTGTTTTATATCTAGAAGGTACCTTCCAACATCAGATTTCGTTGTGATACACCATACAAATTAGTTTGTATAATGCACTGAAATAAATGTATATTGCACAATATGTCTTTTTATTTACATTGAATTAATGTTTGTATCCCTATATTTACTACAAACTGCTCTTCACCGCTGTCTCACCTGGTGGTAAACGATGACGCAGTCCAACGTCGTAGCGGGCTAACAGTTTCTACGCGGCATCGTATTTGAACGCTAAATCCAATGGCAGTGAGTTTTGGTAACTAGCCGCGGCCGAAGCCTTGCACCAGACTACACCCAAGAAACAATTAAGCAATTATAAATCATCATTTGCGCCTGCCAGGGATCGAACCCGGGACCTCTCACTTATAACTAAGTTATAAGACAATGTTCTACACCGCGCCAATAGGTAGATTCGAGAGGCAGGGAAATTGTCAAAAAATTTACGAGTCAGCAATCAAACGAATTTCTTGACCTTCTTGGATATAACAAGTGAAAAACTTAGAAATAATAAGTAATATTTGTTGCCATTTTTTTAATATCATTATTTAATATAATTTTACCATATTATAATATGTACTATTAATAAAGTAACAGATGTTCAGGTACCTAAAATGAAAGAAATCATCAGTTCAATAGCTTATATTACAATAACAACTAAACAACAACATAATCATAAATAACTCCTAAATAAAATCAATGATCCTTGTCGACATCTGATTTCAAAAACTTCTCATATTCACCCTCCGTCATAAGCTCTTTCAGTTCATCTGGTTGAGAGATCTTAAGTTTGAAAAGCCATCCTTTATCATAGCATGATGTGTTGATTAAAGCTGGTTTCTTCTCTACTTCAGTGTTTTTCTCTGTGACTGTTCCGCTGACTGGCGAATATATTTCACTTGCCGCTTTAACACTTTCTAGGGCCCCGCATTCATCTCCTTCTTTGACCTCTGTACCTGCAAGAGAATCAGACTAAAATTATAAATGCGAAAGCTTGTTGGTTTATTTATTCGTCCTTCAATCACGCCACAACCGATCGATGTGATTTTTTGTATGAGACATTTATAATATCAAAGTACTAGATGTCAGATGATGCCCGCAACTTCGTTCACTTCATGGATTGAGTTTTTTTACTATCCAGGATAAAAATCTGCATACCAAATTCAATCAAAATTGGTTGAAAGATGGGGCATGAAATGTAGCAGACAGACAGACACACTTTCACATTTATAATATTAGTGTGGATAGTAAAGTTTCGTCGAGGGTAAAAATAGAATTTATTTTATTAGCTCACCCCACAAATAGTAAACATAGATCATATACAGAAAGTACTTACAATCTAACATAATTATTAGCATATAAGAAGTGTTGTGCCAACAAATGGGCCCACACTCAGCTGAATGTTGTGGGTACAAAATGTAACACAAAGCTTCTTTTAGGGCCAGAATGAGGAGAGTTCAAGGGTTAGTGCCATAATTATTAAAGTTTAATTTAAGTAAAATACAACAAAAATCCCTTACCTGGATCAGGAAGCTGGGCAAACACCACATCCCCCAGAGATTCTTGTGCATAGTTACTTATTCCTACTGTACCTACATCACTTTCTATGACCACCCACTCATGTCTGTCCGTATATTTTCTCTCTTTGGTCTTAGTGCTATATCTGTGTCTCATTTCACAGTATGACTGCTTTAAGTTTGAATGTAGAATGTAGTTTTTTGTAAAACATTGCTTATATACCTGTAAGAGGTACCTTTGCAGCATCATTTTTGCTGGAAAGAAAAAAAACTGTTTATCTGAGATAACATAAAAAATGATGCGGATGAAATCTTGGGCATCGGCTATGTGTTAATTCAGGGTACCTATAAGATATCTTTATTCCAAATTTTAGACAAATCAGTTAGGGCACTATGGTGTGAAGGAGTAACAAATATATAAAACTAACATCTACACTTTCACTATTGGTATGATAGGAAGTAGGATTATTTATATTTAGGCCTTTAGCAATTATGAAATACTTACAGCAAAAAATGTGCCTTATTAGTGAGTATAATACGTCTACATGAAATAGTAAATTAAACCTGAATTCAAGAAATGAATCACAGAAAATTGCCCAAAATTAAACTAATTAAGCTTTTATCTTCACAGTACTTTTAAGCATGAACTTTAAATGTGAACAAAATACATAAAGAAAGTCTTTATTTTAATGAGAACAAGATGATAACTTGCATAAATATGATTGATTAGAGTCTAAGATAAAACTAAAAGATTGGAATGACCTTTGAACTATGTAAAAACACAAATTAATGATAACCGACAACAATGCGCTCTTTTACGTACTAAGATGTTAATATAATGCCCAAAAATATCATTATATATTTAAAACCTTACTAGCTGGTCCGCAACTTCTTTATTTTCGTGTGGAATAAGATTTTTATTTCCCACAAGAACTCCTTAATTTTCGGGGATAAAAAGTAGCCTATTTCACTCTCCCAGCTCCAGGTGGGTATACCCATAAATCACGTCGATCCAATGACCTGTTGCGGCGTGAATGAAGGACAAACCAACAAACAAACACACTTTCGCAGATTTTATAATATTAGTATGAAATGTATTACATTTTAATGAAAACAATTTTTAGAGTTGTTTACTAAACTGTAAGTAATAAATAGTGTAAAGTGAGCATTGATTAGAGAAAATACCTTTTAATTATTGTACGTCTTCTAGGTTTCCACAACTTTATATTTTGTGGAATTTGTTTTTCGTTTGATAATGTTTTATTTTTATTTTTAAAGGCCGGCTTGCGTAACACCCATTAAATTCTAATTTTTAAACCCAAAGACATAAATTTCAAAATTGAATTTCTCAGTAGGGCGACCGGCTCAAAATGGCACTTGACAGCTACAGTGTAACGATCGCAATCACCTCTGATTGGTTAACACTCTTCCGCTATTGGACAAAATCCATTGACGCAACAAGAATACCATAAATTCAGCCAATCACAACAATTGATACTGTAGCAATGATTGATGCAGAAGTTACGCGGTCGCCGTGCTGTTGATGTTGTTGTTTTTCATTTTGTCCCCTTTCGGGACAGGCAAAGGTCTAAGACCATACAGCCTATTCGGTATAGAGTCTTCGTTTAAAAACTAATTTTAAACAGAAAACTTTAGTTAGGACGTTCCTGCATTAAAATATTTTAAAAAGAGTAGCGCCTTAGCTTAATTAGAATATATTAATTAATAGTTATTTCCCCATACTAGGGTATGGGGAAATAACTAGATATTATTCTAGAATCCTGACACCATTATTTTTAAAATACTTATTTTTAATGGCAACTTTAATTAATTTGTAATATTATTCTTTATGGCAGCATAGCTTACAGTTATGTCAACTGAAAAAAATGTGGCCACATGTGTGAATTTTCTAAATGGGTACAATAATTTATTAATCCATTTCAATTTTCCACAGAATGATCCAGGTATGAAGATGATGATATACTATTATTAGATAATAATTATTAAAATTCGAGTATTTTCTTTCACGTCTTCTATACAAATTTTTGATGTGATAACGTCTTATAAAGCGATGAACACCGGCTGCACGCACGTAAAAGTGTCACGTTACGCCTGAGCCTGAGCGTGCAAGTGAGAGCGCGGAACAAGCGATAAAGAGGCACGATCGGCCCAAGCGTTGGCTTGTGATACATTTCTCTTCTCGCGTGTCGTCAAAGCTAGCAGTTCGAATAGTTCTGCTACTGGAACGCCGCCAAGCGAGCTTCTTCAAGAACTTCTAGTTAACACGTGAAACTATCGTCCGAAAACCAACTTTACAGACAACCGTAATTTATAACATAGTTATATAACACAATTTTTTTTTTGGAAATCATTCAATGGAATTCAATTAATGGAAGAGTGAAAACCAATCAGTAGTGATTTTAGCATTTAGCAATTAATTTTACGTAATAAAAGGGGTAATTTTCGTGGCAGGAAGTAAGTTCCATTAGCAACGTTTGGTGTGAGTTAAGTTGATGTTAACCACAACTCCACAGCTCGCTAAATTTTTCGCTGTTCTGTGGTATTTTAATTTTTTTTATTTTCTTTCTTGGGTACGTTTTAAGATGAATAAGTAGGATTTTCAATTTTAGGTTGGTCACCCCGTCAGAAAACGTCATTCTTCGTTGCCTAACCATGACTGAAAGATGTCAAACAAAGTTTAAAGAAAAATTTGATAATATAAATTATATTATTTGCGCAGGAATTCTAATTGCTTTGTTCGCCGTTTTATATCTTTACAGGTGCGATAATTAGTAGTGATGATCGTTTAGAAGCAAGCATGTATGGTTGTTAAGTTAATGAGAAAGTTGGACGTTGTTTCAGGTTTCACTTGGTCACAATATTTGTTAGTTATGTTTTTGGTTGTGTAGCTTGCTATTATGCGTTGAATCTGAATATTTTGCAAAGGTTCGTGGAACAAGTAACATGCCATTTCATAAAAAGACTCCCAAAGGACGATACATGCGAAGCCCCTGTCAAAGTAAGTGTACTTTGTGTTGACAATTTTTCATAAACATTGCCCTAGTTTCATTGAACTAATTGAACGTTGTTGGGTTGCTAGCTTCGGTAGTCAATGTACGCATTACTGATACGTACATTGTACTATATCATTGTATTTTAGTAATTGTTTGTGGACTGTTCACTATTAATATTGTACCTTCTGTTATTACTATTATTATCCTTGATAATGCCTCTAATTTTATCCACGCGTTTTTAGAAATCCTGTGGGAACTCTTTAATTTTCATCTGTTGCTCTGTTTGATTGAAACTAATGGACAAAACTTCTTTTATAGCATTGGTTTGACTCATGAGAGTCATTATCAAAAGACAGTCCTCACAAAATTAAAGTACTTACTACCTAAAATAATGCTACTGTAAACTAAAGTAATAAAAAATGTTCTAAATTAAGTAAATTGAGCATGAAGTATTGCTAATTTCCTGACTAATGACTTCATTAATTACATTATGATTAGTCACATGCAGATGTTCAAGCCATTATTGTTTTCTAAAACTTCTTGTTAATTTTTCCAAATTTATCTAAAGAGATGTAGATTCTTTACATTTTTCCTCAATCCATATGTGTGTCTATCTGACCTTTTCTCAGCTTATCTGCCTAAATGATTTTGATAAAATACAATACACTAGCGAATGCCCGCGACTTCCTCTGCGTGGTTTGAGGTTTTTTGGTTCCCACAAAAATCTATACTAAGGAGTTTCTTAAGTAATGATTAGTGACTTGACTCTGAGAGCGGCAGGGCGACTGCGTATCTTTTGCATCAATCATTGATACATCGCAATCATCTCTGATTGGCTGAATTTATGGTATTCTTGCTGCATCAATGGATTTCATCCAACAGTGGAAAAGTGTTAACCAATCAGAGGTGATTGCGATGTATCAATGATTGATGCAAAAGATACACGGTCGCCCTGCAGTATACAATGTCAATCTATGTGGGATACTATTTTTATTATAAACTAGCTGATTCCTGTGATTTCTTCTGTGTGGATTGAGGTTTAGGTTCCCATGGGAACTCTTTAATTTTCCAGGACAAAAAGTAGCCTATGTCCTTCCCCTGGATGCAATCTATCTCCATACCAAATTTCATCAATTTCAGCATAGCAGACTAATATAGTAATAGTATGGATTGATGTTATTTCATTTGTGAATCCGTAGTCATTTATGTAATATTTTTATTTTTGTAGGGTTGCCACACGTGCGGTTCAAAGGGCTGTGATCGACATGATCCGGAAATATCTGCAGAGCCGTGGACGGGTCTGCAGATACACAAACAATTGGACCAGGCTATAGAAGATGTAAGTCTGAACCTGCATAGTAAATTAACTAGGGACTGTATGTATGGGAACAGTAGCATGCAATTCATAGAGGCATAAAAGCACTGCTTACCTGAGTGGAAATACATCATGCTGCAAATCTATTGCTACTGTCACTGCAAATCATGGCAGTCAGTAAATAGGTATTCTGACTAAAAAATGACTTCCTTAGTTTCAAATCCTGTGCATGCCACTGTATGAGAGTAGATTACTCTAAATATTGAAACACATTGGGAAATTTAAATTTTACTTAATAATATTAACAAATTTTACTTATCCTCTGTAAAATATATGAAAAGACATCCTCACTAGCCTGATCTATTTATATCTATTATTCATTTGTGTCTGACATTTATAGTTGTATCCATATATTGGTATTTGGGCTTCTGGTGCAAAATGAAGAAATAAGTTTTTCATATGTTTTCAGTTTTATAATACAATTTTGGAACAGTTTATAAACACATGGTACAGCAAGATTACTTTGCAGCCATTTTTTTTGGATGAGTTGCGTCATCAACTGAGATTTGCTTCTGCATCTCTGCTAAGAAGGGCTCTAAAGGTAAATTTTAAAGTTTTTGATGTCCTTTAAATCTATGCCATGGTTTATAAGACTATATTCCATGGCTTGGACTATGCTATCTACTGTAGTTATAGCATTATTATAACTATTAAACACTGCTTCAACCTACTGCGTTCCCTCAAAATTAAATTTTGGATGGATTGGAGATAGTCAAATTCTTTAAAAGTCGGCAGCATATTGCTGGTTTCACTGGTAGGTACTGCAAATGTTCATAGCTGTTGGTCATCACTATTGTATATTATAAACTTTGGCTATTAATATTATACAATAAACTGTGAGCGGTGAGAAAATACAACAAATGCAACTGCTGAATAGCTGGGGCTCTTCTCAGTAGAATCTGCTATCCGGTGGTAGGGCCAAAACCTGTATGTCCTACATGTAAGAGATGATGCAGTCTAAGATGGTAGCGGGCTAACCTGTTATTGGGCATGGCAGTTATATTAACCCAATACCCCCGCTCGGTTTCTACACGCCATCGGAACGCTAAATTGCTTGGCACGTCTTTACCGGTAGGGTGGTAACTGGTAACTCGCCACGGCCGAAGCTTCCCAACAGGCCAGAGAAAATTCAGAAATTATTGACCGAGCGAAGCGAAGGCCTCTGAGTCTACTTGAGTGAATTTGCACTTGTCCGTCCGTCCGTCTGTCAGAGCCTTATAACTTCTGAATTACTGTACGTGACTACTTCAAATTTTAATATAATATGTAAACCGATGGCTTCCTGCCGAATATGGCTTAAAAAATTATAAAAATCTTTATTTCAGGGGGGCTCTCATAGAAGCGAATGCAAAGTGAAATATTTTTATAGCGTTACATAGGGTTGTGATATATCATCTTAAAGACGTCATTGACGAAATAGGGGGCTTTCAAAGTGGAGATTTTCTATCGTCCAAAGTTGTCCTCAGAACTCTCAATTTTTTGAAAGGCTGAGCCTGAAACTTGATCAATTATTTGAATTATATCCTGTACTTGAATAACAAATACTAAAATTAGACAAATATTATAAGGAAACGAAATTATTTCATTTTTAATGAGCTTAGTATTTTTAACAGAACTTTACAATGATGTCAATAGATGGCGCTAATGTTAAAAGTTGAATATTACAAAATATAGTTAAAACTATAATATGGATACTGCGAGGTCTCAGTTCGGGGCGAACCACTTGTAAATTCGCAAATTGACCAGAAATTGTAGATTCACTCGACGATTCAAAAGTACTTGTAAAAGTTTATTTGAATAAAAAAACATTTGAATTTTGAGTTATTGTACACTCCACAGATAAACTACGCGCGTTTTATCTGTGGCCGGCTGGTGCCGTGCGCGTTACGTCACTACTCAGTGTGGTCGGCGGGCGGGCGCGCGTCCGTACACGTGGCGGCCAGCAACCGCACTGCGGAGTTGAGGTATCTGCGCTGCGTCACTGAAGCGCTGCTGCCGCATCTGTTGCGGAGCGTCGAGTGTCAGAACACGTGAGTACAGGGATTTTCACTTCTTGTTCATTTTATTTACACTTTCACTTTCACTTCTTGTTCATTTTATTTACACTTAATTTTCTTTCACTTCAATTCAATTAAATATTCACTTGTTCCGACTATAAAACAAGGCTTGTCAAACTCCCGAATCGCCCGCACAGCTGACGTTGCCGCAAGCTATCTGGCTTTTTTTTTTAAATTTATTCTTCGCATAGACTTTAAAAAGCGCTTACGAAAGTCAGATTGATATAGTACAATATAATATTAATACAAAACATTATGTCATAAAAATTCATAATTTACCTAAGTACCTAGTCATACAAAATTTAAATAATGTGATTTACGAATATGTGTCGTATCTTCATAGTAAAAATGTCATAATTTCATAATAAAATGTCATATTAAAAATTTCATAATATTGGAATATAAAAAAGGTACTCAAGTACATCATTTTCATGTCATAAAATAAAATAAAATATGTAATCACAATAAAAATAGCCGCTTAAAGAGAAGGGATATCCTAGACGATAACATGAAAAAAAAACTGTATCTGTTGCTGAGTGTCGAATGCCAGAATACACGAGTAGAATGATTTTATTTACTAAGCAACATCCCAATCACCCGGCAGTCCAACTCTAGAGGAACTGTTCCACTCTGTTCCACTCTGTGCCAGTGTGGAACTGTTCCACCCTGTGACAGGCGTCTAAACAGAAAAAAATATTCTAGACCTGGATAGGCCCGATTTAATATTATGACTTTTAAATGGGAAACCATACACCGCATCCGCTTATAGTCATAAGACATATCGCATGATATTGCACGGCATAAAACCATTTCAATTTACTTTCACTCCATTTTCATCATAAATAATTTCTAATTCAATCTGTTACCAATCAATAAATAACAATTTCGATTTGTTAATTATGTCCTGCACTCAAAAGCAGGGTTAGCTATAAGTTTATTTATCTTTCACTTTAATATCTTTTCGTATTCACTTTTCACTTTATTTTCAGTCGCATTTTTTTCATTTACCAGAGTATTCCGCGTGTTAATCAGAGAGATATTCGCCGGGTGGGTTCTGTTATCGCTGACCGATGTGCTCGCGGACCCCTACATACTGAACACTCTGATAGTGCTCGCCACTGGGGACGAGACTATGGCCAGTTTACCCTCTACACCTAATTATAAGGTAACTTTTTAGCCATAATTATAGAAGTCTAGTCTAGATTTATGTTTTCCTATGATTACTCTTTGATTTTTGGGATAAAAAGTTGCATGTGTCACTGTCCACGTCTTTAACTGTATCCTTGCAAAAAAATACGGCGATCCATTACTCTGTTGCGGCGGGATTAATCGATAAACTATCAACCAAAAATCACACAAATGCGTAATTGGGCATTTGACAACTATTCAAATGAAGTATTTTTAGTGATTATTAAATTGAGGATCTCCCAAAAGTCTTATATCCACGTCCCCTGTCAGTTTTATGTTCGAAAACCATTTTAAAATATCGACTGAAGTAAAAAAGTGCGTCGAATTTTGATGACGTCACAGTTCAGTATTTCATACAACATTCCACATTAAACGCGCGTTTTTAACGTTTGAAAAAAAGTTGCTGATTTGTCTTGTTGTCAAATATCCAATTATAATATTGGTAGGAAGGATTTTGCTAATATTATTATTGCAACACAACAAAATTAAAAGACTGCATCATCACTTACCATCAGGTGTGATCGCAGTCAAGGGCTAGCTTGTAGTGGATAAAAAAAAAAAAAAAAAAAAAAAAAGATTTGAAACTTTATATGCTATATTTCGTTACTTATGTATCTACACATTGATGAAATAGGCATGATGACAGTTACAAAGAATCAATGAAATTATAAATTTATATAATAAAATTGGATTCATGGAAAAAACGTATTTTTTTTCCTATTTCGAGTAAGATTGCTATTTATTTTGATAAAATAAAACTATAAAATACAGCAATCCGCCATATTGGTTAAAACACCAATGAAGCGACAATGACGTCACAATTATTTTCGAACTTTGACAATCACACTTTTGTTTACTGCACACTGAACAGAGTACATTGGTAAAAATAATAGTGACGTCACAAACGACGCCATGTCACCGCCGAACGTTTTGGTGTGAATTTTAAAATTTAAATTTCAAATGCCAATTTCATCTACCAAACCCTATTTTTCTGCTGAAATAAGATATTTTTTCGAAATAGTAGATACTTCCGAACATAATCTGACCATTTTTCAAAATCAGTCATCATTCCTATTGTAAATTATTGTTTCAAAAGAGCAACCACAGAGTTTCTTGCTGGTTCTTCTCGGTAGGAATGGCATTCCGAATCAGTGGTAGATTCAGTCGACGATTTAAAAGCACTTGTTAAAGTTTATTTGAATAAAAAACATTTGAATTTTGAATTTGGAACTAAGCGCGCGTTTTGACGTTTGAAAAAGAGATGTTAAAATTATATGACTAGTTGTCAAATACCCAATTATAATATTGGTAGGATTTTGCTAACATTATTATTGCAGCACAAAAACATATTACAGGTAGAATTTCTAGAGAACTTCGTCCGTCAATCGGAGTCAGTGTACGCGGCGCGCGCAAAGCTGTTGAGAATCGACCTGGAGCTATTGCTGAACAATCAGGACCACTTCTACGCGTTACTGCACCACCTGAAAACCACCACCGATATATACTTGCTGCAGTTCTATAAGGATATCAGTAAGAATATTATTTTTGAAGTGAAAAGCTCTTTAGCGGCGTTGAGCACTTTTTAGTAGGGGGTAAACTTGTGGAGTCGCGTGACCGACATGACGACAAAGGATCTTAAATATAAATATACTTCATTCGTAATTAAACTTTAATGCCTTAGTTTTAAGGTTTATATTTTAATTATTAAAAAAAAGAATGTTTTAAATATTCGTTTTCACTTTTATCGGCAGTCCCTATGACTGCAAATTTTTTCATCATAAGATTAAATAACAAATTATAGGTTATGGATATCAGTCTCAAAGTTATACACGGTTAATTTTTCAGAGTCAAATACCGTTAATTTTCAGAATCATTCCAAACCCGCATATTGAACCCGGAGCTAACATCAGAGGAGAAAGCGTCCTTGCATCAAGAAGCCCGCGAATTATTCTCTCGGTACATGTCTTCGGAAGTGCCCAGAGTGGATCTGCCGGACGCTTTGGTCAACGAACTTGAGGAATTGCTTGAAGCCGGCCCTGAAGGGGTCACCAGGTATGTCAAAACTGACAGCATATAATAAAATAAATAAAAATATTCCCGTCTCTCCCGTAATCTCCCGACCGAATTTCGGCCACGGAATCTCCACAGAGATTAGGCGGTTGCGCGGCAGATATTATAGTGCATAATTGTGCTCTGTCTGTTCCTTTACTCTCGTAGCCCGATGAGACGGAAAATCCGACACGACCGGACCCCATGTACGACCGGAGAGCACGTAAAGCCTCCTCGGCTTTACGTGCTCTCCGGTCGTACATGGGGGTGAAACACTGCCAACTTCCTAACTCCGGGCTAGTATAGCATATAGTAGTTAAGTCTGTTATATCTTTATTCTAATTTTGACTCCCCCCCTCCCCATCCTCTTTAAAAGTAGCCTATGTCTTTCGCCGGGATGCAACCTATCTTTGTGCCGAAGTTCGTCGAAATCGGTTGAACAGATAGGCAGTTAAAGCGAAGCAGACAGACAGACTGACACATTCTTGTATCAAGAAGCCCGCGAGTTATTGTCTCGGTATGTCTTCGGAAGTGCCCAGAGTCGGTCTGCCGGACGCTTTGGTCAACGAACTTGAGGAATTGCTTGAAGCGGGCCCTGAGGGGGTCACCAGGTATGTGAAAACTGATAGCATATCCATACTAATATTATAAATGCGAAAGTGTTTCTGTCTGCCTGTCTGTCTGCTACGCTACATCTTTTTGAAGGCTCTCTATTTTACAGTCACTCAAAAAGTGTGTGTGTTTGTTTGTTATGTCTGTCTACTTCATTAACCAGACCAGTGCAAATTACTAGTATCGATTTACTTGTTTATACCTGCCTACCCAAGAGTTGTGACGGAAAAAAAATAGTTAACCTAACGTTTGCATATTCTATAGGCTTCATACTTTTGATTGATATGGAATTTGTCTATTAACCAAAATGAAAGTTTTAAAAAAAAATCAAAGTGTTTAATTAATCATATTCTGAACTAGAATTTTTTAGTCAACCCATTTGCAATATATTTATTGACATATTTATTGATATAAAATACTTTTCATCCATTAATCAGCTCGGTGAAGATTTATACAGGGATCTTAGACTAAAAGAAGTTTCACTATAAAAATTGACATTGGAACATTAATATTGTGTCATTTATTGAAAATAATACAATAGAACTTAATGCTAGCTAGCCTAACCTAATTACTATATAAATCATGCCCGCGTGGAATGGTGGCAAGAATGCTGGCTGCATTTCCGCGCTGGACAGCCAGGCTGATCCTTTGCGCAAAAAATGAGCCAGCCATTGTGTCATTATTTCCAGATTGCAGACCAGTCGGGCTCTGTACCAAGCCGCGCGACAATCCCACTCGGCATTGGAAAAAATCATGTCGCCTAGATTTTTACATAGCGAAGAAGTAAGTAAAAAAAAATGGCGGCCGTAAATTTCCAAATAGCAGTAGAGAAACATAACAATAAAATAAAAAACTCCAAAAAATTTAAATAAATTAAAACTGCGCACCATATTGTGTGACGTCATTGAATAGAATTTTCAAAATCAGGATGATGTTTCCTAGACTATTTAACAGCCATACATTTCGGAACAAAATCAACCCGAAAGTTGTGTAGGGTAGATTCTATACTTCATGTTATAATTAATGTGAAAGTTTAGATCTATGTATGGATGTTTGTTACTCAATCACGCCAGAACGGCTGAACAGATCTCAATGAAATTTGGTACAGAAATAGATTATAGTCTGGAACAACACATAGGCTACTTTTTATCCCGGATAATGAAGAGTTTCCACGGGAAGCAACAAAACCTCAATCCACGCAGTCGCCGGCATCAGCAAGTCAGTAAATAAAATAATTATAGAAATTAAGAAATCTTTACATTATAATATATTTCTTGTTATTTAATAAGTACCAAAGTGAGAATCCGAAACTGATTTATTGAAAACTTTTTAATTAGTACTTATTCTTTGATGTGGACGTGCCTTAAGAATTGATACGTGAGATGAAGTTGTTGCGGATAAAAGTTGCACATGTGTACGCGTCTTTGCTAAATTATTGTTTATTTTATTTACAGTTTTACAATTTGTATATCGGACCTAGAATACCTATCGGATACCAAAAACAGATGACCAAAAGGTAAATAATCCAAAATTTACGTATTTAAGCGATATAATATTATAATCTGTGCTAGATTTGTCCACACTAATCCATACTAATATTATAAATGCGGAAGTTTGTCTGTCGGTCTAGTACCTTTTCAAGTTTCATCAACTTATTTTGAAGAAAGTTGGTACTAAGATAGCTTTCATCTTGTTATTATCCCACAGATTATTATTAAAGAGAGTTGCGAGCATCAGTTTGTTCTTTTTATATTTACATTATGCTTTTTTCGTATTTACAGACCACAAGACAAATTAAACATGTTAAAACTAGGCACTAAACTCAAGAACGTCCTAAAACCTCAAATCATAGATGGCCAAATTCTAGAGTCCATTAGTGTGGACCTAGAGGACGGGGAAAGTCTAGACAATGTGGATATTCTGAAATATCTAGACTCGTTAGCGTCAGATGACTCGTTGGACCAAGATTTGAGTACATACAAAGTCGTTTTGACCAATGTTGAAACTAGACTGGTAAGATCATTTTTAAATATTTGCCTCTTCCAATTTTAAAGTAAAACTCTGTCTCTCTTATTAACCCACTACTAGGCACGAGCCTACTCTCGGAATAAGAAGAGTACGGCCATAGTCCACCACGCTGGCCAAGTTTGGCAGACTTCACACACCTTCGAGAACATTATGAAGAATTGTCAGGCATGCATGTTTCCTCTTGATGTTTTCCTTCACCGTTTGAAGCAAGTGATATTTAATTTCTTAAAACGCACATAACTTCGAAAAGTTTGCGGTGCGTGCCCGGGGCTCGAACCCGCGACCCTGTACTGTACACTAGGCTAGCGCCGTTTCAACACTTTAACGAAAGTAACGTAAAACGTCAGTAAAACGAAAGCTGTTTTGAGGCCGCCATGTTTTTCGAGGTACTACTAATTATTGTAATTACTACCAAGATACTTCCCGTTGAACTAGAATCATGAAATTTGGCAAGAAGCAAGGTCTCACAGCACAAGTATAGAAAAAAATCCGTACATCGTTAATTAGGGTTCCGTACTCATAGGGTGTCGGATTGTTTGACAGGCGCTACCACTTTAGCGCCATATGTAAGCCAGTTATTTCACAGCTGATTATGTGTTGATATGACATTTTTCTTGTTATTTACTAAAATAATTTATATTGTGTGAGAAAATAATTTATACTGACTCGCACTAGACTTTTTTTTAAATTTAAGTATGGGGGTTATTTTAGCAACCGCCTCCCCGCCGCGGTTCCGTCCGAGTATTCACACTGACCGTGCATCGTGTAAGGGAAGGGTTACCGCCCACACTGTTCAGTTTGGAGCGAAGCGAGCACGATTTCCATTTACTAAGGAGCAAACTGCTGGAGTTTCATGGAGATACGCTGCTTGTGGACCTTCCTTTACCTTCTAGAAGGTGAGCAAAGAATACTCATTTTCAAAAACTTTTTTTTTCCTATTATTGAGTACCAGGGTAGTTTTATTTTAACCTAAACTTATAATTTATTTTATGTACTAAAAATTTGTCCATTGACGCATCTTAGTCTTTCTTGACAAACTTAGACACTTTGTTCACATGTTCTTTTAGCACTTACCTACACTGTCCGTCGGTCACTCATCACTATGTACTAGGTTTAGTCCTTTGTAGTCTTATAAAACTTCGGCCGTATGCGGTTTTCGGCCAACAGCAAGTTTTCATAAGTTGGTAATATGACCAAATAAGGCCAAATATCACAACTTTTAGTTCACTGCAAACTGACTGCGACCTAATGCGGCCAACCGATTAAAGTTTCCATTAATCGGTGACTGAAAACGGCTGAAGTCTAATACGGCCAATAATTATTCATTTGACTTGCCTTAAGGGGTGTTTTCGTTTAAATTACTTATCTAGGTAATCAATAGTAGATTAGTAGCCAATAAGGGCTGTAAGGCATCAATTGCAGCCCGAGATATTTAGGCGCACGAGCGCAGCGAGGGCGACTATAGTTCGAGGGTGCAATTAATGCTTACACCCGAGCTAACTACTCTGCTTTACATCTCGATTGTGAGGTAAGTAGAAAAAAACCGGCATTACAAAAATAAAACATTTTATTAGTTAAAATTTATAGTGAAATGAGAACAATTTTCAGGCAAAATATTGTTAATTGCTGCTTCAGCTTCCATTTTCATTGAATCGGGAGTGCAGTTTATATCTTCATCACTTGCAGAACTCATGCTTTTTTCCTAATTAGCACGTAATTATAAAAAAATCCCAAAAGCAAACAATATTTAAAGTAAAAGTTTTCTATTACCGCCTTTTTTCATCTTTTTTTTTAATTTTTTTTTTTCAATAACGGAATTAAGCTTCGCCGTTCGATATTTAAAATTGATGACTATTATACTCATCATACGAAGACAAGGCTGAATAGTGAAGCGACCTCTTTTGTCATTGGGCTGAATGCATGATGTATATTGCCAGTATGATGGTTAGATGTACGCGAACTTTTTGAAAGAGTGAAGAGTTTTTTTTTAATTACTTACCGCCCTAGGGCTTTTCTAGCTACATTATTACCCTAGAGCGCTAATTAGTCACCTACAAGCCCCATTTGGGGGTAATAAGGACCTACTTACCGAATATGAGAGATGTAAAGGATTTTTTTTATTGTAGGATACGCTAGCTCTTGACAATCATGTCTATTGCCGGAAGCGTATCGAGTAAAGGCAAAACAGCACCAATCCATTAATGAGAGCTCAAGTAAAGAAAACAACCGAAAATCATTAATTTGTAGTTTATTTCACATACAACATTTTTTCATTGTCCTATTGAACCCGACTGCCCAAAAAGGAGTTAAATGTTTTCAGGGTTCATGTATGTACGTATGCATGTGAATTTCTGTATACCACCATAACTTCTAAATGCCTGAACAGATTTGGATGTATAGGGTATCGTTAGAAATATTCACATCATCCCGAGTAACACTGGCTATAATTTTTATTTAAAAATCAATATATCAGGGCAGTCGTGTTTCTTAAATAATTTTTATTATGTTCACTTTTTTTATTATTTTTGAATTTAACCAAACTTAAACTTGAAGGTCTGCTTGTTTTGTAAATTCCAGAGACAACAGTCCTTTAGAAACGCTGCGGTACAAATACGAGGATTTTCTGCAGCGGCTCATACAAATAAACATTCTGCAGACCAGCGAATTGCTGCATTTGTTCCTTACAGTAGATGGTGACTTTTCTATGGTAAGTAGTTGATTTTATAACAATCGATTGAGCTGAAATTTTTGTAGACACGTTTAGTTTGGATGATTAGTGATAATGCAGGGTAAGCTAAGTGACGTCATTCTAAATCCAAAATGGTGAACTCTCAAAGATGTATTATTTTTTATGTATCTCGATGATATGGGTATCAATTAAAAGAATTTGCTGTTCTCAGCAAATCATTCGCCCAGTCATTTTATTTTCGTATTCTTCTGAATACGAAAATAAAATGACGTAACACTTAGTTCAATATGGCGGACGATAAAAGCTTGTTTTTACGAATGTTTAAAAAAATGATTTCTGACTTTTATTAGGGTTCCATTCAATTTTATTGTTTTTTGACCAATAATCACGATATAACGGTATTGACCAATAATAATCAAATTAAAGCGGTTCTTTAGTAATTTCGAAAAATCCATCCTTATTCCTTATCTACATTAAAAAGGGAACCTCTGTGCAAAATTCGACTCCCTCCACTTGGATGAACGCTTTTTTAATCCCCGCAGGAACTGTTTAATCTTCCAGGATAAAAAGTAGCCTATGTCCTTCCCTGATGCAACATATCTCTGCAAAATCGGTTGAAAAAATGGGCCATGTAAACGTAGCAGAGACAGACAGAAACACTTTCGCATTTATAATATTAGTATGGATGATACTAGTATGAATTAAATTTCGGCCGTAAACACATCTTTCCTTTTTTTCTGCAGTTGGTCCAAGCTTCAACACTAAACGCCTCAGCGTCAGACCTGGGCAATATCTACCAGTCGGTCGCTCACAAACTGCGTAAGGAAAAGGGCCAGCATTTGGAGAGCTTTCTAAGAAACTTTCTCATCTCTTCTGATAAGGAACGATATCAGGCTTTGTGAGTATACTTCCTATATTATTTTCTTTCTTGGACCAGAACCATGCTTTTTTGCTTTTTGTCGTTTCTATTATGTCTATCTTGTGTTTTTTGATTTTGAACTGATAAGCAGTGATAGTATAAGCGCCTGATTTCCAATTTAGATGGCCATGGGATTCAATCTCACCTGCACCTCACCTATTTCAAACAAACTTCCATATACAGCGCTTGTTTATGTTTTACTAGTGGGCCCGGCAGACGTTGTCCTGCCCAGAACCTAGAAACCGTTTGCAGCGCCCCCTACCGGGTCGAATTGTGAATATAAACCATCCCGGGACCCACTCAAACCGTGGAGGGGTACGTCCGTACACTCGCGCGGCGCATGTTTGCGCGCGCGGACAACGGACCGTACGAACACCTCCACGGGATCGCACCGCCGACCATCCGACCTCCGACCGGGCGTCCACTACCCCGTGAGCTCCTACGATCGCCATCACCTGCGCGGCACGCAGGCGACCGTAGCGACGACGACGACGACGCGACCCATACCGGATATGACACCGACTCTGCGCGCAGCGGCGACCTTATCGCCCGCGACGCAGAGTCCACCGGATTTGACACCATCTCGGCGCGCGAGAGCGACCCCATTGCCCGCAGCGCCGAGACACCTGGACGAGACATGGGTCCTGCACGCGGCGGTGATGACGTCACCCGCAGTGCGGACCCAACCCCGGAAATGACACCCGACCTAGGGGCCTGTAGCCTACAAGGCAGGCCCTAGCCTTTAACTCGGCTTAAAGAAACTCACCGGGGCACAGAGTTGCCCCGCGCCCCGCCCGGGTAAGGAGGCCTAGCCTCGACGCCCGTACCCCCGCTTGGCCCTCACGGGCCAAACGGAGAAGACCATTTGACCACTCAAACGCATACAAAAAAACCGTCAAAATCGGTCAAGCCGTTTCTGAGTTTTAGCGAGACTAACGAACAGCAATCCATTTTGACATATATATTATTATAATTTTTAGTGGGCCCGGCAGGCGTTGTCCAGCCCTGAACCTTAAACTCCATTGCAGTGCCCTTTACCGGGTCCAATTATGAATATAAACCATCCATGGACCCACTCAAACACACACAAAAAATTCCATCTAAATCGGTCAAGCCGTTCTCGAGTTTTAGCGAGACAATTGATTTATATATATATATATATTATAGAGGCATATATATTATAGATCAATAAAGGCAGCGGGCATTAGCTTAGCATGCCCTCTTACTAAATTATTCAACCGTATCCTAGAGTCAGGCATCACTCCTAGTCAATGGACAGAATCTACAATTATACTGCTATATATACATATAGCATATATATATATAGTGCATATTATATATGCACGAAAAGCAAAGCATAGGCACTGAGCTGTACGTTAAAGTAACTTCTAAAATAAAATAATTCTTTGTCAATATTATGGACAGCTTAATCGACGAAATTTCTGAAATTTCAGACTGTTCTAACATAAATAATTTTATAAATCACATTCCTAATAATATGCATGTAAATCTATTGTGTGTTCATTTTAACATAAGATCTCTAATCAAAAATTTCTCCACGCTTGAACAGTGCATTTTGACGTCAAATAAATGTATTGATGTTATAATTGTTACTGAGGCAAATATTACAGATAACATAAGTTGCCTATATCATATAACTGGTTATCAAATGTTCACAGCCCTTAGAAAGTTCAGGAAGGGCGGTGGTATTATCATATATGTTAGCAACAAACACAAATGTAGCATTAAAAAGGTGGTAACAAACTATTTTGAAAATGTTTTGCTCACAATAACAACTCAGTTGAACTATACCGCAAACATATGTGCTATATACCGACCCCCTAGTTCTAGTAAAAATCTTTTTATCGAAGAACTCCTAACAACTATTCAAAAGTGCACCAAAAACACTGATTTATATGTTATTGGAGACACTAATATAAACCTTAGGATGGACAACCCTATAAAACATAAATACAATAACATGCTGCACAGCCTAGGTCTTCTGTGTGGGATCACAGCACATACGAGGATTGAATTGTATAATGGTCAATTAACTAAATCATGCATTGATCACATTTACGCTCGATCCCGCACACAAGAACTATTCACTGCAGCGATCGGTACGACACTGGCTGATCACCGGGCGGTAATACTTGCTTGCCTCGGAACACATATACAGGGTGTCACAAAATACAAAACTTGTTTGGATAACCAAAAGTTATTTTCATCTTTGGAACAGATAGAATGGGGGGCTACAATAAATATGTCGTGTCCATTAACTATATACAACTACCTATACACCAAATTTGCGGAGTGCTATAAAAATTCGGTTTATAAAGTAAAAGTTAAACCAAACAATGCAAGAATTTTTAATGATTGGTTCAACAAGAAAATTAACCGAGCATGTGAGTATAGAGATGACCTATTCCTAAAATGGATAAAAAATACCAACAATTTAGTAGCTAAACAAAAATACAACCAAGCTAGAAATTATGCAAATATGTTAATTCAGAAAACTAAAAATAAAAACATCAAATCAGAAATTATTTCCAATAAAAATAACTTAAAAAATCTTTGGGATATACTTAATAGGCTCACGGGTAAGATAAAATCTTCTATAGATGAAGCCCTAGAAAGTTCTTTCGGCAGCCATGGCTACACCTGTGAAGACATAGCAAACAATTTTGCCAATACTTTCAAGAATGGTGTCAGTAAAATAATTCCTAAGTGCTCAAAACCTCTATTAGACGAAACCACTTATAGGTCTTCTGCAAATGTCTCAATGCGATTTAAGACTGCTGACCCCAAATCTGTAGAAAAAATAATTAAATCTTTAAGTAACTATAAAGCTCCCGGAGTAGACAGAATCAGAGCTATTGATATAAAAATGTTATGCAAAAAAATCAAAACAGCCCTAGCCAATCTAATAAACGCCAGTATAAACACAGGCATATACCCCCCCATACTTAAAACTGGGATAGTTAGACCGATTTATAAAAAAAGCCGTCGGGATGACTGCGATAATTATAGACCAATAACGATACTGCCTACCATTGATAAAATAATTGAAAAATATATAAGTCACCAAGTCCATACATTTTATGACGGAAACGATATATTGACAAACAATCAGTACGGATTTCAACCGAACAAGAATACGACACAATTGCTATCAGCCTTCACAGATAGTTTATTTAAACATATAGACAACAAAAAACACGTACTAGTAGTCTTTATTGATTATAGCAAGGCCTTTGATACGCTTAGACATGACAAACTTTTGCAAAGTCTCAATAACTGCGGTATCAGAGGCAAACTACTAACCTGGTTTGAAAACTATCTCCAGGATAGATCATATCGGGTAAGGGTTGGTGATGCGGATAGTTCTTCAGTCCTGGTAACAGAAGGCACTGCACAAGGTTCCGTGTTGGGACCTCTGCACTATCTCACATACGTCAACAGTCTTCCTAATATCATTAAGCAGTGTGAGATATACCAATTTGCAGATGACACCTGCCTTGTTGCCGCTGCATGTAATGTAAAAGAAGCCCTGACGCAACTTCAAACCGATTTTGACATGCTGGCAAAGTGGTCTCACGACGTCGGATTAGTACTCAATGCTAGCAAAACTAAACTAATGTACATTAGTACTAGTCAAAATAGAAGCTCTTTTAATCCAAAATTAATAGCTCATGACCATAATCGCCTTCACGTTAATAAGTCCAATAACTTGATGCCTTGTGACTGCGATGCCATTGAAATAGTAGACAAACATATATATCTCGGGCTTGTAATCGATGATCGGTTGAATTGGAAAGAGCACATTAATTTTGTGTGTAACAGGCTTAGAGGAATGCTGGCTAAGTTTACATTAATTAAACACAAAATACCCTACAAGACTCTTTTATTGTTATATAAATCTTTGGCTGAATCCGTAATATCCTATGGACTGTCAAGCTACGGAAGAACTTATAAATCACATCTAGATCGCATTTTTGCGCTCCAATTACGCATTCTGAAGGTCATAGTTCCTAAGAAAGTAAAAATAGCCTATAAAAACGATTACCGTAATCTGTTCAGTTTTTGTAAAATTATACCTATACACGAAAAAACAGAACTGACATTATTAATAGAGCATTATTTTAACGAAAACTTAAGAAAAGAAAAAACTGCAAATACAACCCGTAGCCGTAGGATTGACAGCCGAAAACTTCAATTACCTAAATATAATAACTTGTACGGGAAAAGAAGGCTAAATTATGCTATACCGAACCTCATTAATCAATTACCTGAGTCACTAAAAAATATAATAACACGTAAAAATATAAAATCTAAGCTAAAAGAATTTTATCATCAAATAATAACCGCAAAATACAATTGAACGTTTAAAGTCCACCCTTAATCTTATTCTTACCTTATTAACTAAATACCTAATTAACCTTAATAACTAATTTAATAATTATATATTATATTACCTTAATTACAATAGGCAATATTGTACTATATTATTATTCTTTACTATTCATCATTTAAGGATGATAATATATAACATAATATTACACAACATTGTTAAACCAATATTGTTTATTTAATAAAGAGTGTTGCTCAAGAATCATCCTGTATCACGAATTCACGAAGTCTGGTTTAGCCAACTGCGAAAGTATATAATTTGTGCATTCATCGTGCTTGGCGTATTGTAATGTTTTTGTCGACCTACCCACTGTTGGAGATGTTGGATTATATTTTATAAAAGATTTACAAGTATATTAACTTATTGTGTAGAAGTATATTAATTTATTGTTTGTAGGTATAATATTTGTTTTGTTTGTGTAGGTATTACTAGAGTTTAATATAAGTGGATGGGTGGAATACGTACTGAATGTCGACGGTGGCGGCGACGCTTGGTGTGCGGTAAAACTTGTAAAGTTTGTGTTCACACCAACTTATTTGTGACACAATTATTGTTGTTGTAATAAATAAATAAATAAAATAAAAAAAAATATAAAAAAGGAAATCCTGACAATATTGCCAATTATCGCCCAATAAGCTTATTACCATGCCTCTACAAACTTTTTGCTTCTTTAATAGAGAAAAGAATAAAGGAAAACATAGAGTCTAACCAACCAATCGAGCAAGCGGGATTTAGATCAGGATTTTCAACAATAGATAATATACATGCTGTCGATTTGTTAATAGAAAAATTTCAAGAATACCGGAAACCTCTATATATGGCATTTATCGATTATCAGAAAGCATTCGATAGCTTGAAACATCAAGTGATATGGAAGTCGCTACATATGCTAAACATAGACGAAAAATTTATTGCTATAATAAAATACCTTTACGAGAATAGTATCAGTAAGATCCGACTAGAATCAACAGGTCCACCGATTCCTATCAAGCGAGGAGTAAAACAAGGGGACCCCTTATCTCCAAAAATTTTTATAGCAGTGCTAGAGTCCGTCCTCAGCTCATTAAAATGGGAAAAGCTGGGTATATACATTCAAGGAAAATTTCTCAACCACCTCAGATTTGCCGATGACATTGTCGTCTTCTCAGAAAGTAGCACTCAAATGAAATACATGTTGAACTCATTGAGCAAGGCCAGTAAAGAGGCAGGACTGGAAATAAACTTTAACAAATCAAAGCTAATGACTAATAGTAAAGAAATTCCAATAAAGATAGAAAACACACAGATAGAGTATGTCAAGAAGTATATTTATTTGGGAAAACAAGTATCTTTCGACTGCAAAAACAACGAAGAGGAAATTGAGAGAAGGATAAAATTTGCCTGGAATAAATATTGGAGCCTAAAAGAGGTATTAAAAAGTAAAATGCCAATGAAAATCAAAAGAAAAATTATGAATATTAACGTACTACCTACGCTAACGTATGGCTGCCAAACCTGGAAATTTACAGAAAAGGCGAAGAGAATGATAACGTCTTGCCAAAGGGCGATGGAAAGAAGCATCTTGAAAATCAGACGCCTACATAAAATCCGCCATTCCGTCATCAGACAGCAGACCAAAATTATAGATGCCCTTTCCTACACACTAAAATCTAAATGGAAGTGGGCTGGCCATGTTGCTAGACTTACTGACAAACGATGGACAATCACAGTAACGAGCTGGCCCGGCCCAAAAGGTACACGTGGTAGAGGCAGGCCGCATTATCGTTGGGATGATGACATCAAAAAAGTAGCGGGACCGAACTGGATGACCATAGCCAAAGATAGGGCGAAATGGGTTTCTCTGGAGGAGGCCTTGACCTGAAAAGGGTTCTTCAAATCACTTTAAATTTAAACTAGTTCTAAAAATTGTTTTTTAATTAATTTCCTAATTTTGTATACCTACATATTTTCTAGTTATATTCTCCATTATTTGTAAACCAGTTGAAGAAATAAAAGGCTTTTTTATTTTATTTTTATTTTTATTTTATTTATTTATATATTATAGAGATAAAGAGTTGTTGATTTCATTGAGTTGTCATCATTGAACTGGCTTTTTTTATACAGAAAACACGGCACAGCCCGCGACATAGACGAAGCTCAAGAGGTGAACGTGGAAGACCTAGAGCTGATACAACGTCCGCACAACGCGCGCAACATACACGCGAGTATATTCCGGAACAACTTCGACGCGCTGCCGGCTGTGAGAGAGCGCGATATGGAATACCAACACGCCGTGGTCGGATTCTCGCAGTGTATAATGTATTTGTGTGAGTATTTGGTGTCAGAGTAAAATGAACCTTAAACCCCTTGATATAAAGTCATAAATTCACGAACACGGCGACACCCGCGCAATAGAGGTGAACGCGAAAGACCTAGAGCTGGTAAAACGTCCGCATAACGCGCGCTACATACACGCGAGCATATTCCGGAACAACTTCGACGCGCTGCCGGCTGTGAGCGAGCGCGATATGGAATACCAACACGCTGTGGTCAGATTCTCGCAGTGTATTGTGTATTTACGTAAGTATTTTTTACTCGAATCACTAATTAGTAATAACCACCAGGTGAGATCGCAGTCAAAGGTCAACTTGTAGGGAAATAAAAAAAAATTGAAAAATGTCTGTAGGCGTCCGCTTCTGTACCCTTACAAGTTTTTAAATTACACTGACATCGAGCGTGAAAACACTTTGGTGTCAGAGTAAAATGAACCTAAGTGCCCTTGATATAAAATCACAAATTCACAAACACGGCACAACAACCAGGCGAGAGTTTTACTTACAGTGGAATAAAAAAAACTTTGGCCTGTAGACGTCCGCATCAGTAACCTTACCACAAGATTTTAAATTACACCGACATCGAGCGTGGAAACACAGGCGTCAGAGTGAAATGAACCTAAACCTTTTGTTATAGTGTCTCAAATTCCCAATCACGGCACATGTTTATGCTTGTACAATGTGCATGCATTTTATATTACATAATTACCTATACATTTAAATAAATAATAGAATACACAGTCATGCAAAAAGCTCTGGTCTGCCCACTGTTATTCGAGGATTTAATTCGCAAGTGTGTGTAGTATATTTGTTGGGATTTTACGTTGTCTTCAAGCCGCTACAAAGCCGCTACACAGATCGATTTGATTTTAGCATGGATATAGGTAAAAGCCTGTCAAATGACATTGACTACTTTTTATTCTGGAAAAATCCCTTGGGATTTTAAAAAACCTGAACTACGTGTACGAAATAAATAATTCACCTAATAATTTACACAGTAATAAATTTCTTTCCAGTGTCGAAAGTGATAAAAGGCCGCAGCCTCGTGACGGGTATCGTCGGCAACTTCATCGCAATGTTGCGTCATCTGGTCGACGATGTGTTCAACGCCTTACTGAACAAAGTGCTATACTCGCTCCTCAGCGAGCGGCGGCTGGCGCATTTGATACGGCTGGGACACGGTGAGACATCCCTCTATAGCTCCTATGTGGTTATGATAGCCTGGTACTTCAAATCTTACCCATTGAAGTAATTCAGTGCTGTTGGTGCCACGAAAAAAGAGGTCTAACCTTGAACCTGCGCTGTGGGTGATTTATAGACTAAGATAGTGGTAAAAAATGAGGCGCGACAGCGGTGGTGTCTATACTGCCGCGCGCTTTCCACATTTTTACCCCCTACCAAAAAGTGCTCAACGCGGCTAAAGAAGTTTTCACCTATTTTTAAAAACTTCAGTTTTTAAAAATGCTTGTTTGAAATGTAAAATGTTGTATTGTCCAGGTATTCTATTCGGCAAGAAGTCCTCACCGCGCTCGGACCCGGTTGAGCAGCGCGAGCTCGCGAGACATCAGCTCCTGAGGGCGATCCCGCCCGCAGCCACATTGGCGCTCGGCCCAGGTCTTCCCGCCGCGACCCTCACCGCCTTCGAGCTGATACAGAACCCTGCACTCAACAAACAGGTGCGTAGTACCCATCGATATACTAGTGGTTCGCCCCGAACTGAGACCTCGCGGTATCCATAAAACGAATAAACTTTTAAGTACAGAGCGCCATCTATTGACATCATTGTGAAGTTCTCTTAAAAATACTGAAGCTCATAAAAAATTAAATTATTTCGCTTCCTTGTAATATTTATCTAATTTTAGTATTTGTTGTTCAAGTACAGGATATAATTCAAATAATTGATCAAGTTTCAGGCTCAGCCTTTCAGAAAATTGAGAGTTCTGAGATCAAATTTGGACGTCAGAAAATCTCCACTTTGAAAGCCCCCCATTTCGTCTATTTTAGGGGAAAAATTAATAAAAAAATATTTTTGGATTCTATTCCTAATTATCTTTAAAATGATATACCACAACCCTATGTAACGCTATAAAAAATATTTTACTTCGCATTCGATTCTATGAGAGCCCCCCTGAAATAAAGGTTTTTAACTTTTTAAGCCATATTCGGCTGGAGGCCATCAGTAATTCAGAAGTTATAAGGCTCTGACAGACGGACGGACAAGTGCAAATTCACACAAGTTGGTACTTTAAAAAAAAAACCTCGATAAAAAAAGGCGGCCTACAGGTTGTCCCAAAAAATATCGGATTTTGGTGGCTAGTGGCCATATTGTTTTTGTAACGATATCCAGCCAGTGTCATTCTAAGCCGCGGGATACTTTACTGACTGCCTCTTTGGTCTAGTGGTTAGCATTTTTGACTGCGACTCACGAGGTCCCGGGTTGGGCCATAACTGTAAAGTATTGGGTTTTCCTGACAACAAGTTCTCAATTCAGTCTTGCCGGATTTTCCGTCCCATCGGGCTATGGGAGTAAAGGAACAGAGAGTGCACTTGTGTGGCGTGTTCACACTTGCGCCCTATAATTGACCGAGCGAAGCGAAGGTCTCTCTGAGTCTTATTATGTGGCATAAGTAAAAAGCTGTTTTTATTCCACTTCCTATACTCCTAGGGAAACTTGATGGTATCGGTGTACGTGGCCTACCCCATAAACTCCTGACAGACTACCTAAATAATAGAACACAGTGCGTCAAGATAGGTGAATTCATAAGTAACTCACTTACTGTGCAGTATGGAGTTCCACAGGGTAGTGTCCTAGGTCCAACCCTGTTTTCCATTTATATAAATGATCTTTGCACGTTGCCTGTGATAGATGGTAGGATAATTGTATTTGCAGACGACACAGTTTTACTAGTCCGAAACAAGACATGGGATGAACTGTTCAAGGCAGCCCAAATCAATTTTAACCAAATAAACAGTTGGCTAAGAGGCAACCTGCTTACCTTAAATGCAGATAAAACTAAGTTGGTTACTTTTACCCTTACAGAGTCTGCACAACCGCCTAATGTCTACAAGATCAAGGCACATGGAATAGGATGCAATTATAATGACACATCTAATTTATGTTCCTGTCCAGTTTTAGAAAAAACGTCTAAATTGAAATATCTAGGTATTATTATAGACCAAAACCTCAATTTTAAAGAACACATTAAATTACTGACACAGAGAATCCGTAAACTTATTTATATATTTAAAAGATTACGAGATACAGCAGATTATAGAACTCTTCGTATGGTCTATCATGCAATTGCCCAATCCTTAATTACCTATGGAATTAATGTTTGGGGCGGCGCACCTAAGACCTGCCTTTTACCGTTGGAAAGAGCACAAAGGGCACTTATAAAAGTGAGTCTTCGTCTACCGTACCGACATCCAACCACAGATATATACAAAAAGTTCAAAGTCCTTACCGTAAGACAGCTCTTTATTTTAGAAACTATAACCAAACAACATTCCAAGTTAGAATTCAACAATAATTACAAAAACAAAAGAACTTATTACCGTGTTGCAAGAATCCCTAGTTGTAACACCTTCGCTGCTCATAAATTTTCTAAATTCATAGGCCCATATCTCTATAATAAAGTGAACAGAGAAATTCAAATATATTCTTTAAGTAAAAAACAAGTTAAGACCTTAACCTCCAAATTTCTAGCCAATCTAAATTATACGGAAACTGAAAAATTTATAAAAACTATCATTTAACCAATCAAGATGTTGCTACTCACAATCACAAACATACACACACTCATAAATATTACTCACGCACACACTCACACATGCTAATTGCTAACATGCACGTAAACACTTCTACGATGTATATATTATATTATAATATGTATGTATTATATTCATTTAATAAACTAACCCTACTAACACTAGATTAAGAACAATTCATAAGTAACTTATTAACAATCGAAAACAAAAGACCGATATTATGTTAACACAGAAAATATTGTGACAAGAGGGTAAGCAGTCAACTACAACAACAAGCTGCGCTTAGTGTAGTTGATAGCAAAACATTAATTTGTGACCTGTAAAATGTAAAAAATGTATTAATAAGTATATATTTGTAATAACTTTACAGTTAAGCTGAAATAAATATTTTCATTATTATTTCATTATTATTATTATTTTAGTTTTTTACTACTGAGTACTGCACATGGGTTTTTTCTCAGAATGAGAAGGGTTTAGGCCAAGCATAGGTTGAGTACACCCTCGCAGGTTTCCTCTCAATATTTTCGTTCACCAAAGATAGTGATATTATTTTAGTCTTAAAACGCATATTACTCCGTCAAGTTAGATATCTGGGATTCGAACTCTGGACACTCCAATGTATGCTATTCCCGTACTTATAAAGATTAAATTTTTTTATTTTTTTTACAGTTGGTGTACAACTTGCTGGATCTATGCATAATGGAACTGTTCCCCGAATTACGTAATATAGACTCGAATGTAAAGGAGAGTTGAGATAGTTTTATTCCTTTAGTTTCTATTATTTATTACTTTTTGTGTAAATTGCATGATATCGCGAGTGATTCCTATACGTGTACACTGGACCATACATATTAGTTATTGGTATCACCACCTTTCATACTAATATTAATTATAAATGCGAAAGTGTATTTGTTTTTTGGTTTGTCCTTCAATCACGCTGCAACAAAGCAACGTATCGACGTGATTTTTTGCATGGGTGTCCTTGATGACCCGGAGAGTGACATAGGCTACTTTTTATCCGGGAAAACTAAGAAGTTCCCACGGGAAACTGCTATAACCCTTGCATGCCCTTAGACTGCATCATCACTTGTCAGGTGAGATCGCAGTCAAGGGCTATCTTGTATTAGATTTTTAAAAAAAACTTTCATTGAAAATTCGTAATATTGTGTTTGAAGCAACGACCTCAATTTACATAGACGGGCCCTGTCAAACAAAACAAAGAATGTGGGCGTATTTTTAGCAACGCCATCAACGCCATCTAGTCTGAAAAGCGGGAACTTGCTTGCAACATCTTGAATAACTTGAAAACGTATGACTCGGTCATAGATCATATAGGTCATAGCCGTAAGGCCAGTTAGTAAAAAAAAATTATACAGTTTGCCGCGGAAATTAAATGATTGCGTAATGGATAAAAATATTAAATAACGTTTTTTGGAAATGTTTAATTGTGAATTGAAACACTTACCTTAAAATTAAAATTATACAGTGCCAAACTAATTAAACTTTAGATGTTAACTTAATAATAACAAATTATCCGCACGACGAGCGATCGTGACTTTCGTGACAGCGCTACGACGGGAACAAAGTCAGATGCGGAACGCGTTCCGCATCTCGGACGCCCGGCGTTTTTCTATGAAAGGGCCCATCTAGTGCCTACATATATATCGATGGTTTGAAGGTTTGAAGCTTCGTTTCAGCGTCAAATTTTTTTTTGTTACGGAACATTGGAGGTCCCATATTTCTGTTAATTACGTGCGTAATTTGTATTTAACTGTAAATATTTGTACTATTGATAAATATATTTTTGTAATAGTTTAGTTATGAACGGCCGCGATCTGTGATAAGTCGGGGCCGTGTTGATGTACGAATATTTGTAACAGGAATGTGACACCAAATAAATTATTTTCATATTGTAAGTGTTGTTTCATTTTAAAAGTTAGTGAAACCATTCCGTTAGCTACAACGTAACTTGTAATTTTTTAATCCAAGTGTGAAAAAAAATGTATTTAGTATTTGTATTTTCATACTTTGGGTAAAAGGACGCCTTGGATAGTAGGCATCATGCATCAAATCAGTTGTTGTTAGGTTTTATTTTAAATTGCTCGGCCAATGGTGAACACTGAATAAAGACTGAAACAGTAACCGAAATAAGGGGTTTAAACACTGTTTTTTGAAACTGTTATAAAACAGAAACACTTATAAAAGAAACAGAAACGACACTGTAACCCAATCAATCTGTAACCGTTTTTTTCTGTTAATAAGCGTTTTTATCTGTAACCCTAATAGGTAGGTACATGCCCTAACTGAGCCCTAACAAACTGCATGGTGTGACAACGCGTTCTTCTCACTTCATTGGACTTAACACACTCTGACACAACAAGGCCATATTTTTCTTAAAACAATTGCAACAGTCGGTGCTTTCGTCTAAGGTCTAAATTGAAATTGCGTCAGCACTCAGCAGTAAATTTGGCACCGTCGCTATTTCGGTTACACTTTTAAACTAATAAATAATAAAAATGTACATTAAACCTAAATTCTTTTCATAATTTGGGTACAAGGACACCTTGGATAAGCATTAAGCATCAAATCAGTTGTTGTTCGCATAATTTATGGGTTGATCATATTTCATTTCCAAAGTTACCCACAGCAACTGCATTTCACTGCGGAACTTGCAATAATTAAACGCATAAGTTTGACTTGAACTTGTTCAATGACTAACAATACTTTAGAGTATAAAGGATTTAGACCTAAGATTTTCGGGAACGATTAACAAATCTTGCTTTATAGAAGTGCATTTTGTATTAAAATTGTTAGTGTTATTTTGTATATTTAATCAAATTAATAATATTTTTATTTTCGTGCCTTCTTATGACTTCTTAGTATGTATTTGTGCCAAGACAGCACAATAATTTACTTCGCTAATTACTTTTCGTATCTTTCATACTTGGCACTTGCATTAATTAAACGCTACCCACTGACAGTGACACAGTGATGTCTTCTTCATAATGACACTGACAGTTGGAATTAGTGTCAAGAATCATAGGCTGGCTAAATTAAAAAGCGTAGAATTTAAACATTTTGTCTTTAACCTTATTACCTTTTTGAGTTAGTCGAGTACCAGAATAACGAGAGGGACTGCAGCAAAAATGGGAAATGTCAAACTTATTTACAGTAGAAAGGAAAAGGTAGTGGGTGTGTTGCTTTGCTTTAAGTTTTTAGTTTCGTAAAATAAAATTTAATTTAACAAAAACATAGTGTAAGTTCTAGTTTGGTACCTACTTGTTATTAGGTTAGAACTATAGTAAATTGTAGTGTAAACAAATTTCTAAACTATTTGTGTGTAATGTGTAAATTTCAATCAAAAATATTTGCTTTCCATTACTTTTGTGATTAATTATTTACAAAGATTGTTTTCGTGATTTGTTCATAGTAAATAGCAAATGAAGTTAACGATTGTGCGAATCATTATCATTATGCTAAATGATGGCATTAACCACATTGAAGCGAAAAATGCTGAGCGCGTTTATCTGAAAAATGGATGTGGTTTGTGAACGCAGTTGGATACTTGAATCTCCACAATGTCGACGCCGTGCCAAAAAGGCGGGATTCGCCTGAGTGAAGCCTTAGATAATATACAGCTTGCCTATAATCCTATTACAAAACAGTTACATTTCGTGAGCCCTAAGGTTGAAAAGACTACTGAGGAATGTTCAGATGATGTTGACAAGTTGTCAAAGAAGAGTAGTTTTAGTGATGAAGGCAACTTCTCCATATCAACTTGTGAAAAAAGTGATACCAGTGATTCTCCTAAGAGTACTCTTCAGTGGGGCAGTGTAAGTGGCCACAAGCGAGGCAAGGATGGAGGGTCGTTTTCAAGCACTGTGTCCAGTCTGTCAGAGTGCTCTTTGGGCTCAAGCGAGTCTAAGGACGACCTCGCAGAGGTGGGAGTGCAAGATCATGCAAAGCTGAAGAAGAAAGGACTATCTGGATTCTTTAGCAGGTTAGTTCCATAAGAAAGAAATATTGACTACTTAAAAAGGATTTTTAAATGTGTGTATTTTATTATTTTTTATATGTCATAGGTCATTAACATATATAGTAAATAAAAATTATGTTCTAAAATAAACACTGATGTTTTCCTCATGTCTTTATAAATAACAGACCTTGGAAATTCAAGAAATTTAACAATCTTAATTAAGTATATGTCTTTAACTTACAAAAAATAGGAAGCTTTGACTTCAAGTCTTTTACAACTTGTTTTCAAATATATAAAGAGGAAGGTTAGAAAAAAACAAATTTGACTGTGCATTTAATATATTCAATAAATAACTTTTATCTGTAAAAGCGTACAAAATTATATTATAAAAGTTTGTTTTACTTAACTACTTACTACTTAATAATATTATTACAAGTTCAAAATATATAACATTTGAGCATATTGTATTAGCCAAAATTGGCTTATTGAGTGTTGCAACAACCCATTTTTGGTGTAAAAATGCCTCCTGAACCTAAGTAAATCCTTAAATTCCAAACTTCTCTGCTTCAATCCCGACCAACTCGCAAGACAACTTAAAAAGGTTCTCTTGATATTTTTCATTCTTAGAAAACCTATTACTGAAACCAGCTTTACAGTTAGCTAAGTATAGACCTCCTTGTTTCAAAATGTCATTATTAAAACAAGCGTAAAGTACTGAGATTGCCCCTTTTTCTGGTGTTTTGAAAAACATTTTTTTAATCCAAGGGAATTTGGAGAAGTTGGAGTTTTCAAATAGATTGGTATCAACAATGCCTGGATGGACGGAGTAGCATTTTACTGGATAGTTGTTTTTTTCCAAAAGCCTGTTGAGGTACCGCGCTGTCATTATCTGAAACCAAAAAAGAAGTTTAAATATCTCTTTAAGTGTACTTAATTAATTTCAATGGATTAATGATATTTTTGGTATATATTAGTGTTATTATTTATATGGGGGGGTATAGATTTAAAGGTAATCCTTTTTAAAGGAAAATTTTTGCCTGGTGGGAGGCTTCAACTGGCAAAGACGTGCCGCTAAGCGATTTAGCGTTCCGGTACGATGCCGTGTAGAAACCGAAGGGGTATGGGTTTAATTTAACTGCCATGCCCCTAACAGGTTAGCCCGCTACCATCTTAGACTGCATCATCATTTACCATCAGGTGAGATCGCAGTCAAGGGCTAGCTTGTAGTGGATAAAAAAAAAAAAAAACCAAACTAGAGTTGTTTACATAAATAGACATTTTCACTCTTTACCTAATTAGGTACATTGGAATTCCAATTGTTTGTAATTTTATAATTAATATGTTAAGTTTATGCATTTTTAAGAACACATTTCATCACACTCCTTTGACGCGTATTTTTTTTTGTAGCGTAATGCCAGCAACTTTTATGCAAATGAATATTTAGTTTTTTGTTCTCTAATAAGAATTTAAGCTCAAAATATGAGTCCCACAACACTTTAATGACTTGTTTTTTATATTACCTGTGCCAATTTAGATTGCGCATATGCAGCCGTTGTATCATAATGTTCCTTCATATTTATATCATCAAAGTGTATCTTTCCCGGATAGTGCCCACATGAAGTCACATTCACAACCCTTGCTGGATCAACCTTACCACCTTTTTTCAATGCTGGCAACAATAAATGTGTCAAATAGAAGTGACCTAAATGGTTGACTGCCAGTTGGCTTTCGAATCCGTCTTCTGTGAGTTTGTAATCTCCAAACATAATCCCTGCATTGTTTACTAATAAATTAACCTCTGGGAACTTTTCCACTACATTATTTGCGAAATCCTTAACCGATTTCAATGATTGTAAATCCAGTTTGAAAGCATGAATTTTATCACCATTTTCCATCGTTTCCACTAATGGTTTTACTGATTCTGGGTTCCTTACACCCATTATTACAGTCATGTTTGATTTTAGAAGTCCTCGTACGACTTCGGTGCCGATACCTCTCGCGCCTCCGGTAATGACGGCGATTTTATTTTTCGCGTCTGGCAACTCTATTCTGTTCCACCAAACGCTGATCCAATCGTCGATTAGGCCGCCTGCGCCCGCTCCTTGCATGTCCAGAAAGCATCTCGCTTCACTGAGTATATGTTTGACCGGTTTATGTCTGTTTACGTACCAGTATATAGCTGTGGCAGCAGTTATTGATAACGCGACGGACGTTATCACGAACATTATAACTTTAAGGTTATGTTCCGATACAAAGCGACTCGCACACTGGCGGGCTTTCACTCGAATGGATTCCTCTACGCTTTCTCTTCGCTGTCCGTGTGTACCGTTAGTCCTGACTGTGTACAGAACTCTTACACAGAACCGCGTTAACTAACTGTTTATTTATGTATTTATGTTAGAAACAAAAACACTATCTAAACAGATTTCTTAGAACGTGGGTTATGTGAGGTAAAGGAAGTTTGCGTAGCTGTTTTCTTCAAACCAGTTTTCCAATATATTTTTTTTATAATTTATTCCTCCGTTCCAGTTGTTGTATCATCAAATACTGATTAGTAAAGAGGTTGGAATGTCACTGGGCCCCTATTATGTCTGTATGCGAGACCGATATCGCATGCGCGTTACGTCATTGCTTCGCTAAATAACTTCGGTACCTAGGTACGTACTTGTGGCAATTCGCAAGGTCCTACCGGACGTTTCAATTATGCGTCAACCGTGTACAATTCGAATTTGAAGCGGTGGTAGCGAAGTGGATAAGATTTCGGCCTCATAGTTGGGTCCAGAGTTCGAACACCTCTCACTTTTCGGATTTATGTGCGTTTTAAGAGCCTAGTAATTCTCCGTTAAATTCTCAAAAGTCGGCCAATCCTCACTTGGCCAGCGTCGTGGACTTATGTCCTAAAGTCGTAGTCACTGCTCAGAATTGGGCCGGCGCCGGCGATGGGTTGAAATGATGATGAATGGTTCAATATGTACTTACGATTTACCTAGTTGGGAAGTATTTGCGAACGTTCTATGTAAAGTTAACCTTTGTATTGATCCGGTATCTGGGTTATTCGTTATCAGTAGTATGGTGTTAGTTTATAATACGATACGATTTGCTCTATTAAATCTGCTTGCATAGGCCTAGTTTCAAAGACTAACGTTTTTTGTCGGCCATATTGACATTTAATTTTGTCCTACCCTCGATTGGGAGATAATATCAGTGTCACGAAAGAAGTACCTGGAGGCGGCGCTAGTAGTATGTTTATGCAATAATTGTATGGAAAATATATTAGTGACATTCATTGCCGCGGGACTTCGGACTTTTTAAATATAAATATAGGCTATCGCTTGGCTACAATCAGATGAATCAATCTATAGTTAGGTACATAATAATTAATATCTCACGGTCAACTGCGACGAATTTTCCTGGTAGGTATAGGTTCTTCTCAGTAGAATTCTTTTACTGAAGTTACATGAAGTAACTTAAGAGATAGGTACCTGTATGTCCTACATTAAATAAATAAATAGAGTATTGAGTATGCTTTTATGATTGGGTAAGTAGGTTTATTCTACTTCCGCGTAAGATACTATCACAGTATCACTACCTTATCAGTACTTTTGTATTTGTTTACTTTGTTTATTTACGTTTCCTTCACAAAACACTTTCATTAATCAATACAACTTAACTCACATAAACACTTTAATAGATATACCTACACGTTTTACACAAAACGTTTTTACCGTTTTTTATTTTCTTACGTAACACTTTTTCTTCGATTTATTAACGCTATACAGTTGTATTACGCAAGGCGATAGTGTAAACTGTAAACCAATGAATCTTATCAGAAAGGCTTACGTACGAGTATAATCAATTCCAAACATAACGCATTTCCAATCGAAGAAAGAACCCAGGGCTATCGATTATATTTATCATTGCGTTCTACTCCCTCGTATGTAGTTTTCCATTAGTGGAAACAAGACAGAGATATTACATCTTCAACGGTGTTAAGCATTTCGTAGAGTTCACTCCACCGCGCATTAATTATTCAAGAAGCAACGCGACTCATCCCCTCATTTAGGGAAATGCTAACAACTTTCTTCTATGCCAAAGTAACGGACCACTTGGTCCATAACATCATATCGAGTGAACCTTAAAATTTCCCTCAAAATTTCTATTTAACTTTAAAGTTTATCCTACTTCCTGTTCCTACTGTTCCTTTTTTACTACCCTACTACGTACTTTAATATTATAAATGTGAAAGTTTGGATGTTTAGTAAGTTTGTTTTGGATGTTTGTTACTTCTCGACTGAACAAGTGAACCGATTTGACTGATGAATTTGGAATGAAGATAGCTTAAAATCTTATTTAACACAGGTTATATTTTGTCCAGGAAAATTAAACAGTTCCCGGGGGAACCAACAGACTCAATCGCGAGCGTCGTATTTTCTTAGATTTTAGTTTTTTTTTTTCGGCTTTTTCACTCTAGTAAGCCACATGAGACAAAATGGAAAACCCTTTCTCGAACTATGTAACAAAGTCCTTTTTGCTGCACGGAAAAAAATGGGGTCTGGCCAAGTTTTCATTCAAGAATAAAATTATTCTCAAGTATATTGTTTAATCTCAAGCATATTATTACTCAAGGTAACAATAATATCTTGAATAAAGTAAAATGGAATTCTTCTAGATATAAAATATTATTCTTCATTTATTTATTTACATCAAGAATATTTTTTTGGATCAAGACGATATTTACTCTTGACTGTACAAAACATTTGTATTTTGAAACAAGTAATTAAGAATTCTTACTCTGAATATAAAAGGACTTAGCTTAAGAAGGTCAGAGATTAGGGCCAAGAATAAAAAGAAATTATTGGTTTAAGAAAATGTGTAAATTCGTTCAACAATAATATTATTGTGACAAAAGTTTTATACTTTTGATTCAAAATACGTAAAATACTCATTTTAAATAAAGCCTACTATTTAAAAACAAGAATATTATTGTTTCATTAACGCTCTCAAGAGATACTTCAATTTCTTAACCTAAGAATATGGATTTAAAATATCAGACAAGAATAAACATTTTATGTTAAGAAATATTTTTTTCATTTAAGATTGATTGATTATACAGTAAAAAATCTGTCTATATTGATTTGAATACTTACTGTTCTTCAATTAAGCATTATAACTGTCTGCTATTGAGACCTCTTTTTCTTGGTTAGACAAATTCAACAGCTTTGCGCTGAGTGCAATGGCTCTTAAATGAAGAATATCGTTTATAAAATTGGTGAAGAACCAACATTTTAAGCCAAGAAAATATCTTCTTCGGTGAATATGGTTATCTTTTACAATCAATCATATGTCTGTGTTAACTGGAATACTTCATTATTCTTTCATAAAGAATTACCTACAGTTCATATTATTTTGGATCAAGACGATATTTACTCTTGACTGTACAAAACATTTGTATTTTGAAACAAGTAATTAAGAATTCTTACTCTGAATATAAAAGGATTTAGCTTAAGAAGGTCAGAGATTAGGGCCAAGAATAAAAAGAAATTATTGGTTTAAGAAAATGTGTAAATTCGTTCAACAATAATATTATTGTGACAAAAGTTTTATACTTTTGATTCAAAATACGTAAAATACTCATTTTAAATAAAGCCTACTATTTAAAAACAAGAATATTATTGTTTCATTAACGCTCTCAAGAGATACTTCAATTTCTTAACCTAAGAATATGGATTTAAAATATCAGACAAGAATAAACATTTTATGTTAAGAAATATTTTTTTCATTTAAGATTGATTGATTATACAGTAAAAAATCTGTCTATATTGATTTGAATACTTACTGTTCTTCAATTAAGCATTATAACTGTCTGCTATTGAGACCTCTTTTTCTTGGTTAGACAAATTCAACAGCTTTGCGCTGAGTGCAATGGCTCTTAAATGAAGAATATCGTTTATAAAATTGGTGAAGAACCAACATTTTAAGCCAAGAAAATATCTTCTTCGGTGAATATGGTTATCTTTTACAATCAATCATATGTCTGTGTTAACTGGAATACTTTCATTATTCTTTCATAAAGAATTACCTACAGTTCTTTATCTAAGAATAACTTATTTATTGACTGTAGAAAAAATACCTTTTTTTGCTTACCAAGTACAGACAAGAATGATAAAAAATTGCATTAAGAATTCAGGTAAAGTATATATTCCTTCAACAATAATAGTGTTTAGACAAAAGTTTTTTTTTTGCTTTTGATACAAAATACGTTATAGATATATTTTAAGAATAATAACAAGAATATATTATTGTTTTATAGCTCTTAAATGACAATTAATGTCTCATAACCTAAGAATATGGATTCAAACATCAGCTAAGAATAAACATTTTACCTTTGAATTGTCCAGGATAAAAAAGTAGCCTAACTTCAATGTACCTACTCTGTGCCTATCACCTTCCCCGGAATACAACCTATCTCTGTACCAAATTTAATCAAAATCGGTTGCACAGATGGGCCGTGAAAGCGTAGCAAACAGACAGACAGACACACACACAATTTCACATTTATTGTATACTAGCTGATGCCCGCGACTTCGTCCGCGTGGATTGAGGTTTTTGGTGGAACTCTTTAATTTTACGGGATTAAAATGTAGCCTGTGTTATTGCAGACTATAATGAGTCTTTGTGCAAAGTTCATCCAGATCCGTTCAGCCGTTCCGGCATGATTGAGTAACAAACATTCATATTTTGAGGTTTCTCGTTCCCGCGGGAACTCTTTAATTTTTCGGGATAAAAAGTAGCCTAGGTCACTATCCAGGTCCTTAACTCAATCAATCAATCAACTTGAGAAATCGCGGACTTTCATATAAACTTTCAACCTCTATTTTACCCCTTTTAGGGTAGAATTTTGACAAACTGTGACATTATGAAATAGTTACGTACTTCTTTATTTTTACCGAAAGCCAGTATACCAAGTTTCGTTGATACAACTTGAAAAATATCTTGAGAATTGAAAGCCTTTCAAATTTCAAGGCCAAATTTCATCCCCTATTTCACTCCGTTGGGGGTAGAATTTTCAAAAACTGTGAGACACATTTTTCTTGATTTTCAACCCGCAGCTCATATACCAAGTTTCATGGCTATAACTTTCATACAAACTTTCAACCCTTATTTTACCCCTTTGAGGGTAGAATTTTGACAAACTGTGACATACGTACTTCTTTATTTTTTACCCAAAGCCAATATACCAAGTTTCGTTGATGTAACTTGAGAATATCTTGAGAAAGGAAGGACTTTCATATCAACTTTCATCCCCTATTTTACCCCTTTGGGAGTCGAATTTTCAAAAACTGTGAAATACGTATTTGTTAATTTTCAACCCGCAGCTCATATATTAAGTTTCATGGCTATAACTTGAGAAATTAAGGACTTTCATACAAATTTTCAACCCCTATTTCACCCCTTCGGGGGTAGAATTTCGGGATAAAAAGTATCCTATGTCCTACCTCGTAGTATGGGCTCAAATCGTGCCAAGTTTCGTTTGAATTCATTCAGTAGTTTCGGCGTGATGCGCGGCCACGATACAGACAGACAGACAGACAGACAAAAATTTAAAAAATTTCAGATTTGGCTTCAGTATCGAATAATGAGTGCCCTCCAAAAAAAATTTTCAAAATATCTTCAATGTAGGGACCTGTTAGTTTTATTATAAGTATTGAAGTATGGAGTTCTGGTTAAAAACCTACTGTTTACTAAGCTAGATTACACTGATTGCGAGCAATTTACTCTTAGCCATTGAGGAGTTCCGTTTTCCATGTCCGAAGATTTGATCTGAGTCGCGTTTTAAAATAATATAACTCTCTGGTTAAAAACCCACTGTTTATTATGCTTTTACACTGATCGCGAGCAATTTACTCTTGTCCATTGAGGAGTTCCGTTCTCCATGTCCGAAGATATTCATCAGATCTTCATCAAATTTACATGGGAAAACCTCTGAAGTATGATCGATCAAACAAAAAAGAATCATCATAATTGGCGGAGTAATCGCGTACCCTTTGATTATATGGGAGTATATAAATTATAATCAAAGCGCCTACTTACCAAACATACAAAAACTTACAGCCGAATTGATAACCTCCTGCTTTTTTTTAAAGTCGGTCAAAAATATTTAAGAACAGTTTTGAATGTAAACAATAATTTTCAAACGACTTCCAAAAAAGGAGGAGGTTCTCGATTCGGCGCGTAGGTACATGTCTTTTCTTGTATGAAAACTATGATACAAACATAAATAGAAAGAAGAAAGAAGAAGATAAAGAAAAACATTTATAAATTATAAATAGGTACTTAGGTAGGTAGGATACAAATAAGCGTTTTAAACCAAATTCACGTTTCTTGGTTGTAGCTTTGAAATCTTGAAAAAATATTGAAGAAAAGCTGTCTTGAGTCTAAAACAATAATATTCTTGAATTTAAACTATGATTCAATTATATGTTTTGAACCAAATTCACGTTTCTTGGAATTAGTATGGAAACAAAACAAACTGGTAAGCTTGTATTCGGTGTTGCAGTATTTCTTTTCTCCCAAGGTGTAGGGAAAATAATTGAACATTCTCCCTTCACTCCGTTGGACTATTATAACCGAGTGAAGTCAGGTTTGCAGCTAGTAGTGATTATAAAATATATATATGTGTCCGTAAGATTCTAAAAACCGTTAGATTATAATATAACGTTTTTTATCTCGATAGATTATAAACTGTCGACAGATTGTGAACCGAACATACTGCTTACAATTTAACGCCTTATTTTTCGGTAAATTGTAATATATTAGGTATATTAACTCGATAGAACCGAAGTGCCCTTAGGGCACTTTGGTTCCCACCACAGTACCTGAATGTTTATGTCAAACCCTAACCTAACCTATAGTTCGCGCGCGAGTTGAATGCAGAGTAAATGTATGTTGACACTTACATTTATTCTGCATTCAACTCGCGCGCGAACTGTACAAGAAAGAGACGAGAAAACGTAAAAACAATAAATATTTCATAAATTAATACTCAGAACATTGAACGGTTCACAATCTTACGACAGTTTATAATCTCGCGGGATAGAAACCGTTAGATTATAATCTAACGGATTTTACAATCTTACGGTGACATATATAATACACACGGGAGGTCCTATGTAATAATCGGACATAATCGGACTATTATCACGGATAGTAATAGTAATAGGTTTCGCAAATTAGAGAAAAGTACTATACAAGCCTCGGCCGAAATAGCAATTAACGGTCTCGTTAAACTAAAAAGGCCTCGGCTAGTGCTTCGTTCTTCCAATATTACTCGCCGTGAATTGCTTTATTTTCAGCCTCAGCAGTCATGTACTAATTTATATTTTTATGTATGCATAATGATTAAAAATTAATAAAATTAATTTCGTAGTAAGTCAATGTCAGGAATACGTCAATAGTGGAGACGTAAAATATTCGGCCTTATTTTTGGTAATTAACATTTCGTAGCAGGCAACATCCTTTTTGTCTTGGATGTGCCGCCGCCGGGCGCCGGCGCAGTGCTCCGCGTCCGCTTCCGCATTACATTACGTCTTTTCATTCTGCAAAGTGCAAACTGTCAGGTCGTGACTCGTGGTGTTCTAAATGTGATTCTTTTGCGTTATTGGGAGATTGTGTGTGCTTTAAGGTAAGTGTTTAATTGGAATTTATTATAGATGTTAAGTTATTGTATCTTAAAGATGGACTGACGCACGATGAATGACATGGCACGGGGCCGGCTAGGCGCCATGTTGTGAGCAAAAATCATTTAATTAATCTGGTTTTACCTACCTATTAGGTTCGAAATCGAATAATAAACACTTGTGAAATGATAGGCTGGTAGTAGGCAGATATGCGAAGCGGTAGACATTTCGCGGTTCCCTTACGAATACTTTGAGCTTCAATGTTCAAATTTACCGGTAGGTACCACGCAACCGCATTCTCGTGCATTCTCTTCTCACAGTCCAGCGAAGTACGAAGAATCTAGGCAGACCCGGCCGGTAGCACGGTGAACTTCACCAAACTTGGCGGTCAGGCGGCCGGTGGTATTTTCACCAGCTAGGTACCTACATTTACCGGCCGAGTGTGCCTAGATTCTGGATGTAAAAAGCAGCTTCGTACTTCGCTGGACTGCCCTTACACGTTGTCTCTGGGTGATGGAAATATACCTATATGTAATCATTACCTAACTTAATGAGCTAGTAGAGGTTCTTGTTACTCTTATATAAGTACCTACCTTATCTACAATGCTAAACCTGCTGAATGCTTATCCTACCCAGCTGTTTTTTTACGTAGTTACTAGAATAATCACAAATTTATGTTGTCTATTTGCAGATTTAAATCAAAACCTGTACAACACCTATGCTACTTATAATAATAATAATAGAGTTGCTTCTATATACTACCTATCTATAATAATAATGGAGTTGCTTCTTAGGGAGTGGAATATCCCACAGGATATAATCACAAATTTTAACGGTAGGTGAATATTTAGATAAACATTTTGTCTGGAACAGGCCATCAAGTGAGTACTCTACTGTACTACCTTATAATATTACTATTCCCATTGATGTAGAATTTAATTCAATGACTATTCCAAAAAAAATGTGCAAAGTTCTAAATTAAAGCATAATGTCATAAACACAATTTTAATGTGTTAATGAACTTTAGGCTGAGGAACTTTGAGAGATTATTTATTTACATTGAGATATTATTTATTTATTTATTATTTATCAAGTGGGGGCTTGGCATTAAGAGATCTGAGAGGATATTCTAACCTGGGGATTAAAGTTGTGAGGATAATTTTTCCATCTTTTAATATCTATAATAAGTAGTCGGTAGTTAGGTACTTACTAAGTAGGTACAATGTAGATTATAAATTATAGGGCAAGTAGTATCGCCCTGTCAGGTAGTTTGTCTTAGTAATACCTACAACCAATTTATCTGTATCTGTCTTACGTATTGGCTAACATAACATTTATATATTACAGAAGATCACACAGACCAAATAATTTTTCTTAAGAATAACAATGAGCCATGGAGTGAAATCATTGACTGTTGGAACAAAACATTCGAAGTGAGGCAGTGTAGCACCAACAACAACGTTTCGGATTTTATTGATGAGTGGAACGTTTTAAATGATCCAAGGAGTGATAGTTTGGTAAGTATTTTTTATTTTATTATTGTTGCAAGATAGGCTACATTAGTAAGGAATTTAGGGCTAGATAGTGTTGTGTGGATTGCCCACAAATATTCATTTGTTTATGTTGTCTCTAACTAACACCAGCATGCCAAATACTTTTCTGTAAAATTATAAATGTTTACAGATAACCAATTTTTGTTTCTAGATAAACCTGGACTTTGAAAGACTGTATCCTGAAAGATCAACATGCTTTTTCAGGAATTGGAAATGGTTTATTAATAAAATCATCAGCCTCAAATTTGGTGAATCAAAAGATGACACATTGATGACTTTATATGAAAGTATTCAAGAGCAGCCTGGTGATGGTAATACTCGTAAGTTTCATTTTCATATTTTTTTTCACTTCTGTTGGCACTCCCGGAGTGCCACTGTTTTTTTAAGTCTGATTCTGAGTTTTATAGCATCAACTAAGTATTCTTATTTATTTTATTTACGTTACTAGCATCCGCCCGTGGCTCCGCTCGCATGGTACTTACTTTGAAATAAATCACCTGTTTTAATTCATTTTAGATCTAAAAGTGCCAGATCAAATAAAACTGTTGTCCTACCTGATTGCCCCGAGAGACAGACTGAACAAGCGCAGAAAATTTTCCACATTAGAATGCGTCGAAAACTTCATAATTGACATCCAGGTAAATATATTGGGGTACTATTTTATTTAATCTGCTTATAGTCCAAAATCAAATAAGACTGATTGCAGATAGCATAGAAATAACAAAAATAAAACTATTTTATTTAGTTGAATGGTATGCTTTTAATATCTATACCTCGCGGGTTCACTCGCGTTTATGTAATTTTATGGTATGTTTCATACCAAATTTCATCCAAATCTGTTTTGCCTTATCGAAGATAAGTGGGAACAAACATATTCTTTCAAGCACAAGCTTTCTCATTCATAACATTAGTAGTAAACACGCGTGCTTTGTAGGTAAGTTTATCAATTTTGCAATTTTTATACGTTTGCTATTGTTTTCAGAATCCCATGGAGATATACAAACGAAAATTGATGAAGTAAAAGAAAAAGCTCTACGCAGCAAGCAAAGTGTTCAACCGTACCTATTATTTGGTAATAGACAAGGTTATGTGGAAGTTTACTCGCCAATGAAAGCTTTTGACACATTGTTCAAATCATACCATGTGCTTCACGCCACGTATCCAGCAGCTGCTGCGCATTTATACGTGCTGATTCAGCGTTGTGTCTATCAAATAGAAACAAAGTATGATAAAATAGCACCATACATCGCAGATTTGTTGTCGCTTGCGAAAATGTAAACAAAATTATTGTTTAATCTTGTTGAAGTACCTACTGTACTCTAAAGCTTTTGACACATTGTTCAAATCATACCATGTGCTTCACGCCACGTATCCAGCAGCTGCTGCGCATTTATATGTGCTGATTCAGCGTTGTGTCTATCAAATAGAAACAAAGTATGATAAAATAGCACCATACATCGCAGATTTGTTGTCGCTTGCGAAAATGTAAACAAAATTATTGTTTAATCTTGTTGAAGTACCTACTGTACTCTAAAGCTTTTGACACATTGTTCAAATCATATCATGTGCTTCACGCCACGTATCCAGCAGCTGCTGCGCATTTATATGTGCTGATTCAGCGTTGTGTCTATCAAATAGAAACAAAGTATGATAAAATAGCACCATACATCGCAGATTTGTTGTCGCTTGCGAAAATGTAAACAAAATTATTGTTTAATCTTGTTGAAGTACCTACTGTACTCTATATAATTGCACGATGAAGTGCCTTAAATGTCGCAAGGAATATCAAGATTTTCAGCAATACTTTGTGCATTTGCGTTACGCGCATAATATTGTCAATTATTTTAAATGTCCTGAAGAAAATTGTGCTAGGTTATATCACTCTAAGAGTGATTTAAAGAAGCATTTAACTCATTACCATGAAACCTTAAGTAGCAATCTGGTCTCAGATGCCAATGTATTCGATGTTAGTGGTAAAGCAAACTGTGATTCTTGTTCAACATCTGAACCTTTGAATGAAGTCCCTAAATTGAATAATAATACTAGAAATCAAACCTCAAATTTATCTGATTATCAAATAGAAGTCGATAATGCGTTACTTTTATTGCAAAATTATATAACATGTCCAATTTGCCAAGAAGTGTCATCCAAAATATAATTGAAATCGTGTCTGAGCTGTTTATATCGGAGCCGTTTAACATTATTAGACAATCCCTAATAATGTCAAAGAATGATTTGAATAGTGATAGTTTGCTGTTGTTATCAATACTTCAAGATTCGTTTAAAAACATCAATACTAATTATAAAAGAATAGAACATTTCAAACAATTAAGATCGTATGTCAAACCTATTAAAAAAAAATTGGTGTTTCCGAAGATAGTAATCTTAGGAATAACACTATTGAAATGGTAATCAAAAATAGATTTTCTTATTTTATTCCTTTGCGTGAAACTCTTACGGAGTTCCTTGAAGCAGCAAATACATTAGAAATTATAATTAACTACCAGAAAAAAGTAAGCGAAGAGACAGATGTCCTTAGAAACATAATAAATGGTACATCTTGGCAGGATACAAAAGAAAAATGTAATCACGGCACCATTTTACCTTTGACAGTGTATTATGATGATTTTGAATCTGGCAATCCACTAGGCAGTCACGCTGGAAATCAGAAAATAGGTGCTGTATATGTAACTATATCTACAATACCACCACAGTTCGGCAGTTGTTTAGATACTGTCTTACCAGTTCTTTTGTTTTATACACAAGATAGAAACACTTTTGGTAATGAACCTGTTTTCAGACCGTTACTTAAAGAATTAAAGTTTTTACAGGAGGAAGGGATAAACGTAAAATCTAAGAAGTCTAGTATATAGTATATAGTAAGTATAGCCAATATTTCAGGAGACAATTTAGGGCTTCATTCAATTTTAGGTTTTCACGAAAGTTTTTCTTCCAATAATTTTTGTAGATTTTGCACAGTACAAAAAGAGCAAACAAAAACTGATACCAAAGAACGATCTGAATACATTCGCAAAAAGGAAGAATATAATGCACATTATACTAACAAAATTGGCGTTAAAGAAATATGCATATGGCATGATTTAAATTATTTCCATGTTTACAATAATTTAACGTGCGATGTTATGCACGATTTGTGTGAGGGCATACACCGTTATGACATGTGCTTAATAATCAAACATTTTATTGACAACAATATTTTTGATTTGGACAACTTAAATTCAAGAATAAAATATTATACTTATTTAAAGTCTGAAAAAAATTGTCCTCCACCTGTCACAAAACAAAACTTGTTAAATGGCAAAATAATGTTTTCGGCTTCTGAGATGTTGTGTCTTGTTCGTAATTTTAGGTACATAATTGGTGATAATAATTGGGTAAATAATATGACAGAAATTGATGATGATGTTTATAATTGTGTTGGTTTTATAGAGATTAATGGTATAACATATTGTGATAAAAATGTTATCTTGTATAGGTATGACCAAGATCTACCATTATTTTTGAAAATTGAACAAGTGTTATCTAACGAATCTGATAAAAGTACAATTTACTTTAAGTGTAAAGTTCTTCAAACAATTAATTATTCTCCTCATTACATGGCTTATTTGGTCAATTGTACAAGTAGTTTTCAAATTATTTCCTTACACGATTGCTATAGCACAACACCGAATATAATTCATAAAATAGGTATAAATCAGTTTGTTGATTTGAGAAGTTGATTAATTATTATTCATGATTAGTAACAATACAAATAAATAGTACTTACAATAATGGTATAATAATAACCTGCATCAATAAAGGAACGAATTAAGTTTCGTTTCTTTATTGGGGCAGGTTATAATAAAGTAAAACTCACATAAGAGTGAACTATGTTTATTGGCGTTCATATAATTATAATTAATACCATTGATGACCTTCTCGTTCGCACATTTTGAAAGATATAAAATCACTATAAGTTAAGTTTAATTACGAATGATCATGAGAAAGCGATATTATAAAGATATTGGGGCTGATTCTGTATAACACAATCTCTAAACTAAACTAAAATGGCAGCTTTAAACCTAGTTCTGTCCCTTTCCGTAGGGAGTATTATGAAAGGGTTAGCTATATTTGTAATGCTCTAATTTTAGTTTAGTATAGAGATTGTGCAAACAGAATCAGCCCCTTATAACATTATTAGGTAATATGATTAATACCTAGAATATATTTAAATAAAATGATCAATACTGTTGTTATAAGAAGTTTATTTTTTAATAAATGATTTCATAGAATTAAATACATTGTATTATTTTATCTATTATTAATTTGAGTACCTACCTCCACTTATTTACCTACCTCTATTTTCAGGCATGAAATGACACGCGGAGATCAGATTGAAAGATGTGACGGTGCATCAGGCTCGAAATTCTGTAAGTGAGTTTTAGTGCTTTTTCTTCTTCATTTCATGTTTCAAATGGTACTCAATAATCATGGTATTTTATTGAAGCCGTTTCAGTTCTATGTACAGCAGATTCAAGAGCTTTGATAGAGTTAAGATTGGCTTATTTGAATTACAATAGTCTTGGTTCAATGGTTAAGATGCTTTTCAGTAAATATTTTTCAGTTCATCGTTCGATTTATTCAAGCTAAAGTTTAGTCATAATGTGACTAAACAAATATTTTTTATTTAAAAAATTTGTTCATTTTTATTTTGCAACTTTTGTTACTAAATATTTGTGTTAATATTTTGTTTAATTACATTCTGACTAAACTTTAGCTTGAATAAATTGAACGATGAACTGAAAAATATTTACTGAAACGCATATTAACCATTGAACCAAGATAATTGTAATTCTTCAAATAAGACAGTCTGATCTTCGTGTGAAACATGCCATGATTTGAATCAAGAACTGAAAAGTCTTACAGTAAAATACTTTTTTTATTGAGCCAAGAGATTTCTGATCTCCGTATGAAACATGCAATGAATTAGATCAAGAACTAAAACTTCTTTACTGAAGTACAGGGTTTTTATATCAATAATAATGACATTATTCGTTGGAAACAATCTGATCTTCGTATGAAACATGACATGCATCGAACCAAGAGCGATTTCTTGCAGTAAAATACACTATTATTGAGCTAAGAGATTTCTGATCTCCGAATGAAACATGCAAAGAATTAAATCAAAAACTAAAACTTCTTCAGTTAAGTACCTACACGTTCTTAAATCAACAAAATTAACATTATTGGTTGAAGACAATCTGATCTCCGTATCAATTGCTTATTGTTTTTGAATTAAGAATGGGCTTCTTCACTGAAATACGCTTATATATTGAACTAAGAACAATGATATTATTCTTTCTAGATAATGTGATCTCCGTTTAAATTCGATATTATTATTGAACTAAGAAATAAAACTTCTTCACTAAAAACGCATGATTGTTGAACTAAGAACATTGAGACTATCTTTTTAAAACAATGTGATCTCCAGAGAATAACTTATTGTTATTGAACTCTCAGCTAAAACTTCTTCATTGAAGAGCATCAACTGGTAACTAAGATTGTTGGTATTCTTCACTATAGATAAATTGTTCTCAGTGTGAAAATAGAATTAATCGATGCAAGAGTTAAAGCTGTTTCACTGAAATAAGCCGTATCATACCGATAAATAAATACTATTCTTCTTACAAGTTATTTATTTTTCATTCTGAGAATTTATTTTCTTGTAAGAAAACTCCGGGGACCGTTTGACAAAGTGTTCAACTGAGAAAAGCATTATTCTCAAATATATTGTTTAATCACAAGTATGTAAATTCTAGAAGGAAGACACATTTCTTGACTTAACTATTTATTTACTAGTATTGAGAATAATTGTGTTTTGATACAACCATTTATTGTTTTCCCCATATATGAATCACGGAAATTCTTGACCAATAGATATATTCTTGATGAGAAACAATGACATTTCTTGTCCAATAAATATATTCTTGCTAAGAGATATTACTCTTCATACTCAAAGGAGTAATCGGAGTAATCAAGCGTAAATTCGAAGAGTAGGTTCTAGATTTAAGACTTAATTGTCTTAAATTTGAGAATTTAAGATTCTAGACTTAAAAAAAAAAACTTACTTATGCAAAGAAAATGTTGCTTTCTTATTGCAAGAATAGATATTGCATTGGTTAGTGAATATATATACTTGGAAGAAAAATGGATAACAAGACAAATATTTACTAATTTTAAGAATATAATGTTTTCCCCATATATGAATCACGCAATGTCTTGACCAAGTGAAATATTCTTAGATTTAAACAATTTTTTTTTTCCGTGTGGGCAGTACGTTGAACATCATTTTATCTTTAACCCATCGTTGGCCCTGGGCACACTTTTCAGCATAGGTAGATAGTAGAATGAGAATGGTTGAGTGAAAATCCGATTAAAAATAAAAAAACCGGAAACATTGTGGAGAACTCGCAGTTTTGCAGGTTTTCTTGCGATATTTTTCTTCACTGATGTAAAGCAAGTGGTATTTTATTTTCTAACGAAACTAACTTACTCCACAAAAATAGAGGCAAACTGCTAGAAAAAATTAATAAGAAGTCCGCGCGATCAAAGTCTTATCTTAAGACTAGTTACTTGTTGAATGGGTCTTTGATCTGTTACCTTACAAGTGGCGCGTGACGATATGCCAGATTAGATTATTTCTGCTGCAGCTGCAATAAGAAAGGCTATTGGAATGTTAATAGGTACTCTCAATAATAAAATTCCATTCGAAATCATCTCTTTCAAAATGCTTTCAAATCATGAATCTAGAGAAGTTTGTGTTCATTTGAGCGATATACTATGACTTAAATATAACTATACTATGACTTAAATATAACTATACTATGACTTAATTATAACTTAATTGTACAATGTTTCAAACAAAACGATTGATTGATTAAAAGAAAGAATAAGCTTACTAATTCAATGAAATGAAGTAATTTATTTATTTCACGTAGGAAAACTTGTGCCACTTATGATAATTCGTAAAAATCTACCACAGGTTCGGAAATATGATTCTACTAAGAAGATTCTATTACTTAGCTTTCAAAATCTGTAGCTGAATTTGTATACTTCGTCACAAAACATGCTCTGCGTCTGTGCATCACCCTTCTCATCAATACAGACTATTTTGACAGACTAATTAGTGGATGGAAGTTAAATAGATAAAGTCTAATCTAAAGGATTCACAACGTAGTTTCATTGTAGGTATCAGCCTAGATTACAGTGATGGACTCTACTGCAAAACAATCTCATCTTAATTAATAGTAGGGGAGGCTAATGATGCTAAATGTGGATTTACTCGAGCGTCGTGTAGACACGTGGGGCGCATACGCTATCCAATATCTGACGCGTGGAGTGGAGTAAATCCAAAAATCCCCTCTTGGACTCCCTTACTATACCTAAGTAGGTAATCCAAGCAACTCGTGCATGTTTAAGACAAGAAAATTGAAATAGATTTTATATCATACTTGCTCAGTAACTAGGGATTACTATGGTGGAAAGTCTCCTTGTAAGTTGGTGTTTGCAATTCAAGGCAACATTACGTCGCACTATGCTTGAATTGTAATGTTCACATTACAGTTCAAGCTATGCAAAACTCCTTGGTAAACAATCTCTTTTCTTATAAAATGGTAAGAAAACTTTTTACTGAAAAAAAACACTGAACATGGCGGCATTTAATTTCCATACATTTCAAACTATGCAAAACTCCTTGGAACTCAGAGCCGTAAAAAAAAATGGAAAACTATTTACGAAAAAAAAATGGAAATGGCGGCATTTCATTTGATCTGAAAGTTTGTGAAGTTTGTTCGTAAAGTGATTTAAGTTATTTACAACAATTATAATAAGTAACCATTTTTTTCTATTTTTTCTCTAAATTTGCTAATTATTCAAATTAAAATTTCATTTTGCATTACCAATGTTTTATTTACCTCGCAAGAATGATATAAAGTAGAATGCTTACCTCGGTTGCAAGTAGCTATTACACCCTCGAACTATATTCACCCTCGCTCGCTGCGCTCGCTCGTGTGACTAAATATCTCGGGTGCACGCGATCCATTAGCGCCCTATGCGAGCTGCGCTCGCACTGGCGCCAAATTGGATCTTGTTCTGTAATAGCTTACTTACGTCCCTTGTGTAACAATCTACTAATACCTGTGTTAATAAAACCATTACATCAGATAAATAATAATAATTTAAGATACCTATATGATAATCTGAATAAGTAACAATAAGATAATTTGTTAGAGATTGTTATCAAAGATAAATCCAGCTGTTGCATTTTTTGCATTCAAATTTTGAGTTGTGACGCATGCAACGTTATCTAAAGTTTAAGATTTTTAGATTCATATCGGCGAAATAACTTGATAAAATAGTCTTAAATCATTAAGTAATAGGTAGTTTAGATAAGATGATTACCTCATATCGCTTATCATGAAAGTAGGTATGTACATAAATATGTACATACGGTCTACTTTCTATTCTAAATGGAATACATGAATATCCATACTTCCATACTAATCCATATCCATACTTCCTTACTAATATTATAAATGCGAAAGTGTTTCTGTCTGTCTGTCCATCTGTCTGTCTGCTGCGCTTTCACGGCCCATCTGTTCCACTGATTTTGATGAAATTTCGTACAGGGATAGTTTGTATCCCGGAGAAGGACATAGGCTACTTTTTAATTCGGAAAATTAAGGAGTTCCTGCCGGAATTGAAAAAACTTAATCCACGCGGACGAAGTCGCGGGCATCATCTAGTAAATGATCAACATCTAGTGATGATAAAACATTTATCATTTATTAGTTTTATTTCAGGGTATAAGCTATCTCCATTCCAAATTTAGCTTATCGATTCAGTCAATAAGGCGTGCCGCGTGAAGGTATAGCAGACATCCAAACATACATACCAAACTTTCACATTTTATAATATTAGTATAAGATAAATCGGTTGGTATGACAACTCAGTTATCCTTATCAGTTACCTATCACTTCTCATCAGTAACCAAATATCATTTATCAAACATTTTATTTACATAAGCGGAGATAATTTTCATTCAATGTGTTGTACTAAGACTTAGCAATTTTGTTTGAGAATGCTTTATTAAGAAGGAGTTCCTCTGATTACAGAATGACGTGAAGTAGGAAATCCTACGAGTATGATCCTAGGAAGTTTACATGCGGGCGATTGTCTTCTTTCCATTGAATCTAGACTTCACTTAGGAACTTTTTTTTTTTTTTTTTTTATTCACTACAAGCTAGCCCTTGACTGCGATCACACCTGATGGTAAGTGATGATGCAGTCTAAGATGGTAGCGGGCTAACCTGTTAGGGGCATGGCAGTTATATTAAACCCACACCCCTCCGGTTTCTACACGGCATCGTACCGGAACGCTAAATCGCTTGGCGGCACGTCTTTGCCGGTAGGGTGGTAACTAGCCACGGCCGAAGCCTCCCACCAGGCCAGACCAGGGAAAATTCAGAAATTATAAATTCCTAAATTGACCCTGCCGGGGATCGAACCCGAGACCTCCGCACGTTAAGGCAACAGCGCTACACACTGCGCCACGGAGGTCGTCTAACTTACTGTTTCGATCATCTTTTATTGTTATAATTTATAATTATTAATAATCAGTAAATGCGAAATGACGAAATGCAAACAGATAGGTAGGTTTTAAGGCATAAGCGCTAAAAAAGGATTATTGAAAATGCAACCCTAAGGGGTTACCTAATTGGGGATTGAAATTTGTATGAAAATCGAACATAACGTGAGCGAAGCTGTGGACAAAATATGTGGCTAGTATGGAATATGGACAAAACAGCAAGGAGTTAACATACAACAAGCCTCGTGTACCGAGGCGCATTTCATTGAAGGCTATAAACTTTGAAAGGCTCGAGAAAGAAAAGTAAATAAACGCAACATCGCGGCCGGTTCGTGGAACAATGCGCTATTAAATTAAGCGGACACGATGCACACGTAACGTCTGGTGCCCTAAACCTGATACTGGGGGAACCTGTTCGCTGGTAGGGTGGCCACATCGTCATCAACAGATAGAACTTTACAGCTGGACATAGGTCTCTTGCAAGGACTTCCAGACGCCGCCATTGTACGTCACAGTGCCTGGTTTCATATAAGGACTTACAGGATTCGAATGGGTTGAGCTACAAATTGGACGTGCTGCGAATTGGACGAGTTGCGAATGGGACGACTTGCTTCGAATCCATTCATACGTATCTGGTATATATTACTTCAATGATATGCTTTAATGATATGGCATGCCTCGCTTTGTTCGATCAAATTTACTAAATTCCCGGGCCTCACTGAAAAGACAAACCATTCCAAAATAATAGAATCCCAATAATGATTAAATTCAAAGTTTACAGCTTGAGCTGTAAATTGTTATCAAAGCAATCGTGGAAGAAAAAATAATGCCCTAAAAGTTAGTTTCTTTGTAAGGAGAATCTCTCCTGGACGTTCCTATGAATTCTTTCCCCTAACTACTTATAGGTTAGGCGATAAAATAAAGTGAAATAGGTATTACCTAGTACAGAATAGAAAGGACTAAAGTGCAAAGTCCACACAAAGATAATTAGCACCGGTAATAATTAATTCTTATAATATATTCATAACTGTTAGATATATATTCGTGAATCATGATATAAGGTTATTTTTGAAGTCCGGGAATATAATTATCGCATGATGGTCAATCTAAACACAAAGGCAACGCTCAACAACTGACATTCATACATACCGTATTTAGTAAAGAGATGAGATTCTGTGCACATGTAGCCAGTCCATTGCTGATTCACAGTCAAAACTAAGAGAAAATCTTAAACTTATGGTTTGTTTAATTGTGGTTTAATTTAGGATAACTTTGACAAAAAGTTAACTTTTTCAAAAGCAAAACTTGACACTGGAGAGGAGAATATACGTTACGTTTAGACTTTAGAGTTTAGATCAATCCCTACATGTATGGTTTAGACTTTAGATCTAGAAAATGTCTAGATCCTGGTCCTGGACAAAACTTTTTAAGTAGTTAAACCTCAAATTGGAGACATTTGGGAACTAATAAATTCTCAATCTGGCCATTCACAAAAATGGTCTCGACAAAACACAATGCTACTTGACTAGGATTCTAAATTCCAGTTCAAAAGGGGGTAATTGTTGCTAGTATTAAATGTGTATCAATTTTCTATACACTTACTCCACGAAATAAGTTTTCATTAATCCAAAATCTAAACTCGAGCAATGGATACGATCTTGAGATGAATTGGCAAAACATTCGATCCTTGGTAAGAGTTGTCGATAAAGTAATTTTGTTTGGCTTCGTCCTCATAATACAGGAATGTTGGTGGTAAATTTTTTCTGAGTCCGTGTAAATATGGGACAGGATGCTGAGTTTTTGCGCTGTATCGTTTTACAGATGCATTATTCACGTTCAAGGCTACATTTTATTATGTTGTTACGATTAAATTCATTGTATTATTCATTTAAATTATATCCCACTTATGATTGTTATAGGCTTCTACTTTCGTATAGATCTATTTATGGATATTATATATGTCTCAATTTTAGCAAAACCGCATTTACTTATGTCTGTCCGTCAAAAATGCTAGCCAGTAAATACTAAATAGTTACTTAAATTCCAACAACTTGGTTCTTAATCAAGAATTCAAGATCAAAGTTCTTCAATAGTCTCCTTGCCGAGTGTAATATATAACAAGTTTTATGTTATACCTACTGTTATGTAACCATTTAATTATATTATTAGTTATTACTGATAGTTCTAGTCATCATTCGTAATATTATTTATTTTGTGTAATTTTCACAAAGTAATCACCTACTACCTACTCATCTAGAACTCAAGTCATTCTCTACTAAAGTTAGCTTTTTCCTTATTTCATTTGTGAGGCAGATAGCAGATACTTATCAATAATAAACCAGTGTATTCGTTGGAATACCTACAACAGGTCATCTAAAATGTAGAATCGATTGTAAGTTTTGTATATTTTGTTATAAAAATAATATTGCGTCAGAGGTTGACCTCTATTCGTTCAAACCTAATATAGTAAAACCACGTAAAACGTAGCAAACTAAATCGTAAAACATTTTCCTGTCTCGTCGGGCGAGATAAATCTGTGTTAGTACAGCCGTGGTCCATTTTAGTTTGCGTAAAAGCTTTCTGGGAACCGGCATCATACAAACCACTTGGATTTTTTATTTCCTTTCCTACAAATCTTTCTTTTTTATGTTTCTCGAACGGTAGATAGATTCGTATATCTACTATCTACTGTTCGATTACCTGATATAGGAGTCAGATATTCTGCTAGACTGACTGTCCCGTTCCAACTCTGAGCTTAAACGCTCTGTTGATTTTTTTGAAATCCTTTCTACCATTCAAAGAAAACCTACATCTAAAAGAAAATTAACAGGAAATAAAATAGGTAACAGTCACGTGTTCTTTTATCATCTTAAGATGTTGCAGAACCACATTTTGAATCAGATAAGGAGGCTCACAAAACTTTAATACATGATCTCAAGCAGATAAGAAAAAAAAAGATGGAATACATTTTAAAGATTTAAAAAATCAACTGTAGCTACGAGTATAAATACTTAAGTTAGATAAAAATTCTTATAGTATACAGATGGGCCTCTTAAATGTATTAATAGCAATGCATTTTGTCGGTCTTTCTCAAATTACGTAACGCCCCATCCGAGAACGCAGCAGGTGTTAAAGTGGTTGCACGACCATGGTAATGAAACACGAAGAAAAAACAGACGTAACAAATCAAATAGTCGACGATAAAGCTGGAAGCATTCACTCACGATGCTATTAACTTTGAAAAGGTATAATAGCTCTAAAATTAGACTTATCGGCGTTCGGCGATCTCATTATGATAGATATAAACCGATGTTGGAAAGAAAATGATGAACAGTCCAACAAATAATAAATCTAAGTCCATATTCGTAAATCTGGAAGTTATTAGAACGGATAACCTATGATGAACGAAGTGATGACTCTTATACTTTTTTTTCGTTTTGGCGAACTGGCGTACTGGCGAAAATTGGTAAAGATGTTTTAATTTTAATTTTAAAAGACTGACTGCGTTAGCTCTTAGCTCCTTATTCGGTTGATTTACGTCCAAAAAGATGATCAGGTTTAACTCAATAAATTGAACTTGTTGAGTCAACCTGCATCTATTTACTGATATTCCTAAAACTTCTGCCATGTTGATCTGATGAAGTATGCTGCATAAGTCATAACTTAGAAAAAAGATTTTCCGTTCCTCTCCAAATAATTGCAAGTCCTTGAGTAGGTGGATACTAGATACGCTAGTGGAGAATGTCTCAGATTAGTTTACGAATTTACGGTTTGTATAACAACCGGATATGTACCAATGTCACTCGTTTTATGCTCGTTTTTCACTAAGTGGGAATTCTTTGCTGGTACTTGACCCGAATGACACAATGAAACCGTATTATCTGCGTACCTACTGCCTAAAACAAATGAGACCCACGGATATGACATAAACCATGATAATCTTAAAGTTGCGAAATCATTTCAACGTTGAATTGAATTGAAGCCCCATTCTATTGTGATGATTTGACAATAGTGACAAAAACCGTGAGCATTATTTTGGATATAAACATGGCAACAATAGCATTCCTCTCATTTTATTCGAACTGCACTTGTACCTGGGACTTGGGAGTGTGTCAGAATTGTTGTATTTTATGGTCATTAGGCATATATCGATCTGAAATCGATCGACATTATTTCATTTCTGGTTCTCTCACTAGGGTAGTTATGTCCTTGACCTTTTTCTTCATCGTTCGATCCAACACCATCGTTTTCATCTGCCCCATAGACTTCATCCTTGACATTTCTAGGAAAATTAGGCATCAAAGAATCATTTTGTAGAAATGCTTTAGTTCGTAGCTGTTATACAGGCTTGAACAGAACATTTATTTTGTGTTTCATAAGTTATACGACTCACGAGTAACTTCGTGCGATAATCCATACTTCCATACTAATATTATAAATGCGAAAGTGTGTCTGTCTGTCTGTCTGCTACGCTTTCACGGCCTATCCGTTCAACCGATTTTGATGAAATTCGGTACAGGGATATGTTGTATCCGGGGGAGGACATAGGCTACTTTTTATCCCGGAAAATTAAAAGTTCCCGCGGGAATCACAAAACCTTAATCCACGCGGACGATGTCGCGGGCATCGTCTAGTATTTAAATAAAGACGTTTCTTAGCGCTCTAGACCAAGTTGCCATTTTTAAACGCAATTATCTGAATAATTATTATCAAGTATTTAATTTTAAAAATAATTCGATTTATTTGATCACACCTGTTGTTGTAACCACCTTTTTAACAGAAAAACAGTATCGGTTGCCTTGTGTAGTAGAAGATCCAGTAACCCACTTATTCGCTACTGATCGTTATGGGATCAATTTACTACTAACCGTACCTAATCACGTAGTAAATATTAATTGCGGTTATTCATCGCAGGATCGTGTTACGATTCGTCAACTGCACCATATACCTACCATAGACGATGATTAATGTCTTGACTCATAAGGCAGAGAATTCATAACAAAGGTTGTTTTGATAACTAAGGCATTAGTGGCAATACGTAAACTCTGTAATACAAGGCAATTGTAATAAGAATGTCCGGCCTGCACCGGTACAAAATACTTCCGATTACTATATTGAATGGTGACTCAGAAGATATAAATATAACGGGTGAGAAAACTGGCAAAGTTTAGCTGTAGGCATATATATAGAGCCTTGCCTTTACTGAGTCATATTGATTCGTTACATGGTTTTTTTAATTTTTTTATTCCATTATTGTTATACAAGTTAGCCCTTGACTGCGATCTCACCTGATGGTAAGTGATGATGCAGTCAAAAATGGTAGCGGGCTGACGTGTTAGTGGAATGACAGTTATTTTAAACCCCTAGTCGGTTTCTATACGGCATCGTACTGGAACGCTAAATCGCTCGCTAGTCACCGCCGAAGCCTCCCAAGTTCCACCAGACCGATGCGTGGCGTGCTTCAGATTGTTTTTTGTTCTTGATTTAAAAAAGTTAGGGCTCCAATCATTACGTAATCATTCGGGAACTTAGCAATGCTCGGCAACATCTAGCGAACTATATTCCATGCGACACTAATAGTCTGAGATCCCGCTATACCACGACCTTCACTGATCTGTTTAACCGTTTTATTTATTTATTTAAGAATAGATAAATACGCCTAAAATAGGTTGCCTATCAAAATCCGGTCCATATTTTGATATAATAACTCAAGCGGTTAACAGATCCGTGAAGTTAACTATGGACTGGTAACCACCGAGTAGTGGTGGTAACTTACCAACTTACTATAGTCCATAGGTAAATTAACGGAACGGAACCGCTTGAGCTATACAATATGTAACAAAAACCCTGTTGTTCCTTTTACATATCAAATATAGGTAATTTTATAACAAACGCTGTTCGCGCTCGATGTCAACTTTCAATGTTTTCAAACGGCCTAGAGTCCAGAGCCGTAAAAACTTAAATAAAATAAAATGCTAATGTCGGAAGTCGTTGCTTTTTGAACTTTGACAGATGACGTTTTTGGACTTACGAATTTTGGGGATGACTAAGGTTTTGTTGAAAATTAAAATTAATTAATTTTCCCCAGTTTTGCTCATCTAATCTTAATAATTGTTTGTCTTTTGAGTGTAATAATCAAGTTTGTTCTGCCATACCGTGTGGCTTTGATTCCTTTGACGGATGATTATAACCTAATTTTGTGCTCACGTGCTTGCTTCACGTCAAGGCTTGAGGGTTTTGTGATTAAGTTAAGTGCATGTGAAGTAACGTGTAGGTGCAAGTGCGAAGAGACAGCAGACGGCGCGGTGCCAGCTGAGGAGCCTGTTTGAATTGGGGTGGAACCCCACAGACCTGAGCGGGGGTCACCACACACACACACCCTTCCCAAACTCACACATTTACAAATACTCCACCACATAACTCCCCTCAGGACTCGTCTCGTCGCAGCCAGCTAACCAGGTGAGTGTCAGATCCCATTCACTAAGAGGACCCACTTCAACGACCAAGTTGTCGTCCCGCTATGGGCCCCGGCGCGACAGCGGTTTGCTTCGTTGGGGTAGGCGTTGGCCTCAACAAACGCGATGGCATAGCATTGGCTACAATACAAAGGTGTCCAAAGAAATCAGTACAGTTCTGCTTCTTTGTAAAATCTTTCGAGCAATTAGACTAGGGGCTCTATTAGAGTAAAATAGTTGCTATTGTGTAACGATTGCAATCACATCAATTGAAAAACTGTGATTGATGCAGTTTTATTGGAATAGGGCTACCGAGTTTTTTTATACCTTGTGGCAGGTCTTCGCAGTCAATCTAATAGATGGCATTATCATTATTAGTAGTAGCGCACGATGAACACGAAGAGCCTAACTCACGCTAACGAAGCGTTCTCTGAATTACGCTATATATATGTCACCGTAAGATTGTAAAATCCGTTAGATTATAATCTAACGGTTTATATCCCGCTAGATTATAAACTTTCGAAAGATTGTAAACCGTTCAATGTTCTGAGTATTAATTTATGAAATATTTATTGTTTTTACGTTTTCTTGTCTCTTTCTTGTACAGTTCGCGCGCGAGTTGAATGCAGAGTAAATGTATGGTGACACTTACATTTACTCTGCATTCAACTCGCGCGCGAACTATAGGTTAGGTTAGGGTTTGACATGAATATTCAGGTAGTGGCACTTAGGTTCTATCGGGTTAATATACCTAATATATTACAATTTACCGAAAAATAACGCGTTAAATTGTAAGCAGTATGTTACGGTTCACAATCTGTCGAAAGTTTATAATCTATCGAGATAAAAAACGTTATATTATAATCTAACGGTTTTTACAATCTTACGGTGACATATACGACCTCCAACGATGAACGGTCGGACCAGTGGTCCCCGAGCACAACACCCGCTCGGTGGATGATCATCCTTTGTTACGGTCGAGCCATGTCACCTGCTCCCGTACATACCTATTTCTAACCCGCCCGTTCAAAAAAGAAGTAATGTAACACGCAAGTTTCTCCATAGAGCGTTCGCTATCAAACCTTTACAATCTTTCAATGGTATAAAACTATAAACGGAGAACAATACCATACAATACGCCTATTATGATTTTATCGAAGAAAGTTTCTTTGAGTATTGAAGCGTATCAATTACGAAATCATGCACTGGCATGAAACTCACGATTTTCGGACTGTAAATAGGCATGATGACAGTAACCAAGAATCAATGAAATTATGAATTTATCTAAAGAAATAGGATTCATGGATTATAAAAAACGTATTTATTTTTCTATTTCAAGTGAGATTGCTATTTTTTTTGTTAAAATAAAACTATAAAATACAGCAATCCGTCATAATGGATTAAACACTAAGAAGCGAATGACGTCACAATTGTTTGTTTTCGAGCTTTGACAATCACACTATTGCACACTGCACAGAGTACAATGTAAAAATAATAGTGACGTCACAAACGACGCCATGACACCGGCGAACGTTTTGGCGAGAATTTTAAAATTTAAATTTTAAATGCCAATTTTATCTACCAAACCTTATTTTTCTGCTGAAATAAGATATTTTTCCAAAATAGTACATACTTCCGAACATAATATCTGACCATTTTTCAAAATCAGTCATCATGTCTATTGTAACATCACTCAATGTGAAATTTCTTCCAGTGAAAGTTTCACGGTTGATGGTGAATGTTTGTGTGTGTGAGAGTTTTCACGCGGAAGTTACGCAGACGATATTATGTGTAGAAAGACTATGGGAAATTACGTACTTGTGTAACATTAAAAGTATGTACGCCCTGTTGGAGAAGCGTAAACAAATGAAGTAACAGAGGTGTTAAAAATTGAGGGCAACATTTTCAACAGGCGTTGATTTTACTCAAGACAGCAATCTCACCCAACTTTTTAGTGATATTATTGGTATTTAGATAGGTTCAGTGGATATCTACCAATAATCTGATTTTTTTTTTTTTTTTCCATCCATGTAAGCAACTTTGCATGCAATAGAAGCCAGACAAGAAAAATTTCCAAACAGGATTTGTACATTGGCCACGGTCATCATAATCACCATTACACTATCATGAAACTAACTATACGCTATTTCTTAGAAAAAAAAAGCAAAATTAAAATACAAACCCGGCGTTCCGATTTCATTTGTTGTTAGTTAGTGACTGAAATTGCAGAGATTATTAGCTATTTGTAAGGAAAAATCAGCTATCAAACCGTAGTTTTAACAATCATTTAGGTTATTGCCACTACTTTGAAGACCGTTTATAGCTTCGGGGCTTTGAAAGGTGCATGACCAGTTCCCTTCGTGTTGAGTAGAGCATGACCATCCTGACCAGTCTCGGGAACAAGTGACGAAGTGACCGTCTCGATTGTTCTTGGTCAGTCACTCGGAAAATAGATAGGATGTGGAGATCGTTTGCCTCTGTCGAGTGACGGGATTGTTGAGAAAATTATGCGACGATTTTACGGATATTCGATAGGCTCGGTAGCTCGTATGACGCTAGTAATGAAATACGCCCACTACCCGTATTGAACTTGAAATTGAATGAAATAGTGCTAGTTTCGGGGTCTAGCAAAACGAATCGGAGGAAATTTTCTATTCGCTTGAGTTCCAAATTTCATTACGATACCGATATGCGAGATGGAATATGAATCCTATTCAGTTCCACTTCCATCATCCATGTGCTGTTAATTATTGTTAGTTGTTATCACAGTCATCTTGTGACTTAAGTAAGGTCTTTATTAATGGTATTATGTATCAATGGTGTTAGTGGTTAGTTGTTACGCTAGCGGAAATAATGTTGCGTTAATGTGTGTCAACTGTCAAATGTTTTGCGTTAATCTTATTTTGATCTGCTCGTTCCAGTGTAGTACATTACGCGAGTTGTGCAAACAGTTGCGAAAATTTAAAACACCTTTGTTGTAGCTTTCGAATACGTATTGTTATTTTAACGTACCGCGTCATCGTATGTAGAACAATGAGTGTAGAGCGTAGGACACTTCTATTATCAGGGATTCTAATACGATTGACTAGAATGCAAAAAAAATGAACAGAATGAAATGAATTTCCAAAATATAGGCAATGCAATGCTAGTTATTAATTTGTCTGGAAGCGGGTTTTTCTCTTGCTTGTGAATGGGACGTCCTTTGTAGGTATTTGTCGTCAATCCTGAAGGCGTCAACGGCTGGACAGTCTCTTTAAAATAGTCTCTCCGTATAGGACTTCCGTAGTTACGCCACGGTCTTGCGCTGCCTCTATCCAATGTCTCCCTGCTTGATGTCGTCTCTCCACCTATACTGGTCTGGTCGTTTACGTACTTCTTCTGAGCTGTAAAAATTGATTTTCCTAATTTCTGTTGCATTTCTTCGATGCAATATACATATACTTAAATCGTTTACCAGTTTTTCTTTTTCAGACGTTTGTTTCAAGCACAACAGAAAAAAAACATGTTTCCATTCCACGTAGTTACCATAAATTCTACTAATTAATAACAATTACTGCGATGATCGCATTGTTAGAACTAATCAAGTTTCGTAATACCGAGAATGGTTTATCCACGTTGCGAAGTCGGCTTCGTAAACAAGGGATGACGAAAATCAACTGCTGACTGACTGACTGACGTCACGCGCTCTATATCGATTTCAATTCGATATTATATACTTATAATTAAAACGTGATACCTATAACACGAAACGCAAGGTCGTTGGTTCATATTTCTGTTTTACTTAACTTTTATATTGGTACAAGCGAGTGATTTTTGTTTTTGTAAGTGGGATTTCCGATTTCGTAGAACGAGCTATTTAGTTCGTACTTTTTCAAGGTTTTGTAAAATGTTTCACAGGATATTGAAAGTGAAATTGAACTTTTTTATATTGTTTTTTTTAAATTAATTTATTTCATCTTCTTATTTTGCTTTATGGTTTTAAAGTTATGGTTTAACTATTACAGTCGCCAAAACAAAAATGTTACTCTTGACCATTGCTCTTGACTCTTAAGTCTCTACATATAAGGCAAATCGATAGGCGAAAATCTGAATATTTTATGTGGTCTTATCTTTTTTTCTGTAATCGAAGGGTCTTCTGAGGTCCTGGCGTCTTTCCTGATAGCCTTTGTTACACATGAATGATCTGTCTGATAAAAATAATGGTTTTCTTGTTAACTACTTTACCTAGAGCTAGACTCTGGAACTGTGTTTGCAATTCGTTCTACATATTTTTTTATGCTATGCTTATTCTTTTCATTCTGTTGCAAGCTGCAGCGTTGTTTAGTTTCCACTAACCTCTATTCCCTAGTGTTGCAGCGCTCGAGTGGGCCTTTGTTTGTTCCCCTGCAGCGGAAAATTGATACTCCACGTTTATAGCCAGTCTTTTCCGATTTTTCTGTGATACATTTTATTTTTTTCAGAGATAAAATGCATAGTTACCAATTAGGCAATTACTCACCTTTTAATTATTCATTCAGAGAGTACGCACATGAAATTGCTTTGAACGGCTAACTGTTCAAATCAAATTGCTTCGAGTTCGAGTAATATGTATATCGGTCAACTACGTATATGTATGTATTGAAATGTGCAATTCACATCAAAACATTTTGTTCTTTGTTGACACTAAAGACAAAAGATTATAATTAGTATCCCAGTTACGCACTCGAATCGACATACATAGTCCATCGTCTTTTTCCCTGAACGTTGATTAAAACACTTCCTTGTGCTTTGAAGACGTGTGTTACATATTTAAATTTGCGAACATAATATTATAACATAATAGACGTTTTTGCAGGTAATAAATGCATGGGAAAACTAATATATTTAACCTAGATATACCTGGCAAATATATTTAATTTCTTACCTAAATTAAATATTAAAACTATTTCAAACTCATTATTAGTTATTATAATCATTTATTGGGGGATATAGTCGAAAATCGAAATAAAACTAAATAAAATATCAAAAAAAATTTACGAGATATTTCACCGCGGTTAATTGCCTCATCTGGTGACAGAAGGGCTGGCTCATTTTTTGCGCAAAGGATCAGCCTGGCTGTCCAGCGCGGAAATGCAGCCAGCATTCTTGCCACCATTCCACGCGGGCATGATTTATATAGTAATTAGGTTAGGCTAGCTAGCATTAAGTTCTATTGTATTATTTTAAATAAAAATAAAATATCTGAATCTAATCATACAATATCCATAACAATATAATTGCTCGCAGTATTGATTTAATTATAATTTGATAAATTGGTAAGTAAGTAGTTACTAGTTACAAGTGCCTTGGGAACGTTTCAAGGTAGTTCGTTATCAGTTATTGTTACCAAATAGGTAAGTGCTTTATTTGTATTTATTATGCTACTTGATTTTTTGTTGTATTCATATCATAATGAACAATGCACACACTTATTTGTTGATAAGTACTCATATTTTTCAATGTTCGTATTGTACAATTTTGTTTAGATTTTTGATAAACTGTCAATGATTGATTCTCAGTCTCAACACAAATCAAGAGATCTGACGGCTTTTGCCTAAATGTAGCTTTCTAAAAAATATTCAGTTGTATGCTTACGAAAACTATGTTTTTCTCCAATGTAATCCGTTATAATATCGCCTTTGTCATCGAAACTTAGATCCAATAATTTGTCCTTCTCACAACATTCCAACTTTTTATATTTATCATTTTTTACTCGTCTTCTATTTCTGACTTAAAATTAATTTAACTCAAATTTTTCATTGGGTTTTCCCGGTATCTATTTATATGTTTATGCTCGTCGATTGAATTAATTTTCCTGTTTATCTCTCCATTTAATAGTACGCTGCTAATTATTATCACACTCCGAAATCTTATTGTAGCTTCCCATCAACATTTAGACGACGAAATTAAGAGGTATATCTTTTCTGATTGAATAGAAACTTTATATAATTTAAGTAACATGTATTTGTCTGTTTTGGCGGATTACAGCGAATTAAGCTTCTTGTTCCTTGGTCATACAATTGTTAATTGACACTTGCGTGAAGGTTTCTGACACAGTACTTACAAGTGTCAATTTTCAATGTTAAATCGATAGCGCACGAGTCACATCTCACATGGAAAGTTGCAATGCAGGCCGGCATCAGCCCGTCCTCAATAGAATAGAATAATAAACACACATCGACTGTATTATAACACCATTCGCATTTCGTATTAGGCTTACATAAACCACTCCACATTCTTGGAAACTTTCATAATTCTTGTAATATACTCGCCTGTGTTATGAAAATAAACTTATTGCTTGTTGAAATATTAGGTATTTTAAATTAATAATTATGATTGATTTCACTACGAACGAGTTTTGACTTGTGACCACTGATCTGTAAGTACTGGATATAAGTAGATCACATCAAAAAAAGTTAACCTATTAAAATTCGATCACGAAGTTTGCTAAGAACCCTAGGAAAGACCATCTTTATCTCATCAACGAACTCGGAGGACTATTTATTGTTTGCAGCTCTATTGTTTTTTATGATAAATACCAGCTGTAGTTTCGTGACTGACGCAACCGATTTACTTACATTAAACTAAAGTTTAAATTTTATGAATGTTTTGCAAATGTCACTTTGATTGATCTACTGGATTATCTATCAAATCCTTAACTTTGCCTTATCTTATCATTAAATAATTAATTGGCAATTATTTTTCGTCGTAGACGCCTTTGCCTTGATAGACCACTAACATTTCCCATTTAAAACATTTTAATGAAGTGATCAATTGTCCTTCAGTATACATTACTTGGGTCAACAGTCATCATCATCGTTGTCTGCACAATCAATCAATCATTCAATCGTTTATTTGCAAGAAACAATGGATCTACATCGACGAATCGAGAAGAAGAGATTAATCGAGAAAAATAATCTATGTCCAGTGTCCACTCATAGGTAGGAACATAGGTAGGAACATAGGTATCCTGTTATAGGGGTTCCACATATACCAAGGCTTTGTATCACTAGGGTTGGGTCTAGCCTGCTACCCTTTTGATGTCGTACGACATAAGTTCACTAACTAAGAAATTATTTCACATTTACGCATGGTTCTAGGATTGCTTTATCAAGTACATCTAGTCGCAATCTCAAGCTTGTGTGGTTTTGTAATTCACTTATGCTCAGTGTGGTAAGGGGGAATTATCGTTAGGAAACATAATATTTCTACTTAGACTTCAGTTAGTACATAAGATCTAAACTTCATTGCACGATCTATGAATATCGTGTATCAAATTTTTGTATTTGATATCAAGGTATCAAGTCACTACCAGTACTCAGTAGCATAGATAAATTTGCTATTTCTTCCTTTTTTAAATCTATTTTGTGACGGGGCTTTATCACTTCGTGATTATGTCGCCCCCGTAAAAAATCTTTTTATACAGAGTTAAGTAAACATAATAATAACGTCATCTTAATAATAATAGCTAAAAACGGATCAAATATTATAATGCACAATTATAAAACTGCAAATAACAATGTACACAGCATCCTTGCCTGCTCCGATAAGGGGGAACACACAACCCAACGTCCAAAATATGTTGAGGAAGTACTTGTCGACGCTGAGCGGCGTTCCGCTCACACTCCATCAGTATGTATGTAATGTCATCATTAACCCCACAACCTGTACAGTTCGGGGAGTCAGACAGCAGTTACTTTCTAAAATTCGATCGAAAAGAGAATATTTAACAATTTTTCGTATTGCCGAATGTTTGAGAATCGTATTGATTGGCTGTTCTACAAATAGCTTCTCTTAAACTTTAAGGATATTGTTTGTTTCCGAAGAAACCCGTCTGATGTTAAATTAGTTCATAATGCATTATAGTCGGCGTTTTCAGATTTTTCTACGTAACTTGTTACAACGTTAAGTGTTTGCTGTGCTCTACGAAGTATATATTTGACATGATTTTGCAGAATTGTATTAAGTTTGGAATAAATTTCATTGCTATAATTCATTTTAAGATTCATGGGTGGCGGTAATCTTGCTTGCTCGTTTGTTTTCTATACTTATAAAAGTATTTGCTCTCGTTTACTTGATTTCAAATGTATCGTATCGCGTATATCGTTATCAAACCCGATTTTTTTTAACTTTATTATGCTATCATCTTTGTTATTATATGACATTCTATATTCAATACAGTATATCCGTTGCATAAATGTAGTATTATCACCACCTGTTAACCAGTCACGGACAAATTATCGTCTTGTTTAAACACACATTGCCGAAGTTAATATATTGTAGCTATTAATCGTTATTTTATTCGTCTTATTGTTGTACTCCTCACGTACCTTCATAGAAGATAATGCCTGCTGATACAATGTGAGTTTTTACTTGTTATTGTTTTTTTTTAAATTAATGGCTAGTTATGCTATTCAAATAAAACGTGGTTTCGTGGAAAACATACTGGCTGCATTTCCACGGTCAAAGCTGATCCTTTATGATGATGATGAAAACTCAACTCAATCAAATTTGAAACTCTTTATCAAACTTAAAAACGCGCTTTTGTGCGCGTTGTGACGTCATCAAATTTAAACACTTTTTTCTTTAATCTATAATTTAAATTGGATAACCTAGGATGTGAACTATAGGTCTTTTGGAAGACTCTATTTACTTTATAATCAGTAAGAAATAATTTATTTTTGACATAGGAATCATCCCTATTAACCGCAGTAAAATTGGCTGGATCTCGGAAAATAACGCCCAACGGGCTCCACCCCTCCACGGCGTGGTGGGTCCAACTAAACAAATATTTAATTCCCGATGAGAGTGTTCATTAAAATTTGATATCCTAAATTTTCGTATCGATCTATGAATCAAACGTACGTTTATAAATTTACGAATATGAACGGCTAATGTTGTCACTATTATGGCTTTGTGTTAAAATTATTTCCGTTATCAGTTGTCTCAGAATTATAATTGCAGAGCAACTGCGTCTAAAATGTATTAATTGGGTACGCCGCAAAACATGTGTGGCAGACTGGGCAGGTTGGTACTTGGTGTTGAATTTGTTCAGTCTGGATTTGAGCCACCGATTGAGCTAAAATTCATTTCGTCATCACTTTTGGTTCTTGGGAATATATTTTGGGATGAGATGGGATGTTTATTTAGAAACGAACTAGACTTTTTAAATGAAACGTTTTTTCCCCAACATTCTGTCATACATGATACATTTTATTCCTCTAAAATATCACCCTATTTCGGGAATTGATAATTCTTGTACTAAGTAATTACATCGTTAAGTTTTCCTCTCGAATAATTTACATATTTTTTTTATTTAATTAATTTTACGCTATGCCCGCTACGTCGGCGGGGATTAAGGTTTTTAAGAAATCCCGGTTTACAAAGTAGCCTTTGACACTCAACATCTCCGTCTTTACCTAAAATCATGTACAAATCATGTCAATCAATAGCTTTTTTGCGAGTTACGACGTACCTATTTGAAAGGCAAACCTTTTTTTTCCCCCTGGTTAGGAGGAAATCCTCATGGATGCCATTCGGTATGCCCGACTTCACCGAGATGTACTCGATGACATACGGACTAAAACCTCCTCCCTTTCTGGCCGTCCTTCCCGGTACTGCAGTGTGCATATCATCGGAAAGGCGGTTGTCCGGTCAGACTTCGTTTGCCTTTTGCCTGTCCCATTCGTCACTCACTCTTTTTCCCATTATTGCCTTAAGCATTTTTGCACCTTTGTTCCACCCCTCTTCACTGTTCAACATCTGAGTTATCAGGTTGTTTTTCGTGAGGGGTTCTCCGTCTCCGCGGGATTCATTTCTCGTTTCCTCAAACGCCCTGCATTGAAATATGACGTGGTGTAATAAAAAAAAAAGGCAAACCTACAAACGAACACATTTTCGTATTTGTAAAATGGATATCGGGCGGTAAATGTTAGGATCATTGATGTTTTCTTTACCTACTACATTTCGAATTAGTACTACATAGCTACAATCAATTCTTAAGCTGTTCCAATTAAGGCCGCCGTTCCAATTAAGGTTCGTTGTTTTGTCAGACTACTTTTGACCTGATTCCGTCAAACGAGAAACAAACAAGCAAAATGAGATGTTCAACGATACGAGAAATAGGACGCCCTGGGAGGCGGATTGCGTCATAAATACTTTAATAGGTCTTGCGAATATGTGTTAGCAAGTCGAGCTTTGTGAATAAAACTTGGGCAGATCGCAGGATTTGAATTGCTATTGAATGTCAAAGTGTTTCTCGAAAAGGTCGTACCCATTAGGTATGCAAGTGTATATGGCATTTCTTAGAATTCAACTTGGCTTTGAATTTGTCCAGACTACTCTCTACCTTTTCTGACATTTAACTTTAACTGTTTTTTGAAGTAAATTTGTTTGGGTGCGTTGAGCACTTTTTGGTAGGGGATAAACTTGTGGATTCGCGTCACCGACAAACCCCATGCTCGCGTCGCGTTGTTACGAATACAAAAGGTCTTAAATACATCATCATCATCATCATCAACCGACAGACGTCCACTGCTGGACATAGGCCTCTTGCAAGGATTTCCGCACGCCACGGTCTTGCGCCGCCTGGAACCAGTGACTCCCTGCAACTCGCCTGATGTCGTCCGTCCAGCGAGTAGGGGGTCTGCCAACGCTGCGCTTTCCAGTGCGAGGTCGCCATTCCAGCACTTTTGGCAGTCTTAAATACAAATATAATAAATTCGTAATTAAACTTTACTGCATTAGTTTTAACAGGTGTCACAGACAAGCATATTATTAGGTACAATAGCAATAACATCATTGAATAAATTTATTTTCTTTCTTCTTTCTTTATTTTCTTATCAGTAGAGCGCCAAGAATCTTACTACTAGATAATTAACTACTTGGCTATTTACATCATCGAAATTTAAGTACTGCACTGTCAACAGTTTTGTGATTGGATGGCTTCCTGCAAGACAATCTAGAAACTTTGAGAGGTTTCATGTAATACTATTTATTTCCACAAAACCGTAAGTATTTAATTGACCGAGCGAAGCGAAGGTCTCTGAGTCTACTTGGGTGAATTGGCACTTGTCCGTCCGTCCGTCCGTCCGTCCGTCCGTCCGTCCGTCCGTCTGTCAGAGCATTATAACTTCTGAATTACTGAACGCAATTACTTCAGCTTTAAATATAATATGTAAACCAATGGCCTCCCGCCGAATATGGCTTAAAAAATAATAAAAATCTTTATTTCAGGGGGGCTCTCATAGAAGCGAATGCGAAGTAAAATATTTTTTATAAAGTTACATAGGGTTGCGGTATATCATTTTAAAGATAATTAGGAATAGAGTCCAAAAATATTTTTTTTTTAATTTTTCCCCTAAAATTGACGAAATGGGGGGCTTTCAAAGTGGTGATTTTCTAACGTCCAAAGATGACCTCAGAACTCGAAATTTTCTGAAAGGATGAGCCTGAAATTTGATCAATTATTTCAATTATATCCTGTACTTGAACAACAAATACTAAAATTAGATAAATATTGTAAGGAAACGGAATTATTTAATTTTTAATGAGCTTCAGTATTTTTAACAGAACTTCACATTTATGTCAATAGATGGCGCCGCGAGGTCTTAGTTCGGGGCGAACCACTAGTATAAATAATTCACTGCTTCCTGTATATTTAATTGAAAATTGAAGTCAGGCTACTTTCATTTATTTTAATGGCACTCCGCACTACCTACGCAATAAAGTACCTACTAGTACATTACATTTTTATCTCTATTATATTACCTACATTATTATCTCTTTCTCTCTCTGCGCGTCGTATTCCTCATTGCTGAGGTTCGTGACCCCTTTCCATTATTCAAGTAATGGTAGGAGTTTTCTTGGGAGTTTCCTTCCGCATACGACTCGACTGAGAGTATTTAAACTCTTAGGTTTTTGTAACGATTATTATCAGATGTTAGCGATAATAACCGGGAACGACGGCTTTACGTGCTCTCCGAAGTCCGAGCCACGGAGGGATGGCTGATTGTAACATGCTCACCTTATTACATAATAACACCGTACTATTTACCTACTTACTTACAATCATGCAAATAAATAAATATTCTATTCTATTCTATTCTAACGAAAAGGCCAAATTTGAACCTCCAAATTCGGTCACCCATACAGTTACCGACTTGGGTCAACGTTGCTTAACCTTCGCAATCGACTACTCGCGTTGTCACAACTAGGCCAATCGTCCCTCACTATGATCATTAAAATCAAAATATCTCACTTGCTTTCATGGTGAAGGAAAGCTTCCAGATGAAACCGCCCCTAGCCTCTAACAGGTTAGCCCGCTACTATTTTAGACTGCATCATTACTTACCATCAGGTGAAATCGCAGTCAAGGGCTAACTTGTAGTAGATTAAAAATTCCCCCTTCCAGCATTTTTTCTATCATAAAATAACAGCTCTGTATTGTACAAAGGTACACTTCATACTCACCGGGTTTCAATCAACTTCGTTCACGTTTTTTTTGCATCAGGCCTCGCAACTAACTGCTCGGTTCTCACGCTTTAAAGTGTCGTCCCGACTCCGTGATTGGCACCGGAGGTTAGTAATCCGTTGAGAAACTGTTGCGACTCGCCATAACCATTGCGAAACTGCATACAACCACACCTAACCAAAAACAGACATCCGTTTGGAAGGGTGTTTCAAGGATCGCAAAGTAAATATGAAGGATATCAGTGCATATCTTGAATATTATAACGTCTTACGTCTTACGCTAAATAACCCGAGAATAGGATTTTAAAATCCCGTGTGAACTCTGATGTGCGGTTTTAGCTCATCTTCAGGAAGCAGAATTCGTTAAGATTAGCGATTGATGATGTGCCATGAACAGACAAACTTACTTGCTTTCACTTTTGTAGGCTTTATGTTCTTATGGTGGCAACTGGCAGGTATATAAAGTTAAACCAAATACTTTTTATAAAAGTTTACCTGTAGAACTCTGTAATATCAAAGTAATGCTAAAGGTGATGAAGTCATAAGATGGAACGCGTTACGTTACGCGATAGCCTTTATAGAATACACGTAAGTTACGTGCAAAAAAACATGTATTAGAGCTTGGCATCGACTGACCTAACCCAGTCACTGACTAAGTAATCCATATTATCATGGTCCATAATATAATAATTTTAGGTTACGATGGGGCTGGCGTGTTCGTGTCGGACAAAAGTCCCAAATAAATTAAGATTTGCTCCCCTTTCAAGTTTCGTTTGCCATGGGATTGATGTTTGAACGATCTATACTAATATTACAAATGCGAAAGTTTGTATGAATGGATGTTTGTTACTCAATCACGCCAGTACGGCTGAACGGATCTGGATGAAATTTGGAATATAGATAGATAGTCTGGAATAACATATAGGCACTTTTTATCCCGGAAAATTGAAGAGTTCCCGCGGAAACCAAAAAGAACTCAATCCACGTGGACGAAGTCGCGGGCATCAGCTACTTTGTTGATAAATTTTTGAGTATCGTATTTTTTTAAAAGTTTTACATCGTCATCATCATGTTTTGTACCAATATTTCAACCTGTATCAGTTACACAGATTATATTACGTGTGTTACAATAAGCCATTCGATTGGAACTACTAATATTACTATACCAATTTGCCAATTCGCTATACAGTCTAATCTCACAGTCTGCCTTCACGGTTCATAAAATATTTAAAATGCCTTATCCGAATGATCACGATTTCAACCTTTGTTCAACAATATTGCGATGTTTTTTTTTTACTTTCGATTGCTCTTCGTCTTCACAACTTGTACCTTTGGGCAGCATATTATTAGTCTTTTCTGGGGAATCTTGTAAAAAAATTCTATCGTTGCCCATAAATGTCGTTTATTTTTACTAGCTGTTGACTCGTCCGCTAAAAAGTAACCTATGTGTTATTCCAGTTTAAAATATATCTCTGTGCCAAATTTCATCCAGATCCGTTCAGCTGTTGTGGTGTGATTGAGTGACAAACATCCATCCATCCAAACTTTCGCATTTATAATATTCGTAATTACCTAGTGTAGTGTAGTTTAGTTTACCTAGTGTAGTAGTAGGTTTTGTTTTTGTTTAAAGTTTAAATCACTGAATTCGCTTGTTTTAAACCCACATTATAATAGCGTCGTCTTGTATATTTTTGTAATTTCTTTTCTTGGGTCAATTATTATAATTACAATTTTCACAATAGGTACATTTCCCGTTACTCTTTCAAGCTTCAAAAGATATTTTTACACATACGATGTACAGTATTTTTTATCGACAGGCACTTCCTATGCTAGGGACATTTATCCGTGTCCGGGTTAAAATCGGCTGCACGCGGCCCTGTTGCCTCCCACATGAAAGCTGCTCCTATTGCGATAAAATGACAGCTACAGTGTTATTGGCTGTTATCGCTCTTACTATTGGCTACAAATCACAACACCTTATTGCAAAAACCAAGTCAGCCAATCACAAGAATTTTATTTTTTTATTTGTAATCATGATTTATGCAGCTTTTTCATAGTCCCCTCTAGTCCATACAGATAAATCGGTACATTTGATCTCTAACGCTAACTTTGAACCCTTCCTAGCCCGTAAGTCCCTTGTTTATTTTTGTGTGTTGAGTTACAACTATATAATTGCCAAGGCACGAATTCTTGTTCAAAATTATTAGTCCACCAATTTTTTTTTAACTTATATACGGACTAGGTATTTAACGATTTTAAATGTGCGGTTCGTATATTTTTATTCCAGACGTAGAAAATGCGACACAACTCTTTGATATTATTCTATTAACAGAAGGTCACGTACGTATGGAATGTGATACCAACAATAAGTATACAGCACAATCGTGTAATGAATATATTGTGTTCGGTACCAATCGATACACACTTGGTTAAAATACAAAGGCAGGGTGCGACTTCGTTTTTGTGAAGAGATTCGAAGTAGTAAATAAGTCTTATAATTTCGTAATTATCAAATATTTCAAAGTTACAGCTTAAATCAATCCTCTTTACAGGGTAAATAATTGTTTTAGTAGTCTCTGTTAAGGTTCGTGTAATAAGAGCGATGATAGCCTAGTGTTCTTGGCCCCCGGGAGGACAGGGTTCAAATCCTATCTCTAACTTTTCGGATTTATGTGCGTTGAATCAATTGATTTGAAAGTAAAGAAAAATTCTGATGAAATCTGAATGCCTACCATAATATCATTGTCAAAGGTATGTGAAACTTGCCAATGACGTTTTCATTCTGAGAGGAGACTTTTGCTTAGGGGCAAGACTACCAATACCTAAGCAATATTACTCAAAAGGACAGTTTGATGTCACGTACCTTGACGTTCCTAAAATAAGGATTATAATTCTAAAACACGAAAGTCAACAATAATGAAACAATATGGCTTCAAGCGTAGTGACACTGACTACGATGCTGCGATGATGATGACGATTTGTATAAATCTCATTTAAATGCATCCGAAGCAGGATGAACTTATATCGATGTTATTGATAGTTAATATGGACAATAATAATAATAAGCAGTCTTTAAGTCCCTGGATCATTCTCGACCGAGGAAGGCGTTACATAATTATTACCTTCCAATCATATGCAGTAAGATTCAGAACTGTAATTAAGTTAACAGTTTTGTTCGTGTATAATACTTAATTAATTATTTATTAATTGCGGAATTGGCGGTTATTTATTACGTCTGTCTGAGAACTTTCTGTGAATAAATTCATCTTTATTTTACTGCATAATAAGTCTAAGGTACCTAACTATATATGCCCTATTTGTTGTTATATGATGAATGCACAGCTAAAGCAACTGTGTTCTATGAATGTTTAAGCTGTGTACTCTAGTTAAAAACTTAAAATCGACTGTTATTTTTAAAGAAAGTATAACTATTTACCATATCGGCCTAAGTTCAACTGTGGGAGTCCACGATTGAACATAATCCTTCCTTTGAAGTGAAGGTATCGATGTTCTCTTACCATTATAAGAGAAAATCGTTAGCTTTTATTTAAACATCTTTGTAGTCCCAGAATAAACAAATTTACAAGAAAAAAATGGTGAGGAACTTAATGCGAAACGCAGAGCATTAAAAGTCATTTAAAGTGGTCATTTTCCGTATAATTTCGCCATTAGTTTTTTGTCGCTCTAATCTGCAATCTCAATTAAGACTATGACTAATATTAAGTAGGTGGTAAGCAGAGTTCTGAACAAGGTGATAGAATTAGTATCTGCGTTCTTCTTCTTCCGATACCGGAGGTGCAATCATGCAAGGATTGCCGATCAAATCGTTAATTCTGCATTCATAACTGCATTGAATTATAGCTCAATTTCGTGTATCCATTCTCATACGTTTAGGTATGTACGATACCCTAACCGTATGAGAATGGATACACAAAATTGAGCACTGTTACTGTTATGGTTTATTTTACTTTGAAGCCGAGCTTTAACTTTTTGATCGGTGATCCTTACATGATTGCACCTCGGGTCATGGTGTAGCTCATTTCAACGTACTATTACCTATTCTGTGCTCATATCATCGTATATCTTCTTCAAGATTCTCTCCAGTGTAGCTGTCATCACGCGGAAATAATATATCTAAAGCTTCTTTTAATCTTCGGTTTCTTTAAATTTGAGGTAACTAAGCCCTTATCAGCCCCTGATATCGTACAGCAACTTGCGTCTATGGCGACAAAGAGCTTTCTTGTCTGCAATCCTTCTTTCCTATTTTAATCTTGGAAATAAGAACGGGGCTTTTCTCACTAAGTTTCCAATAGTTATTTGTGTACATGCAGAAATATAATTCGCAAGTATAGTCCGTTTAACACATCTGACCCGGTGGCCAAAATTGAAACAAATTTTTATGCCTTTTTAGTTTTGGTTTTTATGTTATTTTTAACCGACTTCCAAAAAAGGAGGAGGTTCTCAATTCGGCGCGTATGTTTTTTTTATATACTTATATATAAAATTTGATTGACTATACATAATTTATCTGAGCTTGATGCAAAGTAAATTTAACTTATAGATGTAGAAAGAGTTTTTTAGTTCCATTAATGCAATGCAGAATCTTCCGTTCATTGATGTGGAATTTTAGTACCTATTTCCGTTACAATAACTCGATCTGATGTTTCACTGGACATGAAATACAAATTCACGCGCCTTTGCCACTTCTATGCTAATTCTGGTAAAGATAAAGTAATTAAAACGACCATCCGCTTTTATTCCAAGCTCCGGGGTCATTTAACTAAGTTGTTCCGTGACCTCAGCAAGTTAGCGCCATTAGCACGCTGCATGTCGCGCGAGGCCAGTTTCATGCCAAACATGCATAATGCGCACAATGCATTTCTCGTATAATAACAGTAATTACATAAATCGTAAAAAAGTATAAAATTAACTGTGTTTTAATTTTCCGTAGTCAAAGAGTCGTATATTCCGGAGTTGACTGATTCGTATTCCCACTTCTGATATTTTTGTAGGGGAACTGTATCAAATCATTAGGTAAACATTCCATCCATCTCATCAAACGCTGTAGATACTAATATAAGAAATATACTGAAAAATATAAAATATAATTTCAGTCCACTCAACCTAGGAACGACATTTTCAGTCGTGCGCTGGAACTAAAAAGAATTAACAAAATTGAAATTATTTATGTGTACCTAATACTCGTAGATCGAAAAATGTAAACCGGGCATTATTGCAAATAATTATAGGAAACCAATAGTTATTGGATCCCGGGGTGTCTTTTTCTTACTGAAATTCCTTTTACGAAACTCTTTATACTCAGCAATAAAGCACCAGCTACCAACATCATGTCATCAGGTTAACGACTTTTTTTTAATTTTTAAACAACTTCAGTATCGATTTCTATCTTATCTAAAGTTATCTATAACCTGTCGTGGAATCTAATCACCTTACCACAACGTTCTTATCTTTCACCTCCATTATAGGGTATAATTATCTAGCCCAAACTCTCTAAATCTCTCTGGATCTAAGCTGGATCTTAAAACTGATCCTTTTCATACTTACTCACTTAACCTTTCTTTTACTAACTTGTTAAGTTGAAGCTAAAAACAATAAGAACGTACCTAATATTATCTAACAGGTATGAAAATTGTATAAGGTTCTATTTCCTTTTTAATCGACTTCAAAAAAAGGAGGCTATCAATTTGACACGTATGTACTCGTATGTATATTATTGGAATTCTAAAATATTCACATAAATATGATAATCTATAAGGACTTCCAAACAAATATACATAATTTCATGGGTGTATGTATGTATGTTTATTCGCGGATTTCTCCGAAACTTTTAATCGGGTTGTGGCCATTCTTTTTTTATTTGCTTGCATCTAGTTCAATTTAGGGAACAGTGCATGTTTTATTAAAATCGGTTAAGTAGTTTTCAAGATATGGACTGTGTGCGGTGAAGTCGGTTTAACTTTCAATCTTTTAGATTATCACTTGTTAGATTGGTGTGGTGATTTCGTTGAATGGAATTTCACTTTAGTTTCTATCTGGCAAAGTGCCTTTTCTGCCTATAGCCACTCTACTATCTACTGGCTCACGCACCTTTCATAAACTTTCGTAAATGTGGCACCGCTTTAGAAATGATCGAATTAAATGATTTCAAACACTTTTTGCGCTTAAAATGCCCACTGACTTTTTGCTTTCGTAATAATTTTTGTTGGATGCCAAAATAACATGGAATTACTAAAATGAAAGATTTCTAACACTTTTTTGGACTGCAAAAACGTTTTCTACTGATAGGTAGGTATACTATTGATATTTAGTCATAATGTTACATGTTTATTTATAAGTTTATGATGTAATATCATTTATGTATTTCATAAATTACAAATTTTTACTTACTGTATTCTTCGTTAACGACCTCTCCCACTGCTGAGGGTCACTGGTAGAGATTTCTGGTAGAGGTAAGTGTTTCTTTGTCCACTGTGTCTGTTTTTCTACGTATTTTATAACTTTTTGGTACAAAAAATAATTAAATAAGTAAGTAATACCTTTATTTCATGTTAGACAACTTTTGTCACCTGTAAAGTCAGGACCTTACCACTGCACCGGTTCCAAAAACCAGATTCTACTGAGAGAACAGCCAGTAAGAAATTCAGTAGTTACTCACTTTTCTAAAACAAATTAATTTATATGTTAAGCAATGTACTCGTACTTACCAAGTTGTTACACTGTTGTAACTAATATTATTTTCGTAATTCTAAATTCTTCCTATGGATCGTTTTTCTTAGTCATAACTAATACACCTAGAGAACTCGAAGCCCAATCCGAATTGATTTATTTAACTTCTATGAAAATAGAATTAATTTTAATAAAACTTAGTATAATAGCTCCTGGAGTTATTATTTCATTCATGTTTCGTGTTGAATAATTAAGCACCTATTTTTTATTCAAGGTAATGCAATGGATTTTTCTAGTTTTTCTGTTGGAAAAAATTAATACGTAATACCGAGCGTAAGAATCTTGTTAAAATGTTGAATGTTGTTGTATATTTTAACTGTAAACAAGTAGTTGGATAAAATTAATTATAACTAAACACGTCGTTATAATTAACTTGTATTTAATCATCTACAATCTACATGATATCATTGGATATTTCATTATGTACTGAATTTTGAAAAAAAAAAACAGTTTTAAAAAGAAAATTCAACGGAGCTTCGTAACTTGTAATTGGAATTTTCAGTATATTTTTATTAAGAACAGTGACTGACCAATTTTACTTCAAGGACCTCTAGTTCGCTTGAATATTGCTCTTGTTTACTATAAAGATTTAGAAAACTGCACTAGCCCAAAAGGGCTGACCAATTTAAAAGGGCTGAAGGCGGAATTTGAGCCTTCCTAGCTTTGAGATTTTGTTACCACTTAGCCATAGAGGTCGTCAAACTCTGACATGAATCCATTATTATTGTTATATAGATGCTATAATAGTAGGATACAGGTAGTTACATGAAGTGTAATTCGTATCTACACTATCATTATAAAGTCCACTTGGACTCGCATCTTGTGGGAACCAGTTTCGTAGTTAATTGTTTAAGGTTTATGAAGTGAAGTGCCTATTATACTCGTAGGCATGTGATTTGCGCAAAATCGTTCGTATGCGTGAATTTTTGCTGTCGATATTTCCTCTGTTATACATTCTCATCTCATATTATCTCCAATTACATCACAATCTTCATTTGTTGTTACAACAACAAATGATGATTGAGTTGTTGTTGTTCAACTGTTGTTTTTCCATTTTGATCGTCTTGATAAAAAAGCTTTGCTTACTGAAAATGAAGCCCTCCTTTTGTATAATTCACTCACATGATATCATTCGCTTCGCGATTCCGCACATTCTAAATGTTCGAAACATGTCTAAATAAATTAGTCATGTTTTCAGCAAGATCGTTTAACATTAACTACCTAAGAGTTTTATTAGTTCCATGCCTATAGTTAAATCATTACTTATTTAAATTTAAATCTCTTGAATAATGTTTCAAACTGATGTAACCAGATGATCAGTGGTCATCACATTCTACTGAAAAGAATCTGTCCAGAAATTCGATATTTTATCTTTTTCACGACATCGAAAAGTCATACCTATATTAGTATGTAATATTCTATTCATATTTCATACCCAGGCTAATTAATACATTAAGTATTTAACTATATAATATTATCTAACACCCGCATCATTTTTATTACATCGTGTTTTAATCTCAGTTGAATAATCTCGACTAGCATTCATTGTATCTCAATTGTATGTCGTATACCTACTGGTATATTCTCATAAGTCGGATCAGCGCATGCGCGTACCAAGCGCAGGCCGGCACCGCGCGCGCGTCGTTTTTGTTACGTCGACATTAGGACCTCGACAAACATTAGCGCATGAGCTTGATATGAAAGGATTACATTAGTTACAGAATGTATGGTTCATTTTGGCGATTCGGACACAAAACATTCTCGATCCTCGAGTGTAGTTTCAATATTTTAATAATATCTCAGTAATGAGAGATCTTTTTCAATTATTTAGGGACCTAAGTTTAGAAACAAAGCTATTTACTTACTTCAAATAAGTATACTGTTATTCCTTCTCTACGAGCTGTTGGACTTCGTATTCTCATGTTGTTACCTTTGTTTTGATTTCTCAAATCTATATAATTTGCCTTTATTTTACGTCATATATGTATATATGTCACCGTAAGATTGTAAAATCCGTTAGATTATAATCTAACGGTTTCTATCCCACGAGATTATAAACTGTCGTAAGATTGTGAACCGTTCAATGTTCTGAGTATTAATTTATGAAATATTTATTGTTTTTACGTTTTCTTGTCTCTTTCTTGTACAGTTCGCGCGCGCGTTGAATGCAGAATAAATGTAAGTGTCACCATACATTTACTCTGCATTCAACTCGCGCGCGAACTATAGGTTAGGTTAGGGTTTGACATGAATATTCAGGTAGTGCCCGGCCGGGCACTTAGGTTCTATCGGGTTAATAAACCTAATAGGTATATTACAATTTACCGAAAAATAACGCGTTAAATTGTAAGCAGTATGTTACGGTTCACAATCTGTCGACAGTTTATAATCTATCGAGTATATATGGAATTATAGAACAATATCATTATCTACTTAGTATATACCTGAATACATTAACGTTGTTACGTTCCCTCAAATATGGTCGAGCGAAGCAATGGCTGGATCATGCGTCATGCTCGTGAACGGGTGCCACCGGCGGGAATGGGGCTACTTTCTGTCTGCCCGTCTTTGACATGAATTGAATAAACAAATTTAAGAAATCCATTAAAAGTATGCTCCTGAAAAAAGCTTATTATACTGTTGAAGATTATGTAAATGATAGAGGAGCATGGATTTGATCGCTCCAGCAATGCTGGGGACAGCGGTTACTTATGTACACATTGATATAGTAATTGTAAATGAATTATTTAAAAAGAGCAACCACCGAGTTTCTTGCTGGTTCTTCTCGGTAGGAATGGCATTCCGAACCAGTGGTAGATTCACTTGACGATTCAAAAGTACTTGTAAAAGTTTATTTGAATAAAAAAATATTTGATTTGATAGCTTGTAGTGGATAAAAAAAAAAAAAAAAGATTTGATTTGATTTAAACTGAATTTGTGAACTGAGCCGCTAACCCGCATTGGAGCAGCATGGTGGGTCTAAGCTCTAACTCCCTCTCTCCTATAAGAGTGGAAGCCTGTGCCTAGCAGAGGGACGTTAATGGGCTGTAGTGGTAGTGGTGGGGGTGGGAACTTGTGTTAATCATTGCTGAAATGCTACAACACCAGCAGAAACCTTGCAGCAGCAGGTCACCACATCAGTCGAGCATGCTGGCTACAATACTTAATTGGTACTGGCCCGGACCTAGCGCACCAGGGTTCTTTTCTTTTTCTTTTACATTTGAGATTGAGGGTTACGACTTAGGGAAAAAGGGATGTGAAGATCTTATTCGTTCTTATGTGTTTATATGTAAATGTTCGGGAACTTATTCAGAAATTCCTTTCGAGTTTTGTAGAGCATTTATTTTTGCGATTAAAATAATGAACTTGATAATTAAAACATTAAAATCTTTACACTCCGCCTTGCCTGGAGTAAATATAATATTTAGAATAAAAACTAAGACCGCCTTTGTAAACAATGATGGGGAAAAATAGGACACAAACAACTTGTAGGAATATACATCGTTAAAATACCAGCAGTCGTGTTTGGTGATACCATCTGCAGGTAGGGTTGTCAACCAATTGTAACAAATAAAGTATCGCACTGCGTTATAGTCTTCTTCGAGGAGATTACTGTTCCTCCACAATCGACATTTTTATTTATTTTTATACACTACAAGTTAGCCCTTGACTGCGATCTCACCTGATGGTAAGTGATGATGCAGTCTAAGATGGTAGCGGGCTAACCTGTTAGGGGCATGGCAGTTATATTAAACCCATACCCCTATTCGGTTTACCGGAACGCTAAATCGCTTGGCGGCACGTCTTTGCCGGTAGGGTGGTAACTAGCCACGGCCGAAGCCTCCCACCAGGCTAGACCAGGAAAAATTCTGCCGGGGATCGAACCCGGGACCTGCGCACGTTAAGACAACAGTGCTACACACTGCGCCACGGAGGTCGCCAAATTCGGACATGCCTAAATTCGATAATTGCAATTACCTCTGATTGTATGACTCCTTATATTTTTTGTCGATAAAAACACATGCGATCAAGTGGTACCTAATCATATTTTCCGTGCTAGTTCAATATAATTTTGTCTGTAGGCTGAAAATAAACATAAAAATGCACTTCGAATATACGAAATATAATCATACTAATGTTATAAATGTGAAAGTGTGTTTGTTTGTTGGTTTGTCCTTCAATCACGCCGCAACGGTGCAACGGATCGCCGTGATTTTTGGCATGGGCATAGTTGAGGACCTGGAGAATGATATTATTCAAAGAGAGCTTCTTTTTATCCCGGAAAATTGAGGAGTTCTCGCGGGAATAAAAAAAACTTAAACCACGCGGACGAATTCGCGGGCATCAGCTAGTAATATAATAATAATATATATCATACGAAAGAAAAAATGACAATAAAATATGTTTGATTTCCTTTCTGGTATTTATCATATTAGGTTAGAATATTTTGACTCATATTTCGTTTAAGTAAATAAATAAATAAATAAATGAATCTTTATTAACCCACGCAATAACTGACAAAATTTTAACAAATGAACTCTTTTTTTATTTTCAAAATCTTGGCAACCCTAAAGCTGCGCCTGTTACTGTCTCGCACGTACATTAGTCCAAATTTAACACCAAACACAAAGGCAATATGATTTAAAATCCAATGTAACAGGTCTTAATAAGTCAATATTAAATCATGTTCAACGCAAATTGCTGGAAGGACACGTGCATTGACGTAGGATTTTATATTTCTCGGTAAATCTAATATATGTATATTATATGTAAAATTCTGAGGATATATGTCTGTGCGTCTTTTAATGCTGTCAAATTAGATGGAGTAACTTCCTAGGCTTGAAAATTCATTACACGTATATTTTCAAAGTTTTAAACATGTTTAAGACGTTTAAGTTAGTAATTCTGCCACGGTAGCACAGTGATTGCGACACTCGCAATTTTACCGTTATCATTAAATTTAGTTGAATTTATTTTACAACTAGTTGATGCCCGCGACTTCGTTCGCGTGGATTGAGGTTTTTTGGTTCCCGCGGGATATAAAGTAGCCTATGTGCTATTTATTCTAGACTATAATCTCTCTCTGTGCCAAATTTAATCCAGATCCGTTCTGGCGTGATTGAGTAACAAACATCCATCCATCCATCCGAACTTTCGCATTTATAATATTAATATAGATTACAGATATAGATTGACAGAAATATGCGGATTGATTAGTTTCAGATATTTCCCAACTGTATACTACACTATATATTACACTGTATAGGTATAGCGCTACATAGCCAGTGAAAGATTTCTGCATTTCACTCAGTTTAGAAACTACTATTCTATAGTATTCCTCTACAAACCAACTCAATTACTCTATCTTTATAGTAATGGAGACTGTCATTACTAGAAAATGGAAAGTAACCACCGTATTTGTGTACATTTTTTTGCTAAGCACAAAATAATAACTATATTTTGAGATTTCACCATCTTAGATTTCATTAATTGGGTAGATTAATTGGGGAGATCACCTGATGGTACACTGATGCAGTTTAAGATGGTAGCGGGCTAGCCTGTAATGGTTACCTGCATGACAGTTATATTAAACCCATAACCCAAGTCGGTTTCTACACGGCATCGTACCGGAACTCTTAATCGCTTGGCCTGCCGGTAGAGTGGTAACTAGCCACGGCCGAAGTCTCCCCCTGACCAGACCAGAGAAAATTCAGAAATTATTAAATCGAACCCGGGACCTCCCACGTAAAGACAGGTAGGTCGCTAAAATTAATTATTATATCAGTTATGTTATTTTGGAAGGGTTACGTTATATATTTTTTTTAATTGAATGAAGCAAATGATAAATTTATATGGTATTGCGGAAGCCATATCGTGTTAGTTGAGCAGTATTAAAACGTATTTTTATCGGTCGTATAATAATTAGTTTTAATATAGACCTAGTCACGAACACGATGTGGCTGGACCAGTGTGGTGTTTAATAATATACTTAAATGTTTAAAGAAGACAAAGATATCTCTCTCTTTATGTAAGTTAATATCTTATATATCTATAGACATCGTTCAATCGATAGACGCTCACTGCTGGACGAAGGTCTCCGGCAAGGATCTCCACTGAAGGTCCTTTGCCGCGTGCGTTTGCAGCTACTCCCTTGAGATCGTTCACGTGTATTTAAAAGGAACCGGGCATATAAGTGGGTACAGTTCTTGCAATTCACGAGCGCGCGTGAACTTTACCTGTATTTGTGCACATTGCGTAAGTGTGCGTGCCTCTCGGAGCGGTCAGTTTTACGCGCACGCATTTACACGTATACAGATAGGACTTTAACACAACCATGAGCCACGCGCACTCGTGAATTGCAATAACTATAACTTTCTAACACTGCGTTGTCTGGTGCGTTGTCTGCTATCAGGCACCTTGAGATTTCAATTTCCAATGTTTATCAGTTCTCTGAACTTAGTGGCCCGCCAATTGCCATTTCAGCTTTCCAACCAGTCGACCTATGCGTGTAATGTGTCCATATTGTACGGTATACCTAAATATATGCTGCATATTATTATAATTCCTTGAAAATGCATTCCAATATCCATAATAAGATTTCGAGTGGCATCCAAGAGGGGGCAAACGGAAGCGTAGCAGGCCCATAGAAAGTTTAGATGAGATCCTTAAATGCAAATGTAGGCAGCTGAATATTTTTGCATCGCGCTCAAGTTGGGCTAGATCCTTAGCCCTTTCAACTACCAGGTTACCAAAGATTTACCCATACAGACTTTTAAGCAATAATCCAACATATATAGTTAGAAAGTCGGTAAGTTGATTGCTGTGTCTGATGGCCAATGGATGGATGGATATCATCAAACCTAGAAAGCTACAGTCGATAGCAACGTACGATAAGCACAATCCATATGACTGTCACTTTCACTTATACGTAGGACAGACGACTTAACGTGCTCTCCGGGACACGAGGGTGAAATACCAAATTCATAGCTAGTAATCAGAATTAACTGCCTCGTTGGTCTAGCGGTTAGCGTAGTCGACTGCGGATCACAAGGTCCTAGGTTCGATTCCCGGTCGGGCAAAAAAAAATTGGTATTGGGTTTTTCAATTCCGAAATTCTCAGTGCCAGCCTGGAGTTAGAAATTGGGCGTTAAGCCGTCGGTCCCGGTTATTATCACTAACATGATAATAGTCGTTAAAGCCCGCCAACCCGCATTGGAGCAGCGTGGTGGGTCTAAGCTCTAATTCCCTCCTATGAGAGTGGAGGCCTGTGCCCAGCAGTGGGACGTTAAAAGGCTGTAGTGGTGGTGGTGGGAATCAGAATTTAATATAATAGAATGCCCACCCTACTATTTTTGGCCTGACCCAGAAGTTGAACCAATTACCTCGTCATCCACAATCGAAAATGAGATAATGATCACATATAATCTACACTAATCTAATTAAATGCTAAGGTGTGTGAGGCTGTCTGTAACCTTTACACGGCTCATCCATTAAACCAATTTTTTACGAAAATTTTCTAAGTGATTTTTGAAAGAAATTAGATTTTTGCCGAGCTTCATAGTAAATTAGTAATACAGACAATGGGGCTAATTCTGTTTAACACAATCTCTAAACTAAAATGGCAGCTTTAAATCTAGTTCTGTCCCTTGCCGTAGGAAGTATTATTAAAGGGTTAGCAATATTTGTAACGCTCTAATTTTAGTTTAGTTTAGAGATTGTGCACTACAGAATCAGCCCCAATGTAAAAGTAAGTTGGTAGAACTGTTGATAATAACACCGCGCACCGACCACTGTCGCAGTGGGGTCTACTTGCATGATGTAAACATTAAATAATCAGACTTTCGCTAATTAGCATCGGCTCCGATTAAAATTACGCTAATGACTTAACCGGATTGTGTGTGGAATTCCCAATTCAGAATATCTGTATTCTGATGCCAATTGCCAACCTAATAAATTCATACACTTTCTTTCATTCACAAAAAATTATAAATTCAGATGACAAAATTAAAGCAGTTTGGGAAATAATCGCCGATGAAATTGGGAAACATAAAGTGGACGACAATAAACTGGAGCTAAAAATTAACAACCGTATTATTGACTGCAAAACAGAAATCGCGAACACATTTGAGAATTTTTTTCGAAATATTCCAGTCACCACTACTAGTTTCCTTAACTCCTCGCCAACAGAAGCCCATAAACTGCTCAAGGATAGTGTCACCGAGTGCAGTGTGCTGTTTAAGTTTAGACATGTGACCCCATATGATATTATTAAAGTATTTAAATCTTTGCAACTTAAAAAAACCGGAGACCTATGGGGTATATCCGTAAAAATAATCGGCAATATTATTGATGTTATTGCACCATATCTTGCTCTAGTTTTTAATGAGTCTGTAAATTCAGGATCCTTTCCAAACCTTATGAAATGTGGTAAATTGATTCCACTTTTTAAATCGGGTAGCAAAAGCGATCCAAATAATTACAGACCAATTTCAATTTTGCCAACACTCAGCAAGATATTTGAAAAAATTATGCTCAACCAACTGCTTCAGCACTTTAATTCAAATAAACTTCTTCACTCCGAGCAGTATGGTTTTACTAAAGGTCGATCGACAATTGATGCGGGCGCCGTGCTGTTAAAACATATATTCGACGCGTGGGAGAAATCACAGAATGCTATTGGTATTTTCTGTGATTTGTCTAAGGCATTTGATTGCGTTGAGCACGAGACGCTTTTAGTTAAGTTGAGCTACTATGGAGTCAAAGACACTGCGCTTGGCCTCATTGCATCCTACCTCAGTAATCGCATTCAAACAGTATGTGTCAACGATGTGAAGTCATCCGGATCAGCCTCACTAATGGGTGTCCCTCAAGGCTCCATTTTGGGTCCCTTCATGTTCCTAGTGTACATCAATGATTTGCCATATTTTGTCCGTAACACTTGCGATATTGTACTATTTGCTGATGATACGTCCTTGATTTTTAAAGTCGATAGACATAAGGACAACTTTGACGACGTAAATACTGCAATTTCTCAAGTCACGAACTGGTTTACGGTTAACAATCTACTTTTAAACACAAAAAAAACTAAATGTGTCGAGTTCGCATTGCCGAATGCCAGATCCACAAGTGATATAAAACTAATGGTAAATAATGACATGTTGAAAATAGAAGATACTACTGTGTTCCTGGGGGTGACCTTGGACGCAAAGCTTCAATGGGGCACCCATATATCAACACTTGCTGGCAAGCTTAGTTCTGCTGCTTACGCTGTCAGAAAGATTCGACAGTTAACTGACATCGAAACTGCCAGGATCGTATATTTTGCTTATTTCCATAGCATTATGTCTTACGGAATCTTACTGTGGGGTAAAGCGGCAGATATTCAAAAAATTTTTGTACTACAAAAAAGGGCTATACGAGCAATTTATAATTTAAAACCGCGTGATTCACTTAGAGAGAAATTTAAAGAAATTGGTATTCTAACAGTAGCCTCGCAATATATTTACAGTAATATAATTTTTGTAAAACAGCACATCCATAATTATAAAAAAAAATGCGATCTGCACGATAGGCCAACTAGAGGCCGTAATAAGCTCGTGACTCCATCGCTCCGCCTCAAAAAAGTCAGAAGGTCATTCGTGGGAATGGGCATTATTTTCTATAACAAAGTTCCACAACCTATTTTGGACTTGCCAATAAATAAATTTAAGAAATCCATTAAAAGTATGCTCCTGAAAAAAGCTTATTATACAGTTGAAGATTATGTAAATGATAGAGGAGCATGGATTTGATCGCTCCAGCAATGCTGGGGACAGCGGTTACTTATTATAAATTAGTGTTTGAATATTAGTATTCAATTCGATGCTTTGATACGGGTAGACTGAGTATGTCACGCTCTCTTTAAACATTTCTGTGGTGGTGTCGTGTGGTGCGGGTTGTTACGTTCCCTCAAATATGGTCGAGCGAAGCAATGGCTGGATCATGCGTCATGCTCGTGAACGGGTGCCACCGGCGGGAATGGGGCTACTTTCTGTCTGCCCGTCTTTGACATGAATTGAATAAACAAATTTAAGAAATCCATTAAAAGTATGCTCCTGAAAAAAGCTTATTATACTGTTGAAGATTATGTAAATGATAGAGGAGCATGGATTTGATCGCTCCAACAATGCTGGGGACAGCGGTTACTTATGTACACATTGATATAGTAATTGTAAATGAATTATTTAAAAAGAGCAACCACCGAGTTTCTTGCTGGTTCTTCTCGGTAGGAATGGCATTCCGAACCAGTGGTAGATTCACTTGACGATTCAAAAGTACTTGTAAAAGTTTATTTGAATAAAAAGATATTTGATTGATTGATTGATTCTGTTTTTGTGCAAATCATTTGTAAGTCATTCTGAACATTTATATAGAACATTGATAAGTATAGAACGAATAGTTATTGGTTGGTTGGCTCGCAGATCTATTCAGATCAATAATTAATTGTGTTCTATAACTGTGAAACTTTATGCCACTTGCCATCAAGTTCAAAGTAGGGTTGTAACGGAGGCGTTCTTAGCGGAAGCAGAGGCGGATGCGGATTTGCGGATTTCATCGTCCATTTTCTGTGCTTTGGGATGCCATGAATCCCACATTTGATTTTTTTTTTTGAGGATTCTTATAAAGACATTTGCATTTTGGCTTGTTGTAATGTTGAAGATTACGTAAATGACAAAGGAGCATGGATTTGACTCGCTCCAGCAATGCTAAGGACAGCTGTTACTTATGTATTTTACAAATTAATGAAATTGTAAATTATTATTTTTTTCAAAAGAGCAACCGCCGAGTTTCTTGCTGGTTCTTCTCGGTAGGAATGGCATTCCGAACCAGTGGTAGATTCACTTGACGATTCAAAAGTACTTGTAAAAGTTTATTTGAATAAAAATCATTTTGAATTTGAATTTTGAATTTGAATTGAATTTGTAACTGATGTCACATGCTTCGATTTGTACCTCTCTCATAAGTCAACGTAAATAAACCTCCGTTACAACTCCGCAAAAAAACTGCGGAAGCGGAGGTACGATTTCTTGCGAAAGTCCCGCACTTACGGAGGCGGAGGCGAGGTTCCGTTACAACCCTAGTTCAAAGCAATGGGTTTTTTAATTTGCAATAGAGATGGTTGGTGCCAACTGCCAATACTTGCACCCAATTTCAGCTTCAGAGAGAAGCCTGTACCTCTTTCTTTGACACTCACTCATCATCATCACCAGCCATTATATAGCCAATGTTATACGGGTGGTTGGCATCGATTGGTAGTTTGGCGCTACTTAAATGAACATGTATGTATGCTATACTAGCTGATGCCCGCGACTTCGTACGCGTGGATCGAGGTTTTGTGGTTCCCGCGGGAACTCTTTAATTTTCCGGGATAAAAAGTAGCCTATGTGTTATTCCAGACTATAATCTATCTCTGTGCCAAATTTCATCCAGATCCGTTCAGCCGTTGGGGCGTGGATGAGTAACAAACATCCATACCGACATCCATACATCCAAACTTTCGCATTTATAATATTAGTAAGATAAGATATGAGAACACTCTCATTTGCATGGAATTCCATCCATTCAGATGAGACTTTACAGTCTAGGTAATTGATCAAGGATTATTAATGTCGGGAAGTAAGAATTGATGACGTAACCAGTGGTAGATTTATTCGACGATTCAAAAGCACTTGTAAACGTCTATTTGAATAAAGAAAGATTGAAGTTTGAAGTTTATGGCTTAATGCACAGCTCACTCTTGCCGATTTTCACTTTAGTGCTAGCCCTTCATGCAGAGATTTTGCCGACGTCTGTCAAATTCTTATTCATAAAATCTCCCTTTGTAATAAAGCTAATAAGGCGATCTACCCTCATTGAGATATTAAGCTGAAGCTACCGTATCTGTTTATCGATCCTCTCGATTCTTTTGTATACCTCAGCACTCTTTACTTTCCCACCTAGACCCACCTACTTTTGACGACCTCCGTGGCGCAGTGTGTAGCGATATTGCCTTAACGTGCGGAGGTCCCGGGTTCGATCCCCAGCAGGGTCAATTTGGGAATTTATAATTTCTGCATTTTCCCTGGTCTTGCCTGGTGGGAGGCTTCGGCCGTGGCTAGTTACCACCCTACCGGCAAAGACGTGCCGCCAAGCGATTCCGTTCCGGTACGATGCCGTGTAGAAACCGAAGGGGTATGGGTTTAATATAACTGCCATGTCCTTAACAGGTTAGCCCGCTACCATCTTAGACTGCATCATCACTTACCATCAGGTGAGATCGCAGTCAAGGGCTAGCTTGTAGCGGATAAAAAAAAAAAATTAAGATCCCACTCTACTATCTAGTAACACTACTTAGTTTATAAGGGCTCTTAAGCTAGATGTAGTTAGAGTTACCATGGTACTTCGTTGTGTCGATTTAGTTCGAAGCCATTGAAATCTCAATAGCTGGACGGTACAGACGGATTAAATTACGAATAATCTTGAGTCGCGCCTCGCTCTTTGTTCGTTCTATTTTATCAGATACCTTTCACACTTTTATAGTCTCCTAGTCCTATGCAAAACATTCCCCCTTGCGGAAAAGATGAAGTTATGTGGTTTTATAGCTCCCTAATTCCATTTGGTGGGCAAGGGAAGTAGAAGATTCTGATAACTGAAAAACAAAGACGAACTTGAATGTAACTATAGGATAAAAAACGTTAAATTTGTGTAAAGCTTTGGATATGCCCTGATATCGTAAAACAATATTTACTTACAGGTTGATCTTTGGCTTCGCATGCCTGCATGCTCTATTTCTAGTTCCTTTAAGCAGCAATTTGAGCTGTACGTTGATAATATGTCAGTCAGTTTCTCCTTTTGTTTATACTCTTGTAGTAGTAGTAGTATTTAGTTGAAAGTAATTTGCAACCATAATATTATGCTCATAATAACATAATCCCTACTCCCCAATCCTTATATACTATACTAGGCCACATTCAATTCACGTCCATTATTCTCTCGTCGTTCGTTTTCAACCGACTTCCAAAAAGTAGGAGGTTCTCAATTCAGTGCGTATTTTTAAAAAAATCTTTCCAAATAACCGACTTCCAGCGCCACTGTAAAGTAAAAAATAATTTTGATTTCTACCCACTAATTAGAAGTCGGGCGAGCCTGATGCGTCAACTTTGTTTATCCTTGTTATACCCGCCCTACTTCAACATATTGGGTAGAAATCAAAATTATTTTTTTTACTTTACAGTAGCGTTGGGAGTCGGTTTTTTGGAAAGAATTTTTATTTTTAACTTTTTAGTGTCAGGGTTGAGGATTTGGAGTCAGAATTTTTTATTTGACCACCTCGAGAGCTTCCTCTAACGACTGATAGAATTTTTTTTCAAATCGGTTCAGAAACGACGGAGATATGCATCGACATACATTAAAAAAAAAAAAAAAAACGCGCCGAATTTAGAACCTTTTTCGAAAGTCGGTTAAAAAAAGTTAAATCTCCAAATAACATTCAGCTATTCTTATTCAAATGTTTACAACTACAACTGAATATTGTATATATATAGAGTATGTATAGATAAACTTTTGGCGAGGAAGCAATTTATCGCCATCTCCGCCCACGATCTCGACGAGATTGAATTATCACACAATGACATTCCGGATGAACGTCTGCACTCGCATAGTGCTGTACATATTATCGAATATGCCTATTATGTTTTTGCCTGGTGGGAGGCTTCGGCCGTGGTTAGTTACCACCCTACCGGCAAAGACGTGCCGCCAAGCGATTTAGCGTTCCGGTACGATGCCGTGTAGAAACCGAAGGGGTGTGGGTTTAATATAACTGCCATGCCCCTAACAGGTTAGCCCGCTACCATCTTAGACTGCAACATCACTTACCATCAGGTGAGATCGCAGTCAAGGGCTAGCTTGTAGTGGATAAAAAAAAATATAGCGTACTATTATAAATATAGCTATCAGCTACTTGAGATTTGATAGATATTATTTACCAAATGTAATAAGATTTCTGATATTAAATACAGATCGCTTTTGAACTATTTTTGTGTCTATGATATCGCAATAGCTAAAAAGGCTGCAGTAGTTACAAGTTATTGAATTTCAAGACAATATCAAATTCAGATTTCCGGAATTTGAGATCGAGCTCCTTACTGGTTTTGATATTGAACATTTATTGAAGTGAAACTTCTTTAGAATCAAAATTGAAAGTGATTTGAAAATTCGATGAAACGAAAAAGCAACACCAATAAAAAGCGACAAACATATTCATAATAGGCTTTAGCCTGCGAGAGAATGAGACAGAATACAAGTCATATTTATCTCATTCTCTCGTAGGCTACTTTTCTGAAGTTTCACTTCTGCCGTGTTTGAATTGCAGACACACACACTTTTGACTTATTACTACTTACTACTTACTACTCTGTAGTATTGAATCAAAGACGAAGCCGAACCTATAATATTATAAATGGGATATTAACTAACTTTTTTTCCATTGTTACAGAGGCGTCTTCCCATGGAAAAGCAGTTCCACCAAAAGCCAAGACTCAAGCGTCGGCTCAACCTGGCGGCTCTTCGGCAGCAAATCCACCTGCAACCTCGACAAGGTGCTAACCACTGAAGCCCAGAAGACGTTGACTCCTGCATCATCAGCCGCGAACACCCCCCATCATCACAGACGGCAGGGGAGCTCGGCAAGCGAGAAGCAGTTTGAAGACTTGGTCGCCAGCTCTATAGCTCTCATTCAGCATGATAGGTAAACTTGAACTATTTAGTCAGCTATTTTCTTTCTAGTTATTAGGGAATAAGGTTCTGTAAGTTCGTAAAACGTTAAAAAGGAGGTTAAAAGTAATCTTCTAGGCAAGCGCGTTCCAATCTAGACCTCATCATTGCTTTGAAAGTTTGCACTAAGCATGATTGTCGCCAAGCGCAAGCCTATCTCACAATAAAAAAATGTATCTGTTACTTCCGACCTAGAACTCGTCCTTTAAATTACTTTGCACTAAGCATGATTGTCAACGAGCGCAAGCCTATTTTGCAATTTAAATAAAATCTGTATCTCTCGAAAAAGTGCATTGTTCTTTCATGCTGCCCGTCTGTCTGTCTGTCTGTCTGCTACGCTTTCACGGCCCATCTTTTCGACCGATTTTGATGAAATTTGGTATAGAGATAGGTTACATCCCGGGGAAGGTCACAGGAAATACACATATCTACTTTTTATCCCGGAAAGTTAAGGAGAACCCGTGGGAATGAAAAAAAAAACCACGCGGACGAAGTCACGAGCACCATCTTTTTAAATAAAATGTACATATCCCGAAAAAGTGCATTCAGGTCCTTTAAAAGAAATAACTTGTTTCTTACAAGTTACCGATGTTACAGAATTTCTAACTTGTGCTAAATATCGTTGTAACGCACAAAATATGCTGTTAAATCGACCGCAAACTGAAAATGTGTTTCAAAACTTCAAATTCGATTCGATTTTCAAAATGTGATAATAATAATTAACAGAGCGTGACATTAGTGAAATTGTGGTAATCGCACATAAGTGGACCACGGATCTCGGTCAAACGCATTGCGAACTTGGCTCGTGAACTCTGCTATCATTTTGTTATCTTTTCCATTCAGAGGCCCAACTGTCTAAGCAAATCGTTATCATTTGACACTTAAAAGCATATTACTCGAAAGTCGAACTGTTTAAGGAGTTCATATGTACTTTTTGACGTGCAGGCATCTATGAACTCCTTAAACAGGTCAAATTATCCGTTTGACAAACGATTTCGATTAGGATATCCTTACACAGCCGAAGGGCAGGAATTTCTAGTGGTTAGGAGGTCGGCCCTTATTCTGATGGCCAGCGGTTCAATTCGCGGGCACGCACTTCTAACTTTTCGGCTTTATGAGCGTTTTGAGAAATGCTTATTATTATAACCCATGTCTATCTGCTAGGTTTTCACGGCCCTTCTTTACCAATTTTGATACAACTTGGTACAGTGATAGGCATACTCGTATATATGTCACCGTAAGATTGCAAAAACCGTTAGATTGTAATCTAACTAGCAAAATTGTAAACTGTCGACAGATTGTAAACCGTTCAATGTTCTGAGTGTCAATTTTTGAAATATTCATTGTATTTACCCTTTCTTGTCTCTTTCTTGTAGGTTAGGTTAGGGTTCGACATAAATAATCAAGTAGGTAGTGCACGCAATTAGTGCAATTAGGTTTTATCGGGTTAATATACCTTACAGATTCTCTACCGAAAAATAATGCGTTAAATTGTAATCTGTCGACAGTTTACAATTTCGCTAGTTAGATTACAATCTACGCAATCTTACGGTGACATATGTAACAAACATCTCGCGGAAGGACATAGGCTACTTTTAATGGAGAAGTTTACCATTTTTTTTTAAATTTATTATGAAAATTAAGACAAAATGAAACAAAAATATGAAAGAATCATTAAAATATCTCAACAAATGAAAAAGTAATGGAATTTTAAAGTTGCGCTTACAAGTCGGGTGGCGTGACGTCACACCACCCTATCAACCGACTTTATAACGCCGAATAAAAGAAATAAATTAACGTGACTTAATTGAATTAAAAACAGTTAATTTGTGTGTGAAAATAATTTTGAAGTATTAAATCTCGGCTAGGTATTAAAACTCACTTACAAAAATTCTCACTCGAGTAAGATACAGCAATCGGTGTAGGTACATTAAATAATTAAACTTTTAAATAAGTAATTTCTCAGTCATTTATTGATGGATTTAAAAAAGACCACTGATTTATTAGTTTTAATCTTATTATGATTTATTAGTTTACTAGTTTTAATCTTATCCGTTGTGTTAAATATGATATTCACAACATTATGAAACTTCTCCATTCCGGCAAATAAAGAAATTTCCGCGAAAATTAAAAAAAAACCTATAATTAGGAACGTTGGTGATGATGATGATGACGAGCGATGCGACGAGAATTCACAAGTTTCCCAATAAGCTGGCAGCTTCCCATTTACGAGACCCAAATCAATAGGCATGATGACTGATTTTGAAAAATGGTCAGATTATGTTCGGAAGTATCTACTATTTCGAAAAAATATCTTATTTCAGCAGAAAAATAAGGTTTGGTAGATCAAATTGGCATTTGAAATTTAAATTTTAAAATTCACGCCAAAACGTTCGGCGGTGTCATGGCGTCGTTCGTGACGTCACTATTATTTTTACCAATGAACTCGGTGCAGTGTGCAGTAAACAATAGTGTGATTGTCAAAGCTCGAAAACAAACTATTGTGACGTCATTCGCTTCTTGGTGTTTAATCCATTATGGCGGATTGCTGTATTATATCGTTTTATTTTATCAAAGTAAATAGCAATCTTACTCGAAATAGGAAAAAAAATACGTTTTTTATAATCCATGAATCCTATTTCATTAGATAAATTCATAATTTCATTGATTGCCTATTACACCTGTTTTCATACTTAGGCTAATGAATTATTGAATTCCAATTAAGGATATACAAGTATGCGTCGTCGTGGGTAGTTCAATAGCCTCACACATTGGGGCCATGTTGTGATTCTTCGTAAGGTCACAGACCATAGTGGGTGTGATTGACCGACATTACAGTGTAAATTGTTATTCTGATAATAGGTATAATTACCTCCACCTTATGTACTCGTAGATGGGTTTGATTGATTACATTTGAGTGAAATGTAGGTGGTTACTCTACTTTTTTAATGCTGATGGATTTGTGATCGTTATTTTTTTTTACTGGCTTACCTGACCCTGCCTGACTCGGGTGGAATATTTGAAAATCACTTGATGGATTTTGTATCTTGAAAATTAAAGTCTGTTTTCCCTAACCAGAAAAAGGGTACTTATTACTTAAACTATCGATTGAAGTAAAGAAGTGCGTCGAATTTTGATTACGTCACGGTTCAGTATTTCATACAACATCCCATACCAAACGCGCGTTTTGACGTTTGAAAAAAAAGTTGACGATTTGACGTGTTGTCAAATACCGTACGTCTCCGTGATTACGATCATGCTGTAGGTGAAGGGAATAAAATTGAAACATCAGAGAACATTTATTATCCCACGATCTAAGATTCCATTCTACGAAATGCCAGCCCGTTCCCCGCAGAGGAACAAACACTGCTCTTTGTTTGTGAGCCTGCAATCTACATAATGTGCGATGAATTGAACGCACTGTCCATGGTACACAGTGCAATGGTACAAAGCTCTATAGCTATCCTCTTTATCTAATAACTAGATAATGCCCGCGACTTCGTCCGCGTTAATTTAGTTTTTTCATTATCGCGGGATCTCAATTTTATTCTATGTCCTTCCCCGGGATGCAACCCAAATTTCATCAAAATCGGTTGATAAGATGGGCCTTTAAAGCGTAGCAGATAAACAGACAGACACTTTCGCATTTATAATAGTAGTATGGATTACAAAAGATGAAAGCGAAAATTTATTGTGAATTTGAGATTTAATTTTTAAATAAATTATACATTTTTAGAGTATAAGTTTTATATAGTTTTCAATGGGAAGAAAAATTGCTTTGAAACATGAATCTTCAGGGTTTCGTTGGCATATATATGGTTGTAGTAACCACGCCATTATCTATATGGTGATGAGTGGGAAATGACGAAGCGGGACAGACGGACAAAATAGGTTTACTCTTCCACTTGTAGATTTGACAGAACCTTTAACAAGCTCTTTGTTGTTGAGTGCCTGAGTGAGAGTCCGTACGGAGCTCGCTTCGGTCGCGGTGGAAATACCCGCTTTTGTTAATTTTCCTCCGACATGGTTATCGGAGTTCGTGAACTCTCAAATGAATATTATTAGTAGGTATAGGAACATCGCGTTTCTTATAATTGTAATAAATTGGACTGAACCTTAGCCTGAATTGAAATCGCGTGTGTTTCCTTGATTTAAATAATTTATTTATTTATTACTTATCAGTACGTACGGGGGCAAAGACCTGTGTGCTAGTTAACCTAGACCTACTCGAATAAATAGTAGATACCTGCTTTGGTATTTCTTAATATTAACGGTTCGATCCATCCATCCCAATCCATCAGTTTATACTTATCCACTGCTGGACATAGGCCTTTGGGTCCTCCGCCTTCCTCATCCACCCACTTCCCGCCACCTTTTTGAGGTCAGCGGGCTGGAGGTCGTTCCAAACTGCGTTTACGTTTTCGCAGAAGTCTTTTAAAAAAATTCTTTAGCTCAAACATGTGTTGAAAAATAAGTTTATAGCTTTAAAATTTAATATCAGAAACATGCTATGCATGGCGAAGAAACACGTTTCTTTTAAAAGAAAGTAGTAAAAGGTTCTGCTAAAGAAAAAATAAATTCCAATGGGCTTGTTGCGAACCCAGTGTAATTGTCTTAAATAACAACCTCTGTAGTCGGCGAAGCGAAGTAGCAGACGTAGGGCCAATAAATACCCTTACCTCGAGATTTTAAATCGTATCGACGTCGAAACACATTGGCGTTAAAGTAAAACGGACCTTAACATCCTTATCTTAAAGCTCAAGTAGTCTATGCATTCACACTCAGTGTTCGAAGCGGAATCGTTACGAAATCAAAATCGGTGGTCCAGAATTTGTGGTACAGGTGTTTTATTTATAATACAGATGTATTATAATAGCTTCTGAGCTCACGCAGACTAGAACAAAAAAAACATAGCCAAATTACAGTACCCTTACCGCGAGTTTTTAAATCGTATCGAGCGTATACGAGCGTCGAAACGCATTGGCGTTAAAGTAAAACGGACCTTAACTTCCTTATTTTATAGCTCAAGTAGTCTATACATCAGCTACACTCAGTGTTCAAAGCGGAATCTTTACAAAATCAAAATCGTTGGTCCTGAATTTGTGGTACAGGTGTTTTATTTATAATACATATGTGTTATAATCGCTTCTGAGCTCACGCAGACTAAAACACAAAAAAACATAGCCAAACAGACAGATAGATGAAATAGAACATCTGTATTGAATTTTTGTTGGCGTTAACCGGCTAAATGATTACTGCCGGGTTACAACTTACGCCGCGCCCCGCTTGAGTAAGGAGGCCATGCCTCAAAGGTTGATCCCCGATTGGCCCTCGCAGGCCAACCGGAGAAGAATCTAACAACAGAATTTGTGACTTAAATAAATGACATTTGAGTCCATATTACTCTGACGTCAAAGTGTCTCGAAGCTCGAAATCGCTCAACGTTAATCTTGTGCTAATGGTACAGGTGGTGCTGAAAACACAGCGAACAAATTGCATACCATTACCGCCTAGCCGCCGCTTCCGCTCTAGACGCCATTCTCAGGAATTACTACCTCGCCGTGGGTAACTACGTAATCAATAAGCAACTGCCGAGTTTTTGCAGGTTCTTCTCAGTTAAGAGGCCGGCGATCGCCGCCCGCAACTTCTATTCAACCCGCTAATATAAATTTGCCGGTATAGTGCTATCTCTGTTTGGCTGATGACACATGATCGCGTGCGCAAGTGCGATAGCAATATGAACATTCAGAATTTATTATACATTTAGTCTTGTTCCGTTAATCCCAAAAATGATGAATGAAAACTTGGATTTTAACTTCCTGTTGTTATTGTAACTTGACAATATAGGCTATGTTTCTGATCAATTAGTAGGTAAGATGTCGTTGGGTTTAATAATAAGGAGAAAACATGTCATTAATGTCGTAAAAACATGCAAAACGCAATTCGCTTACATTTAATTTTGGGAAAGTATTTTGAAAATATAATTATCCAGGGACCTAGATAAAAACAAGTTCATTTGGTGGAAATATTTTCGAATTACAAATTATTTTGGTATTACGTTTATATGGGCAATTCACCCTCCGCTGGCACCTTAAATTTTCTTTCTGAACCGGTGGTAGAGCCTTGACATTTCATAAGTGTAAAGTGACGATCTTTAAAATCGTGCATTGTCGAGTCAACATCTCCTGAAGATGGTCAGGTATCGGAGTGAAACGTACGTTGAGGATAGTTTGGAAGTTTCAGTGGTTTGGTGAAAATCGCGGGCTGTAAGTGCGGGATACACACTGTACCAAATACATTTACCTATTGTCGCGCATAATAGCGAATTAAACTTCTAGTTCCTTCATTAGAGATCTGATGCTCAGACAACAATTGATATTGGAAATAATATTATATTAATAGAACGAGACTAACCTTCGTAACTGGCGTGCCATTGGCCTCCATCGGGTGCAGACTCGCTGAGGAAAATTGGCACTGCACCAGTAGCCTACTTGTGAAGCTCATAAATATAGATTGAAGGGTAAACTTTACTATGTAAACAACTTGGCGTAACTACCTACTACAAATATTTCCTCGTCGTCGTCGTGTCAACCAATAGACGTCCATTACTAGGCATCTTCTAGGCAAGCGCGCTCCACCTTAGGCGGCATAACTGCTTCCAGCTAGTCTGATTGCAGCCAAGAGCTGGTCTATACATTAATTTAAAAAAAGTGTGTGTGCAATTCACACATGGCAGAAGCACAGTAAACAGATACAACCAGTATGGAAACTATCGACGCGACTCCAAGCGCTCGTCGCAGTGCCGTCAGTAGTGAGTGCCACGTCATCGAATGTTCGATGCACACGTTTGTGTGAGTGAGGCTGTTTCGAACGTTTCTAGGTAGTTTCCATACTGGTTGTATCTGTTTACTGTGGCAGAAGTGAAACTTCAGAAAAGTAGCCTACGAGAGAATGAGATAAATATAATTCGTATTCTATCTCATTCTCTCGCAGGCTTAATCCTATATATGTTTGTCTCTTTTTGGTTTCGCTTTTTCGTTTCATTGAATTTTCAAATCACAACGATTATAAAGATGTTTCACTTCAAAAAGTGTATGAGTGCAATTCACACACGGCAGAAGTGAAACTTCAGAAAGGTAGCGTACGAAAGTATGAGATAAATTTATTCTCATTCTCTTGCAGGCTAAGTAGTCTACGAGATCTTACTTCTTACTATCTTACTAATATTATAAATGCGAAAGTTTGGATGTATGGATGTCTGGATGTATGGATGGATGTTTGTTACTCAATCACGCCCCAACGGCTGAACGGATCTAGATGAAATTTGGCACAGAGATAGATTATAGTCTGGAATAACACATAGGCTACTTTTTATCCCGGAAAATTAAAGAGTTCCCGCGGGAACCGCAAAACCTCGATCCACGCGTACGAAGTCGCGGGCGTCCGCTAGTAATAAGATAAATATAACTTGTATCCTATCTCATTCTCTCGCAGGTTAAATCCTATATATGTATGTTTGTCTCTTTTTGGTGTCGCTTTTTCATTTCATTTTTTCGTTTCGTTGAATTTTCAATTCACAACGATTGTAAAGAACTTTCTCTTCAAAAACAGCTTTTAGAAGCTTTTATGGAAACAAACAAAAACCAGTATGCTGTCTCTGCAAGAAATGACATGAGACATTAAGAGCTGCATTACTTTCTGTTCTGATCCTGGTTTTTTCTTCTTTACAGTACTTACCTACTGTCTGATTTTTAAATTCTAGTGCATTTCTGTATAAAACTTCAATGTTCTGTCTCTGCTCAATTTTTTTGGATATCATTTAATTTAATGTACCTACTATGCTATTTTTTTGGCTTTATTTTATTTTATTTATTCAGGTTAACACACAACAACAAGGCTTTGGAAGAAAATATTTGGTATGGCCAAAAAACTACTCCAAATATCAACTCTAATGATCCGAAATACGTCAGTAATATTTATAGAAAAGTTCCTAGACATGAAATTACCTTATGTCTCAGCTCCCATCACACTTGAAACGATAGGTATGGGGTCTTTCATCAAGGATTGATGCATTATCCCCTGCATCGCTATGGATTTAAGATTCAAAATCCAATTTTGCTGAATAAACAGCACACGTTCATGGCAAGTCACGAACTGTAAAGGGTTCGGTAGTTAGTTGGGAATTTACTACGATTAACTATCGCCTCGTGTGTTTACGAGTGTGCAGTAACGAACGGTTTGCGCTTATTATAGTGCGAGATTTAAGTGGGTTGTAGGTATATCGTTGGTCTAGTGGTTAGCATGTTCGACTGCGGCCGTCGAGGTACCCGGTTCGAGTCCCGGGTCGGACCATAAAGAAAATTCTCAGTACTAGCCCGGAGTTATGAAGTTGGCGGTGTTTCACCCCCGTGCATCGGAGAGCACGTTAAGCTGCTTCTCTCTCCGGTCGTGTCGGATTTTCCGTCCCATCAGGCTATGAGAGTAAAGGAACAGTGTGCACATGTGTTAGCGCACACACCTGTGCACTATAATATCAGTTAGGATTTAGGATATCAATTATATAATTCACGACAGTTTAAGCGCTGATGTGATGAAGTACTTACATTATTTATAATATTATGTTACATTTACCCAAGCCCATATTTTTACATTTACCCAAGCCCATATTTTTATTAAATACCACGCCCTTTCAAAATTGCCACGAAAAATGACCTAGTAAATAATGGTCAATGATGAAACAATTAGCGAATTGCCGTTAATTATTTATTTACACCAGCGTGCTCATTTAATATCGATTCAATGGCAGCGCGTTATTCGCTAATTGCTTTGCCGATTACGAACCGATCAGCTATGAGCTCTGCATGTTATTTTAATTTTTAATGTAAAGGATACGGCTCAATCAAATATGTAATAAATAATAATGTGGGATGGGCAGGTGATAAGCGCTTGTTTATATTAATAGGAAGGTATACTTTCAGGCTGGTGTCGGGCCCGGGGACCCTTCTCGAATCAAACTTAACTTAGAACTTGGTATCTAAGAACTTGTAATCACGACTCCGTGGTAAAAACTTCGTTAGCGCGTTTCAGACTCAGTATCATTGACTTACATATCGATGCTCAGTACATTTTACTTGTGGGGATTTCTTTTTTTTTTTTTTAATCTCATTTTTATTTTTGGGGTTTTTATTATATATAACATGTCAACCCCATCGAAACATTATTTAAATACATTTAACAAATAGAGAAAAAAAAAACCTTAACATAACTAACACAAAAATAAAAAAAAACTATCACATAACATAAGTCGACGTCCGAAGAAGGTCACCGATGGCAAGCAGTGACCAAATTAATCAAACTTTTCGCCGATTCTGATGTGGGACTTGCCAGAACGCTCTGGAAGAGTTCCACATCCAGTCTATTCCATTTAAATTTTGCCATCAGTGACCGTCGTTCGATCACGTTCTTCTGACACTCTATAAATATGTGTAGCAAATCGTCTATCGTGCCACAAACATCGCAATTAGGCGAACTGACCTTTTTCATAAGGTGGGCGAACTTATTAGACGGGTAGTGTCCCGAACGAAGTCTGCATAGGGTTTTGATGCTCGACCTATTGATTTTAACAGATCCGAACCATGGTATTTGAAATGGCTCACATTGGATCGTTCTGTACCAAATACCCTTTTCTCTAGAACGTAAATCAAAAGATTATTTCCAAAAAATAAAGGGATTTCTTCGTATCCCCACTAAGTAGCGACATCTAATGTAGTTATGTAGGGACCGCCACATTAAAAACTTTTTGTATGTAGTTTCTCATCTACACATTATAGTAAGCATCTTCATTTGAACCCATTGCTTGTTGCTGACATCTACTAAGCACTAGCCTTATCTCTTTTCGAAATGAGAAGGGTTTTGGTCATGATGATACATTAAAGTCGAATCTAGAAAAATCACCGCCTATTAGTCTCCGAGAAAATCGATAGCAAACAAACATAGATATTACATACATTATCTTATATATTTCACTATTCTCACATTCTGGGGCATCTGGAAGAAATCTCTTCAAGAGATAAGTTGTCCTTGTGCATGTCCTTTCAATGTTTATGTTTTATTTTTAAGTTAGGTACAGAATGTATAAATAAATAAATAAATACTACATACATACATACGGGTCGAATACAGAACAATACATCGGAACAACCTGTACAGTGTACCTACAGTATAGAGCCCGATAGAGAACTATTCTAGATTTGTTTGTGTCCAATATGCTCTGCAAAAATGTAAAGTTTTGTATATAAGAACAGTTCGACGAGTTACCTTAGAAGGCTTAGAACATTAAACGATTAATTTGTTTCATAAAGTAACACCTTGCTTGTCTCGTTTCCAGACCATCGAATCTCCCAGCGAAATGTACGGAAGAAGCGCTCCGGCATAAGGCTGAACACGCGCGTATGGTCGAGGCGGCGAGGCGCCGGGTCGAGCGCGAGGCGGCCGCGAGGCACGCGCGTCTGCAGGAGTCGCTGCGTATGGAGGAGCGCCTCGCGAGGCACGCGCGCGAGTGGACGCAGAACATACTGCCTGATTGGCATAACATGTGAGTTATTGGAGAGACCTTTGCGAGACTCCGCTGGCTTAGAAGTATTAATTAACCGACATCAGCTCCACACGTTCTCAAGTATCGGTCAAGTTAACACACCTTTTCCAGACGTTTTCCACACGAGTTTTTCCTCCACCGTTCGAAGCAAATGATATTTAAGGCGAGTCACCTCAGCTCAGCGGTGAATACTGGTTTGCTAGATCAAATGTTTTCGGTGTTTACTATTAAATAACGGTCTTACAAAAAATATCCGATACACTTAAAGATATTGTCTAAAGAATGTGCTAATTTGTTACACGACAAGATGTACTTTACTCGATCAAAAAAATCTTGAAACAGGCTAAATTAAAAGTTTAAAACGAATTTTTTATTAATAAAATTTTCGACTTCGCTCATAATTTTTATATGGATAAATTTCTCTTGAAGTATCAATGAGAACCTGCTAAACTTTGTTTCAAACTGAAGTCCTATATTTATTTAATTCAAATTAATCCCAGAACTTGAACGTTGCCAAGCGGTTTCAGAACATACCGCGCTGCCCGCTTCCCCGCCAGTCTCTACGAGAAACGTACTGCGAGACGCGCGGGCGACACCCCACACCTCACCTCCTAAAATCTTGCCGGTGACTCGCCTTAATTTCTTAAAAAGTTATGGCGTATAACTCCGCAAAGATAAGAGGTGAAAAGTTTCTAAACCATATTTTGGCTAATAAAGTAATATTTTGAAGGTTGACTATAATATGCGAATTATGTAGGAAAACTACAATAAGCAACGAACCGGTAAAGCTCAATCTTAAAATAGCTGGATAGACATACCTATGAGTGGTAAAATCAAATGCAGTGGCTTGCACAGTAGGATAGAATAGAATAGATACTTATTTTCAGGCAGGGCAATAAGCATTGAGCTTTAGCTTTTTTAACTAGGGTAAGCAATACTTTTATGCCTCTATGCCGTGCACGCCTCTGATTATGTGGTAAGAAGCGTTTTCCTGTTTTGATTGTCGGGCGGGTCTATTTTTGTTGTTTGCTCGTTTTCGATAAGTGCTTTTGCACCGAATGTTCTATTTTTACTGATGACTGCTTTAATATGTGTTTACAGCTTAGATTAATTGCTCCAAAGATGCGTCCACACTCCACAACGATAAATATTGTGTTATATTATGCGTTGTGTGTGGAAAAAACTGTCGTGTCAAAACTAGAAACTTTTTGTTCATGATTTCGACGAAATTGTTTGAAGTAAAATTAAATGCTCAGTTTTTGGGGAAAAATTAAAGCTTAAATTTTCAGAGAATATTATATGATTGTCCCCGCTTATGCCTCTCATAATCTTATCTATGGCCCTATCTACCACTTCATCCACCCTATCTATAGAATGCGAAAGTTTGGATGGATGGATGTATGGATGGATGTTTGTTACTTAATCACGCCATAACAACTGAACGAACCTGGCTGAAATTTGGCACAGAGATAGATTATAGCCTGGAATAGAATATTGCAATGCCCTGACGGGGCCTCATGTCTCTGTAATTGTATTATGAACATTGTACATTAAAGCAATAATAAATGAAAATGAAATGAAATAGCACATAGGCTACTGTATATCCCGGAAAATTAAAGAGTTACTGCGGGAACCAAAAACCTCAAACCCTGCAGACGAAGTCGCGCCGGGCATCCGCTAGTATTAAATGTAAGTTTTCCAATGTTCTTTTTCCTACGTAACAGGCCAAGGATTCGAATGTCGACCCCTTTGCTACCAAAGGGGTCGACATTCGAATCCTTGGCCTCGAAAGCAATACCACCACCACCACCATCACTACAGCCCATTAACGTCCCACTGCTGGGCACAGGCCTCCACTCTCATAGGAGAGAGGGAATTAGAGCTTAGACCCACCACGCTGCTCCATTGCGGGTTGGCGGGCTACAAATTACCTACAATACATTTATTGGAAATTCGAATCCTTGGCCTTCACATTTATTTAGTATACTAAACGATGCCTGCGACTTCGTCCGCGTGGAATAAGTTTCTTTAATTCCCACTATACCCATGCAAAAAATCACGTCGATCCGTTGCTCTGTTGCAGCGTGATTGATGGACAAACGAACAAATCGAACAAACCAACAAACAAACACACTTTCGCTTGTGATTGATGTCAGTTTACCTTTTTGTTTATTGTTTTTGTTTTAAGTGTGTGCAATAGAGTTTTATATATCTATCTATGAGTGTCAGTATTCGTCTCATGTTTCAGACTAATCCATCACTCGTTGATAGAAACGGGTTATATGTATTGTAATTATTCGAACAATGGCGGAGTTTTCCACTGCTCTATTGTAATATTTGTGTTTGCTGTTTTCTTCGCACCCAGCTATTGTTATTATTGTTCGAACTGTGCCCATTTCTAGTGCGAGTATGCATGTATAATTTTCGCAACAGTGTTTTGTTTTTGTCGTGGTGGTATTTCCGTTATTTATTTGTTTATTGTTCATGAAAGCTATTTATAGTCTGTCAAACTTATCTGACCCGGTGTCAGTGTTGCTAGTTTATATGAAAAATAAAATAAAAACAAAAACTTGCAATTTTTTTTAAATAAAAAAATAAAACTTTTTACCTAACCACCTAAAGGCCAAAATTTAAAAGTCGCTGGCATACGCTAGTTAATCAATAAATTTGAATAAAATTCAATAAATGGTTAGTATAATTCAATAAGAGATCACTCACAGTGATAAGGCCGCCTTTACTCTATAACAACTTTTAAATTGTGTCATAAAGTGTGTATCATTTCTGGTTGTGTGTAATAAAGTGTTTTTACTTACTTACTAAATGAAAACAATATTTTGTTTGTCCACAGGAAGAACAGCAAACGCACCCTAGACCTATGGTGGAGCGGCCTGCCACCCGCCATTAGAGGCAGAGTGTGGCAACTAGCCATCGATAACAAACTGAAAATCACCCACGAAAACTACCAGGACCTCGTCACCAAAGCGAAGCAAAAGCTACAAGAAGCACAATTAAGAAGAAAGAGGTTAAAAATCAACTCGAAAAACTCGTGCAATTGCAAACAAGATGGTAAAGTTGAGGATCAGAAAGCGGAAGATAGATTATCGGCTGGTGAGTTCGCGCGGGCCGAAGAGAGGTCGTCGAAAAGGTCTTCCAAAACTGATGCAGACGAAAAACCTGATAAACAGAGATTAGGTATTTATAACGAACTTTTTGTTGCCACTTTTTCAATAGTCCGTGTCACGAAAGAAGTCTCCTAGAGACGGCGCTAGTAGTGGCACGTTTAAGCAATTTTATTGTATGTAACACATTATGTTTTTTTAATATAGTATATAGGCTATTGCTTAGCTGCAATCAGACTTGCTTGCAAGTGGTGATGCAGCCTAAGGTGGAGCGCGCTTGCCTAGAAGATAGCTATTCACTCTTGATTTGAAGGTACCTATATTAAAAGATGAGGGGAAAACGAGGGCACTCCATACCCTAGCGGTTCGAATTAGGAACGAGGAAGCACATCGCAGTATGTGTATGGAACATACTGTATGATAATATGTAGTTTCACTGGTTGCCATGGGACTTCTTTCGGGACTTTAAGTAGTTAGCCGGGATTTCTCGGGTACCCGAAAGAATACCCTATTTCGTTCTCGGTCGGACATGAAATGCTAGTAAACAACCAAATGTAGTTCTACATTCTAGCGGCTCGTCGTCTATACCACGTCGAGACGGTTTAAGTGTGAGATCTATAGAGCGAACTTTGACTTTGTTTAGACTTATGACATCGTTAAAACGAGACAGATTTATGTTACTCACATAAGTCCATCTCGTTTTAACTCTGAGTAAAGTCTGAGCCAAGTCAAAGTACGCTCTATAGATCTCTGCATATGTGTGAGATCTATAGAGCGAACTTTGACTTTGTTTAGACTTAAGACATCGTTAAAACGAGACAGATTTATGTTACTCACATAAGTCCATCTCGTTTTAACTCTGAGTAAAGTCTGAGCCAAGTCAAAGTACGCTCTATAGATCTCTGCATATGTGTGAGATCTTTAGAGCGAACTTTGACTTTGTTTAGACTTAAGACATCGTTAAAACGAGACAGATTTATGTTACTCACATAAGTCCATCTCGTTTTAACTCTGAGTACTAACTCCTGAATAAAACTTAATAACTCATTTTATGAAAGGCATTATGCAAAGTTCGTTTGATTTGTTGAAAATGAAACGTGTGAGCCATGTCAAAGTACGCTCTATAGATCTCAGATTAAGATTCAAAATTCTTCATAATGTTTTTTTTTCTACATTAAATAGAGTAACCCCTGAGTTTCTTGCTGGTTCAGAAGAACCAGAATGAGAATCATGAACAGTTGAAGAAAGCATAAAAGTTTACTTCAATAAAATCTATGTATTTATCTATTGAATATAAAATCTGTGTTCTAGTACTACATTTAAATAGTTGCTTACTTATGTAATTATATTTAAACGCCCCGTTTGTATGGAAAGGAAAACCCAGAATTTCGTACTAAAAATCTCCAAAACTTTGGCTAATTTGTGTGAAAAAAAAATAATATGAATGTTTACAGGTTTGCCCAGAAACTTCAGCGAGCAAAACCTAAAGACGTTAACGGTCGAACCGCCAAAGAAATGCTGTTCGAAATCCAACCCTAATCTACTGGACTATAGTGACGAGTGTTCAATGGAGCTGATACAGCTGGATATAGCGAGGACTTTCCCTCACCTGTGTATATTCCAGCCTGGAGGGCCGTACTTTGACGTTCTTCATGAGTTACTGGCGGCCTATGTGTGTTATAGGCCTGATATTGGGTATATACAGGTATGTATCATTGACATCATCATCGTCATCATTATCATTGTCATTATCATCATCATTATCATCATCATTATCATTATCATTGTCATTATCATTATACAAGTATGTTATTGTGATCACCTCGATGCCTGCCTCGTTGATCTAGTCACCTAGTGGTTAGCATGTTCAACTGCTGAGTTTCTTGCCGGCTCTTCTCAGTAGAACAGCTTTCCGAACCGGTGGTCTCAACGTTTCATAAGTGACACAAGTTGTCCTACGTGAAATAAATAAATCATTTATCATTTAACTGCAACCGACGTTCCCGGGTTCGAGTCCCGAATCGGGCCATAATTAAGTGTTGGGTTTTTCTGACTAGAAATTCTGAGTACTAGCCCGGAGTTAGGAAGTTGGCGGTGTTTCACCCCCGTGCCTCGGAGAGCACGTTAAGCCGTCGGTCCCGGTTATTATCACTAACATGTTATTAGTCCTTAGAGCCCGCCAACCTGCACCGGAGCATAATGGTTAGGTCTAAGCTCTAATATGAGAGTGGAGGCCTGTGCCCAGCAGTGGGATGTTAATGGGCTGTAGTGTTGGTAGTGGTGATGAAATCGGGCATTAGTGTTTGTAGCGGTCTTCGCAGTTCGCACATAATCCAATAGATGGCATTACTAGTAGCGCAAGATGAACACGAAGAGCCCAACTCACGCTAACGAAGCGTTCTCTGAATTAGACTACATATACGACCTCCAACGATGTACGGTCGGACCAGTGGTCCCCGAGCACAACACCCGCTCGGTGGATGATCATCCTTTGTTACGGTCGAGTCATGTCACCTGCTCCCGTACACTGTACAGTGTTACTTCAACAAAGGTTAACATTATTACTTTGCATGTCCCAGGGTATGTCGTTCATAGCGGCAGTGCTGATTCTGAACATGGAGGCGCCTCAGGCGTTTGTCTGTTTCGCGAACTTGCTGGACGGACCCGTACTGAGGGCTGCCTTCACTAGGGACGGCGATACTATGCAGGTAACTTCCCCTAAACCTTGAAAACTTATCGATACTTGTATTTTTAAACTTATTTTAATGTAAAATTTTGAGATACTATTCACCCTAGTACAATATAAGTGAACGTTATTAAAAAAAATAAAAAGATGACTGATTGGGCTGCCATATTGATTTTATTTCAAAAAAATATATAGTTGTAATTGTCACTTGGGATGGTGTAAGGATTCTAACGAAATCCCATACATCCAAATCTGTTCTGGCATTAAGAAGTTATGATGGAACTAGCGAATGCCCGCGACTTCGTCTGCGTGATTTGAGGTTTTTTTGGTTTCCGCAGGAACTCTTTAATTTTCCGGGATAAAAAGTAGCCTGTGTGCTATTCCAGACTATAATCCTATCTCTGTGACAAATTTCAGCCAGATCCGTTCAGCCGTTCGGGTGTGATTGAGTAACAAACATCCATACATATATCTAAACTTTCGCATTTATAATAATAGAAAGAGTAAGATAAAAAATCTCACATACATACATATCGACCCTGAAAACATTACACTCCTTTTTTTTGGGCAGTCGTCCGTCCTTCTCATTTCAGGGGTGTATAGTGTATACCTACTGAATACCGTGTTGACTAAGCTATGACGTCACTAACTACAATTCAATGAAAACTACCACACTTTAATTCGATTTCACATCTTTCCAGCGTTTATGGAAAGCCTACGCAACCCTTCTGCAACACAACCTGCCTGCCTTAGCGGACGTGGTGGCTCCAGAACTATATCTGTTAGAGTGGCTCTACACGGCGTTCGCTAAAGCCATGCCACTGGACGCCGCGTGCAGAGTGTGGGACGTCTTCCTAAGGGACGGCGATACCTTCCTCTTCAACACAGCACTGGGTGAGTGCAGACTGGCTCCTGAACTATATCTGTTAGAGTGGCTCTACACGGCGTTCGCTAAAGCCATGCCACTGGACGCCGCGTGCAGAGTGTGGGACGTCTTCCTAAGGGACGGCGATACCTTCCTCTTCAACACAGCACTGGGTGAGTGCAGACTGGCTCCTGAACTATATCTGTTAGAGTGGCTCTACACGGCGTTCGCTAAAGCCATGCCACTGGACGCCGCGTGCAGAGTGTGGGACGTCTTCCTAAGGGACGGCGATACCTTCCTCTTCAACACAGCACTGGGTGAGTGCAGACTGGCTCCTGAACTATATCTGTTAGAGTGGCTCTACACGGCGTTCGCTAAAGCCATGCCACTGGACGCCGCGTGCAGAGTGTGGGACGTCTTCCTAAGGGACGGCGATACCTTTCTCTTCAACACAGCACTGGGTGAGTGCAGACTGGCTCCTGAACTATATCTGTTAGAGTGGCTCTACACGGCGTTCGCTAAAGCCATGCCACTGGACGCCGCGTGCAGAGTGTGGGACGTCTTCCTAAGGGACGGCGATACCTTCCTCTTCAACACAGCACTGGGTGAGTGCAGACTGGCTCCTGAACTATATCTGTTAGAGTGGCTCTACACGGCGTTCGCTAAAGCCATGCCACTGGACGCCGCGTGCAGAGTGTGGGACGTCTTCCTAAGGGACGGCGATACCTTCCTCTTCAACACAGCACTGGGTGAGTGCAGACTGGCTCCTGAACTATATCTGTTAGAGTGGCTCTACACGGCGTTCGCTAAAGCCATGCCACTGGACGCCGCGTGCAGAGTGTGGGACGTCTTCCTAAGGGACGGCGATACCTTCCTCTTCAACACAGCACTGGGTGAGTGCAGACTGGCTCCTGAACTATATCTGTTAGAGTGGCTCTACACGGCGTTCGCTAAAGCCATGCCACTGGACGCCGCGTGCAGAGTGTGGGACGTCTTCCTAAGGGATGGCGATACCTTCCTCTTCAACACAGCACTGGGTGAGTGCAGACTGGCTCCTGAACTATATCTGTTAGAGTGGCTCTACACGGCGTTCGCTAAAGCCATGCCACTGGACGCCGCGTGCAGAGTGTGGGACGTCTTCCTAAGGGACGGCGATACCTTCCTCTTCAACACAGCACTGGGTGAGTGCAGACTGGCTCCTGAACTATATCTGTTAGAGTGGCTCTACACGGCGTTCGCTAAAGCCATGCCACTGGACGCCGCGTGCAGAGTGTGGGACGTCTTCCTAAGGGACGGCGATACCTTCCTCTTCAACACAGCACTGGGTGAGTGCAGACTGGCTCCTGAACTATATCTGTTAGAGTGGCTCTACACGGCGTTCGCTAAAGCCATGCCACTGGACGCCGCGTGCAGAGTGTGGGACGTCTTCCTAAGGGACGGCGATACCTTCCTCTTCAACACAGCACTGGGTGAGTGCAGACTGGCTCCTGAACTATATCTGTTAGAGTGGCTCTACACGGCGTTCGCTAAAGCCATGCCACTGGACGCCGCGTGCAGAGTGTGGGACGTCTTCCTAAGGGATGGCGATACCTTCCTCTTCAACACAGCACTGGGTGAGTGCAGACTGGCTCCTGAACTATATCTGTTAGAGTGGCTCTACACGGCGTTCGCTAAAGCCATGCCACTGGACGCCGCGTGCAGAGTGTGGGACGTCTTCCTAAGGGACGGCGATACCTTCCTCTTCAACACAGCACTGGGTGAGTGCAGACTGGCTCCTGAACTATATATGTTAGAGTGGCTCTACACGGCGTTCGCTAAAGCCATGCCACTGGACGCCGCGTGCAGAGTGTGGGACGTCTTCCTAAGGGACGGCGATACCTTCCTCTTCAACACAGCACTGGGTGAGTGCAGACTGGCTCCTGAACTATATCTGTTAGAGTGGCTCTACACGGCGTTCGCTAAAGCCATGCCACTGGACGCCGCGTGCAGAGTGTGGGACGTCTTCCTAAGGGACGGCGATACCTTCCTCTTCAACACAGCACTGGGTGAGTGCAGACTGGCTCCTGAACTATATCTGTTAGAGTGGCTCTACACGGCGTTCGCTAAAGCCATGCCACTGGACGCCGCGTGCAGAGTGTGGGACGTCTTCCTAAGGGACGGCGATACCTTCCTCTTCAACACAGCACTGGGTGAGTGCAGACTGGCTCCTGAACTATATCTGTTAGAGTGGCTCTACACGGCGTTCGCTAAAGCCATGCCACTGGACGCCGCGTGCAGAGTGTGGGACGTCTTCCTAAGGGACGGCGATACCTTCCTCTTCAACACAGCACTGGGTGAGTGCAGACTGGCTCCTGAACTATATCTGTTAGAGTGGCTCTACACGGCGTTCGCTAAAGCCATGCCACTGGACGCCGCGTGCAGAGTGTGGGACGTCTTCCTAAGGGATGGCGATACCTTCCTCTTCAACACAGCACTGGGTGAGTGCAGACTGGCTCCTGAACTATATCTGTTAGAGTGGCTCTACACGGCGTTCGCTAAAGCCATGCCACTGGACGCCGCGTGCAGAGTGTGGGACGTCTTCCTAAGGGACGGCGATACCTTCCTCTTCAACACAGCACTGGGTGAGTGCAGACTGGCTCCTGAACTATATCTGTTAGAGTGGCTCTACACGGCGTTCGCTAAAGCCATGCCACTGGACGCCGCGTGCAGAGTGTGTGACGTCTTCCTAAGGGACGGCGATACCTTCCTCTTCAACACAGCACTGGGTGAGTGCAGACTGGCTCCTGAACTATATCTGTTAGAGTGGCTCTACACGGCGTTCGCTAAAGCCATGCCACTGGACGCCGCGTGCAGAGTGTGGGACGTCTTCCTAAGGGACGGCGATACCTTCCTCTTCAACACAGCACTGGGTGAGTGCAGACTGGCTCCTGAACTATATCTGTTAGAGTGGCTCTACACGGCGTTCGCTAAAGCCATGCCACTGGACGCCGCGTGCAGAGTGTGGGACGTCTTCCTAAGGGACGGCGATACCTTCCTCTTCAACACAGCACTGGGTGAGTGCAGACTGGCTCCTGAACTATATCTGTTAGAGTGGCTCTACACGGCGTTCGCTAAAGCCATGCCTCTGGACGCCGCGTGCAGAGTGTGGGACGTCTTCCTAAGGGACGGCGATACCTTCATCTTCAACACAGCACTGGGTGAGTGCAGACTGGCTCCTGAACTATATCTGTTAGAGTGGCTCTACACGGCGTTCGCTAAAGCCATGCCACTGGACGCCGCGTGCAGAGTGTGGGACGTCTTCCTAAGGGACGGCGATACCTTCCTCTTCAACACAGCACTGGGTGAGTGCAGACTGGCTCCTGAACTATATCTGTTAGAGTGGCTCTACACGGCGATCGCTAAAGCCATGCCACTGCCCATGCCATACATATTCCAATAACCAGTTTCAAAACATACAGTGAGATGACGCCCTTGATATTTACAAACAACTAAAGTTAGCTTGGGTTTATTGTCGTTGCACCTACATGCCTGGACGACAGATATGAGGCTACGCTCGCACTGCGAAATAAATCAGTTTCTGCCCTGGTCATAGTGTGTGAATTTGAGAAAACACAAGAGTTTTATTTGCGGGACCATTTAGCGGCGTATGCGGTCAAATTTTTATTATTTTTCATCAAAATAGTAAAAGTTGGTTGTTCTGCTGGGTTCCGCCGGTCGGTATTATCATACCATCCCCGTGACCCCGCAAGATAGCTCAACCTATTTTACACGTCTCTGTTGATGGATCAACTGTATAAAGTACAGACTACAGTCCATCAAACTTTAAATCTGACCCGGTGGCCAAAATAGGAACTATTTTTTATACCTGTTAAGGTTTTTTTTTTCATATCTACTAGCGACGCTGTCGCCGGGTCAGATAAGTAAGATATCTCTTTAGATTGTGACAGTCCCTACAACTCTTCCAATAGCACAAAAACAAAAAATAAAGTTCACTGTTTCATCCTCAGGTATACTCCACTTATACCAAGACGAGCTCAAAGACATGGACTTCATAGCGGCTGCCCAGTTCCTCACCAAGCTCCCCGAGGACCTGGACCCTGAGGCACTCTTCAGAAGCATCTCCTCCGTCTCCATGACCCTGGCCGGTATGTCATTCGAGGAGCTGGTCTCCTGCTGCAGTCTCGACGATGATTTCAGCGCGAGGTTATGATACTATGCCGGGGAACTGTGGGACCTTATGCATCTGAGGACCTCTTGGAGGTTATAGCGGTCACTAAGAATCACAATATTATATTATTGTATACCTTTGAAACACAAGCGTCGTTGGCGACCCGCAAGACAAAAGTTTCGCGCTCGTTTTTCTCGCGTAAATTCTTATTTTTTTTTAATTTACAAAAATTCGCACTTGCTGCGCTTGCGCTTTTTATACTCATTTACTTTTGTTGTTGTACCCTCATTGTTTAAAACGCTACTCTCGAGTTTGTTGTTTTTGTTCAATTTCTTTGTTCGACTATATTTTGTACATATATTAATGAATGATAAAAAAACATATTGGATTTAATAAATTCTTTACTCCACTGAATTATTGTAGATAGGTATTTAAATAAATTAAAAGATTTCCCATCTTAGATGAAAGTTTCCCAATGTTTTTGTGTACATAATTGTCTTAAATTAGACTATGTATGAGGTATTTTATTAGTGTCTGTATAAATAACTATAAAATTAGATCATTTCTGGCCTGACTTTTCAAATAATTCTATAGTTCATTATACTGTCTAACATACATACTACATTTCCTCTTAAATCACAAGTAAAGTTAAATTTTATGCCAATATAAATTGTGTGTGAATTATTCATATAAATAATTAACATACAATCCATACGTCAATACTGAATAATTTAGATAGTTATTTCAAAATAGATAGTCTTTAAAAATAATAATGTCACCCTGGTCTGGCCTGGTGGGAGGCTTCGGCCGTGGCTAGTTACCACCCTACCGGCAAAGACGTGCCGCCAAGCGATTTAGCGTTCCGGTACGATGCCGTGTAGAAACCTAAGGGGTATGGGTTTAATATAACTGCCATGCCCCTAACAGGTTAGCCCGCTACCATCTTAGACTGCATCATCACTTACCATCAGGTGAGATCGTAGTCAAGGGCTAGCTTGTAGTGGATAAAAAAAAAAAAAAAAAAACCTACTTTTACTCTAAGAAAAGTAGCATTTGAAAACATATCATATTTAAAAATATTAATAGTATAATATTATTCTTTTGAAAAATGTCTGATAATAATATATAAATTGAATATAAAAAACATTTATATGTATCGGATATTTTATCAAATAAACTATTAATCAATATTCTCCTTACATTTAGCCGATTTGTTCATAATGGCCGATTTACATTACTCATCAACTTAATAATTATGTTCAAGTAATACGAGCCGTCAATCGCATCCCATTCCAAAGTGACTGGAAAAGACAGGCAGCGATCCAAAAGTGATCAATACATTATAGATTCTGCATCAGTAAATTCTGTCTATCATGACTTCATAAAGTACTAACGGAACAGGTAATAATAATAATTCTATCCAGACATTTTACATGCAAACATCACCATTCATTAATCATGAATAAATTGATTGATTATCCGTTAATTACAGCAGTACTGCGGGAAAACTGACAGTTAATTTTATCGTATAATAATGGACGTGTTACAGTTAAAATAAATAATAATAAAAAATCCACAATAAAACTTTCGTCGATCGATGAAAAAAAACCATTTGAATTTGATCCTATATGTATAGTTAAGAGGCCGGTTCGCGCCGCTCGCAATTTCTATTCGAACCGCAAATATAAATTTGCCGGTATATTGCTATCTCTGTTTGGCTGATGATACATGATCGCGTGCAAGCGAGATAGCAATATGAGCGTAGCAGAATTTGTTATACATTTAGTCTTGTTCCGTGAATACCAAAAATGATGAATGAAAAATTGTTGTGTTTTTAACTTCGTGTTGTTATTCCGTAGCTTGACAATATAGGCTATGTTCCTGATCAATTAGTACGTGAGATATCGTTGGTTTTAATATGAAACAAATAAGGAGAAAACATGTCATTTATGTCATAAAAACATGCAAAACGCAATGTGCTTACATTTAATTTTGGGAAAGTATTTTGAAAAAATAATTATCCAGGGACCTAGATAAATACAAGTTCAATCTTAATAATCGCATAATATGGTGGAAATATTCTCGAATTACAAATTATTTTGGTATTACGTTTGTATGGGCAATTCCCCCTCCGCTGGGACCTTAAGCGATGGAATAAAAGTTGATGCAGCGACTATTGTAATGTGAACCGGCCCTAACGCCAGTGCTGTACATATACATATGTATTGTAAATAATCGAAATATAAAAATCGTCAATTAAAATATAAATATTTGCTATTATTAATTAAATAATTAGATTTATTAATAAATAATTATAATGTAACGCAACCAACGAGTAGTAGGACCGGCCTAATAGTTAAACGAATCGAAGGATCTTTCGACATCTAATCTTAACTCTAGTTTTATCTATTGTAATAAAATGTATAACTTATTATATTGGCGTAGGTGAAGTTTGATTCGAAAATATTAAATCGATTATTCCATCAATATCCTCGAGATATCGAATTTCGTGAAAAACTTTTAAACTTACGTCAATATTTATTGTGTACTGTATTTGTATATGTTGCTGCAGTATTTATTTAATAAAAAAGAGGTTTTTTTAAAATAAAATAAGTGTGAAATTGGTTTTTCGAAAAACTACGAAAAATATGTTCAGATTAAAAATAGGACAGATAATGGATCTCTATCAAGTCAAATACATACATTTTTATATATAATACATACATTTCTATATTATATTTTTAATTCTTAGTGCTAGAAACTCTATTAAAATATAATATATAAAAATTATATTAAATCAAAATATATAAGTTGACTAAAAGTCACATTTAATTAAAAAAAGGTACTCCATGTAGATAAATTTTACAGCAACATAACTATATAATGTCTATACTATGTCTCGTCTACATGTCTATATAAAATCAATTAAGTAGATGTATAAATATTTATTAGTCATGGTTTATACAGAAATGGCTGTTGCATTGCGACATATAAACGCTTACTTGTCGACTGTATAAACCATGCCCTAAACAGCTTTAAATCAATAACATGATGTACGGATCTTGCCACGCGGTTGAAAAATACCTTAATATTGTTAATATTAAAAAAATATATTGATATCTATTTTGTTGTAAACTAAACTTTGAATGACCAAAATAATAGATGCTTACTTGAGGAATTAATTTGATCGACAGCTTTTAAATTAATCAAAATTGGTTTAAAATCCTTATTTGTCAGTAAATATTTCTTGGGCGATTTAAAAATCTCAATAATTTAATCAGTCTTGTTAGCCATATTGTGTAAATTGCTGCACCAATCATTGTTACAGTCTCAATTGTTGTGATTGGTTGAAGTTATGGTATTCTTGCTGCAGCAATGGATTTTAGCCAATAGCAGATCGTTAGTTCGTACAACTTAATTTAACAGTTGTTAGTTAAAGTTAATGGAACTAATAATCACTATACAAAATTGTGATCAGGAAAGCATGGTTTTTATTATGCTTGAGCATGTTTAATGTAAAACAAACTAAGGTTTTAGCTTAAGCTTTTTGTAATAATAACTATGTTATGGTTAATACTTTATAGTCACTTATTATTTTTAGCACTTCATACTAAATATTTTTGATTAACATTACTTACTTTATAAAAAATATACTTTGAAAATTTTTATATTGGGATTGGATTTACAGTAATGTGTATAAATTATTACAAAAAATGTTGAATAGCGATTTTTAATTTTGTATAAAAGATTTACGATTGTAATATTTTTGATTTTATTCAAATATTGATAATAATTAAATTTCAAATAATGGTTCATATTGCAATACGAATTTTCACAAAAGAAATTATAATATTATTAATAATGGGAATTTATATATTAATATCATTATATTGTTCAGAATTGGAAGCTAGCTAGCTTAATTTAAAATTAATTAAAATATTATATAATATGTGTGCGTGGTTTATTACTGTATATTGTTGTAATAATATTGATTGTATAATCGATAATAATTTGTATTTTCATTATAGTTGAATAAATTACAGTTGTGATGTTGACTGATATTAAAACAATGCCATCTCGATTAATTAAATAATTAATTATAATAATTAGGAATTTAATTGTCTATTTAAAGTAAGATGCAACTCGGCCCCAGATCTAAGTTTGATTGTATAATAAATTGATTAATACTGAATTTGTGTTTTTTTTTCTTTTACAGTCCGTTTTGTCCGTGTCCGTAGCATGTTTATGCAAATACTGTGCGGTAAATGTATTAATAGTTCCACTGATTATTGCCATGGGGCTTCTTTTGTTACGGACTATATTTACCACTCATACTCATATAGTAATTTGATATATAGACATCATAATAGAATCCTTCGTTAGCTCGAGATTTAAATTTCTAACTAGGGTTAACTTAAGAACCTTCGAGGCAAGAGTGAATAGGCATCTTCTAGGCAAGCGCGTTCATCTCATCATTGCTTTGCACCATTGATGTAGAATTTTTTTAGTACCTCATTCTATTTCAATGCTTTGCACTAAGCATGATTGTCGTCAAGCGCAAGCCTATCACGCAATAAAAAAAATGGCACTCGCAACAAAAACGAACTTTGCTATCTTGTTGAACTTTAAAATATGTACTTGGTCAATTCCAAGATTTTCACGTTAGCTGCGATCGCACCTGAGATGAAAACGGGCTAACTTTTAACAGATTGAGTATGGCAGCATTTAGTTTTATTTGCCTTTTTTTTTATCCACTACAAGTTAGCCCTTGACTACGATCTCACCTGATGATAAGTGATGATGCAGTCTAAGATGGTAGCGGGCTGACCTGTAAGGGGCATGGCAGTTATATTAAACCCATACCCCTTCGGTTTCTACACGGCATCGTACTGGAACGCTAAATCGCTTGGCGGCACGTCTTTGCCGGTAGGGTGGTAACTAGCCACGGCCGAAGCCTCCCACCAGGCCAGACCAGGGTAAATTCAGAAATTATAAATTCCCAAATTGACCCTGCCGGGGATCGAACCCAGGACCTCCGCACGTTAAGGCAACAGCGCTACACACTGCGCCACGGAGGTCGTCACCTATGTCACAGATTACAATTTAACGCATAATTTTTCGGTAGATTGTAATTTCTTAGGTAAATTATCCCGATAAAACCTGAATATTACCTGATTATTTATGTCGAACCCTATAACCTAACCTACAAGAAAGAGACAAGAAAACGTAAATACAATGAATATTTCAAAAATTTACACTCAGAAAATTAAACGGTTCACAATCTGTCGACAGTTTACAATATCGCTAGTTAGATTACAATCTAACGGTTTTTACAATCTTACGGTGACATCTATGATTTCACTGTATCGAGACCCTTATATAGACAAGAATTTCCCGGTAGGAAGCCTCCAATTCAGATAGAATTTAGAAACTATAAATTGTCAATCGACCCCGGGACCTCACTTTTATGTGAAAGCTGGTTTTTCGGTTGCCAACCCTAGAGAACAAAACTGAAATCTAAAAAAAATCTTTATATTATGTACTACTGAGCACGGTCTCCTCGCAGGATGAGAAAGGTTTTGGTCATAGTCCTCCACCCGATTACGGGTTACGATTATTATATTGCGTGGTGGGCTGAAGTTTGGCCACCCGCCCCCGCCTGGCCTTTCAGGTGCCGCGAGTTTTGGCCCGTGGCACAGAGTACGTACCCGTGGCTTGTTACCACGGCGTCGCGTCGCCACCCTGCCTACATACCTACTTCAGCTCGCAAAAGCGATAAAAAAAATTGGCAGTCAAGGAAAATTGACGTTCATAAGGACTGCCAATAGAAGTGAAAACTAAATCCATTCAATTTTACTTAGCATAAACATTTGAGTTTCTCACGAGTTTCTGACTGGGAAATGTAGAAAATAGTACATTATGGTACAAGTGTGTAATGTTGGTGATTACCACTGAGGCGCCACTGAGACCCGAGCCGTTAGGTGAGAGATAGCCGAGGACGGTAATCACTAATCATCAATACACACGTGTATCATACGACATTTTTCAACACCCCATTTGAAGAAAATAATACTAAAAAATAATTTTATTTAACTAGTAGATAAAATAAAAAAAAACTATAATTCACTTGTGAATAATAATAATAATAAAAAAATATTTAGTAGATAAATTAAAATAAAAACTCTGTAACTCACCTGTGAATAATACCTAGCAATGAAAAAGTCACAGTTTGATTATACGAGTAGGTGTCATGTGCCTAAATGCGGTGAAATTAGAGCCACTTTATGAGCAAGTGTGTTGAAAAGGTTATAAATATTAGCAACAACTTCAGTTAATTATGCACCTTAGAACTAACACATAAAGCTACATTACGATTGGAAAATATTATTATAGAAAATATATTTAAGACGAAGAGAGAAAACGTAGGAGTAACCTTTCAATCCAAAATAAAATCATTTTAAAAATATGTACAAAAATATTCATTATGAAATATAAAGAATTAATAAAAGTTTAATTTCGAATGTAGTATATTTACATTTAAGACCTTTTGTCTTCGTAACAACGCGAGCATGTCGGATGAGAGCATGTCGGTCACGGTCACGCGAATCCATAAATTTACCCTTCAACAATAATAACCTTACTTTTTTCAATCAGAACCTAGGTATAGTGTGCTTCCCGTTGACATATTGGATAGCAGGCGTTACTTTGCGGAAGTCCATGATAACCTTCTCATCTTGATGCTCCGGTGTCGGAGTGAAACGTACCTACGTTGAGAATAATTTGGAAGATTTGTGGTGTGGTGAATATTGCAAGATACACAGTAGCGTGGTAGCGTGCACAGTAGGTACACACTGTACCTACCACATAGATTTACCTACTGTGGCGGAATATAGCGAATTAAATTTCAAGTTCATTTACTTCCCATTGACCTAAAATCATGAAATTTAGCAAGAAGCAAGGTCTCACAGCACAATCCGAAAATCGTTAATTATGGTTCCGTACTCATAGGCCCATAGGGTGTCGAATTGTTTGTCAGGTGCTAGATACCAGTTTAGCGCCATGTTATGTACATATTTTCACAGCTGATTACGTGTTGTTATGATATATTTCTTGTTATTTACTAAAATAATTCATATTTTATAGTGACACGGGGTTCCGTGTGACTACACTGTGCGCGAGTCTGTCTCGCACTTGACCGGTTTTTCAGTTACTTTTGACTTACGACTGTTTTCGATTTTAAACGATACGCCGCTATAAATACATGATAGGTACATACATTTTAAGAACTCTTAATAAAGGATACCTAATACAATTCGCAGTAAATATCTATCAACTTATCCAAGTTAATTACGTCTTTTGTGACCCTAAATAGTTACGTCATACTCGAGAACTGAATGAGAAGCAATAACAGAGTCCAGCCGTGCCACGCAGACTCCTCAGCCCCAACAATTCATCTGTGCTATAAAGACGTCTTTATTATATGTATACTGTATAGGGTGAGATTTCGGGAGCGGCCGGTGTGGCGAAAACTGGAATTGTTTTACTATTACTACAATAATTCTAGTTTTCGCCACACCTACCTCTCTCTAACTACTGTTAGAGAATTTAATGTAATATTATTATTTACGGAACCACGAGGTTTAATTAAGAGATCGAACGCCACACACAATTATTTAAATACGAAAATAAATTGCTTCCGAATAGTTATATTACCAAGTATTAGCTAATTTTAATGCCTTTCAAAATAAGGACTTAAAAGTTAAAAGTTGTTATCATACTATAAAATATAATAATATAAAAGCGAAAGTGTGTACGTTTGTTTGTTTGTCCTTTAATCACGCCACAACAAAGCAACGGAGCGACCTGATTTTTTCAATGTACAGTTAAGGACCCGAAGAGTTACATAGGCTACCCTATGTCACTCTCCGCCCGCCGGGATAAAGTACTTTTTATCCCGGAAAATTAAGGAGTTCCCGTAGGAATTAAAAAACTTATTATCTACGCGGAAAAATTCGCAGGCATCAGCTAGTAGTGAGTATTTTTGTTATGAAGAATTGTTATAATTATTCATTTCTTGATTTTATTGTGATTATCTATACTAATTTATCTCTAAGTAAAAACTCATGTTTAGAAACATGACTCTAAAAGAATGCAATCTATCAATGCAAAGAATGAATGCTTACTATTCTATTTATAATCTTCTACTACTAATTATAATTACATAATATATATTTAGTTAGAGACCAAAGTATAATTTTGAACCTTGTCATTTCGCAAATAAAGATTTTATTTTATTTTATTATTTACTAATACTTACTACTGCAGGCAAAATTCTATTAAAGATAACGATTTTCAGACGCAATTTTTCTTATATCTCAAAATTAGTGCTCTGTTTCCTAAGCCCAACTCTCTCTTTTGGTCTATGTCTCTAATTAAGGGGTGCAAAATAAGAATAGACACGTTTTTGGAACGAATATGGAATACCTACGACCAACGCGAGGCATGTGCCTCGTACGTCCGCCTCGCAAAATGCGTACGAGGCCGCTTTTCGCCTTACTGACCGCTGCTAAATACTCACCCTGTATTATAATAGGGGTCCATTGAGACGCTGCTGTAGGTACGCATGCGTCGCTTTGGGGTGACTGACAGTCGTAGAAACGAATAACAACGCGTCGGAACTCCTTGGAATATAATATATTTCTTTATTTTGAATAAAAATTGCGATCATTTCGTAGTTTTTGAATAAGTGCAAAAATGAACGAGAAGAAGGCCGCAAGTGCAGAGACGATCGGACTCCTCGAGAAAAAGGTAAGTTACACTTAATGGCGAAATTAGAGTGATGTAATGTCATGTAAAGGTCATTCCATCGTAGGTTTGTAGGTAAAGGGCATACGATCCTTTTATTGGAATTTTGGATTAAAAGCTTTGGTTTTGGTAATTATATTTTTTCTGTGACTTTTTTAAGTTGGTAGGTACCCGTACGGTTTTCCCGATGTTTTCCGTTAACTAATATGCATTTACATAAATATACGTAGGAAATAAATTACGCATTTAGATGAAGATCTAGAACATTTTACTTAAAAGCTTTTCCTTATTGTGTAAGCAAGCAAGATTTAAGTGCCATATCAATGCATGTAGGTGTATTAATATCTACCTACCTAGGTAGAGACGCACGTGTAAGCCCTTAGGTAACCTACAGGTTAACATGCGCAGAAGTATTTCCGAAGCAGGAACATTTCCGGAAAATTTCATTTCGTCGGACATTTTCCGAACCATTGTATAAGCTACGCAAAGTAGGTGAAAGATTAGGTAAAGGTACCTACTAGACGGTGATCTAGTTAAAGCCATCATTAAACATTTTCGTGTCTTGATTGTGCAATTTTGAAATAGGGCCTGTGTCAAATTATTCGGTAGGTAAATAGAGGGGAAGGGAGACCTAAAATTTACATCCTCGGTTAGTGTTAAGCTCCCCGTAGTAAATATTATATTCCTTGGTGTTAAGTTTGATAACCATTTATACTATAAATTATAGAAAAAAGCGCGTTGAAATTTGATGACGTCACAACTGTGTATTTTTTTTTTTTTTTTTTTTTTTTTAAATATATAGGCTAGCGCTTGGCTGCAATCAGACTTGCATGCAAGAGGTGATGCAGCCTAAGGTGGAGCGCGCTTGCCTAGAAGATGCCTACAAATTCATACAAACTTTCATATTAGAAGCGCGTTTTTTAAAGTTTGATAATAAACAGTTGCTGATTTGATTGAGTTGTCATTATCCATATTGCACCACCACTCAAAATATTTCAGTCATTGCAAACTTGTTAGAGCTAAATCGACTCTATAAGAAGGTTCTTACAACAGAACTTTAATACATAAGAGCTAGAGCCTCCTCAACATCCGCTCTGTAAGGAATCCTTAAAATTTTGCTTCCGTCCGCTTGTCCGTCTGGCTCAGATTTTTCAAAATTCCCACAGAAGCGAAGCCGCGGGCGTTCGCTAGTTTACTTGTGATTATCTACTTTTTCTTCTTGTATTTAATTAAAAAAAAGTAATAGTATCTGTATTCTACTCGGCCCTTCATGTTCTTACTTAGGCTTTGCTTACCCTCTTCGTCTTGGATAACTTATGAAATTATGGAATATTTTAGATATACTCGTACACAGATATACATATAAGGTAAAAGCATAGGGTAAAAGAACCTTACCAAGGCTTTGAAATACTTATTAGGTAGGTACAGGAAAATGTACACAATGACAAAGCAAAAATAATATTTTACTATGTAGAGTCATGCATATTATGATTATAAGGAAGTTACTTACTAATATTATTTGGTAAAGTGCGTTTTGTTCGACACAAATCATTGAGGAAGTTTCCCAAAACAAATACTTGAAAAAAGCGGTTTATCAGGTTTTCTCGGGTTTTCTTAAGGATTTATTCACCGATTTTAATGAAAGTTGATTTCTGTCGGCCCGAACGCTATTTCAAGTTCGTTTTAAAGGCTAGAAATTCGGTCATAGACACGAAAGTAAAAAAATGTAATATGTACCTACACTCTTTATCTTTACAACTTAACTATGAAATAAACTAAAATCTTAATTATAAACTAAATTCTTAAATCGGTAAATCCTTATTGGAGCCACCACAACGAGGCAGTGCCCAAGACGCTGGCAGCGTTGCCCCTTTGGATGGCCAAACTTAGCACAAGTTCTTACAAAGTAATTTGAAGAGTGAGTGCAGACAACCTCCGTGGCGCAGTGTGTAGTGCTGTTGCCTTAAAATGCGGTGATCCTGGGTTTGATCCCCGGCAGGGTCAATTTGGGAATTTATAATTTCTGAATTTTCCCTGGTCTGGTCCGTTGGGAGGCCGTGGATAGTAGGCCCTACCGGCAAAGACGTGCCGCCAAGCGATTTAGCGTTCCGGTACGATGCCGTGTAGAAACCGAAGGGGTATGGGTTTAATATAACTGCCATGCCCCTAACAGGTTAGCCCGCTATCATCTTAGACTGCGTCATCACTTAGTGCGTGAGATCGCAGTCAAGGGCTAGCTTGTAGTGGATAAAAAAAGAGCTATCAAGTCAAACGGTCTATAGATTTTATTGCAAACGATTTCTTTACTCGGAAATTATTGCATAACAAAAGCTACCAAATAAAACCGTACAGGTATAAGATTGACGTCATAGCATCCCTATAGATTTTCGCGGCAAACGGTTGTAACGCGTAGATTTGGCAATGACGCAATCTCTCAGACCGCTTTCAGGGACAGGTGTTTGTATAGCGTAGGACGGTAGGACTACCTACGCAATTTATTCGCCATTCAAAACAAGACAAAAGTTATATAGTTAAATTAGTAGTTTCGAATGGTGAATAAATCAAAATCAACCACGTGTCTCTCTAAGATGTTTTCTGCGGTTTTTTACCCGTTCAATTAGGTTCTCTAAAAGAAATTAGACTAGGTACAGTAGACAAAAGTTTGCAAACATCTTGCAAAAGCTAGTCCTACAATCTACATGTAATAAATCTTGCATGTTATTTCAAATATTTAATTTAATTTTTTAAGCATTGTTTTCCGATGCGGGGAAATCCGAATATTTTCTTTCATTTATCCTAAAATTTATTTTCTTTCTATTACATAACTAATAACAGCGATATATTATTAATTAACAGATTGAAGATATAATTTAACTTTATCCCCATACTTAGCTCCGATTTACATTAAGTTCATCTGCGTGAGTTACTTATGACATTATAAGATTTGATTGGAATTTCTCAAAAAGGAGTGCTGTACGAGAGCAGCGTTATAGAAAGCTGAGAGACATTGGGTGTCCGTTATGAACGAAAATTATTTCATGGACTCGTCTTTTAACGGCTTCATAATATAACTGAAGTCAGGCATACCATATTATGCCGCATATTTTGACATTCGCCAATAAATCAAAACCTATTATAGGGTACTACGCGTTGACCTAGAATTATGAAAGGACATTGACCAGCGCCCATACAAAGTTCGCCTAAGAACCAACAGTCATAAAACATACATTATCGGATTCAAAATAACACACGAATACTATTGTAATTAGATTTGAACAACGGACACTTCAGAGAATTTATTAATTACCAAAAATATTTTCAATTTTGAGGTTATTTCGACTCAATCTGCTTGAAAAATAAATATCATGTTCAACAAGTTTCGTCGTAGTTCACCAAAAACTTTACAGATGGCGTTATAAATATTAATTTATTGTACTTTCAATAGATGGCGTTGCGAGATTCGGAATACTAGCGCACTCAGCGCTTCAAGCTGCTTTTATCTTATTTCTTAAGTTACGGAACCAGCGCTCAAGCGGTGGTCTTGTTTATTATTTTAACATGTAAGTTATAAGACGGAAAAGGACGGTAATCAGTTTAATACCCATTTATTTCTTTTTTAATTAATTTGAAGTGTCCGTTGAAATCTAATATTTTGAATAAAGGTTAAAAAAGAAGCTAAGAATTACTGTATATTTCAAAAGTATGTTGATTCTTAGGCGAATTTGGACAATGTCCTTTGGCAAGAAGCAAGGTCTCACAGCACAAGTACCTATAGGAAAATATCCGATAATCGATAATTAGGGTTCCGTACTCATAGGGTATCGAATTGTTTGCCAGCTTATTCTACTTCTAAAATAAATGCAACGATTCATGATGTCGTTGCGCGTAGGAAGCTATCCCGACCGGATGCGGGCGATCAGTGCATTAACTGTAGACTATCTATGACATCTTATTGTTTGGATAAAAATAGCTTCATTGAACTCTTGTTTTGTGGTAAGTACAGAAATGTTCCTTATACTCCGCTCAGCCTAAGGTCAGCTCAGTAGCTAAGGTCATTCATTGTTCAGGTTAGGTAGGTATTCTATTATTCTACAGTCAGTTGCCACAGTATAGACAAATCTATGTGGTACAGTGTGTATCCTGCACTTGTAGCTTGCGATATTCACCGCCCAGTAAGCCAGCAATTCGCACCGGCACAACACCACACCACACAAATCTGGAAGATTACTCTCAACGTACGTTTTACTCCGACATCGGAGCATCTTCAGGAGATGTCGACTCGACAATGCACTTCACAATCGTGCATTGTCGAGTGAAGTGCAAGATACACGCTGTAATCACGGTAATACGCCACACTAGACAAATCTATGTGGATAAAACTATATAGCGAATGGAAATTCTAGATCCTTCATTATTTTTTGTTTGTTTTTCAATAAACCAAATCTTTAAGTCGACCGTATCATAATTATCCGGGAATTTTCCGAAGTTAAGCGTGTCAATTTACCTCGATACTAGTTAAAATTCATTGAGCCTTAGTATTTGATTAACGACCAGGTGATTTCCTTATTCCTATGTTAATAAAACAAGCACGCTTTTCTTGGCCTAGAAATTAAGTCTAGAAGTCTAGACAGGATATAAACTCAACTACGCACTTAGTTTAAAAGCTTGCTTATTCCATCATCTCATATTATTTAGAACATTTTTTTTATCCACAACAAGTTAGCCCTTGACTGCGATCTCACCTGATGGTAAGTGATGATGCAGTAGGTATGATGCATGGTATAGCGGCCTAAATTGTCAGGGGCATGGCAGTTCGACATCGTACCGGCACGCTAAATCGCTTGGCGGCACGTCTTTGCGTCTCAGGGTGGTAACTAGCCACGGCCGTAGACTCCCACCAGGCAAGTTCCCCATCCCTTTAATAATGTTAAACCGTTTCTACTTTCTACGGACCTAACAGAACCCTATAAATTTATACTTTCTACTCTAATAATAAAAATGTGAAAGATTGAATGGATGGATGAACGAATCTGGATGGAAGGCACAGAGATAGATTTTATAGTCTGCAATACCACATACCTAGGCTACATTATTTTCTGAAAAATTAAAGAGTTAATGCGGGAACTAAAAAACCTCAATCCACGCGGACGAAGTCGCGGGCTTGAGCTAGTATAATGATATTTTTATTTTTTATTGTTTCTCACATTTTTACATGGCGTGCCCGCCGGCCGCCATCTCAACTAATAAATATTTTCGTAGAAAACCTTAAAAAAGACGTTGAACCGTAACACTAAAATTATTTGATTAGGTTTTATTATACCTACATAATATTTTGAAGTTACTTCGTTCGTTAAAAAGGACATTTTTATTCATTTTTTAAAGTACTTAGTAACTACTTACTTACTTAGGTACTAGTTTTCTGTTCTAATCTCATAAACTCCTCCTTTTTGACGACCTCCGTGGCGCAGTGTGTAGCGCTGTTGCCTTAACGTGCGGAGGTCCCGGGTTCGATCCCCGGCAGGGTCAATTTAGGAATTTCTGAATTTTCCCTGGTCTGGTCTGGTGGGAGGCTTCGGCCGTGGCTAGTTACAACCCTACCGGCAAAGACGTGCCGCCAAGCGATTTAGCGTTCCGGTACGATGCCGTGTAAAAACCGAAGGGGTGTGGGTTTAATATAACTGCCATGTCCCTAACAGGTTAGCCCGCTACCATCTTAGACTGCATCATCACTTACCAACAGGTGTGATCGCAGTCAAGGGCTAGCTTGTAGTGGATAAAAAAAACTACTTTAAAACCGCCATCCAAAGAGGAAATTGCTGGCAGCATCTTGGGCACTAAATATGCCTCACTGCGGTGGCATCGACAAGGAATTAATTTTAAGATTTTAGTTATTAATTTATATTTTTTATTCTATTTATACATAATATTATAATCAATGTTATTTAAGTATTTTTGAAACCGTTGGAATTAAAAAGTACCTTCTTACATTTTCTATGGTGCGACATTTTTTTTCGGTTTTATTGTTAAGATGCACATAATTAATATCACATCCGGATTGAGTTATTTGAGTACCAAAATCCAAAGCTCCTAAAAATCATCAAGTATTTACAAATACATTGCAATGCCAATATACCCATTGACCACAAAAAAACTTGTTTTTTAGGATTCCGTAGCCAACAAGGAACCCTCATAGTTTCGCCATAGTCCCTAATCACAGTACTCGTGTGCCCTAATTCCGTCTATCTGTCCAGCCGTGGCTTACTCAGAATATTAGTACTTACTGTAATTTGGCATGGGTATGCATATTAATCACGCCGACAAAGTGGTAAAATAAAATTTTGAAAAAAATATTTTTACCTTTCTCGTCTAATCCATAGTGTGGGGTGTCGTTGGAAGTCGTTCAAAAATATTCCCGGTGTGGGAATAGCTATTTATGCAACTGTATCGTAATGAGGGTTTGTTATATTGTTAAATTCGCGTACTATCCTATTTTGATACTCGGCAAGCCTCGTATCAAAAAACTGCACTCGAATTAAAATGACTAATTACGTACAGTTGCATACAAGATTTGATCTACGACAAGGACGTCTTTATAATTTTTTACTTTGTAAATTAATAAAAAAGTCAAATCAATACAAATTTCACAAGTTGCAAAAGTAATCCGTTTACCGCGTAATTTTTCTATTTTTTTTTTTAATATTGGCAGTAAGAGTGGCAGTACCAACCATAGAGTGGGTTGGGTACATAGAGTATAGAGTAGGTGGAGATGAAATATATAATATGTACATATTCAATGACGGGTGCCACCATCCGCCATGATGTAGGTATGGCTCCTCTACATACTAAGAACTCTGTGGTTGGGAAAGTGCCAGAACCCAGAGCCGCTAAGCTATAGGTATCCTATTTATGAAGATAACCATATCGATACAGCTACGACTCATAACGATACAGCTCCCATACAACGAACTGTATCGTTATGAGAAGCAAACACGAAAGAGGGTTCAATTCGATATAGTTGTCAAATTCGAAATTGGAACTTTTCGATGCTGGAGTAGATAAACCAATTTTTTCCATTCAGGGATCCGTTTGCGAAATATTAAGTACTAATTTTTGGCAGAGTCCAGTCCCCAGACCAGCTAAACGTTTGTTTATGGATATTATTAAATGAGAAAAAATCATGAAAGTTTAAAGAAGTTAAAAGGAAACCTATCACAGCTGAGTAGACTTTACAAGTTTACGAGTAATTAGTCAACCAACGTATAAAATGACTACATATTGTTATTATTTATTTAATTATCGCACTACAAGTTAGCCCTTAACTGCAATCTCACCTGATGGTAAGTGATGTGTGATGCAGTCTAACATGGTAGCGGACTAACCTGTTAAGGGTATGGCAGTTATATTAAACCCATACCTGTAGTCAGCTTCTACACGGCATCGTGCCGGAACGCTTAATCACTTGGCCGTCGTCTTCCATCCAGACCAGACCACAGAAAATTCAGAAATTATAAATTCCCAATTTTATATTGTGACGGGCAACTACGGAACGCTACACTGCGCGCAGCCCGACACGCACTTGGCCGATTTTTTGTATGTTTACTGTATTATACCAATTTGCAGGGCGTTGCACCCTGACTCCTGAGAAAATAAGCAGGTAATATTATCGCAGTCTTAAGAGATAACTACGTTCTTTCCTATCAGACAGACCTGGTTACCGTGATGACAATTGCAGTGCCTAGAGGTACGGTATCTGCATAATATCATATTATAGCGTATCACCGTCGTCGTCAACCGATAGACGTCCACAGCTGGACCTATCCCTAAGTTACTAAGAGGCCTATGGCTCTTATAGGGTCCCTCCACAAACCACGTTCTTGCGCCGCGCCGCCAGCAACGACCTCAATTTACATAGACGGGCCCTGTCAAACAAAGAATGTGGACCTAATTTACTAACGCCATCTAGTCTGAATAGCGGGATAGCGCTATGGCGGGGACAAGGACAGGGCTATACAGGTGAGGAGCGCGCTCTAAAAGTCGGACGCCCAACGTTTTTCTATGAATTAAGGGCCCATCTAGTACCTACATATAGGTATATCGATGCTAAGAGGCCTATTCCTCTTGTAGGATCCATCCACGCCACGGATACAAGCCACGGTCTTGCGCCGCCAGCGACTTTCTGCGACTCGCTTGATGTCGTCCGTCCACCGTCTACCGCTGTAGAAATTTATGGGAAAATGCATATTACGATTTACGAATGTGACATTAGTATAGCGACAGAATTTTGTATTGAAAATTCTGCCAGCTTCCTCCGTCACGTCCCTGTCACCCCATTGCTATGTCTAGACTAGGGAACCTCGGCTCCACCTCCGTAAGTGCGGAACTTTCGCAAGAATTCGTACCTCCGTTTCCGTATCCGCCTCCGCCGTTTTGTTTGCGGAGTTGCAACGGAGGTTTATTTACGTCAATGCTATGGGTACAAATGGAAGCAGGGAACGTCAGTTACACCATTACAACAAGCAAAAAGACAACTGTCCTTTGAAGAATCCTCAAAATAAATTAAATGTGGGATTCATCGCATCCTAGAGCACAGAAAATGGACGATGTGATCAGAGAAATTCACCTCCGCCTCCCCCCGCATCCGCCTCTGCCGTGGCCTCTGCTTCCGTTAAGAACGCCTCCGTTACATGTTACAAGTTACAACCCTAGTCTAGACGTCCCTGTCGAACGACTCATAAGAAAGAACGTATTACGTATCTCTAGATTGTTTGTATAGTAGGTATGGACGCAGAACAGAATAACTTTATAGTACTGCCGGTATGGATTTGCGCATAACGCAAGAACCACAGGCAGGACGGCTTGCATTGAAACATTCCGTACTTTCCGTGAGTGCTGACACTATTTTCACTTAATTACCTATGTTCTAAGTTTTCTTCACTGACGTTACAAGTTTACTTTCTATTTTCTACGAGCAAGATAAATCGTCACGTGTAGCCACTAGCCACTCGATAAATTATTAAGTATTTCATACCTACCTCGTGTACCTACACGAGCGGTATAAAATTATTATTATTATTATATAAGCCTATAATACTTAGTTTTCTTTAATTGGTACTTTATTATTATTATTATGAGTTATATATCATCCCACTGCTGGGCAAAGGCCTCCCCCTTCTCCTTCCACTCCTTCTTATTTTGGGCTGTGCGGAACCAGAGTTTTCCTCCAAATGCATCTATCTCGTCCCTCCATCTGGTAACAGGTCTTCCTTTTTTCCTTGTTAAGTATCTTGGTAACCAAGTTGTTAGATTTTTGCTCCATTTTCCATTCCCTGCCCTTGCCACATGTCCCGCCCAGTTCCATTTTCCAGTTTTTGCTGTCCTCATTACGTCTTTTAGTTTACTCCTTTGTCGTATTTCCTGTTTTGGAACTTTGTTAATTAATCTAATTTTTAATAAATTTCTTTCCATGTTCCTCTGCGCTACTTTTAGTTTTTTAACTTGGTTCTTACTGAGTGCCCACGTTTGACAACCATATGTGAGTGTCGGTATTATGCAACTGTTGAATGTTCTAGCTTTTAAATTGTTTGGTATGTCTTTATTTTTAAATATATGTTTAAGAGCCCAATATTTATTCCAACTTCGTTGTATTCTTTTTTCTATCTCTTCTTCTTGCCAATCCTTAAAGGCGATAGTTTGGCCAAGGTAAGTATATTTGTCAACCACTTCTAAATTATGATTTCCTATGGAAATGTTAAGGATATTTGCATTATTTTTCATAAGTTTTGTTTTAGACATATTCATTGACAAGCCTACTTTCCCGCTTTCCTTTTGTAGAACCTGTATCATTGTTTTCAGTTCTTGCGGATTTTTTGAAAAAAGGACTATATCATCCGCGAATCTTAGATTAGTTACATTTTGTCCATTTATATTAATACCAAAATTTTCCCATTTCTTCTTAAGTTCTAAAAATATATTCTGTAGAACTGAGTTGAAAAGTTTAGGAGACATGGGATCCCCTTGTTTGACACCTCTTCCTATTTTGAATTCCACTCCCTTAGTTTCCAGTTTCACTAAAGCTTTGCTGTTTTCATAGATTTTTTTAATTATTTTGATGTATTTGTTGGGTACTCCGTCATTTGCCAAAGCATTCCATAACGACTTGTGTTCGATGGAGTCGAACGCTTTGTTAAAATCTATGAATGCTATATAAATTTCCATATTATATTCGTTAGCCTTCTCAACTATTTGCTGAACACTTTGCAAATGATCACATACCGAGTAACTACTACGAAATCCCGCCTGTTCTTCTGGCTGTTGTATATCTAGATAATAATTTATTCTTTTTGTTATAATTTTTGCGAATATTTTGTATAAGTTAGAAATCATACTTATGGGTCTGTAGTTGTTAATGTCTTTGTAACATCCTTTTTTGTGGATTAAAGATATTTCAGATTTGTTCCACTGAGCGGGTAGTTCTTCATTATCTAGGATTTTATTAAAAAGATCGGTCAAGACCTTTGCAAGAATGCTTTTTCCCATTTTGAGGCTCCGAGCACTGATTTTGTCTGGCCCCGAAGCTTTATGTATGTTTAGTCCATTCAATGCGGTTTCAACTTCTCTTGTAATAATTTTTGGTATATCGTCTTCATTGGTGTTGCAGTTGTTATCTGATTCTGAATATTCTTTTGCATCTTTAATCGTGCTTGTATATAAGCTTTTGTAGAATTTGGTGGCTAGCTCAAGTATTTTGTCTCTTGATTTTACATCTTCTCCTGTTGTTTTTTCTAGTCCAGTAATCCATTTCCTATCTCTTTCTAGAGTCTGTTGAATTAATTTAGTTGATCCCGATCTTTGTAATGTGTCTATTATGACAGCTGTTGATGTCTGTCTCTTTTCTTTTCTTATAAGTCTTTTAACCTTTTTGTTTGTTTTCTTCAGTTCTAGTTTGTCTTCTTGTGTTTTGTTGGACTTCCTACCTAGAGTAGCTCTTTGTTCTATTAAAGTCCTTGTTTTATTTGAGAATTTATTAATTTTGGAATCTGGCTGTGGTATATCACTTTCTTCTGCTTTTTTAATGCATTCTTCTATTTCTGTGTAATATTTTTGTACGTTTCCCTTTATCTCGTGAGGGATGTTTTGTATTAAATTTTCTAGTTTCTTACAATATTCTTTTTGATCTACCTCACTATGTGGTTTTGTTCTTGGTTTAGGTATTTTCCTTTTTGTTAGGTTTTCGGTAAATATTGTGGCTCGTAGTAATCTGTGGTTCGAGAAGAATTTTATATTGTTTACTACGTCTACATTTTGGAATATGTTGGATGTCTTGCATAGGAAGAAATCTATTTCATTTTTGGTTTTTGAGTCTGGTGATAGCCATGTCCATTTCCTGTTATTACGTTTTTTATAAAATGTGTTCATTATTTTCAAGTTGTTCGTTCTACAAAAACTTAACAACATTTGGCCTCTAGCATTTCTGTTACCATAGCCATGATTTCCAATATGTCTGGATTCTTCCTCAAATTGTCGTTTACCAATCTTGCTATTGAAGTCTCCTTGTATTATGATTGTTTTGCTATCTATGTTTTCTAAAATACTGGAAAGTTGGTCATATGTGTTGGTTATTTCTTCATCGGTATGGTCACTTGTAGGCATGTATACTTGTAGAATGGCCATTGTTTGTTGTTTTGAGAATTTTAGTTTTAGTAATCCGATTCTATCTGAGAATGCTCTGAATTCCACTATCTGATTCTTCCATTTTGAGTTAATAAGAAAACCTATTCCATTCTGCTTGGTATCTTTCCCATAGTAATAGAATATGTGTTCATTGAGTTCAATAATTTCTTCTCCTTTTCTTCTTATTTCACTCAGTCCTAATACATCGCATTTTATATGCGTAATCGCTTCCAATAGCTCTGTTAGCCTATCTTGTGTTTTTAATGTTCTCACATTGAATGTTCCTATGTGTAATTTATTATTATTTTCCTTAGAACGTGGTGTATTAACGGTAGTTTTTTCTTTTTGGATTATAGAAGGGGGGCATTGGTCATTAGATAACCCCGCGGTGACCAGCCGTCTTGGGGTTAGATGGGTGTTGTTGTTCTTACTTGTTTTTAATGTTGATTTATTATTATGGTTAATTAATTGCTATTGTTTATTAGGTTTGTCGATTGTGATAGAATTGGATCTGGTCCTCATGAAGTCGAAAGCATTCATTCTATTGACTTTTGATGAAGGTTTGTCAGTTTTCTTGTCTTCAACAGGCATTTCGGAAGAGCATTTGTCTGGAGTAGACGATGTCCTCTTCCTTTTAATAAAACAACCCTTTTCTTTGATTACTAGTTTGTCGTATTTGATTACTGCGTAGTTCCCTTTTTCTCTTTCTTCTTTAAGTTTATTTTGAAGTGAGCGTCTTATTTCCAATACTTTTTTAGGGTAGTCTTCTGTTATGTATAATTTACTATTTTTATTCTTATTCTTGAGGATCTCATATTTTTTCCAGTTATTGACCATTGAGATTACCACCGGTCTTGGTTTACCTTGGTTTTCCACTCTTTTTCCGACTCGTTTTGCCTGGTTAATGTCACGGGTATCTAGGTCAATGACTGAGCTTTTTAATTCTTCTGTTATTTTTTTTATTAGTTCTGCATTAGACTTTTCATTTTCTTCCAAGCCAAAAACAATTAAGTTATTAGCCTTTCTTTGATTTTCCATTCTATTTTCTAATATTTCCAAAGATTGTTTCAATCTCTTATTTTCTTCCACAATCGGCTTAAGTTGTTCATCCATTTTTTCCATAACGGTTTTTGTTATTTCTTTAGTTTGCTGCTGCATTTCTAATTTAAGTTTATCAAATAAGTTTTGTAACTGTGACTCCATTTCTGTGAGTGGAACGGAACGTTATTGGGGTTTTTTGTGTTAGCAACCCTAGCTAGAATTGATTGTTTATAGTTTAATGGCAGTGGCACTGACAGTGACAAGTGTCAGTTGATGTTGTATTATTAGTCACTCAGATAACCTCAATATTTTTAATTTCGAAACGGTTTACAATGGTTATGTTGTTTTTAGGATGATAATATATCTTTATAATTTGATAGAATCTGATAAATTATGAGTTTAAGCACTTTTTGACACTTGAACTTGATACTAAATGTGAGAAAGTTTGTAATACTGGGTGCACTCGTAATAGATGGTCTTTGTTTTTAAAGTCCTAATTATTGTAGTTTGTACTTAATATTAGTAACGCGTAGTTCTATTACACTTTTCACCGAATTAATCGGGTGCAAACACTTCTATAGTCGCAAAGTTCACCTTATTTCGAATTTTGAAGTTCCGTTAACTGCCGGATTTTGTTACGTATTTATCACGGTAAGTTTTTATGTTAGGCGTGCTATAACAGTTATTGGCCGATAAATCAAGGTTATTCTTTGCACTAATTCACTTTTTCATTGTTTTTGTCCACAAATACTTTTTAATTTAGTTTATTTCTCTAGCACAAGCGATTTAAAGTATTCACAGTTTGACAGTTGACAGCTGACTGACTGAGCGGTATAAATAATTACAGTATAAAATACTTAAGAATAATACTAAATAATACCTGAACATAATTATCGCAGCGTAGGTTAGTAATTATTCTATTAACTATTTTCCCTTAATTACCTTGTCTCTGAGGTTTTATTTTCAAGAATAATAGAAGATTGTTCAACCAGGGCGAATGCGTCTCATATACACCCGAGATGTGCTTTAGCACATATCAAACACGAGCGTAGCGAGGGCACAGCGAGGGCGAGCGTAGTATAGTAAATTGGTATTTATCGCATACTAATTTTCATGGATATAATTCTATAAGAGGAAACTAATTTAAAAGCAACATATTGTGGGAAAACAAAATATTATATTGATTAATATGTGACGCGTATGACTAAAGAAAACAGTTAAAGATTAAAGTTTTGAAAAACATGAAAAGCGAGAGCCAATTAAATATTTTGGCTTAGCCCCTTATGTCACTGCTTAATACGTATTTTGGCACTCGACAAGTTTTTCATTATTAGTTATAATAATAATGTCCTCCTGACCGAATTTCGGCCACGGCGGCCAATCTTTCCATACATTTGTGCACTATAATTAGATATTATAGTGCACAAATGTATGCACAAACACAGGTGCACTGAGCACTCTCTGTTCCTTTACTCCAGTAAATGTCCACGGAAAATCCGACACGACCGGAGAGAGATCAGGCGCCAGACCGACGGCTTTACGTAGTCTCCGAGGCACGGGGGTGAAACACCACCTACTTCCTAACTCCGGGCTAATACTTACTGGGAATTTCTTGTCAGAAAAACCCAGTACTTAAATAAGGCCCGACCCGGGATTCAAACCCGCCTCGTCAGTCGCAACCGAACATGCTAGCTACTACACCAACGAGGCAATTTATTATTATTAGTCATATACCCTAAAGCATAGCATTTATTATAATTCAATACATTTTCCCCAGCTTTTTTGTCAAGCCAACCGTAATGATACGCTTTCAGCTGGTCAAGCTACAATTTTCTTAGCGTCAATGAACTCTACATAGTGGTTCCACGTTCTACTTTGTACTGTATTGATTTTTGCATACAGTAAAGTTTAATCGGAGATAATTGAATTATTGTAATTATATAATCAATACTTAATTTATAAATGCGAAAGTGTGTCTGTGATGAGATTTTTATCTTTATATTTGTGAGATGGTAACGGGATATAAAGATCTCACTTGAATTAGGGTTACGAGTAGGTTATCATACTAATGATAAAAATGCGAAAGTGCGTTTATTTGTTGGTTTGTCCTTTAAGCCGCAACGGAGCAACAGATCGACGTAATTTGGCATGGGTATAGTTGATGACACAGGCTACTTTTTATCCCGGGAAATAAAGAAGTTCCCCTTGGAATAAAAAACTTAAACCACGCTAACGAAGTTGCGGGCATCAGCTTTCTACACGGCATTGTACCGGAACACATCACTATACGGTACGTGTTGATAACTCGCAACTAGTAACTATAGCAACGCCACGGCCGAAGCCCGACCAGACCAGACCTGCGAAAATTCCCAAATTGACCCTGCCGGGGATCGAACCTGGGACCTCCCACACAACAGAGTACATCACTGCGCCAGTTTAGAGCAAGCAAGTAGTTTGATCATGGTGCGTGCAGCTACACGAATATAATATTATCACTGGCCACTGCAGTCTGCAATCATCGAATCTCGCAGTTCAATTAAAAAAAAAACAATTCCAGAGTCCAAAAATTCAAGTCAATCTTACGAGAAATGTACGAAATTTAGCTTCATTAAGCGAAACACGCGAAAAATTATTCCGGTTAACTGGTTAGTGCACTTCAATGTGGTATTTATTTGTAAAGGCATCAAACCACTGCCAGTTGACTTCAGCATTACTTACTGAACGGTTTTCCCGCACTCTAGACTGACACTTGGTAACTTTACGCGCGAAAGTTACCACAGACTATTACTCAGTTTTCCTTTTTAATAAGGTTATTTATATGTAAAGTGAGTTCTCATTTCTCGATTTGCGTTCAATAATCTCAAGGTTTTTTATAGTGTGCACTTGTGTGATAACGATAAGGTGTTTTATTATTGAAAGAAAAGAAAACTATTTTTATTTTAAGTGGTTTTTATAAAATGGAAAACAAGAAGCGTTGCTATGACAACGGAGGCTTTGTTCTATTTGAGAAAAATGTTCGAATCTCCAAAAAGGTATGAATTTGTTTACAAGGCAATAATACTTAATATATTTTCCAAGCAGAATTTTAAGAAGTCCTTTTCAACTACTTGCAATTTCTTCCGCATTTAATGATTTTGATATAAAATATAAGATACTTATTTCAAGTTATTTTTCATTTAAGACGACAAAATACCTATAATCCCTCGTCTGCCATCTCCCCTGGTAGTAAGTGCTGACTGACGATGTAAATATTAAAGAATTAAATATTAAATTTAAAAGAACCCGGAAATCAAGTCTCATTCATTAAAAAAAAACAAAAAAAAAACAGTGACTTCCCATTTAAATAAAATAGGACGATTTCTACCTTTTGCCAGGGAGCTCATAATATTAAGTATGTATTCTTAAGAATAACAAGTACATCCGACAATTCGTAAAGTCCTGCCCTGAATTTAGAACCCGATTGCAGCAGGTCTAAACCATTGCACGCACTTACACTGTTATTAATAAACTTAGACTAGAGCGAGATTAATTTTAATCCAAGGTTTTAGTCTCGTCTAACTAAATTCCGTATTAATAAATACAGAGTAAGGAGTGAGTAGCATAATCTGAATCTACTCTTGGAGTAAATTTTAATCCTTGGCACTACATGGTTTAACGACCGATTAGCCACAGACTCAGGCTTTGTTTTCATTCGTTGACTCGCTCTTTTTACATTTAAATTATGTGGGTTGGCCATACCCTGGTATATGTGTATAATCTATGGCCATACCACAAGCGTAAATCTCGGCGTAAGGAGTGTATTGTTGTTCCAAGTTTACTCTATGTTTATTAATAGCATTGTTTAAGACGAAGTTAATACATGATTACTCTGGGATTAACTAGTCCGAGTTTTAGTTTCCGATTAAGCTTGAAGTATGCATTTTTTATTAATAAGGTTGTAGTGTTCGGGCACGGAATGAGCGGCGGCGGGGCGACGGCGGCAGCGGGGCGATGCGATTAGTCGGAGAGCTGGCGACGAATTTTAAAACCGCAAAGTTTGTCTGGCGATTTGCAGGTATTATAGAAATTACTCAATTAATACGTGATTAAAATTTCAGATTGCCAAAAGTATATTTTTTGGGAATTTTAATAAAATATTTTTGAAGAGAAATAACCGCAAACGCTCTACCAGACTGGCAGGACTGCATTCGCCAGTTGATGAAATTATATTTTTTCACGATTTCAGTTTGCCTAAAGGGCCTTCCCGAAATTCGTCGCTAGCTCCCGTACCACATCGCCCCGCTGTCGCCGTAAATAGTTTTTATACTTCTACCATACCTTTACTACTGTTTTAATCATACTTTTGCGGGTCTAAAGTCAGTCTTCATGCCCTAGGGCCGTAATCTAGTCGATCGATCGCCCAACTAGTTGACCAACCCCATACTGTAAATATGCACAACAGAGTTTAGGCTCCAGCCAAACGATCGTACCATTTGACATAAAAGTTTTTAAACCAAGGAGTATGTGTACCTGCATAAACACTGGCAGCATGAAAAGCAAAATGACAAATGGACAAATGTGACTCTATCGAACGCGAACATTCACTTTTAATTTGTCTTTTCTTTTTATTGTTTACTAGACCTATGTATCCTACTTACTATGATTTGCAATAAATATTTAACCGTTATAGTTTGTTTTACTGTTATGGTAGAGTAGTATGTAGAGTATACACCACCGGGATAAAGCAGTTTTTTTCTTGGGCGCTTGAATCCCTCACTGCACTCAGGACTCAATCTTAATTCCCTCCCTTTGGTCGGGAATTAACTTATAACACCCTCGCTGCGCTCGGGAGTTAAATTTGGAGACCTTCGTTACGTTCAGGATTCAATGTAGCGCCCGTGACATAAAACAGTGCTTTATCCCCTTGGTGTATAATCTACTATTTTTAGTAATATTATATTATCCTGTGTCACTGGAAGGAATTACCCTCTGCAATACAGGTTAAATCCTAGCGTAGGGTCCGCTATATAATTTTTGTCATTTTATGAAAATAAATAGTATTCATATTTTTTTTTTTTTTGGATACGTTTTCACAAGAAATATACCTAACTTTTGAAAGTATTTTATACTAGGTCTAACCTCGTAGTTTTGCCGCGGCTTCCCATGCATGACGGATTGTATCAATAAACTAATTAACATCATTAAGCAGGCTCGAAACCAAGGTGTGAGCCATATACCTAGATAGGTAAAAAAACAAAATACCTACTTACTCTAGACTATAAAATAAATACCAACTTAATAAATATTAATTACCCTAGAGAGAAGTTTTCCGTAATAATAAAGTAATTTAATGACTATAAAACATGATTTATAAATCAGATTGATCGCAAAATTTTATCCTCTGCGCCAGATTTCTATTGTAATTAATTTTAAATATTTTATTTCTTGTTAGTAGGTATCTAAAACCTGCATTCGTTGACATAAAAAACAACCTCATACCTATACCTACAGTGCGAAAGTGTGATCCTTTTTTTTAAATTTTCCTTTCGTCTAATATTTTTTGACGCTTTTTTTCCGTTTCAGAACCCTGAAGTTTCTGAATATTTTTTTGTAAATAAATGTTTTAAAATAGAACGTCAGAAGTAGGTAACTAAGTAGGACTATTGTACTCTGTTTATAACAGGTTTCTTTACTATTATGATGTATCCCAACCATTTATCATGCCATCTAGCGCCTTCCACATTGTTTCCGTGAAGAGATCACTCGTAATAATCATCATAAACATGGAAATGTTCATGGAAACATAAAGTCAATAACGTAACGGAGAAGTTTTGATTTTACTCCCCATAAATTTTCATACCTCGGGCTTATATTATATGCAAAACGATTCTAAAGAAGGACGAGGTGGTAAACTCCAAAAAAATGTATCTGTTAGAGAATTTTTACTTACTATCTATTTACTTCAAAGAAAGAAACAAAAATACGATCATTTACTAATATTACTTATGACCATTTAGTAAATTAAGATAGATGTTCTTAGTTTATCAATTATCATCTAATGACATTATGTAATAATATACTTGAACTATGTATTTATAAAATTGCGTTAGACTCAAGTATTTTTTCCTATTCATTTTTATTCTTTGTCTAGATTTCTCACTTCCTTGTTATTATTTAAACTAAGTGCGGAACTGCGTGCATACTGCGTAACCGCTGAGAAATTATAGATAGAATTATGCAATGTTATTTATGTAGACAGTGAACATTTCTACATAGTACATACTGCATGTTACCTTTTAACATATTTTTATTCGATTTTGTGGCTTACTAGTTGGGTCCGTGCCCACACTACCATCGCTTAAAGCCGTATTATTTTAATATTGTTGACGTTCGTGTTTAGCATTAATATCCTTATTTTAGGGACGTCAAGGTTAGTGACACAAAGTTGTTATTTTGAAAATAGTATCCCGCTGATCAATGCATTACAAGAGATGATTTAGTCAGGCTTGCATTTCATTTATTTACTTACTACCAGGTAGTTTTAACTGATGTATCTAGATCGTGCCTACAGCAGAAACAATGTTGACAAAAAATTTACGATCTATTTATTTTGCAGATATTACACATTAATACACGTGTTTTACGTCTATTTATCCAGCCTTACCAAGAGTGTGATTTTAGTGAATTGAATATTAACTATTATTGAATATTAATTATTTTTGTATGTGCGAATGTGTTGTGAAAAAATGATAAAAATATATTAGTTTGATGATAATGCCTATGATTTCGTCCGCTAAAGTTTATGAGTACGTTTTAGAATTATCGCATGGTAGGTAACCTTTTTGCTTTCCCTAGGATAAAACTGTCCATGATCGGCTGAAGTATGCAGGCCCTTTCTGTAACTACCAAGTTTCATTAAAATCGATTTAAAGGATGGGCCTTGAAAAGGTATAGGTCAGATACACACAGCGTTTAGTTTCAGTTTCAGTTTCTTTATTATTGCAATTCTATAGTTACATTATTTCTTAAATAACATATTATAATCATTAGTAAATAAAGCATGCTATGGATACCCAGTTTGGGTGTGGCAACAGATTAGTAGGTACATGGTGGTAGGGAGACCGATTTCATTAGTGTTTGTCAGTAGGTATTATTTAAGAATTCATCAATATTGTAGTAAAATTTTTCAATCAGATAGTTTTTTAGCGTGTTATGAAACTCTTTTTCCTTTCCGATGTTCCTAATGTAGTCTGGCAGATTGTTAAATATTTTTATTGACATTGAATATTGCTGTGCAGTGCCAATTTTGACAGTGGGAGAATCAGTTTGTTTGCTTATAATCTAAGATGGACATAGGTACAAGTTTAAATAAGAGTAATAGATAAACTGCATATTCTGATGGTAGATTCATCTACCAATTACATGACAACATAAATATGATATTCGCCCATATTTTCCTAAACTAAATTAATTACCTACCTAAGGTTTGCTAATACATTCGCAGTTCGTATACTAAGTATATAGCTGCTCATTTGAAAAAGTACAAAAACAGTAACAAAAAGTATTTTAATGAATTCCAGTCCATTTTGATGCAAATGTTATGTTCATTTTAAAAATCTATTTTTGCCATGATCTTAATTTTTTTTTATAGCCCACTAGGCACTAAGTACTCGTATATCAAAGCTAGGATTGTATTTGTTTTCAAGTTTGTTCAAGCAACGCGTTATTTGCAGCCAACAATCACATTAGTGCACTAAATTGATTATCTGCAACGTCGCGTACCATGTACAATATGTACATAGTAATTGTAGTTATATCAACTGAGTCCCTATAACTGGTTTTATTAATTACATAAAACTTTAAATAGTATGAACTCGGTATGAAATATGAATGAAGTTTTGAACTGATAATAAGTATGGAAATATCGCGTCCTGAAAAATATCGAAACCAGTAAGAACTTTTGAGAGGTTCTAGGTACCCCCGGCAGCAGCTCTTTTGTAATTTATAACTTCTAAATTGACGCTGATCTAGTAAATATTTGTGGTGACTATTCTACCGGCAAGACCCTGCTACCAAGTCAGTACTATGCTGTCGATAATAAGTGACTACAGTATTGACAGTATAACCATTTTTTTTTTAGATAATATTGATTGTAAGAAACAAACTACTCTCTCATTGCAAAAGAGCTATAATAGGACTCAGTCACGTTCATGTTCCGAGAACCGTTTGCATATTTTATAGACATTTCTATTTAGCTAGGCCTCATAATGGGCTGTTAAAGCTGATGAAACTTATAGCATATAGGAACTCACATAAAACCTGTATACTGCTATTAAATCTGTGCCAAAGACCAATTATATTTTTTGCCTGCTGTAATTATAGCGATCATCTTATGATTAGTCTAGGAAGCTACTGTTAACATATTATTATCTATCTACACTAGGTATAGGTGCTTTTATCTACCTAGATATAGTAGTGGGCGGTGGGCCCAATACACACAGTTAGACCGAATGGTGCTAAATACTCGTAATACAATCATCTATTTTGGTAACCGGTCAATTTGATCAAACAGATAGATCTTCAAGACATTATTACATATAGCTGATGCCCGCGACTCCGTCCGCGTGGATTAAGGTTTTTTGTTTCCCGCGGGAATTCCTTAATTTTCCGGGATAAAAAGTAGCCTATGTGCTATTCCAGACTATAATCTATCTCTGTGCCAAATTTCAACCAGATCCGTTCAGCCATTAGGGCGTGATTGAGTAACAAACATCCATACATCCATACATCCATCCAAACTTTAGCATTAATATAATACTAGCTGATGCCCGCGACTTCGTACGCGTGGATCGAGGTTTTGTGGTTCCCGCTGGAACTCTTTAATTTTCCGGGATAAAAAGTAGCCTATGTTAACACATAATGGAATAACTTCCAGACTATAATCTATCTCTGTGCCAAATTTCATCCAGATCCGTTCAGCCGGTGGGGCGTGATTGAGTAACAAACATCCATACCGACATCCATACATCCAAACTTTCGTATTTATAATATTAGTAAGATTTTTGAAGTGAAAACTTCTTTAGGCGCGTTGAGCAGTTTTTGCGCTCTTTTAATATAATTATCCGTATATTACTTATATACATATATGTAATATCCAAATTTTATGAGAACCGGTTGTGGTGACCTTCTTTGAGGAAGGCCTGTGTTCAGCATTGGATGTCCGCAGGCTGAGATGATGATAATGATATTATTATTTATTTCACTCGCTGGAAGGGGTTTTGATAATGATAAGTTCGATGAAAGCGCAAGAAAAATATATTAATTTAAAAAATCTAACGAAATCAGCCAATAAATCAGCTAGACAGCAAAATTTTCCAAGCCAATCTTGGAAAACATCTAAAATAAAATACGCAGTAGAAACTTGACGACGTATTTTCTATGCAAAATAAGTGGTCACATTAGACTGATGGCATCTTAGCATACTGCAATAAGAAAATGATGTTTATGTAACAAGGCTTACCTAACCACGCCAGTGTGGTTTGAAGGCGTGTACGTAGTTACATGAATAGGTAGTTCTACATTTATAGGACCTAGAATATATGTCTAAACGCCAGGGGAAATATTATTTCATCATTGCCAGTAGTTTTAATTTTTCACTAAAACATGCAAATAAGGTAGCATGTCAAGGCGGCCTTATTGCCGAAAAGTGATATCCATCAAACGACCTTCGAATACAGGATATTTTTTTATCCCAAAGTAAAACTTAGGTATTATTTTGCTTAACTTACACCCACATAAATTACGCATAAATAATACAATTTAAAAAAAGATTATAGGTAAAATGACAGATATGCATCTATGAAGATAGCTATAATTTTAATTCTAACATAAGATCGTGATTTTTCACACGGTTACCTACTGAGAAAATTACTTGCAATTCACGCAGAATATTATGCGCATTTGTTGACTCTTATTATAATGGCATACATAATACATGGCAAGTAGCACTACACCCATACAGGTTGTGTAGATTTAGATTAACATCTCAAAACTGAAAGCAAAATATTTAATTTTCCGGTATAAAATATAGCCTACGTTTAATTCGGGTTATAAGATTCCTCTTTTCCAAATTTTAGTCAAATCGGTGCTATTTTTGCGCGCGTGAAGCAATAATGAACATCCAAACTTACAAACTTTTGTATTCTTTAGTGGTATAAAAATTAAATACTGTTTGGGAACGTTGGGAAACCCATAACTTGAGAATGCCTGGCCGCTGGGCTGATTTGGCTGATAGTCTTCTTTAAAGGTCGAGCCCAAGTTATGTTTATAGGGAAAGAAAAATTGGATAAGTTTCCTGGAAAATTTGGTAAAAGTGAAAAGTGCCCTTTTTTTGTATGAACTCGCGACATGGCAACGGCTAGTTCAAAGTAAATAGTTAGTAATAAAGTATGAAAATAATCAGTTATATAAGAAAAATATATTATTTAGTTAGTAGTACTTAACTAGTATCTTACCCAAAAATGTCTCATTTATCATTATCAATTTTCTAGATTATACATACATACATGATACATATATCCAATTTCTAGGTTATCCATAAGTCTCATAATTTTCCACAAGTAGGCTCTAATTTAATTTTGTTTTGTGTAATCGTGATAACCATAAATACAAATAGTTATAGCACGTTCAGTCTGATTATGTTTTTATATCGATCGTCTAAAGTGATATATATGGCACAATTTACAGTTTCCAGTATAAACTCTTACCAAGTACTAACAAATATTAAGTCTTGGTACATTAAATAATACAATTAATATTAAAATCCATACTTCCATACTAATATATTATTTAAGAGGAATGTGCAGCGCCCAGACAAGTCGACGAGGCTTAAGGGTGTTAGTAAAATATGTAAAAAGTGTTAATGTCAATAAATAACATAATTAAAAAAAACTATTTAAATGCGAAAGTGTGTCAACGCTTTCACGGCTCATCTGTTTTTTACTGATTTTGATGAAATTTGGTACAGGGATAGGCTGTATCCCGGGGAAGGACATATGCTAATTTTTATTCCGAAAAATTAAAGATTTCCCGCGGGAATTACAAAAAAACTTAATTCACGCGGACGAAGCCGCAAGCATCATTTGGTTGTAAATATTTTGATCAAAAAAGGTCAATGTATACCTATCGGGGCAGCGAGTCACAAATGACCATGAACTTGCTATGACAACTGGTTTTGCGAAAGGTCCGACACGTGAATTTATTTATTTGTTATTAGAAAATCTTTCAATTGCTTTTCTATGCTTTTACAATGTAGCTAATTCTTTTAGAAAAGAAAGTTTAGCTTAGAAATTACGTTTCTACAGAATTAGCCTCTATGTTGTAGCTTTTTCAAGAATTACTTACGTACCCACAAAATTAGGCATCAGGTATGTTGGGATTTTTTCACTGATTAGAAGCTAATTAAATCTCTTTCTATTTATTAATATTTCTAAGTTTTATTATTATTTTTCACTAGCTTATTTATTATTGGTGTACATACTTCGACTTCTTGTTAGGTGAGTTTATGAATATAAATACCCTATGCTGCTTTACGTGTGCTTCACCACCGAGTAGTTAACCATAGTCTGAAATATCTTATAAACATGAAAGTTATAGACTATAATTATAAATAATAATAGTTAAAAAAAACTAAAAATCACGCTTTTGACGCAGACACTCCGGGTCTCAGGAAAACAAAAAATCGCTAATCCTGATTATCCTAGTAAGGATAACGGGTCAAACTGTTTAAAATATTGAATTGTCATCGGTCCTTAATAAGTAGGGCCAAATTTCGAGTTAATCCGACGTTTTATAGGGGGTCAAAATCATGTTCAAAGATTCCGTTACATACTAACATACATACGTCTGAAGCTAATAAAAAGCGTGTAACAATTAGGTTAACGTTTAAAACTTAAACCAGCGGAAGAAGTCCCGAACTGCATTAGTACCGAAGTATTGAATATTAATGTCACCGTAAGAGTGTAAAAATCGTTAGATTGTAATCTATCTAGCGAGATTGTAAACTATCGAAAGATTACAATTTAACGCATTATTTTTTGTAGTTTGATATCTGATTATTTATGTCGAACCATAACCTAACCTACAAGAAAGAGACAAGAAAACGTAAATACAATGAATATTTCAAAAATTGACACTCAGAACATTGAACGGTTCACAATCTGTGGACAGTTTACAATCTAACGAGATAAAAAGCGTTAGATTGCATTCTGACGGTTTTTGCAATTTTACGGTGACATTAATAAGCGCCAAACAGTCAAGAAACTCGAGTCACGTAAGGCCAACGCAGCTACTGCATTACCAATGCCCTGTGGCCAATGTCAAGGTCCGATGTTGGCTTGGAACTTTGTATGCGTGCTAAATAGGACCTGAAAAATAGGTACCAAAAGCTAGGTAGGTATATAATAATGGAATTAAACTTTTTTAAGGGTCTACAGTACTATATTATGTAATTAGGTTTGAGGTAACCTCAAAAGGTCTAAAGAACGTCGTCAAGTTACCCTTTTTTGGGTTCCGTAGTCAACAAACAAACCTTAAAGTTTCGCCATGTCCGTGCGTCCGTCCGTCCGTTCGGCAGTCGAGCTGTCCTTCGGCTGCTGCTTCGCTCAGAGGCTGTTTGTACTAGAAAGCTAGAATGAAAGAAGTGGCTCGACACTCACTCTTTATATTTTATTTATCCATCCATAGTCCGTACTTAATCTATACTTCCATACTAATATTATAAATGCGAAAGTGTGTCTGTCTGTCTGTCTGTCTGTCTGCTACGCTTGATGGGCCAAGATGGGCCATCTTTTCAACCGATTTTGCTGAGACATTTTTTCCCGGAAAATTAAAGAGTTCCGGCGGGAATCAAAAACATTAATCCACGCGGACAAAGTCGCGGGTATCATCTAGTAATATTATAAATCAATGATTTTGGCACTATCCACAGTATTTAAAGATCGCTGACTCTCTCCAGCAACGCTGTACCTATTTAGGTACTTATAATAATTGAGTTATAATAATTAATATTTCTAATTATTTATTATTTAACTAGCTGACACCCGCGACTTCGTACGCGTGGATCGAGGTTTTGTGGTTCTCGTGGGAACTCTTTAATTTTCCGGGATAAAAAGTAGCCTATGTGTTATTCCAGACTATAATCTATCTCTGTGCCAAATTTCATCCAGATCCGTTCAGCCGTTGGGGCGTGATTGAGTAACAAACATCCATACATCCATACCGACATCCATACATCCAAACTTTCGCATTTATAATATTAGTAAGATAAGATAAGATTAGTAAGATTTAAAAAAGTATTTAAAATAAGTAGGTACTTATTTCTAGAAATTATTTTAGGTACCTACCTAAGTATAACATACGATTAAAAATAAATATTATATTCACATGACGATGCAAAAAGGCTTGTAAAAATTATTGGAATGAAAAACTTTGTAATTAGAATTTGTTATTTTATTACAAGTTAGCCCTTGCCCCTTGACTACGAGTTCACCTGAAATTGATTTCAATTTGCCTTACGTGACTTGTAGACTTAGCTGCTTTCCTATTTCAAGGTACCGTATTGTTGGGTAAGAATTCGAGACAATTTTGGGATTTTACGTTTTGCATAACTCTTATTAATTGGGGAATTCACATTTTTAAATGTAATTTGACTGTAATTGAGTTACAGGTCACGGCTATATAGGAAAGCTACTTGAGAAGTAGCTTTAGTCCAATTTTTTAGACCACTTTGCTCGCACCAAACGTTTTTGATCGACGTTTCTGATACGAACCGCTAGGGTGCTTTCATCATTGCTTTACACTAAGCATGATTTTCGTCAAGCGTAAGCCTACCTCGCAACAAAAAAAAGTAACTTTGTCTTTTTTTGGTTCCATAATAAAACAAGGAACTGGTACCTAGGAGTTTAGTCTGGTGCCAGCTCTGTACGCCGATCCGTGTGTCGCAGCCATTTAAAAAAAACTAGAGACACATATTTATAGTTAGGTACTTCGCTAGGGAACAGATTATTTTATTGCGCGACAATACATAACTTGTACCTAGTTATAAAAAAAGACCGTAAGTAGAATCCATGGAGAGCTATGTATTTTATTTGGACGGTAAAATCGGCTGACGACGATGATAGTTTGGTTCCTATGATTTCCAAAAGCAAATTAAGTAAGTATTTATAGGCCGACCGTTTAACTCGCGTATCGCCTGCGCGGTAAGAAGGGAGCGGGGGGAGATGTTAGCGGATGGGTGGGTGATACTTATTATTTTATTCTTTACCAACAATGTCTATCTCGAGATAAATCTTTGGATTATTCACTCCGTGTGTAGCGTTACCCGCCCCCGCTCCCTTCTTACCGCGCAGGCGATACGCGAGTTAAATGGTCGGCCTATAGTATTCACTTCATTCCAAAATCTATAAATCAATCTAAAATATCTATTCTAGGTAAGTAGGTAAGTAAATAGGTATGTCTTTTTTCATGCGATACAAAATCGTTTTAGCCTACATACCTTCTCGTACTAGGAAATATTTAAGAAATTCTATCACGTAGATTCTCCTCCGCCTCCGTCACATGGTTACAACGTTAAAACCACGTAGAAGTCTCAATAGAGCCTATGTATGTATTTTGAACCCTATTTCGAGACAACAAATCTTATATTCATTCAAAAAGCTCGTCCTAACTAATCTACTTACTTGATTTCAGCCACGTACAATTTTGAACTATATTACAATATGATACAGACTAAAATGTTGAAGTTTTTACGTTCCATGTATCACGTAGCCCGAGTCGTAGGCATGACGCAACTTTCCTGTTTCCTCTATCGCAATTTTGATTTCGGAAAACTGGCTTGTAATGGCGTGATAAGAATATTATGTTGTCTTATTTATGTAATGAGTAATAATAAATTAATACTAAATCAGCATATTTATTTACTTTAGCATATATCGATCCTATTGTTAGAAATAGATTTTGATTGCTTTTCTCAGTGCGAGTATTCCTAACAAGTCACTTTATTTATTAATTTTTAATATGTGTTCCTTCCTTTTTTCCTCCGACATGGCGATCGGAACCCAATGATTGTATAATATGTCACCGTAAGATTGTAATCTAACTAGCGATATTGTAAACTGTCGACAGATTGTAAACCGTTCAATGTTCTGGGTGTAAATTTTTGAAATATTCATTGTATTTACGTTTTCTTGTCTCTTTTTTGTAGGTTAGGTTAGGGTTCAACATAATTAACCAGGTAGTAGGTTTTTACAATCTTACGGTGACATATATTATAATATCATTGTCGGAACCGATATGATTAAAATGTAATTATGCCCTCGTTCGCTCGTGCTTACACAGTTTGAGGGTGTGAACTATGAATGGATATTTATAATGGATACATTTGTGAATCGGGACCAATTTAGATACGACTTTACATATCGAATAGGTCTAAGATGAGTCAATAAAGACCAAAACTGCGATTCGATTAGAATTTAGAAATTTACCAGGAACTAGGAATAAATAATTCCTTGTTCATCCGACAGTGATCTTCTGTATTTCGTGGTCAAATTGATACATCTGTATTTTATTAATAAATTAAGTAGGTATAAATTTTAAGTACTTAATAATAATTTTTATTATTATTGCAACTATAACAACGAAAGTGTGTCTGTCTGTACGCTTTTACGGCCCATTATAAATTGAGCCAATTTGGATGAAATTGGGTACCAAATACAAATATATTGCATCATATAAGGACATTTTATCAAAACCTGAATCCACGCGAAACTTGTATTGGCATTTAACATGTTACTTATGATAATAATATTTTGAACAACGGAATGGCTTTTAAATGACCATTGAAACTGACAAGTTTTTACCATAATGTTTTGCAGAATAAGCATTAACACACGTGTTTGAAGTGAAACCTATGGTTACGTATAGGTACAGTCACCTCTATCTTTTCGGAGTTAGTTTAGTATTGTTTACAAAGTGTACCTAACATTTTTCTGTTTATGATAACAGCAACTGGCTGAGTTTTTTGCTGGATCTTCTCAATAGAACAGCTTTCCGAACCGGTGGTAGATTCTAGCGACTTATCATAAGTGGCACAAGTTGTCCTACGTGAAATTAATCATTTCGTTTTCACTAGTTCTTCTGATAGTTCTTTCACGTTATCAGAGGTGTTTGATTTGGCCTTTTCGTTCCCTCCGTGCCTCGAGTCTCGAAGAGCACGTTAAGCCGTCAGTCCCAGTTATTACCACTAACACCTGATAATAATCTTTAGTAACCTAAGAGTTGAAATGTCGAGTCGTAAGCGGAAAGACCTGGGAACCCACCGCATTATTATCCCAAGAAAACCCCTGCCATTATGTAATTAATGGAATGGGGGTCATGACCCTCAGCAATAAGGAATACGACACAAAGTCAGAGAGTATGGCACCACTAGTGAGACATTGGGTTAAAATGATGATGTCGCGACGCGGAGTCGGGACGGTTTTACCTGTATATACTATATAGGTATATTAAGTAGATACGCTAAGAAAACTATACGCGAATAGCATTCAAAATAATATCCCTGTCACATATAAACAGCAAGATTTGAGAGATGTTGCTATTTTGGCGCGGTGCGAGCACAACTTCACAAGGATTCATGGGTCCTTCGTGTTGAAAATTAAAAAAAAAACCTTTATGTAATCCAAACTTTTTTATACAGACTTACCTGTGTCAGTATACTAGTGTCTCAATTACTATAAAAAATTAGTACCTACCTATTGTTAAAATTAGTGTAGTAAAAAAATTGTGAGAATATAGGTACGAAACTGTGTCGATCCTATAGTTTTTTTTAACTTGATAATAATTGCACAGAGCTCTAAAATAGTCTAATACAATAGAACAGTGCCGTGTTTAAGTAGCAGTCAAATTAAAAAAAAAAGTGAGTTTAAGTTTAAAAAATTGAAAGATCAATTACTTTTAAAATCGAACTTTTTTTTAATTTCGTGGTTTTCAAAAATGGAGGACAATATTGTGGCTGTGTCGTTGAAGTATTGTGAGGATTTGGGAGATAAGGTTTGTGATTACCGTTATTTTTAAACGACTTTTAAAAAGAGGGCGCCTGCTCATGTCCTCCAACGATTGAAACTGCGTTTCCACCAAAGATGTGCAGTGCTACGTTACTAAGCCATGGATGTGTGTCAAACTCACTAATATAGATTTTCATAGCTAGATAAAGCGCTCCTATTGGTGGGTTTGACACACATCCGCTTTGCAAGTGCAACTTAGCACATCTCTCGTGGAAAGGCATCCTAATTATTAAAAAACACGACTGCCCTGCCATGAATATTGATTTTATTTCAATAAAATTATAGCCAGGGTCACTTGGCATGGTATAAGGATTCGAATTTCGAACGATGTCCCATACATCCAAATCTGTTTTGGCATAAAGTATATGTGTGTATGTGAGTTTCTTTATGGTGGAATAAAGAAACTCACATACACACAAACATGAAAACATTATACTCCTATTTTGGGTAGGTGTGTAATATAAACTGCCATACTTTTAGGAAATTATCATCCGACTTCATCATAACTTACCACAAAATACCTGCAGTCAAGGGCTATGTTATTTTAGTGAAAAAACAAGATTACCCAAAAGAGGTACCTACCTATATTATTGACTTGACCTTTCCTTATTATTTGAGATTTTTTTTATAAATTATGTTTAATATAAAGAAGAAGCGGTGATAGCCTAGTGGTTATTACGGGGTCGCGGGTTCGATTCCCGGGCACGCACTTCCAACTTTTCGAAGTCAATATTACTTGCTCCAAACGGTGAAGGAAAACATTGTAGTATAAACCTGCGTGCTTTCTTCATAATGTTCTGAAAGTTGAGTGAAGTCTGCCAATCCGCACTTGGCCAGCGTGGTAGACTATGGCCAAACCCTTTTCATTCCGAGAGGAGACTCGGAATGAGAAGGGCTCACTCAGTAGTGAACTAGTGAGCCGGTAATGGGTTGATATGAGAGAGAGATAGACATGTTTATTATTGCCTTGTTTTTCCTTATAAGCTGTAAGAATTTTCCTCATCTTTTAGATGCGGATATGAAGTAATAGTATGTAATTGCTTTACCTGGGTTTAACCCTTATTAAGTTTTTGCACGCTCATTTAGCTATGACTTGCAAGGAAAATCGTAGCTTTCTCAGTAAGTACATATATCTATACTATACTTAGTAGCTAATGTCCGCGACTTCGTCCGCGTGGATTGAGGTTTTCCGGTTCCCGCGGGAACTCTTTAATTTTTCGGGATAAAAAGTAGCCTGTGTTATTCCAGACTATAATCTATCTCTGTGGCAAATTTCATGAATAAGATTGAGAAAAAGCAAGAACTAGCTAAACTAGTGCATCTCTTATTATAGATGTCCATTATCATTTCAGCCTGTGGACATCCACTACTGAATATCTATCTATCTAAGTATATATCTATTCTATCTATATAGACCTTTCCCAAAGAAATCTATAATTTTAATAAAATATTATATTAATGATTAGATTTTAAAATACGCTAGCCCAGAGAAATTAATTGTTCATTTGGGGATGTAAAAAACTGTAATGATATCGAGTATCGACAAAATCAAAATAATTAGACACATAAAAGTCACTTGTATTATTTTAATTGTGCTGGATACGTACTCATAAACTCTTAATAAAGTATTGTTTCAAAAGATCAGTTTTCTTACAAGCGTTTTTATTTGCTGAAAGGTTGTTAGCTTTGTATATATGACTGTGATGTGATGTGGCTTTATAAATGACCGAGCGAAGCAAAGGTCTCTGACTCTCTGAGAAGGTGGATTGGCATTAGGCACTTAGGTTTCTGGCTGATGGGCCGTCTAACCGTTTGTCAGAGCCTTATAACTTACGAATTAATGAATATGAATACTTCAAATTAACTGAATATGTTAATCGAAAGTTTAGGTAAACTTGTGTCGTTGAATAGAACTTTTTAATTAAAGTAAAAAATATTATTTATAAATTTTTATTACAAAAAAATATACTTATTCATAGGACTGAAAATACATATAGTTAGAACTTATAGTTTGTAAAGTAGTTTATGTTTGACATTTATTTTATTTATTCGGCAACTAAAACAGAGTACCATTCCTTTGACTACCTCCCTGGCGCAGCGGTGTGGACTATAGTCTAATAAGTGGGAGGTCCGGGGTTCGAACCCCGGCAGGATTAATATGGGAATTTATAATTTCTGAATTTTCTCTGGTCTGGTTTGGTGGGAGGCTGCAGCCATGGTTAGTTACCACTCTAACGGCAAAGATGTGCTGCCAAGCAATTTAGCGTTCTGCGGAAATACCTAAGTAATACCTGTGGTAATACAGGCGTTCCTAAGCGTAGCATATTTTTTTATTTCTATAAACTTTGGAATTTATTATGTACCACTTTATAATATTTCATTTTTTATACATACATATATACATACATATATATATATTTTATATAGGTATAATATTATTTCTGCATCCAAGTAGATTTATAAAGTTATGCTTTCTGTATTATGTACTCTTAATTTTCTCGGCCCATGACATAGTTTATCTATCATAAACATAAAGAAAGCATAAAGATAATAATATTATTTAAAAAATCCCCAGGTTCAAGATAATTATAGTTAAAACGTTGAACATAATCCTATCTTTATTGGCATCTCTAAAGATAGCAGATATATAACTAACACGTCAATATTTACAAGAGCCCAATATTAATAAACCTTCCAATCTATCCACGAGGATATATAAATATTTTTTATTAACAATAAATAACCTGTTGTAGATAAAAAATACTTACAACTTTTCCTTTGTGTATATTAATATAAGATATTTCTTATACTTATATAACAATAATTTCATCCATGAAATTGCTATTGATTGAAATAATTTAAATATAATGTTATTATTTAAGTTTTATTTTTAAATAGCAACATATTTTAATCTTTTATGATCTTATCTTAATTTGACCTTTGCAATTAACAGATAAGTACGGATACTTTAATTGGATTACGATAAGTGAAAAATGTGAACCGGAAATTAGTTATCCATCGATGATATTTAATCAGGCTAGTCAAAATACGAAAACTACTATCGATTTGGGCCATTGTTAATACTTAATACAAAAAATAAAGATTAAATAGGATATTCTCATTATTTTCTACGAGCCGTAAGAGCAAGATTTTCATTATGTATCTTATGTTTTAGTTTTTTCTACGGTTTTTAGACGCTGTTCCTTAAAGTAAGTGGTGAAATTGAACAATAAAACTTAACGTTTTTTATGTCGTTACTATAAATTCTCCAAATAGAAAAAGTTGAAATGTGTAGCCTGAGATGTGTACCCTAGTAGGGTACGGGGCTTCATAAAAAAAGATACACTGTTACCCAATCTCCCCTACTTAAAAAAATTCACTCTTCTGTATCTGAAAGTTCCTTTTACGTATTCTGATGAGGCAAAAACTGTGAGGAACCGGTGACAGATCACCGCACACGCAGAGCCTATGTACTAAGCTGTGTTTACACAAGACTGATATTTATATACTTACATACTTTATTTTAAAAAATAACTACGCCCGTAAATTTGACCACGTGGTAGATTTATAGTTTTCATAATAATTATATCAAATATAATGTAAATATAATAAATGCGAAAGTTTGGATGTATGGATGGATGTTTGTTACTCAATCACGCCCCAACGGCTGAACGGATCTGGATGAAATTTGGCACAGGGATAGATTATAATCTGGAATATGAAAAATTAAAATTAAAATTAATTATGAAAATTATATTCCAGCGCGTATCAACGCATGCGTCTTATGTCAACCCCTTTGAATTTCCTGTATGCAGCGTTATTTCTCGCTATCGATGCCGAAGAACCGACACATAGGCTACTTTTTATCCCGTAAAATTAAAGAGTTCCCGCAGGATCCGAAAAACCTCAATCCACGCGCACGCACGAAGTCGCGGGCATTAGCTAGTCTTCAATACTTTTACTAGTTAACTAGATTGATCCCTGCGACTTCTCCCTTCGTTTCTTGAAAATCCTGTTATTGAATATCCTGACTATTTATTTTTCGTTATTTAAATCCTATTTCATTCCCCAAGGCACTAATGTAAAATACTTAATACTTACTTTGCCGAGGGTGTGGTATCACTTCACCAAATTTCACCAAGATCGATACAGTGGTTCGAAGAAGCTGTAAAAAAATTAATAACCAGACAGGCAAACAATAGGTACAGACAGGGCTGAATAGGATTAAAAGAAAATTATATTCCAGCGCGTATCAACGCATGCGTCTTATGTCAACCCCTTTGAATTTCCTGTATGCAGCGTTATTTCTCGCTATCGATGCCGAAGAACCGAGTCCCGCACTAGTGACCAGTGTGGATGCGTTGTCGAGGAAAATAGGCCGTTGCCTTTATGCGAGCGTGATAAAAAAAAGTAAATCGCGAAATTATCTGTGGCGGATTAGTTCGATGAGACTTCGATACGGTTCATGCGGGTGTACAATTTGTTGAAAGCATATCTATATAATTTTAAAAGTATTTATATTTAAAATAATATCAGTGCGCTTTATAATCGGGATTTCGAATTCAAAATTGGACGAATTCATTGGACATCAAATAATTCTTGGTGAGTTTCTGGAGTTTAATTTTTGTCATGATTGAGTGTTATATTTTCATTTTTAAAACGCATGCATGAGAACTAAATTTTGTAACGTACCCATTCGTACGTTACAAAATTTAGTACAAAATTGGTCTTTTATCGACAGCATTAAGGATTAGCTTTAAAAACCCTGTAAAATATGAAAATGTATAAATAACAATACTTTTACTCAATTATAAAGCTTTAGGTACGACTAAAGGTTGAGGAATTCTAAAGGTTACTTTTCACTACCCTCATAATTTTTGATGCTATATTTTTTAATCTTTCTTTTATATATATTATCTTTCTTTTATATAGTATCGTCATGTTATCGATGTTTAGGGCGTTATGGTGCGATCAAGGTAAAACGCGAAGGGTCATATTAAGTTCAAATCCAATCCAATGGACCACCGTCGTTCTAATTTCAAGAACACGTGATTGTTATGAGAGGAAGTGTTACATCAGAATTCAGAACATGTTTCATTTAAAACAACAAAAACCGGTCAAGTACGGGTAGACTCGCGCACAAATGGTTCCGTACCACCACACAATATATATTTAATAAAAAAATATAGTCATAAGAAGATTAAGAAAAACGTAATCAAGCACGTAAAAAACACGTAAGCTGTAAGTTTAGCGCCCTATGTAAGCCAGTTATGGCTTACTTAGGGCGCTAAACTGGTAGCGCCTTACAAACAAATCGACACCCTATGAGTTCAGAACCCTAATTATCGCTTTTCGGAATTTTTCCTATACTTATGCTGTGTGACCTCACTTCTTGTCAAATTTCATGATTCTCGCCAATCAATCAAAACATCCCGTTGACTTCAACGGGATGTTTTGATTGATTGGCGAGTGTAAAAATATGCAAAATATGCGGCATAAACGGCGCATTGCGTGGACTTAGAAGCTTGATTTTTTTACAGCACCAAGGGACCGTAGACCTAAGTATGTGATATTAATTTCATTTAGACACCTCCACACGTTCTCGAGAAAAATGTGGTTGACAGACAGACAGACATACGGACAACGGAGTGATCCTAAAGGGTTCCTTTTTCCTCTTCAGGTACGGAACTCTAAAAATAATAATGCTGAGGTGGTGTTTTAACAAAATGTCACAGTAATTTATATAAAACATTGATTTGCATAAAATGTGGTCCACGAGATAGGTACCTACGCAATGCAACGTTTTTTTTTAAATTAGATCTTAAGATTGTCCTCATTTAAATAATTGCGTATTGCTATTTCACTTCCCTGCTTCACAAATTGTGGAAAAGTTATCATTGATTGATTATACCTTTCGCTGATTTTTAGATTTGCAGCATTGAGATATTGGTGACTTAGGTACCTAGTAGGTAGGTACAATATTTTATTTTGTGGTTTGTCACGAATTTTTATATTTATGTATGTACTATGTAGTAGGTATACATCATAATGTATAAAATATTGCTTTTATAGGTTTTGCTTTCGCGTCACGATTTTCGCTCATTATTCAGTAACGAACATTTTATTTTATTTTATATATTCATTTACTTTTAAATACAAAACTTTAGCATAAGACGTGAAACATATTTCCACAACGATATTTTTTTATAAGTAGGTAAATTTTATACGAATAAAAAGGTTTATTAAAAAGCTTTAACCCGACTTCCAAAAAATATTGCAAAACATAATAAATAGAATACAATACATAGTATGTATATACATAAATACAAACATACATAGACAAGATGGAAGCAACAACAGCAACTGCTGAGTTTCTTGCCGGCTCTTCTCGGCAGAATCCCTTTCCGAACCGGTGGTAGAGTCAAAACATGACGTAGCATAAGAGACACCTGTATGTCCTACATGTTTTAAAGAAATTGAACTTGAACTGTATACATGATACATACATAAACTGCTAAACTCTCTCTCATAACCCTCCTTTTTGGCTTTAGTCGGGTAAAAAATATCGACATCACTGACATCACGTAAGTCGTAACCACTAATGACTTCGAAGAATCCAGTGTCGCATAATTTCATACCGAAAATGGTCAAGCAATTTCATCGAGCAAATCAAAATCGGTGACGAGATTCGACATGATGCGATTTTTTGTGCTACAAAAATAAGTACAGCAATTTTAAAAACAATAATAATTGGTTTGATGATTGTATATGCATTATTTTCCATAGTGTAAGTATTTTTCGTTTTTTGAGGTAGTAAACTCGTTTCAGCTTGCTCACTCACAAAAAGTCCTATTTTTCAAACGAGATAGTTTTTTCAAAAAATAAATTCTGAGTAAGTTTGACGACCTTCCTGGCGCAGTGTTGAGTGCTGTTGTCTTAAAGTCCCGTTGTCCCGGGTTCGATCCCCGGCAGAGTCAATTTAGGAATTTCTAATTTCTGAAGTTTATCTGGTAGGAGGCTTCGGTCGTGGCTAGTTACCACCTTACCGGGAAAGACTTGCCGCCAAGCGATTTAAGATTCCGGTACGATGACGTGTAGAAACCGATTAGGGGTATGGGTTTAATAGAACTGCCATACCCCTAACAGGTTAGCCCGCTACTTACTTAAGACTGCTTCATCAATTACCATCAGGTGAGATCGCAGTCAAGTGCTAACTTGTAGTCGATAAAAAAAGTAACGAAGTAGTTTAGGAAATTGGAGACAATTAGAAGGAACCCGTCCACCAAATAAAAAGATACACAAACTACTAATACTAGTAGAAATTAAACAAGATAGATTTTTTATTCAAATAAACTTTTACTTATACATGTGGTTATTAAATCTACCACTGGGTAGGAGGATGGAGTATTCCTACTTTTTTAGATTGTTTATACTTGTGTAAAGGCAAGTTGAATATTGTGCAGCTTTATAAAAATGCGTTGTGGGACGAGTACTCGCCCGCACCAATAGGAAGATCTTCCTCCGGGCTGGTGTTGTACCCGGGGACCTTTCTGGTCCGACCGTTGTAAGTTGGAACGGTCTATATATAGCGCTATTCTCAGAAAACTTTGATAGCGTGATTCAGGCTTGTATGTAACTTATAAGTTTTCAGTCGATTATCTATCCTGCGATGTAGATACAATTAGCGCCATCTAGTTTGCACTGTGGTAACCGCTACACGTTTATGTAATGACTTTTTGTATTTTTCGAGGCGGAGCGACGAAGGAATCACGAGCCTATTGCGATATATTATCTAGTTAAAAAACCCCAAGTGTAAATCGCAGTTTTTTTATCGTTGTTTTTATCTAATCCTGAAACAAGTTCCTTGTCTATGAAAACTGATTTTAATCACATTACGCAATTATACCTAATCATATTATCTCACACAGCAAGAATAGCATTCAGTTGTTAATTTGAATTAGCGATAGGTACCTATTTAATGCGATTCAACTAATTACTATTATATTATTAGCTGATACGCGTTTTAAAATGAAAACTGTACTTGAATTGAATATTATATGTATACTTATTCGACGCAGTGGCGCAGTGGCGCAGTGTTGAGCCACAAGTAAACAGATGCAACCAGTATGGCAACTACCTCGAAACGTTCGAAACAGGCTCACTCACACAAACGTGCGCATCGACGAGTCCCCAAGCGCTCGTCGCAGTGCCGTCAGTACCTATAGTGAGTGCCGTGTCATTGCATGTTCGATGCGCACGTTTGTGTGAGTGAGGCTGTTTCGAACGTTTCTAGTTAGTTTCCATACTGGTTGTATCTGTTTACTGTGGTTGAGCGCTGTTGCCGTAGGTCCCGGGTTCGATTCTCATCAGGGTCAATTTGGGAATTTCTAATTTCTGAAATTTCTCTGGTCTGGTCTGGTGGGAGGCTTCGGCCACTAGTAACCACCCTACCGGCAACGACGTACCGCTAACCGATTTAGCATTCCGGTACGATGCCGTGTAGAAACCGATTGGGTATGGGTTTCACATAACTGCCATACCTACTGCTAACAAGTTACCATCATCACTTACCATCAGGTGAGATCGCAAATCACAATCAAGAGCTAACTTGTAGTGGAATAATAATTAAAAAAATATATATATTATGGCTTTATTTTTCATCACCTCGTGCTGAAAATAAAACAGGTTTTACTGTTTCACAATCATGTTAATTTAACAACGCGTTTTATTTTAATGTCCTACTTATTCTGTTATTTTTCTTACCGACCCAGCCTATGGACTTGCGGAGTACATTACTTTGCATAAGAAAGGGCTAAGTTTGTTCTCTGCTTCTTCTCTGACTACAGCGCGTTTGATCAACCATGAGTGCATGACAGGCCACCAAATAAAATTCATTAAATTATATAAATTTTAGTGTCAAAGACCAGACCGCTCGAATAGTCATGACTGCTCCGAGCAGTCAAGCAGTTGCAATTTGCTAGTATGTAACCCAGTAACAGACATCTCGACTTTTCGAGCTGCCAAATAATCTGATGGCAGATAAGCCTCCAACGTGTATATTATACAACTGCACTTTAACTGTCAACTGATCAAGCAGTTAATTTTTTGTCGATGTTATTCCATTCCGTCAAATCTGAAGCAATTTTTACAATTCCTTTTGCAGCTGGCAGGTTGGTCTCATGTTTTCATGAAGGTTTGATGAATAGTTTGATGGACGGCGGTTAGAACTCCTCAACGGGTATCTAATAACAAATCAATAGCTATCAGTGTTATAGCTTACCTCTGATAGCTTTTAGTGGACTGCCTTTTTGGTCTAATGGTTGGCATTTTCGACTGCGGCCGACGAGGTCCCTGGTTCGAGTCCCGGGTCGGGCCATAATTGAGTATTGGGTTTTTTTTACTAGAGATTCTCAGTTAGACCGGAGTTAGGAAGTTGGTGGTGTCTCAACTGTCAACCCCGTGCCTCGCATAGAATGTTAAGCCGTCGGTCCCGGGTATTATCATGTTAAAGTGATATGATAGTCGTTAAAGCCCGCCAACCCGCATTGGAGCAGCCTGGTTAGCTGGGTTACATACTATAGGCGCTGGTTATATTTCTTTCCTCGCGAAGATATTTGGAGTCAAAATTGTCCGTTAGAAAATAATGTCACAGTGTGAATTTGAACTTTTGTCTTTTCTTAAGTCGTTAATGTCACTGTCACTGTCACTAGTAATATGTCACTATAAGATTGTCTATGATGAATAATGCTGTTTTTACACTGTTGTCAAATGTGTTTGCAACAGTAAGACTAAGCACACGTGCAAATCCGGGACGGGTCGGCTAGTTTGACGATATTTACATTATTCAGGCAGATTCTTAAAATATTATTTTGCAATATACACTAGAAACTTATTACATAGTAAGAATTTCTATCTTATCTTAATCTGATGCTTAAGATTAGTATCAGGAGTGTTTGCCACACGTATTTATCTTATCATTGTCATCGTCGAGTGGTCAATATTAGGTATAGCGAAAAAAACTACTAGGGGTCGATTGCAAAAGGGGTGGTTATCGTTAACTTTAAATACCACTATATAACCACCACCACTACAGCCTATTAACGTTCCACTGCTGGGCACAGGCCTCCACTTTCATAGGAGAGAGGGAATTAGATCTTAGACCCAGCACGCTGCTCCAATGCGGGTTGGCGGGCTTTAACGACTATTATCATGTTAGTGATAATAACCGGGACCGGTGCTCTCCGAGGCACGGGGGTGAAACACCGCCAACTTCCAACTCCGGGCTGGCACTGAGAATTTCTGAATTGAAAAACCCAATGCCAATTTTTTACCCGACCGGGAATCGAACCCAGGACCTCGTGATCCGCAGTCGACTATGCTAACCGCTAGACCAACGAGGCAGTTTATTACTATAACCACTATATTATACCATAGTCTATATATATAAAAATGAAACCCGTTTTCCTTGGTCACGGTATCACGCGTGAATGGCTGGACCGATTTCACTAATTCTTTTTTTGTTGTATTTTATTAGGAGAAGGTTCTTACGGAAAAAAATATTAAGAAAATCTCTCAGAAATATTGAAAAATATACATTTAATTTTGCATACTAAGGCGGTACGAAGTTCGCCGGGTCAGCTAGTATATTATAATATAGATCTCTTTGAGTTGCAAAAGTCAGGGTCTTTTTCTTTAGTGACTTGTGCCACTCCGTTTGCTTGCTTTTTTGTGGACAAGCTTGACATACCTATGGTTGACATAACGATAACTTTCTGTGGTGCAACTTATCTTGATGAGACTGATGATACTTAGATAATTAAATTGTAGAAAAACAAATGTAGAAAATGTAAATTTTGAGGACAATTTTAGTTCTTGACGGTGATCTCACCCGTTGATATAGAGAATAAGATATAAATGGCCTATAATTGCTCCTGCTGGGAATGGAAACCAGGACCTCGCACTAAGATGACCAAAGAGCTCACTGTTGCGCCAGAGATTTCAGAAAAATCCTTATTATCAGTGATATGCTCATAACTTTTAATTTTCAAGTTTAATTTTTTTTTTAAATCCAATGTTTGCTTGGAGATGTTGCTAAAGCAATCAATAAGGCCGCCTTTCCGTACCTACCACGCTACCACCTTCCTTTTCTTTTGAACCAAACTCAATTTTTTGGTGTGCAAGTGCATTTTCGGTATTCAAATCTCTAGCTAAACAAGACATGACTAACATATGGCAATGTACTTAATCTAGAACGAAAACAAAGAAATATGATACAGGCAAGTCAATAGCTTACTCACTGGTATAAGTTTCCTTGTATTTTAATATCTACAAAGGAACATTAGGACATACATACATAGATTAAGACCAACTACAAATTCACCTCATGAATACTTAGTACCTAGGTAGTAGGAAATTACTAATAAGACAGGTCTAGAACATCCGCCAGGAAATAGGAAAGGTTTATATATTATAGGACATAATATATAGAAAAGTTATAGCATAGTTGATACACATATTTAAAATATTTGAATCTAAATGATAATGACGACTTCGTTCACGTGGATTTAGGTTTTCATTTTATAAGGATAAGGTGAGTATCATACTTAATATTATAAATGCGAAAGTCAGTTTGTTTGTTGGTTTGTTGGTTTGTCCTTCAATCACGCTGCAACGGAGCAACGGATCGACGTGATTTTTGGCATGGATATAGTTGAGGACCTGGAGAGTGACATAGGCTACTTTTTATCCCGGAAAATTGAGGAGTTCCCCCGGGAATCCAAAAAACTTATACCACGCGGACGAAGTCGCGGGCATCAGCTAGTTAAAGATAGTTTGGTAAAAACCAACTAGCTTATCATTTTTTTTCTTTTTAATCAGTATGTTTTAGTATGTTTTTTTTTCTCTCTGTTATAATTTAAAGTAATAATAATTTAAAGTAAATATAATAATAAATTAGGTTATCGTCTAGCGGCTATACCCAACTTAGTATTCATTTGATTTTTTTTATACAATATGTGCTAAATAACATTGAAAACTGTTATGGTCTAAGTGTAATGCTATACTTTACTTACCTATTGTGTGTTATGTTACTGTATGTTTTTCAAAATAATAAAAAAAAAAAAAAAAAGCCGTATGAGAGCACTCGCATGCGTCCGACCTCTCACCAGTCGTGTCGGATTTTCCGTCCCATCGGGCTATGAGAGTAAAGGAACAGAGAGTGCACCTGTGTTTGTACTTTGTGCACACAATAATATCTCCCGCGCAGATGGCTAATCTCTCTGGAGATAGGCCGCCGTGGCCGAAATTCGGTCGGGAGGACATTATTTTATTATTATTAATTATTATTAATGAATGCCTGATGTAGCCAGATTCTGTTGATCATGTTCATATAGTTTCATAGTAGGTACAATAGGTAATTTAAACTTTATAAAGAGTTGAGTTGGTTATATATGTCACCGTAAGATTGTAAAATCCGTTAGATTATAATCTAACGGTTTCGATCCCGCTAGATTATAAACTTTCGAAAGATTGTGAACCGTTCAATGTTTTGAGTATTAATTTATGAAATATTCATTGTTTTTTACGTTTTCTTGTCTCTTTCATGTACAGTTCGCGCGCGAGTTGAATGCAGAGTAAATGTAAGTGTCACCATACATTTACTCTGCATTCAACTCGCGCGCGAACTATAGGTTAGGTTAGGGTTTGACATGAAACCGTAACATACTGCTTACAATTTAACGCGTTATTTTTCGGTAAATTGTAATATATTAGGTATATTAACCCGATAGAACCCAAGTGCTAAGGGCACTTCCTGGATATTCATGTGACATGAATATCCAGGAAGTGCCCTTAGCACTTGGGTTCTATCGGGTTAATATACCTAATATATTACAATTTACCGAAAAATAACGCGTTAAATTGTAAGCAGTATGTTACGGTTCACAATCTGTCGAAAGTTTATAATCTATCGAGATAAAAAACGTTATATTATAATCTAACGGTTTTTACAATCTTACGGTGACATATATATATATATATATATATATAGATAGGGATTATAATGGAGTTGTGTCGGCATAATTAAAACGGATAAAATAGATTGCAATCACCATAAAACTTGTACCTACCGCCAGTTCATTACTGGGTACTTGACTAGTAGGTACTTACTAAGCTAAAATCGATTTTCTAACGAGAAACTTAGAAAGACACAACTACCAAACTACGAGTAGGTACTTGATTTTGAAGCACCGAGTAGATGGTATGTGTTTTGAAGCGATGATCATAGCCTGGTGTCTAGAGTTAAGACGCCCGACCTCCTGTACGGCGTCACAGGTTCGATTCGGTGTGGGAACTCTGCCAATCGCACTTGGCCAGCGTGGTGGACTATGGCCAAACCGCCAAACCCTGCTCATTCCCAGAGGACACTCGTGCTCTGTAATGACTAGCGAGCCGGCAATAATATGTTGATAAGAGAGAGAGATGAGATCATTCATTCATTCGTTAGGTAATAGTTGACAGCTTCGTGCTTTTCAGTTTCACGTACATACAAAAACACTCACATATGCTTAGACGTTTACCTAAAATTTAGGCATTGTTAGTTTTTTTTATTCCCATGGGAACTCCTTAATTTTCCGGGACAAAAAGCCTATGCCACACTTAAGGTGCTCAACTATGCCCACGCAAAAAATCACGCGGATCCGTTGCTCTGTTGCAAACACAATTTCGCATTTATAATAATCAACGACCTCAATTTAGACGGGCCCTGTCAAACAAAGAATGTGGGCGTATTTTTAGCAACGCCATCAACGCCATCTAGTCTGAAAAGCGGGAACTTGCTTGCAACATCTTGAATGAAAGCTTGAAAACATATGATTCGGTCATAGATAATATAGGTCATAGCCGTAAGTTTGTAAAAAAAAAACATACAGTTTGCCGCGGAAATTAAATGATTGAGTAATGGATAAAAATATTAAATAGGAAGATTAAATAACGTTTTTTTGGAAATGTATAATTGTGAATTGAAACACTTACCTTAAAATTAAAATTATACAGTGCCAAACTAATTAAACTTTAGATGCAAATTATCAGCACGACGAGCGATCGTGACAGCGCTACGACGGGAACAAAGACAGGTGCGGAACGTGTTCAGCAACTCGGACGCCCGGCGTTTTTCTATGAAAGGGCCCATCTAGTGCCTACATATATATATCGATGATAATAATAGTATCATGTTACCATGTTCCCTAGTTACAACTTACTTATCTCAGAATTCGAAATCGAGGTACTTAGCAGGAAAAAAGTACCGTACATAACATAAACAGTAAACACCTGAAAGTTTTATCAAAAAGATTGAGTTGACTGGATATCTTGACTTGCAAAATTGATAAAAATATGACATTTCTTTAAGATTTCGAAATCTTTCGGATCAGTTTTGATATCTTTCTACTCAAAAATATCGTGTGTGTTGCAATCAAATCTAAAAACAGTGTTTTGACTTTTGGTTAGTCTATGTTAGGCGTTTATTAGACGTTAAAATCCTATAGCGCCATTCAGTATAAAAATCCATAGAAAAAAAGAGTAGCAAATTACACTTTACCCCACCAAGTTGTCAGACTAGTGGGATAAAGACGTTTTAAAATACTAAGCCCACATTTACGTTCTAACACCTACCTATCTATTTAAGGCCCTATTATAACACATGTCCTTTTATTTGGCTTAGGTTTAAAGCTCGTTTTACTATTATAATGGTAACAACTGGAAACACTCGTTAATTTTGCTATTTTTCGAGCATAACTTTCGCTTTGTGAGAAAAACTTATATTTTTGAACAATAACCCTTCTATGTACATTATGCCTGTTTGTGGCGAAAGTTCCACAAATAATAATATTTCTTACGCAACTTAGCCCCGCGCATTTTCTTAGTGAATGAACTATAATATATGTTATTACTTATTACTTATTAGTTTATTACTAGCTGACGTGAAATACACATCCCGTGCATTTTCATGGTGTTTGCTCTAACGCAGGTTTTCTTTTAGTACTTGTAGAAAAAAGATCCACAAATTACATACCTATTTCTAACCGTACAAAGCATTTTAATAGTGTTGGCTTCGAATATCGAGCCATGTTCCCATCACGTTTAAACACCGGTATTGCAATAGGGATATTCCCTGTTAGCCCACCGCTGGCTGCTGGGATATTGACGGCGAATTTGTTTACAAGCTTTCCTAACTCTATGGACACGTCTATACCATTCCGACCACCGCCTTCGAGTCTGCGAGGCTACAGTATGGTATTTATCTTTTTTTTTGCATCGAAAGCTATGCCTAGATTTAATTTTTTTTAATTCCAATACAGCTAGCCCTTGACTGCGATCTCACCTACGGTATGTGAAACAGTCTAGGATGGTAGCGAGCTAACGAGTTAGGAGTATGGCAGTTATATTAAACCCATATCCCTAATCGGTACCTACACTGTATCGTACCGGAACGCTCGCTTGGCGTCACGTCTTTGCCGGTAGTGTAGCAACTAGCCACGGCCGAAGCAGTGAACCGGACCAGTCCCATTCCCAAATTGACCCTGCGGGGATCGAACCCACGACCCCGCACTTCATCGCTTGTGGTACCGCCCCGGCGCGATTCGTACCGCGCGGCGTCTCGGAATCGCGCCCATCTAGGTGAGATCGCACGGGGTACTTACTACTTAACTACTAACTAGTAGAAGAATTAAAAAAAAAAATATCCTTTGTCATTTATCTATATTCTTACCTATGTATCGTCAGTCTTCACCGAGCTCCAAGTAAATCATACTTACTCACTAATATTATAAATGCAAAAGTGTGTTTGTTTGTTGGTTTATTGGTTTGTTGGTTTGTCCTTCAATCACACCGCCACGGAGCAACGGATCGACGTGATTTTTGGCATGGGTATAGTTATGGGTATAGTTAGGTAGGGTATGGGTCCTGGAGAGTGACATAGATTACTTTTTATCCCGGAAAGTTAAGGAGTTCCGCGGGAATCGAAAAAACGTAAACCACGAGGATAATACACATTAATAATTACGCAACAACCAAATTGATTACAAAGTAGGTAAGTAGGTAGTAAATGTACTAATTTAATTTAAATTAAGTGTGGCCAATGGGCCACCTCCTCAGCCTGTATATGTGAATTGTTTTGAGTCAACTTCCTATGTTATGAAAACGCTGAACCAAGTTTACTCAAACGGTTAACTGTGGTGGTTATACCTACTGCATTGTTTTAACAAGTAGGTAGGTAGGTACTTATAGTGTCTAATTTTTGATCCTGAGGTTTTAAGTTTATCTATTAGTATAGATTTACCTAGATTTAAAGCACTTTAATAAACTGACTGGCACACCAACGTAGAAACCATACGGTAACATATACAAGTAAAAGTGTGTCTGGTGACATTTTTCATGGTCCAGAATTTCAGTTTTACCGATTTGGACGAAACATAACATAATTGCATCCTGAAGATGCAGGACTTAAACTTACCCAGGATACAAGTTATGGGAATGGACAAAACTTAAATATCCAAGCCACAGATGAAATCGTAGACATTAAATGTCTGTATGTCGATGCCCCAAGTCCCAACTGAATAAAGGCATAATATACCTACATGTTTTATATTAGGCAATAGCGCTGGTTCTGAGTTTATTTTCGGCTCTTAGTAGACTCCCGCTTTCGCAACCGGTGATAGTCAAAACTTAAAACAAGAGAGTGTAGGTGGCTATTATAGTCCTGTTATTATCTCGCTGCAGACTCGGCCATAAATCATTCGAGTATTTCTCTCTTTCCCACTCACGGGCCCTATGGCAATAAGACAGGGGCCGTGCCATAGGGCCCGTGAGTGGGAAAGAGAGAAACACTCGAATGATTTATGGCCGAGTCTGCAGCGAGATAATAACAGGACTATAAGTACTTATTAGGCCTATTACACTGCACTTATCACAGGGACCCTTACCCTGAATCAGGTTAGTGTAATAAGATATAGGTAAAAAGGGTCCCTAATTTGGTCCTTATCGCTTTGTAATATATCGCTTTGGACAGGGCCCTGAGAAAAGTGCAGTGTAATAGGCCTATTAAACCCCTATTACACTGCACTTTTACAGGGACCCTTAGCTCCTAATCAGTGTAGTGTAATAACTAACATTTAGGGAGTAAGGGTCCCTAAATTGGTCTTTATTGCTTTGTAATAAGCTACGCCAAAACTAGCGGACACGCCCACAGTGTAATAGGGGTTTTAGTCCTAATACGAAATACGTTTTTTTTTAAATTTTGTGACATGAGATTTTACAACCAGGTGTTCTTGTGCACAGTGCAGCATAACAACTAGACTGGGGGTTCACTAGTCACTACCATCGGCCATCGCTAAGCGGCAGCTAAGCGGTATTGTATCAAAACGTCAGCGTTATGCCACGTTCCTTGACGTCCCTAAAATAAGGATTATAATTCTAAAATACGATTTTTGTGTAGGCTAGGTACCTAGGTAAGTAATAATCATAAAGATATAGACATTTCTTTCTTAAACCAACCGTAATAATATTATCATTGACTATTGAGAGCATATCGAAGAATTTATAATAATACGAGTATTAGGTACCTGTACGCGTTTCAATAAATTATTATCTGTAAAATAAATACCTAGGTAGATTTACATTATTTACCGAGGTAGATTACGACGACATGAGTCGCAGAGAGAGGCATGCCCACACCCTGAAATTTATATTATGTAACGAAACGGAGGTAAAGGCTGTAAAGCGCCGAAAGTTATTTTTTAACCGACTTCCAAAAAAGGAGGAGGTTCTCAATTCGGCGCGTATTTTTTTTTAAATGTTTGTCGGTGCATACCACCTATCTCCGTGGTTTCTGAACCGATTTGAATTTTTTTTTCTATCAGTCTTTAGAGGAAGCTCTCGAGACGTGGTCTAATAAAAAATCTGACTCCAAATCCTCAACCCTGACACTAAAAAGTTAAAAATAAAAATTATTTCCAAAAAACCGACTTCCAATGCCACTGTAAAGTAATAAATATTTTTTATTTCTACCTACCCACTCTGTTGAAGTCAATTTTTTGAGTTGAATTGTTGGAAATAATTTTTATTTTTTCAATGCGCACGTGTACCGTACCTACCTATAATACAACGTTTTACCACGTTATTATACAATACCTAGGTACATTTGTAAGTAAAACCGTTAAGAAAAGAAAAAAAAATGACACTTTCCAAAACGTGTAGTTCAATAATGAATACCTACCTATTACTGCACGGTTTAGCTGCGCGGTAATATTTAATCGCCGCGAGAAAAAATTGTACTGAAGAATGAACAATTTTACGAGCAAGCAAACGTAATGTAAAACCAATTAAGTATATATGTAGGTACATTGAATAGAACCTAAGGTAACATACCTATCTAGCATTGTTTAAGTTGTACCTACCTATTCCACCACCAGCACCACCACTACAGCCCATTAACGTCCCGCTGCTGGACACAGGCCTCAACTCTCATAGGAATTAGAGCTTAGACCAACCACGCTGCTCCAATGTGGGTTGGCGGGCTTCAACGACTATTATCATGTTAGGGATGATAACCATTAACCGGCACCGACTGCTTAACGTGCTCTCCGAGGCACGGGGGTGAAACACCACCGACTTCCTAACTCCGGACTAGTACTGAGAATTTCTAGTCAGAAAAACCAAATAATTATGGCTCGACCCGGGACTCGAACCCGGGACCTCGTCGGCCGCAGTGGAACAAGCTAACCACTAGACCAACGAGGCAGTTCATGTACCTATTCATATTATTATTATGTAGGTAGATGGTAGTAGGGTCATTATCTCGTCATTTCATTCAATAGGTGAGTACTGAGTAAGTAGGTATGTCATACAAACTAAGATTTACGCTAAAATGACCTATTAATTTGTAAGTATTTAAAAAAATATATAAATATTCATGTACTACGCTATTTGTAAAGACTACAGTTAAATGGGTACCTACGTAGTTTTTTCTATTTAGTTTATTGCAATCATGCTAAATTACTCATGTGTACGTTAGTACTATTATATTATTCTGTGTCATGTGGCCATTCTGTCTCTAAACGACAATTTAGTTTCTAAACTGTGGGAATAGGGTTCAAAATTGTATACACAATGTTTAGCTAGATAAATATTTTGATGCGCTCGGTGATTGGTAACAAGTCAAAGTCAAGGTTGTAAGCCATTGTAAACACATAGAAGTGATAAATGTACCTATAATTTACATCGACAGGTAATAAATGGTACTGGCTACATTAATATTATTGTGACGGCCAACCCAAATATTAAAGTAGGCAGTTGTAAGGAATGCCCATATTGTCTGTGACGGAATGTAGGTAATTACCTACTACCGTACTCAGTTAAAAGTTAAAACACTGGTTCAAGTTGGCAAGCGCGCTTGCTTCGCTCGCATATTATTAATTACTATTGCGAGGCTTTAATATTTGTGAAGAGAGTGAGTAGGTATAATTACAAATTAGGTACAAATCTTTAATACTTATTCCTGATACGTACCGTACCGTGCAATAACAGTTTTTATATACTCAATTCTGATACGTACCGGAGTAGGTAACCAATAGGTACAATGCTACATAGTACATACCCACTTATTCACTTTAATATTGGTAAACAAGGCACGTGCGTCGTCCACGTTATCTTACTCACAGAGAAAATATAATTACATGTTTTACTTCGTCGATCCTGAATTTAATGTAGGTACCTACTACTACCTACCTGGTACATGACAAAAATATTATAAACGTTGTAATTACTCCTACTTATCTACTGTTCGGTTGGACGTTTAGGTAATTTTCGGTAATCATGCATGGTGGTCGACTAACTTATATTTTAAAAATAGGTAGGAATACCAGTTACAAATCGAATTTCGATGTTTTTGTGCCTTGAACTTTTATCACCAGCCCACTATTTATTTTTTACCACTGGATCATTACTAGTGTGGACCTACCCTAGAGCCATAGTTAATAAAGTGCAGATTTGGCAAACCTCATGTACACAAGAATATTAGAGAACTCTCAGGCATGTTTACTACACATTTTTTTTCATAAGTAATCATTCTTGGGATAAACCTTGCAGAAGTAAAATGCCTGCAATACTTTTAACTATGATACCATTTCATAATGTTTGCTATTTTCTTTCCGAAGGTATTAATGCATATTAAAGATTTATTTAAAAACGTAAATTCCATCATATCACGAAATATATCACAATACAAAGAATGTTAATCAAAAGTTACGGATTAGCTGATAAGATTAAAATATGTTATAGTTTAGCAAATTATACATTTTCATCAATGGTAACACTGTGCTGCTACTTTCTGTGAGTGTCACTTGGTCATATTTGATTTTGAGTATTGAGTTATTGACATTGACAGCTTACAGATGGTCTGACGTTGCTTTGTTTTGATTGCGTACCAAACAGTACCAATAACCAAATATCAAATATATCGTATAGTACGGCGTATTTCGCATGCAAATTGTTCAAACAAAGCCAATGTTATGCTTCTGATGTACTGTGTACACGTGTTTTTAAATATACTAACTGTGAATTATATCCAACATAATGCGCTCTTCTATATATCGTCGTCAACGCTATGACAGTTCGGAAACGGAACCTCTGCTTCCCGCGTTACCTGGCCCCAGTCAAAATGAAGAGGTTTGTCCCTTTATAAAATAATTAATTAACTACCTATTACTTACGTAAAAAACTAGGCAGAGTAAATGTTCTGATTCTGACGTCAATAATATTGTACTGTTATGTTATCAAGGATAACCTTGATAAAAAGATTGCAAAAAAATTCCTTGTGTGAAATGTTAATCTTTCTTTTATTAGCAATTTAATGCTCTTTATTTGTTGTTTTTATACTATGACTGCTATATTAATTATTTACTTGCTTAATGATTGGTTTGGTCTAGGAAGGGCTTGCAATATCCCTTCAATTGACCAAAAAATAACAATTTCAATAACCCAAGAACCATTGATGTTTACTAGAGCATGTGTGCAGACTGTAGAGCACCTTTTGTGGTGGTGGGGTGGTGGTGCCCAGTAATTATTCTATAAGTCAGTCTTTCTCAAAGTGGGCGATAATGCCCCCTTGTGGGTGTTGGAGACCTAGAGGGGGACATTAAGGGGCCCAGAAAAAAATGGGGGGCGTTGGTGTGGTTTAGGGGGGCGATTGGTTGATTTGTAATTTCATTCAGATACTCTATATTTTAAAATTAACTAATATTAAAACCTACCTATTACTCAATATGATAAAAGAAGTTATAACTACTGTGCTCCATAAACCGGCGGCAGGCATAATTCGAAAAAATCCTTTGAGCAATGAAAAATATGTCAAGAACTATTATTTGCTAGAAATTTAGAGACAGACACAAAAGGATAAACCATATTTAAAACACTGGAAAAGTTTTGTGATGAAAAAGAAATTCCCTTGAAGAATATATATTATAATTAAAATATATCCTTAATATTATAAAGTTGTGTTTTAATTGCTCTCACTGGTAATAATGTCTAGTTTAGAATGTAAGTTTAAACACCAGAAACAACTAATATAGCACACCATAACTAAATGAATTAAAGTACTTAATGAAATTGTGTTTTTTAAGTTTTAGGAGTGTATAAAAAATGGGGGGCACTGAAAAATAAATGATTTTCAAAGGGGCGGTAAAAGAAATAAAGTTTGATAATCTCTGCTATAGGTGTATTAAATTAGAACTTTGCTTCAACTCATTGTCATCAATTAATTTTCAAGAAACTACCTTTTTTACCAGATAACAGGAATTCCTGTGCTAGACCCACAAGACTAAGGCCATGCGTTTATGAGTTAGTATCAGTCAGTTATGGTACTGTAATTTTTTTTGATTTCTTTACATTATCATAATATGTTTGGCTAAGTAGATCGAGAGTTTTGGGCAACTCTTAATGTCCACAGTATATATTATGTATTATTACACAATGATTGCACTTAAATATCCTTCTATTTAGACCTAAGACATCTCTCCATAGGGCATATTGTAAGGTTCACTAAAGCTACAGGTAGGTTCGGGGGGGGGGGGTAGGCTGCCGGGACACCAGTAACCTGTGTCTTAACACAGGGAAATGGGTGGAATGGTTCAATTAATGGACCGATCACCCGCCTGGCGACTGCGGGCATCCCCTCTATAAGTGCATACATACATATCCTTCTATTAACAATTCACACATTATTTTTCACATTCTCTATTATCACTCTCTAAGGTCCTCAACTATGCCCATGCAAAAATCATGTCCATTGCGGTGATTGAAGGACAAACCCATAAAACAACAAACAAACACACTTTCGCATTCATAATATTAGTATGATGATCCACCATAGAGTACATAGACCACTTACCAGTAACATAAAGGAACTATTCAATCTTAAGAACTTGCAAAATAAGGCCTTGTACAGTTCAACTTCAAGTTTTGTCTAACATCGGATATTGAATTTATAGTATCCTTCTGTTTATTTTTAGCAAGCGCAGGGCAGTAACGGCGCGATGGCGGACGTGGGAGTGTCACAGTCGGAGCTGGTTGAGCCGCGGTTGGATGCGGGGAGGAAGCTGCCTCAGTACATTGCAGCTCTATCAGGTGATTTGATTGACTAAATTCATAATATTATATACTATATATGCTTTGCTTTAATGCCTCTATGATATTATGCACGTCACTGACCTATGGCTTTGTATGGGCTGGGGACAGCGGTTACTTATTATAAATTAGTGTTTGAATATTAGTATTCAATTCGATGCTTTGATACGGGTAGACTGAGTATGTCACGCTCTCTTTAAACATTTCTGTGGTGGTGTCGTGTGGTGCGGGTTGTTACGTTCCCTCAAATATGGTCGAGCGAAGCAATGGCTGGATCATGCGTCATGCTCGTGAACGGGTGCCACCGGCGGGAATGGGGCTACTTTCTGTCTGCCCGTCTTTGACATGAATTGAATAAACAAATTTAAGAAATCCATTAAAAGTATGCTCCTGAAAAAAGCTTATTATACTGTTGAAGATTATGTAAATGATAGAGGAGCATGGATTTGATCGCTCCAGCAATGCTGGGGACAGCGGTTACTTATGTACAAATTGATATAGTAATTGTAAATGAATTATTTAAAAAGAGCAACCACCGAGTTTCTTGCTGGTTCTTCTCGGTAGGAATGGCATTCCGAACCAGTGGTAGATTCACTTGACGATTCAAAAGTACTTGTAAAAGTTTATTTGAATAAAAAATATTTGATTTGATTTGATTTGATATGGCAGCCATTACATTACTAGCACAGTTTAACGAAATACTACCAGTTGTTCGACGCCTTTGAAGTCGAGCGATGCCGCCGCTCGTGTAGGTATATACGTGTTCCTACGCAAATATGCAAGGGTTGTCACAAAATTGTAATTAAAAGAATTTTCGTTATTATTATTCTCATATTATTTTTATTAACATAATATCATGTACATACTCGTAGGTTAAAAAATTATATTGAACAAGGACATTTTTTTTGAGTTCCACACCCAAAGAATCTACTTAGAAAATCAATTATTATTCTGAATTATTTACTAAATATAACTTCATGTAATTATAACGACAATTATGTTTCTTTGAACAAACCAAATACTTACTTACGATCAGGTAGGTAGGTAGGTACATAATATTATCACATAATATTTTGTAGTTACACTCTATTCAGTCTGGTAAATTATTCTTTGCGTTTCTACAAAATATTAAAACTAATACCTACTTAGTTTAAGTTTGGCAATGGCTTTAATCAGACTAGTAGGTATAGGGCCCCCATCAACGATTTATCTTAATTGGCTTTGTATACCCTGTAATGCTTATAATACACAATCCTATGCACTTAATTAATCAGACTTTTGGGTTCAGTTTAGTAGATTTTTTTTAACTTAACAGTTCTTCGTAAGCTTATATATAGCTTGTAATTCGTATAGCATCCGTAGACAGAACAGTAATGCACCATTTTATGATAAAACTTAGTAAAACGACACTTAAAATATTTAAAACCACGCTCACGTAAGCCCTCGTCCATCAATCACGCAGACTACGCGAGTCTGCGTGCAGCGGGCCGCGCCGCCCGCGCTCCGCAACCCACCCCACCGTTGCTCTGTACAAGTACATTCGTAATAGGACTGTATATTTCAAGGCTGTGTTACTAGTGCAAAAATTCACTCCACACTCGGTTGTAAAAAAAAATAGGCTAATAACTGTCTGTTAATCTTTGAGGGTGGGAAAAGCCTAGAAATAATTTTATTGTTTCTTTTTTCCAGCTACCCTCGGCGCTTTAGCAGCCGGTGCCATGCTGGGGTGGTCTTCCCCTGTTGTCTTCAGAATAACCCAGAACACCACTAATGAATACGATTTCGACGTGACATCAACCCAGGGCGACTGGGTTTCCTCCCTCATCAATCTCGGAGCCGCCTCCGTTTGCTTCCCCATAGGTCTCGTCATGGACGCCATAGGCCGGAAGAAAACCATGCTTTTACTCGTCATCCCGTTCACTTTAGGCTGGTTACTTATCACTTTCGCAACAAGTGTTGGAATGCTAATGGCTGGGAGGTTTATTACTGGTATAGCTGGAGGTGCTTTTTGTGTCACAGCGCCTGCGTACAATAGTGAAATCGCTCAGGATTCCATACGAGGGACTTTGGGAAGCTTCTTCCAATTGATGATAACTGTTGGTATATTGTTTGCTTACGCTGTCGGTAGTTATACATCTATTTTCGTGTTTAACATATTATGTACGATGATACCAATTATTTTCGGCTTAGTATTTTTCTTTATGCCCGAAAGTCCGAACTATTTAGTCATAAACGGCAGGTCGGATGAAGCGAAGGACGCTTTGATCAGATTGCGCGGTCGAAACTACGATGTTGATAGCGAATTGAACAACCTTCAAATGAAAGCCGATTTAGCGAAAAGTCATCCTGTATCGTTCGGAACGGCGATTACAAAGAAAACAGCGTTAAAAGCTCTCCTAATTTGCTACGCTTTGATGTTATTCCAACAGCTTTCCGGTATCAACGCGGTCATTTTCAATACATCCGCCATTTTTGATAGCGCTGGCGCCACAATACCAGCAGCGATCGCTACTATTATAATTGGAGTTATCCAAGTTATAGCAACATTTACCTCGAGCGTTGTAGTTGATAAATTGGGGAGACGGATTCTTTTACTTTTCTCAGCACTCGTAATGTGCTTATGTTCCACTGCTTTGGGGGTTTTCTTCTTTTTAAAGGAAACTCATGGCGATAACGCCTCAATAGTCGAAGCTATATCCTGGCTTCCTTTGCTATCATTGTCTCTGTTCATTATTGCGTTTTCCCTTGGTTTTGGACCGATTCCATGGATGATGGCCGGTGAATTATGTATGATCGACATCAAAGCGTTTGTTGGCTCAACTGCGGGTACTTTTAACTGGCTTTTAAGTTTCACAGTGACAAGTACATTCAACTCTTTAAACACCCTTATAGGACCTGGTCAAGTATTTTGGGTATTCGCTGGTATTATGCTGATAGGTTTCGTGTTTATATTCTTTGTTGTACCTGAAACTAAGGGCAAGAGCGTCGACGAAATCCAGTTAATGTTAGGTGCAGAACCTCAGACAAATGGAAATGTAGATGAAAAGATGTAAATCATAGAGACGGATGGATTATTTCTTTTTCTCTAAAGACTTTACTGTCTGGTAGTCTATGGTTGGTTATATCGAGTTGTCTTTGGTGTTATTGTGTGCTTAGCAAGGTTACTGCTCCTTTACCAAAGAATTGTCTTGATTTGTTGGTTATTAGACGTTTTTAGTATTATGGGGTTTTAAAAAAATGATACTGCCACGCCACGAAAGCTGGACTTGCGCAATAGTTAATTTTGTTTAAAAAAAACAAATAAAAAGTTATCTATGACGGGATTTAGCAATGGCGGGTAAACTTAAAAAAACAATCTGATATATGCTAAAATAAGCGATCAGACTTGGACAGTGGACTCCTAGACGCTTATGTGTCACAGTCCATAGAATACTAAGTATTATATTTTCTGTAGGTTGTGTATTTGGTTGATAATAATTCAGAGATTTTATTCTATGTGTTAAACGCATTTGTTATGGAATAGGCCAAACAAGCTTAAAACATAAAAAATGTGTGCGTCAGAGCTTCGACGTACAAGAGTTTACTCCTTACGAACGACTATAAAATACATATTATATAGATTAGTAAATGAGTGTAAATGAACGAATTTTTTATATTACTGAAAGCATGCTTGATACATTTATTTATATTAATTATATAATTTATATAATTCATAAAAATACATTACATAGTCATGGAAACTTAAAAAGTGGTACCATGTAAACATAACGTAACGTAACGGAGAATGTTTGATTTTACTCCCCATACATTTTCATAGACTGGGCTATTATATAAGGAGTAAACTCCAATAAGTAGGGAGTGCATTCGGCGCCATTTTTTCACTTTCGTGGCGGGTAGAGTAGCGTGCTAACAAAATATTATTTATTAATTTATAATATAATAATTTATTAATAAAGATAATCGCGGCAGCTTATTATATTGTTATGTTCTTGATCAAATTACAACAATTAACATGCGCAGTTTTGCGGCTTCAATGTTACCGACATTATCAACGGTACCATTTACTATCAAGCCACGCCTGTTATCATTTGGTAATAGCTTTTGACATATGGGTGCTAATTGCGGTTCACGAAATTCTAAACTTAATTCAATCGGCAGATCTAATATGTTAGTAGTATTATTTTCACTAGATCATTCCTGCAAAAAAGGAGGGCAATATTAGATCGATCAATTGAGTATCGATAAATTCGTGTATAACCAGTAACCACCATTAGCAACTATTGTCCTTTTTTTAAAAAAAAATATAATATTGATATTACTAGAATTAAGTTTTATAATAATATTTATAAATTATCCTATAAAATAATTGTAATTTGAATAAATGTTTTGTATTTATATTAATCTAGACAAAATATACTTGGGTGTAATAACCCAATCCAGATGTTATTAGGATAATAAAAAAAGTTTTATCTCTTTTCCTCTTATGATACAGTCACTCGAGAGAAAAGGATAGAATGCTTACTGTCATCCTAATAGCATCTGAATATGATAGTACAAAGTTGTCCCTTAGATTACATTTTCTATGACATGATATAGTATTGCCATATTTATTTAAAAAATAATAGATGAAATAAGGCTGTTTGTTGTGAATGTTGTAATAAATAAGTGTTTATTAATAGATAATGTTAATTTAATACTTAGTATAAATCTGATTTATTTATTAGATACTTTAATAATAACCCATAATTATGTTTATCACTGCATTTGATGAGATAAAACTAAAGGAGTTCCTAGCATTCCACATATTATTTACATTACCTGAGTAACTGGAATAATTTTACTGGGAAGTTGGCAGCTCTGTTATGTCGTTTAGAAATTAAAAAATCATATCACTTGCTTGTAGAAGAAAAATATAGTAAAATGTAAACAACTTTCTTTGATGTATTTTAAAAAAACCGTAACATTAACGCCATACTTAATATTCATTTATTTATTCCCTTGTTGGTAAAATAACTATTAAAACTAATATTTTATTTAGTAATAAATATTATTTTATTTAGGTACCTACATACTACATACTACGACTAAACTGTAATATTTGATACTTAAATCAGTTTTTTTTTTCATATTTTAAAGAGTGCACTGCATGATAATATCAATGATGTTTATAATATGTCGACAGTATGAAAATATTGTTATTAGAAAATAAGATTTGATAGTGTGATAAATGTGATTTTATAATAAGTTCATACGTTGTTTTTATTATCATTTTTTGTCCATGATTGTTATTTTGTTAATATTCAGCAGTCCAACTCTGGATCTGAAGTCTGAACTTATTACCTAGTTAATGGGTTACTAGTTAATATATATGTAGGTACAAGATGGGCCCTTTCACAAAAAAATGTTGGCGTGCCCCTTTCTTGTATAAGCCTGTCCTTGTCCTCGCCATAGCGCTGTCCTGCTTTTCAGACTAGATGGCGTTAGTAAAATAAGTTCAAATTCTTTGTGTGACAGGGCCAATTGAGGTCGTTGGTCACTAAATGATGCCCCCGACTTCGCTTAAGTCACTATCCAGGTCTTTGACCATATCCATGCAAAAAATTACGCCGATCCGTTGCTCTGTTGAAGGACAAACAAGCACACTTTCGCATTTATAATATTTGTTTGATCCAGGCATAACATTAGATACCCACAATTCTATGCAATACAATTCTAAGACGCATGTACGTGGAAGAATAACTTACTTAAACTGTATTGTTTCCAATGCATTACAAATGTAAACAGGAAAAGCGTACAACCTACCTATTAAAAGATCACCAGGGTCGTGATTATTTATTTTTAAAATTGATAAGGAAAAAAAATGTGTGTGTCAGCTCCAACCACAGAGCAGAATTTGTTTCTGCTCTGTGGCTCCAACGCACGACTACAATATTATATAGACCATAGATTTTAATATATATAGACTATAATGAATGAGGGTAAATGAACGCATTTATATTAGGTGAAAGCATGCTTGATACAATTAATTATATAAATAATTTATAGTCATCAAAATACATTACACGGTCATGGAAACATAAAGTTAATAACTGAAAGTTAGATTTTACTCACCATAAATTTTTCATACCCCGGGCTTATATGTATATCTTATATGTATATGAAAATCGATTCTAAAGGAGGTGAACTCCAAAAATGTCTCGCTTTTGCAAGGAACAGTAGGTACTCATAAATTGATGCAGGCTTGACATAATAAAGGCTAATAGCACCTAATAGTGCCGAGTTGCTGACTCGAGAATGTAACCCGTAAATTATATCGCACGGCAATTCCGTTGGTAGTCCGCGCACGAGCTCCAAGGAATCGAGGTCTGAAGAAACGACGGCTGTACGCCACCTACATATCCAGCTCGCTCCCCAGCCACTAGTTTCGAGCTTGACGCGTGTAATTTTGCGATAGTAGTATTGTTTTGCACTTTAAATAACTCTAGGTCATTATTATGATTCCTCGGAGTTCGCGCGAGGACTATATGTAGGTACTTCTATATTATTTAGTTTATATACTAGTCTAGTCTACCAGTGCTTTTTGGGTCAAACTTTTTTCTCCGCCTCTGAAAAATATGAACGTGGACCGTGGTACCATTCGATTCGAAATAGAATGTAGAAAATTTTCGAACATAATTCAAGACCCACTTGCAAAAATTGCAAAAGTTATTAACAATTAACTGAAAAAAAAATAATGGGGTTTGGTTTCTTGCAAATAAATCAAAAACTAGGTAGGTATGTAATATTTTTCAAATTTGAAAAAAAATCAAATAGAGGAGGAAATTACCCAAAGGAAAGTTATTACTTCCGGAACTGTAGGACCAATCTATTTATAATTTCCTTAATATGGCTTGTGTACCTACCCACGGAATAGATAATATTTATTTTTTCTATGTACCTACCTAAGCTTCGCGCACGTTGGACCTTTAATGAATAAATATTATTTAAACCTATTAAAATATATATGAAAATTAAGAATTGAAAAAATTCACGCAATTACTGGATGAATGAACTATATAATAATAATCGATAATCCACGATCAAAATTTTTTTTTCGCGATTTTTGTATTAATTATGCATTAGTTAATTAATAACATTTTCCTACTTGAACATGAACATTGTAAGTGCGATAATTGTTAAATAACAAATCTGCGATTTTTTGTAGCTATTTAGGAAAGGCCTGAGAAGAGATACCCGGTCGAAAAATTAATTTTAATTTTTTTTATCAACTATTTACTTAGGTTGAAAATTAATCATTGAAAAAAATAATTAAAATAACACATGGTTCTTTCATATAAGTAGAATAAGAAAAAAATATACAGAAATTGTTTACTTATAACAATTTTTTAATTAAATAAACAATGAAAATTTAAATAAAAACAAAATTTTTTTTTAGTTTTCAAAGTGCAAATTATGTTTTTTTTTTAAATATCCTCAGTAATAATTACAGGTGAGCTTGTCCAAGCTGAAATAACGCGCCCCACTATCGCATTTACGCACACAAGCAAATTTAAAATACGAGCGCAATACACATAAAGATGCCATTGTAATTGGTCATTCAGTTGCCGGATCACTTATACTCCGCTAGGAGTGTGTTCTGTGTGCCGGATAGACTCGAAGCTAGGAGCTGCGTTGTTCTCGAATTTGTTGTCCAACTAAACTAGTCGTAGTAGTCATAAGTGATCTGAAAACGCGCGAGAGCGGACGTATTGTTTCATACAACGCGCCAGCGCTGCTCCATACAGTGAGCGTTGTCGGATTTATCACGCGACTAGTCGACTTTGATGTACGCATACAGATCCTAATTCACGGAACAGTCGACGCTCCCACACAGAGGAAGTGTCATTATTAATATTTGCACTCACACATCTAAATCAACTAATTACCTAAGTAGTGGGGCGCGTTATTTCATCTTAGACAAGCTCTACAAAAAAAATGTTATCTAACAAATCCGTTTTTAAGCAATAAATATATATTTTTTTATTCATCGTATGGAATAAGGATGGTTTCTATGACCTGACTGATTCATGTACAACATCGTACTGTTTTACATAAATGATTTATTTTAATACATACCTACATTAATATACCTACTTAGTAATTTAAACGCTTGGGTATTTTTAAAAAACAATAAAAAAATGTTGCGGAAAAGTATCAATGTGTCAAATCGATTAAAACTTCTTCATTAAGAAAATCGATTGTTATCAAAATCGAATCAGCAACGCATTGGAACATCATAGACATCATTAAATCAACCTGCCAAAAGTAAAATAAATGGTTAAAACTTAAAAGTAAATAAGTACGGCCCAATTGAATCTTCGTATGCTTTTAATTACCTACATAACAGTCTTCAGAAATTTCTGTGAGCAAATCGTTTATTATAATTTGAGCGTCTATTTTAATTTTTAATCTGAGATTTTAATAGTGTCCGGACCCGGAGGTAATTACTGCAGCTATCTTTGTCACTCGACATTTGAATTTTCAATTTTAAATTAAATTTAAAATCAATTTCAATAACACCAAAGAGAATATCCGTCTCTATCAATATAGTGTATTATCTATGGTCGAGATACCACAGGATTTTTAATAATCTTTACTCTGTGGTTCGTGCGATAGGGACGCTCATCGAAGCGAGGTAGCAAAATGTGAGAGAGACGCCGTTATACGTCAAAACGAGAAAACAATACTTTGAATGAACAGAATTTCTTTGGATGCGGGAACTTTCGAAATTTAAATCAGGGGTTTAATCAAATCATTTTTGGGGTGCCATGGGGGTAATGGATTACACAATATTACAACCCCGCTGAGAAATAAGAATGTAATGACCTTTAGATAACAGCAGGGCGACCGCGTAACTTCTGCATCAATCATTGTTACATAGTTAGTCTTTCTATTGAGCGCATAATTGAACTGTCTTGTGTGGAGTTGGAGCGCTTTATCATTGTCTGTGTTTACCGGCCCCCCTCAGGTGACTTTACTCAATTTGAAGATGTAATGGAAGATGCATTAAAACGATTATGTGTATCAAATAAGAAGATTATAGTTTGTGGTGACTTCAATGTTAATATTTTGCTACAGAACTCAATTAGTTTGAGGCTGCTTAACTTATTTAAATGTTTTAATTTAAAAAATACTTTCAGTGAACCTACTAGAATAACGGAAAGTTCAGCCACTTGTTTAGATAATATTTTTTGCTGTGATGATGCGATTTTGGAAAAAGAAATTATTAATAGATTAAGGTCGGATCACTGCGGACAACAAGTTACGGTTTTAAATAATTCAAATAAAAACAAGCAAATTGTTAAGTGTAGACCGATAACGAAAAATAAATTAACACGATTTAAAAGTGAAATATCTGCCAAACTCCCTACTCTTTCATTTAAAAATGGTAGCCCGAACAACTTGTATGGAAGTCTCTTCAAGACTATAGACAATGAATTTAGTAAAATATTCAATTTTAAGAATATAAATATAAATGAGAAATTAAAGTTTAGTGATTGGGCTACTGTAGGTATTTACGAGTACAAAAGTAGAGATAATTTGAACAAAATTTTATGACGAAAAGCAATATAATCGGTCCCCGTGCTTTGTTGAACGCGTAAAAACCTACTCCAAGATTTTCAAAAACATTTGTATTCATGCAAAAGCCCTTCACATCAAGGAAAGAATAATTAAATCAGACAATAGGATAAAAACTACTTGGAATATAGTTAATAATGAATCCGGTAAAACCAAATCTCGTGATGTTAACTTCGAGATTGTTGTTGGAAATAATAAAATCACCTCTGACATTGAGGTTGCAAATATCTTCGAAAACTTTTTCCAGAACATTCCCCTTTCGTTAACTGATTCCTTAAGCTCGTCACCGACTGCAGCTCAAAATTTATTGAGAGATAATGTTAAAGAGTGCAACGTTTTGTTCGAATTTAAACACATTACTGCGTTAGATATCATTAAAAATTTTAAGTTATTAAAATTGAAAAATACCGGTGACCTATGGGGTATGTCTGTGAAAGTCATATCTAACATAATAACCGATATTGCCCCGTACTTGGCAGTAATTTTTAATGAATGTGTAGACTCGGGTACCTTTCCTAACCTGATGAAACATGGCAAGGTAATTCCTCTGTTTAAATCAGGCAGTAAAGGTGACATAAATAATTATAGACCTATTTCTATCTTACCTACACTTAGTAAAGTCTTTGAAAAAGTCATCCTTAATCAATTATTAAATCATTTTAATATTAATAAGTTACTCCACGAGGAGCAATACGGCTTCACTAAAGGCCGTAATACAACGGATGCCGGCGCAAAACTTTTAAAGCATATTTACGATGCTTGGGAACGATCACAGAATGCTATTGGAGTCTTCTGTGACCTATCCAAAGCATTTGACTGTGTCGATCACAAAACCTTGATACTTAAACTTAGCCATTACGGAATCAAAAGCGTTGCACTTGATCTCATTGCCTCTTACTTAAGCGACAGAACTCAAAAAGTATGCATAAATAACGTGAAGTCTCAGGGTTCGTCTGCCTTAATGGGTGTCCCACAGGGCTCAATCTTGGGTCCTCTATTATTTTTGGTGTATATAAATGATTTACCATACTATGTCAACAATACTTGCAATATTGTGCTGTTTGCAGATGACACTTCGCTAATTTTTAAAGTTGATTGATGTAAAGATAATTTTGACGATGTAAACGGTGCTATATCGCATGTATCACACTGGTTCACAGTCAATAACTTACTTTTGAACGCAAAAAAAACTAAATGTCTAGAGTTTGTACTTCCTAATGTGAACAAAATCGATAAGGAAATAGTATTGAATGGTGAAACACTGAAAATGGAGAACTCCATGGTTTTTTTGGGGGTGACCTTGGATAATAAGCTTCAGTGGGGCGCTCATATAGAGACACTAGCAGGGAAACTCAGCTCAGCGGCTTTTGCTATCAGGAAAATTAGACAGCTTACCGATATTGAGACGGCTAGGCTTGTCTATTTTGCCTATTTTCATAGTGTTATGTCGTATGGCATCTTATTGTGGGGCAGAGCTGCTGATATACAAACAATTTTTGTTTTGCAAAAGAGGACGATTCGATCAATATATAAACTCAGATCACGCGAGTCCCTTCGTGAAAAATTTAAAGAAATTGGCATCCTTACGGTTGCATCGCAGTACATATACGATAATATAATGTTTGTGAAACAAAATATTCATCTCTATAGACAAAGAGGGGATACACAAAATCGACTTACTAGAAACCGGCATAAACTAGTAATGCCGCGATGTCGTCTACGCAAGGTGCAGAAATCCTTTGTGGGGTCGAGTATTACCTTTTATAATATGGTTCCAAAAGAACTGTTGGATTTGCCATTGCACAAATTCAAAAAAACCGTAAAAGAACACTTGTTGAGTCGGGGCTATTATACAATTGACGAATTTCTTAATGACAAAGTTGTATGGAAGCAACCGACTTTGGGTCCTGCTCCCCACAGGATATTATAATAACTTACACTATTGTATTTTATTTAACTTACATACTTATTTATGTATTGTAATAGATTGTTTTTAAAAAAAAAAAAAAGAGCAACTGCTGAGTTTCTTGCCGGCTCTACTTGGCAGAATCTTCTTTCCGAACCGGTGGTAGAGTCAAAACATGACGTAGCATAAGAGACACCTGTATGTCCTACATGTTTGAAATAAATTGAATTGAATTGAATTGAATTGAATTGATTGGCTGAATTTATGGTATTCTTGCTGCGTCAATGGATTTTGTCCAATAGTGGAAGAGTGTTAGCCAATCAGAGGCGATTGCGATCGTTACACTGTAGCTGTCAAGTGTCAATTTGGGGCGGTAGCCCTACTTGTCTTGTATTAAATGGAATCACAGAGCACTTTTTGAAGGGCATTGCCGAGCGAGTGAAAAAACTCTACGTTTCGGTCGAAGCAAAAGCGATTGACAGCTAACGACATGGCAATCAGCAGAGACGCAATCAGTCAGCAGGGCGACCGCGTATCTTTTGCATCAATCATTGATACATCGCAATCACCTCTGATTGGTTAACACTCTTCCACTATTGGACGAAATCCATTGACGCAGCAAGAATACCATAAATTCAGCCAATCAGAGGTGATTGCGATGTATCAATGATTCATGCAAAAGATACGCGGTCGCCCTGCTGAGTCCAGAGACAACTTCAAGTAACATCAAGCATCAAGTAAGCATTATCCTATATTCCTTAGTCATTGTCCTATATGTTACTTGTCTCTGGTAAGCTAAATAATATGTTATTAAGTTACTTGTCTCTGTCAGTGTCCACTGTCCAGTGAAGACGAGTGGTACCCATCGAGCCAAAACTTTTTGATACCCAAGCTGCATGCAGCTGCTGCTCCTCTATACTTATTAAGGTGGAAGACAAGGGTCTGCCCGCGAAATTCAAATTAATTTGGTTTTTCACAATTATTTGTAAACTAATACGACAAAGTAGGCTTATGGCATTCAAATTGCGCCCCTAGGAATATCATCTTCACAGGTTTATATAAAAATCTTTACTTGAAAGTGCCCAGTTTAAGAAATTAGTCAAAATAATGACTAATTTCTGAGTAACTCACGACAAACTCATTATTTTGACTAATTTCTTGAACTGGACACTTTCAAGTAAAGATTTTTATATAAACCTGTGAAGATGATATTCCTAGGGTCGCAATTTGAATGCCTCATGCCTACTTTGTCGTATTAGTTTACAAATTGCGAAAATCCGAATTAAATTTGATTTTCGCGGGCAGACCCTTGTCTTTCACCGACTTCTGACTGCAACTGGTATTCTAAGGCTCCCCGTAGTAAATACCTATGTTCCTTGTTCTAAGAATATTATGTTCTTTGTTCTAAGGTGTGGTGACTGCGGTAGTGGAGTGGCACAGAGTACTTTGTCTATAGAGGAAAAGAAGTGGCATCCGGTTTCGACTGCAGCTCGCTGCTGCCTTCGCCTTGTCTCTGGCTGCTGTCGCCTGCCGGCGCAAATCTGGCGCAAAGTGGGCGCAAATCGGTGGCGCAAATCTCGCCGGTCGCGTACGCGTCGTGCTGAGCGTGGTTGACTGCCAAGGCTTCTGTCTCCACTCTCTGTCTGGCCTCAAAATGTACAAACCACCGAGACACTATTGCATGGCTTATAAATACTTCCAGTGCCTAATGTAGTGTTGATAATATTATCAGCCGCAGCCCGCAGCTGGAGCGCTGTGGCCTAACAAATAGTCTTATTGGTACTGAGTCCGAAAGTGTCGCTCATCCATTTTTTAACCGACTTCCTAAAAAGGAAGAGTTCTCAATTCGGCGCCTTTATAAATAAACACTTGAGTTGTTATGCAGTTTGTTCTATTGCAAGTTTTGTATTAGGCCGGCCATACACGGATGGCTTGAACCAGTCAGGATGGACTGCTTCAAGCTTGGACTCCATAGTGAACTAGTCTTCTACGTACACACATACCATGTACATGCTTGTAGTGGATAAAAAAAAAAACATGGAACCGCTTGAGCTACCGCTTGTGACTGCTTCGGGCGGTTGGCAGCAGTTATCAATGGTAGGTTCAAGCTGTTGACTATGACTGCAAGACCGGTCCATGTATGTTGATCACTGGCTGACTGCTCAAGCAGTCCATGTATGGCCGGCTTTACAGGAGAACAGGTAAATAAAGATATACAAAAAGATTTTTATATTTTCGTTTTTGTCCACAGATATCTTACAATGCAAGAAGTTAAAGAGACTGTAAATGATATTGAAATCACCCCGATGGAAAAAAACTCTGACCATTGGGTGGATATAACCCATATAATCAACCCTCTAAATGATATTGAAATCACCCCGATGGAAAAAAACTCTGACCATTGGGTGGATATAACCCATATAATCAACCCTCACCAGTTTTACACACGCTTAACCAAACACAGGAATGCTGTAAAAAGAATTCAGAAAATAAGACCTGTAATGAAACCTCTCAGTGTAGGTGTGCAAGATATAGTAATTTTTAATTTGAAGAGAGATTTAAATAAACCAAAATATGCTAGAGGCAAAGTTACCGATGTCGAACAAACTGATGAGACCAGAAAATGTTCCATATTTGCTCTAGACTATGGATTTTCTATAAGGAATGTACCTCTTGATGAAATTTGGGAGTGTGATAACTCTTTAATGAGCATTTGTCCTCTAGCATTAAGTTGTCGGCTTGCAAACAGTGCTCCAAGGGGAGGTGATTGGGGGATGGCTATACAAGCTTTCAAAGATTATGTGGGCACTGAACGTGCCAAAATGATTGTAGAAGATGTAACTCCAAACGGTCTGGTAGTCACACTGTACAACACCTGTCCAGATGACATTGCTACTCTGCTTGCATTGACTGATTTCACTACTCTAGGGGCAGTGGCACATAATGACGTAAATATATTGCAACCTCCAAGAGTTCCTAAAACAGTCACTTACTATAATTTCAAAGAATTGAAGACCGGTGATGTCTTACATGTCCAAGTGCTGTCAGGTAAATCACTTGATGCTTTCTATGTGGCAGATGTACATGACTATGCAAAGTATTTAAAGGAGCGTGAATACTTCACACAGATATCAAAAAGGGAAGCTCCAATTGATGAAACTAGTATAAAATGTGGAGACATTGTTTTTGTGGATGATATGCAGGATAAAATATTTAAAAGAGGAGTAATAAAAGAAGTTTTTTATGATAAGTATAACAAAGCTCTGGTACACCTGGTAGATTTGGGTAAAGATCAAGTTTTTAGTTTTGGTAATCTCAGACGGCTACCACAGCAATATTTATCAGTACCAGTGGTTGGGATCTTTTGCACTGTGGAGGATACCCAAGCTTGGAGCAATCTTCATATCTTACTTCATCCAGGGCGGCAGCTTCTTATTTCTGTTACAAAGTTGGGACAGAAGTTTGAATCAGCTAACATTGTAAAGATAATCAAAATTGTCCTTTAAAACCAAATATGTTTATTAAATAAATAGTTTATTAAGTAATTAAATTAATAGCATTTTTTTAATAATTTTTTTTTTTTAGGCGAAAATTTATTGTTATATTTTCTGCTAACAGTAATTAATAAATTAAATTAAATTGGGCATATTCTGTGTGTATTGAACTGAACTTGTAATGAACTTTGTATACCATGTATTAATTTAATTTAGTTTTTAGTAAGTGACTAGGTTTTCCTTTGACTGCTTTTTTGATTGATAATATAATAAAATATAATTTGCGACTTTATACCTAATCTAAATAATACTTTTTTTTTTGAAAGATTGACATACCTACTTTACTGTAAATAATTAGATTTTTGAAATTCTTTATTATCATTCCAATTTAGTATTTATAATTTTGTTTAAGCATGTTGTGTTAGCCTGTAATTGGTTGCACATTTAGGATATATATTTTGTATGCGTTTAATTAATTTTATCATTAATTTAATGTAACAACTGTTGGCTAGGCTCAGCTATAGTATACTACCCGCTGAGTTGGACGTTCATATTTTTTTTACAGAAAGACCTTGATGTGGTAAGCCTTGCACTAAAATATTTTACGTCGAATTCTAATACTTTTCGAGAAATAATTTTTTGAAATTCGCAAATTTTGACCACTTTTCACTATTTCTTACGACATTTGCCATAGATTACAGACTCATTGACGTTTAGTTGACGTACTAAAGTTTCGTTTTACGTATTTTAATCCGTTCCAAACATAAAAAGTATTACAAAATGTTAATAATCGAGTAATAATCATATTCAAACAAAAACATTATTGGAAAAACGGAACGCGTGCGATGGCGCCAAAGTGTCCAAATGATTTGAATTCAAATCATGAGTCATCGTTTTACGCGCTTTTCATATGAAAGGTTATAAGGTTAAAAAAAACGTTTATAGGTTATAGGTATAATTAACTATAAAGGTTTAAAGGTAGGTAATTACATGTATAATTAGGTTATGATATGATTCACAAAACCGAATCAGCACACCCCGACTCCACGCAGTCTTGTCTGCCCTACCCCTAGAGTGTTTTTTTTAAGCGCGAAGCCAGAAGCTCGCGTAGGAGGTCCTGAATGAAACGAGCCTACGAGGCCGAGTGGAGCGAAGGGGGGAGGTGGCGAGCGAAGCGAGCCGGCGACCTCCGCAGCGAAACGAAGGTCGAGTAGGCGAAGCTTCATTCAGGGGCGACGAAGCGAGTCTTCTGGCGTAGCCCATTGCAATTAAGAAATTAACCTCTTCCACTACCTTAAGCAAAAGGTATAAAGGTAAAACTAACCTCAAAATTTTAAAAAATTAATATTTCGGAAACTACTAAAATTCGGAACGTCTTACTTTGAGGGGGGGTATATCCCCCCTCCCCCCTCCCCATCCCCCTCCGCCACCGTCAGTATACTATAGCCCAACCCCGAATTCGGTAAAACTAACCTCAAAATTTTGAAATTTTAAAAAATTAATATCTCGAAAACTATTAGGTTCCGACGAGTTTGGCTTACAGGGGGGGTATACCTCCTCCCCCCCCTCCCCCTCCACCCCTCCCCTCCCCCCCCCTCGCGGGTAGTATACTATAGCCCAACCGTTGGCTATCCTAATAAATAAATAAAAAAAAATAATGATAAAATTATTTTTTATTAATAAATACCGGAGGGCTGGCAGTTACCTCGGCCAACATATAAGTTTGGCTATTCAGCGGGGTAATGCAGCCAGCGTTCTGGGCACATTGCCTCATTGCAGCAGCATAGATTATATTTTTAATGTTTAGTTTTTAATTTAGATTTTAAATAGATTTTTTAAGAATTGTATATATTATTATTTCAATGTTATATCAAAAATAAATTATGATTAAAATATTTTTGGTAATTTATTTATTCATGAAAAACACATATTTTTTTCATAGATTTAGGATTGGTCTAAGACCAATGCTAAATCTATGTTTTTTTTATAAAATGAAATGTAGTACAATTATACAATAGTACCTAGCAGTATTAGAGTTCGTTAATAGGATATAATAAATTCATCAATAAATTATAAACATAAAAAAACAACAAGAAGACATAACAGAGTGACAATAAGAAAAATAAAATAATAACAGCCAGTGTGACATAAATTGATACAAAAACCTTTTTCAACAAGCAGTACAATTAATAATAGTAGAAGCTATATAAAAAAAAAAAAATATTGTCTAGCTAAGGTTCCTGGCCCGCAAACTAGGATTCCCTGTGCTATGGGAAGCCAGTCCTTCGCCGTACCTTCAAATATAATTATTTGGTTATAACAATGTACGTATGCCGTACGCCCCAGTGGAAGGGTTAAGGTTAATACTTACAAGATGAATAGAAAAAAATGTGTATCGGGACTAGTCTAGCTAAGTTCCTGGCCCCCAAACTAGGATTCCCTGTGCTATGGGAAGCCAGTCTTTCGCCCGAGCATACAAAAATAGGAGTTATGTTTAGTAAAAAATGAATAGAATAATAAAAAGTTATACAATAAATAGATCTAAAAGTTACTTTCTTTCGTGTTGGTGGGTAGTCGTACAAAAAGATATCTAAATAATAAGATCGTCTCGGTATGAGTCGAGCGACGATAGGTAGCACGTTTTGTGATTCAACGTTTGTAAGTCATAATTTATGGAAAATATATCATTGATCCAATAAGTGTTTATTTTCAAACAGTTATTTAGTTATAGATTTAGGAGAATATTTTGTATTTTTATTTAATTGTAAAAAATAGTTATATTTTTTTACAATTTAGAACAATTACTATTAGTAATGTCATAATTACTTAAATAATAATATAATGAACACAAAATACCCACAGTCCACACCCCTCAAGGGTACTTCCCACTATAGTCACCTGTTAAACTAGGGGGAATTTTTTCCCATTAGTGCAACTGCAGATAAATTCATTTCAAGAGTTGAACTACTGGAAATAAATAGTTGAAATCAAAACAAAATAAATATAAGAACAGGAATAATGTTTTTGCTGTGCACAGTTTTTTTTGGACGTGGGCTAGGTAGGTAGTTTTTATCCCGGAAAATTAAGGAATTCCCGCGGAAATTATAAAAATCTTAATCCACGGGGACGAAGTCGCGGGCATCATTTAGTACGTTATATACAGTGTGTCCCTGGATAAAGTGCGACCCCGAAAGGGGGTGAAACTTGACAAAAAAATTGAAAAAAAATATTTTAATTTACCTAGGTATATATCAGCGAATTAACATTTTTATTTCATAATATGTTGACTCCATGTTAAAAAAACAACAATTTCTTTAAAATTTGTGGGCGATTGCTTTGAAAAAAAAAATGATTGGCGGCATCATGACTTAAACTTTGCCTTTTGTGAAAAAACATCAATTTTTTATGATTTTTTCAATTATCTGTAAATTTCTCAGAATTATGCCCATAGTACCAGATTTTTTAATGATTTATTATTATTCTCTACCATATTACCTACCTTTCAAATAAAAAAAAATTCAACGTTGTAACCCAAAACACGCTGGCTCAGAGGTTTTAAAATTCAAAGAGATGCTTGATGCATCGGTAAATCTATGCTTGTGACCCATTCTTTTGATACTCGAAATTTGAGGACGAGCTCTTTAGGGCCGGTTTTTTGAGTCATAGTCAACAGTCAACACTTGGGAATTTTGCAATTGAATAAAGTTTTCGCACAACTTCTCTTATTAGTTAATACTTCGTCACTTCTCAGGCATAGACTTTATTATATTACTAGCGTAGTCTCAGGCATAGAAATTAAATGAGTTTTCTCAAACATGCATGGAAATATTGTCATTATTTTCGAAAAAATAACACGCGAAGTATCGAATTTTCGGACAAAGAAAATCAAATCCATTGCAGGAGCGTTTTTTTAATTTGGAACATTACAACGCTCCTGCAATGTTGTATGAAACGGAGAGCTGGGGTTATTAAATACTCTTTGATCGGATCTCTTTTGTCATTCTTGCCATACCATAGTCTCTTTGCTTAGTACAAATTGGTGGCTGTATAGCTATAAATGCGATTGCCTGTCGGCACAGATGATAAAAAAAATTGGCGGCAAAGCTGAAAATTCGTCTTGATTTGTTATTTACAACATTGTCTCAAAAACGTTTTTTTCCGAAATTTAACTTAGTATTTGTTACAAATTTTAACTATTGGTTGCCTTAACTATGTCTCAAAAAACCGGCCCTTAGTTGATATCGGTCCCTATTCTAACGGTTTAAATACTAACAAATGGCGAGATTTTCGCCTAATAAGTACCTATATCATCCAAACTTTATCCAATTCTGCTTTATTAAATAATATTACAAACTAAATGATGCCCGCGATTTTGTCCGCGTGATAGTAAAAAGTAACCTAGGTATGTCCTTCCCCTTTGTAACAAATAAGTAGGTCTACATCAAAATCGGTTGAACAGATGGGCCGTGAAAGCGTAGCAGACACACACTTTTGCAAACAAAATAGCACCTAGGTATGCATTAGGTAGATCCTTTGCATGCAGTGATACGATAAAATTGATCGGCCGTCCTTCTATTTCATATCAAATTCCAATTAACACGACGATTCTGGTCAACTAGATATCGGATAGGACAGTCGATCAATCCATACGGATACGGAAGGTTGGTTGGTAGGTACATAGGTAGGTATATTATTTTTATTTTATTCTTAACTAGGTAGCTCATTTGTCCGCGTGGTATAGGATTGTATTTTTTCCGGGATAAGAGGTGACTATGTCAATCTCCAGATCCTCAACTAAACCCATACCAAAAATCACGTCGATCCGTTGCGGCGTGATTGAAGGACAAACAAACACTTTCGCATTTATAATATTAGTATGATGCAAAAGTAAAGTAGGTACATGTCTTGACTTTTCCCAGCTGAAGTTACTGAACTAATCTCGACGTTTGGTACACACATAATATTATTATCTTGTATCGCGAGAATAACTGCTTACTGATAAATTTCTTGCCGGCAGCCGGCTCCTCTCTGTAGAATCCGCAGGGCGACCGCGTATCTTTTGCATCAATCATTGATACATCGCAATCACCTCTGATTGGTTAACACTCTTCCACTATTGGACGAAATCCATTGACGCAGCAAGAATACCATAAATTCAGCCAATCAGAGGTGATTGCGATGTATCAATGATTGATGCAAAAGATACGCGGTCGCCCTGCAGTTTTCCGAACCACTGGTGGTAGGTAGTGACTGGAGTCTGGAGTCACTTCTTTCGTATCCGAGACACCCGTAATATGTCCTACATGTAAGAAATAAATTGAACCTATAATTAAGCTGTCAAATTAAGGAAAATAATATCATGGTCAGAACTCAGATTATGTTTGCATGGATGAGGGATTCAAATTGCTTGTAAGCTATGTATGTACTTTTGACGTCGATCGTACATAGAACCCGAAACCACGGGATATTTTATAATTAGTAGTGTGAAGTCACGGACTTAAGCTAGTAGGTAACAATCATAATTAAATTATAGATGCGAAAGTGTGTTTGTTTGTTGGTTTATTAGTTTGTCCTTCAATCACGCCGTAACGTAGCAACGGGTCGACGTGATTTTTGGCATGGGTATAGTTGAGGACCCTGGAGAGTGACATAGGCAACTTTTTATCCCGGAAAATTAAGGAGTTCCCGCGGGATGCAAAAAAACTTAAACCACGCAGACGAAGTCGCGGGTATCAGCTAGTTGCAGATAAAAACAAGCTTTTAATATAATCAACAATTTATTTTGTAAACACATGCATCAGAGCTAAATTATTACATTGATAAAAAGTATCTGCTCATAAAAATAAAAAATAATACTTACCCAAGTAACGTTCTTAGATAGAACAATAATAAATAAATATCAATCATAATATTATTAAGTGTAGCAGATGTATTGTATAATAAGCCGTTTTACAAAATAACTAGTTTTTTTTTTGCAAAACAACTTTCATTGAAAGTAGAGTTAATTACTGAACTTTGAACAACGCAGCGTTATGTAAAACAACTAATTTTACAATACAACAACGACATTAAATACGAGTATCACATGCCAAATTTACATACATTTTTCATTAAGTTTTAAACTCAGAAACTAGCTGAATAACTTAATTTTTCCTTTGGTAACTAAATTTCATTAAAACTTATTTATTAACATAATATTTAGGTAGCTAATTGCGACATTTACTGCTATCATCTAATATAAACATACCCTATCATATTATCAGCTATAATCACGATAAATATGTTACAATGGTAAAGTCACAGTAAACAGATACAACCAGTATGGGAACTACCTAGAAACGTTCGAAACAGCTCACTCACACAAACGTGCGCATCGAACATGCGATGACGCGGCACTCACTACTGACGGCAATGCGTCGAGCGCTTGGGGTCTCGTCGATGTGCACGTTTGTGTGAGTGAGCCTGTTTCGAACGTTTCTATGTAGTTTCCATACTGGTTGCATCTGTTTACTGTGGTAAAGTTAAGCTACCAAGTATGATAAGTACCTACACCTAAACATGCTAGTGGAAAAAGACAGTAAATATACCAGAGGTAAAGGGGAGTAAAGAAGTTCATATATAGCTAATAAATTAATATGTAGCTGGACCTCCAGAACTGAGCTTATTGGTTTCACTAACAATATCACACAAAAGTTTGCATGCATCTATGCTATAATTTAATTATGCTTAGCTGATGAAAACTTTTCTGAAACCACATCAAATTTATATCATAAGGAAACCATAGATGGCACATCCATATTTTTGTTTAAACTGTGGATTTCTTAATAGTTTATAGCAAGTTTACAGTAGACTGTCCGCCCCCAATTTTTGCGTAAGCTCTTCTATAAAAATTACAACAGAAAAGGGAGTTCATGGTTTCATTTAGAGATGAGGAACTATGTGTCCTATACAACCCAGATGATACCTCCTCATAACGGGTTTCACCGATGAATTGTTGCAAATCGTTTTTAGGAAACCCCTCTTTGTAGTATTGTTTTATAGTATCATATGCATCCATTATTACTGATATGAACAAACTTAGAACTACGTAAATATATAAACTTATAAATGAGTACAAGTACACTCGGCTGAACCACCATAGCATCGGCGATTTCTTGGACATTATTGAAAAGGTCGCAAACATATCATCACCGTTAATAAGTGAAAATAAACATTCAGAAGTTGTTGCCAAGGATCGAAATTTCATATGATAAGGGCCTAGTACGAGCCAACCGCAAAAAGTGAAACCAGCATAGAGTAGCAAAGCACAGCATGAGAATCTAAATATTTTTGGTGCAGCAGTTTTCAGTGTCAATATAACAACATTATAAGTTTTAAAAAACCCAAGGTAACGTAATACTCCAAACCAGACTAATAGGTTTCCGACACCCAAAAATAGAGAACAGACATTCCACTCATCGTATGTGAACTGGTTACGTTCAATTTGCTCTTTCATCGCTGAACCCATGATGATCAAAACGTCATTAACTATAATCATAATGTACCAAATATTGAGGAATTCCAGACGGCCATCAAAACTAAGCTCTTTATTGTAAGCTCTTCTGAAAAATGAGCAAGTGAGGCCTTTTAAAAGCTGTGCTCTGTAAATAGCTCTGCTGCATAGAATGAGTGAGATACTACATATAAGTATAACCAAAATATTGAGAATGCTTCTCAGAATCTGGTCTATTTTATTATCCGTGATATAAGTCTTGTCACCTTTACAAGTTAACTTGTGAGGTTCAGCTTCCAAATACAATGACATTTGTCCATCGTGATCTTCGTTATCAAATACAATGCTAACATCAAATCTGAAGCAATCAGGTGGTGTTATTGGCCCAGCAGCTCTGAAATTTATAGTTTTCAAAGAAAACTTCAATTCAGCTCTGACCAAAGCAGCAAAGTCGACTTCTAACCCTGCATCTTTTAAATATTTTTGTGACTTGAAACCTTTTGTTTCCACATTCGTGAAATTAACACAATTGAATTCTATTTCAGCATTAAATTCATAGCTCTCATTAAAACCGTTGATAATTCCCTTTTTATAATAATATTGACAGAATTCCGGATCTGGTTTAATATTGTTTTCATCGTTGTAGGAATATGGTCCAATAGCATTTGTCAAATTTGAGTAGCCAGTGTAGGCGTAATCCAAGCTGTTGTAGAATTCGTCAACCTTGTACACGGCTAAAGGTCCAGCGCCGGGCGGATAGGCATTTATCTCTCGTGTAGAATCCCAGCCCAATAAGAACAAGTGGGAAAACGTAATTCTGTTATCCCATGTATAATTCACGTGGTTATACCGGTTATGTGCAAATAAACACAGCTGAAGAGTAACCAGCACTATTTTTATTAGCTGCACGACGAATTTGTAAGGAAACTTCCGCCTTGCTCGCCATTTTTCGATAGGATTCATGAAGAAGAACTGGAGTTTACGGCGCATCTTTTGTTCTGCTTGGGCGAGCATTGTGGAATTTGGCGTCGACCAGGCCGCGCCGTGGGAGTTTCTGTGGTTGGATGCGTTATTGCTTTCTACTTCCTCCATAGGCTCTTCTTCCGCACCGTTTTGTCCTTCTGGAGACGTCATGTCTTCTAGTATAATGTATTCAGTCACTGCTCGGATGTTAATAGGAACGACTTTTAATCAAAGAGGAACGATTAAAATTTAATATAAAGCCTTTTCAATCAAGGAAACACGTCTATTGGACTGAAATAATTTAAAACAGAAAAAATTACATTTTTTATCGTATTTTCCTTTGTTGTTTTCCACAGTCCACAAGTCCACACAAATCACAATCCTTGAATCCTTCAATTTTCAACTGGTTGGTTCGGGTGGTTTGCAACAGTGAACGCCAGTGAACCACAGTGAACGCAGTGATTATATACTCTTTGGCAACAGTTTGCAATGCGGAACGCCGAACCAATCTCATATATACCAATATGTTACTTGTCTCTGGCCGAACGGTGATGCGGAACGGTCGAACCGCGAAGGGAACAAAGGGAATGCCAAGCCAATACTTGTCTCTGATTTGGTTAACTTGTCTCTGCCAAGCTGGTTAACTTGTCTCTGCCAAGTGACAGCCCTCAGATTAACTGAGCATTTCATAGTGGTTATATTCTCTTTGATACATTTGTTATCTGTAATAATTGATGTCGTATTCGTACATTTAAATTTTTATGATTTTCCCCGAGAAACATTTCTTAAAACCACTGAATCTAGGAACAAAATTTATTTAAATAGCCACTAGTGTTGATAAAATATAAATAAAGTCATGGCTCTGACACTGGACAAGCTCACCAACGAAGAGAGGTATGGACAAAGTCAGCTGTATCTCGTGTGGTTTTGCCAAGAGAAAGTTTATTTACACTGTTGCAAAATTCTGGCTGAACTTGTTATTGCAATCTACACAAACATTATTTATCAGTAACGTTATCGTTTTTATGTTATTCACAGGTTTAGTGGTGACAACATTCTACAGTTTTTACTATATTTGCCACTGGGATTACTTTTGACGGCCCTTCGAGTAGCCCTAGGGCTTGTATTATGGATTGCCTCAATTATTCTGCCAAATAAATCTGCTGTGAGACAGCTACTGTCTACCCTAGCATGTTGGACGTTTGGTAAGATAACGATAAGAAAGTTTTGATATTATTAACCAAGTAACAAAATAAAAAATTAAAACTAAGCTAGATATTCCAAAATTCAACTGCTAGTCCTGCAAATATACAGTAAAATGTCATTATTACACTGATTATACTATAGTTTGGTTAATCAACTCAATATTTTGTATGTACCTCATTAACTTTTGCAAGGCAACTGTTTTAAATTGTCAAAGGTCAGCTATTTGGCAATGAATCGCATAAAGGTCTTTTGTGCTACTACTGTAGGCTACAATATAAATGTGCTGTGTTAATTGTATTGGACACTACATTTTCATCAACACCTAGCATGTTTCTATACACCTTTTACCTATTTGATTTATTATTCTGAATCAAATTGATAGGAAGGATTTGATAGACACAGGCGATTTAGCAATCTGGTACAATGCTGTGTAGAGACCGACATGGGTTTAATATAACTGCCGTACCCCTAAAAGGTTAGCCCGATACCGTCTTAGAATGCATAATCACTTACCATCAGGTGAGATTGCAGTCAAGGGCTAACTTGCAGTGGAAAACAGAAAACAAGAATTATTGACCATGTGTCCAGTCTGAAATGCAAGCTCTTTAATAACATGTCATTAGTAATGGCTGACTATTTAGGGGGCTTAAAAAAATGTTCTAAGAATTTTCTGAAATTATTACATTTCTTTCTATTTTTGCTGCCTTATTTCAAATATGTAAACTATTCATATTGACTTCAACTATACAATTGATAAATTACTTAGTTATGTGCTGTGTGTGTGTGTTACGTACTTATTGTTCACAAAATAACAAGGAAAAATCAAATCCAACAGGAAACTAGGCAGTGAATACGTCTTATAATGCAAATTCCTTCTGTTATAAATTTATTATTTCTATGGGTCAAGTAAAAATATCTTTACTTTATTCAAATTGTACACTCAGAACATCAAAGAAATAACTTTTCAGCAAGTCGGCCCAAGTGAGGCCGGGCTGGTAACTTTATTTATATATTTATTTATATATTTAGTACCAAACTTAAAAACTAAACATAAAAATTTAAAGGACATGTACAAGGACAACTTATCTCTAGAAGAGATTTCTTCCAGCAGCCCTAGAATGTGAGAATGGAGAAAAATAGATAAAACTGAGTAGGTACTTATAAACTAAAGTAAAAACTTTTAATAAGACTTATGATAATTGTCATAAACATATACATATAATATTAATATATATACTATATATAGCTCAATATTAATATATACGTGAAATACACAAATTAATAACATACATACAAAATAAAATACTAGTAAGTATACATACATAACAGTATATTATACATATTATACAATCATAAATATATAAAAATAAAATAATATTGAAAATATAAAAATATAACTTTATTATTGTACTAGATGAATTCTGCTCTGGATGGATTTAGATTTTAAAAATCCTGGTAGACTTGTATTTTCCAGTATAAAAAGTAGCAGATGTCACTATCCAGTTCCTCTACTATAGCCATGTGAAAAATCACGTCAATACTTTTTTGCGGTGTGAGTGTGTTACAAACAAACAATTACACTTTCATTCATTTTATTATATTAGTAGGGATATAGCATACTAGATCATGCCCGCCACTTCGTTCGCGTGGCAAAAATTTTTTTTAATTCCCAGTAACTCCTTAGTTTTCCAGGATAAAAAGTCCTTCCCCCGATCTTACCTGTATCCTGAATTTCATCAACATCGGTTGAAAAGATGGGCCGTTAAATTGTAGCTTACACACAGACAGACAGACACACTTTCGCATTTTAAGTAGTATGGATTATTTGGAATGTTTAATTTCAGGTGTGTATGTGAAAGTGAAGGGCAGCCGAGACCCACGCTGCAGCATTCTGGTTGCCAACTATGTGTCCTGTCTAGACTCCCTGGCGTCTGCGCACACACTTGGAACTATCAGTGTAAGTTTGCTAGGTAACTAAATTATCATCATCATATCGTCTCATTATAGTGTAAGTGCTAATAGATCTTTTTTTTTAAATTTTTTTTAATTTAGTCTACAAAACTGACCACAATTGCTTTAGGTACAACACACAATAAATCAATATTCAGAAGTAACATATACAATTGAGTCTTCTAGATGTAGACAAGGGCATGCATGGTAATAGGGCACCATATCTACAACGCAACATCAGTATACAAAAAAAAAACCATGATCATGTGAACAAAGTGTCTTAAGTTTGGCAAGAAAGACTAAGATGCGTCAGTCGACAATTTATTAGCACATAAGATAAATTACAAGTTAAAAGTTACAAAAACAAGTTAAAATAAAACTACTCATTAGCCAATTCCAAGGTCACTCATACTCATAAATAACTCATAATAAAAAAACAACCAATTGTCATCTCACTACTGAGTATAAATCCCCCTCACAGATTGAGAAGGATTTGGCCACAAGTTTGGCTAAATGCAAATTGGCAGACTACCATACCCCTAACCGGTTAACCCGCTACCATCTTAGACTAACCATCAGTTGAGATCGTAGTGAAGGGCTAACTTGTAGTGGAATAAAAAAAAACTTCACACACCTTCGAGACCATTACAAAGGACTCTCGGCCTGTACCTTTTGCCATAATGTTTCCTTCCCCCTTATAACTCCGAAAAGTTACAGATACATGCCCTGGGATCAAACAGTCAGTGTAATACTTGTTAAGTAACATATGTGTTCTGTATTGTTTACATATTGTAACATTTTTCTTTTTATGAAAAGAACAACTGCGAGTTTCTTGACCCCTATTCTCAGTAGAATCACTTTTCCGAACTGGTGGTAGAGTCTTGAGTCTTGGCTTGGTATCATATGTAGCACAAGTTGTCCTAAGACAAATAAAAAAATCATTTATCATTTAAACCCTTTACCATCTGAATAGCAAGTAGAGGTTTAAACCCACCTAATACATCTTCATAAGAGATACTGAGTACACTTGGGCAAAAATCTAAAAATCTTCAGCTTTGGGCTATCAAGTCATTATATGTCGTTATTCAGCTCTGACAGACACAGATGGGCAGATAAATGCAAATTTACCCGAGCAGACTCCTTGCCTAGTACATTTCGCTTGGTCATGATGATTATATGAAAATTTTCGACTCGTTATTTGTTTACAGTTAAGAAAATGGAAGGTCCCACCATTTTTTGCTTCTACCCTCGGAATCAAGAATGCAGCTCAGTTTGTGAGAAAGTAAGCAACTTTATAATTGAAATAAAGGGGACCAACTTTTTTGAATTAAATTGTTTAGTCTATCCCACTAGTTCAAAATTATGTTCTAACAGAAAAAATTCTAAGAAAATCTGTTAAAATAAATTACGTTATAAGTATGTCTTCAAATAATGTGGCTAATTTCATTGTACATGATTGTTATATATTGAGATTGAGAGGATAATAAGTGATTAAACTAATTTACCTGTCAGTGACGTTGACGAGACGGCAAATGGGTTTTTGAAAAAAAAAATTTAAGTTATAAATCGAAAACTTATTTAATATGATATAATTTATAACAAAAACTATTTTTTTTTAGTTTTTTTTCGCTATAATTTAAAAGTTATATCAAATTCAAAATAAAATTTTGAATTTAGTACCGAAAACACGCCGATTGTTCCCATTATAAAACCGAGTGCGTGTGACGTCACAATGGTAATTTCTATACATTGTGGCACACAGCTGATGCAGTGTTGACTGTATCGCGAAATGGCTTTAACATTATGACGTCACATACATGGCGACCAATTTTATCACTTTAGTTGTTTATTATTAATTTAAAAAAAAGAGTCGATATAATGTTCGCATCGACTATTTATACAATTCGTGTTAAAGTTTTAAAATACATAAAATAAACGATATACTTTTTTAATTCAAAAACCCAATTAGGCCAGGCTCTATTACACTAGAATATTCACCCCTTTCTATATTATATGTTACTTTTACAGAGAACACTTCACAGAGAATCCAAGCAAACCTGTGCTCCTTCAGCCGGAAGGTGGCGCCACTAATGGCAAGGGACTCCTCAAGTTTACAGACTGGTCCTTTCCCATTGGCAACAGAGTGCAGCCCATTGCTATCAGTAAGTTTATTAATAGCTATTATTTATACCGGAGCATCTTCAGGAGATGTTGACTCGCATTGTCGAGTCAACATCTCCTGAACAGGCTGTGTTTGGAAACATTATACCCAGAAAGGCCTATTATTTTAGGTATTTATGATAATTTTACGTAAACTTATGTATTATGTTTTGTTCCAGCGGTGGAACGTGCTTTCACAAACGTGACAGTGCACCGTCCTAACGACAAAGCCGACGTGTTCCCCTGGTGGGACGCGCTGTGGTTCCTCTGGACTCCTTGCTCTGTGTTCACTCTGAGGGCCCTCCCTGCTCTGGAAAGGAGGGAAGACAACGACCATGTGTTTGCTGAGCGAGTGAGGCAGGCCATTGCTGACGCTTTGCAGGTGCGTGCCAGTTAAGACACAACACTACACTAAACTAGAGTGACAGTGCACCGTCTTGTAAACAGTGTACCGTCCTATAAACAGTGCACCGTCCTAAAAACAGTGCACCGTTCCTAGCAATAGTGCATTGTCCTACCAACATAGCTGACGTGTTCCCCTGGTGGGACGCGTTGTGGCTCCTCTGGACTCCTTGCTCCGTGTTTACTCTGAGCCTCTGAGGGCCCTCCCCGCTCTGGACAGGAGGGAAGACAACGACCAGGTGTTTGCTGAGCGAGTGAGGTAGGCCATTGCTGACGCTTTGCAGGTGCGTGCCAGCTGAGACACAACACTACACTAAATTACAGTGACAGTGCACCGTCCTGTAAACAGTGCACCGTCCTTACAACTGTGCACCGTCCTTACAACAGTGCACCGTCCTAACGACAGTGCATCGTCCTAACAACAGTGCAACGTCCTAACAACAGTGCACCATCCTAAATATGTACTAAAATTATAAATTAAAAAGAACGCTTTAACGGCCTATATTTATAACCGATTTCGACAAAATTTGGTTCAGATATAGGTTATATCCCCAAGAAGGACATAGGCTTGTTTTATCCCGGAAATATTGATTTCAAATACTTGCTTTCTATTCACTAGAGCCCTATAAGAAATTTGCACTTAAAAATAAATGATTTATGAGTGCTAAACTCTATTATATACCATTATTATTATTAGAATTAGTTATTTTAATATTTCCTCCCAAACTTACGTACACCCTCGATCCTTGTTCACTAGTTGTTAAATGCTATATAACGTGATTGCCTGGAAGAGAGCGCTTCAAAGCGATGTGGCCGCCATTTGTACCGATATTTCATTTGTTACTTTAATTTTGTTGTTTAAATGTATTTCTCGTGTTTATGGTGTACAATAAAGAATATTTCATTCATTCATTATACCTAAATTCATTCCTAAAGTGTACTATTTTTGTTCGCAGGTGGAAGTAACGGAGTACACATGGGAGGAAGTGAACCGCGGGCCGCGCGTGCGGCGCCGCGCCGCCATACAGAGCGAGGTGATGCGACGCGCCAGACACGTGAAGGAGGTCTTACCGCTCGTACCCTTGAAGGACATCGTGAAGGAACTTGGTAAGACTGTAGGGGCACACATACCTAAATTTTATTTTTATTTTTTATTCCACTACAAGCTAGCCCTTGACTGCGATCACACCTGATGGTAAGTGATGATGCAGTCTAAGATGGTAGCGGGCTAACCTGTTAGGGGCATGGCAGTTATATTAAACCCACACCCCTTCGATTTCTACACGGTATCGTACCGGAACGCTAAATCGCTTGGCGGCACGTCTTTGCCGGTACCCTACCGGCAAAGACGTGCCGCCAAGCGATTAAGCGTAATTCAAAAATTCAGAAATTATAAATTCCCAAATTGACCCTGCCGGGGATCGAACCCGGGACCTCCGCACGTTAAAGTAACAGCGCTATACACTGCGCCACGGAGGTCGTCAAAATCATGACGCGGCCACGTTAGCCAATCACGTGCCGCCGCCTGAATCACGATATCGAATTTCGTTCGGAATTGTACTATATATAGAACTTTCAACCTACAAAAGTTGCCGCCTCCTCGGAGGAAGATCTTCCTATTGCATCATTCGAGCACACCATAAGCTGCCGACAAGACAACCACCATCACCACCACTGCAGCCGTCCAACGTCCACCTCCCACTGCTGGGCCCTGTGCCTTCACTCTCATAGGAGAGAGGGAATTAGAGCTTAGACCCATCACGCTGCTCCAATGCGGGTTGGCGGGCTTTGACGACTATTATCATGTTAGTGATAATAACCGGGAACGACGGCTTAACGTGCTCTCCGAGGCACGGGGGTGAAACACCGCCAACTTCCTAACTCCGGGACTGTACTGAGAATTTCTAGTTAGAAGAACCCAATTATGGCCCGACCCGAGATTCGAACCCGGTACCTCGACGGCCGTAGTCAAACGTGCTACCACTAGACCAACGAGGCAGATGGTAAGACAACCGGTACGGTTCAAGGTAAAGTACAAAACGTACAAACTTATCTGACCCTGTGACAGCGTTTTTGAGTGTTGCTAATAAATATTAAAAATAAAACCAACAGTCATTAAAATTAGTTCTAATTTTTGCCACCTGGCCAGACAAGTTAGTGGGACTGTAAGACAGTAAGGCAATTTGGTGAAAATTAACATTAGACCTCTTGTTGTCGATATCTAGTTGATAATAATATTATTATCAACTAGATTATATATAGATAAGGCAAACAAATTTTACGTAATTAAGTAAACATTTTCTATTGTTCCAGAAAAAACACGTAGCGTAGACGTAACAATAACGAACTTTCTGGAAGGCCTCGTCCCTTACACGCCAGAAGCGGAGTCTGTAACCGAGCCCCAACCGAGCACCTCACAAGCATCCCCCAAATATGTAACCCCCTTACCCACGGGGACCTTCCCCAAAACAGCGAAAGAAAGGCAGATGAGCTTCCAGGAAAGGAAAAACCAGATGATAGCAGAAGCAAGGCAGAGGTATATAGAGAAACATGGATTACAAATAGCTTGTTGATAGTGTTGTTCTGAGATTTGTTAATTGAGGGTAGTTTGATGTTTTGTGCACTGACGTCTATTGTACACGCGAAAACCTTTTTGAACTGTCATTCCAAACAAAATCATTGAAAAAAATACTTAGTCCCCTTTAAAAGTAACAGAAAAGAGACTCCCCCATTATTTAACCCCCTTACCCCTACGATCTTTTTTTAACTGCCACTAAACATTAAAAAGTAGCCATTTAAGCATGATATTCCCCTTTCATACTAAAGTTAACCAATCCCCTTTAAATTGATATAGAAAATAAATTAACGAAAAATCATGTCTCTTGCTCCCATTGACCGACGGGCCAAAGGATGTTTTTTGAAACGGTCTTGGGTCAGAAGACTCACGTCGTCGTTTTCAGCTTCACCGACTCGAAATAAGTGGCTCGCGTCGCTTGCCGTCTCGCCTTCACTCGACCTCCTAGGCTCGCTTCATACAGGACCTCTTTAGCTTCTCGCTTTGCGCTTTACAAATAAGTACTCTTGGGGAAGGATAGACAAGACTGCGTGGAGTTGGGGTTAATAGTTGTAGGTAACATTGTACTAAATACAGATTTAAAGGGCACAGACAAACAAAAGCGCATAAAACTCTTTTATGACTGTAACCTAAATATTTCGCCTGTATAATAGATATCAGTGTACTTAACTTAATATGTCGACGCACGCACCGATCCGTTGACGTTCAAGAAAGCGACAGACTTCTTGGTTGCGTCAAAACAACGATCAGTGTGTACTAGCCCTAAGGTTTATTTTGGCGATGCTAGATTGTGTTGACTGTAAAAAAATACTCCTTCTAGCACTCAACTTGTAATCCACTTCTAACGTCCATATTTTGAGATAATGCACATTGGCCCAAACTGTTCGGCAAGTGGCGGCCAATGTGAACATTACACCGTTTCCGAGATCCTTCGATGATTGACGATTAACCTTCCACCTTGGCAAAACGCTAATCGACCACGTACACTTTCTTTATTTGAAGATGTATTGGCCGAGTGCGTTGGGCCAATGTGTATAAGACTTTTTAAATCTAACAGCCTTGCTGTGAGTCGAAGGTTGAAACTCGACAGGTGTTTCAGGCTCTAATATAATGTTTTTCTTTATTTTAAAAAACCTAATTATGCGTCCATTCTTTTTGTTGCACATATGAAGTTTAAATTTTCTAGAAAAAGTAAGTTTTTTTTCTTTAACTGTATTTTGTTTTCATATTCTATATTTTTAGGCACTAATAAGAATATATATAATATAGTCCGTTTCATAAAAGAAGTCCCGCGGCAATTAGTGCAACTAATATGTTTATTTATTGGGATTAATTTACTAAACATGCGACTATAGTCCCACAAACTTATCCCGGGTCCTTATCAAACTGTCCCGGGTGACAGCGTCGCTAGTAATGTATATATTAAAAATAAAATAAAATCAAAAACTTAACAGGCATAAATTATTTCCAATTTTGGCCACTGGGCTAGACAGAAAAGCCCGGGAAAGTTCGGGGTTCGGGGTTTGATGGATAAGTTTAGGGGACTTCTTTGGTGACACGGACCATGCTTAAATGTAGACCCAAAGAAAAATTACCTACTGTAGACTATGAAATATCATTTTGGAAAACCTGTCAACCTACCAATAAGGATTTGTATTATTTATGTAAAATTTAGCAGTTGATTGGCGCTCATTTTTATAATTTAGTAAGAAGTAAAAGTGTGGTTCAACATTTGAGGTTACTTTCGTACCGTGATGGTAGTTTGTATATTTGCAAAATAGCGTGGCCCCTAATGCATTGCCTCGTTGGCTTAGTGGTTCGCTGACGAGGTCCCGGGTTCGATCCCGGGTCGGGTTTTAAGTATTGGGTTTTTCTGACAAGAAATTCTCAGTACTATTCCGGAGTTAGGAAGGTATTTCACCCCCGTGCCTTGGAGAGCACGTAATGCCGTCGATCCTGCGCCTGATCTCTCCGGTCGTGTGGAATGTTCTGTCCGATGGGGCTATGAGAGAAAATAAACAAAAAATGAGACTAGTATTCGCGCGATGGCTAATCCCTCTGGAGATTGGCCACCGTGGCCGAAATTCGGTCGAGAGGACATTATCATATACCAGCAATTGCATTACTTTGCAAGCATATTACAAAAAACCCTTTGAAACTAAGCATAGGTCGCGATATACCAGGTTTTAATTAAAATAAACAGATCATGTTTATTGTAACTTACCTAAAAATACTAGTTAATCACGTTGATATATATTTTTAAAATTTTTATCTGTTTAGTTTAAAGAGTCGATTATTAACGTTTCTAGAATCTGGTAAAATTGGAGTCATAAAAAATACAAGGCTAAACGAAAAAGTAAGAAAGCTAGTTTATTTGGGAATACCCAATAAATTTTGTCTCCCCTCCATTTTGCACTCTTAGCTTTCGCTGGACTTTAATTAATATTTTAAATTATAATCATACGTGTTTAATGTGTTAAAACTGCAAAAGGGGTCATGGCCGGTTTTCTGAGTTTTCCTTTGCGACTCAAAACTAGTAAGTTTAAAAATAAAATTATAGTACAGAAAATTCTATACTTCTTACATGTGTCTTAAAATTAAGATTCAAAAATATTTTTATTTACATATTCATATGTTTTTCTTTTATAAATAGTTTTATGCGCTGGTTTTGCTTTTTTTTTTTTGGTCAATTTAACAGCAGTCCAGCGGTAATAGGTTATACCACTTTTAAAGATGTGACCAGATTATATAACAGTTAGATAACTACTGTTACATAATACGTCCTCATTGTTTCACAATGCTGTTGTTATATAACATGCGTTCGCACTTCTGAATTATGTAACCAGGTTTTTGACAAGTTACATAATCTGAACGCATCGTAAATTTAAAAAATAAAATAAAGAAAGTGACATGTAAATGTGAAGACTTCTTTAGCAATATGTGTAAGTTAAAACTACTTTTAAAAAATTGTTTAGTTTAGATTATAATAACGTTCTTACAGGTAATTTCATCGATTTTTTGAAAAGTTTTATTTTTAGTTTTCGCCCAATACTTCGTGCAGTTTTAGGGTAGTTTTTCCACTAGAGTTGCCATATCATTAGCGTCTCGAAAATAGGTAAGTACTGCAAAGTATGAGCTAATGGATAAATAATGGAGTTCATTTCTGTCGTGGAGAACTACTTTAAAACATGGGCTTGTAAGTTTTTGAGTCGAGATTTTTTGTTCATTTTCTGTAGGGTTAATTAAAATAGATAATCAATGAATTTATCTTGCAAATTTAGTCCTTAGATTTCATCGTCAGTTCATTCATCACATTTGTTGTTTTTAGGGCAGTTCTCAAAAAAAAATATAATTTATAACTTAAGGCCCTGTGTAGCGTAAGAGGGGGTTTTTAAAAGCAGTGTATCCATCAAACGGTGACATAATGTATGCTTGTAAAAATAATGTGCTGTTTTCAAGACCTTTGAGCAGCCATTGACGCATCTCAAAACACAATTTTAAAAAAATCTCTGCATTGAAATTTATTTTAACGACCTCTTAATTTAAAGGTAAAGCAATTTTTCTCCTTATTGAAATAATACAATAATTAGCCCTAGAAATATAAGATAAATTTCATATTTCTAAATCAATCCGATTGTCGGACTCATTTGTATTGAAAAGTAAATATTAATTTTTTTTACAAATTATTTCATGCATTTTTTGTAACATGCGCTTGCTCGATTCCACCCCCGCGCGCCTGTGTTTTTCATCTCGTGAGCTCACAGCGCCTTAACGTAGCCTTGTTATTATTTTGAGGGTCGATTTTTTAATCGCTTGTTCTACTGTAAAATAAATATAGCTTTTGACAGTTAATGGAACCTCAGTTCATGGACACCTGTCAAAATGTAAAATTCATCAGATAATTTGGCGATTGTAAAATTTGCCCTAAATATATCTTGTAGTAAAGTGTACGTAAAATGTAACGATGCCACACTTAAAATATATATTTTTACACAAATATAATAAATAATAATTAATTGTATAGGTGAAAATATACTTACAATCAAATAATGTATAAATTTTTAAAGAAAGTAGTTAAAATATTAAAATATGTCATCGATTTTTCTTTATTTAGTCCGCGCCGATGTATTTACTCGTAGATGCAACATACTGCCCTATCTATGGCTTCCAGCATATCGACTATATTATGGTGAAGTTAATTTTGGATTTATTGACAAGCGTCAAAACCAGGACCTCGGGTGTTATATTATCGCATCAAAATGACTCACTAGAATCAGCATTTATACCAGAAATAGCAGCAAAATAACTATTCAGTTTATGGCTTTATTTTATTCATGCTTTCATTTCATCGATCATTTACCGTTCCAGTTTGTGTTACTGTTTTAAAACTGTTGCTTTATAACACGGCTTCATTGTTATATAACATGTGTCCTGTTTTATAATGTTATATAACTATGCCCAATGTTATATGTTCTTGTTACACCTTATATTATGCTTGAGCACTTTGTAAAGAGACCTGTAGACCTGAGACCTGACCTCACCTTACCTGACTTGCAGCCCTATTCTCTAACTCAGTGGCTATAAAAGAACGAAGTCACAGAAAAAATATTTTTTTATCCATTGAAGGTTTGATATGTTGTAAGTAAAAAATAACATTTCAGTATCCAGGGTCCTGAAGGTCAAAAAATGAATGCATATTTTTTGAACTAAAAAATAGAAATGAAAGCCACTGACATAATTTTTTTAACTAAAAAATATATGTCAGTGGCAGGTACATTTTTTAGTTAAAAAATTGGCTGGCTGAGTTTGGTTCTCCTTTTATATCAAGTAAAAATATTAATGTACATAACATTTGACGTAGACTCGTACTGGTTAAGTTATGTGTACGTACACACTACACACTACACACTAAACTAAATAGTTATCTTCTTAGCTTAACTTTTGGTAATTTTATAGAAGCTTTGTCCACTTAACAAAAATAACTTCACCAAATAGTTGTTTAGAATAAATAAAGTTTGGAATTATTATGATTAATAAATAAAAGTGAATTGTTTCGAAAGAGTTCATTTATTTTTCTCACAAAATACGCTTACCTATTACATATACACTGAATGATAAAATTTTAAATAAAAAATATAAACAATATTTTTGTCTATTGACATTAATAATTTAAATCTAGTACAACAGTTTATTACTTAAATTTATAAGAATCGATTTGATTTCTAAGGTCCTAATTGCAACTTTTGAAGTTTAAGCGCGGGATATATACGAGAGGTGTGGCATTGGAAGCATGAAAGCGGCGTCTTGTATGTCACCGTAAAATTGTAAAAACCGTTAGATTATAATCAAACGGTTTCTATCTCGCGAGATTGTAAACTGTCGAAAGATTGTGAACCGTTCAATGTTCTGAGTATACTTTTTTGCAGCAGCTTTTTTCCTGCAGGCAGACTCAGCTATTACCGAATACTTTTGTGTTAAGATCGCATCTAATTACATTAAATCTCTCGTCGAACCTCTACACGTTTTACCATTTACTCGTGCAAGTACAATTGAGAGTACAAATATATTAAAAGTGTCTTATTAATACCTACTTCTGGATTGCCGCTAACACACCATACATTTACTCTGCATTCAACTCGCGCGCGAGTTATAGGTTAGGTTATGGTTTGACATAAATATTCAGGTAGTTATCTTAGGTTCTATCAGGTTAATATACCCAATAGATTACAATTTGCGGAATAATAATGCGTTAAATTGTAAGCAGAATGTTACGGTTCACAATCTGACGACAGTTTACAATCTATCGAGATAAAAAGCGTTAGATTGCAATCTAACGGTTCTTACAATTTTACGGTGACATTTTGTATGAAATTGATAGAAGCAAAATTTCAAGTCGCCCGCGACCCTCGCCTCTTGTACCTATAGGTATGTCCCGCGCCTTAAAAAGTTAAAATCGGAAACGTGACCGCTAAAACGAAAGTTCCCTTAGCATTGTTACAACCGTTTTGTGTCCTAGGGTTCTTTTCCGCACTGGCGTGTGTTACAACCCTTGTTGCGATTCGCTAAATATAGTATCCTTGCAGCAATCTGCCAAACGAGACAAACATATTCATAATAGGATTTAGCCTGCGAGAGAATGAGATAGAATACAAGTTATATTTATCTCACTAGCTGATGCCCGCGACTTCGTACGCGTGGATAGGTTTTGTGGTTCCCGCGGGAACTCTTTAATTTTCTGGGATCAAAAGTAGCCTATGTGCTATTCCAGACTATAATCTATCTCTGTGCCAAATTTCAGCCAGATCCGTTCAGTCATTCTGGCGTGATTGAGTAACAAACATCCATACATCCATCCAAACTTTCGCATTTACCTATATATTTTTATCATAAGATAAAAATATATAGGTACATGTTATATATGAGAATGATCTCATACAAATAATGTCTAGACATTGATATAACAGTTCCAACAGGATTTTGAAACAGCCTATGACGCGGATGAAGTCGCGGGCATAATCAAGTCATAACTAAAGCTGATTCAACGTTTGTCATTCCATACCGGATATAAAATTTCATGTAAAGTAATTTGAATAGTCACTATAGGGCTTTTGGGTTTGCTTTAGAAAAGTTTTCTAAACTAGGCTAAGGGGCCGTACTGCCAACGCCTAAAGCAATGCTTAAGCAATATTAATCAAAATTACAGTTTGATGTCACGTACCTTGACGTTCCTAAAATAAGGATTATAGTTTTAAAACACGAAAGTCAACAAAAATGAAACAATGTAGGTAGTTTTATGCGTTTGTAGTATGGCCCCAGGCCCTTAAACGCTGAGTTGCACGAAACAATTTGATAAATTTAAGTGTTGATTAAACTAATTTAATCACAAGACTTCATAAAAATCTTGCACTTAAATTAGTTTAACTGCCACTTTGATATTTCGGTTTTGAGTGTAAATAATATACTACCTACTATTATTTAAAAAAAAATCGATAAAATATTCAGTCATAAATATTAAGTTTTAGGTATGAATTCCTAACTTCCGGATGGATTTTTTGTTGGATATTTTTGTATAAGTATTGGTTCATAACATACTACAACCCTGCCAAGTTTCAACGACTGAGGATTTAATGCGGGGGTCTCCATGCAACGAACCGCCCCATTGCCTAGACTAGGTAGTTAGATCTCCGGCAAAAACATCTGCTTAGGCGACTGCATATCAGTCGGTTAAAATTAAATTACGGTTACAGTCCGCTTCAAACTTCATGACATCTCTGAAGTTAGCCGCGAGTGTACGTTCGCGCAGGTACAGTATACTGAAACCATCCCGCTGATACCTAATATTGTATTCTGCGCATCGAAGCACGATATTCCGAGAAGTCGTAAAGTTTGAATCGGACTTTAATCGTAATTTATAAATTACCGTATCGTAATTTAATTACCATTAAACGTTAGTTAAACCGTCAATACGTGCCAGATCAAGTTCAATTTGTACGTTTCGAATTATTTAACACATTTATATGAAGGTTCAAAGGAGACGGTTCAGATTTGTATGGGGCGTGTGACTGGTCTTGTACCAGTAGTAAAAAGAAAGAAAATAAAATATTACACCAGCTTTGATTGTTTAAACTTTAAATCCACGAATTCTGAAGGTGAAATTATTTAATCTTTTTAACGATTAGCAACACTAAACATGAGTAGGTGACGAATGGCGGATTGATACTTTTGACGTTTTCTGTCAAGTGCCAAATATGAAACACGGTGACACAGTGACTCGTCAGAAATGTCATTTGACAAATTTCGCGCTTACTGACTTCTCTATGGCTGAAGGGCGCCATTTCATATCGAAAAACTTGAAATAGATTTTTATTTTTTGCAAGTTATTTAGTTTGCTAAATAGTTTTGCTTGACCACAATCATACCTGATGGGAAGTGATGATGCGGCCTAAGATGGAACGCGCTTGCCTAGAAGATGCCTATTCACTCTTGATTTACTCTTTTATTTTACTCTATTAATGATAAAGTGAACGCATAAAAATATCTACACTTCTTAATTGAAAACCTCCTAAGTATTCTTTGAGGTAGGTTAAAACACTAACCAAATACTGAAATGCACATGTTATAAAAGCACCACAAAAATTTATTAAGTACACACAATTGGGCTGATTCTGTAGTGCACAATCTCTAAACTAAACTAAAATGACAGCATTAAAATATTGCTCCACTATCCACTACAGCCCATTAACGTCCCACTGCTGGGCACAGGCCTCCACTCTCATAGGAGAGAGGGAATTAGAGCTTAGACCCACCACGCTGCTCCAATGCGGGTTGGCGGGCTTTAACGACTATTATCATGTTAGTGATAATAACCGGGACCGACGGCTTAACGTGCTCTCCGAGGCACGGGGGTGAAACACCTAAAAATATTGCTAACCTTTTCTTATTAATCCTTGCGGAAAGGGACAGAACTAGATTTAAAGCTGTCATTTTAGTTTAGAGATTGTGTTATACAAAATTGGCCAAAATACATGGTATTATTTTGTAATTGTCACAAAGTCCATTAAAGTTGTGTTTTAAGGCAACGACCTAGCCTCAGTTTCCGTCTCTTTCGCACATTTTAACATTTTCAATTATTGTAGAAGTTTTAGTATTCATTTGACAAATGTGACCAAACCAAGTCGAGAAAAATGGAGAGGAAAAATTCTAGTTGTTTGCGCCATTTTTCTTCATCAAAAACTAGATATCATACTTCATACTAATATTATAAATGCGAAAGTGTGTTTGTTTGTCCTTCAATCACAGCTGTAACAGAGCAACGGATCGACGTGATTTTTACATGGTACTATGCCGCGTAGAAACCGAATAGGGGTATGGGTTTAATATAACTGGTCAGCCCGCTACCATCTTAGACTGCATCATCACTTACCATCAGGTGTCAAGACCAACTTACCAACGGAGTTAAGGGCTAACTTGTAGTGGATTAAAAAAAAATTGACAAAAGTATACTGAAACTTTTACAATAATTGAAAATGTTACAAAGTGCGAAAGAGACGGTATCTTAGGCTAGGTCGCCGCCTTAAGTTTAAGATGTGCTTCAGTATTGGAGTTTAGTATATTATTAACTTATCCTATTAATATAATATTGCCCATAAAATTTAGACGGATTGAGCACCTCCATAAAATCGGCAAATATTCGGAAATCTATATTTTCTACAATCCTAATGGATATAATATAAACGCGCAAAATAATCTCATACATTTGAATATAAACTCTGTCCATAAGATCTATAGAGCGTATTTTGACTTTGCTCAGACTTTCTGTTAAAACGGCCAATTCTGCAGTACACAATATCATAACTAATTTGACAGATCTAAATCTGGTGCTATAGGTACCTACTTTTTTTTTTGAGATTGTGTACTGTCCAAATACGGAACAGAATTAGCCATGCTGCTTAAAGAGGCCTTATACAAGACCAGGGATTCCCAAACTTTTTTTGGGCAAGAGACCCCTTTTTCAAAATGAAGTGACACCTCAGATTCCCATAGCCAAATTACTTTAAAAAGCCTATCTCGTTTTTTCCTATTGATACAAAATACTTACCAATTTAAAAACTTTGCGGTTGGTTAAGTAACTTGACATCATTTTCTCATCAAAATTTAACAAAATAAACATCAAATTCACTAAAAATCAAGTGTAATTAATCATTATTAATATAAATTACGTAAAAATACGTAGGCAGGTAATAATTTTTTGAAAAAAAAAACCATTAAAATAGGTTTCAATTTAGACTTTGTCGACCCCCAAAATCAGTTTTGTCGACCCCTGGGAAACTGATATCGACCACTTTGGGAATCCCTGGTTTAGACGATATAATACCATAATAATTCGGCCTCTCGTGATTGTAAAGTTTATTTTTTGTACGATTGAGCCCTAAACCATAATATAATTATTTCTATTATTACTTCATAATTATTATTATGTTCTCTTATTTTTCTATAAGCCCAGCCGATTCGGGAATATCGGCCTTCTGCTTGATCGGAAGTCTTGCTTCTCTTCTGCCATCTTCTGCGCGAAGGATCTAGACATAGTCGTTCTACGGAGTGCACTTGGGCTTACTGAGGCTAGGAGTAGCCATCTTAAGCTATCTCCTTCTCTTCTCTTCTACCATCTTCTATGCAAAGGGGACTTTATCTACATAGCTATGTTAGTAACGTCTTGCTATCCTATTCGATGAAAAATCCGATTAGGCGTGATAATGTCAGAAGTAGCAACATTATTCTTGCTCCTTCTTTCCTCTTCTGTTATCATCTGTGTAAAGGAGCTCTTATCTAGATAGCTATGTTAGTAACGCCCTACAAGCACAGTCGATGTGGAGTCCGATTGGGCGTGATAATGCCAGAAGTAGCGACATTATTCTTGCTCCTTCTCTTTTCTTCTGCCATCTTCTGTACAAAAGAGATCTTATCTACATAGCTATGTAACGCCCTTTAAGCCCAGTCGATGTGGAGTCCGATTGGGCGTGATAATGCCAGAAGTAGCGACTTTATTCATGCTCCTTCTCTTCTGCCATCTTCTGTGCAAAAGAGATCTTATCTACATAGCTATGTTAGTAACACCCTACAAGCTCAGTCGATGCGGAGTGCGCTTGGGCGTGCTAACGCCAGAAGTAGCGACATTATTATTGCTTCTTCTCTTCTCTTCTGCCATCTTCTGTGCAAAGAAGACTTTATCTACATAGCTATGTCAGTAACGCCCTACAAGCCCAGTCGATGCGGAGTCCGCTCGGGCGTGCTAACGCCAGAAGTAGCAACATTCTTGCTCCATCCCTTCTCTTCTGCCATCTTCTGTGCAAAGAAGACCTTATCTACATAGCTATGTCAGTAACGCCCTACAAGCCCAGTCGATGCGGAGTCCGCTCGGGCGTGCTAACGCCAGAAGTAGCAACATTCTTGCTCCATCCCTTCTCTTCTGCCATCTTCTGTGCAAAGAAGACCTTATCTACATAGCTATGTCAGTAACGCCCTACAAGCCCAGTCGATGCGGAGTCCGCTTGGGCGTGCTAACGCCAGAAGTAGCAACATTCTTGCTCCATCTCTTCTCTTCTGCCATCTTCTGTGCAAAGAAGACCTTATCTACATAGCTATGTCAGTAACGCCCTACAAGCCCAGTCGATGCGGAGTCCGCTCGGGCGTGCTAACGCCAGAAGTAGCAACATTCTTGCTCCATCCCTTCTCTTCTGCCATCTTCTGTGCAAAGAAGACCTTATCTACATAGCTATGTCAGTAACGCCCTACAAGCCCAGTCGATGCGGAGTCCGCTTGGGCGTGCTAACGCCAGAAGTAGCAACATTCTTGCTCCATCTCTTCTCTTCTGCCATCTTCTGTGCAAAGAAGACCTTATCTACATAGCTATGTCAGTAACGCCCTACAAGCCCAGTCGATGCGGAGTCCGCTTGGGCGTGCTAACGCCAGAAGTAGCAACATTCTTGCTCCATCCCTTCTCTTCTGCCATCTTCTGTGCAAAGAAGACCTTATCTACATAGCTATGTCAGTAACGCCCTACAAGCCCAGTCGATGCGGAGTCCGCTTGGGCGTGCTAAGGCCGGGAGTAGCGACCTCCTGCTTGACCGGAACTTCTTGTTCTTTCAGCTTCTTCTCTTCTGCCATCTTCTGCTCCGCTTGCTTCATCTCTTCTTCCATTCTTTGAAGGTGTACTGCTGCTTCTTTGCGCTTGTCACGGTTCGATCTGAAAAGAAATTTTCCATGATGAAAATTAGCCTACAAAGCGTAGTAAAGAGTCTGTCTGTCTGCTACGATTTCACGGCTTTAAATTTAAATTATTATATTAAGCTTTAGATTTTAATTGAAGTTCATCGAATAAGAAATATTTGCGAAAAATTGGTGATTTAATTTCATAGAATGCGTTCTATGCATTATGCCTATGAATAAAAAGTAGCCAATCTCACTCTCCATGCCAAAAATCACATTGATCCGTTACTCTGTTGCGTCGTGATTGAAGTACAACACACTTTCGCATTTATAATATTAGTATGATTGTTCGAGCGTCAGGTATGAAATGCTTGATAATTTCATACAAATCGATTTTCGAATCGAAAGGGAACAATATCTCCCACTAGGCACTCAGAACATAATGTAACATTAGAGGGAGAGAAGTAAAGAAGGGAGTTATACTCACTTGCCAGTCTCCTTAACAGAGAAGAACATAGGTCCAAGTTCTGCCAGCCATCTTCCGTCCACAGCTGTGACGCAATGCATATATTCCTTGGTAGTCATCATCAGCTCGTGATAGACCACGTAGTCCGGGGAATTCCCCAAGCCGAACAGCGCAGAAGTGGGATGTAAGTGACACGGCATGCCAGTTCTGCAGTTCACGTATTCACCTATGCCTTTGAGACGCGCCGCCTGTTGGAAGTAGGCTGGAAATAAAATAGAAAAACAGATTTAAACTCGAACTCATGTTTTTTTTATTGGAAAAAACTTGAGAAAGTTCTTTTAATATTTATACCGAGAAGTACCAGTGTGTAAGTGTGTGTGTGTGTGTGTGTGTGCAGTAAGAGTGTGGAATGTTGATACATAAGTAACCACTGTCCTTAGCAATGCTGGTGCGAGACAAATCCATGCTCTTTTATTATATAACTCTTTAACAGTATAATAAGCTTTTTCAGTCAGTCAGTCATCTTCGCCTTTCATTTATTTAGACTACTCACCGGAGCAGATACATTTCCGCACGGTGTCCCAGTCGGTTCCGCACGACACCAGCGGCAGTCGCTGCGCGGTGAGGATGTCCCGCAACTGTTGCCGCACTTAGTATAAGACTACTCACCGGAGCAGATACATTTCCGCACGGTGTCCCAGTCGGTTCCGCACGACACCAGCGGCAGTCGCTGCGCGGTGAGGATGTCCCGCAACTGTTGCCGCACTTAGTATAAGACTACTCACCGGAGCAGATACATTTCCGCACGGTGTCCCAGTCGGTTCCGCACGACACCAGCGGCAGTCGCTGCGCGGTGAGGATGTCCCGCAACTGTTGCCGCACTTAGTATAAGACTACTCACCGGAGCAGATACATTTCCGCACGGTGTCCCAGTCGGTTCCGCACGACACCAGCGGCAGTCGCTGCGCGGTGAGGATGTCCCGCAACTGTTGCCGCACTTAGTATAAGACTACTCACCGGAGCAGATACATTTCCGCACGGTGTCCCAGTCGGTTCCGCACGACACCAGCGGCAGTCGCTGCGCGGTGAGGATGTCCCGCAACTGTTGCCGCACTTAGTATAAGACTACTCACCGGAGCAGATACATTTCCGCACGGTGTCCCAGTCGGTTCCGCACGACACCAGCGGCAGTCGCTGCGCGGTGAGGATGTCCCGCAACTGTTGCCGCACTTAGTATAAGACTACTCACCGGAGCAGATACATTTCCGCACGGTGTCCCAGTCGGTTCCGCACGACACCAGCGGCAGTCGCTGCGCGGTGAGGATGTCCCGCAACTGTTGCCGCACTTAGTATAAGACTACTCACCGGAGCAGATACATTTCCGCACGGTGTCCCAGTCGGTTCCGCACGACACCAGCGGCAGTCGCTGCGCGGTGAGGATGTCCCGCAACTGTTGCCGCACTTCCCGCACTTTCCGCATCGCCTTGCCGTGCACGAAGTGTTCCGTGCACCATGAGCTCGAGTAACTGTAGCCAAAAGTTATTGTTAATAAAAGCAACTGTAATCAAAAAAATGTTGTTGGCAGAAGTAGGAATTATGTTATTGGATAGTGTAATTTTGAACTATCCAAAAATATTTGCGGTATTTCCTGCATTGAGGTATCAACTAAGTTTTTTGCTTCGTCTCCACGAAACTAGGATTTTTTCAAATTCAATAAAATAAAATTATGTAATTCCTAAAAGCTCGAATCAAAGTAAGGAATAGACGTTGTGATTCTATTATGATGTTCGGCAGGTTACTTAATAAGGTTACTTAATAAATGTTTAGTAAGGTAGGTAAGGTGAGTTTAGAATAGGAAGGTAAATTTCGCTACATCTACAAGGTTATAATAGCTCAGGTGGGGGTAAAACGGGCGGTCCCGGAAGACGCCGGTTCGAGTCCAGATGTCTGCAGTCCGATTATTTTTATCCCTTTTTATAAATAGAATATATTTTATTTAAAAAAAAATACTAAACTTATTTAACACGATTTAACAAAAAAAAAGTCATCCAGATATTGTGGAATTGATCGAGCGCCAGCTGTCAAGCGCTTGACATATAAATCGTAGTAAACGTTGTCGCAAAGGGATGGGGAGAAAGTCACCCTCTAAGCACTGTGTACTCACTTGTTGGCCTTCCACTGGTTGTACAGATGCAAAAGCGTGAGGTGGTCGGACTCGGGCACTTGGAACTTCTCCTTGACGGAATCCGCCTCCTCCTCGCGTCCCTGCGGCCGGTAGAACACTGACGGCACTGACAGCATCGACACTGAGGAAAAACACACCTCTCATACAGTGGCGTGCAAAGATAGTATGGAGGAAATCGAGCAGTTTGACGAAATCTCGTAGCACCGTCTTCTATATACCTACGACTGGTATGTATGTGTTCGTCATGGTCTCAAGAACACGAAACTGTCGGTCGTAGAACGCGGAAGCGTGCACACGCTTAGCTGTGACGTCACAAAGATGGCGGCCGACCGTTGTAGATTATTGATGATTTCTCGAGTTATAATTATACAAATGAGTTGTGTGAGGTGTCTTTGGGAAGCTTATTTAATGACCTATAATTGCTTCTTTGAGACCTATTACGTAAATATAATAATTATAAAAATATTCGAAAAAGATTGAATTTTTTACCTTATGCATTTGCACATTTACCAATTTAACTCGATAAATCGAAACGAAATCGAAAATGTAGCTAAATAAATATTATTATAAAAAACATAGAGTATTTCTTAAGCTTGCTAAATATATAAATAACATTTTCATACGATAGTAAACAAATAAATTATGAACAATTCCGTAAAGCTTCTACGAGAATCGTGAAGGAGACGACTTTTTGAATATTTGACTATAGACCAAGATTTTGAAGCTAGGGTAGGCATTACTTAATCAGAATATCTTTCCATTTCGGAAAGCGGTGCTTTTATGCCTCTATGAACTGCACGCCATTGGACTCTCATGCAATAAAAATGCCTTTCCTTTAATTTTAAACTTTATTTTAATTTAATTGATTCATACATATTTTCTATTTAATTACTTATTGTTTTTTGACTGTAAACGTTTATATGGGTTCCCAGGCCGGCAATAGATTATTCAATATGGGGGTAATGCAATGTCTTACGTTACGGGCATCGGGATGAATACCAAGTTCTGTGAAGTTTATTGCGCTGATCCCAACTGCAGAAAAACTGCTTCGAAACTGCAATTTGGCTGTCCGTCTTTCTATTATCTATACCCCCAGATCTTTTTTTAAAATTTGTGTACGAGGGAAAAATCCCTTAGACCAGTGTGCTTAGCATGCGCACAACGAGATTATCTCGCGACGAGAGAGCTCTCTCTTATATGAAAAATTTATTAAAAAAAAAAATTTAATTTGATTTGAAATTATGAAAAATTTGCCAGCAACGACAACATCTCTATGTTGTCGTTGCTGGCAAATTTTTCATTCACCCTAACATGCACAAAATGCGGTATATTACAAGAAAAAAATTGTCGACATGATAAGGTTCGTAGAGAAAAATACCACAGATAAGAAATATTACTTTTATCTCCACTTTTGTCGTAACGAGACAAATAACCATGTTAGCTTCGGTAGACAGAGAGAGATAACGGGAAGACATAAATATACTCGTGGTGCGCATGCTAGCCATACTGGAAAGCAGGAACTCATCAGTCAGCCCAGGGGGTCAGCTCTAGAACAATGTGGTACTTTCCAATGAAGAGCATTTCGCGCTGTATCCCATCTCTTATAGTTTTCAGTACTACTATCTATAGTGTGACATAAATGCGATAAGCGCCATCTAGTTAACGCAGCGGTAACCGCCACACTCACCAATGATGAGCACTTCAGCGCTGCAGCCCATCTCCGCGGAGACTATGAGCATGTGGCACTGTGGGGGGTCTAGGGGGAACTCTGCCATCTGCCGCCCGAGGGGGGTCAGAGCTCCCGTGCCGTCCAGCGCACCCAGGATCCATAGCTGGTACATCGAGTTCAGGATTGTGTCCTGGATAAAGAGAAAAACGTAGCTTGAATTCGCCATAAAACAGATGATCGGTTTTACTTGAGGAGGTAGGATGTATCGATGGAAGTTGGATATACCAGTGGTGATTAGATTTACCTGTGAAGGTGAGTCCATAAAGAGTAAGACCACTACATTCCTCAACGCTGAGCCTTGATCAGCAGTAGTTTTGCCTAGGTTGATCTGCTGTATTTCTTAATTCCAGTTAGTAGTAATGAGGCTGAAGTTGGGTTATCTGTAGAGATTGGGTTTACCTGTGGAGTCGGGTCCATAAAGTGAAAGGCCAACAGATCCTCAACGCCCAAAGACTTCAACAACAGCACAGTGTTAGCTAGATTAGTCCGCTGTATTTCTGCTACATTTCGAAGTAAATTAGAATTTTGCACGTGGAGCTTAAGTTTACCTGTCAAGGTAAGGATTATCTGTAGAAATTGGGCATACCTGTGGAGGTGGATCCATAAAGTGGAAGGCTAACAGATCTTCAACGCCCTATGACTTGAGTACAGTACAGTACAGTATTAGTTAGATTGGTCCGCTGTATCTCAGGCACCGCAGCATGTTACAACTCTTGCTGGAATTGCCTACGAGTTTAAAGCAGCAGCACATTATTCACCGGCAGGCAGTATCGCTCGTTAGAAGTTAGTTATGATTCTGGGGTAAGGTTTACCTCTGAAGGTTCTATTTACCTGTGGAAGTTGGATTTACCTGTGGAGGTTAGATTTACCTGTAGGAATTGGGTTTACCTGTGGAGGCGGGTCCATAAAGTGGAAGGCCAACAGATCCTCAACGCCCAAAGACTTGAGCAGCAGTACAGTATTAGCTAAGTTGGTCCTCTGTATCTCAGGCACTGTGGCAGGTAACAACTCTTGCTGGAACTGCCTCTGAGTGTAGAGACAGAACGCTTTGCCGGGACCAGTTCTGCCCGCTCGACCGGCCCTTTGTCGCGCGTTGGCTTGACTCACTGGATATATCTTGAAAGGAGAAAACCTTTTGGATGTACACTTCAAAAGAGTATCTAAAGTAATACGTAGTGTTCCACTACTGGGCAAAGTTAGACTTTCACAAAATATATAGTCTGTACTAAAATTATAAATGCGAAAGTGTGTGTGTGTGGCAAGAGATAATAAAACTTAAAACTGTCTGTCCGTCCGTGCATCTGTCTTTCTGATACGCTTTCACAGCCCATCTTTTCAATCGATTTTGACGAAATTTGGTACAGAGATAGGTTGCATTTCGGGAAAGGGCATAGGCTTGGCTCTTTATTCCGGGAAATTAATGGGTTTCCGTGGGAATAAAAAACCTCAATCAACGGGGACGTCGCGGGCATCATCTAGTACTAAATAAATGTTAATCTCTTACCTGTAAGGCGTCCATACCAATCCTGGGATTGTACACCTTCAGTTTGCAGTAGCCGCAATCGATCACATACATTATACCGTCCACCGTCAGAGATGTTTCTGAAATTAAGAGGTTTGAGATCTCGATTTAAATTTTTGGTGGCAAAAATGTACGGCACGAAATAAGATCCAGTAGCGTTGGTAATTTCAAAACATTATACTTATAAAAATTTAAACTTTACGTTTAAATTGACAAATTAAATGGGCCAAATCACTGCTATCATGAAAAATATGTTTGAAAATTGTGATCTGGAATAAAGTCGTCAAAATAGGCATAAAGTAAAATTGTGTGCACTGATCATTACATTTTCAGAAGTAAGATATTGACAAATAATAATTTTATCACACCACATGCTCGACAATGCCGAATTATATGTCATGTAAACCCTACCGAAGGCAAGACATTATATCTCTTGGCTTTAGCCGGGTTATAATGTTCTATTGAATTTCATTATAACCCGCTGGTCAATAATGTGATTTTCACTTTCATAATTCTTATTGCTATGCCGATAAAGTCTAATTTCGCTAAACAGAATGTGTTCTCAGCGGGCGCGGCCAACTCGATTTTCTAAAACCGCCATGGCCCACTAGATTCGCACTGAGACGAACTTCATTTGTTTGTCAAATCGAGTAGGCCACGCCAGCTGAAAGAAGTGGCTATATAGGCCGTGGCCCACTAGATTCGCACTGAGACGAACTTCGTTTGTTTGTCAAATCGAGTAGGCCACGCCAGCTGGAAGAAGTTGCTATAGCCGTAGCTAGTAGTACCTTTAGAAGATTCTATCACAACTCAAATAAACTCTAGCTCAACCTCGATAAACGTACCAAATAAAAATATAACGTTATCTTTCCATAATTGGACTAATGTCTCCAATATCAATTTGCACTTTTAATTTGCTGTAATAAACACTATCTACTAAGCCTGGTTTTTTATTGTCTCGCATAAAGTGAGAAAAGTAGAGTATACACCACCGGGATAAAACTGTTTTTTTCTTGGGCGCTTGAATCCCTCACTGCACTCAGGACTCAATCTTAATTCCCTCCTTTGCTCGGGAATTAACTTATAACACCCTCGCGTCCTTCGTTACGTTCAGGATTCAATGTAGCGCCCGTGACATAAAACAGTGCTTTATCCCCTTGGTGTATAATCTACTAATATCTACTTAAATTAGTCACAATAAACTTGTAACTGAATGATTCCTGTATAGTTCAACTAATTAATCTGGCCCGGTGGTAAAAATTTGAACTAATTTTTATACTTGTTTAATTATAAAAAACGGCGAAAACGTTTGGGCGTGAATTTTAAAATATAAATTTCAAATGCCAATCTTACCTACCAAACCTTATTTTTCTGCTGAAATTAGATATTTTTTCGAAATAGTAGATACTTGCGAACATAATCTGACCATTTTTCAAAATCAGTCATCAATGATTTCTATAAACTAAACACAGTGTGTAGCGCTGTTACCAACGTGCCCCGGGTTCGATCCCCGGCAGGGTCAATTTGGGAATTTATAATTTCTGAATTTTCTCTGGTCTGGCCTGGTGGGAGGCTTCGGCCGTGGCTAGTTACCACCCTACCGGCGAAGACGTGCCGCCAAGCGATTTAGCGTTCCGGTACGATGCCGTGTAGAAACCGAAGGGGTATGGGTTTAATATATCTGCCATGCCCCTAACAGGTTAGCCCGCTACCATCTTAGACTGCATCATCACTTACCATCAGGTGAGATCGTAGTCAAGGGCTAGCTTGTAGTGGATTAAAAAAAAAACTCACCGGCGATATTAGTAGCGACGATGCACTTCCTCTGTCCGGGCGGCGCGCGCTGGAATATCTTGGCCTGCAGGTCTGCCGGAAGCTGCGAGTATATGGGCAGCACCGTCAGTGGCGGCGCCGTATCCAGGTCTCCCAGACGTTCTGTTAACACCTGGGGATTATAAAATAATAAATGAGCCCTTGAGCCCTTTAATTCCAAACTTCACACAGATTTTAACTAAATCTATAATCTATATTAATCCATCCATACTCCGTATTATATATCAACCGATTTTGATGAAATTTGGTACAGGGGTAGATGGTTTCCCGGGGAAGGACATATGCTACTTTTTATACCGGAAAATTAAAGAGTTCCCGCGGGAATCAAAAATGTTAATCTTTTTTTAAAAAAATGTTTAAAATGTCATGTCAATGTCAAAAATGTTAATTCATCTAGTAATATTATAAATTAAAGTTTGGATGGATGGATGTTTTTTTTTATCCTCTACAAGCTAGCCCTTGACTGCGATCACACCTGATGGTAAGTGATGATGCAGTCTAAGATGGTAGTGGGCTAACCTGTTAGGGGCATGGCAGTTATATTAAACCCACACTTCGGTTTCTAGACGGCATCGTACCGCAACACTAAATCGCTTGGCGGCACGTCTTTGCCGGTAGGGTGGTAACTAGCCACGGCCGAAGCCTCCCACCAGGCCACCAGGCCAGTTTGTTACTCAATCACGCCAGAACGGCTGAACGAATCTGGATGGCACAGAGATAGATTATATTCTAGAATAGGACATAGGTTAGATTTTTTGGTTCCCGCCGGAACTTTTTAATTTTCCGGGATAAAAAGTAGCCTATGTCCTTCAACGGGATGTTACTGACCTCTATACTAAATTTCATCAAAATCGGTTGAATAGATGAGCCGTGAAAGTGTAGCAGACAGACAGACAGACACACTTTCGTATTTATAACATAGTATGGATATGGATTACCTCACAAGTGACTTCGATGTCCTCTTGTCCAGGCATGAATATGAGGATGTCACCCTCATCTGGCTGTAGATGTATTTGCAGAGCCTGTGGACAGAAGACACGAGAGTTATTTAAGATATGCCTGCGCTTTAGTTGATAGCAATAGTACATTACGACTTATTTACGTACATTAAAATACGTATCACTTGCGCTTGATCTACAAAATTTTATTTGCTTTAACACTGGAGGAGAACATGATTATGTAAGTGGTAAAAGAGCATGGATTTGACTCACTCCAGCAATGCTTAGGACTGCGGCTATTTATGTATTTGAAGTCATTTGTATATTTTTTCAAACCAACTAAGTAGGTAGTATCGACTTTTTTGCTGGTTAGTTGTTCTTCTCGGTAGGAATGGCAATTTTGAACTAGTAGTAGATTCACTCGACAATTCAAAAGGCTATGTAAAAGTTTATTTGAATAGAAACATTTGACTTTGAGAACGCACACATAGTATTTGTCGGACGTCACAGTAGGTAGTAATAAAATAGAACAATATTAACAGTTTAACTAGTTTTAACGCATTCATGTGCGTGCGTCATAAAATATAGCAGTATCTATTATTTTAGCATATTATGCTAATTGTTATATTAAACTAAAATAATAAATACTTAAATATTTATTTATTTATTTGTAAGTAATCAACAGCGTTGTAAACTAATATTAACAATAAATATAACTTGACATTAAATAAGGCCACAAACGATTACATAATAAAAATTAGTTCAGTATGATGCATGATACAAAATCTTCCATATATAAAACCCCCATAAGTAATAGTTAAATATTAAAACAACAAGAAATAGATTCGCATGCTATAGAACTACGTTTTGACGTCACATACAGATAAAGGCAGGTTTATATTGAGACAGTGACGGGCGACCGCATCGCTGGCATGAGGAGTTTAACACCTAGCTCTCCGCAATTGGAAAATCACCAACTAAAACTGCAACTTGTGCGGAGAGGAAGGCTACGCGGATCTTAGATCAGAGACACAAGAAACTAGCGAAATCTCATATAACGGATGATGTTTAGCGTGGATGCATGGCCACGCAACTGCTAAATAATTTACGGCCAAATAATCGCGCGCAAGCGGCCACCGGTGGCCGCGTATTTTTTTAAACGAAAACGCTCTCGCATGCAAGCGGCCACCGGTGGCCGGGCTGGGCCGGACGATTATAAACTGATTTTTCTCATAGATAGAGTTTATTTTTGTTTGAACAACTTTGGACCATAGAGAAGTATATTAAATAATCTTTACACTGCAACAGCAAACCCGTCAAGTTTAAAAAAAAATTTTAAAAGTTTAAAAGTTTAAAAAAATGTTATAAAGTAATTTGAATCTGTGCCAAAATTCTGCATTTTGGTGTTGTTGGTTGTTTGTGGTGACAAATACAAATAAAAACTATTTACAATACGATTATAAATATATTTTAGTGCAGTATTAGCCTGGATTATTACTGAAATGTAATAGCTTTATCGGGAAAATATGTTTTTGACAAATCGCGACCGTTATCGCGATCGTTGACGCATTCTTTCTGTTTTTATGTAACTTCGGCTTCTATAAATCATACCTACATATAGATATATTATATAAAAAGCCAATGCCGTTTACAGAACCATGATAAGTCTCTGTCCATTTCCATTTCTCTGAAACGTGACGCAATGTTTTTAAAGGCGCGAGATGCGCGGTGATTCGCGGGTCGCGAATTAAAAACCGTGCAAAAACGGATTATTGAAATTCCGTTGGTCAAAGGGTTAATTAAGAAGAAGACAGAGTAGCAAGTAGAGGGCCAGCACGAAGTAATGCTAAGTAATTTTCACACACGGACAGCATGAAAAAGTCTGGAGGGATTGAAGGAAAATCTCACGAGTGACTAGATATATGTATAACTAGCGGATGCCAGTGACTTCGTCTGCGCGGTTTAAGGTTTTTGGTTCCCGCGGAAAGTCTTTAATTTTCCGGGATAAAATGATGTGATATTCCAGACTATAATCTATCTCTGTGCCAGATTTCAGCCAGATCCGATCAATTGCTATGGCGTGATTGAGTAACAAACATCCATCCCTCCATCCATCCATCAAAACTTCCGCATTTATAATATTGGTATAGATACATATACATTACGTGGTGATAAACGTTAACTATCGACAGTCACCGTCACCATATAAACCTGCCTTAAGAGATAACTTTGTGTTTAGAGAATGCCTTAAATGATGTAGAAAGTGTAGCTATAATAACAAGTTTATGTTTAATCATGTATATTTAACCAAGACTTTAGTCACAACTGTTTGAATTAAAAAAAATTACAGAAACTGGGGTTTGCTAAGCACGACCAGCGACTTCGTCTTCGTGGATTTAGTAAGAATTCAATTTTCAATTAAATTTATTTACCTATTTGAATACAAAAAATATGTACAAATACAGTAGGTATACTCCTTAAAAACTAGTCAAGGTTTTTATTAATTTTTCACGAGTCCTTTATTAGTTGTGAGCAGGCCATATGTTAAGTGATTACTGCTTCTCTGTTTCTGTTCATGACATTTGCAGCTACAGAGTCTACAGAGCCCTACATTGGGAATTTGAGAGAACATAAAAAAAAAACCGCTTTCAAAAACTAAAAAGCAAAAAATAATTGGATATTTTTAAATATTATTATTTCTACCCACTATGTAGAAGTCGGGCGAGCCTTGCGTCAACTTTGCTTATCCTTGTTATACCCGCCCGACTTCAACATAGTGGGTAGAAATAATAATATGTAAATATATCCAATTATTTTTTGCTTTTTTGTTTTTGAAGGCGGTTTTTTTTTATTTAAAAATAATTTTATTGTTTGCTTTTTAGTGCTGTAAATATAAAAAAAAAGAAAAATAGGTTCTCGAAAGGTAGACAGACCTGTGCCTAATAACTATCTGGGTTCGTGTCCTTATAAAATTTAAGTTCCTTTGATTTCCCCAGGATTCCATCATCAGACCTAATGACCATGGGACCACCTGGAAAATATACCCTTTCAAAAGAATTTTCCAAATCGGTCCAGGCGTCTTCGAGTAATCGGGGAACATTCTGTCTTCGAAGATCTCGGGGAACATCTGTCTTCGAAGATCTTCATCAGATCTTCACCAAATTTATATGGGACCACCTTTGAAGTATACCCTTTCAAACAAAAAAAGAATTTTCAAAATCGGTCCAGGCGTCGTCGAGTAATCAAGGAACATACATTAAAAAAAAAAAAAAGATTCCGACGAATTGAGAACCTCCTCCTTTTTTTGAAGTCGGTTAACAAAAGGTGAAAGTTGGTTCAATGATTTGCAGGTAGGTAAGCGGCAGAAAATACCTTGAAATCCGAAAACTGTAAGTAAACCACGTGGGGGACAAAATTTAAACAAGGTGCTATCAGAAGCAGCATATATATGGATGTAGACAGCAGTCTACATCCATATATATGCTGCAGTCTACATCCATATTTATATTATAAATGCAAAAGTGTGTCTGTCTGTTTGTCTGCTACGCTTTAACGGTCCATCTTTTCAACCGATTTTGATGTTTGGTACGGAGATAGGTTGTATCACGGAAACCCTTTATCTACGCTGACGAAGTCACGAGCATCACCTAGTTATAGTTATAGAGAGGAATTTATAAATATCTCGAATCGATATGCTTGAATAAATAATCAGTACTGGTCGCCTGGTGGGTGTCATTTAATTAAAGTAAAACGCAGAAGCCAAATATAGGGGCCATACTGCGAACGCTTAAAGCAATACTTAAGCAATATTACTTAAAATGATGCCACGTACCTTGACGTTCCTAAAATAAGGATTATAATTCTAAAACACGAAAGTCAACAATAATGAAACAAAGGCGAGTCACCTCAGCTCAGCGGTGAAAACTGGTTTGCTAGATCAAATTTTTTCGGTATTTACTATTAAATAACGGTCTTACAAAAAATATCCGATACACTTAAAGATATTGTCTAAAGAATGTGCTAATTTGTTACACGATAGGATGTACTTTACTCGATCAAAAAAAATCTTGAAACAGGAGTTAAATCGTGGAGCCTAGCGGAAGGGTTTTTAAAAAGAAAACCCAGACGACCGTCCGAGAGGTAGCTTGAAGTAGAACTGATTTTATTTTATTTCAAAGCTTACAGGCATGTAACAAGAGAGCTTATGGACTAAAGGTAATTAAGTAAACTGATACATGGGAAAGATACTGGTTACTATAACATAACTCCTCCCCTCTTAAGAGAGAAGCACGCCGAAGGCTGCTGCTGCGGTGCCACGGACTCTTGGGACTGGAGCTGCTTGACTTCTGGCGTCGCTGAGCTCCCCCTGTAGTGCTGCCGGCAACGACGTATTACCAACCCCACGACGGCTGCTATGATGATCATGTACAAGCATACAGTCAGCCAGCTGGGTTTGAATGTGATAGCTGGTTCTTCTTCCACTGTTTGTATCACCTTGGTCTTCCTTAAGAGGTTCTTGAGATCGTCAAGCGGGACGTCTTCTATTTGAAGGGTGATGGGTACATCTCTCCTGGTTTTGGTATAATGCGTTCTTGGTAGGGGTATGCTTTCCTTGATGTTGATGAATCTCTTGTGTGTACGTAAAGATTTTCCTGCTACCTCGACCGTGCATTCTTTGTCAATGGTAATGAGTGCTACACCATCATTCCTTTGGTACTGTACTTGATCTCCACACGTTGTCTTAAAAACCTCTTCTTGTTTTAGGATAGCAATCCAGCTGTTTTCTCTTATTTGCTGTATTATGGTGTTATTCCAGTTCGCTGTTGCATATGTGCAGTTAGTCGGTTCGTTGTGCTGTAACAGCTGTGCGATGCAGTCTTGAGAGTCTTTCAGCTGATGCCATTGGACGTGACGGCACAAGACGTCATCGTCAGTGATGGGTACGCATGGCTCGTGAGGGTACGCGAACTTGTTGCCACCCAAGAGTAGGTAAGGATTCGTGGGTATGAGGATAGTATTATTTTTATTTGGAATAGGATATAAATGGAGTAATTTATATGGATGTTTGGTTACTAAAGGAATTTCCAACACAAAAGTTATTGACTCATTAGTGCTATATGCTTTAACAACAATAGATTTTTCTAAGACATGAATATTTTTAAGTGATGGTGCATATGGAAGCTGAACGTCATTTTTCTCAATATCCCTTTGTATGTTCCCTAATTCGGCTATTAAATGACTGGGTTCAACAATACTAGGGTGTAATCGCCCTAAATGACAGAAGGTAATAGCATTTTCTAAAGTACTAACTCTATCATATAACTGTTGTAAACAAGTTTCAATCTGATTATATATTTGCATCGTAGATACGTCATTAGCTATTTCCTGATTTTGTTTGATTAACTTTCCTATTGTCTTCTTTAATTCTTTCTGATTCTTTACTATTGCTTCTAACTTACTGTGGTATTCAGTAAACAATTCTGACATTATTCCTAAGGTTTCGCTCTGTTTGTTTACTGCTAGTTTTCTAATTTCCTGAATCTGTGTTTCAAATCGAATTGCATCTTCTTGATCTAAATTGCCTGTGATTGCCTTAACTACTGATCCTAGTCCATTAATTAATCCTCTTTTAACTCTAGGTATATATGTTCTTCCTAAACTAATCTCCTTAGATCCTAAGTAAACAAGCTTACTTTCTATTCTATCTACTAAGTATTCTATCTGATTTCTTGTAACTAAACTTTGACCATAATTAACGGTGGTATTCTGAGCTAACTTAAACGTATAATAATCACTTACTACTTCTATGTATATATCGCGTATTCTACTAACATTATAAGCTACAATTAAATGGAATGTATCCACTTGATATTGGGCCTTGGCTTCTTTAAGAACCAGGACACCATTATGGTTATCTATGGGTTCGATAACGGCGGCTGCTCCGGCGAACCAGAGGGCTGCTCCGAGGGTGAAGGCGCTCCTGAAACATTACCAGGACGTCTTAACATTCTAAAGTGAACTCTGATAGTTTTTGCATTCACATGTTTACCTACTATCTCTGCTATTTGTTCGGGATGTATACGCACTATAGTATAAGGGCCGATAAATTTTGGCTCCAATTTATTACTACGAGCGCTTTTCGCTACTTGCTTATATACTTTATCTCCTACTTTAAAATTGGCATTCTCAGTAGTTTTATTACTCTTTTCAATTACCGCTTGCTTATCTACTGTCATTCTGGCGTTAACCAATTTTTGCACGTTTTCCATAATTTGCTTATGCTTATTAGCGTATTCCTGGTAAAACTCTCGTGGAAAGTGTAATTCGAGGGGGTTTCTGCTACTTGTATGGCCAAATAACAATTCAAATGGAGTAAAACCAGTTGCAGAATGTATGGTATTATTATATGCGATTATTGCGTATTTCATTAAGTTAGTGGGTTCACTTTTATCTGTTATTCTTTGAATTCTAATCATTTCCGCTAATGTAGAATGTAACCTTTCTATAGGCGAATTTGAATTTGGGTTATATGGGGTCGTAAAGTGAATATGTATGTTATGCATAGCGCAAACTTCTGTAATTACTTCATTATCGAATTTAGGATCTGAGTCGGTGGTTATCTTATTTGGGATACCGATAATTGAGAATAAACTGAGTAGTGCTTCCGCTATATGAATGCTTGTTGCGGCTGTAAGTGGTATCGCTTGTGCATATTTTGAAAAATTATCTATTATGGTAAGAAATGTTACGCCACCACTACTATATAAATCCATAAACATATGTTCCATGGGTTTATGAGGCGTGTTAGTGAATGCTAACGGTAATTTTAAAGGATTGCGTTCATATTTGGATTTAAGACACTTGTCGCATTTATTTATATATCTTTGTATGGATAAAAGCATGTTTTGCCAATGATAATTTTTATGTAACTGCTTGTATGTTTCCTGAATTCCTCGATGTATAGTTTTTCCTTCATGATATTTTTGAATTAATTGTATTTGCTCACTTGTATTTTCTACTAGGGTGACTCTTGTGGTACATCGTATTAACTTAGGGCCACGCTCATTAAAAACAGTTTTAACAACTTTAGAGAATATAGGGTACAATTCTTCATGATGAAAATAACAATGGAATATTCTATCAGGTATGGTATGTTCCTGAAGAAATTTTATAATTTGTTCTTCTGCATTGTTGATGGGAATGAATACGTCTTTTATAACTATTTTACCTTTTGTTCTATCTTCAATTCTGTACTCTACACCAGGGGATCTTCGAATGTGAAACTGTTTTAATTGCCTATCTATTGCATCAGATATTTCGGGGATTTTATACAACTCTTCGTTTTCGCTTGGACCGTCTTGAGTTAATTCGGGTACTTCTATTTGTCTATCAAGTGATGGGGGTTCGACATATATTGTTGAAGTATCTATTAGCGTTTCAAGATCTATTCCTTCGAGGTCGCTATCTATTTCGTGTGATGTTCCTGGTTGGGGTTCAACTGGTGAGTTTTCCTGATTTTCACTGTCTAGGATAAGGTCAACTATTTCATCATCACGCAACGGTTCCGTTTCTACATCATTATTATAAACTATTTGTACACGAGATAATGCGTCAGCATTTGTATTTATTTTGCCTTTCTTATATTCTATTTTAAAATCGTATTCAGCTAACTTTAAACGCCATCGAGTTAATTTGGAATTGGGGTCCTTGAGTGACATGATCCATGTAAGTGGACGATGATCCGTGTATATGGTGAATTTCTTCCCATATAGGTATGGACGGAAGTACTTAATTGCCCATACTATTCCAAGTAGCTCTTTTTCGATTGTGGAATATTTTTGTTCTGTAACTGATAGAGTCCTGCTAGCATAAGCTACAGGTTTATCTGAACCTACTTTTCCTTGGGAAAGGACCGCTCCTACTGCTACTTCTGAAGCGTCCGTTGTCAAAATGAAAGGCTTTTCGAAGTCTGGATATTGCAATACGGGTGCATTTGTCAAGACTTCTTTGCATTTCTCGAAAGCTTCTTTAAACTGCGGGGTTATTTCTATTTTCGCATTCTTCTTTAAGCACAAAGTTAAAGGTTTAGTAAGTTTTGCAAAATCCTTTATGAATTTTCTATAGTATCCAACAAGACCTAAAAAGGATTTGATTTCCTTCTGAGTCTTAGGCAAAGGAAATTTTTTAATAGCATCTATTTTATCTGTGTTGGGCTTAAGGCCTTCATCAGTAAGTGTATGACCAAGGAATTTCACTTGCTTTTGTAGAAATTCTGATTTATTCAACTGTATTTTCAAATTATGTAAACGAAATCTGTCAAAGACTTGCCTGCATTTTTCCATATGTTCCTGCAAGGAAGTGGAATAAATTATTACGTCATCTAAATATGTTAAAACGTCTAATCCTCTTAAAACTGTGTCCATTAGTCTCTGAAACGTGCTAGGGGCATTCTTGAGACCAAAGGGCATTCGCAAAAATTCATAATGTCCGCGATCTGTGCTGAAAGCTGTTTTTTCTACGTCCGCTGGATCCATCTCGACTTGATGATAGCCCGAGGCTAGATCAATTGTAGTAAAGTAGTGTGCACGTCCTAGTCTATCCAGGATATCGTTTATGTTTGGCAAAGGATATTTGTCTTCTATGGTTCTTTCATTGAGTCGTCGGTAGTCTATGACTAGCCTCCATTTTTGCTGTCCTGACGCATCTATTTTCTTGGGAACTATATGTACGGGGCATGACCAAGGAGAACTGCTCTCTCTAATTATATTTTGTCGTAACAATTCATCGATTTGCTTTTGTATCTCCTGTTTTTGTTTAGGAGCTTGTCGGTAATTACGTACGAAAATAGGGGTGTCATCTGTTATTCTAAGCTTATGCTTGACTTGATGAGTGAACGTGAGAGGGACGCCCTCACAATAAAATATGTCTCTATAATTGTAGCATAACCGCTCTATTTCTCTCCTTTCTTCCTCGTTCATATGGTTCGTTCTAAGTCTATTAAGATTATTTTTAAGTAGTTTGTCTAAGTCCATATAACATGATGTGTTATTAATTGATGCGACATTTTCCTGAAATGGTTCGTTTTCCAATGGTGATAATGGTAATCTGTAGTTTTTACGTATGCTAATCTTATTATCGGATTTGTTTATGACTGTTGTCGTTATAACTCCTGATTTTACAGATACTAATGCCGAAGGGAACACCAATCCGCTGTCGGTTACGTGTTCCAATAACTCGTACTCTCCTGAGCTATAATTACACAGAATATTAACGGCCTGTTCACATTGAGGTTGGATAGTAATGTATGATTTCATGTCGCCTTTTATCGGAATTGTAGCGAAATCTGTTATTAATGTCATGCTTCTCATATCAATTTTACAGCCTAAAGGAACGAGTAGGTCTACTCCTATTAAGCCTATAAAATCCGAGTCAAAGTCAAATAACAGGAACTTATGAACATAATTACAATTAAACATCGCTGGGAGTGGTATGTACGCAACCGTATCATGTTTAGTTACGTTATGAGCTGTCTTAATGTAATGGGTCTCACGCTCGAACCGTGTGTTTACGTTCAGCAAAGCGTCCGGCGAGATAAGACTTTGCGAGGCTCCGGTATCAATTAATAGCCGACCGCCTAATTCTTCTAGGTAAATATACGGAAGGCAATTGCGATAGTGAAGATTTAAGTACACTACGTTAGGAATTCCTCCTCCTGAACCTGATAAAAATTTTGACTGTTACCGTCTAATTCCTCAGAACTGTCACTAATTTCAACGTTAGTTTCGTCGTTTTGGTATTCTTCCAGCTGATCTGGTAGATTAGCTTGGAAGTTGACGGGCGCGTATGGCGCGGGTTTGATCTGTTTGTTAAAAGGACCGGGCTGAGGTGTCGGCCTAGCATTACCTAAGGGTTGCCTATACACGGGTTTATTAGTTGGTGGAGAATTGAACCTATACGTTGATGGTTGTTGAGCAAACCTATTATGTGGCAATAAAGATTGCTGAAATTTATAATTATTTGGCACAATATTTGGTCTATTGTTTATTTGTTTTGTTTTAAATTCAAGTGCCCTTTTATTTTTTAATTTTAAATCTTCCTGTTTTGCCAGGACTATTGTTTGTTCTAGGGAATCTGTATTTTGGACGCGAACGCTAAGCGCCAGTATCGAGTCCAGTTGGTCTAGAAATACGTTCGTGGCCATTTTTTCGTAATAGGCCTTTTTGTTTTGATCAAAATTAATTAACGTGTAAGTTAATTCCCTAACTTTATCCGCAAAGGCATCTATATCTAGTTTGTCCTTCCTTAAATGCATTAATTCTTGGACGACTTGTACCTCGTCCCTGAACTCTCCGAATCTACGGATTAATATTTCTTTAATGTCATCCCAACTATTGAAGTTGGTACACTCCGAGAGTGCTTCGACGGCTTTACCTGAGAGTTTATTTCTAATTAGGCAAGCTACACTAATGTTTTGTTTATTTTCTATTAAATCTAACGCGCTTTCGACGCTCTTTATGTAGAAGGATAATGTTTTCTTATTGCCATCATAGCTTGGTAGGAAAAATGATAGAGTTTTATAGTCAATTTCCCTCTGTATAACAGTGTCTTCACCTTTAAGTTCAGTTGCCATTTTAGCAACTCACACAAAAATATAAAATACACAAAATAAATGAGTTTTTTTTTTTAGAATAAATTGACACCTAATAAATTAAGCACGATAAATGAGTCAAAAACCATGCACTAGATCATAGAGGTTAATATGGTATAGTACAGGAGTCTCGTGGGCAACAAAGTTAAATGCTTACCCCACGAACATGCCGATGTCAGGCTGAGCTCTGCTACCGCTCTTCTTCGTCTTAGTCTTCTAGGCCACGGGAGATGAAGATTCTTATGGACCGCGTTCAAGGATATTACTTGAATTAATTTACGATCCTATACCGAGTGCGCCAGTTAAATCGTGGAGCCTAGCGGAAGGGTTTTTAAAAAGAAAACCCAGACGACCGTCCGAGAGGTAGCTTGAAGTAGAACTGATTTTATTTTATTTCAAAGCTTACAGGCATGTAACAAGAGAGCTTATGGACTAAAGGTAATTAAGTAAACTGATACATGGGAAAGATACTGGTTACTATAACATAACTCAGGCTAAATTAAAAGTTTAAAACGAATTTTTTATTAATAAAATTTTCGACTTTGCTCATCATTTTTATATGGATAAATTCCTCTTGAAGTATTAATGAGAACCTGCTAAAATTTATTTCAAACTGAAGTCCTATATCTATTTAATTCAAATTAATCCCAGAATTTGAACGTTGCCAAGCGGTTTCAGAATATACCGCGCTGCCCGCTTCCCCGCCAGTCTCTACGAGAAATGTACCGCGAGACGCGCGGGCGGCACCCCACACCTCACCTCCTAAAATCTTGGAGGTGACTCGCCTTAAGCGTTGGAAGTATGGCGGTATGATATGTATAATTAGGTAGGTATATTGCTGGTATATAGCAGACGAATAGCTGCTATATAAAGAGAGTCACATAAAACAGTGGTAAGTAATCAAGCAAATTACTGGTTTTCAAATACATTAGTAAATTAAATTGTGCCTCAATCAAATCAAATCAAATCAAATCAAATATTTTTTATTCAAATAAACTTTTACAAGTACTTTTGAATCGTCAAGTGAATCTACCACTGGTTCGGAATGCCATTCCTACCGAGAAAAACCAGCAAGAAACTCGGTGGTTGCTCTTTTTAAATAATTCATTTACAATTACTATATCAATGTGTACATAAGTAACCGCTGTCCCCAGCATTGCTGGAGCGATCAAATCCATGCTCCTCTATCATTTACATAATCTTCAACAGTATAATAAGCTTTTTGCAGGAGCATACTTTTAATGGATTTCTTAAATTTGTTTATTCAATTCATGTCAAAGACATGCGTATTAGAAACATAACGCGTATTAGAAATCGCGTCCCGTAAGTTGACCCAAAATGGCGGTCGTCTGCGCACCTCATACAGTGGCGAAATCTCTATAAATGTTAAAAAGCCGGGCTTGCCCAACAAAACAAACACCCAAACATACAAACTCAATATTAACTCAGTAATTAATCGATCCGTTCAAACTACGTGTTTAAATTTCGCGCGTTCTACAATCAGTCAGTTCAATTATTGCTACCGACCGGTGGGCGCCGAGCGCTTGCGAACGTTTTACGAACAACCTAGTTGAGTGAGTGCCCTCTCACTCACTCTTTGGCTTTGTGAGTGAGAGGGGCTGTGGCTTTGTTGGTCATACATATTGTCTCTAAAATCCGACATAAATTCCTTAAATAGTATAGCGCTGTCTATTGCTGTAATATGCTTGGCTTATATTAATACGTCTGATTTAAGAAGTCTCACGCGGAATCGTGATACGGACTAAACCTTCATAATTTAGTCGATTGTTTTTTTTGTTGTGACAGTGTTTATTGAAATAATATTATTTTTTTGTACAAAATGAGTTCAGATTTAATCAATATTGTTCATTGTGACTATTTAAAGTGTGTGCAAATATTGATTGGCAAAAATAAGGTAAAATATATAATTTTTGAACAGAAAAATAACTCTTGTAAATTCACCAAAATCTATTTTATTCCAGACCTACGTATATCGACCATATCTATGTAGGTATTTCACAAACCTTGTAAAAGTCGAAAAAGGCAATTTAACAGATCCAAGTATAAAAATAAATGGATTTTTGGTTGTTCTCATACTAATAAGCTAATTGTTAGTGTTGCATACTTTTTTATTCGTACAGTAAGTAGGTAAGTCAATGTACAGTCGTATTCCAAACTTTTTTTCGTTGGAAATGATGATATAAATTATTTAACTGGTGCTATAAAAATGCATCAAAATTCTCAAAAACGGAATTTCGGAAATGAACGCTCTATGCGTTGTTCTGTTCTTCTTTAACTTCTTTGTCCTGGCAAATGAAATTTCAAATCATTTAATTCTCACGTACCTACCTAGATCACAATGGTAGTGTACCATTGCTGACATATCTTAATTCTGTCAAGTAGTAACTTATGCCTTCTGTGTGCTTTGTTGAGCTCGTCACATCGACCATACAACCTACTGTATGGTCGATGGCTCGTCAAGACAACCTATGTAAAAGTAGACGGAAGAATACGATGGGCAGCGGCTGGCTTGCCTACGTTTGAACCCTGCGGCACGCCACTGACCTCATACCGCACTTCGTTTGACATCCGAAATATGTTTCTGCGCATAGTTCGCGGCGGCTATTATACGCGTGTTTCAATGACTACGCGATCTTCTTTAGCTCGTCCAACAAAGGACATACGCGTCCACAGAGAAAGAAAAGAAAGAAAGAAAGAAAAAACATTTATTTCCACAATTGTGCCACACATAAATAGGATACCTAAAGAGATAGATCACCACTGCACCTCACAATCTAGAGAAGATATTATATTATCTATATTACAGGAATGAGGCGCAGGAATGAACAGCATTACGTGTGGCACAACCCGAAAAATGGTCCAGGCTCAGCATAATGCTGCATGTCTAGTGCAAGCACAAACACATACAGCGCTGATTTTCAGCCGGAACCCTTATTCAGGTGACACCACGGAAAAAAATAACGTAGCTGCAAGCCAGTTCGACACTTAAAAACTATTGTTTAATAGTAAATCGACTTCATCAGAGCGACTTCATCGATATGTGTGCGCGTTTGTATCGATACAAACACGCGTATGAATTTGTGGACGTGTGCAGAGGTTTCTGCCTGCGGCTGACGCGCGTTTGGTTTGCGTTAGAATCGCGTTTGTATAGCGCCGTCTGAGCGTAGATTATACGCCGTGTGTAATGTGTTCTCTCGTGTGTACTCTTAGGTGTTTTAAGTTGTGACATGGTAATTTAACCACAGATATTTTAAAATAATAAAGTGCAGTGCATAATACTTATATGTTTTTGCGTAACGTGACTAATGCGAAGTAGGTATTGATATTTTTTTTATTTTTAATTTAATCAAAGTTGTACTTTTATATACCTACTCAATTTAATTGTTGAGAATAAAAAATGTATTGTATTACGATTTACGAAGTAAAGAAAAAGAAAGAAAGAAAAATAGTTTATTCACCAGTGGTGTCACAGATAAAACTAGATAGAAATGTTTCACACTTTCGTCTGTGACACCACCCAGAAAGGGTGTACAGCTCAACGTTTGCCCTGCGTTATATGCTCATGCATACAAAGCAAGGCGCTGATTTTCAGCTGTGACCCCGGGTGACGTCACAGTTACAACAAAAAATTAAAACCAACCAAAAGTTTAAAAGGAAGCAGTAAGCACAATCATAATTCGCTATTAATATTTATAATAATATTCGCTATACCTACTAGAGTTAAGAAGAAATACATATTAAATATTGTTCTAAATATACGACGAGTAGGTACAAATCAAATCAAATCAAATCAAATATTTTTTATTCAAATAAACTTTTACAAGTACTTTTGAATCGTCAAGTGAATCTACCACTGGTTCGGAATGCCATTCCTACCGAGAAGAACCAGCAAGAAACTCGGTACATAAATTATCCATACGATCATGTGAAAAATAATTTATTTTTTTGATTATTACACAGAGGATATTTTAAGGTTGCATTTTTGGTGAGAAGCAGGGCGAATGTTGGTGGAGAACTTTGAAAAATGTAACGATCAGGGTTAAACTTTTAAAGCTTACTTGTTTGACAGCGCCGTCAACGTAGTCCTCACAAACGTTCTTAGCGAAGAACGTCTCGACGGGGAAGGTTCGACCGGGAATGGTGAATGTTGGCACGTTCCCGAAGAATGTGGAGAACTTCGTCGAGTCCATGGTGGCAGATGTGACTATTAGCTTCAGGTCTGAACGACGGGCGACGACCTGTAGGCAAACGATAAAAAAAATATTACATAAATATCTTTCGACGACCTCAGCGGCGCAGTGTGTAGCGCTGTTGACATAACGTGCGGAGGTCCCGGGTTCGATCCCCGGCAGGGTCAATTTGGGAATTTATAATTTCTGAATTTTCCCTAGTCTGGTCTGGTGGGAGGCTTCAGCCGTGGCTAGTTACCACCCTACCGGCAAAGACGTGCCGCCCTAGCCCGTTACCATCTTAGACGGCATTATCACTTACCATCAGGTGAGATCGCAGCAGTGGACGACTTACGTCTATCTGTAGACGATTATGTGGAAATAAAATAAAAATATTCGTAGATATGGTACAAAGTACAAATATGATAGCTGAAATTAATTAGAACGCTTTAGTATTAATAATATTTAATTAGTATTTAATTATAGTACGTTCTTTATCAAACAAATATGCTGTTAGTTTTATCATTATAATAATAACCTTAGGGATCAATGAACCAGAAAAATAAAAGATATAATATTATACCTAATTATACTTGATGTTATGGTAATATTTATAGAAAAAAGATGGCACCCGCGATTTTCCGGGAAAAAAGGACATGCCTTTGTCTAACCTATGTCCTTCCCCAGGATTCAACCTATCAGTGTACCGAATTTCGTCAAAATTTAAAAAAAAATTAAAATTATAAATATAACTAATTTAACTTTTAATATTTCTTAAGTAGGTTGCTTTTTTATTTACTTTCTTTTAATTACACTAGTGGTTCGCCCCGAACTAAGACCTCGCGGCGCCATCTATTGACATAAATGTGAAGTTCTGTTAAAAATACTGAAGCTCATTAAAAATTAAATAATTCCGTTTCCTTACAATATTTATCTAATTTTAGTATTTGTTGTTCAAGTACAGGATATAATTGAAATAATTGATCAAGTTTCAGGCTCATCCTTTCAGAAAATTTAGTTCTGAGGTCATCTTTGGACGTTAGAAAATCACCACTTTGAAAGCCCCCCATTTCGTCAATTTTTGGGGAAAAATTAAAAAAAATATATTTTAGGACTCTATTCCTAATTATCTTTAAAATGATATACCGCAACCCTATGTAACATATTTTACTTATAAAAAATATTTTACTTCGCATTCGCTTCTATGAGAGCCCCCCTGAAATAAAGATTTTTATTATTTTTTAAGCCATATTCGGCGGGAGGCCATTGGTTTACATATTATATTTAAAGCTGAAGTAATTGCGTTCAGTAATTCAGAAGTTATAATGCTCTGACAGACGGACGGACGGACGGACAAGTGCCAATTCACCCAAGTAGACTCAGAGACCTTCGCTTCGCTCGGTCAATAATATAATATATTTAAAAAAAGTCACTTGTTTCATTTTTTAGAAAAGCACTATACACACCTCGACCGGGAGAGCATTTCTGGTTTCGTATATAGCCTAGTCTAACTAACATTCGACCAGAAAACGCGTACTTCCCGGTCTCGCGATGTAATGTACTATTTATGATTTTGATGGTTATTGTTTAAAATGACGAGCAGAACCTAATTTAAACATTGAGTCGAGATACATAATAGATGTCTACGGGAGATATGGAAATTACTGAAAGGCCACTGTAAAGCTCTCAAGCGAATGAATGTGGCAGCAGCTGTGTGGCAGATTGCATTGTTTACCGCTTCGCAACATTTCCAATATAGCCCACGTAACCTTGAATGGCTTTTAAAAGGGAATTAACGTAACTTTATTTGGAATAATTTGTATGTCTTTTTCAATTAAATTAAATTAAACAACGAAGAATTCCAAATGAGCTTCTTTTTTTAATCCACTATAAGTGATGATGCAGTCTAAGATGGTAGCCGGCTAACCTGTTAGGGGCATGGCAGTTATATTAAACCCATACCCCTAATCGGTTTCTACACGGCATCGTACCGGAGCGCTAAATCGCTTGGCGGCACGTCTTTGCCGGTAGAGTGGTAACTAGCCACGGCCTCCCACCAGGCCAGACGAGGGAAAATTCAGAAATTATAAATTCCCAAATTGAACCTGCCGGGAATCGAACCCGGGATCTCCGCACGTTAAGACTAGCGCGCAGAGTTATTCAAACAGTTTATGTAAGAAGTTTTTGTCAGTAAAATGAATTAACTCCCTGTAATTTATTTACTTTTTGCACCCAGTCAATTGTAGCCGGCAGTCGGCACCACTAAAAATATACAATAACCAGTACAATGCAGATACGAATAAGTAGTTTATTTTGCATATTATTCTTTTGTGTGATATTTTAGTCACCCAGCTTTGTATTATTCAGTTTTTTAGTTATTAAGGCGCTGTGAGCTCACGGATTAAAATCACAGGCGCGGGGAGGGTGAAATCGAGCAAGCGCATGTCGCCAGAAATGCAAGAAATCGTTTGTAAAAAAATAAATATTTACTATTCAATACAAATTAAACCGACAATGTGTTTGATTTAGGAATGTAAATTTTATCTTACATTTCTAGATCAAATTATTAGTTTCAGTAAAGAGAAAAATTGCTTGAAAAGGTAAATTCAGAGGTATGTTTAAAATAAATTTCAATGCAGAGATTTTTTTAAATTGTGTTTTGAGATGCGTCAATGGCTGCTTAAAGGTCTTGAAAACAGCAAATTATTTTTTATGTCACCGTTTAATGGATACACTGCTTTGAAAAACCCCCTTTTACGCTACACAGGGCCTTAAGGTCTATCCCCACTACAGATGTACGGCGCGGCGAGGCACGTAGCGGCAGAATATTCTTTGTAGGAGTCTGTATGGAGTTGGGCCCACTAGTGAATGGGCACGGATATGTACTGCGACATAAATGTACAAATAATACTTGCCTCTACATACCGCGCCTCTGTAGTGGGGCTAGACCATAGTTCATAGTAGGCAGCATAGAGCATTTTCTTGTGTCAATTTTTTCACTTATTTTTTCACTTTTGTACGTGCAATGTGTTAGGTACTAAAATTCTACTACAAATGTGTTTGGTCCTTGGAATAAAATTGTGATTGTGTTTTCTTATAACCAATTTTGCAAGGGCAAAAGGACGAAAGGTCGTTTACTAAATTGCTCGACGAATCGATATAGAGACAGTTGTTTTTGTTTGTATAACATTTGAGGGTAGATACTTGAATTTTTATTTTACTTTAGTTGCCCAAAAGGATATTTGAGGACCATAGTTTTGTCATTACAGAAGTTTAGAAGGATAGCGCGTTAAGGTTTGCGTAAATCTTATAAGCCCTACCCTATTTTCATAGAAACTTCTGGAATAACTCCAGAGGCCATTCATAATTCCATTTTTTTTAATCCACTACAAGCTAGCCCTTGACTACGATCTCACCTAATGGTAAGTGATGATGCAGTCTAAGATGGTAGCGGGCTAACCTGTTAGTGGCATGGCAGTTATATTAAACCCATACCCCTTCGGTTTCTACACGGTATCGTACCGGAACGCTAAATAGCTTGGCGGCACGTCTTTGCCGGTAGGGTGGTAACTAGCCACTGCCGAAGCCTCCCACCAGGCAAACTAATTAATTAGTAATTAGCTGATGCCCGCGACTTCGTCGGCGTGGAAAAAGTTTTTTTTAAATTCCCACAGGAATCCCTGATTGGATTTATAATATAATGGTTTAGTAAATGCCTACTCATACAAGCACGTTTTTTAGTTTTTTTACCTTACGATTACGAAGAACGTCGAAAAATTTAACATTAATTAAATTAATTAATACAAATGTTTTAACATTCGTATCGGCTGGATCGATATCGATGGAAAATCGATGATAGGTCTGAAATATAAAGCCTTCACAGTAGAAATTCACGTCCTTAGAGGACATTGAAATATATAATGTCCTCCCGACCGAATTTCGGCCACAGCGGCCTATCTCCATAGAGATTAGCCATCTGTGCGGGAGATATTATATGTGCACTCTTTGTTCCTTTACTCTTATAGCCCGATGGGACGGAAAATCCGACACGACCGGAGAGAGATCAGGCGCAGGACCGACGGCTTAGCGTGCTCTCCGAGGCACGGGGGTGAAACACCGCCAATTTCCTAACTCCGGGCTAGTACCTACTGAGAATTTCTATTCAGAAAAACCCAATACTTGCTATGGCCCGACCCGGGACTCGAACCCGGGACCTCGTCGGCCGCAGTCGAACATGCTAACTACTACACCAACGAGGCAGTTACATTGGTCAGCCAAAACTGTTCATAATATAATTAATTAACGGCAAGCCTTTTCCCGCGGCTTCGCTCACGTTAAGTTCGATTTTCAAACAAATTTTAACCTTGATTTTACGCCCTTAGGGGATGAATTTTCAAAAATCCTTAATTAGCGGAGGCATACGTATTACGTAATAGCTATCAGTACGCCAAATTTCAGTCCGATCCGTCCAGTGGTTTGAGCTGCGCTGCGATAGACCAGTCAGTCAGTTAGTCAGTCGCCTTTTCCTTTTATATATTTAGAAGAAACTATGTAGCGGAATGAATGTAAATATTCTACATGACTTCTTGGAAATGTTAGCACATGAGAAGCGAAGTCATTAAAACTGTACCGTCTTGATTATCATTACTACCAGCGACAATACGATACGACATGTAGAGAAATTTCTTCATTACTTCTGTGTATCCCTTTACAAAAGCACTAGCTGATGCCCGCGGCTTCGTCCGCGAGGAATAAGTTTTTTTGGATTCCCGCGGGAACTCCTCAATTTTCCGGGATAATAAGCCTATGTCACTCTCCAGGTCTTCAGCTATACCCATGCCATCCGTCGATCCGTTGCTCCGTTGCAGCGTGATTGAAGGACAAACCAACACACAAACTGACTTTCGCATTTATAATATTAAGTATGATATGATATGATACAGTTATATCACCTACAAAGGCCTTGTTAACACCAATATCACGGTAGAAGCTCTGATTAAAACGAGATGACACAGCATCATTATAGTTCACGTGAAGTACGAAGATATCTGCACGACGCACGCAACTTTCTCTCCAGACTAATTTATACCCAATGGTTCAGATAATTGGGTTGGATTTTCAATAACAATTTTACGCATCGCGTGCAGTATGTATGATATGAAAGTTATTAACGATCGGTGGATATGGGATGAGGATTTGATGACGCAGATTTTTTGTTACTTATATTTTGCCTTAAACTGGACGATCCGTTATAATTTTTAAATGGAGAGACAGTGGCGTATGTTCTATCAACTTGAAACAATACCTAAGAAATATTACTCAAAATGACAGTCTGATGTCACGTTTGACGTTCCAAATATAAGGATTTTATCGATTAAATTCCAAAAGACGAAAGTCAACAACAAATGCGAAGGTCTGAAAGATGGTCTGGCCTGGTGGGAGGCTTTGGTCGTGGTAAGTTACTACCCTACCGGCAAAGACGTGGCGCCAAGCGATTTAGCGTTCCGGTAGGATGCCGTGTAGAAACCGAATAGGGGTATGGGTTTAATATAACTGCCATGCCCCTAACAGGTTAGCCCGCTACCATATTGGACTGCATCATCATTTACCATCAGGTGAGATCAAGGGCTAACTTGTAGAGGATAAAAAAAAGTTTGGATGGATGTATGGATGGATGTATGGATGTTTGTTACTCAATCACGCACCAATGGCTGAACGGATCTGGCTGAAAATTGGCACAGAGATAGATTATAGTCTGGCTACATAGGCTACTTTTTATCCCGGAAAATTAAAGAATTCCCGCTGGAACCAAAAAACCTCAATTCACGCGGACGAAGTAGTGGTAGTATATCTATACAATTTATATAATAATCTAAATTATATAATAACTATATGCACTTACCAATACGTGACCTTTTAGACATCTAGGTTAAAATTTTAATTATTATATTTAGTTTACATTTTGTCACGTCGGATAAGTAAGCATTCTAGTTAGTTAGCTCTACATGCTATTTACAAGATTTCCCCTACTGCAATGTACATAATTTCTTAGTATATAAGCTTAGGATTTACCTGTAAATACAGCAAATTCTTTCATTGCGGGTAACATTGCATGTTACAATTCGTAAGTCTGTAGTCTGTATCCGCATTTACATAGGTAATAATAATAATAATAGGTATGAGGTTGTTAATCGCCAGGGTTGCCAAAATTGATTTTCCTTAATTAACTAATTAATTTTGTATGGTAGTTTTTGATAATTATTTTTTACTTTTTAACTCCGCCATAGTGTTTATAAGGTCAAAATTGCCGGGGTTATGATAAACTAACTAACAAACGCCTTGTATATGCCATTTTAACACCGAGTCTGTGCGTATTAATTCTGCCCAACTCGGAACAATCTACACGTAGTCCACAACAAACTAGGTACATGGTTACAGTGTTACACAGATTCTTTTTTAAGCCCACAAATTCATATAGCACCTAATGAGCTCTGTATTGAGTTTCATGCCGGCTCTTCTCAGTAGAGCTGGTGGTAACTGGTAAACAAATCAAGACGTGTCATTACTTCATAAAAGACACAAGTATGTCCGACATGAAACAAGGTTCGAGTTTTGTAGTTATAAAAGTGTAAGTACCTGGGTTCAATTCCAGTTTTGGATTTGGCAGTCAAAGTGCACAAAATAGACAGAACAATAAAGTTTTAATGTTTCGTTGAGAGTTCGAGAGTCGAGACCGACGGCTTAACGTGCTCTCCGAGGCACGGGGGTGACTCGCTTCCAACTTCCAACTCCGGGCTGGTACTGAGAATTTCACAACTGAAACCAAGGAATCGAACTGAATCGGAACCTTTAATTGTATGAAAAAATAAAACAGATTTTATTCTTGCAAAGGGTCTTGGATATACAATATCTGTATTTATATCTGAAGATATAGTATGAAATTTCGTTTCCAGTGCCTGGTTCAGACAATCTGGGTGTCTAGACAGTGGTAGCAGTCGCGACATTTGTCTCGTAAAGATTACAATGACGTCTGGCTCTGGTTAGACTATCGCAAGGGAAATTAATTTGATTTGGACGGTGTACGTGTAACATACAATCCCAGCTCAAGTAAAAAAAGACGCTGTACCAGTCAAAGGTACTCAACCTGACGCACCGTGAAAATATATTGAACTTTCTGCGACAAAAAGAAAAGAAATCGTGTAAACATGTCATGGGTAAAAATATTCTAAAAATATGATTCTAAAATTATAAATGCACAGCACGTCATAGACTAAGAGCTGTTAAATAAATTAAGTTATTTTAAGGAGTCTATGTACAAATTAAAACGTTAATGTAATTTTTGATTAGACCTTTACTTACTTACAGTTTTTTTTATTCAAATAAAAAAAAACATTACAAGTGCTTTTGAATCGTCGAGTGAATCTACCACTGGGTCAATCTATATTCCGATCGGCCTACCTAGAAGAACCAGCAAGAAACAAGGTGGTTGCTCTTTCGAAAAATAATTATTTTTCAATTTCCATTATTTTACAATAGTCTAAGAGCAGCTTAGGAAATAATGAATAACTTTTGTTCTAATGACTTCCTAATTTTATCTTTTCGTTGTAAAAATAAAAATATTTAAATTGGTTGCTCTAATAAGGCATCGTGTCATTAATTAGCGACTTGCTCTATTGCTATGTATTTATTATTTGATATGCTTGAGATTTGAGACCACAGAAGAAGGAATCTGCTTAACTAATTAATGTGTCAGCTCGCTCGCCATTTCTGCAACGTATTAAAAGCTTTTTTTGCTTGCTTGCTTGCTTGGCTTGCAGCTTGGCTGCAGTCAGAACTGCTTGCAAGTGGTTTCTAAACTAAACTTACTTAAATATATATCAAAAATTCGCGGAAACCGCAGGATTTGAATCTGCGTCTCTCTGGGAATCCAGAGAGACGCAGTTTTTAATCCAGTCTTCTAACGCGACTGTATAAGCCATCCAGTAGCGATATATTGCAGTATCAAAACTACTTTCAACGCCCATATTCGATGGAACTCATTGAACAAGGAATGACATATTTTGCGTTAAATAAATTTTATAGTTTTATTACAGTGCTTCACACACGAGGAAAAGGTGGCGATGGAGCCTAATGTGGAGCGCGCTTGCCTAGAAGATACCTATTTACTCTTGATTTGAAGGTGTAGGTAAAGGATATTAATTTATGTGAGTTTGACGACACTGGGTCCGATAGAAAATTATCTGTATACGCATAACCTACTATTCTTATGTTCTGTGTTTGAGACCAATCACGGCGACCATACCGGGCCAAGCCAAACTAGCGCCCGTGTACAAGACGTCATAACAACATCCGTTGACGAAGATGTTACGTCTGATTTATATTATGATGTGTTGAAACATGACACTGATGACCAAACTTAATCAGAGTTATGGACGGACTGGCTTAATTTATTATGTTATCTACATGGAAAAAGTGGAAATACACTTTAAATGATTGGATTCATATTTTGTATGAATTCGTGAGTCACATTGAGAGATCGACTCACCCATTCATACAGGTTTCCTTTTATGTACGTCTTGAATGCAGGGGTGTTACTATAATCGCTTAAAGCAGTATTATTTTAAAAGAAAAGGAGTTTTATGTAACGTCTTGACGTCCCTAACATACATTTGACGACCTCCGTGGCGCAGTGTGTAGCGATGTTGCCTTAACGTGCGGAGGTCCCGGGTTCGATCCCCGGCAGGGTCAAATTGGGAATTTATAATTTTTGCATTTTCCCTGGTCTAGCCTGGTGGGAGGCTTCGGCCGTGGCTAGTTACCACCCTACGGGCAAAGACGTGCCGCCAAGCGATTTGGCGTTCCGGTACGATGCCGTGTAGAAACCGAAGGGGTATGGGTTTAATATAACTGCCATGCCCCTAACAGGTTAGCCTGCTACCATCTTAGACTGCATCATCACTTACCGTAAGGTGAGATCGTAGTCAAGGGCTAGCTTGTAGTGGATAAAAAAAAGGATTACAATTTAAAAAAAAAAAGAACGTCAACAATATTAAAACAATGCGGATTTAAGCGATAGTAGTAGTCCCAGGATCCAATATCCTCCATTAGAATAAAATTTTAGAGAGGCGAGTATTTTTGAAATATTTACGACACTACCAAACATTGTGTGCCCTTACACGGAGGGAAACGGTTATGAATCATTTTAGAAAGTTAAAGAAAAAAAAAATTTTTTTTTAATTTATTTGGAAAACACAGCTTAAATAAATAAAATAGGTATAGCTAATAAAATAGTGATATCACTGGAGCCAGTTAAGTTTCCACGTTTTGATGAAATACAATATTTTAGGTGGGAGTCCACCCTAAATTTTAGTGGACAAAAATATAGGTAATCTTCTCATTTTCCCTTTTTATTACACCTTAACACCAGTTCTAGACTTTCCAGAAAAATAGGTCTATTTTTTTTTAATGTGATATAAGCAGGCGTTACTTTGCGGAAGTCCATGATAATGTATAATGTGGCTAGAAGGTCATTGAATGTGGCGGATTATAGAAAATTAAAGGTCTACTTCTTTCATTAAATAGGTCTATTTAATATTTATGTCCTCATCTGTGCGAACTGCGAACTCTATATTTATCATTCGTTAATTCATCATATCATATCATACTAATATAAATGCGAAAGTGTTTGTTTGTTGGTTTGTCTTTCAATCACGCTGCAACGGAGCAACGGATCGACGTGATTTTTTGCATGGGAATAGTTAAAGACCTGGAGAGTGACATAGGCTTTTTATCCGGGAAAATTGAGGAGTTATTGAAATATTTTAATTTTTATTGTAATAACTTATTTAATATTATTTTAGTCATTGACTACGATTTCTAGATTTAATTACTTGTTGACATTATTTAATTATCTAATATTTTTAATAGCTTTAATGATTTTTGTGTTAATTATTAGTTATTAATTTAAAATTTGCAATGCCCTGACAGTGCCTCATGCCAATGTACTCGTATGTAGACATAAATGAAAATATGAAATAAATGAACTTCTTCTTTCACTCATTTCAGTGAGTCAAATGCTTACTCGTATAGAAATAAAAAAGCATTTTATATTTTAAGCTTCATGCGCAATGTAGAGTAGGAGCTAAGAAAATGAGACGGTCACGTATGTATGGCGTATCTATAAATACCCGAGACATTCATACAGAACGCATGATACGATAAACATTCAACGGCAAGTAATCAATGTCAATAACAGCTGCGCTATTAAAAAATTTACGTCACCTTCGATTTTTTCTTCACTGCCCCGCCCTAATTTTAGCGCTTTGTGTAGAGCTTTTTTTTTATATCCACTACAAGCTAGCCCTTGACTGCGATCTCACCTGATGGTAAGTGATGATGCAGTCTAAGATGGTAGCGGGCTAACCTGTTAGGGGCATGGCAGTTACATTAAACCCATACCCCGTGCCCTTAGCGGCACGGCTTTGCCAGTAGGGGGGTAACTATTTAACACTAGTTCTTAAACTATACTTTCAAATCTGAATTTTGTATCTATTGTTTTTCTTGTTTAAACAACGTATAATCTAATTTTATTACTTGAAGGATTACATCTTTAGGTCACAGGCACGCCACCATTTTAGTGCTTATGTACGAAGATCGACTTGCACAACACTGCCTCAACTGATTTAGTTACAGTAACAGATTTTTTGATGCTGTCACTTTTTCATAAGTTTACTCCGGGTTGATATCAGAAGGAGGTTCATAGGTATCCCGGGGAAGGACACAGAGTACTTTTCATCCCGGAAAATAAAAAGTTCCCGCGGCAATAGAAAAAAAAAAATCCAAGCGGACGAAGTCGCGGGCATTATCCAGTAGAAATATAAGGGGAGTGTCAGAATTGTTATCAAAGCAATTGCATTAAATAGAAGGAAAAAACAATTTAGATGATAAAGAAGCATTCAGTGTATTCGTAGTTGCGATGCGGTACAGTGGAAAAAACCTTAACCTCTGAAACGAGTTGAATTGGATAACAGCTGTTTGGAATCAGTTGTCCGCATTTGGGCCCTCAGTCCGTTTCGATTGGACGATTACGCTGTTTGTTGAAAGGTCACGCTTCGGAGCTAAACAATGAGAAAGAATTGATCCCAGATCTTACTACGTCTTATCTTAGGCACGCGACTATAAACATGTGCTATTTTTTTCCGAATAGATATCTAAATAGCCGGTATTCCTATTTGTATGTCATGCAACCCTCGATTTGTGTCGGTTCCTATATTTTCGGAGGTATACGTTTTAAGCATCGCGAGCATCTGGAAGGTAAAGCCAAACTAGCCTCCAAAAAACTCGGGGTGCTCAACAGAGCGAAAATATACTTTGCGCCTCAGCACAGGCTTCTGCTGTATAAAGCGCAAGTTCGGCCCCACATGGAGTACTGCTCTCACCTCTAGGCCGGAGCACCCCAGTACCAGCTCCTTCTATTTGACCGGATACACTAGTGGTTCGCCCCGAACTAAGACCTCGCGGCGCCATCTATTGACATAAATGTGAAGTTCTGTTAAAAATACTGAAGCTCATTAAAAATTAAATAATTCCGTTTCCTTACAATATTTATCTAATTTTAGTATTTGTTGTTCAAGTACAGGATATAATTGAAATAATTGATCAAGTTTCAGGCTCATCCTTTCAGAAAATTTAGAGTTCTGAGGTCATCTTTGGACGTTAGAAAATCACCACTTTGAAAGCCCCCCATTTCGTCAATTTTGGGAGAAAAATTAAAAAAAAAATATTTTTGGACTCTATTCCTAATTATCTTTAAAATGATATACCGCAACCCTATGTAACTTTATAAAAAATATTTTACTTCGCATTCGCTTCTATGAGAGCCCCCCTGAAATAAAGATTTTTATTATTTTTTAAGCCATATTCGGCGGGAGGCCATTGGTTTACATATTATATTTAAAGCTGAAGTAATTGCGTTCAGTAATTCGGAAGTTATAATGCTCTGACAGACGGACGGACGGACGGACGGACGGACGGACGGACGGACGGACAAGTGCAAATTCACCCAAGTAGACTCAGAGACCTTCGCTTCGCTCGGTCAAAAAGCGGGCAGTTCGACTCATAGACAACCCCAAAATTACTTGCACGCTGGAATCTCTAGAGCACCGAAGAGACGTTAGTTCTTTTTGTGTGTTCTATCGTCTCTACAATGGGGAGTGCTCTGAGGAGCTATTAACTCTGATACCACCTTCCGTGTTCTTCAGTCGCACTCTTCGTCGCAGAAACAATTTTCACCACCTGGATGCCTGGTTTTCTTCCACCTCCCGTTATTCCAGGTAATTTCTGCCACGTAGCTGCAAATTGTGGAATCAGCTTCCATCTTCTGTGTTCCCTAATGATTGTATGGGGCTCTTCAAAGGGCAGATAAACAAATTTCTCAAAAGCCAGCAACGCATTGGCGGTTCCTCTGGTGCTTCAAATGTTCATGGGCGGCGCTAACCACTTACCATCAGGTGACACGCTTGCTCATTTGCTCGCTATATTAATTAAATATCACTTGCTTCAACGGTGAAGCAAAACATCATGAGGAAACCGGCATGTATGAGTTCTCTATAATGTACTCAAAGGTGTGTGAAGTCTACTGGACTATGGCCTTAACCCCTCTCTTTCTGAGAGGAGACTCTTGCTCAGCAGGCTGGCAATGTTGATGGATGTAAACAAGTAAATATAACCATATTGGAAGCACGTTCTTTTTAGATTAGACGATACTATTAAAAAAATGCCTGCTGCATACTATTAAAAAAGCGTCCTGCCTGTGATGACGTATGGAACGGAAACGTGGACGCTGACAGCTGGCCTTCTCCACAAAATTAAAGTAGCTCATAGCGGGCTATGTTGGGTGTTTCTCTGAGGGATTGAATCCGTAACGAGGAAATCCGCCTGAGAACTAAGGTAACTAAGGTAAGGAATTAGTAAGCTGAAGTGACGGTGGGCAGGTCATGTCTGTCGCAGAACCGATGGCCGTTGGGGCAGACGCGTTCTGGAGTGGAGACCGCGTACCGGTAAACGCAGTGTGGGGCGACCTCCAGCCCGCTGGACCGACGACCTTGAAAAGGTAGTGGGAAGTGGGTGGATGAGGAAAGCGAAGACCGTGTGTGGTGGCGCGCTCTCTAAAAGTCCTATGTCCAACAGTGAACGAATACAGGTTGATGGCTGGATGGATGATTAAAAAACAGAATTGAAAACCTTCTCCTGTTTTTAAAGTCGATTAATAAAAAGGGTTATCAATAAATGATCTCATCGCACGTTACAATGTACACATGTAATTATGCATTAATATACCTCGCATTACTGCAATCGTAGCTAGACGCCCTAGCATCCTTGAATGCTATTTCAAGAATAATGTTAATGAAACTCACAATTCGCCACGATTGAGCGACTATCAGCTATTTGTGTTTGAGGTCAGCCATATTAATTGTAGGAATAATAGAAACGAAATGGTTAATAATGACCTTTTTCATGTGAAATTCAGAAGGAATTATATTTTACGTATCATTGATAAGAATATGAGCCTGATATTCTTATCAGGCTCATATTCTTATCAATGATCAGAGGTCACTCAGCGGGCGATGGAGGTGGCTATTCTTCAGAGTAACGAGTAGGGGATATAGGTATGAACCAGAGTAACCGACATAGCTCGAAGAGTCGCTAAACTAAAATGGTAATGGGCAGGGCACAAAGGCGTTGAGGTCTTATGGCGCTTGAATGTATCGGCCTCGCACCGGAAACAGACGGAAGACCTCAAGCGAGGAGCTTGCTGAAGGATATCGGCACAAGACCACATTCTGTGGAGATACATGCAGGAGACCTTCATCCATCAGACGTCTATTGGTTAAACACCTGTAGGGCTAGCATGCGCACAACGAGTTAAATTATGTCTACCCGTTATCTCTATTTGTCTACCGAAGCTAACATGGTTACTTGTCTCGTTACGTCAAAAGTAGAGATAAAAGTAATATTTGTTGTATGTGGTATACTTTTTCTCTACGAACCCTTACATGCCGACTATTTTTTTTTCGTAATATACCGGACTTTGTGCATACTATGGTTTAAAACGAAAAAGTAGCCGGCAACGACAACATCTCTCTGTGTCGTCACGAGATATCTCGTTGTGCGCATGCTAAGCCAGCAGAGTGATTTTTATCTCGGAGCATTAAAGAGTTCCTCAAGAGAACCTAAATCCACGCGGACATCATCTAGTGAAGCTATAAATGAATATGAGATAAGGTTTCTAATTAAAGAGCTGCACAATAAATGGCTGCCTCAGTGCTGCGACGAGTTCAATGTAGTTTATATAGGTCAATGACGAAACGTGGGGCGAGGCGACACTGATAATGTGGCGTTCATAATATGATTTTCCTTCAACAATGTATGGAAAACAGGTGTGATGTTAGTATTAAGAGCTGTATGTGCATAGTTATTCCACAAAATCTTTTAAGGGCCAGTTTCTCTAACTCCGAGTAAAAGTTAATTGACGAATCAATCTAATGGTTTGACAGATTTTGTATAGGAATTATGTCTAAAATTCGTCAGTTAAGGCAGGTTTGGCGATTATACGACAGGCCCTTATTAAGTCTTTCTCTCAACAACTTCAGGGGGCATATTATACCATCGTTTAAAGACGTATTGTTCGTGTTTTAGAATAATTATTATAATCCTTATATTAGGGACGTCAATTTACGTGACATAAAACTGTCATATTATTGAAATAATACTGCTTTAAGCGCTGGTAGTAATCCCCACAGAAACAACTTTTCAAAACATGTTAGCATCGAAGGCTGCCTTGCACAAGGCAGTTAAATGTGTGTAACAAATCATGTGGTGTTTAAATTAAATTTTCTATATCAGCTTTTCTTTTCATTTCAACCCCGGAATAAACTTATGATTTGGTTAAGTTTTGTGATAGCATCACAAAACTTAACTAAATCAGTTCAGGCAGTGTTGTGTGGTGGTCGGCCAAGGGACACTTGTCACTTTTTGGCAACCGCATATGCTTTTACAAAATTTAACTTTAGTCCCACAAATTTATCTGACCCGGTGACAGCGTCGCTAGTATACTATAGTATGAGTCGCTAGTAGTATGAATTAAACAAGCATAAAAATTAGTTCCAATTTTGGCCACCAGATAAGTTAAGTATAAATCAGTTTAAATGGCCGTACTCAAGTGGTCCTATCAAAAATTTACCTAATTATGATTCAGGGGTTCAAGTGTAAATGGGCTTTCTTGGAATAAGTCTGTGAACGTAAATTAATTATAACGTATTTAATTATTAGAAAATGGACTTGCAAAATGGATTTTGTCTTAGCAAGCTGGTACTTTCATTGAATTTATATGCCCATAAGTCTGGACGGAATAACGGGTATAAATTGTTATTTATGGGCCATTATTATGGGACAACTGCAGCATTAGTGAAGGAATTAGTACTGAACCAACTTTCACTGGGCCAGTGTGGTGGGCGCTAATCGATAAACGCAAATTATTTCCTCCAGCGAGCTCAGTGTTTCCTTGAAGAAAGCGGTTAATTTACATAACAATTTGTTATTTTACTTATTTACTTAAAAGGTGTAAGAGCAACCGCCGATTTTCTTGCTGGATCTTTTATATGAATGGTATTCGGAGACAGTGATAGGTTCATTTGACAATTGAAAAGAACTTGAATCTAAACGCAGTCTTGTCTGAATCAAATGATGCGATCAATCAAGAGTCCGAGGAGAGCGCAATTGAGAGCGCAATTCACTTGATATCCCCCGTCCACCCCCACTGCAGGGGGGTGCTTACTGCCAACGCTGCCCTTTCAGTGCTGAGTCGCTATTCTAGCACCTAGGGATCCCTGGGAGAACTGTTAGACTTGGGGTGAGGGGTCCGACCTCGACTTCTATCTGTTCTTTGAGATATAGTATATTTTTTTATTGCGAGATACTAAAGATAGACAATCATGCTTAGTGCAAAGCAATTAAGTCTAGGTTGGAACGCGCTTGCCTAGAAGATGCATATTCACTATTGGCTTGAAGGAAAGGAAGTTATACGTGACAAGAAACACGTGTGCTGGGAGGGTGCATATTGTATGCCACTTCAGCTTCGGAAAGACTGAAAAGTAATGGTTTATGTATCACCCTAAAAAAATATCCCTGTTTTATTGTAATATTATAATTGGGCCGGCTAAAATTGACTATGCATCAACTTTATCCTGTATAGTGTATTGTCACCGTAAAATTGTAAAAACCGTTAAGATTTTAATCTAACGGTTTTTACAATTTTACGGTGACATCACTAGGTATTTTCGACAACTTTAATGCGGTAAGATATGAACTAAATTCCTATTATCAATATCATTGACGTCATAGTACATGTTGCACGTCAGATCAGATGCAATCAATGAACAACACGAATCTACTTTGTCGGCGAGTGCTCCTATCTTTTGAGCATAATCTTATACTTGTACGCTATACTAGCACTTGACTGTGAGCACATGTGATGTTAAATGCTCTTTCTTGTTGCGAAAACATGCCAAACTTAGATAAAGTACTGACTACGTATCTTTGAGAAAAGATACTTACGCTGCGCTTTCCGATGCAAGGTCGTCATTCCAGCACCTTGGGACCACAAAGTCTATCGGTTCATCAAACTATGTAGCATGCCACTTTGATCAGCGATTGACGGAAGGAAAACAAATACAAGTGTTCTCTATATCAAAAGTCTTAATTTAAATTTAATTTTTGTGCAATATTTTTAGCATATTTATATAATCCAGATCAGTTTAATTCATGTTATTTGGGATTTTGTGTCGCCTTTATTTTAAAATGTTAACCCGTGGAATTGGATGATGTGGTGGATTACACAATTTGTTAATATATATTTTATTTTTGTTCCGATAGTCAGATTTAATACTTAATGTGTAATTGTTAGTCATCCCCAATATATAAAATAAAATAGAAGTAAGACCAATCAAACAATGTTTGCTCACCTCGTTCATTAAACGCAACGCATTAGTATTGATTACACGGGGCGCATTGGACCGGAAGAACGCGGTTACGTATTATATCTGCACAGCGGATATCTATGACATCTTGGTGCGTTCAGAGCACAATGGTTATAACTTATAGCATGTCTATTCTTAAACAATGGAACATAACGTGTAAAGTATTGGCTGTCTTTATTGCTTTGACTTTTCCGAATAATCTAATTTAAACTGTCACAATCAAGGGCAAACATCAATTGGGTATTTTTGACAACTAGTCAAATCAACAACTTTTTTACCAAACGTCAAAACGCGCGCTTAGTATGGGATGTTGTGATTAGGGCTTCCAATACCGGGTCCCGGACTTTTTTCGTCCGTTTTCAATACCGGTATTGAAATGTCTAATACCGGGATACAAGTATTGGTGACACTATAAACGCAATAGTGACTATTGCATATATTTCTTGGTACATGCCACAGTTTTTATTCGGCTAAGTTTAAAACTCGTATCTTAAGCACATTAGCTCAATAAGACCACCTTTATTGCTTAAAACCAGTGAAGAAAAGTCATTTGTGATCACTCAGAGTGAAAAATTAGTGGTTGAATTTAGAACCCTGTGGTTTATAATTCCTATTTAATTGACTCACGGAACGTACAGAAATCTGTTTTTTTACCCAATGCAATATTTTATTATGATTTATTTTCTTACGAATAATAACTATTGAATTTTAAATTCATTTGTGTATTGATTAAACTATGTATTTTTACGAGTAAAAAAATAGCATTTCTTCATTGAATTTAAACAGAAAAGAGCTCTTTTGGAGTTAATGTGGTAAAAAAATTTTTTTATGGAAAAACAATTTTTTATGGTGCAGTTTCCTTCAGAAAAGTTAAGATAAGTAGTTTTAAGTTTAAAATCTATCTATCTAATTTTAAGTTTTTCCCAATACTGGGATTCCGGTATTGCAAGTAAAACTTTCCGGTATAAATACCGGTATTGACAAAAACCGGTATTCGAAAGCCCTGGTTGTGATAGAATACCAAACAAACAAAATGATCTGTAAAGATAAGGCGCCAGCCCTGAGTCATGTTCCTTATATTGACACATCTGGCGTCGCGACTCGCGACACTTGGACGCCTTGGTTTTCACATTTTATAATCCATATTAATATTATAAAGTAGATCTGTCTGTCTGTCTACTACGATTTCACGATTTTCAACAGTTTTTGACGAAATTTGGTTCAGAGATAGGCTACATTTTAAACCCGGATATTAAAGATAAAGAGCTCCCGCAGGAATCAAAAACCTTAATCCACGCAGACGAAGCAAATACAAATCGGTTTAGAAACCACGGAGATATGCGGTAACATACATTAAAAAAAATATATATATACGCGCCGAATTGAGAACCTCCTCCTTTTTTGGAAGTCGGTTAGAAAGCGCTTGTTTTCAATCACACCTGTGATTCATGTTCAAGACCCAGTAGCAGTGTATTTGCCCTTGGTAAATCTAGCGGACAAAAAGTCGATATGTAGTTACACAGACTATGGCGACATGGCAAAACGTGTCTCTCTTTCGTCGCGGGCGTTTTGTCATGTCGTGTCCGTAGTGTTTTCGCGCTGCGGCGAAGATCTACAAAACGCCTATTCACTGTTTTGAAGGTGACAATATTGTAAATAGCATGAAAACGGAAGCCGGAAAGGCATTTCATATATTAACACTGCGTATTAGAAACTAGGAAGCGTAGCGCATTGTACCTACGTGTCCATGGAATATCGACTACGTACATGTGATGTGAGGTTTCTTTTGTACAATGCATACGGGTGCCTAAACGTAGCAACGGCACGTTGCTATTTGCTAAGCTACGGATGTATGTCAAAGTCAACCCACTTATAGTGAGCGCTTGATTTTCATAGCTTAGATGGTTAGATGTTAGATCAAGTATAGTGGTTTTGAATTTAGACGTAGCACATCTCTGGTGGTAAGGCAGTCTTGCTTGTTTAGATGAGATAGCGAAAAAATCCCCTCTATTTCATGTGTCCCCTCTATGACAGTTCAGTTTATACTAGCTCCACTCGGCCTCGTAGGCTCGCTTCATTCAGGACTTCCTTCGCGAGCTTCGCGCTTTACAAAAACACTAGGCGTAGGGCAGACAAGACTACATGGAGTCATGGTGTGCCGATTCGGTTTTGGAACGATCCACATTTTCATTAAATATTGTTACCCTATTATTAGTTAATTAATAAGAGAATCTCCTAACGTTAGGCGATCTTATGCTTATAAAGGTTCTATGCTCGTATTCCATACTTTGCTGGTTAAACATTCAGTGATGTATAAAATGCCTAGGTAAAGTATGAAATAAATAATATTATAATATACATTGTCTGAATGTTTAGGTATTCTATAGAATACCGGGTTATTACAGAATGGCGATAAAATATAGAAACGAAACTAATTTTATTGGGTAATAAACAATAATAACTCAATGACCATAGCTAATAGTTAATTTTTTCTCAATCGGATTGGAAAGCGCCTAATTGAATTTAACCGCATCAATATCGCAAGCCATTAGCTCCAGATTAATGCTGGGTATCCACTACGTTCGCGAACCTCTTGCGCTCCGCGCATCTGCAACCGCTCTGATGGAGACGGTACGCGCATCTCCATTAGCTCGCGGCCACAAACAGAACGAGCTCCCCTTTGTGTTCGCCCAAAAACCGCCACCGATTGGAGCGAGGAGCGCGGAGAGCGCACCGTTGCACGCTCCGGGAGCGCGAACGTATCCACTTGTGGAGCAGTTGCAGGAGCGCGGAGCGCAAGAGGTTCGCGAACGTAGTGGATACCCAGCATAAAGAGATTTGAACGCTCTTGCTTGTGATTTAGCACAAAGTATTCTGGGTTTCTGGAATGGCAACCTCAAATCAGTGAGCGCGGTGTTTGTAGACATGCTTTCTTCTTCCGCGTCAACCGATAGACATCAACTGCTAAACGTAGGTCTCTTGCAAGGGTGGACGGACGACATCAAACGAGTCGCAGAAAGCAGATGGATTAAGGCCGCGCAAGGACCGTGGCGTGTGTCCTTGTCAAGGACTCCCACACGCCACGGTCTTGCGCGGCCTGGATCCATCGGTTCCCTTCGCATCGTCCGTCCACCGAGTGGGGGGTCTGCCAACGCTGCGCTTTCCAATCGCAACTTCAGCACTCTGGGAGTTGGGACTCCCTTTCAGGCGTCATCAATTGATGATGCTGAAAGCGCAGCGATGGATGACCGACTCATCGATTTCAACTTTCAAGCGAATAGCTGGGGGCCGCTGGAACACCGAGTATAGTTGTATGGTCTGTGCACTGGAAACAAGCGGTGCAAAACCGTTTCCTGTGGACACACTGCTCACTCGAGTGGGAATACGTCAATGCTCATTTTTATCAAGACAGTTAGTAAATAGGTATTCTGACTTACCAATGCCTACCCTAGCTTCAAATTTGCACGCCACTGCGTGTTACCATATTAACAAATGATATTTTTGAATGTTAAAAGTGCAAAACAGCAAAAAACATAGGAAATTACATACATTGCAATACCTAATGTAATTCTATATATATATAGAATTAAGAATAGCACGTGATTACACGTAATAAAATATTCCCCACGTGAGCTCGCCTATTATATTTCACTGAATGGAGGCCAGATGAGAATAAACATGTATCAATTATTATTATTAATACTAAACGTGTATCAATTATGCTACATATGTACATTAACGACCTTTTCTGTATTACACAATCTCTTAACTAAACCAAAATGCGTTAAATATATTGCTAACTCTTTCTTATTACTTCCTGCGGAAAGGGACAAAACTAGATTTAGTGCTGTCATTTTAGTATAATTTAGAGATTGTGTTTTACATACAGAATTGGCCATAATGGCATAGCTATATATAGACACTATAGTATAGTACCTACAGCCATGGAAGACGATTCTAGCGAATAGGTATTGACAAAAAGCCCAGACTCATTAAATGATAACTTAGCTTTGTTAATAAAATAAGCGTATCTTGGATACAAACAACGTCCATTCCTTATTGTTTGGCAGCCCAAGGGCCGAAGCGTTCCAATAAACAAACTAATTAATCTATAATTAATTAAATATTTACCAAATACAATGTAATCGAACATTTGTTCCACTTTCTTAAGCAAATAACAAAAGTACTGCTGTTATTGATTTAATGACATAGGTAGGTAATATTATGTACTTAGGTTGTTACGTCTTTAAGATCCAATAGACCTTTTATGGAATGATCTGGAAGGTTCGAGAAAAATTATACACCGATTGTCATTTTCGTGAACCTTTTACATCATCATCATGATCATTTCAGCCATCTACACATAGGCCTTTGCGCGCCTAGTGCACAGCTTTCAGACTTACTATATATAGTAGTTTATACACCAAGGGGATAAAGCACTGTTTTATGTCACGGGCGCTACATTGAATCCTGAACGTAACGAAGGACTCCAAATTTAACTCCCAAGCGCAGCGAGGGTGTTATAAGTTAATTCCCGACCAAAGGGAGGGAATTAAGATTGAGTCCTGAGTGCAGTGAGGGATTCAAGCGCCCAAGAAAAAAACTGCTTTATCCCGGTGGTGTATACTCTACTTTATACTTCTACCATAACAGTAAAACAAACTGTAACGGTTAGATATTTATTGCAAATCATAGTAAGTAGGATACATAGGTCTAGTAAATAATAAAAAGAAAAGACAAATATTAAAAGTGAATGTTCACGTTCGATAGAGTCACATTTGTCCATTTGTCATTTTGCTTTTCATGCTGCCAGTGTTTATGCAGGTACACATACTCCTTGGTTTAAAAACTTTTATGTCAAATGGTACGATCGTTTGGTCGACCAGTCTGGAGCCTAGACTCTGTTGTTTACAGTATGGGGTTGGTCAACTAGTTGGGCGATCGATCGACTAGATTACGGCCCTAGGGCATGAAGACTGACTTTAGACCCGCAAAAGTATGATTAAAACAGTAGTAAAGGTATGGTAGAAGTATAAAAGCTATTTAAACTAGGATAAATCCGGGGAAACTCGGACGGTTGGCAACCCTACTTAAACAACGCAATATAATGATACGCGTAAATATATCAACGGATGTGTCTGGGGAGATACACGACTCATTATATTATGGATGTCAGACGGGAAGTATATTTTACTTAATGTTTGTTTACTTTGGGAGGGGTAATGATTTTGTTTCAGGGTCGCTTGAGACTACAAGGTTTCAGATAAGACGTAAAAACTAAAGACGCATTTTATTTACCTACACAAAATTTAAGATGTCCAGATTTATTAAAACCTCACTGTTTTAGTTGACGCCTTCTCTAAGTGTCTAAGCCTCTAAGGGCTAGCAGGCAGTTTATTTTTTGAAGTGAAAACTTCTTTAGCCGAGTTGAGTACTTTTTGGTAGGGGGTAAACTTATGATATAAATATTATACTACATTTGTAAATAAACTTTAATGCCTTAATTTTAAGGTTTATATTTTTAAAAACATGTTTATTTAAATTTGTTTTTTTTAAAATGAAAAATGAAAAATAAAAAAAATTAAATATTCGTTTTCACTTCTATCTGCAGTCCCTATGACTGTCAACTTTTTTTTCCTTTTTGCTACAGAGTGACGCTTTGTAAATACATGAAATTGAATGAGAGAGGCTTCATAAAAAACGTTTTTTTAAATTCTACTAAAAGTTAGTCCTGCAATTTTATTCGGATGGTATAAATGTTAAGAATTTTTATATTATTTCGGCCAGTTTAAGCTTTCCACGTGCAATTTTCTGAATTATGGTTAAGTAAAACTTTTTTTAAAATATATAGACTTGGCTTAAATTAGACTCGCATGCAAGTGTTGAAGGCAGCGTAAGGTGGAACGCGCTTGCCAAGAAGACTCTTGATTTGAAGGTATTAAAAGAGGAGGGGAAAACGGAAGCCAGAAGGGCATTCCAACTGGTGAACTGGTGGTGGAATGTGTACCTAACAGAGATTACTTATTAAATAGCTGAATTTATGTAAAAACAGTGGAGTGCCGACGAGATAAGAAATCAACTTCAACTCTATCTAGTTCAGCTGGTCGCGTACGTGACGATTTGAAAAATACTGCGCATACAAAATATTGTTGCATTGTATTCTTTAGAAAATAGATTGTACAAATAATAATTGTGTATGTGGGTGTAAGTGGAGCTATGAGCGATAGTGAGCAGGATGCACTTGTTTCTTACTTGTTTAGAATTTGTTATCTGCTCGAACTATACCTATTTCGAATTTCGATACTATATCTAGTATTCGAAATATTCGGATATTGTAGTGTATTTTATCCGAATAAAACATAAGGCAATATTCGGATACCCACGTTAGTGTCACCGTAAGATTGTAAAATCCGTTAGATTATAATCTAACGGTTTCTATCCCGCGAGATTATAAACTGTCGAAAGATTGTGAACCGTTCAATGTTCTGAGTATTAATTTATGAAATATTTATATTTTTACGTTTTCTTGTCTCTTTCTTGTACAGTTCGCGCGCGAGTTGAATGCAGAGTAAATGTAAGTGTCACCATACATTTACTCTGCATTCAACTCGCGCGCGAACTATAGGTTAGGTTAGGGTTTGACATGAATATTCATGTTCATGGTTCTATCGGGTTAATATACCTAATATATTACAATTTACCGAAAAATAACGCGTTAAGTTGTAAGCAGTAGGTATGTTACGGTTCACAATCTGTCGACAGTTTATAATCTATCGAGATAAAAAACTTTATATTATAATCTAACGGTTTTTACAATCTTACGGTGACATATACACGTTGTAATTTGTACTATACAGATTTGTCTATTTTGGCGGAATTGATATCGAACTGGCTGATGCCCGCGACTTCGTCCGCGTTTTGTTGATTCCTGCGGGAACTCTTTAATTTTCCGGCCCTATGTGTTATTCCAGCCTATAATCTATCACTGTGCCAAATTTCATCTAGATCCGTTCAGCTGTCGTTATTGAGTAACAAAAATTCATCCATACATCCATATGCATCCAAACTTAACGACTTAAACTAGACGACGCCCGCGACTTCGGCGACGTGGTTTAAGGACTTTTCATTCCCGAGTGCTCTTTAATTTTCCAGGATAAAAATGAGCCTATGTCCTTCCCCGGGATACAGCCCATCCCTGTATCACCAAATTTCCACGCGGACGAAGTCGCGACTCGCGGGTATCATCTAGTTTCATATATTATATGGTAATGCGTGAACAAAAAATGTAATCAGTTGCCAATACATACATTATTTTACTAAAGGTAAGCAGGACGATTACTCTCTCTTGGCACATTTCCTAAATATCTAAGAATTGGCAACACCCAAATACACTTAAAACAAGCACTTCTAATTTTATAACTACTTACCTATCATTGAGTACTTACTAAATCACAAACAATTAATTAATTAGTTTTCAAAAAGTCAAGGGCTTTTTGTATTAGTTATCAGGTACCTAAGTACTTTCGTTATCATTATGAGGACATCAAAAAGTAAGATTTCAATAAAAATTCTTTCCAATCTTTCAATTCTTTCAAATCTTTCAAATTTCAATCCAATCAAAGAATCTTTATTTTTAACTTTTTAGTGTCAGGGTTGAGGATTTGGAGTCAGAATTTTATGGGACCACCTCGAGAGCTTCTTCTAACGACTGACAGAAAAAAAATTCAAATCGGTTCAGAAACCACGGAGATATGCACCGAGATACATAAAAAAACAAAAATTGGCACCGAATTGAGAACCTCCTCCTTTTTTGGAAGTCGATTAAAAAGAAGTAAGATTGTTGAAAAAAAAGAAAAACACAGATTGTGGTTTTTCGTATATAGCCCGCCTAAATGTGTTTACCTATTGCAGACTTCAGCCATTAACAAGTCGGAAATGTTTTCATTTTACGTGTCATATTTGAATACGACAACCATCTTAATTGATTAAAGATAAATTTGTCAACACTTACGGTTACGTGTAAACACAATGCATTTGCCAAATAGCAAATTTGATGATCTACCGCATTTCGTACAAAATTAGTCCCCGAACAGACCGAGTTTCGGCTAGAGTGGTTTATATGGGCGCAATCAACGCACCTATAGCCTATAGAAATGAACTTTTTTTTAATTTTTCTAACGTCTGATCATGTCATCTTGTCTACAACTTGACCAATAGTGATGGGAGTATTGAAAAACGACAAGTTTCTAGAGATTTCCAATATTATTGGTCGAATTGCAGATGAGATTACGTGATCAGACGTTGATGAAGTTAAAAAAAAGCTCATCTCCATTGAAACAGACTTTATGCATAGTCTCATACAAAATATATTATTTTCAAAGTAGGCACCTACTGATAAAATGAAATTACGCCTTGTGATATGTCTGATACGTGACTGGTTAATCGCAGATTACCTTTTAGGCACGACGGAACGTTCTCCCTCCCTCCCTCCGTCTCCTCCCCTCTACAGATTGAGAGAGGCGTGTACTTGTATGCAATTACATATTTTAGTTCGTGTTGAACATTTTGAACACTTTTAACCGACTTCCAAAAAAGGCGGAGGTTCTCAATTATTGGGCGCGTATGTTTTTTTTAATTTCTTACGGGATGTTCAAATACACCACACGACTTGTTTTACGTCTGTCCTCTGCCTTAGACCTTAGAGATTACAACAAAAACATTAAATGAGAAGGCTGCAAGGAAAAAAAGACCTTGTGTGTTAGGTAGAAGGCAGCTAATAGGAACTGCGATTGGCCCAACTATCAACATATTTACTGCAGTCAAGGAAATATAGAGTAGGTACTGAACTATTAATGTGCGGAAACCTTCCCCAACATCAATCAACGTCGTTGCCGTGATACTGCGCTCTATTGTAACCAAATTAGATTGATGCATAGAACATCGGCATTTTGATAAACAAATTGAGTAGGTACCTACTTTGTAACAGACATTAAAATAATGGATGAGAGCTTCCTTCGAGCGCGCCCCATACCCTATTTGATTCAAAATACAAACTCTATGGCGCCCAGTACACAGTAAGGAGTAAAGATTGATCGAGTACAGAGTGGATTGTTTAATTAATTGATTAAATTTATTTAATGCCTTTGAAAAAATGAACAAAATTACATGACAATTTATAGACCAAACCACTAGAATCAATCGACATAAAACACACACACACACACATATGTTTGATATTGCCAGCCCAAATAGACCGTAGTGTGTATTAGGGCTGACAAAAAGTTGACTGATTGGCGTTGGATTTTCCATATTTGACCGTCAATCCACTCTGTACACGCTCAATCTGGATCGCGGCCATTGAACTTGATCCGTTTAATCCACTTAATCCGTCATTCAACCCAAACAGGAAGGAAATGTGTGAAATAAATTTTATTACACACATTCCTAGGAATTCTATATATATATATATATATATATATATATATATCTTAGCTAAGCAGTAATTTCTGGTTGCTTAAGTATTTCTGAGTAGACTGGTGGGATTGGTTAATTTTTTTTTAATTATGGTTTGTTTGTATAGGGCAAAACCTAAAACATTGTAATATTTTAAAAAGTTGAACATTTCTCGTGATTCTTAATCTATGCAGATAGACTCAAATGCAACCACGATCTCTACTTAAGTCGATTTAATTGGCATTCCAACAGAAAATTCAATCGATGATTCAAAACCGATTGTAAAAGTCTATTTGAATGAAGAAAGGTTGAAGTTTGATATAGATCGGAATAACGATGACTGAAGCGTATTAAATACTTTATAAATAACGCTAGACAATGATACCCTTACAATAACATTTAATAAAGCACTTTACATACTCAAGTATAATCACGTGCGAGGCACCTTGGCGGCTTGCCACGGCGCCGGGGACTCTGTGCTGATGGCAAAAATACACACAATACCTGAGAGTACAATACAGGAAGAATTCGGAAAATATTCCACAAACGTACAAATGAAAAAAAATGTTTTCATTCAAATAAACTTTTACAAGTGCTATACTCGTAGAATCGTCAAGTGAATGTACCGCTGGTTCGGAATGCCATTCCTAACGAGAAGAACAAGCACGAAACTCGGGAGCAACCGCCGAGTTTCATTCTACTTGGTAGGAAATAAGAATGTCATTCTGAACCAGTGGTGGAAAATAGTCGTCGTCCTCTCAAACGATATATGTCAACTGCTGGATGCAACTCCTGCATGGATCTCTCTGAGGTTGATCTTTCTCCTACATGGATCTCCGAAGATATTTCTCTCTTGGGGTAAACCAAATAAATTATACATACTAATATTATAAAAGCAACTAACTAAGTTTGTAACTGTAACTATAATGAATTTAAGCTGAATTGCCTATTTATAATATTTGTACGCCGATACGGCTAATGTGCTGGACTATTTTATTAGAACTAACATCTTATGTATACCTACACACATTATGCAAATAAAGAATATTCTATTCTATTCTATTCTAAGCGAAAGTGTCTGTCTATCCGCCTGTCTGTCTGATACGGCCCATCTGTTCAACCGATTTTGATGTAATATGGTACAGAGAAAGCTTTTATCCCGAAAAACTAAGGAGTTCCCGCGTGGGCGAAGTCGCAGGCATCATCTAGTCCATACTAATATTATAAATGCGAAAGTGTGTCTGTCTGTCTGTCTGTCTGTCTGTCTGTCTGCTACGCTTTCCCGGCCCATCTTTTCAACCGATTTTGCTGAAATTTGGTACAGGGATAGGTTGTATCCCGGGGAAGGACATAGGCTACTTTTTATCCCGGAAAATTAAAGAGTTCCCGCGGGAATCAAAAAACATTAATCCACGCGGACGAAGTCGCGGGCATCATCTAGTTTTCAAATATACTAAACTTCAACTGTGTAGCTCTTTTCTACAAATGCACGGTACATAGGTTTTAAAACGGCTGTGGCATACAGACAGTACTGGGGGGTTACTATCACTGCTTAAAGCACTATTATTTTGATATTGTTTCGACAAATCCTACCATGACGCCCCTAAAGTAAGCTTGTTAGAACATTGTTTTCCTAAACAGTTTTGTGACGTCATTACGCAAATCATTCACTCAATTCGTACCATGAAGTGTTTTTTGAGAGCTAGCATTATTGTATTACGTAGGATTTACGTCAAATTTAGCAATCATAAAAAAGTTACTTTCTTGCGACGGATCAACAACGAATTAACTTTATAAACAAATAAATAGGAAATTGTGGGGATTTATAATATACTTACTTAAGTGAATATTGGATTACGGTAAGTTGAGAATTGAGATATCTAATAAAAAAGAGAGTTATTTAATTTTCCAAAATGTATTTTTATTAAGTTAGGTTATTATTATTATGGGGTTAGCTGCTGATAACTATGAAAGGTAAAAAAGAAACTCAACTGCAGCCGACGAGGTACCGGGTTCGAGTCCTGGGTCGGGCCATAATTAAGTACTTATTGGGTTTTCTGACTAGAAATTCTCATAGCCCGGAGTTAGGAAGTTGGCGGTGTTTCACTCCCGTGGCTCGGAGAGCACGTTAAAAGCCGTCGGTCCCGGTTATTATCACTAACATGATGATAGTCGTTAAAGCCCGCCAACCCGCATTGGAGCAGCTTAGTGGGTCTAAGCTCTAATTTCCTTTCTCCTATGAGAGTGGAGGCCTGTCCCCAGCTGTGGGACGTTAATGGGCTGTAGCGGTAGACTGGAAAGCACAGCGTTGGACAACTCCCCACTAGGTGGGCAGACTATATCAAGCGTGCAGCTGGGAGCTGCTGGAAACCAGCGGCACAAGACCGTGCTCTGTTGTTGTTGTTGTTGTTGTGCTGCACCACAAAACCAATCCGAACATACCGCCTAGCGCCACAATTTCACCAGTATTTTTTTGTTTTATCCATGAGAGCAATTAACACACAATTATTATACTTACTCGAGGCCCGACATAGTAATAATAAGTAATTTATTTATTATTTATTAGTTTTTTATTTAAAAAGTTTCAAACGAATTTGTTTAGGTATTTGACATAATCAAATTTTCAAATTCAAACTACTATCGCGCCTTGTTTGACATTTAAAACAACCGTTTCGTTTTACACCATGGTAAGTTAAGATTTTTGAGTTAATTTTTAACCTAACAGAAAAAGAGCAAACAAACAATTATTATTTAGTTTAAGATAACATTAAAAAACATTTTGTTCATTTATTGGATTTTATAAAGGTATAATCACTATGTAAAGTTATAATATTTAATTTAAAATATATCAACACTGTGTTATATAAGCATGAAATGAAACGCGATGCAATTCAGATAGCGCTATAGAAAAAATATAGCTACATCTCGCTTACTCTGAAAGCAATGAATAGACAATGGTAGAGTATCATTCGTTCTTGCCATCATGTCTAAAAGAGTAAAACTATGATAACTTTGTGATGTCATGGTAGCTTTCTCAGTAATATTACAAAGAGATTGAAACAAGATGTTCCTATATCATAATGGTTTTCTAAATGTTGATAGTAACCGCCCAGGACGAAACTATTAAGGTTGCTCCATTTGCATAACCCTAAAAATACGGTTGAAGCGCCTCAAACGTGGGTAAATCCAAATGGGAATGCAAATGGAATTAAAAATAGCAACAGCTTGCGAACATATTATGTAGGTACGTAACGCCGTAGAAGGCCTGGTGCAAGGCAAGACTTTAAAGTACTTATACCATAAATGGCCACTTGGTCATGGTACTAATGTAATTCAATGGCGTTGCGGAGAATATCGACAAGACAGTCTTGATTATACTTTTTGAGCTAAAAAATGTTAAAGACTAACAGTAGGATAAATGATCGACGAAATAAATGAAACCTTTTGTCGAATATAACCTGCCCCCCGATTGTGTAAAAAATCGTAAACGTTTGTCAAAGGTATATAATTTGATCTATTTACACACGTTTTCCTAGTACGGGTGCTAAAGCACTCCCTCTGACCTCAAAATACTTTATTGTTCAACTTTTCCATTGCATAGTATTGCTTTGTATAATTTCAGGTTCTAGGGAAAATTATTATTGATTAATCACAGTGTATATTCTAAGTTGTACCTAGTGAATGTAACTCAATTGTTATTATGAACTGTGCTTTTTTATGGTCAATAAATGATTTATTTATTTATTTAAGGAGTTTATAAGCGGGCTTGTCAAAAAACATGTGCGAACTCCTTAAACAGTTCGACTAATACGTTTTAAGCTCTCAAATGATTAGGATTTTCTTAGACCGTATCACTCAGAGTGTATCCATTCTCATACGTTTAGGGTATCGTACATACCTAAACGTATGAGAATGGATACACGAAATTGAGCTGTAATTCAATGCTGTTATGGTTTATTTTACTTTGAAGCCGAACTTTAACGATTTCATCGGCAAACCTTACATGATTGCACCTCTGGTTAGCCAACGAACAACTATAGGAGGTTTGTCGAGGCAAACGGTCCATGACCAGGGATCCATGAAGAAACAGTAGCTAAAGATATGCAAGGGCAAGGAAGACTACCAATGCAGCCCTAAACATTCTATAGACTTAATCATCATGCATTAATGATGAAATGGTAGATGATGATGATTGCTGGACAATTGAAAATACAGAAAATCTTGGAAACATGTCCGGCTAATACTAAGGTAAGGATCTGGGTGCCCACCGATGATCGCAATAATTAAAATCCAAATCACAGAACTCAATGATTATGTAAACCGACGACGACGGTATGATAACGACGTAGAGTATGGCAGAGAGTTAATTAGAGGTAGAGTTAAGGGAGGAAGACGTAAAGTAAGCGATTTTTTAAGTTGTCATACAGTGGCAAGTTTACTTAGATTAACGATGTTTTGAACTTGAAACAAGGGGAGATTATATGTTTAATGTACTGTACTGTACTGTATATTTTCTGTGACGTATGTATTTATGTATGTATGTATATGTATATTCAAAAATTCAAAATTCAAATGTTTTTTATTCAAATAAACTGTTACAAGTACTTTTGAATCGCCGAGTGAATCTACCACAGGTTCGAAATGATATTCCCACCGAGAAGAACCATCAAGAAACTCGGTATTCTTTATTGTACACCACAAAAACACAAAAGAAACAGATAACAAACATGTAACAATAAGGCGGTCTTATCGCTAAGACACAAGGACACCCCAATAACTGCCAAGAGTAAACTACACGATACCTGTATATTGCCATGTATGACATGGATGCCAAACGTGGGCTTTGACAAAAAGAAATAAGGAAAAACTAGAAACATGCCAACACGGAATAGAAACAAGTATTTTGCACATTAAGAGGAGAGATAGACAGCTATTAGTCACCATTAGAGCTAAAACAAAAATATATGACGTGAAAAGAAAAGTTAGAGAACAGAAATGGCGATGGGCCGGTCACATGGCAAGAAAAAAGTTTCGGAAATGGACCAATGATATCACGGATGGTACCCACGTGATGGAAAACGTAAAAGAGGCAACATCTCAGATGGGTAGTCCTATTTACGTTATTAAGTCTGTAGCAAGGACTACATGGCAAAGAAAGGCTACAGATAGAAAGCAATGGAAGGGAATGGAGGAGGCCTATGTCAGAAGACACACTGGGGATTAAAAACGTAGCGATCTCTTCCAGACAACCTTATCGATATTGAGAAAATGAACAAGTGGACAGTGGGACGTAACCCACTAACTCCCACGTAGTGGGAGTGGGGTGGGAGGTGGCTAGTGACGAAAGAAAGAAAAAATATTCTTATCAGGAATAATGAGCCAATATATTGAGTTAAATTGATAAATAATTATCATGGCAATATTTGTAGCTAATGATAGTAGAAAACAACAACGCGTCCCTTTAACTGAGTCGCATATTACGCAGTATTTACAATAAACCTTTTCATAACATGTTTTTGTGTAAGACATCTACCATGTTTTTGTGTAAGTCAACAACAATGTGATAGGTATTTTAGTTTTTCCTCAGTCTAACCCCTTGTGTTTACTTACTACAATTACTTGAAAATAGTGTTTATTCTTTAAAGTTACTATATTATAAATATGTAACTATATTTTAAATTTCAAATCACCATTTTAAAAAAAATGTTGTTTTTTTAAAGCAATATTTTCAAGAAAGCTATTTAAAAAAGTAATAGTGTCTCATGTCTGTGCTGTCCAAGTAATATACGTAACACGAATGTCCTTTTCAATGTTGATATATCAATTTTCTTAACTGCATTCTTTTGAATATGCATCAGCGACTCAAATACTTTTAGTTTTAAATCGGATGAAGATACCTACTTACATAAAGCTATATTAAGTATAGGTATTTTGTAACTAATATTATAAAAATACGAGTATAATAATATAAAGAAATGGTATATTTTTATTGGGGAGACGGCAAAGATTAGTTCGAAGGTTTTTATATATCTTGAGATAATACGAGTACAGGTAAAAGTGGTAACGTAGGCCTGTGCTTTTAGTGATGCCCCGGGCGCTTGAACTCTTCTGACGCTTGCGCTGTAAAGACAATCCATACTAATATTATAAATATGAAAGTGTGTCCGTCTGTCTGTCTGCTACGCTTTATCTTTTCAACCGATTTTGATGAAATCTGGTATAATGGTTAAATGCCATAGGCTACTTTTTATGCCGGAAAATTACAGAGATCTCCCGGGAATCAAAATACTTAACTTAATCCACACGGACGAAGTCGCGGGCATCATCTAGTAAATAATGTAGGTGGTGCTCTAGGGAACGAAAATGAAATACAATCTCCCTTTTTTTTCAACTGTAAAATAGCAAAGCTGTCATACGAGTATGAGCAGTTGAGTTTAAGTCGTTAAAAAAATCCGCGTCTCTACACTACTTCGTCTGTGGCCCAGGCTAACCCACGACGCATTAAATAACTAAATCTAGACAGGTCCAAAATTAGCACTAATTTTAGCTTAGTAGGACGCCCTAGATTATTAAGTGGATCAATATAAAGATGAATCATCATCATCACTAATAAATACAATCAGATGTTAAATAAATCTTACAAAGTAACACGGATTTTTGATGACCTTACGTGCCGATATTGGAGTACCAATACACAAGCAAGTTAGAAAGTTACTCATCGGTTAGGCTACGCATTTTAAGGTCGCACGTGGATGCTTAATATTATGATATTGATTAATTTCATAATATCATGCAAAATGTTTGTTATAGTATGTTAATTTAAGATCATACTATAATATTATAAATGCGAAAGTCAGTTTGTTTGTTGGTTTGTCCTTCAATCACGCTGCAATGGAGCAACGGATCGACGTGTTTTAGGCATGGGTATAGTTGTGGACCTGGAGAGTGACATAGGGTACTTTTTATCCCGGAAAATTGAGGAGTTCCCGCGGAATCCAAAAAAACTTATTCCACGCGGACGAAGTCGCGGGCATCAGCTAGTGATTAATAAATAATACTAAGGCCCGTATTAATAAACCGATATCAGCTAAGAACATGACTAAAGTATTGGTCACTCTATGCTTATGACCGGTTTTTATCATAGATTGACTGATTTTTGAGATTCTGCTGATATCGGTTTATTATTACGGGCCTACGATATCAACATAATTTGGTGAAATTTTGACGGTTGTGTGACGAAATTAGTGTTTGTGTTCCGAAGAAAGACATAGGCTACTTTTTATTCCGAAAATTCAAGGAATTCTTTCGGGATTAAAAACGATTGTAAGTGATGGTGCAGTCTAAGATGGTAGCGGGCTAACCTGTTGGGGGTATGGCAGTTATATTAATCCCATACCCCCAATCGGTTTCTACACGGTATTGTACCGGAACGCTAAATCGACACTTCTTTGCCGGTGGGGTGGTAACTAGCGACGACCGAAGCCTCCCACCAGGCCAGAGGTGCAATTATGTAAGGATTGCCGATCAAATCGTCAAAGTTCGGCTTCAAAGAAAAATAAACCATAACAGCATTGAATTAGACCTCAATTTCTATGTACGATACCCTAAACGTATGAGAATAGATACACGAATTTTACTTTGACGCCGAACTTTGACGATTTGATCGACAATTCTTACATAAGCGCACCTCAGACTAGAAAAAATTCAGAAACTATGAATTCCCGAATTGACCCCGCCGGAGATCGAACCCGGTACCTCCCACTTAGAGCACTCACCACTGTGTCAGGGAGGGCTTCAAAAAGGTAGTTTTAATATAAGTATTTCTTTGCATTAACAATTTCCTGTCTATAAACGATTTGATAAATGATAACCTTGTAGCTTCATCTCAATTTAATTGTTGGGGCTTAAAACTAAATTGGACTTTGGTTCGAAATCAAAGTGTAACGTCAAATATATTGTTTTTTTTTATCAACATACTGACTATATAAGTTTTATAAATATCAACAATACTTTACTGTTACTTAATCGCGTCACTTTATACTACCATACGTGATAACCTTAGTCAAGTTATTTTTAGACATTCTGTTTTTGATAATTTTAGATTATTGTATTTCCACAGGTCAATTGCTTTAAAGTTTATACAAGTTTTTAATTAGTAACTGTTTAATCCCGTTTTAATGAGATATGTATCTTTTCTAGGTATTCCGAACTAGTGGGAGATTCACTCGACGATTCAAAAGAATACTCGAATAAAAAGATTTGAGTTTGATATCTCCATTCTGTCTCCAACCTGAGAGAGAGAGAGGGAGAGAGAGTATCCTGAAATATGTTTCCTCTCTCTCTCATGTGTTCTCTTTCTTATTTCTTACCTCATAGTTCAGTAAATATGAGATAAGATATAAGAGAGAGAATCTATGGAATGCTACATTTTCCCCGTCAATTTTATACCTACTTTACCACATTCTGGGCACGCGGCAAATTAAACGTGACTAATTTTATTAATTGATTAATGAATTGGATTATAATGAATGTCGACTCTTAATTGCCGATGTCACGTGACGAACATGATATTAAGTGACACAATGACTTCATAAATGAAGAATGAAATAAGATAACTTTAGGTACATAATTGATTTGATGCTGAACTGATGTGTGAGCTAATATTTCTTTAAGTGAACTTCCACGAAGCTCTGATTCATTGTAGGGAGTGTAGTTGTGACAAAACTCGACGTGTTGGCCAGATGAAGTGGCAATGTACTCGTAGTTCGAAGAGCCGATGGACTTTGGGGTCCGAAAGTGCTGGAATGTATTACAGACACATATAATTATCTATGGCATTTCTTATCTGTGACAGCCATTTTGTGTTACCTGTCATTTTATTATGTCACTCTCTAATTTTATCCCTTTCGATCTAAAATTCTAAATTAACAAAATGTCCTTCGGTGGTCCGATTGAAGATATGTGTGGCAATGATGAAGGCAATAAAATTAAAACTATAAGCCGGAACAAAGAGTTAATCATATGGTGGGATTATACTACAATGACATTTCTTATCATCTCTAATAAGCAGGTTTTACGCAAAAAGATATACACGAGGCACTGATATAAAATACGAGAGTATTGAAATCATGCATTTATAAATCATAGTTAATATTGTCACCCACAATAGAGCTAATTACTATTCGTAAAGAGCTAGTTATTAGGTACTTATTATACGCAATATGATCTAGGGTTTAATACCATCGCTTAAAGTAGTATTACTTATTTTAATATTGTTGACGCCCTTGGTTCAGAATTATAATCCTTATTTTAGGAACGTCAAGACACAGTACTCGTGTGGTCAAGGTACGTCATATTAAACTGCCATTTTAAAATAATACTGCTATAAGCTATAGTAGGGGGGAAAACAATAGCTCTGAACCCTAGTTATATCAATGTTATACCAGTGGGACGTCATTTGCATATTCTCTTTGAAATGCTAATTGGACATGCAAAACAAAGACGCCTATTTGCAAAAGGTTATGCGATAATTGATATAATTAAATATATTAATGCCTTAAATAAATATTAATATTATTGTTATTCTTATTCTTAACCTAGCGGACAAGGGAATCAAAATTAGTTAAGAGCTATTGGGGCTGATTCTGTAGTGCACAATCTCTAAACTAAACTAAAATTAGAACATTACAAATATCGCTAACCCTTTCATAATACTTCCTACGGAAAGGGACAGAACTAGATTTAAAGCTGCCATTTTAGTTTAGTTTAGAGATTGTGTTATACAGAATCAACCCCATTATTTTTCTTCTTTCTTCTAACAATACATTTTGAAGACTTCGGTGTATTATATTGTGTCTACTTACCGATTTTAACTTTTACGACGAATCTAACAATTTTTTTTTATAACCTGCATTTAAAGTGTGAGTTTCAATGCCTGTTGGGCCACCCGAAACTAGTAAATTTCAGACGAATACGTCATTCAGCGGTTAGAAAATGATGATTTTCTACGCGCTGAATGACGTAGCAGCGTAAATCCTGTCAGAATATCATTTGTTTATTTCAAACCTATATAATTGTCATTTTAACCATCAACTAAACTGACAGCTATCATATTTGTAAACAACAACCTAGCAACTAAAATAAATAAGAAATACAATTTTAATAAAACTCGCACTCTTTTGCAGGCTATATGAAAAATATAGTGACTATTGAGTGACGCGGGATAAAACACGATTTCAGACTTCGGGTGACTTGACCCGTGTCTGTAATCGTCTTGCTTCACTCCTAGACACACTATTGTGTGTCTAGGAGTGAAGCAAGACTATTTCAGATATAGATATATATACTAGTGGTTCGCCCCGAACTAAGACCTCGCGGCGCCATCTATTGACATAAATGTGAAGTTCTGTTAAAAATACTGAAGCTCATTAAAAATTAAATAATTCCGTTTCCTTACAATATTTATCTAATTTTAGTATTTGTTGTTCAAGTACAGAATATAATTGAAATAATTGATCAAGTTTCAGGCTCATCCTTTCAGAAAATTTAGAGTTCTGAGGTCATCTTTGGACGTTAGAAAATCACCACTTTGAAAGCCCCCCATTTCGTCAATTTTGGGGGAAAAATTAAAAAAAAAAATATTTTTGGACTCTATTCCTAATTATCTTTAAAATGATATACCGCAACCCTATGTAACTTTATAAAAAATACTAGCGAATGCCCGCGACTTCGTACGCGTGGATCGAGGTTTTGTGGTTCCCGCGGGAACTCTTTAATTTTCCGGGATAAAAAGTAGCCTATGTGCTATTCCAGACTATAATCTATCTCTGTGCCAAATTTCATCCAGATCCGTTCAGCTGTTGGGGCGTGATCGAGTAACAAACATCCACCCATACATCCATACATCCAAACTTTCGCATTTATAATATTAGTAAGAAGTAAGAAGTAAGATTTTACTTCGCATTCGCTTCTATGAGAGCCACCCTGAAATAAAGATTTTTATTATTTTTTAAGCCATATTCGGCGGGAGGCCATTGGTTTACATATTATATTTAAAGCTGAAGTATTTGCGTTCAGTAATTCAGAAGTTATAATGCTCTGACAGACGGACGGACGGACGGACGGACAAGTGCCAATTCACCCAAGTAGACTCAGAGACCTTCGCTTCGCTCGGTCAATAATATGTACAGTATATTTACTTTACATATTAGAATCCTGTTGGAATTTAAGTTGAGTAAAGTAGCAGACAAAAGCGCAATGCGATAAAAAATGCATATCTGAGTTTACGCCTGATTGAATTGGAAGCACACTCGTATGTGTGGACTGTGGAAGCAATGTCGGACATTTACCTACAAAGCTTTCTCCTATAAGTACATGATATGTCGCAAGCATTTTTGCCGATTCACGCGTCTACAAAACTCTCAAGTAGGTATTGAACGATTTTACTTTTCTTTTTGTTCTCTTTTTTTGAAGTGAAAACTTCTTTAGCCGCGTTGAGCACTTTTTGGTAGGGGGTAAACTTGTGGATTCGCGTTTGACCGACATACAAATATACTACATTCGTAATTTAACTTTAATGCCTTAGTGTTAAGGTTTATATATTTATTTATTTTTATTAAAAATAAAAAAAAATTAAAACAAAAAAAAATATTTAAACCTTTGTGCTGCCATAACGTTAAAGAAAAGGGTCTTAGTAGCTGTCATTAGGTCACGTGACCTAGGCGTAATTTGATCTGATCACGCCTTCGGTGCAATTTGATGTATTTTTTTATTCACTTTCCTTGATGTGCTATGAACTGCCTGCTTTATATATCGAAACTTAGATAACTAATTTATGTTATTTACTGAAAATAGTCTTCTATTACATAATTTTGCGAGATTATAAAGTAAACAAATTTGAAAAAGAACAACACTTCCGGTTACCGGAAGTGTCGATTTGATTGATGGAATTTTCGAAAGTCATGCGAAGTTTATTAATTTAATTTGTTTTAACAGCTTTTAAATTTAGTAAATAACAATTAAACATAACATTTAAATAAATTTCGTTTGTTACTTTTGTTAAAAATAACAGATTTCTCCGATACTGGCTGCCATATACCGCGTTCCATGGCGGGCGTACCTACCGCGCGAACTGATTTTGTATTTCAAATATGACCTTCAAAGTGACATGCAAAGTTTGAATGAATGATTGTGTTTGGTTATTTAATTCCTTAAGATTAATTTTCAAAGAAGTTTATACTCTATAGTCACGAGAATAAATCTTAAATCGCATAAAAATGCGACCGACACAGGGTCGATTGTCGGTCGGCTAGATCTGACCCAAAGCAGCGTACTACCTATCGACAGAGCTATCCCAAGGCAATCCATAGGTAAATATTCGTTTTCACTTCTATCGGCAGTCCCTATGACTGCCAATACTTTTTTTACTGACTTTGTCACCCCCATAATCAACAACATTTTTTCCCCAAAAAAACAAGACAAATACATAAAGAAAAAAGGACCGCTTATCTCTCAAATCATCCAGGCAATAGATAGAGGTACGCGCAAAACGTGTCGCATCCTCGTTTCGAATACCTACGCGGTACCCACTTCAATAAGGCGTGGAATGGCCTTCCGGTCATGATCTGTTCAAGTTACATAATTTGAGTAAATAAATAAATTCAAGTAAGTATACTGTATAGACATAATTGGAATAAGTTTTCTAAATGAGGAAGGCGGAGCAACGGATGTGTGTGGCGTTGGAACTTGGAAGGCAAATTATGTAAAACAGTGGGCGCAAACAGGCTAATTAATGGAGTTATTGATATAATAATGTTATTAGAGAAATTTAAATTACTCCACTTACAATGGTAAGTATTTTGTAATAAATTATCTCAAATATTAATAGAACAGGTATCATGTATACTAATTACGTGTGTTTATAAATACATTTGTTCTCAAACACATAATACCCACTTTGAGTTAGTATTTAGACGTAGACTTCACTATCAGAATGTTAGATAGTTGAACTAACCCAAGTCGGTAAGTGGATGGGTGACCGAATTAGGTAGTCTAAATTTGGCGTTTTCATTTCCTCCGTGCCTCGGAGAATACGTTAAGCCTTCGGTCCCGGTTATTATCACTAACATAATATAATATAATAATCATCAGAAACCTAAGAATTGAAATAGTACTCCTGTCTCCTAGTCCAGTCGAGTCGTATTAGGAAGGGCCTAGAATCCACCCAATCTATATCCTAAGAAAACCCCTGCCATTATGTGATTAATGGAAAGTGGTCACGACTCACGAGCCTCAGCAATGGGGAATACGACGCAGAGAGATAGAGATAGAGAGAGAGAGAGAGAATTTGGCGTTGGGACAGCAGATCACCGGACTCTGAAATCGGAACTCTTGACTGTTGGTTGTGGGATCGATGCATTAGCGTTTCGTCCGATTAGAAAATTACGCCGTAATAAGTAATTAGAAGTGCGTCTACTTTTGATAAGATTAATGCACCAATGTATTGTTTGATCTAAGTATTTACTTTGTAAATGAATCATTGACACAAGGCTTGGACAACCAATGAACGACACAAATTGCCAACAAGTCCAACACGGGTCCTAAGCTTACCTAGTCCTAAATATACGAGGAAAGCCATGTTGTTCTCCATGATAGATATATGGTAATGTCATAGATATATTATGGCAGTGAATCTCTCCAAAGCCAATCAGTGCGGGACATAATATTGGAGTACACAAATGTGACCCGTTGTCCTGAAGGTCTAAAGGCGGCACGTAGCGGCAAATTTTCTTTGTATAAGTTTGTATGGAGCTAGACCCACTTAAGCGACGCGGCACGGAGATGCACAAAGATTGACGAAAGCGACGCGACGCGATGCAATGCGACAAAGTAGGCCACGTGAATTGTACTGTTAATGTTTGATACTATCGCGTCGCGTTGTATCGAGTCGCCTTGTCGTGTTTGTCGCTGACGTAGGAAAGGGCCTTGCAGTCCGATGGGACGGAAAATCCGACACGACCGGTGAGAGATTTAGTCGGGACTCTGACCAGACCTCCATAACCATCGCCAGACTTACTTATCTTTGCGTTGATGAGCAGAGGTATTGTAGTGTAGTAGTGGCCTTTAGATGTAGTGTAGTATAGACCTTAATAATGTAGTTAGAACTTAAGTGAGAGACGCAATAAACGTTGAATCGGGAGGACGTGTTTTCAATATTACTCCCCCTTACCCCGCACACTTCATGGCGACCCTGCCTTAGCGCAGCGCGGCGCCTGGCTGTCGCTGGGTGTCGGATGACGGGCGAATCATGCAAGATCGGCGGATTCCTGTGTGCCTTGGTGCGATGAATTGGACTGTTATACACTTGGAATAATAAGTGGAACTCAATAGTAACAACTGTTTCCAAGTCATCTCGTGTACTTTGTATACTGAAACTTACATAATGGGAACCAAGTGCAGCAAGTGTCAGTGTGAACAAAAGGAGATGGTCGTAAACCAGCATGGGATGGACCAGTTGACCAGCGCAGATCTGACTACTCATTTCTACACAAATAATATACTGGTTTCCACGATTATTGGAGTATGCGCACTAGCCATACTGGTCATAGCCTACAAAAATTATAAGAAGTGCCACGCTGGTATGGTTCAAAAAGAGATGAACAATAGTGCATTACGAAGAATGAAGATGAGATGGTCGGGCCGTCAGACTGGGAGCCAGGACTGCCAGGAACGAGATGGATCCCCGGCATAGTTCCAGCTGATTAGTATAGCCGATGAAATGTTCCAGTACTATTTCGTGAATGACCGATGAACTGTTCCAGTAGTATTTCGTGAATACAGTGTGGACCTGACTTACCTAGAACTATAGTGCGAAAAATAAATCAACGGACAATTTATCTTCAAAAAGTGACGGGGAAATTGTTGGTAAAAGAAATTTAGCGTCGTATTATTAGGGCGTATCTAGATTATTGTCACAGTAATATAATATGTGTTTGGAATAAGTCTTATCCTTTTAATAGGTAAATAAATATAACATGTTTTACTGTTTACCTATTATATAATTTAGAAGTTTGTGTGCGAGGAATATTATTGAGTGTAAGATTTAAATATGAAATAAGTTTTAATTTTAATGGAAAAGGATCTAGAAAGAATTTTAAGTGAGTTATTAGATATTCAAAGTAATTTAAGGAAATTAGGTACAGGCAGAAGACAACAATATAAAGGTAAAGTACATCAAAGTATTTTAAAAGCTAAAGAATTATATTCTGAGTATAAAAATATTATTAATATTTGTTCTTTACAAAAAAGCTCTTTAGTATTAGCAGAATATATTTACGAAGCTTTAAATGAAAAAATTGAATCGACTTACGATAAAATTTTGACATATAGTTCTTCTAGTGAAACGGTCAAAGATCAGTTTTTAAGCATGGAGAGTTTTAATTTAAAAACTGCAACGTCGTTGATCCCTGAAATGGATGGTTCTGAAGAAACTACAGAAAAAATGATAGCGTCTATAGAATTATATAATGATTGTATTAAAAATAGTGAACAAAAGCAGTCACTTATTTCTTTTGTTTTGAAAACCAGACTCTCAAAAACAGCTAAGTTAAAATTAAAAAGCAAATACGAAGACGTAACGAGTCTCGTAGAAGATATAAAGGCCTATTTACTTACAAAAAAATCACCCAATGCTATACTTTCTCAATTAAATAATTTGTGTCAAAACAACATGTCCATTAGTGATTATGGTAATAAATTATCAGAATTATTTATAGATCTCACTATCGCACAGGCAGATGGTAAAGGAGAAGCAAGCGCAATTTTGAGACCCATAAATGAAAAAATGGCAATTAAAAGATTCTCGGATGGACTAAGCAATAGGCGATTGTCTAATATAATTTCAGCGCGCAAATACTCTGAATTAAAAGATGCAGTGCGAGACGCAGAAGACGAAGAGTTGGCATCGCCGTCAACTTCCAACACTATTTTCCACGCAAGAGGTAGGTCTAATAATAGAATCCATACTAATATTATAAATGCGAAAGTGTGTCTGTCTGTCTGTCTGTCTGTCTGTCTGTCTGTCTGTCTGCTACGCTTTCACGGCCCACCTGTTGAACCGATTTTGATGAAATTTGGTACAGGGGTAGATGGTATCCCGGGGAAGGACATAGGCTACTTTTTATCCCGGAAAAATAAAGAGTTCCCGCGGGAATAAAAAAAAACTGTCTCTTCACCCGATTTTGATAAAATTTGGTACAGGGGTAGATGGTTTCCCGGGGAAGGACATAGGCTACTTTTTATCCCGGAAAATTAAAGAGTTCCCGCGGGAATCAAAAATCTTAACCCACGCGGACGAAGTCGCGGGAATCATCTAGTTTATAATAATTTTAACAGAGGCCGGAGAAACTATCAAAATCAACGCTCAAATTATCGTGGTAATTATTATGCGAAAGTGAATTATAATAATCACCAACAACGTCAGGTATATATCAACCCTCGACATGGATCCTCTAATTTTTCGAGAAATAATTATCGTGGTAATGGCCGTGGGCAATACCGTGGTTACCGTGGTTTCCATGGTAGACCTAGAAACAACCAACGTAACGTGTTTTCAGCTCAGTCGTGTGATAATAATTCTCACGTTGAAAATGATACAAAAGTAAACGAGAACCAGTTTTTTCGGACCTAAAAGTTATGATGTTTTAACTTGTAATCAAAATGTTAGGTATGTTTATTTTAATGTTAACAACGCCAAATGTTCATGGTTAATAGACACTGGTGCATCTATATCTGCTATTATTAAGAAGGTTTTACCAGATAATATCCAACTTCATGAAGACAACATCGTTATTAACGGCATAGGTGGTAAAATTTATTCAGAAGGTTATGTTTTCATTACATTAAGGACTGAGAATGGTAATACGTACGAACATAAATTTTATTTATTTGATGACTTACCATGCCAGTCAGACGGAATTCTTGGATTAGATTTTTTGTCAAATTTTAATTCAAATATTGATTTAGAAAATGATACATTGACTCTACATAATGGGTTAGTTTATACGATGCCAATGTATACGTCACCTAGAATTTGTTATGATTACCTAAGTATTCCCGCGAGAAGTGAATCCATTCATTACATACGATTAAAAAATAAAAGTCACGTAAATAATGACTGTGTGATTTTACCACAACAATTACAAAATGATTTATTTTTAGCTTCGATAATTGTAAAACCTTTAGATAACATTATTCCAGTTAGAATATTAAACACCAGCGATGAATCGATCATTATACCTACTTTTCAACCAGAGTTACATTCACTGAATGACTATCAAATATGCTACTTTGATAAAAATAAGTCAAGTACAGAACGAGCAAAATCTTTGTTATCATTATTAAAATTAGAACACTTACATCCTACTGAGCGTAACGCGATAGAAGCTATTTGTTCTAAGTATAGTGATATATTTTACCTACCGGGTGACAAACTATCAACAACTAAATTATATGAACATAAAATTTATTTAAAACCGAATTCTAGTCCCGTTTATACGAAACCATACAGGTTACCAAAAAGCCAAATACCAGAAATAAATAAACAAATTAAGAAAATGTTACAGGATGATATCATTGAAGAAACCCAAAGTGAGTGGTCTAGCCCAATCTTACTAGTACCTAAAAAATCAGACGATGTTAATAAAAAATGGAGGCTAGTAATAGATTACCGAAAATTAAATGAAGTTATACAAGATGACAAATTCCCATTACCAAATATTACTGAAATTTTAGAATCTCTCTCTGGTGCAGTCTATTTTACTCATTTGGATCTAAGTCAGTCATATTATCAGGTTACCTTAGATGCTGAGTCAAGAAAGCCTACTGCTTTCACTACTAATACCGGACAATATCAAATGAAACGAATGCCTATGGGCCTTAAGACCAGCCCAAGTTCATTTTCTAGAGTTATGACTATTGCTATGTCAGGTTTGACATACGAAAAGTGCTTCATATATTTAGATGACCTTGTAATTTTTGGTCGTAACTTTGAAGACCACAACAAAAATCTAATATCTGTTTTTGAGCGACTAAGAACTGTTAATTTAAAATTAAACCCAAACAAATGTAACTTCTTAAAAAAGGAATTATTATATTTAGGTCATACAGTGTCAGCGGAAGGTATTATGCCAGATAAAAATAAAATTAAAGTAATTGAAAATTATCCTACACCTAAGAACACAGATGAAGTCAAACGTTTTGTTGCATTTTGTAACTATTACAGAAAATTTATTAAAAATTTCGCCGAAATAACTGTCCCATTAAATAAATTATGTCGTAAAGATTTTCCTTTCATCTGGTCTGATCAATGTCAAAATGTATTTAATTTTCTGAAAAAGGCATTAGCAACAACCCCAATTTTACAATACCCAGATTTTTCAGACGACAACGAATTTTGTTTACAAACTGATGCTTCTGGCATTGCTTTAGGAGCTGTTCTTTGTAATAAAGACATGAGACCTGTAGCTTATGCAAGTCGACCTTTAAACAAGGCTGAAAGAAACTACCCAACCATTCAAAAAGAGCTACTTGCGGTCGTGTGGGGAATAAAATATTTTAGGCCATATCTGTTTGGTAGAAAGTTTACAATTATGACGGACCATAAACCGCTTAGATTAGATTAGATTACATAAGCTTAGATTACCTACATAATTAAAAATATTGCACAGAGGGATTTCCAAACAGTTAAAACAAATCACATCTTAATCACATTTTAATTAGTTTCAAGATTGGAGTCTCAAGACGATAGTGACTAAAAACTGTTATTGTAGAACTGTGTTAAACGAGCATTCACAAATTCGCAGTAGACCTGGGGCTAACTAGTAACTACCATCGCTGAAAGCAGTATTATTTTAATATTGTTGACGCTCTTGTTTCAAAAATAAAGTCCTTATTTTAAGGATGTCAAATTACGTGGAATGGCGACATATTTTGTGCGAATGACACGCTGCAATCCGATGTCGTTGGCGAGCCGGCAAACTAATTATGTAAAAAAAAATGACAGCTACAGTGTTTCCATCGCAATCACCTCTGATTGGTTAATGTTCTTCTGCGATTGGCCAAAATCCATTGACGCGGCAAGGATACTATAAATTCAGCCAATCACAACAATTGATACTGTAACAATGATCGATGCAGGTTTTACATAATTAGGCTATGGAGTACGGACGGCTGTAAATGCAATGTATTACCGTGCATTTACAGCTTTTTTTCTAAGAATCTTTTGTAAGTAGGTAACTATTACTAGTTACCTACTTACAAAAGATTCTTAGAACATACATAAAATGTGCATCGTCAGACTCATACTTAATATTATAAATGCGAAAGTCAGTTTGTTTGTTGGTTTGTCCTTCAATGCAACGGAGCAACGGATCGACGTGGTTTTTTGCATGGGTATAGTTGAGGACCTGGAGAGTGACATAGGCTGCTTTTTATCTCGGAAAATTATGGGGTTCCCGCGGGAATAACAAAAAACTTAAACCACGCGGACGAAGTCGCGGGCATCAGCTAGTTAAGTATAATTTAGAGCGCCTTGATCCGAATTCTGATATTAACTTGCCATGGAAATGACGAGTTGATAACAAAAAAGTGTACAAGAAAAGTCGAATGAATATCATGAATAAATTTGATAAGATAAATGATAAAATTGATAAATAAAAACCACCGGCGCGGCGCCAGGGAAAATTACTATGATGTGAGTTGACATAAAACATGATAATTTAAAAACCACCGGTGCATCATCAATGTTATTATGATGCAGAACAAGAAACCATCATTTTATAATTGGTGAAAAAATGTTTTAAAAAGGTTTTAGCTAACCACTTTAAAAAAAATCTTTAAAGAAAGATTTCAAAATGAAGTACTGAAATGAAGAGGAAAAACGATCTTTATGTACTTACTGCCGGGAGAGAGGTTTTTATAATCCGTTCACATATCACAAAATCAAAATGTGTCTTTCTGCTACTTTTTCACGGTCCAACCCTAGTTGGAAAAGTAGCAAGACCTAATTACAAGACCTAATTAAGTAGCAAGACCTAATTACTACAAAATCAGTTGGACTAGGGTCCAACTGATTTTGTAGTAATTAGGTCTTGCATCTCAGAGGCTATTTTATAGGCACCTATGTAGGCAAATATTTATCCCAGAAAAGTTCTCAGGAAAAGGATTTTTTAAAAAGAAAAGATACGCGCGGAGGTTCTCAGTTCGCTGAGAACTCCTCCTTTTTTGGAAGTCGGTAAAAAACATAAACACGTACGAAGACACGGTCATCACAAAGTTCAAAATAATCTTGCAAGACATACCCAGTACCCACCTACGGAATTGCGTTTTAGTTTTAATTTTTTAAGCCCTCTCTTTTCTATATCTGGTATGAACCTGTCATGAATCACATAAAGATACTCGTAACTGTACCTATCATGCTTCTACATCAAGATAAGTACTGATTAAAATTGAGTGCAAGAAAGAGTGAATAAAATGGCTGAATCATTATTTTAGCGGAACAGTGTTTGCGTGTATTGCAAAATATGAGTAATTTGCAATATAAATTTTATTGAAATTGATCACTTTAAACAGGAAACACAATTTCCTTTCAATTCTTATTAGAAAAAAAATTACAGAGACAACATCTATCACCTCTATCAGTCAGTCCGGACTCATTGCAAGTCTTTTTGAAAAGACGTATAGAAAAAAAATATGTCAAAAAAACGTAAAAAAATATTTTAAGTAACCGAGCGAAGCCGGGGCGAAGCAGATAGTTTAACTAATTAGGTATCGAATACTTGGACTGGAGGCGTCAATTTATTTTAACTTATACAAGATATCAGGTATTTATATTTAAGAAATATACAGGAATGTACTTAATAATATACCTATGTATTATGTGTTTTCCAACACGTATATGTTCTTGCACTCGTTGTACTTACTGGTTTTTTGTCGCCACTACCTCAATAGAGATAAACTTGTCAACATGTTTATCTCTATCGATCATGCTATTGATGTATGGCACCAACCTTATATTTGAAGATAGCAAATTTTGTGTAATTTTCCTATACTTAAAATATTTTAAATATACCTACTATCAGTTGTATTTTCCATAATCAACGACCGTAATCTTTGCGATATGATGATTGATTACCAACATTAAACTCTAATATTGATTACCAACATTAAATTCTAATTATTGATTACCAACATTAAATCATAGATGATGACGACGATGACTAGGATGACGGTTAGTATTTTATCCTTTTCTCTCGTGTTACAGTATTCATAAGAGAGAAAGAGATAAACCGACGTTCCTTATCCTAATAGCACCTGGATTGGATTATACAAGATACATTTACTTAAAAGCAGGGATTTTTGTAAATCTTTACGAGTATAAAGTAGTAGTGTTTCTCCTCCTGCAGGCTTGCAAGAAGTATTATTTTAAAATGTCAGTATCATATGATGTTCCTTGACGTCCCTAAAATAAGGATTAAAATTTTGAAATAAGAGCGTCAACAATATTAAAGTAATACTGTTTTAAGCGATAGTAGTACACTCCCTGGTGATCCACTATCTATAACTGAACCATGAACCATTATAGATAGCGGATTCACAATATTTACTACTTTATATTCCAGAGTTGGAATGCATCTTGAATGTAATGGAATGCAATATGCATCTGGAATTGCATTCCATTTTTCATATTTTGTTAGGAAACATTATACTGAATCCAGAGAGAACTTTAGTCCTATGATGGAAGCCCTGAAGCCCTATTCCCTAACTCAGAGGCTATCAAAAGATGAAAGCCACTGACATACATTTCTTATCATTATTTTAGTTGCGTCAGAGCTGCAATCATGTAAGGATTGCCAATTTTATTCTGTTAAAGATTATTTAAATCACTCATAAGGGTATTTTTTTATTTTATTTAGCCTTAACTTATGATTATTGAATTTGACTAAGTATAATTTATAATTTATGTGACATCATTCTACTATTTACCTACCTATTTTGACATAATAATTTTAAATGATAACATGTCTTTATATTCTGACTTAAATTCTAATGATAGTTTCTATAATCATGATTGTTATTGATATAGATAGATTATAGTGGTAAATTGTATTACTTTCCGAATTTGTTAAGCACATATTATTAATAATTGTGATAATACATATTAATAATGATAATTTGCACACCATACTATGTTGGTAGATTGTGGCTCGACGCTATTATGTCTTTATTGTAAGAACTTCCTACCTACAATCAGCAAATAAATATTATGATTATGATTATGATATCGTTAAAGCGCCCCTTCAAAGTAAAATAAACCATAACAACATTGAATTAGAGCTCAATTTCGTGTGTCCATTATCATACGTTTAGGGTATCGTACATACCTAAACGTATAAGAATGTATACACGAAATTGAGCTCTAATTCAATGGTGTTATGGTTTATTTTACTTTGAAGCCGAGCTTTAACGATTTCATCGGCGATCCTTACATGATTCCACCTCTGAAGTTGACCGCAAGACGCGTTGCAATAGCATATATTCGCGTGTAGAATGGAACGGACTTCGACAGTTTGTGCGAGAGCTGCGCAAACAATGACTCTACGCACCTCAGAGACGACTATTTCCACCACTACAGCCTACTAACGTCCCACTGCTGGGCACAGGCCTCAACTCTCATAGGAGAGAGGGAATTAGAGCTTAGACCCACCACGCTGCTCCAATGCGGGTTGGCGGGCTTTAACGATTATTATGATGTTAGTGATAATAACCGGGACCGGTGCTCTCCGAAGCACGGGGATGAAACACCGCCAACTTCCAACTCCGGACTGGCACTGAGAATTTCTGAATTGAGAAACCCAATACCTAACAATTTTTATGCCTGACCGGGAATCGAACCCAGGACCTCGTGATCCGCAGTCGACTATGCTAACCGCTAGACCAACGAGGCAGTAGACGACTATTTAATTGGAGCTAAGTATACCACAGTCCACAAAACATCTCAGGGAGAACATAAAATAAATAATTGTCTCTAGTCTTTACCACTGAGATTGATGTGTGTAAGAAGTTAAGAACCGTCTGATGACACTAATGATGATCTACTCACGAAGTTCTATATAAATGTTTTATACCGTTGTATATAATTTTACTAGTTGTTGCCCGCGACTTCATCTGCGTGGTTTGAAGTTTTTTTGTTCCCGCGGGAACTCTTTATTTTTCCGGGATAAAAATCTATCTCTGTGCCAAATTTCAGCCAGATCCGTTCAGCCGTTGCGTGATTGAGTAACAAACATTCATACATCCATACATACAGCCAAACTTTCGCATTTATAATATTAGTAAGAAGTAAGATAAGAAATGAAATGATTTATTTATTTCACATAGGGCAACTTGTGTCACTTATGATACGTCAAGACTCTACCACCGGTTCGGAAAGCTGTTTCTACTGAGAAGAGCCGGCAAGAAACTCAGCAGTTGCTCTTTTCTCAAAAAAAAAAGAGGTTATAATATTAATACATACGTAATAATACGAGTATTACAATGAATTGTGGGTCTCTGGATGCGAGGCCGGTTGCTTCCATGCAACTTTGTCGTTAATAAAATCGTCGATAGTATAATAACCTCGACTTAACAAATGCTGTTTGACAAAGTCTTTAAATTTATGTAATGGTAAATATAGAAACACTTCTGGAACCATGTTATAAAAACGTACACTGGACCCCACAAAGGATTACTGCACCTTGCGCACACGATATGACGCTGTTACTAGCTTATGGCGGTTTCTAGTACATAGATTGTGAGTATCACCTATTTGCTTATAATGATGAATGTTCTGCCTAACAAACGAGATAAGTATTGAACAGTTGGTGTGCGAACCTGTGGTTTTATTCGTGTTTATGGGCTATTAGGTAGGTACATTGGTTTTTCCTTCATTGTATATTATGTGAACAACTTTGCTATCAAAAGGTCATTGCTTGTAAATTAATGGCCGCGAGTCTCATACGGAGTTTGTACACGTTCTTTTGCGAAAGCTTTGTATAAAATAATACTAAATGTACTTGGAAGGAATGCTAAGGAGATACCAGTTTAAGTACACTTACAAAGTTACAAGGTTTTGGTTATAAATTATTTTTCAAATAAGTGTCAGGGCCGTAGCAAACATCGGTAGTGAGAGTGACAGCTTAATTTCAGAGCAGTGATAAGTGAAGCGATCTTTACAGTGAGTCCACAAGGCGGGTTGCGTTGCGTTGCGTCGTCGCAACGCATATATATTTTGACGCATAGCCGGCCACACGGGCTCTGCATCATCGCAGCGTTAATACACCGGCGGGCGTCGCAATGAGTACACCCCCGCCCGCTTCGTCTCGAAGGCTGCAGTTCAGTCATGAGTGCGTTGCGTCAACGCAGCGCACCGTGTGTCTGTATACACTATGATTATTAGTATGTAAAACAACGCAGCGACAGCGCTACGTCGACGCAACGTGCCGTGTGGACTCTCTGTTAGGAGTATCCCTGGATTACTAAACTGATGAAGCATCCAGGGATTAGGGAGATAGGCTGATGAAGCAGTTACGCAAAACAATGGGAAAATGAGGAATGCTTGCGTTGCGGTAAGCATGAACGTTGCGGAATGGAACTGTCTTCTAGTCTGTTACCACTCATGCATCGTGTGACTATACATTCTATTTTTATATTATAATAATCTAATTTTGTAACTATTATTTCCGAATTTAAATTAATTTTATTTTTCGACCGCCTCCATATCGTAAAGCTAGCATTTCCACCAATCAATACCGGTATATATACGTGGACAATTTGAACTTATTAGTGACGAGTTCATAATCCAATAAACACAAACAACCATGTTTCGTTTTACTACACTCATTGATGCTAAGAGCCAAAAATTGAATGAGATATACACGTACTCAGTTTTGATGTAAGTACGGGATCCATTTAGGTACATATTTCAACATCCATCATTGAAATAGAATACTAAAATTCTACATCAATGACATCCATGGAATGAGACACTGGTACGATCTTACGAACTTGAAGAACTAAAAATGTTCTTCAAAGGGCGGAATAAACAAATATCTCAAAAGCCGGCAACGCATTGGCGGTTGCTCTGGTGGTTTAAATGTTTAAAATAACGATATTTAACAATTAAAAGAAAGTTACACTTCTATTGGTTTCCCGCAAAATGACGAGGTTTTCAGGTTCCGTAGTGAAGCAGACAACCCGTTTCTTTCGACAGACGGACATACTTTCGCATTTATAAAGTTTAGTTTATGGATGCAACTACTAGGCGAGCATAAGATTGCATAAGTACTAACGGAGAGAGTTTAAGAGCAATACATTAGATAACGATTAAGAACTTTCTTATGGCCGTCGATCATTAATCACAAAGAAAAAATAAAATTTAAGTATGTCCATTAGCTTTTTTTTAAGTTACCAGTTAGCTACTACTCATTTCAGGATTTAGCAAAAGATGGTTTGGAGCAAAGGTTAACTTATTTATCAAGTTAAGGTAGAGAGTAGATACTGATGAATGATGATATCCGAAAAAGGCATTATCCAATAGGTATGCATTAAAACTTAAATCATCATCAATATTAAGCGCTACCCGTTTTCCAACTTCAACGTTGCAAGATTTGCCAACCAAAAAATAAATATGTATCACCGTAAAACCGGTATTGGGATCAGATGCAAAAAGTAGCAACTAGCAACTCTAAAATCGTACGGATACAAATTACAATACGAATGTCTAACTAATTTTTTAATACCTTTATCTTTATTAACTTGCGTCATGCCTACGTCATAAGACAAATTAGTTTTATCTGAAGATTTAATTTGTCAATTTTCAAGTTTTAAGTTTTAAACTGTGTTGCTGTCTTCTTGGACCTATGGTAAATTTTGAAGTGAAAACTTCTTTAGCCGCGTTGAGCACTTTTTGGTAGGGGAAAATCTTATGGGTTCGCAACACCGACATGCTGTGACGTTTTTATTTTTTAATTATTTTAAATATTCGTATTTATGCTGGCATTTGACAATTTTATAATATTTTAAGATACGCGACTACGCTGTAGCAAAGGACGCAATTCTTACATAATATGATCTAAAAGAACACTGGGAACTTCCAAAAGACACTACGAAGTCCGAAGCTCTATTGATATTGTTCAAGTAGCAATTTAAGCCAGTGTACCCGAAAGCACATGCCTCATGTCACTTGTACTGCAACGTGCTTAACCCACACAAGCTCAATATAACTCACACAAGTAAAATTACATCCACGTACACATAGTGTCTTTCACTGTCTGTGTAGATGCATTATGCAAAGAATCGATGAAAGTGCAGCAATGTTCGACCACCTTAAAGTATTATGTGCGGTGCACGTATTTAAGATAAGATAAGATATTTTAAATCCTTATAATCATATCTTGACTGAATAGGGGCGTTGTCTCAATAACTGTAAGCAGGGGCGGGTTAAAGTATTGCGGCCCGGGGGAACCACCAATGTGTTGTAGAACTTTGAAGGTCAAACAACTCCTCAGAGTAAAGTCTTACAAAGTCCGTAGAGCAGGCAAAATACATGAACCATAGTGTGTTTTTCAATTACTCTGACAGTTATATATTTATTTCAGTTATGTATTTAAGGTTGCGGTGGATTATGTTAATAAATATGATTGATTGATTAAGGATTTAAATATTGTAAGTGTTAATTAAGTACCTAATTCTTAAATTTGCACTATTTTTGGATTGTCATCATAATTGTACAATGTTTTATGCAAACAAACGACTGATAGATACGTCTCTGGTGTGCTCCGACGATGTTAGTTTTATGGTGCGATTCCACCATTGTACAGCATTTTTATTTATTTATTTATTTATTTCTGGACATGCTGCAAAAGTGCTGCACAGTGCGGCCCAAAACCTACTTTCGATGACTTGCACAAGCAACAATGTTCGCTTGTTCGGTATTCTTCTGCTTATTTACACGAGAAGAAAATGTTCTCGCACACAGTTTTGGTGGAACCGCACCATAGGATGTTTCGCTACCGTAAACGAAATGAATCAGTTAGCTAAAGGCTCGACTCTATAAAAAAATCGTGGGAGCGTGAAATAATAATTTATATCTGGCTAATCAAAGCCACTTGTCACAAACCTGATAAAACGCTAAATCAAAAAACGTGACTCAAACCGTGACACGTGGGCTTTTCACAACGGATTGATAACTTGATTATTAAAATGGTAGGCATAGAAAAGTAACGTCATTTGATACGCATGCCTGCATAATATCACCATAAAATTATTTCGCGATCTTTGGAATATTTGAAATACCAAAACCAGTTTTAGCCCGCATAAAAACAGATTTACTGAAATGCCTTCAATTCTTTTGCATTCATTTCGGCACACGCTTGAGCATGATCATTCCTGCCCCCCTATTCTCTAACTCAGTGGCTATCAGAAAATGAAAGCCACTGACAATATTTCTTATCCATTGAAGTTTCGCTATGAAATAAAAATAACATTAATTCATAGCAAACGTTCAATCGATATAAGATTAAAAGGCTTTTCTTCTTTATTAGCCATTGAGTTAGAGAATAGGGCTACTGATGGAAAGCGATTATACTTGGATTGTAATAATCAGAAAATTCAGATCTTGGTAGGATATTCTAAGGCCTGCCATAGTTATCACTTTATAAGAAAATATAGCGACCGTGGGAATTAAAAAAAAAACTTTTTATTAATTTCTAGGTCGAATGATTTGAGCACGGCTTTAATACATACTCTAAGAGTTAGACCTAGAAGTTATTACACTATCGATGATTTTGACAAAGTTGCATGGAAGCTACCGGGCTCGCATCCAGTGACCCACAAGTCAGTGTGACACTTGTAACGTAATGTATGTGTTGTATTGTTACTTATTGTAACCTTTTTCTTTTTTGAGAAAAGAGCAACTGCTGAGTTTCTTGCCGGCTCTTTTTAGTAGAATCACCTTTCCGAACCGGTGGTAGAGTCTTGACGTATCATAAGTGTCACAAGTTGTCCTACATGAAATAAATAAATCATTTATCATTTATCATTTAGAGTATGTACTATGATGTATAATGTAACATATGCGGGCGTTTCAGTTTCGTACCTGTACGAAACATATTTTCATTAAACTGAGACGCCCGCGCCACTCTTTTATGATTTTAGCTATGAGTACCTATATTAATTAAAAAGTTACGTTATTTGCTCTTTCAAGGCTCTTTCAAAGTATTTTACAGAACACCACATAACTATGAAGGAAAATGGAGATATTATTCACGTTACGAAGACAATGTCTGTTCTTTAAGTTCTTCTATCCAACTCCACAAATTTACATAAAATACAATCGCTCATAAGAAGTTCTTAGAATGAAAAAAAAAATCTGTACTTTATAGTACTGCCTTTTACGGTACACTACCCATTGATGGATCAATAAGGGCATGACATAACGTGTTGGACGTCTTTTATTTATATGGAAACTATAAACTAGCCACAGGGTGCAGCATGTCTCATACATCATTGTATGGAAGTTCAGAACTTCGGAGAACCATATCGAAGGCCATATCGGAGGCCGCTGCATACTGCGGAAGGCGGAAGTTGTAGTTAATGGCTATCGATTAAAAAACCTACTTTGGTAAATTGAGTAGGTTCCAATCAATTGTAACAATTTCTATGCCGGTTTACATTATTGCTGACTTACAGAAGTTACCTATGTTATTCTTCTTTATAATAAAAGGAACGATAGAGGATGATAAGAGGAAGGAACGATAGATGATGATAGAGGAAGGAACGATAGAGGTTGATAGAGGAAGTTCTACCTTCCTTAAGTTTCTTTATAATGTAAAGATTCTAATCAAATTGGATATTTGACAATTATTAGTCAAATTATGTTTTAGTGATTATTAAATAGAAGACCTGCCAAAAGACGTTATACGTCTGCTGTTAATTTTATGTTTGAAAACCATGAATTGTAGATTAAAGTAAAATAGTGACATTGACATACATTATATAAGTATTTAATTACTTCATACAAAATCCTATTCCAAACGCGCGTTATGAAGTTAGAAAAGAGAAAATTTTTACTAGTTGTCAAATACCCAATTTTGAATTTCCAGAACGGGTTAAAGAAAGGTCAAAAAAGATTGCCAATACTTACAACAAAAAAAATATGATGGCCTAATGGTTGTTTACACAAAATACAAAATGCATTCACGTATCACGTATGTATACGCGTTCAAAGTCCATTTCTCGTGACGAAAGATCACTTTCTGTAAATACGAGTAGGTGCTCCAATGTCAACGATGTGACGTCACATATCGGCAGGTCACACACGCACCAAGCCACACACAATGGACTTTCAGTTGAAAGGTCGGGGTGTATAATAATACAGGCTGATGTCCGCGAATTCGTATTTCGTACGCGTGGATTGAGATTTTATGGTTCCCGCCTATGTGCTATTCCAGACTATAATCTATCTCTGTGCCTTTCATCCAGATCCTTTCATTTCTGGCGTGATAGAGTGCCAAAAAAAATCCATACATCCATCCAACCAAACTTACTCATATTTATAATATTAGTAGGTATAGATGTGAACCGATGTGTGATCTAATTCTATGCCCATACAAATCCATATCAATATTATAACTGCGAAAGTGTGGCCGTCTTTTTACTACGCTTTCAACTCATCTAGATATTCCTCTCTTGGACGATTTTGATAGAAATTTGGTTTGGCTACTTTTTATCCTGGAGGATAGGTTTTATTATCGATACCGAGTCCAAATTATGTGTGTCTGTTACTAATAGCTTCAAACTCAAACTCAAATGTTTTTTATTCAAAATAAACAAGTGCTTTTGAATCGTCGAGTGAATCTTCAATCTACCACTAGTTCGGAATGTCTTTCCTAACGAGACGAACCAGTGCCAACTGCCAAGAAACTCGGTCGGAAACATCACACAAAGTACGATTAAAAAGTAACTCTGCTTATGGTTAAAATTTAAACTGATCGCAGATAGAGTACAAATAAAAAAAAAATGAAACATAGAGCATGTCTATTTTAAATAGGATATTTTTTATGCTGAAATAGCATTTCGGTTCAAGACGGGTAGGTACCTAACAACAAATCAATTGCAGTGTAATAGCTTCATAAAAGGTAATAACAATAATAAGTAGTTACCTATGCAGCATATATAAGGTAAGCCGTTCCAAGTCGGGCGGATCTATATTTCTTCTATATATAGGTATATAAAACAAAAAAACAACGCGCCCATTTGAGAACCTCCTCCTTTTTTATAATAATTGCTGTTCGTTTGTCTCGCTAAAACTCGAGAACGGCTGGGCCAATTTAGATGGAATTTTTAGTGTGTGTTTGTGTGGGGGGCTGGTTTATATTCATAATTGGACCCGGTAGAGGGCGCTGCAATCGGGTTCTAGGTTCAGGGCAGGACAACGTTTGCCGGGCCCACTAGTCTAGGTATACTACTGTCTGTCTGTCTGCTACGCTTTCACAGCCCATCTTATCAACCGATTTTCATGAAATTTTGTATAGAGGTAGTTTACATCTCGGGTAAGGACATGGGCTACACTACAACCCACGCGGACGAAGTCGCGGGGTAAAATTGACCTTGAAGAATAAAGACCTAGACAATAATTATACTTATCTAGAATTTTCACGAAGGAAATGTTCGGTGTTACGCGTTTTACGAGTAAGCAAAAGCCAGTAAGTATAATTAGTAATGTTCAATTACAACGGCTTTTTTGCTGTGAGGCCAACATGCCCGCCGCCGGTCGGCGCCGGCTCGCGAGACGCGGGGCTGTGACGAGTGAGGTCACTCGGTGCTTTGTTGTGAGCTACAGTAGTGATACTATCGACATCGACGAATTGGTGTAACGCTATTGGGTCATTAATTACAAGTTACTGTTTTTCGCTGTGAGGCCAAACATGCCTGCCGTTTGGCGCCGGCTCGCGAGACGCGGGGCTGTGACGAGTAAGGTCACTCAATGCTTTGTTGTGAGATTCAGTAATGATATAATCGACATCGATGAATAATTTGTGTAACATCCTCATTTGTGCTCCACAGCCTAAAGTGAGACTGACTTGCTAACAAGTCTGATTGCAGCCAAGCGCTAGCCTATATATTAAAAAAACTATATTTATTGGCTTATCAATTACGAAAATCCATTACAAAGTGACTACTTAATATCGATCTATTATAGATATAACCATACTAGCGGTCGCCCGCGACTTCGTCCGCGTACAATTTCTGATTTCCTATGAGATTATGAAATTTTCCCGCTGCAAGAAGTCTATCTAAGGAGGCTTTATATAGCTTATGCAGGTTTTTATTATTTCAAACTTATAACCGAAATGCTGAATTTTCATGTCTCTTTCTACAAAAACATAGGACTTTCATACAAATTTTCAACCCCCATGTTACCCTTTGTGGGGTGGGTTTTCGTAAAATGGTTTATACAGGTTATTATCATTTAAAACTACTAACTGAAATCCCGATTTTCAAGTATCTAACTTCAAAAACAGAACTTTCATACAAACTTCCAACCCCCATTTCACCCTTTTTGGGGTAGATTTTCGAAAAAGTACTTATACAGGTTATTATAATTTAAAACTGATAACCTAAATCCCGATTTTCTAGTATGTAACTTCAAAAACTTAGAACCGTCATGCAAACTTGCAACCCCCATTTAACCCTCTTTGAAGTAGATTTTCGGAAAAAAAAATCTAATTTTCATGTGTCTAACTTCAAAAACAAAGGACTTTCATACAAACTTCCAACCCCCAATTTCAACCCCTTAGGGGTGAATTTTCCCAAAACTGTTTCTTAGCTGACGTTTACACCATAGAAGGAATCTACCTTCCAAATTTCAAGTCTGTATGTTTTATAGTTCCTGAGATATCGTGATGATCAGTCAGTCAGTCAGTCAGTCAGTGACCTTTCGCTTTTATATATATAGATTCGGAGTATTTGCTGAGGCCATTTTATGCGTAAGTTGGTAATTTGGTATAAAGACCGACGGACAACCAAAAATGTACTCAAGTAATTTATGTAAACAATACAAAGATTCACTACCTATATAAGATACTAGTTTAGTGTATGTAGACATTAAGTGTATGCAATCTCTTAACTAAATTGAGTTCAAAATCTACCATTAGACTGATAATACGATAAACTTAAAATATGCCATGGACAAAACTATATAGACAGATGAAAGAGAGCAGTCATTCTACTTTAGAGATTGTGTACAACTGAAGTAGCTACATAGATCTATGAAAACATCTTCTAAACAAGTTAACTAAATACGACATAAGAATGACAAATAGTTCTAAAAGTCAAGAAAAACAAGGTATCAATTCTCATTCCACTCATTACTATCAATCATCACGGTTTATCAAAATTCTTACGTTATCGATAATTGAATTCTATCGTGCGTGCCTCCTCACTGGATGCGCAGAGTACAAGCGGCGGGGGACCGTAGTACTCCCCCCGCAACCTCGCCCCCTCCCCGCAGTTGTATAAAACATCGTACAACCCGCGCGCCGCGTCTTACGCTCCGAAGCCACCGTGTAGCTCTGTGCTCCTACATTCGCTTAGCCACGCGGACCTACGGACTTTGTGAAAGTGCGATCGCAACGATTTCTCGGTAGTGAGAGTAAACCGAGCCCGTACCAACGGAACCTTTGATTAAAATTAAAAGTGCTGTGAATTTTCTCGCGAATACAAGACAGAGTTCAATGGAAGCCAGGTTTGTGACTTGCCGGAGCTTCCAGCAGATCAAGCCGCCCGAGAAGACGTTAGCACCGCCGCCGACGGTGAAAGGGCTGCTGTCTCGCTTCGGGAGCCAGGCTCAAGCTTTATTCGCGCCGAAGAAGCAACGATTCGGCTCCACTGTAGCAATCCATAAGTTGAGGGAATCGAAGTGGTTTAAACACGATGAGCAAAATATTTTGTGCGCTGTCGTCGAGTCAGGATTCGTTTTGGAAGTTAGAGCAGTGGATCCTTTGCCGCCGGACTCTGCGTTGTCCCCAGACTACCATATGTACGCCATTGCCATGTGGAAGAAGGGTAAAGGTATGTAATTAAATAACCGGTTCATAGTCTAGCCTTGAGTTATCGTATTGCATTGGGAAATAGGCGGTGGTCGATGACGTCGGTGCGCGCGGAGGCGTGATGTAGGACTGAATGTAAATAACTTCGTTAGCGGTCGTCCCGCATCGTAATGAACTCACGATGATTTTGTAAATAATTCATACATCGTACCGTAAAGCATGCTAGACTGTGCTTTTTTTCACGTAGGCTGGTGAATATGAAATTAATTGCGACTAGCTGATGCCCGCGACTTCATCCGCGTGGAAAAACTTTTTTAAATTACCACGGGAATTTCTAATTTTTCGGGATAAAAAGTAGCTTAAATCACACCCCAGGTCCTCAACTATACACATGAAAAAAATAACGTCAATCCGTTACTCTGTTGCAGCGTGATTGAAGGACAAACCAATAAATCAACAAACAAACACACTTTTGCATTTATAATTTAGAAGTATGATATTCTACAAGACTATGCTTGACATTTTAATATAATTGCGAATTTAGACGTTGAAAAGTAATCAAATTATTAATGTGACATTGATGCATTGTTATTGAGCTTAAAGATTGTAGTAAGTAATGTAAAGTAAATTATGTCTATTTTTATGTAGATTATTTAATTTTTAACAAAGCAGCAAGAAAATTAGTACACTATTTGATTCTAGTCTATTTTGCGATAACCTCCAACTGACAGTAGGTACGCAAATATAAGACAACCAGAAAATTGACAATTACCCATGAAATGTTAAATAATCCAATTATTAAGATTAGTGAGGCATTGATGAATTGTTAAGAAGCTAAAATTGTAATGTAAAGTATATGTATGTCTATTTTTATGTAGATTAGATATTCAACCAAACATTGTTTAATTTTTAACAAAGCACCAAGAAAATTAGTACACTAATTGATTTATTAATATTAATACGAGGCATTAATTATTCTATTACACTTTTATAAACCTATATACACCTTGATAGTTATTTACGTTATTTCTTATCGGAAAATCAAATATAAATAGCTGGAGCAACCTTGACGTGTCTCAAACAAGGCAACTTTCTTCGCTATAAATATTCCTTAGAACTAGAAGACACTGTTATCGTTTTAAAGATACTAACGGTATGCAAACGATTACGTATTTATGAATGCGAAGGAATTTGGATAATACGGTTTCCTGAATTCTTGCGCATCGTTCCTATTTACATTTGACTTCCTAATTCATTTTGCATTCGTGTACAATGACAATAATGCAATTTTACATAAAATATTCTATTTACATGTCAATTTTATAATTAGCTATATTATATATAATTTACATGTTTATTATTAGTTTATGTATTAGTATGTAGTTATTTGAATGTAAGTATATTATAGATCCACTTGCAGTTTATTTTCACTTATTTTCTCCTTTTTCTAAGCCTGGTAGAGATCGCTACCTAAGCGATAAGGCCGCCTTTTGTATCCTACTTCTGTCTGTGTTTACTTTTTTTTCAATTTTGTCTTTGTTATTTTTACTTGTGGTGGTACAAATAAAGTGTGTAATAATAATAATAATAGACCATCATTTCTCACGATTTATGTGGAAATTACAACGCGGCATCAAGATTAAGGGGTTGGAACTTGAAAGTTCAAGTTCGATAATAAATGCTTAAATTTTTAACCAAAATATCAATTCACAATCGGCACAGCATTTCTCCTGTAGCATTAGTAAGGAAATTCGTGTTTGAAGTTTTATATGGAATGATTGAATTGACGTTCGCTGCAAATTTTTAATCTATTATTATTTTTAGAACCTTAAACATTTAAACATCGGAAGATTCGCGCAAATAAAGAATCAATATACGAAAGTAAAGCTAAGTAAAACAAATTTATTACACGTTGCAGAAAAAACAAAAAACCCGGAACAGATAGAGGTGTACACGGTTCAGCAGAAAGGTGTGCGCAAACGGATCATCAAGACCACCCTGAGTGCCTTCTGGAAGAAAGACTCCGTCATACGTATTAACAACGTAGACGACAAGCAAGAGACCCCCAACAGTGAAAAGGACATCAGAGCAAAGGTACACCCAAAAACCAAAGCACGAGGCGCAAGGTTCCAATTCGCACTAATCCCTGATTAACTTAACGGATAGATCTTTAACTTATCTAAATCTTGTTCAGGAAATAATGTAGAGAATAAAGATTACCTACGAACGTAGACAAGATTGTCAGTAAATAGTATCTACGACAAATGTTTCAATACGAATTTCATAATAATCTTTTGTCACGCATTACAATTTTGCGAAAGATTGCCAATATAGTCATAACCCAGATAGATAGATAGTTTTAAAGTATTGTATAAAACGCTCTTGCCAAAAGTCGCCTCCATTCAGTCTGGCCTCAATATTGATTTAGCTCCTAAACGTTACTATTTTTTTGGATTCCATATATAACATTCCTTTTAAAACAAATCGGCTCTTGCACGAGCTCGTTTTCCATAAAATCTTATCTTTGATTGACCTAAAAAGGTTTTTATTCCATTGAGTAAATTTTTATTCCTCTGTAGGATATGCGTCAGAATTGGAAACCTCTCATTTCAGATAGCCTCAACGGGGCTTTCGTTTTTCGGAAAGTGAACAGTGGGACACCTACTAAGGAGCTTCTACTGATTGCAGCTCGAGATGGCAACAAAATCCAGATTCGAAAGAAACTGGCATAATACACTGCATTTCGTCCACTGGTGCCGCTATGGGGAGACTCCGCAAGAAGCTCGCATGAGACAGGTAAAATTACGACAAATTTTACATAGAAAGTACCTGCTAGAACCTAGAAAATATTCTCGAAGCCCTGAGTAAACGAAAACTTCAAACTAAAGTTCGATTTAAAGTAGAACACGTGTAAGAATTTTCTAGAGCTAAACGAGTACTAGTTACGTATTTTTCATTTTATTTTAAACAACGTTATCGTTCGATCGGACATTATGTTCTTCGTTTTATTACTCAAGGTTCTAGAATTTCTGTATTTTGTTATTTGCATGTTACGAGTTTCTGTCTTTACAATGTTTTTGTCTTGTGATTTTTTCACTAAACTGTCCGCTTTAACGTAAATGTTATTTCAACTTAATTTTTCATGATTATTCTGACATATCAACATCCATTACTTGTGCAAATATAGTTTTTGAAGACTTAATTATTGGCTTGATGATATGAAAAGTGGGTTATCGAAACCATAAAATTTATTGTAAAGACAGTTTGTTTAGATTATTATTTTTTATTGTCACCACCATCTCTCGACCAAAATTCATCGAATATTGCTTAGTATCACTATCAACGCTTATGTGATTGTCTGTATTACGTATCAAAGTAACATCGATGTGGACTATCGCATTAGTGCTTTCATCTTCATCGAGAGGACATTGAAAACTGGGCACATGAAGTTCACCGGAAGCCTGGGGTATCATCGATGGGAGAAGAATTAAAAAAACGAGAAACGCACAAAGTAGCACTTTTGTTACAGATCAGCTTAACGACGTCGAAAACACCCATGATTATCATCTTTTGATGGTAATCGTTGAGGCGCTTTGGACATACGGCTTGCAACATAACCGGTGAGGTCCTTTATATTAAAAGAAAAAAAAGCGTATAAATTCGGTAATGTACCGGAATTCAATGTGCCCTGAGTGTAATCTGTTGGTCTATCGTGTGATACATCCATATGCTGTGTTACTTGTTCTTTAGTCTTTTGCCGCTTTTAGATATCTATCTATATTTAGCTCTTTTATGGGTATAATTAGGTAACATTAAAGTTAAATTACCTTTTTAAAGGTTTACGCCGTTATAGTTGTTTTATCTCACAAAGGCGGTTTGCCTATGTTTGTGGTAGTGCATGTACGCATAATAAAATTGGTCTAGTGTGCGTAAGCTAAGGAGCGAATTCTCGACCACGTACCACACGTACTTACCTGATGTGTACGTATGATCTACTACAAATATAGGCAAACCGCCTTCGTGAGATGGAACCACTATACATGTTAGACTGACTAGGTATCCTTGTCTACACTTTAGACTCTACAGCATCCAGTGCGCTCATCATTTAATTTTTATTGGCTTGTTTATAATTTAAGGTACTCTTGCCAAAGCTGTCTTTTATCTATAAGTAATTATTAGCTAATTAGAAGATTTTTTTTATCCACTACAAGCTAGCCCTTGACTACGATCACAAGCGATACACATTACAAGCGATTTAGTGTTCCGGTACGATGCCGTGTAGAAACCGAAGGGGTATGGGTTTAATATAACCCCCATGCCCCTAACAGGTTAGCCCGCTACCATCTTAGACTGCATCATCACTTACCATCAGGTGAATTAGAAGAATTGTGATTATCACAGTCACATGCAGTCAGGGAACGAAACCATTGAAATTCTACTAATAGTACTACTTTATATTGTTTTCCTTAACTTAGAGATACAGTTTTTAGAGAATATAACATAGATTTTAGACTGAGTCTCTAATGTAAAATTAACCGATGTTCAGTTGGTTCAAAGTTGTCGTTTACCAACCCCATCTAAGTTTGACATAATAATTCATTAATTTCTCACATTTAACCCTTTTCGAACAATCCGCAGTATTGTGAGATGGTCCAGCTTCAAACGTGTCATCGTTAAAATATGTATGTACTTATTCGGTAGGTACACGCGATTATAACGGGCAAGGAAAACGAGTATGCAGATCTCGAAACTCTTTAATATTCAAAGGAATATGTTTTATTTTATTATATGTCTGATATTACACTATGATTAAGACACGTTTTACAGTGGAATTCATAAACGCTTGAAACGCGCGCCACCGAGACATTTCAGGCGCTATGTGTCGAATTCAAGCTTTTTGCATTTCATAGTCGTAAGATACTCTCAATTTGGTCGCTAGCAGCGACTGAATACTGATTCGCTGAATTCCGTCAACCAATCCATCAAACAGTGCCAAAGTTTTGAAGGGAAGTTTTGTTCTGTTTTAAAAGGGAAACCAACAATTCCTTCTCTTCCGCAGAAAATGGAAATTTTGCTACCAATGCCATATTATTTGTTTATGTTTCGCGCGTGTCAGAAACATATCCTATACCTCAGAAAGATGTATCAAGTACCATAGACACCTCATTTTTACCAAATCCATAGAGCTTTTTTACAGATAACACATAAAATAAGTGACAATATTAATATATTCTTCATTCAGTTAAGTGATTCTTTGGAGAACGTTTATGAATTGCAACAAAGGTTCATTTGACATTCAATCGCTTCGCGAATCGTGAACGGCATTTTTGCGGAGACTGGTTACCCAACGATTATGAATTCCACTGTTAGTCTGGGACGAACCAGACTGGTTTGTTGACACAACTGCTTTCATGTCACTAAAAAAACGAAAGATTGCAGTTTTGAACGTTGGTATGTCATTTGTACATTATAAAGATTTCGTAAAAAAATGACAAATACAGTTAAAAGACAAATACAGTTAGGTTTTTATTGTGACACCTTGAAGGTATATTACATTTATATAATGCTTTAAAACCAACGACCTCAATTTACATAGACGGGCAAACAAACAAAGAATGTAGACCTATTTGATTAACACCATCTAGTCTGAAAATCGGGACAGCGCTATGGCGGAGACAAGGACAGGGCTATACAGGTTAGGAGCGTGCTCTAAAGGTTGGACGCCCAATTTTTTTCCATGAAAGGACCCATCTAGTACCTACATAAATATCGATGTTTAAAACGTTTACACCTAGACATTTTGTTGATATATAAGTCTATAAAACAAAAATCGTGTACCTATAACTAAAACAAGAATAAATTATTTACCAACTTTATTATTTACAATAAAAATTTTAATGCGCAAGTCGATGGCAATAAATTTAAATAAATGCAAATATGTTCACTTATCTACATTCATTTTACTACACAAGAATACGGACTGGACGGTATATTTAAAAAAATATATCTTTACTTTTCTAATACTAGTTAGCAGTTGGCACTGTTTCAATACATAATAATGTATTATTGACAGAGGTCATTGACATAATATTACTATAGCCTGACCAGGAAAATGAAACACTTGTTTCGAGGCGCCACTACAGCATTTCTCTTTCTGAAATTATGTAATAGTTATATAAAAATTAGTTCCAGTTTTTTCCGCAAAATGTCGACGACTTTTATATTCTGGTCAGACAATAAATATTTATAGACACGATCATGAACTGATTGAAAGTTATTTCAAATTATGTCGATAGCAAATAATTACATTACCACCTCGCCCTCGTAATATATTCATAGATATAAATAGAATAATAATTAAAAGACCCAAGGTGCATATAGAGTGCAAGGGTTACCTTAACAGATTCAGAACCATACCAAGCAATCTTATTTTTTAATATTGAATACAGGTTGTTTACTGAATAACATCCAATATACCGTGAAATCTTTTAATTAAAGTAGTTTGAAAGTTGAAATGGATTCAATTAGCTAGTTTATTTGCGGAGGCGTACTTATATGTCACTTTATTATATTGCCCATATATAACAATAATTATGGCATAAATATACATATTGACATAAGAATTTCAACTGTTTAACAGTATTATGCTATGTTGTAGAGTTAAAGATCTTGAAAACTTTTTTTTTACTATCACATGTATGCTGGTACTCAGCGCGAAAACTTGACAGCTGGACTGGATTCACCATGCACACATTAAATACAATACAGTCCAAATTCTAACACAGTTAGCAACATATATGAGGACAAACATCTGTCAAAATTTTCCAGTAGCACAGATAGGGGACCGGTTTGTTATCACGAACGAAAGGTTCAGATGCTTGAACAGTGAGTTCATACACTAAATTACATTTTAACACAATTAACGATTGTTACTGTTACCAGCCACAATAGTCAGCGACGATATTTTATGTTTAATCAAGTTGCTTTTCCAGTACTTACATATTAACTTTAATTTTAATATACAGCAGACGTTATAAATAAGCGAGTTTGAAAAATCTATTCATAAGGAGAAATTGACGGATTCTAAAGAGATCCTAACTTTATTGCAAAAAAAAGATTTTCCAAATTAAATAATTCCATACCAAGGTTAATATACCATGCTAATGCAAATGCAATTCAAACCAGGGTTCTCATATTTCTATTCTTTGTCTAATGTCCAGATTTTAATGAATGAGTAACGTATTTATTCCAATTATCTACGGCAAGGTTGGTCGTTCGCAAATGTCACAATAACTCGAGTGACGTTACCAAGTTACCAATTATATTAATTTAGGTTAATTGCGGTAGGATCGCCTCTGGGGTCAACTTTTTCAATTATATCAATGAAAGTATGCAAAAGACACGGACTTTAAAAGTGACTATTTATGATTGTTTTTGCTATATTCTAAATTGCAAATTGCAATCCCTATATTTAAAAAATACATTCAAATTAATATTTTTTTAAATAAGTTTTGGAATGGCATGTGTACATGTTTTTGTAACTCTGTTACACCTAGAGTAATGAGCATGACTAAATATTGAATGTTGTGTTCCATTTAATTATGTTTATGGTCTTTTCTACACCCTTTAAAAATAAGGTTCCAACCACTTAGTTAGCTAACTGTGAAGTAAAGCTGAACCCTAAGCATAGCTAACTAATAAGTTCTTTCACTAAGTTTATTGTAACACAAGTTATTTTTAAGAGTTAAGTTAAGAAGGTCCCTATTAAAATTTAGAAGCATAAAAAAAATTAAGTTGACATGACAGAATTACCCCAACTAATTGTCCACGTTTTCCCTTGTTACAGATAAGCGAGTCGCTGAAGTGGGGTAACATTGGCATGAATATGGGCGTGATGCTCGTTAGCCAAGGCAACGCCCGTGCGAAGGCTAAGTCAGTCTGAGTGTCGCAGGCCGGCGTCGGTGCCGGCTCATGCTACGCTTGCTTCTGGCATGCCACGCCCGGAAACATAGACTTCGTTTAACCGAACCTAATTCGAAGCATAACTAGTGAATTGGTAGACTCGCATCAGCTTTGAAGGCCTTCAAAAAGGGGGTTATTACGTACAAAACCGCTCAAAATAATCCCCTACTTACAAGTTATTAAAACATCCATTGCAATGACGTATTAATTAACTCGTATAATACGATTAATAATCCAGTTTATCGTTTTTGGTCTTCGAAAGTTAATGCTTTGTCTACTAAAATTCCTTGGTCTAAGAATTAGGTTCTTTATCATTCCATTTCTTGTGAAATATAAAAAATGCTATTGATTAATGAATATATTAGAGAAGGATTCCAAATTAAATATTTGTTAGAATATTGAAGTTTTTAGTCTATGATGCCTCGGGTTAGGGCTGTTAAAATCTTAAAATTAAAAAAATACAAATAACGGAATCTCTCGCATTATATTTTAAGAATGAGGTCCGTATATCAAATCACTTTAACAACGGTTGATATAATTTTAACAAAATATTATAATCGCGTTGATAATGTTAATAATGAGGTCCTTTATAATCGGAATCTCTTGCGACTAGAGGGGTCCGAATTTCTTTTTTTTTTCACAATTACGTACACTTTTTTTCTATCGTTTCTTTTCTTTAAAAATAATACAAAACTTCCTTCAACAAAGTTTCTTATTACATGATTGAAAAATAATTGTAATAATTTGTGAGGGATTTCAGAAGCTTTAATTTTCCTTAGAATTTGGTTTAATTGAATTAAATTGACATTCCTGATATAATAAAAGACGGCGGCTTCAAGTGTGAATAAATTTAACGTAAAATGTTGAAATAAATCGTATCATACGTACATTCTACATCTAAGAGTATAATTTGACGAAAAGTTTTTGTTGACTATTATAACATAAGATTTTCGATTTGATAAGACTGTTCTGTTTTTGACATAATTATTTGACGGAACTACGAAAAACGCGCGAAATATTTATACATAATTATTTTTAGAATTTACTGTGTAAATTTTGATTATTTATTTCATCTAGTGTTAGAGGTAATCATAGTTAATTAACATTACAAGTTTTTTTTCAATCTTTTTTATATATATTCAAAAACAAAAATACTAAATTAATAATTTTATGGCCTTGTACTTAAATGTTCTATCTTTGTCTAACCAAGTTATTGTTGTTAACTATTGCTACAAAATAAATGATTATGAAATAAACTTCAATCGCATAGTTTTTCGTAGTTTGCGCGTTGACGAGTATTCTTAAGTATTCGTATTTATAAAAGTAACTTATCGACCTAATGAGAAAATGTTTATATGACGTGAGTTTGAGACTTGAATGACTCGTACAAGTTAATGTTTAATTTATAATTTATGAGGTATTTTTTAATAAATAAACGATTTAAATAAAGTAGTTTATTTTATTTCCCTATATTTTTCCTCCAAAAATAGTTTTATCGCAGAAAAGTGCAGAACTATCAACATTATCATCTTCCCGGCCCACAACTGAGCATGAATAAAAAAAATGTATGTATGTGCAATTCACACAAGGCAGAAGTGAAACTTCATACCTACGAGAGAATGAGATAAATATAACGTGTAAGTATTCTATTTCACTATTTCGCAGGCTAAATCCTATTATCAATATGTTTGTCTCTTTTTGGTGTCATCGAAATTTCAAATCACAACGATTCTAAAGAAGTTTCACTTCATAAACTTATATAAATTTGTGATGTGGGTACTTAGAATATAAGGCAGTCCGGAATAAACGGTCATCTTGTAAACATCGTATGCGTTTTATTGTCTGCCTAAATCCTAGGATATCACAGTGGCTAACGAGGATTGGTGTTATAGTCAGTATTAGTTAGTAAATAGTGCGTGTATAGTGTATAAGTCATCATGTCGATCGGAAAAGTAAAGGAGTTCGATGTGAAAACAGGGGTGTGGTCGTCTTATGTCGAGCGACTAGAAATGTACTTTACAGTGAATAACGTTAAGAGTGACCTCAAGCTACCTACGTTAATAGCAGTGATGGGTGACGAGGCGTACGAGCTCCTAGTTAACCTATCCAGCCCAAAGAAGCCTTATCCGGCGCGCCTGTGTGGAAAAGATCGACGGACCAAAAGGAGCAAAACGGGTGCACTACGGGAAGGCGGAGGACACAGCCACGGTGGAGGGGGACTCCGGGGACTATAGCAGCGATTTTCATCACCTCTGTCTGAACGACTACAAGGCGGTGAGTTTGCCAATGTTAATAGATAATGTGGAAATAGTGATGGAAGTGGATACCGGAACTGCAGTTTCGTGCGTTAATAGTCGGACATACGAGGAACATTTGAGTCATATTAAGTTAGTCCCGACGAATATAAAACTTAACTTTTACGACGGGTCGGTGATTAAACCGTTAGGAGTTATCAAACCCATGGTGGGGTACGGTGGTCTTAAAAAGCAGTTAGAGTTATTTGTTATTGAAGGCGGGACCACGTCCCTCCTAGGTAGGCAGTGGTTAACTGAATTAAAAATTAGGATTCCTATATTCAGTAATTGTCATAAAATTTGCGAAGCCGGGGAAGTGAATGGCTTAAATAATGAGTTAAGGAATTTGGTTGACAGATATAAAGAACTGTTTAACGGCGGCCTGGGTCGGTACACCGGAGGCAAGGCGACCTTGAGAATACGCGATGGAGCGACTCCCGTCTTCCACCGAGCTCGCGCCCTGCCGTACGCGTTGCGGGAACGCGTCGACGCCGAACTGGATGCGATGCTTCGGGACGGAGTCATCGAACCTGTGGACTGCTCGGACTGGGCTTCTCCTCTGGTACCGGTAAATAAGGCTGACGGGTCGTTGAGAATTTGTGCTGACTATAAGGCTACAGTAAATCCAGTTTTGTTGGTGGATCGTTACCCTTTACCTAAAATCGACGATTTAATTGTTCGACTAAGCGGTTCGAATTACTTTTCAAAGATAGACCTCTCTCAAGCGTATAACCAGATTGAACTGGACGAAACTAAAGACGTTACCGTAATCAATACGCATAGGGGCTTATATCGGTATAATAGATTAGTGTATGGTCTATCATCGAGCGCGGGAATTTTTCAGCGCATAATGTCTAACTTACTAAAAGATATACCGAATGTGGAAGTATTTCTGGATGACGTGGTTATTGGCGGAAAGAGCAAACTTGAACATTTGCAGGCGGTGGATTCGGTCTTCAGTAGGTTGCATCGTTACGGGTTAAAATTAAAAAGTAGCAAGTGCGTATTTCTAGTAAACGAGATAAAATATTTAGGTTATGTGTTGAATAGCGAAGGTATAAAGACGGACCCAGATAAAATTGAAGCCATAACAAGAATACCTAGACCCGGCAATGTGACGGAATTGCGATCGTTTTTGGGATTAATAAACTTTTACGCGAAATTTATAAAGAATATGAGTTCTAAGTTAGTACCTTTGTATCAGTTGCTAAAAAGAGATAGTAAATGGTTTTGGTCGAGAGAATGCGAGCGGGCGTTTAAAGAAGTTAAGACCTTATTAACTAGTGCAGAGGTGTTAGCGCATTACGATCCTAACCGGCCGCTTATAGTTACGTGTGACGCGAGCGCCAAAGGAGTGGGGGCCGTCCTCTCACAACCGAGTCGGGACGGAGAATGCGAGAGGCCTATAGCCTATGCGTCGAGAACGCTTAATGAGGCGGAAAAAAACTATTCACAAATTCATCGCGAAGCGCTTGCAATTATATTTTCCGTTAATAAGTTCCACCAATATTTATACGGCCGGCATTTTACCTTGCGAACTGACCATAAGCCATTGGTATCTATCTTTGGTCCGCATACGGGTATACCTGCGATGGTGGCTGCACGGCTGCTATATAGAACTAAACGCCTTATTCAACGCGTGCAGAACGCTTGTGCTCGTTTTTGCTTTCCTATTCCTCCGCGAAGTCACGTCACCCCCTATTTGAACAATCATAGTTTATTAAAAATGAGATCGCGGAGGAAGTTGCATCTCGCTGGGTTGCTTTTTGGTGTAATTAAACTGGGTAAGCCTTTTTACTTAGCCCATAAACTTAAGTGGGTGGGTGATGGAGAGACAGACCGTCTTCGTAACTGTCGTAATCGGCTCCGTATTCCACTCCATCGCACGGCCGCTTTTAGAGGCTCTTTTACTTACTCTGCCACAAAATGTTGGAATAATATTCCCCCTCCAGTAAGGAATTTAAAAAGCAAAGTTTCGTTCAAATTCAAATTGAAAAAATTCCTTCTGGAGAAACAGGTAGAATGTCAGGATCTTGTGGCAGAGTACTCTTTTCTTTAGCTTTTTAATATAATGGTTGTTGATAAGTTATATATTATACTAGCTGACCCGGCGAACTTCGTACCGCCTTAGTATGCAAAATTAAATGTATATTTTTCAATATTTCTGAGAGATTTTCTTAATATTTTTTTTTCCGTAAGAACCTTCTCCTAATAATAACAAATACAACAAAAAAAGAATTAGTGAAATCGGTCCACCCACTCACGCGTGATGCCGTGACCAAGGAAAACGGGTTTCATTTTTATATATATAGATATAATAAATATGTATTTCATTTAATAATTTATTTACACGTATATATGTAAATGTGTATATATATATATACATACTTCTATATTAATTATTTATTTATGTAGGTAATATATTATATAATAATAATAATTATAACAAATTAATTTAATTATATGAGAATTGTATGTAGTCTACTGAACATGTTTGTAGTTGTTTTTGCAGATGTATAAAATTTGATAGATAGATTTGCTGTTTACTATAAGTATAGCTATAAGTAGATTTTTAAGTACCTATCCTAGCAGCTTGCAGTTACGTAGTTTTTTTCCGTGGTGTCACCTGAATCAGGGTTCAGGCTGAAAATCAGCGCTGTATGGTTAGTGCTTGCGCTAAACATACAGCATTATGCTGAGCCTGGGCCATTTTTTGGGTTGTGCCATACGTGATATAGTTCATCCCTGAGGGGTGATCTTCCTCTTTAGGTATGTTTGTTATGTATGGCACAATTTGGAAATAAATGTTTTTTCTTTCTTTTTTTCTTTCCGTATGCAACGGTGGGCTATTATTCTGTCCGCGTATACTTTTGATATTGAGTACGTGCGCACCGATGAGAACGGAGCGGACGGATTGTCGAGGTTGCCGGTGGTCGGTAAACAGACCGCGGCCCGGCCAGCTCCGGAACAGACATATTTACATTTCATCCAGGAAGCTTTGTTGTTAGATTATAACGAGATAAAGAAGCATACTGGTCGGGATCCGGATTTATCGAAAATACTAAGCTACATGCGGGACGGCTGGCCTTCGGACAATAGTATGAGAAATTTACAACCGTATTTTAATCGTAAAAATGAGTTGTACGAGGAGTTAGGCTGCGTGATGTGGGGTCATAGACTAGTGGTTCCGGAGGCGTGTAGGGAAAGAGTGTTGAGGATGATTCATGAGCCTCATATGGGAATAGTCAAATCCAAATCCTTGGCACGCAGTTACGTTTGGTGGCCTTCGCTAGACGAGTCCGTGCAGCGAATGTGTCAGGATTGCGAGGTATGTGCAGCACAAGCTGACGCGCCGCCGAAGCAAGCCGTACGTATGTGGCCGTGGCCTAACCGACCTTGGTCAAGGGTCCACTTAGACTTCATGGGCCCTATTTTCGGAAAGACGTATTTAGTTGCCGTAGATGCGATGTCTAAATGGATTGAAGTTTTCCAGGTGCCTAATACATCGAGTTCGGTGGTAATTGATAGAATTATGGAGTTATGTAGTAGATTTGGGTTAATAAAACAGGTAGTAACGGACAATGGAAGTTATTTTTCTAGCGTTGAGTTTAGGAACTTTACACAGAATCACGGGATTGAGCATATTTTTACAGCTCCGTACCATCCCGCCTCCAACGGTCTAGCAGAAAACGCAGTAAAAACTCTGAAACGTGTGATTAAGAAAGCGGTTTTAGGGAAACAAAATGTAGACAGAGCACTCTGGACTTACCTGATGCATTACAGAAACACGGAGCATTCCACTACTGGGGAAAGCCCGGCCATGTTGCTGTTAGGTAGGCGGCTTCGTACCAAATTAGATATGTTAAAACCGGATAGAGAGAGGAAGGTAGCTAAAGTACAGCAACATCAAAAAGAATTAGCGAAAGGAGTGGAAAGAGAGGTAAAACCTACGGAAGAGGTGTGGTATAGGCAATATTTAAAGAGAGAAAAGTGGGTCCCGGGTCAAGTTGTGGAATGTATGGGGCCAAGCAATTATAAAGTCAGAGGTCAGGATGGGGACTTAGTTCATAGACATATTGATCAGCTCAAGAAGCGTTCCACAAGATTTTCTCTCGCTTGCCCTACCACGAGCTTCGGTCAGGAGTCAAGCGCAAATTCTCAATCGCCCATAGGTTCACCCGGGCAGGTTCGGTCGGAGCAGTCGACGCAAAGTGACATAGAATTAGTAACCATGCCACCCGCGAGCTCGGAGGAGACGGGTAAGGCTCACGTGGAACCTCCGGCTTCACCGGAGTTTCAAGATGCCTTAGAGGAAGCAAGGTCTCCGCCCCAGACCCGCCATATTACTTCGCCGGCTCATCCTGCTACGCCAGGAGCACGCCCGGTCAGACAGTGTAGACTTAGGAAACCCTACACTAAACTTTAACTTGTTATTAGGTAGTTTAGTAAGTATAATAAGTTTAGTTATAATTAAGATACCTAGTTTGTTTCGTATAAGTAATTATCTATTATATTGTTATTAGTATTAATTTAGTGTGGAGGTGTGATGTGGGTACTTAGAATATAAGGCAGTCCGGAATAAACGGTCATCTTGTAAACATCGTATGCGTTTTATTGTCTGCCTAAATCCTAGGATATCACAAAATTATACATAGTTAAACAACGCGGACTATATGCGGATTGACACACTACACACACCTTTGGAGCCTATGTGTTCCATGTGTTATTCCAGACTATAATCTATCTCTGTGCCAAATTCATCCAGATCCGTTCAGCCGTTCTGGTGTGATTGAGTAACAAACATCCATCCATCCAAACTTTCGCATTTACAATATTAGAATAGATATATATGTATAAATTTTGTGAATATGTGTAATTAATATTAATGATTTAGTTTAGTTTTTGTAACCATTAGATGTAACATGAAACGCATGGAACAATGTCTGAGGAGGGCGATAATCACTGCAACGCAGTTTTTAACTTTTGCAGGATTATCGTTCATTTATTGTCCATTTGTCATTGTCTAAGTCCTTGGTAAATGTTTCATAATAAAGTTTTATTTATTATTATTATTAGATAACCTTTTTAAACTATTACAAAAAGTGCGTCGAATGTTGAGACGCCACAAGTCAATATTTTATATAACATCTTCTTCTAAGTTTGTTTTATGCCTTTTATTTGTTCCAATTTTTTTTTTTTTTTTTATCCACTACAAGCTAGCCCTTGACTGCGATCTCACCTGATGGTAAGTGATGATGCAGTCTAAGATGTTAGGGGCATGGCAGTTATATTAAACCCATACCCCTTCGGTTTCTACACGGCATCGTACCGGAACGCTAAATCGCTTGGCGGCACGTCTTTGCCGGTAGGGTGGTAACTAGCCACGGCCGAAGCCTCCCACTAGGCCAGACCAGGGAAAATTCAGAAATTATAAATTCCCAAATTGACCCTGCCGGGGATCGAACCCAGGACCTCCGCACGTTAAGGCAACAGCGCTACACACTGCGCCACGGAGGTCGTCAAATTTAGCACAATATACTTCGCCAATGACACTTTGCTTTATAAAAACTCATATAACATCCCATACTAAACGTGCGTTTCGATGTTTGATAAAGAGTTGCTGTTTTGAATCGTCAATACCCACTTGAGAAAATCCAACCGACCTTATCTAAGCTCTGTTGGATTTTCTCAACGGACGGGGGAACTAAAATATTTGAAATATTGTCCTATTACGTTACTTATTCCTGTATACAAATCTTATATATATCACTCACCTCCCAATAGTAAGCCGAACAGAAGTTCAAATCAGAAGTCACGTGTTGCTTTGATGTCGCAAAATAGCAAAAATCAAAATACGCAAAGAAAAATTTGTGGTTTTCGGACCTAAAAAGGACATATTTCACACAAAATAAACAATGAATTGGCGCAGTAATGTTGAAACATCACTACAATGTACGATCTTGTGATCGTCGTCCGTCATGTATTTAATAACCATCTGTCATGTCCTTCATTAAAGCCCGTCATGTATTCGAACACCGTCTGTCATATTTTGTGCAAGATACCATTTGTCATGTATTTATTATCATTTGTCATGTATTTTATAACCGTCCGTCATGTACTGGCTAGGACTTACCTCTCTCAGCAGGCCAAACAGCATGTCAGTAGAGAGCGACCTCTCGTGAGCTTCGTCCATGATGACTGCGCAGTACTGATCAAGGTCAAGCTTGCGCAAATTTTCCCGCAGCAAGATATCGTCTGTTATGTATTTGATCACCGCCTGTTATGTTTTTGATCACCGTCTGTCATGTATTCGATCACTGTCTGTCATATTTTGTGCAAGATACCATTTGTCATGTATTTATTATCATTTGTCATGTATTTCATAACCGTCCGTCATGTACTGGCTAGGACTTACCTCTCTCAGCAGGCCAAACAGCATGTCAGTAGAGAGCGACCTCTCGTGAGCCTCGTCCATGATGACTGCGCAGTATTGGTCGAGGACGGGCTCTCGCAATCCTTCCCGGAGCAGGATGCCATTTGTCATGTATTTTATCACCGTCTGTCATGTTTTTGATCACCGTCTGTCATGTATTCGATCACCGTCTGTCATATTTCGTGCAAGATACCATTTATCATGTATTTATTACCGTTTGTCATGTATTTCTTAACCATGCGTCATGTACTGGCTCTCAGCAGGCCAAACAGCATGTCAGTAGAGAGCGACCTCTCGCGAGCCTCGTCCATAACGACCGAGCAGTACTGATTAAGGTCGAGCTCGCGCAAATTTTCCCGCAGCAAGATATCGTCTGTTATGTATTTGACCACCGCCTGTTATGTTTTTGATCACCGTCTGTCATGTATTCGATCACCGTCTGTCATATTTTGTGCAAGATACCATTTGTCATGTATTTATTACCGTTTGTCATGTATTTCATAACCGTCCGTCATGTATTTCATAACCGTCCGTCATGTACTGGCTAGGACTTACCTCTCTCAGCAAGCCAAACAGCATGTCAGTAGAGAGCGACCTCTCGTGAGCCTCGTCCATGATGACTGCGCAGTATTGGTCGAGGTCGGGCTCTCTCAATCCTTCCCGGAGCAGGATACCGTCTGTCATGTATTTTATCACTGTTCGTGGCGATGTGCAGTCTTCGAAACGGATCGCGTAGCCTACTTCGTCACCTGGAATAGGAAGGATTTTGTAACTACACGGTTCGACGAGGTAATTTAATATGCAAAATAGTGGTAAACGAACTTTAAGAGAAAATTATTTGGATCACAAATAAGTAACACAAAATTGCAGGCATTTTTATTTCAGTATCAGCCTCTGAATTTCATAATAGCATTTTACTCTAAATAGTTTTCTAATATTTAAACGAAACATATCAAAAAATAAATAATAATTTGAAAATAGGTAAGATCAGAAAGTTTTGATAATATATTCAATAGGGATGATGACAACTTAATCAAATCAGCAACTCTTTATCAAACTTAAAAACGCGCTTCTAGTATGGAAGTTGTATGAAATTCACAATAGTGACGTCATCAAATTTCAACGAACTTTTTTTCTTTAAAAAAATGGTTATCAAATTTAAAACTAACTAGGATATGATTTTTACCCTCTATTTAATAATCAGTTAGAAATAATTTATTTTTCGTATAGTCATCATCCCTATTCAATATTTATATATTCAAATTAGGTACACTGTACTCTAATTGACTTAAGGTTTTTGGTTCCCGCGGGAACTCCTTAATTTTCCGGGATAAAAAGTAGCCTATGTGCTATTCGAGACTATAATCTATCTCTGTATCAAATTTCATGCAGATCCGTTCAGCCGTTCTGGCGTGTTTGAGTAACAAAGATCCATCCATACATACATCCATCCAAACTTTCGCATTTATAATTAGTAGTATTGATGATGGGAATCAATTACGGTATCTTAAAACTAAAGCTACGAGGGTTCCAAACGTATATAAATAAACCCGTGGGAAAACAGTCCCTGAAAGTTAAATAAAACTAGCCTTAGCCAATTCTTACCCAATTTCACTCCCATCTCGTCGGACACTCGCTTGGCAACCGACATGGCGGCCACACGACGCGGTTGGGTACAACCGATCATACCCAACTTGCTGTAACCCTCCTCGTGTAAGTACTGAGTCAGTTGCGTCGTTTTACCGCTGCCCGTTTCGCCTGGAAACACCATTAAGATGAAAGCCCATTAACCTCCCACTGCTGGGCACAGGTCTCCACTCTCATAGGAGAGAGGGAATTAGAGCTTAGACCCACCACGCTGCTCCAATGCGGGTTGGCGGGCTTTAACTACTTTTATTATGTTAGTGATAATAACCGGGACCGACGGCTTAACGTACTTTCCGAGGCACTGGGGTGAAACACCGCCAACTTCCTAACTCCGGGCTAGTACTGAGAATTTCTAGGCAGAAAAACCCAATACTTAATTATGGCCCGACCCGGGACCTCGTCGGCCGCAATGGAAACATCATAAAGATATTTATTTATTCATTAACTAGCTGATGCCTGCGACTTCGCCCGCGCCTCGTAACTAGCTAATTTTTCCATATTTTCTCACCGTTTAAACCTTCCCTGGACTACGACAAACATTTCAAAACCAAAATCATCTAAATCGGCCCAGCCGTTCTCGAGTTTTAGCGAGACAAACGAACAGCAATTTATATTTATATATATAGATTTTAGGCAACACGGCATATAATATAAAATACATAAAATTCAATAATACGTAGTGGGTACAAACGGCTGTACAGTATAGTAATACTACGACAGGGATACTACGACAGGGATTTAACTCTAAAATCTTCACGTTAGGCACGTTATTTAGGTATGCTACGATTCTAGTTTCTAAACTGTATGCAAGTCGACAGAAACTAACACTTTTTTAACTAGTGGTTCGCCCCAAAGTAAGCTCTCGCATCGTATAAGTTCGGACCTACCAATAGACGTACAATAGAATCTCTAGGGGCAAAAATTGGTATAGAAATAACAACTTTGGTAGTCAATTTTTGAAGTTCTATTCAATGAATATCCCACAAGCCTAATCAAATAGGGACATAGAAGTGAAAACGTTTTTTTTAAATGTAGTGTATTTAGATTTAAGACCTTTTGTCTACGTAACAACGCGAGCATGTCGGAGCGAGGTGTCGGTGTCGGTTACGCGAATCCACAATTTTACCCCCTACCAAAAAGTGCTCAACGCGGCTAAAGAAGTTTTCACTTCAAAAAGAAGAGGGAAGTTAATAAGTAATGGTCTCCGCGATACAGGTTCCCTAGTGCGGAGACCAAAGTTTACTGTAACTATGTATTGGCAATATATATATATATATATATATATATATATATATATATATATATATATATATGTCACCGTAAGATTGTAAAAACCGTTAGATTGTAATATAACGTTTTTTATCTCGATAGATTGTAAACTGTCGACAGATTGTGAACCGTAACATACTGCTTACAATTTAACGAGTTATTTTTCGGTAAACTGTAAGCAGTATGTTACTTTAGGTACTGTACTGTCTATAATATTAGGTATATTAACCCGATAGAACCTAAGTGAACCTGAATATTCATGTCAAACCCTAACCTAACCTATAGTTCGCGCGCGAGTTGAATGCAGAGTAAATGTATGGTGACACTTACATTTACTCTGCATTCAACTCGCGCGCGAACTGTACAAGAAAGAGACAAGAAAACGTAAATATAATAAATATTTCATAAATTAATACTAAGAACATTGAACGGTTCACAATCTTTCGACAGTTCATAATCTCGCGGGATAGAAACCGTTAGATTATAATATAACGGATTTTACAATCTTACGGTGACATATATGTATTATTTTATTTAATAGCAAAACTTACCAACTATGATGATGACGTTATTCTCTCTGATAACCTGCATCAACTCTTCCCGGACGGCGAAAACGGGTAAGTAGCGTCGTTGTTCCGATATCGTCAACCTTTTCACGAAGTCCGACTTCGATTCCGGTTCTTGAGCCTCTGAAATTTCCACATGAATTTGAAATTATTTATTTACTAGATGATGCCCGCGACTTCGTCCGCGTGGATTAAGTTTTTGACTCCCGCGGGAACTCTTTAATTTTCTGGGATAAAAAGTAGCCCTATATCCTTCCCGGGATACAACCTATTCCTGTACCAAATGTCATCAAAATCGGTTCAACAGATGGGCCGTGAAAGCGTAAAAGACAGACAGACAGACCGACACAATTTCGCATTTATAATATTAAAATGGATAAGGATTTTTGTAGAGAATATTACATCGATAAAAGTATATGTAACATTCCAGTTATATGTATGTAACACTAGCTTATGCCCGCGACTTCGTCCACGTGGACTACATTGCTTCAACCCCGATTTTACCCCATTAGGGGTTGAATTTTCAAAAATAACATATGCCTACGTCATAAATTTGTATGAAAATGGTATTAAATTTGTATGAAAATCGAATTACGTGATTGAAGCTGCGGGCAAACACTAGTAAGTGCACAAATAACATGATACTTTACCTTTATCCATATGTTCAGCATATTTGTAGGCTTCTTTTGTCGGACCTTCTTCCATTTCCTCTTCCTGCTTCTGGATACCCATTATGTTACCTTGAAAACAAATAATAACATGTTAAATATCTATGAATAAATTATTTTACCAAGTCTTTCAGCGATTATTAATTGTTTTGTTTCTTTTTCAGAATCCTTTAGAAGACCAGTTCAATAGTCTAGAGGAATTTTCCAACGCTGTTTAGAACAACTGAGGCGAAAGTGGTATCTCCCTGGCGAACTCCATTAAGGAGTTTTATACGGTTACTTGCTGCTATGTAATTTGATCTGCATAATAGCTGTAATATATATTTGATATTTCTCTAATTGATTATTTGGACATATTATTATCTATCATTCAATAAGTAGAGCACGGAATATTGGATAGTGCTACGCAGAATCGAATGCCTTTTCAAAATCTATGAATGCAACTGAATGAAAACTGAAAATTGCATGGAATAAAATAAGTTTTTGGATTGTGAAGAAAACAATATAATCTACAGCTGAAAAATTCGATCGTAAGGTCTGCTAATTAGATAATTAGTATTTACCAATTTTGGTGCCCTCTAACTTCCAATGTTTCTTCTGCGCTTTCCTCCGTTCCTTTTGCTCTCTGAAAGCTTTGACCAGCGCTGAACCTTTTCGCGCGTTCATTGCCATATCGGATGTCGGGTCTTTTACCTTAAAATAAAAAACATAATTAAGCTCAAAGCTTCAATGGTTCAACAATAAATATAAGGTTAAAAGGAAAGATGATCATTAAAAATATACAATTGGATGCTAGTGTTGACCTAGAAGCGGTAGTGTATCAATTACGCTATTACAAATCGACTACGCTAATTAGACAACGTCAAACCAAGTCAGTTTTCGGAACCAAACTTCACTTTTCGTAACGGAAAGCTACTTCAGGACGTTGGGTCAGTGATTGTTTTAATTATTATAAAGATTATAATAGCACGGAAGGATCTGGGAGTCCAAGGTACAATTGTTATACCAAAAAAAGCCACCGTTGTGAGAATTATGCTGAGGATTTTGACCTTAAACGATAAGGAATACTATAAAACTTATTTTGATACTTGATGGCTAAAGAGGCAGTCAATATTCCTATCTAATTCCTATATCCGGAAAAACCGAGAATACGTCTCGGTATTTCCGGGTCCTTTTTCTTATTGCAAGATATGCCTATGAATACTCTTGCTTTGAAGGTACTCGAGTTATACTTGGCAGGCAACATGGACGTCGAAGGGCATTTTGAACCCTAGGTTCCAAACATATTAGGAACTACATGAAGCCCGTGACTTCGTCCGCGTGGATTAAGGTTTTTGATTTCCGCTTGAACTCTTTAATTTTCCGGAATATAAAGAAGCCTATGTCCTTCCCCGGGTATCAAACTATCCCTATACCAAATTTCATCAAAGTAGGCTTAACAGATGAGCCGTAAACGCGTAGACAGACAGACAGACACACTTTCGCATTTATAATATATGGATCCTTGAATGTAAGTTAATACGTTACCGGTATAACAGGCTCGGGTTGCTTGGTGAAGACTATTCGTCCATCGAGGAATGGCGGGACGATGTTGTGGACTAACAGATGTACGCGGTCCACACTTTCCTGGAAACAAGATTACTAACTGAACTGGGTAAAAAAACAGATTACGAACTATTAATTAATTATCTATAAAAAATATCAAAAAAAACCTACATTGTGTTGCAAGATTTGTACAAAACATTTGTTTCTAAACATCTCTCAGAATACATCATCATTGTAACACATATTCAGACAAATAAACAAATTCTATTCTATTCTATTCATGTCTCGGTCTGTTGCTGTGTTAATAAAACCAGAACCAGTGTAAGTGTTGCCTAGTGGGGAAATGACTTTTTGAAGTGAAAACTTCTTTAGGCGCGTTGAGCACTTTTTGGTAGGGGGTAAAAATGTGGAACACGCGAGACCGACACCGTTCTTCTTTAGATAAAAGGTCTTAAGTATAATTATAGTACATTCGTTATTAAACTTTAATGCCTTAGTTTTAAGGTTTATATTCATAAGTGCTGTGTAACCGTGACCGACACCTCGTGTTGTTACGAAGACACAAGGTCTTAAATATAAATATGGTACTTTCGTAACTAAACTTTAATGCTTTAGTTTTAAGGTTTATATTTGATTTTTTTTTAATTATAAAAAAAATAAATTTAAATATTCGTTTTCACTTCTAACAGCAGTCGCTATGACGGCCAATTTCTTTTTCTTTTCACGTTTGTGTGAGAGTGCGATTGTGTGCGTGTGATTATTTTGTACCTCATCCAAGTCGTTGTTAACGTTGATAGCGTGCACAACACCGCTGGTCAGCATTCTGTTCCGCTCCCACAGCTCGTTGTCCTTGTCTATCTGCTGGCGCGCGGCGGATACTTTGCGGTTGCGTCTCTTTTCTATCTGTTCCTCCTTTTTCGCTACGTATTCCGCGCTCGTGCCGGCGAAGGGATCCGATTCGTCAGTTTCTCCTAAAGAGTCATTGAAAATAAGGTGTACAGTTATACAAAAATCTTGTTAAAGGTTTTGATACAACATGGTATAGTCCCACAAACTTTTCTGACCCGTACTAGTAGATAATATGAAAAATAAAACAAAAACTAAACATTCACAAAAATTTGTTCCAATTTTGGCCACCGGGTCAGATAAATCTATGAGACTATACAATGATACAAAAATTATATTTGCAGACAAAATTCTGTTTAATATTACCACAGTAACACTGTATTGTGCATCGAACAGTGAAATTACATTTTACACAAAATGTGCACAGAAAATAGGGTGCTTTATATATTTTTATTCTCAAAGAACAAAATCGCCAACAGAAACAGAAAAAAATGGTGTGTTTAAAACCTTTTATGCAGGAAAAATACTAAATGTACATAAATGGAATTCTTATTTGGTGTCGTAAAATATTCAGAATGAAAATTTGAATGAAGAAAAGGAATGATAGTTTAGTTAATTTTGAGTTTTGAGTTATTATTATTTGTATGAATTAATAAAAATCTATACTATCTATTCTATACCTATACTAATATCATAAATGCAAGTTTGGATGTATGGATGGATGTTTGTTACTCAATCACGCTAGAACGGCTGAATAGATTTAGATGAAATTTGGCACAGATATAGATTGTCTGGAATAGCAATTAAGCTACTTTTACAGAGTAACAAACATCCATCTATCCATCCAAATTTCCCCATTTATAATTTACAGATTACAGTGCAGTCTATATATTTGTTACCTTCGCCCATGTTGTACCAGGCTCTGTCCAGTTTCTTCTCAGCTTCCTGCCAGTCGGGATCGTCAATGTCCACACCACGACGAGAACTGACCCACCTATAAAGTTTATTATAACAGAAACAGGAATAATACAATAACTAACAGAAAAATAAGTGGACAAAGGTAAAGTTACTTTTAAAGGACAAGTTACTTTTAGGGCTAGTATAAGATTTTACATCTTAACATAGTTCATAGAATTAAGGAGTCGAAAAAGTCTAGTGATAAGTAAAATGGTAAGTTTTAAAGCTATTAATATTCAAATTCCAAATGAAGAGGATAGTAGTTTTGGATAGTGGATAGTGGAATTTTGACGAATTTTGGATGCAGACCTTGAAGATGTCGATAGTCAAAAGGTGAGATAAGAACTGGATCCTAAAGTCAAGTCAAAGCATTTTTATTCAAAATATCCACTACAAGCTAGACCTTGACTGCGATCTCACCTGATGGTAAGTGATGATGCAGTCTAAGATGGTAGCGGGCTAACCTGTTAGGGGCATGGCAGTTATATTAAACCCATACCCCTTCGGTTTCTACACGGCATCGTACCGGAACGCTAAATCGCTTGGCGGCACGTCTTTGCCGGTAGGGTGGTAACTAGCCACGGCCGAAGCCTCCCACCAGACCAGACCAGGGAAAATGCAGAAATTATAAATTCCCAAATTGACCCTGCCGGGGATCGAACCCAGGACCTCCGCACGTTAAGGCAACAGCGCTACACACTGCGCCACGGTGGTTGTCAAAAAAAGGTACCTACAAAGTACACCTTCTGAACATTATGTTTACAAGGAATAAGACTTGATGGTGATAATTAACTACAGTATCTTAAAACTAAAGCTACGAGGGTTCCAAACTATTGAGTATATTTCGAGTTCTTAGAAAATAGAGTAGATAATAGACAGACAGGTAACTTTGTTCCAATTTTAGAGCTTACAAGAGCAGAATTCGTCTCTAATGCGTCTTCTAGAGTGACATTGAAGTGCAGAACCTGTCCAGAATATAGAAGATTGATTGAAGATGTAATTGCATACTTACTTATGCGGAGTTGCCCTAGGTGTATCGTCATACGGCCGCCCCTTATAGTCCCTCATAGGGCGTCTATCACTTCGACTTGACCTGTCAGGCCTGTCGTCCCGTGGCAAAGGGGTAGGGAAATCCCAACTGGACTTCTTTACTGGAGCTTTTGGGTCATCATCGTCATCATCCCAGGCTGTCTTGTCTGTTGGCTTCAAAGCTTTGATGCTGAAAGGAAAATTCTACATATTAATGTTGCAGAGAAACTGTTATGTACATTGCGAAAATATTAGAGTACTAGATGATGTCCGTGACATAGTCTACGCTGTACATGGACGTTTGAAAAAGGAAGTCTTTGATTTTTCTGAAATTAAAACCTTCTAACTTCTGGATGTAATTAATCTATCTTTGTACAACATTTTGTCAAAATAAATGTTTTCATTCAATGAATGACATGCTGACACAGTAATAAATTTTTTAAATGTTGATATTTTGATTTAATTTGGATAATTTAATATTCAATTGCTATTGTAAGTTCTACTTTATTTGAATTAAAATACTATTCTTTCAGTGTTTTGAATTGTGTTCTTGTGAAAATGATTTTGTTTTTTTTGTTATTACTGATTTATTAGTAAAAGTTTAACATTTTCATGCCAGAAATTTCGGGGGATGCCCCGTCGCTTACGTCCGCAGGAGCTACCTTCTACCTCCCTGCATGTGTCCCCTGGGTGGTGCTAAACGAGCGACGAACTTGCAGGCGAAATAAGCGTTCTTTGTATAAAAACGCCTATTATTGTACAAAACGTCATACGATTAAATAAAATGCCAGAAATGGCTTATTACATTGGATCTTAATATAATTTAGGTTTCGTCCACTGTATCTGTATTTATACAAATAAAGGATATTGGATTAATTGATTGAAGAGAGTGGTGGTGGAAGTGCAGCAGACAGACCTACTTTAGCGTTTTTGTTATTAGAAGAATGAATTCTGAATCAGGGTAGGTATGACCCTTAACACTTAAATATCCATTATATATTACTGAAAGTAAATTGTACTAGCTGACCCGGCGAACTTCGTACCGCCTTAGTATGCAAAATTAAATGTATATTTTTCAATATTTCTGAGAGATTTTCTTAATATTTTTTTCCGTAAGAACCTTCTCCTAATAATAACAAATACAACAAAAAAAGAATTAGTGAAATCGGTCCAGCCATTCACGCGTGATGCCGTGACCAAGGAAAACGGGTTTCATTTTTATATATTAAATATAGAATAGATGATTTTGTAGAAAAATAATTTCATTTACCTACGTCCTACCACAATATAAAAATAGGTCTTTTTTACAAAATAACCTAAAAACATACCTCGGAGTCCTTGGTTCATCCTTAAACCTTGGCTCATAATAACTCCTCCTGGAGCTATCTCTATCAGTATCCCGATCTCTTTTATCCTTATCCCTCCTTTCTGAATCTCTTCTCCTGTCCCTGTCACCCCTGTCTCTATCACTTCTATCCCTGTCTCTACTATCCCTGTCCCGACGAGTATCTCTGTCCTTTCTGTCATCACGTTTCTTATCCTTGCTGCGATCACGTCTCTCATATGGGTGCCGGTAGAAAAGATCATCACTGTCATTCTTTGAGCGGGTTTCTTTCTCTTCTTGAGTCGAGTAGTGGACACCTTTCTCTCTAGACTCTTTGTCTTTTCTGTGAAGCATAATAAATATTTTTATTTACACTACAGTATTATGTTTTTTTAAAATTACATCAAAAATACAAATATTTTACTATTCATACATACATAGAGGTTGTGGTTTAGTATATGTGCCACGGGGGAGGGGGGAGGGGAGGGGGGGAGGGGGAAGGGGGGGAGGGCGTCTACCCCCCCTCCAAGTCAAACTCGTCGATTCCTAATAGTTTTCGAGATATGAATTTTTTAAAATTTCAAAATTTTGAGGTTACTTTTAACTAAAGTCGGGGTAAGATTAGCTTGTTAAGGCGGAGAGTGGGCTCTATGGGCTGGGGGAGGGGGGAGGAAGGGGTGGGGATGAGGGAGGTAAGGGTGGGTGTGGGGGAGGAAGGTGTAGGGGGAGCGGTAGGGTTGTTAACTCTGCTTAGTGGTCAGTAGGGGGAGCCAGGGGATGTAAAAATATAGACGTCCGGTACTTGCATATGGGAGTGAGAGGGGGAGCGGGGGGGGGGGGGGGAGGGGGAGGGGGAGGGGGGTGGGAGAATCCACTATGCAACGGAGCCCGGTCGACGGAGCCCCGCTTCGCGGGGCTCCTTTTTCTGGGTGGTTTAAAAAGAAATAACCACGAAGAGGGATTGCGGGGTCTTACAGACCCCGCCATCCTAACTATCCTCTAACATCCTCTTCTAACCTAACCTATCCGAGTCGGAGTGCCCCCAAGTCCCGAGCTCGCTTCGCTCGCTCTTGGACCCTAAGGTCTCTGTGACAAGACCCCTTGCTGGAGGATCCACTATACAACGGAGGCCCGGTCGACGGAGTCCCGGTCGACGGAGCCCCGCTACTCGGGGCTCCTTTTTCTGGGTGGTTTAAAAAGAAATAACCACGAAGAGGGATGGCGGGGTCTTACAGACCCCGCCATCCCTCTTCTAACCTAACCTATCCGCGTCGGAGTGCCCTCAAGTACCGAGCTCGCTTCGCTCGCTCTTGGACCATAAGGTTTCTGTGACAAGTGGACAGAGTGAGTGTTCTCTGTGTAAAAAAAAACTACTCTACCTATAATGCGTGATTCAAATGCCAACCCGGTATTTCTTGTAGATTTAATACGGTTACGAAGGTCATTGACGGTTACTACATAAATTTTACTTTTTGTAACACTTTTTATGTTTGTAATGGAATGCAATACGTAAAACGAAACTTTTGAACGCTAACCAAACGTCAGACGGTCAGTGAGTCTGTAATCTATGGCAAATGTCGTCTTGAAATGGTGAAAATTTGTGAGTTTTCAAAAAAATATTTCTCGAAAACTATTAAGATTCGACGGAAAATATTTTAGTACAAGGTTTATAACATCAAGGCCTTTCTGTAAAAAAAATACGAACTGCCTACTGCGCGGCACATATACTAAACCAGAGCCTACAAAGAACACAGCTTAATTTATGTTGCTTTATATATTCAAATTGTAATTGATTAACTTCTCATTGGTAAAAATTTATGACATACAGTCTCAGTATAACTTAACAAGATATCAAATCCCAATCAGTTACAATTTTTAAATTTTAAATTTTAAAAATACTATACATTTTATTTACTTATTTCACATAGGACAACTTATGTCACATTACACATATGATAATTCAAGACTCTACCACTGGTTCAGTATGTCAATTTAGGTATATTATTTTTTGGTATTTATTTTGTTAATTTTTCTTACAAAGGTGAATACACAACATTCTGAAACTTTTTTCTACTGAGTAAGTACTATTTATCAGTCAATTATTAAATCATAAAGAAACTCACTTCTGTAAGCGTTCTAACCATAGACTTAGAATGTACAAGACCAACAGTGACAGATTACGGTGTTACAAAAAATGAAATGTAAATGTGTGCGTGAAATAGTGTTGTCTTGACTCTAGCATAGTATTATCGATAGTCTTACTGGTGAAATCATAGGACTCTAATGAGTTAGTTTAACGAAGTAAAATATAACTATCTCTTAATTTAAAAAAATTAAATACACAAATAGCAACAAAGCTACAGCTAGGTACAAATTATTTATTGATGAGATGACCATGTTTTCTCTAAAAAGTTTTTCAGCGTTACAACACAATGCAACATCATTAGCTGGATATATCAAATACTTATTGTGTGTTTTCGAATAGTCTCTCTTAATAATTAACGAATTATTACATAGAGCTGATGGGTCCGATAATAAACTATGTACCTACACAGTCTTCACACTTAACTCTTTTAATAATCCCTTTAATACATACAAATAATTAAGAAAAAAAGAATGTCCATTCATACATTAGTTTTCTCATTAATTCATTCAATTATTTATTATTCAGACTAATATCTATTTTTTTTACGCATAGCCCATGATGCTACACCACTGGGGACGGGGTCCATACAATTTTGCCCACTGTTCTTTGTAGAGTTTTTTTGGGGATCTCATTACTTTCGTGCTAACTCAATATTTATTGCCCTCTAAATAATATAGTCTTATTTAAGTGGGTTCTTAAAGTTTGCCGATTAAATTTCAATAATTTGTTTTCATGCTTCAATCGGAGAAGAAAATAAATTTCAATAATGCTTTTCATGAGCAGATATCTATGATCGCTTAATGGGTTTTGATCTAATACATGATACTTTAAACTATCAAACAGAAGTTGATTGTTGCATATTACTTTTTTACTATTTTTTTAAAGGGTGCAAGTAGTTTTAATTTGATTAATTACAATAATACTCTGATATAATATATAAGTGACAAGTTAATAAAAATAAATAATAACCATATATGGCGCTCAAGTCATAGCTAATGACCTCCCCGATAAGCACTTAAATACATAATGTACTGAATTACCAGTATGTACAGTATACCCTGTATATATATTTCATGTACATATGAAATCTAAGACACGCCAAATAAAACAAAAATGAAGGAAAATATTTATTTCGTTCTTTTCTTTTACAGGAAAGTAGTGTTTAATATTGTACTCTACACACCTAAGCTTATGAGCAATCACGTCAAACCTACCGGCAGACACGATTATCGACTATCGATACTTATGACGTCATCACTTTGTCAATCCCTATCGTAACGAAACATTTTTAAGTTTTACACAAAATATCCAAAAATTCTTTATTTAGCAATGTAATTTGATGAAAAGTCTTAAGGGAAACCTATTATCTAAGCTTTCAATAGTTATTTTGCCTCATTTTCAAACAACAAGTGACGAAATAATGATTATGAATAATTCAGAAAAATATTCAGTAATTACCTGTGAAACGTGTATTTATGCGGGTTATTACATCTTGTAACGTCACATTAATTCACTGAACAAGACACCATGGTGGCAGAACAAAGATTTTAAGTTTTAATCGTAAGATTATTAATTAAATACACAAAATTCACCTCGACTTGGAAAAGGCCGGGACGCTTTGGCCTATTAACTCGCGTAAACAATGACACACTGGCCTTTTGTTTCGCTATCTCTTTTTCGCTCGCGGCAGTGTTTATTAACTAAATACCTCTCGCTCCCACGCTTTGTCAGTCTATTGAGCGTAGCGAAAAAATCCTATGTCTATGGTTCTAACATCCTCTCCCGTGCTTGTTCAGACAATCCGCCGGTGTAAGTTGGCGTTTCTTCATTATGCTTCCTATACTTCCTATCTTTTCCCTCCAAAGGAGTTTCTTTGTCAACTGAATCGTCAGCGTCATTATCCTCATTTTCGAACGAAATTAGACGATTCTGCTTTCGCTTAGATGCTGCTAGTTTATCTAGACCGAGTAAAGAAGGCTTAGCGAACTGAAAATCAGGCGGATTATCCTTCTTTTTGATGATCAAGCCGCAGGGAGCGTCAGATGAACTGCCTTGCAAACGATGCAGGTTTTCATCATTTTCTTCCATTATAAAAACGGCCGACCTTCACTGAATGAAATTTTATTAACACCAGATACGTTTTGATGCTTAATAACGGAACAATTAAACAATTTTAGGAATAAATCACAATTCACAACTAATTACAAACAACATTCATTTGTATACCCAGAGACAAGTTGTGTATACCTACTCAAGTGACATTTGTTTGGTGACGCTAGAATTTGATTCACGATTTGACAATTTGGTTGACAGTTGACACTGACATCTGTCATCCATGACAGCTCCGTTCAGAAATCAAAACACATAAGAAATGAAAATTCACTCGACATTGGCAAAGTGCACTGTGCTGTTTTGGCACTACTGAAAGCCAAAAACCAAGAAAAGAAGAAGAAATGAAAATTCACGAAAGGCAAAAACGTTTGGCTAACAAAAAGTCCGCGCGCACACATTATAGATCTGCCCAGACCTACGCGACAGGATGGATATTTTTTGTCTTGCACTGTCCGTCGTGTTAAACGTAGATTAACGTAAGGTGGATAAACGTCACAGAGTACTTTTTATAAACGTAGAGTACCTACATAAACTAGACTTGATTAACCACATAGGTTTTTGGGCGCAGGATATAAACGAGAGGCGACAGGCGCGGGTGTGCCGCCGCTTCTATTTCTTACGTTTTATATGAAAACGGGACGGCACTGGCCACTGTCTCCGCCGCGCCCGTCGCCGCGTCTCTCGTGTATATCCCGCGCCTTACACTTACTTTGACGACCCCTCTGGCGCAGTGGTGAACGCTGTGGTCTTATGGGAGGCACCGCGTTCGATTCCCGGCAGGGTAAATTTGGGAATTTATAATTTTCAAATTTTCTTTGGTCTTTCTGGTTCTAGTTAGGTACCTTCGGCTGCGGCTATTCTACAGGCAAAGACGTACCGCCAAGCGATTTGACGTTCTAGACTCCGATACGCTGCCATGTTTAATGGGTATGGGTTGTATATTATAACTGCCATGCCCCTAACAGGTTAGTCCGCTACCATCTTAGACTGCATCATCAATTACCATCAGGGAGATCGCAGCCAAGGGCTAATTTGTCTTGTAGTGGGTAAAGGTCAGCTCGCTACCACCTTAGACTGCAACTTAATTCATAACTTAGGTAGGTACCTTATTTAGATGAGATTGCAGTCGACGGTTAAGCTGCGTGCTAATGAAATGAAATGAAATGATTTATTTATTTCATGTAGGACAACTTGTGACACTTAAGATACGTCAAGACTCTACCACCGGTTCAGTATGTCAATTTAGATATATTGACCTTATTTTTTGGTAATTATTTTGTTCATTTTTCCTACAAATGTGAATACACACATTCTGAAACTTTTTTTCTACTGAGTACTAGATTTGTCACTCAATTATTAAATCATAAAAAAACTCACTTCTGAAGTGATTCGCGTGATCCGAGTTTATAAATAGAACGGATGGCTCTTTTCTGCAATATAAAAATTGTTTGGATATCAGCTGCTCTGCCCCACAATAAAATGCCGTACGACATGACACTAAAATCTTGTGTTTGTGTTAAGATTACAATTTGTTCCTTATTTGTTCATTTATTTGAACTTTGTGTGATTTGTTGAAATTGTGCAGTAGAATACATTTTGTTTTGTTAACTGCTTTTATTTTTTTAATTAAATCCACTTCTGGTTGCTTGTACTACTATAATCTTATCTCGGTACATGTCCTTCGGGTTATAATATTTTGTTAGATTTCATGGTCTTCCTTAATGTCAACTTACAATGTTTGTTTGAGAGGTCATAACTTTATCATCTTAACTCAATCGATTGGTTTAATAAATAGTGAGTTGATTATTTTTTCATTTTTAGATGGTTCGACTCGCGGGTCAGCTTTTTAAAAAACGTTTGAATGCAGATATTATTTTTTTAAAATAAAAGGAATGTTTCCTTTGAGTGATATTTCATATACCTATCTTCAATATTTCGTTCGTTTTGACCACCCTATATAATTATTGTTCATGATTAAAATCCGCCGCCGCCAATTGTTTAGTCCATGTCACGAAAGATGACTCGCGGCGATTTGTGGAACTAATGCATATTACATACGATAACTGCATAAACATGCGACTACTAGCGCCGCCAGTAGGGGACTTCTTTCGTGACACGGACTATACCGACTATTTTTGTTTATTGTTTCTGATTATTTATGTATTAGAGTATTTCATTCATTTTATTTCATTCATTTCAAAATCCTATAAAAGCTAATAAATCACATTAAAAGCTATCGAACAACAACGTCGTAAATCACAATTAAAATGGCCTTGACACTGATCAAGTGGTCAAGGAAACGGAGTTAAGTGCGAGAGCCACAGCGAAAAAGCTTTTTAATCCGGAAATTTGTTCCGGAAAGCATTAGTCAGTCAAGTCAGTGTAATACTTGTTACGTAACGTATGTAATATATTATTTACAAAGTGTAACAATTTTCTGTGAAAAGTGCATCTGCTGAGTTTCTTAGTGGCTCTTCTCAGTAGAATCAGTTTTCCGAACCGGTGGTAGATTCTTGCGATAAGTGGCGCAAGTTGACCATTCCATTTTCATTAAGCGTTGAGAATAAGCCTAGCTATTCACCGTTGTGCATTGTTGAGTGACTCAGAAGATGTTGACTCAACTCAACGTCAACATCTTCTGAGGATGCTCCTCTGTCGGAGTGTAACGTACGTTGAGAGTTGAGAGTATAGGGAAGATTTGTGTGGACTTGCTTCGACCTGCTCTGGTGCCTCTACCCCGCTACCGGGCAACCACCAGCACTAGCTGGGCACAGGCCTCCACTATCATAAGAGAGAGGTCATTAGCAGTGTTTCCACTTTAATGATTTGATTTCCCCGCGCCTCAATTCAAATTTCCCCTCCTCAGGGCTTTTTTCCCCTCAAAAATTTTTCTGCTGTAGTTTTTACTTTTGGCCCTAGTGTAGTAACTAAAAAAAAGGTCTTTATCGATTTTCTTTTATAGCCTACCCAAGTGCCCACGCCTCTGGTGATACTATACTATGATAATATTATTTACACTAAATGCGTCAACAAAATCACACACACTATCACTAGCTGTCAATTTCTTTACGTTGTAATGTTGGTAACAAATATTCTTTCTAATTTGTGGTTGGTTTTAGTGGTTGAGAGCTCCAGTAATTAAACAAAACTAGAAATATTTATTGTGACAGTTGTTTTGTCAAACACAGCGCGCGAAAAGTAATTAAAAATGACCGCTTGCGTAGTAAAGAAGTGTATTAACTCATCGGGAAAACAAAAAAGAAGTGATAATATTGCCTTTCACACGTACCTAACTACTTACAATTTACTAAACTAAACTAACTAAAATAAATAATATAAATTACTGTCTTATCAGAATATGCATCAATCCTGTGTGTAAAATCTGGCTTGAAAAGAACGGGAACAACTTCTGTACAACTAATGAAAAATCAGCTAGAAATACCCACAAAATTAAGTTTGTACAGTCCAATGCAACTGCAAGCGAATCTAAAAAAAATAGACTAAGCATGAATAAAGTATAATTAAACGATTCGTATTTTATTTATAGCCTCACCAGAAATCTATAAAACTTGGGGCTGTATACTCACCTCTTATTCCAAGTCAGTTTACGCAATCAGCACATACATTTTAGCACAGAATAATATTTTAGGCCTTAAACAGAATGTTGATAAGGGTAATTATACGCCACCTGCACGTGTTGTCACTGTTTCTTTTATACGGCAACACGCTAGTCCACGGTAGTCCATAAAAAAATTTGTTCCGAAATTTACCGCAATATTTTAAGCTAGGTTTTACCCATGATTTCCCGCAATTTCCCCTTTTAATGTCTTCCCCTTTTTCTTTCCCTATGGACCCTAATTTAACCTCAAATGGGGAATTTCCCCTCATTGTGGAAACACTGGTCATTAGAGCTTAGATGCGTTGGGTGGGTTGGCGGGTTTTAACGACTATTACCATGTTAGTGATAATAACCGGGACCGACGAACTAGCGTGCTCTCCCAGGCACGGGGCTGTAACACCACTAACTTCCTAACTCCGGGCTAGTACTGAGAATTCTAGATTGCTACCGGGGCAGGTGGGAAAAATCAAAATTAAAAATACGTAGCAGATGAAACTTTTCACACAGATCAAGTTTCATTTAGCCCCGGTACGTTAACGGAAAAAAAATTGCTTTTTGTTTTTTGCCTAATAAATGAAAAAGTTTTTTAAACAATCAACTTTTTTAATGTGAACAAAAATAATATTTAAGTATGAGTATAAACTCAAAGTCATAATAAAACACTATTAAAATAAAGTTTCGCAGAAATAACATTAGGTACATAGCTACATTCATGTCTTTTTTAATCACAGTTAAAAAAACGGTCAAGTGCGAGTCAGACTCGCGCACAAATGGTTCCGTACCGCCACACAATATAAATAATTTTAGAAAATAACAAGAAAGTTATAACAACGCGTAAACTAACGAAATATCTGGTTTACATAGTACGCTAAACTGGTAGCGCCTGACAAACAATTCGACACCCTATGATTACGGAGCCCTAATTAACGATTTTCGTAGTTTTCCTATACTTGTGAAGTTGTGCTCCAAATTTCATGATTCTAGGTCAACGGGAAATACTCGGGTTTTGATTTATTTGTAAGACAGACAGACGGAAGTACGTTTTCCTTTTGAGGTACGGAACCCTAAAAATAGCACTCCGTTAAAAATATGGCTCTAATAAATAACAAAGACAAAGGGACGATCGAACGACGATGACCTTCCTTTAAATCTATAATTTTAACCAATAGGATGAGAGGTAAGACAATAGTATGAATGAAAAGTTTACATCCATACTTCCATACTGATATACTTACTTACTTATACTATCTTTCTATACTTATGTTATAAATACGAAAGTGTGTCTGTCTGTCTGCTACGCTTTAACGGCCCATCTTTTCAACCTATTTTGATGAAATTTGGTATAGAGTTAGGTTGCTTCCGGGGAAGAATATAGGCTTTTTAACTTTATTTTCTTCTACTTATCCCGGAAAATTAAGGAGTTCCCCGGGAATTGAATATTGTTCCTTGGTCTTCTGTCTGTCTGTCCGTTGATCCATCTGTCTGTTTGTCGTTTAACATTGAAACGATTGATTGAATCTTCTAAATATTATATAAAAGTAAAAGGTGACTGACTGACTGACTGACTGACTGACTGACTGATCTATCAACACACAGCTTAACCCACTGGACGAATCGGGCTGAAATTTGGGAAAGAGGTTTTATGATGTAGGTGTCCGCTTAGAAAGGGTTTTTGAAAGTTCTACCCTCAAAGGGGTAAAATAGGAGTTTGAAATTTGTATGAAAATCGAACTTAATGTTAGCGAAGCATAAGAGGATAAAAGATAAACCTATTTTTATTACCATAACCTGGATAGGGTTATACACTCTAGACACTGTCTGACTCCGTATTTTTTAGTGGAGCGAAAACCTATCTGCGTCGCAAGCCGACCGCGTGTTGCGCAGATTTTTATTGATGAAAAAAATTTATTTCCCAGAATTTTAAAGTCTTAGAACAATAGTTGTTCAGTATTACGTACAGAGTTATTTGTATTTTTAAAAAGACGTGACATCAAGCGATAAAGTATTCCGGTAGGATGCCGTGTAGAAAGTAAGATAAATGTGTGTGTAATTAATAAGATACTAACACAAATTTTCACTTATTATTTTTTGTTCAACAAAATTAAATAATTGGCGCTACAGTTAGATTTGTAGATAGCCGGTTAATAGAGATATTATTTTAATATTTTTATTGAACTTTTTCTGTACTGATCTGCTTAGTTGTTTTTTAAAAAGTCCAAAGCCGAAACTCCATTTAACCTATTCGGCTTTGGATTGCAAATCTAGGTATTTCTAGATTAAGCGCAAAACACAAAGGACGCGGGCGCGGGTCGGGTCGGGTTCCTCGCGTGAGACGCGCTGCTCGTTGTCTTCACTCTTCAGTTTAACACACAACCTTTTTTTTCTGTGATCGAAGCACACAACGCGGGCGCGGGTTGATGGCGGGTCGGGCGCGGACGTACCTTCAACCTTGCCAGTGGCAGCGCAAATGCATATTGATTGAAATTTGAAATTAATCCGCTGCCATATTCTTGCTTTCAAAACAGTATTTTTATAGTTTAAAACAAATAAATGTATTAAGGAACACATTCTATAATTTTTCTATTCAAATCCATTTTCAAAACGAACTATGTTTTGTAAATAAATACAAAAACAACTCCCGACACGCGCCGCGCACGACCCGCGCACGCGTCCACAGAACACTTATTACTCCTAGCGGAGAAGAACGCCAACTTCATACAAAAAACGTGGTTACAAAGTTCGACTACTAGCGGCGCTTCATCGTGGCGCGAAGTTTGATTTTTTTTTCTAAAAACAGGAAATTAATAAATTCGAGCTTCTTCCAAAATAAATCACCAATTTATATTATTTAAATAGTTTTTGAAAATAATATAAATTTTTATTTATATTTATTTTGGAAAGAAGCTCGCGCTAGGGACAGAAATTAAAACTAAAGCTTTTATGTTTGCAGCTTTATTCAAATCAGCCATCATATTCTGTCTGTCGCGTCTGTGTAAATGCATATCGGAGAATACGACGTGTATTACGACGAATTCGCCCGCTCGCTACCCGCGCAATCCGCGCGCTGTCTGTGGTGGCGGGCGACGGGCGCGGCTCCCGCGCGTCACGCGCCTGACACCCGACCCGACCCGCGCCCGATCCGCGCCATCTTCCTGTGTGTTTTGCACTTTAACCTAAAATCTCGCTAGGCAAAAGCCGAAGTTTTAGCTTTAGACTTGGTCTAAAGCTAAAACTTCGCTTTGGCCATTTCTGAGGATTGCCTAGGCCAATCACGATACGCCCGCACTTCGGCTTTAGACTATAACATATAAATAATTATTAGGTATAGTTTGTTATAAGCGTCTGTAAGCTTTCAGAAAAACCAATTCAGCCACGTTTCAGTACTCCTGCCATTTGTAAAAGCTTGTAATTTATACTATCTTAATGTGTGTAATTGATCTTGCATAACGTAAACAATAAATAACCAAAAAATTAAAGACCATGAATATAAAATCTTTTCAATTTTACTGAGCAGAAATAGAACAGTTTGTGACTAACGCTACCGGTATCAAGACGTGTGGCAACGTCTAGAAAAAAATCGTGTAAATTGGCGCGAAAGTTTTCATAGATTATAAAGATATTTTTTTTTAACAGTGCAGTTTCTTAAAAGGTTCTTTTTAGTGTTCAGATTAGAGTTAATTATATTTTACGTGTGAATTTTTAATTAATTAATATATTCGTTAGTTAAAACATGCATGCTAGCTGGAAGTAATGCGTGACAAGGTCAATTTAGGGGCAATTTATAGCGTGTGATACCTACCTATGAAAATAGTGGCTATTATATTTTTTCGTTAGTGATAGTTTAGTGTGAGTTTTATTGAAAATGGATGACATCGAGATCAGCATAGAAAATGACTTGCCAGGTCTGTATAACTACGTTAGATAACTAGGACTAGTATAGAAGTATAATTTTAAGTTATTACTGATTAAAAAATACGTTGTGTAAAATATGCACATACCTATGTAAGACGACCTCTACCACTCCTAGCGTCACTAAAATATAGCGACCGCTCTTCCTATACCACTCAGGGCCAAGTTTTATATTAAAAAAAAAACAATTACATGTACCTACCTAAATACGAAATATTTCCTCTATTATTTTAAGTCGGAGTGGTTACCACGCTGACCTAACATGACGCAAGGCGCCGGTTCAGTGCCCGTTCAAAAAATTACGAATAATTATTTTTAAAAACACACGAATATTCTTTAGATGTAACAAAATGTATCAGTATGTACTCGTAAGTATACTTATTTGGGTAATCATTGAGATTTATGCCGTAGGCACTCGCGATTTTAAAATGTTTAAGGTTGGACCAGAATCCGAGGTGCAAAACAGTTGCAAGTTGCAACTCAAAAAGTGGCTAGTGTGTGTATGTGGTCTTAGATGTAAATGATTTCAACAAAATCATTGAGGTCAAATTAAAAAGTCATTAATTATTTAAAGCGTATTGAACACTGTAAACGTTTCTGAACGCTATCGTTCGATTTTTAACTTTTTGTTGGTCCTGCGCCTGATGTCTCTCTGGTTGTGTCCAATTTCCCGTCCAATCGGACTGTGAGTGATGACGATGATAGCGGGCTAACCTGTTTGGGGTGTGGCAGATAAATTAAACCCATACCAATACACGGTTTCTACACGGCATCGTACCGAAACGCTAAATCGCTTGGCGGTACGTCTTTGCCGGTAGGGTGGTAAGGGTAACTAGCCACAGTCGAAGCCTTCCACCAGACCAGACTAGAGAAAGTTCAGAAATTATAAATTCCCAAATTGACCTGGGAAAAGCACCCAGGATCTCCCACGTTACAACAACAGCGCTCAACACTGCACCAGGGAGATAAGAAGTCGCACTCGCGCACCGAGTTTTCCGGGCCTTTAGGTATACATATAAGTAAAAGTTATGGTATTTTTATTGCTAAATGAAATCCATATCATTTGTAAGTTTAAAATTATAAAAAATATTTTTATTATACGATGTAACTAAAAGTTTATGCTTTTCGCAATTTTTCCTTTAACTGTGCTATTATAGCACAAAGGAAAAATTTGAAACAACGTCTCATAACAGTGTTATAAGACGTTGCTTCGTACCAAATTTCAAGATTCTGAGTTCACAAGAAGTACCCTGTAGGTTTTGATTCCCTTGCGAATGTCGAAAATTTGCAGCATAAACGGCTGTGTCTTTTGATTGCGTTTGTGAAGTTTGATTTTTTCACAGCTCCAAGGGACAGTAGACCTGAGTATTTGATATGAATTTCAGCATGATACCTCCATGCGTTCCTGAGAAGAAGGGTCTTGACAGACAGACGGACGGACAACAAAGTGATCCTATAAGGGTTCCGTTTTTCCTTTGGAGGTACGGAACCCTAAAAAAATTACTTTTTATTATCTCACAATACCTATCACACATTGAATCATCAGAGTTGCTCTTAGAGCTGTAAGTATTAAATTTAAGAACACCCATAATAATATATACCCATATATTATATCTACAAAGTATTAGATGTTAACAATAATTGAGAGATACTTATTAAAGCAATAAAAATAAGCAGTTCTTAGAAATATGTGGGTTTATTTATTTTTCCTTAGTTCACGTAATAGGTCAATAGCTGTAACTTGGAACCATTTTGCAACGATTCAATTCATTGTAGAGTTAGGTACATAGTCATCGATGAATGTACTCGTACATCATTACTTCATACTAATATTAAAAATGTGAAAGTGTGTTTGTTTGTTTGTCCTTCAATCACGTCGCAACGGAGCAACGGATCGACGTGATTTTTGGCATGGGTATAGTTGAAGGAGAGTGACCTAAACATAGTTTTCATCCCGGAAAATTAAGGAGTTTCCGTGGGAATCAAAAGAAAGGCGCTGTGAGCTCACGGTATGAAAAACACAGGCGCGCGGGGGTGAAATCGAGCAAGCGCATGTCGCAAAAAATGCATGAAATAATTTGTAAAAAAAATAATATTTACTTTTCAATACAAATGAATCCGACAATGTGTTTGATTTAGAAATATGAATTTTATCTTATATTTCTAGAGCTAATTATTGGTTTCAATAAGGAGGAAAATTGCTTTAAAAGGTAAATTAAGAGGTCTGTTTAAAATAAATTTCAATGCAGAGATTTTTTTAAAATTGTGTTTTGAGATGCAATGGCTGCTCAAAGGTCTTTTTTTATCTCATTTTTATTTTTGGGGTTTTTATTATATGTATATGTCACCGTAAGATTGTAAAAACCGTTAGATTGTAATATAACGTTTTTTATCTCGATACTGCTTTACTTAAGATTGTAAAATCCGTTACATTATAATCTAACGGTTTCTATCCCGCGAGATTGTAAACTGTCGAAAGATTGGGAACCGTTCAATGCTCTGACTTAATATTTATGAAATATTTATTGTATTTACGTTTTCTTGTCTCTTTCTTGTACAGTTCGCGCGCGAGTTGAATGCCGGGCACTTAGGTTCTATCGGGTTAATATACGTAATAGATTACAGTTTACCGAAAAATAATGCGTTAAATTGTAAGCAGTATGTTACGGTTCACAATCTGTCGACAGTTTACAATCTATCGAGATAAAAAACGTTATATTACAATCTAACGGTTTTTACAATCTTACGGTGACAGATACACTGCTTTTAAAAACCCCCTTTTACGCTTCACGGGGCCTAAAACCACGCGGACGAAGTCGCGGGCATTAGCTAGTACTTTAATAATTCTAGGAATAAGTAATCATTTTAATTAATCTTGATGTAACAAGTACCTACTCATGATACTCGAGTGAACAAGAACAACATAAGAAGTGATTATAATGGACTACATGATAAATAGGAATTAACATGCACTAACAAACGGTGAAGGAAAACACGTGATTAAACCTACATGCCTGAGAGTTCTCCATTATGGAGAACTTTCAGAGATCTTTCACCTTTTTTCAAAGGTGTTCCCAACTAAACTAAATGTTTATCAAACAAACTACAAACTCAAACTCAAACTCAAATGTTTTTTTATTCAAATAAACTTTTACAAGTGCTTTTGAATTGTCGAGTGAATCTACCACTGGTTCGGAATGTCATTCCTACCGAGAAGAACCAGAAGGATACAATGCCTAGGAATCGAACCCAGGAAATCGACCATAGAAGTTATCGCTTATCATTTTATACCATCCGCGCCGATCCACTACTGATTATCCACCCATGTTAAGGTGCCACCGAAGGATGAATTGCCCATACAAACGTAATACCAAAATAATTTGAAATTCGAGAATATAAATTTCCACCATATTATGCGATTATTAAGATTGAACTTGTATTTATCTAGGTCCCTGGATAATTATATTTTCGAAATACTTTCCCAAAATTAAATGTAAGCACATTACGTTTTGCATGTTTTTACGACATAAATGACATGTTTTATCCTTATTTGTTTCATATTTAAACCAACGATGACATACTAATTGATCAGGAACATAGCCTATATTGTCAAGATACAGAATAACAACACGAAGTTAAAATCACAACAATTTTTCATTCATCATTTTTGGTATTCACGGAACAATACTAAATGTATAACAAATTCTGTACGCTCATATTGCCATTGCGCTTGCACGCGATTATGTATCATCAGCCAAATAGAGATAGCAATATACCGGCAAATTTATATTTGCGGTTCGAATAGAAGTTGCGAGCGGCGTTCGCCGGCCTCTTAAGTCTTACAATAAATGATGATTTATTTATTTCACGTAGGACAACTTGTGTCACTTATGATACGTCAAGACTCAAGTGAAAGACTCTACCACCGGTTTGGAAAGCTGATAATGGCCATAGTTCACCACTATGGTGATGTGTGAAGTGTGTACCGCGATGTCATCCCCGTAAATTTTGATTTTTTTTTGTTTGTAAATTCTTTTTTTTTTATTGCGTGATAGGCTTGCGCTTGACGACAATCATGCTTAGTGCAAAGCAATGATGAGGTCTAGGTTGGAACGCGCTTGCCTAGAAGATTGTGTGCGAGCAAATTGGACGTCAACCACATAAGGGTGCCAACGCTCACGGTTTCTCGCTCCTTGGAAATCCTTTTCGAGCTCCTTGATTTTCCGGGAAATTAAGTAGCTGCTTGGGACACAACCTATCTCTGTACCAAATTCCAACAAAAACGAACACACTAATTGGGGACAGACAGACGCTTTCGCATTTATGATAGTAGTGAGCAGTATGGATACAGAGATAAGAGTGTAGTACTAACGCGTGGGAACTGTGCCAGCGTTGCCAATAATCCGCCACGAATATACATAAAGTCTGTCGTCAAACTGTATTGAATACTTCATATGAAATTTCTTGTAGAGTTTGTCGACTTGTAAACAAACGAGAATACCTTTCTGCATTTCCCACGTAAAAGTATTTAGCATTTGACTGTGATCGTATTTGGTGGTAGGTAAGTGATGATGCAGTCTAAGATAGTAGCGGGATACCTAAGGGATGTTAGGGGTATGGCAGTTATTTTAAACTAGCTGACGCTCGCGACACCGTCCGCGTGGTTTAAGTTTTTTTGATTCCCGCGGGAACTCCTGAATTTTCCGGGATAAAAAGTAGCCTATGTCACTCTCCAGGTCCTCAACTATCCCCATGCCAAAAAACACGAATGATCCGTTGCTCCGTTGCGGCGTGATTGAAGGACAAACCAACAAACCAATAAACCAACAAACACACTTACGCATTTATAATATTATAGTATGATCCGTACCCCTAATCGGTTCTAACTTTTACCAGCATCGTACCACAACGCTATCGCTCGGAATGCGCTGCATGACCTATACTAAACCCTCTACAAACTCAAAACTAAACCTACGGGGTTTCCGAATGCGCCCTAGTCTAAGAAGAAGCCTGCAGGCAGTAATAGTGTACTATTACCAAATCTGTGGTAATAGTAAGTATTCTGTGCCCACTGCCCACATTTACAAATAAATAGCTTTTTCGCTACATCGCAATTTGCCAATAAGTACCACAGATTAAATAATTATTAGCTACTTCCAACAGGTTGGCCGGTTTCCAATATCTACTGAAGCCGTTGTGTTAATATACGTCTATGTAACAACGTCGGTACGGATGGTAAGTCTGTCGTCAGCTATATTATTGAATTAAGTATATAGCAAACTAGCTGATGCCCGCGACTTCTTCCAAGTGGATTGAGGTTTTTCGCGGGAACTCTATAATTTTCCGTGATAAAAAGTAGCCTATGTGCTATCCCAGATTATAATCTATCTCTGAGCCAAATATCATCCAGATCTATTCAGCCGCTCTGACGTGATTTAGTTACAAACGTCCATACATCCATCCAAACTTTCGCATCTATAATATTACTAGATGATGCCCGCGACTTCGTCCGCGTGGTTTAAGTTTTTTGATCCCCGCGGGAACTCTTTAAATTTCCGGGATAACCTATGTCCTTCCCCGGGATACAACTTACCCCTGTACCAAATTTCATAAAAATCGGTTGAACAGATGAGCCGTGAAGGCGTAGCAGACGGACAGACAGACACACTTTCGCATTTATAATATTAGTATGGATTAGTAAATTAGTAAAGAATAGTATAGTAAGAAAGTTCGGGGTCGCTCAGCGTGCTATGGCACAAGTATGGAGAGCAATGCTCGGGGTTTCTCTGCGCGATCGAATCAGGAATGAGGAGATTCGCAGAAGAACGAAACTTACCGACAATGCTCGATGCGTTCCGAAGCTGAAGTGGCAATGGGCGGGGCTCATAGTACGAAAATCTGACAGACGCTGGGTTCCCGAAGTGCTGGAATACGCACTGGGAAACGTAGCGTTGGCAACCCGGTGGACGGACGACATCAGGCGAACTACATCGTAGGGAGTCGCTGGTTCCAGGCGGCGCAAGACCGCGGCGTGTGGAAATCCTTGCAAGAGACCTATGTCCAGCAGTGGACATCTATCGTTTGATGATGATGAAGAATAGTATAGATATAGATAATAATAAAATGTATACGCATTTCCAATATTGTTATAGTAAAATTCCTTTCAGAATGCGTAATCTTGAAACGTTTTCGCGTGAAAATAAGGGATTTGGAAAAAGTGAATTGACGGCCTGTTTACAATACAAAAGAAGGATAGAGTCTTTATAAACGGACCACACCACAAATGAACCACAGTCGCAAAAATGTCGGCCGTAGCATGACTAAAATGACCCTAACACGAATAGCGACGAATTCACGTTTAAGTAAGTCTAAGTGTCTACTAAGACGGACCACAAGGCTTATAAGAACGCCAGAACGCTGGCAAAACATTGACTCTGCTTTTCGGTAAACCACCGTTTGAGATAAATTCAACATGACGTAAATCCATAAACTCCAAAACCCACGTGTCGGGATATGAAAGATTTTTATCATGTAGGAAAATAAAAGTAATAGGTAATATTGTGACGTGTTTATGACCAGTTAGACGACAAATTGGCCGACAACTTCATAGAATATATAATATATTATAATTATGTGCGTTGTGTTTTACGTAATGTACCTAAGTAGGTACAGTCGCGGTCTGAAAATGTTTACCAGTTTTCAAATAATTAGATTCTTTAAAACACTGCGAACGTTAAGGTCCAAAACGTTTGAGCAAGGTATTTATTCAAACATCGAATCCAACAAAAAGAGTATTATTGACTTTTTTATGATAAAATTTATTTCCTAATAATCGTATTTATTAAAGTCATTTAGTAAAAATATTAAAAGAGGTTTTCTATCCTATCTAGTTACCGCTTAATCAAACCACATAACGATCTTCTGAACACAGATGGGTCCATGCAATTAATAAACCTTAAGGTGCTAAACATTTTCTGACCGTGACTGTACCTATGTACTTACCGTTAAATAAGCGATGCGTCAATATCCTATCACATGGGGTGTTGCTTAGCTTTCAACACCTCTAATATCAACAAGTTATCGTCGAGCTTTCGGATATACTCAAGAACGTAACCTTTTACGCAACAACGTTTGTAATTTACTATACTTTAAAAAGTTTAACTGTAGAGAGTGCAAGCTTTAAGGTACAACACAAAGCTGTATATTTTACTTAGTTAATTTCATTTGGCGTCCGTGTTCCCAGCTGCATAAAACGTAGAAAAAAAGAAATAACATTTTACTAACATTCAAGAGGAAACACGTCCTTTTTAATAATACTAATCGAACAGAGATTGCGTATAGATAGCTATGCGTGATAATCCGTATTGAGCATATTAATTCTATCCTTAAATTTCGTTTCACTGTCAAGAATAAGTGCATAGATTTCTATGGTCCACATCTATGGAAGTGATATTATTTTTGTGTATCTTTGACTAGGGTAAAACTACGTAATACGCCCCACTTTTTATGATAGTTAATAAAATCGCATATTTAAAGGTTATAATCGAAAGATAGCTCCTTCCCTCTCATGTTCAGCAGCGCGCGCACTTTTTGGGGAGCTGCACATACTAGCGCGACAAAACGGAAGATTTTCCCATTCGACGCCGACGTTTCGTGTCCTGTTCGATGTGTATGTCTGCACTCATTTAAGTCATAACAAGTAGGTACGCCGTACGCGGAAACCAAGACCTTCATCATTCTCAGGACAGGAACTCTTTAATTTTTCGGGATAAAAAGTAGCCTATGTGCTATTCCAGACTATAATCTATCTCTGTGCCAAATTTCAGCCAGATCCGTTCAGCCGTTGGGGCGTGATTGAGTAACAAACATCCATCCATACATCCATATATCCATACATCCAAACATCCATACATCCAAAGGACATTGACCAGCGCCCATACAAAGTTCGCCTAAGAACCAACAGTCATAAAACATATATTATCGGATTCAAGATAACACATAAATACTATTTTAATTAGATTTGAACAACGGACACTTCAGAGAATTTATTTAATACCAGCAATATTTTCAATTTTGAGGTTATTTCGACTCAATCTGCTTGAAAAATAAATATCATCGTCAACAAGTTTCGCCGTAGTTCATCAAAAACATTACAGATGGCGTTATAAATATTAATTTACCGTACTTTCAATAGATGGCGTTGCACGATTTGGAATACCCTCTCGGAATATTCGCACTCAGCGCTTCAAGCTGCTTTTATCTTATTTCTTAAGTTACGGAACCAGCGCTCAAGCGGTGGTATTGTTTATTATTTTAACCTGTAAGTTATAAGTCGGAAAAGAACGGTAATCAATTTAATACCCATTTATTTATTTTTTAATTAATTTGAAGTGTCCGTTGAAATCTAATATTTGGAATAGAGGTTAAAAAATAAGCTATAAATTACTGTATATTTCAAAAGTATGTTGATTCTTAGGCGAATTTGGACAATGTCCTTTCGCATTTATAATATTTTTATAATTATAATTTATTAATTAATAATAGTATTAAGTATGATCTAAAGACCAAATTAAGTACTCCGCATTTAACTGTTAGATGAGATTGCAGTCAAGCGCCAAGGCCCAAGAGTTAAAAGCGACATTGACAACTATAGTACAGTACTTACGTGTCTTCAATTAAAAAAAGAATACCTATCAACGATAAATAATAATCGTTTTTATTCAGTTTCTTTCCTACTTAATGGACCAGAGTTTCTTAGATATCGACAATAGACTGTACCCAGTTGATGATTTTAACCTTGATCATCAGTGATGTAACCGTACAATCACAGTCTAAGGAAATACGTTGATCCCTACTAGTCGTTCGACGGAGGCGTCCAGACAGAGCAAAGCTGTGAGGTGACAAACGTGACGGAGAAAACTTAGGTACTAAAATTATACATCAACGAGGAAACTCACTCTAATGTCTTTGTATGCAGTTTCCTATCGACCTCGAGCATAGTGTTGAGCGCTGTTGTCTTTGCGTGCGGAGGTCCCAGATTCGAACCCCGGCATGGTCATTGTGGGAATTTATAATTTCTGAATTTTCCCTGGTCTGGCCTGGTGGGGAGTTTCGGCTGTGGCTAGTTACCGCCCTACCGGCAAAGACGTGCCGCCTAGCGATTAAGCGTTCCGGTACGATGCCGTGTAGAAACCAAATAGGGGTATGGGTTTAATATAACTGCCATGCCCCTAACAGGTTAGCCCACTACCATCTTAGACTGCATCATCACTTACCATCACGTGAGATCGCAGTCAAGGGATAACTTGTAGTTGATAAAAAAACCTCTCTCAACCACAGGTGAGAGAACTCTCATCTATGCATCATCTCATCTCCCCCTCCCTCTACCTCCTCTCGTCTCTACAGTCATAGTAGCCGTGTCTGCAATAGTATGTGTGTCGACCCACTGTATGTATATATACTTACGCTGTGATATAATGCAAGCTTCCACTTGATTCCCACGTGGTTCTGAAGCGATAAATGTTGTTCCCCTCAGAAATTGCCGCTTGTTACCTCGTTAGCAGCTGAATACAGAACTGAATGGTGCATATATTGTGGACTTAACAAGCAGTTATTACTCATGATGTACTCTTGACTTGTTAAAGAGGATCTGAGACATGCTGTTACTATGCGCACAGAATGGTTATAGTACGTCAGACTTATCTGACCCGGTGACAGCGTCGCTAGTATCTATTAATATAAAATAAAAACAAAAACTAAACAGGCATAAAAGTCCCAATTTTGGCCACCGGGTCAGATAAGTTGGACGGACTGTGCTATCCAATGGGCCTGATAAGAAAATTTTTTTAAATCGAAAAGTTGGCCCCGGACGTTGACTCACTGTTGGTGATCTACGCGGACAAAGTACGGCATCATCTAGTAAAAAATTAAAAAAAACATAAAAAATAATAATCTAACCTAACCTTATTAGCGTCCGGAAAGATTTTCAAAGAGCTGACTAAAAAAATAATAACTCTCAGCTCTTTGAAATCTAGGCCTACCTTAAAAACACATAGCATGTCCTGCGTGACCTAGCTGAGTAGGGCGCTGCCTAGCTTGAAGCTACGGTCGATAATTTCGACTATATAGCACTGAATTTCAGACATGACACCATGATTATGTCACAGACTCAGCCCCAGACTGTGGTTCTAATGTCGTGATTGACCAGAGGCACAGAGTACGTAATATATACTCGTGTGCCAGAGGCTCAATGGAGAAGTTTCATGATGTTGTGAATATCGTATTTAACACCACGGAAGTAAAATATAGATTAAAACTAAGAAATCAGAGGTTTTTTTTACAATCCATCAATAAATGACTGAGAAATGACGATTTAAAAGTTTAACTATTTAATGTACACCGATTGCTGTATCTTACTCGAGTGAGAAATTTTGTGAGTAAGTTTTAATACCTAGCCGAGATTTAATACTTCAAAATTATCTTCACACACAAATTAAGTGCTTATTTAATTCAATTAAGTTACGTTCATTTATTTCTTTTATTCGGCTTTATAAAGTCTGTTGATAGGGAATTATGACGTCACGTCTTCCGTCTTGCAAGCGCAACTTTAAAGTTCCATAACTTTTTCATTTGTTGAGATATTTTAATGATTCTTTCATATTTTTGTTTTATTTTCTCTTAATTATCATATTAAATTAAAAAAAAAACAGGTAAACTTCTCCATTGTTTAAGCCAATTGTACTCGTGATCGTTTCTCAAACGCATAATTCGACCTGTTTAAGGAGTTCATAGATGCCTGCGTGTCAAAAAGCATGTATGAACTCCTTAAACAGTTCGAGTAATAATTTTTAAGGTGTCATATTTTCTAAAACTGTTATTAAGACCATTAAAGTTGTGCTGTAAGCGTTTTCGTCATGATTAAGCTTTTTTGTCCCTGTATATTTTATTTTTCAATTCATTAGATAAAAAAGTATTTGTACCAAATTGTGGAAAATTCTCTCATCTATCACAATATCTGAAAACGTTTTGAAATTAATTAATAGATTGTTTCTTATTGCGAAGATACTAAGAGGCTGTTATTGAATTATGGTTTATTTGTAAAGACATTCGTTAAATCAAAAAATACTTGTTGTGGTCACACAAAGACAAAAGCGATACTTTTATTGAGTTTAAGATCCTGAACTACAATAGTAGAAGAAAAGAAAATATTTTCTTTGTATACGGTTACTGCAGTATAGGTACCATACGTTAGAATCAAAGCTAAGCAAACGCTTACGAAAATAAGTGCTCTAGGACACGTAAAAAACTGAATAGCTTACGTCAGACAAAAAAGTCTAATAGGAAATACATCTGACACAGCTTTGAAGTGCGCTCACCGACTCTTCGGAACATCAAAGAGCACCGTTGACACGTTGCATGCATACGGCTTGTGTTTACGTCTACGGGATGCTTGGATTACACACAAACGTCTGGCATCGGACGGATTTAGTATGCGACTGTAGAACTCAAGTTTAGAAATTTCCAACTAGCTATTTATTTTAAACACAAGATGGTCCCCGCCACTCCGCGTGAATTTTTTTTTATTCTCACGGGAAATCCTTAATTTTGGGATAAAAAGTAGCCAACTCCCTTCCATGGGATGCGATACGAAAAATCAATATCGGTTGAAAAGATGGGTTGTAAAAGCATAGTTTTATACCGCTCTTAACTTTTGGCAGCAGCTGCGCTCACGTTAAGTTCGATTTTCATTATTTTTTTACACTCTTAGGGGTTAAATTTTCTAAAATTCAACCCCAACCCAATTTCAAGTTTATGCAGCTATTTTCTCATGTTTTTGTGTTTTGAAACCCCTAATTCATTTGTTTTTTCCTCATAATTACTTAATAACCATAAAAATAATTTGGAAGTTTCTTAGCCATCAGACTATGCATCCGGATATTATAACACACATACGTCGGGCTCGGACAGATTTAGTTCGCGACAGTAAACTTGACATTGGTCGGGAGGAAATCGGTCAATTACAAGATTTATAGCCTTCATTCATGAGTGACGAGCGACGAGCAATCAGCATTGAGGTTTAAGGGCGCCTTTCCACCAGAGCAATGCTACGCGGTTGCTAAGCTACGGCTGTGTCAAACCCACCAATAAGAAGGCTTGATTTTCATACCTTAGATCGCTATAGTCCGACAAACTTATTTGAGCCGGTGACAGCGTCGCTATAGTACCTATCAAATAAATCAATCAAATTATAATAATATAATACTTACCTACTAATATTATAAATGCGAAAGTTTGGATGTATGGATGTATGGATGGATGTTTGTTACTCAATCACGTCGCAACGGCTGAACGGATCTGGCTGAAATTTGGCACAGAAATAGATTATAGTCTGGAATAACACATAGGCTACTTTTTATCCCGGAAAATTAAAGAGTTCTCGTGGGAACCGAAAAACCTCAATCCACGCGGACGAAAAGTGTATGCCTGTTTAGTTTTTATTTTTTTTTATTTTTCACGGCTAGTGAAAAATAAAAAAAAACAAAAACTAAACAGGCATAAAAATTAGTTTCAATTTTGGCCACCGGCTGAGATAAGTTCGTGGGACGATGGATGTTAGTTCAAGCGCTAGCTATTAATTGTGGGTTTGATAGACATCTATAGCTCAGCAACATAGCACATCTCTGGTGGAAAGGCACCCTATAGTGAAGAACGTGTTTTATTGCGGCCATTTTCATGTTGCTTTTAGAAAATTTGTCATTTGTCTGGTGGGAGGCTTCGGCCGTGGCTAAGGTGAGATAAGCCATCTGCGCGGGAAATTTTATAGTGCACAAGTGTGCGCGCAAATACAGGTGCACTCTTTATTCCCTTTCATAGCACGATTGGATCGAAAAGCCGATACGACCGGAGAGAGATCAGGCGTCAACTCCCTAACCGGGCTATAGTACTTGACAGAAAAACCCTACAGTCCGCCATACTCATCCAACTCTAGCCCGGAAATCGATCTCAGGACCCCGTCACCCGCAGTCGAACATGCTAACCATTAGGCCATCGGGGCAATTGTTTACCGTTGTAATTACCAAGGGTATGACTATGCACATCTTGAGTATTTTTTGCTAAGTAAGCATCGGTTTAGGTACGAGTTATTTGAATTTCAAAACTGACCGTATTCAAAAAGGCCTCAATTATTGTATGACAATAATTTGTGTTCGTAATTAATCTATACTAATATTATAAATGCGAAAGTTTGGATGTATGGATATATGGATGGATGTTTGTTACTCAATCACGGCCCAACGGCTGAACGGATTTGGATGAAATATGGCACAGAGATAGATTATAGTCTGGAATAGCACATAGGCTACTTATCCCGGAAAATTAAGGAGTTCCAACAGGATCCAAAAAACCTTAATCCACGCGGACGGAGTCGCGGGCATCAGCTAGTCCGAAATAATTTACAGTGATGACAATATATACTTATTGAATAATTAAGTTGACATTATGTATATTTATTTAATTGTATTGTTAATTCATTTGTTTTAATATAACCCACTGCAATGCCCTGACGGGGCCTCATGTATTTATGATTATTATATAATGTACATTCAGAATGCAATGACTTATATTCCATTAAAACGCATTTAATTCCAAAAAACACTTATAATTTTTTTATAATTTAATGCGTTTCAAACGATTAAAATCATTTGCTCCAACGGTGAAGGAAAACATCGGGTCTTGCACCAATGCGCACTTGGCTTCCATCCATCCATCCATCTAAACTTTCGCATTTATTATATTAGTATAAATATCGATAATCTGTTTATTAAATATTGAAAAGTTTGTACATATATTATCTTTGTACATCAATCTTTACGTTTACTGGAATTTCTATTGCGAGTTTTATTAATTTTTTTATTTTTTGTACAGCGTCAGTTTAATTTCATTTTGTGGTCATATCAAGGAGGTTCAATCTCATGCATTTCACCTAAACTATAAGTTCAAGATTATATGATTGTTATCAGTTTTATGGCCCAAATAAAAAAAACAAGTTTAGATGAGAATTGTCATCGTACGGTGACAATACACGCGCTACATCGGAGTTTGAGTTACAGAAATAACATTTCGGATTTAATCGGGATATGACATTTGGCAGCCGGCCAGTAACGCTACGACATTGCCGGCCACTAGTTATGTAGTTTTTATAGAGTTCATTGATTTTCTTCCACTTTTTACATTTTATTAACACAAAATATAAAGCCTAGTTAAAGCCTTATTACGTAAAAATCGTGCTTTAAGCGATAGTGTGCCCTCTGCGGGCACACTATCGCTTAAAGCAGTATTATTTTAAAATTTCAGTTCTTTATGTCGTACCTTGACGTCCTTAAAATAAGATCATCAACAATGCCTCAGTGTTGAACGTCTGTTACAAAAAAGGGAGACATATTTTAACTCATTTAAGGTTAAGATACGAGCGAGCAATAATAAATACATTTCTAGATGACAATTTAGCCGACAGGATTAGTTTACCGGCGATGCAGAGAATATTTTATATTATGGATTTTGTCATTTTCATTTTCATTATTATTATATCATTTTATATGTTTGTACGGGAGCATGGTGATATGGCTCGACCGTAGCAAAGGATGATATCATCCACCGAGCGGGTGTTGTGCTCGCGGACCACTGGTCCGACCGTTCATCGTTGGAGGTCGTATATACGCGTAATTCAGAGAAAGCTTCGTTAGCGTGAGTTCGTGTTCATCGTGCGCTACTAGTAATGCCATCTATCGGATTATGTGCGGACTGCGAAGTCCGCTACATCACTCCCCTTCGAGTCTGGAGGTCGTCAGCATGCAGATGGCGTTGCAAGCATCAGCTGGAGAAGTGGCGTCGTGTAACAACCAGAATAGTGGCGTTGTAGGCTCATACTACCCTGAGGCTGCGTGACCCACTTGTGCGGATGGTACTGGCGTTGACGGGCTGTGTACTGATATGCTGTGAGTATCGACTGTGCTGGCCGCCGAGCGTGTGGCTCTGTGAACGGCTTTTTGCTGCGTTGCGTGATGTTGCTGTTGGGCCGGAACATCGGTCGGCTGTGCTGTGTTGTGTTGCTGTTGCTGCGTGTTGCTTGTTGCTGCTTGTTGTTTTGCTGTGCTGCGCTGTCGTGCTGTGCTGCATTGCGTTTCTTGTTGCTGCTTGTTTGTTGCTGTGCTGCGTTGTATTGCTTGTTGCGTTGAGTTGCTGTTGTGCCGTGCTGCTGTGCTGCGTTGCGTTGCTTGTTGTTGCTGTGCTGCGTTGTATTGCTTGTTGCGTTGAGTTGCTGTTGTGCCGTGCTGTTGTGCTGCGTTGCGTTGCTTGTTGTTGCTGTGCTGTGCCTTCTGTTGATGCTGCTCTCGTCACGATGACTGTAGGGGTTTGTTGTGATGTGCGATGTTGCTAATGTCTGACGAGTGAGGGCGTGACTCGTCGGCTTGATGTGCGTCGGTGGCGGCTCTGAGATCACGTCGGCTTGTTGTGATCGTCGGCGGCAGCTGTGACATCACGTCGGCTTGTTTTGATCGCCGGCGGCGGGTTCAGATCACGTCGGGGTCACCACTGTACGGGAGCATGGTGATATGGCTCGACCGTAGCAAAGGATGATATCATCCACCGAGCGGGTGTTGTGCTCGCGGACCACTGGTCCGACCGTTCATCGTTGGAGGTCGTATATACGCGTAATTCAGAGAAAGCTTCGTTAGCGTGAGTTCGTGTTCATCGTGCGCTACTAGTAATGCCATCTATCGGATTATGTGCGGACTGCGAAGTCCGCTACATCTTTAACTATTTTAATTATTTTTGTTTTCAAATGTACTTGTAATTTAAATTTGTGGTATACACGCGCGCTTAAATGAATAAATACTTAGACTTTTTTTTTTAGTTTTGAAGATTGATAAGATACCTGGGGCCATACCGCCGACGCGTAAAGCAATACTTAAACAATATTACCCAAAATAATAGTTTGATGTCACGTACCTGGACGTCACTAAAATAAGGATAATAATTCTAAAACACAAAAGTCAACAATAATGAAACAATAAGGCTTTTAAAGCGTTTGCAGTATGGCCCCTAATTTATACCCAATTGAGTGTGTAACAATGATTGATGCAGGGGGGTTACTGCCACTGCTTAAAGCGAAGTTATTTTGATATTGTTTCGACAAATCCTACCATCACGCCTCTAAAGTAAGCTTGTTAGAATATTGTTTTTCTAAGCAGTTTTGTGACGTCATTACGCAATTCAAAATATAGCTACATCTCGCTTACTCTTAAAGCAAGGAATAGACAATGGAAGAGTATCATTCGTTCTTGCCATCATGTTTAAAAGCGTAAAAGCATACTATACTTTTGTGCTGTCATGGTAACTTTCTCAGTAATATTATAAAGAAATTGAAACAAGATGTTCTGTATCATAATGGTTTTCTAAATGTTGATAGTGACCCCCCCCGGTCTTACAATAATATCATAAGTAGGCCTACGGGCTACGGCTCTACATCAAAAGCTACGAGAATCTCTAAGGCTTGAGATCTATAGAGCGTACTTTGACTTGGCTCCGACTTTACTTACCTAAGAGTTAAAACGAGATGAACTTATGTGAGTAACATAAATCTGTCTCGTTTTAACAATGTCTTAAGTCTAAGCAAAGTCAAAGTTCGCTCTATAGATCTCACCCTAAGACTATTGTATCTTTTTTTTTTATCCACTACAAGCTAGCCCTTGACTGCGATCACACCTGATGGTAAGTGATGATGCAAGCTAAGGTGGTAGCGGGCTAACCTGTTAGGGGCATGGCAGTTATATTAAACCCACACCCCTTCGGTTTCTACACGGCATCGTACCAGAACGCTAAATCGCTTGGCGGCACGTCTTTGCCGGTAGGGTGGTATCTAGCCACTGCCGAAGCCTCCCACCAGGCCAGACCAGGGAAAATTCAGAAATTATAAATTCCTAAATTGACTCTGCCGGGGATCGAACCCGGGACCTCCGCACGTTAAGGCAACAGCGCTACACACTGCGCCACGGAGGTCGTCAAAGTATGATCTTCACTCACAAAATTGACACACCTTTTTCTTGCTAAATTTTCCCATAATCCACGTGGATTTAGTATTTTAAAATTCTATGGGAAATATTTGTTTATTGTCCGGGTTTTAAAAAGTAGCCTATGCGCTATTCCAGACTATAATCTATTTCTGAGCCAAATTTCATCCAGATCCATCCATCCATCCAAATGTACGGGAGCAAGTGATATGGCTCGACCGTAACAAAGGATGATATCATCCACCGAGCGGGTGCTGTGCTCGGGGACCACTGGTCCAACCGTTCATCGTTGGAGGTCGTATATAGGCGTAATTCAGAGAACGCTTCATTAGCGTGAGTTAGGCTCTTCGTGTTCATCGTGCGCTACTAGTAATGTCATCTATTGGATTATGTGCGGACTGCGAAGACCGCTACACAAACTTTCGCATTTATAATATTGTATAGATGGATGGTATCTGCACTGACCTGAGGAATTTCTGCGCCCTAGGGGAATGCGAAATACAAGGCCCCCCCTTGAGACAATATTGCTACAAAATAAACTAAAATAGTGGTTTCTATGATGTGCAAATATAGACGTAAAAACTGGTCGGTGGGACTTTGTTTTATAATAGGCAGTGATTGAAAAGCGCGAGCGAAGCGAGCTTCATTTTTTTAAATTACTAAAGCATTTCAGTCTGATGTGAGAGTTATACTGTACCCATACCAACGGCAACCAGATATAACTTCTGGTACCTTCAAGGCAAGAGTAAATAGGCATCTTCTAGGCAAGCACTTTCCAATCTAAACCTCACCATTGCTTTGCACTAAACATGATTTTCGTCAAGCGCAAGCCTATCTCGCAAAAATAAAAAAAAACATCCTCCAAATCCAAGCGCCCTAGGCAGTCGCTTAGTTCGCTTAAATGTGGACGTGCCGGCCCTGGATGGTAATTTATATTATTTTGGAACTTCATTGGCCTAAGTACATTATAGGAATGGTCGCCAATAGTATGATATGGTTCTAACTTCATATTCATTAGCTTTCCGCAATAAATTAAAGTTCTATTTCGGCGGTAACATCCTCAGACAGATCCGCATGATCGCGTCATTTCGCCATTTATTATATCAACTCGTAAATATATTATTTCCCACTCGATCCCGGATAAGAGCTGACGCAGACAACTTATCTTTGACTGAGACCAATTTATGACAAACTAAAGATGCCTGACTGTTACAGTGTTACTACAGTCTAACGAGATATTTTCCTACCTGTACGCGTTCGTAAAAAGTAGTCTATGTCACTCTCCACGTCCTCAACTATATACATGCAAAAATTACGTCGATCCGTTGCTCTGTTGCGGTGTAATTGATGGACAAACCAACAAACAAACACACTTTCGTATTTATAATATTAGTATGATTTCAATATATACCTGGCAACCGACGTTGCCAGGTATATATTGAATATATATTATATATTTATAAATTATAAATATATATAATTATAAATATATATAATATATTTATAAATTATATTAAATTGAATAAGAATTACATTAAGAATAATAATAACTTAGCATGCCATTCTATGGCATATTGAATGTTACTATCACTTCTTCTTCTTCTTATTTTGTTTTATGGCTTATGTTATCTAGCTCGTTATCACAACAATTGGGTATTTGACAGCTAGTCAAATCAGCAATTTCTTTTCAAACGTCAAAACGCGTGCTTAGTTCGGGATTTTGTATGATATACTGAATTGTAACGTCATCAAAGTTTGACACACTTTTTACTTTCATCGATAGTTTAAAATAGTTATTGAACATAAAACTTATTTGGACTTGGATATTACGACATTTGGGCGACCCTCTACGTCTACATAATAGTCACATTTTTTTTTAGTAGTAGACAAATACCCAATTGTGCAGTATAAACATTGAACAAAAATAATAATTGAAAATTGGGAATAAGTATTTGTCGGTGGTCTGTGGCAGGTGTGAATCGTAAATACATTAATATTATTTCCCACACGATAGGTACCGGTAATGGCAGACGGGTGATATGATTTATTTAGATCCCTATAAATTGCCACCGTCACGGTCCAATTAGGTTTAATTTTCCAACGTGAATTGTGTATTATACTTCACAAAATATAATATAACACAATATGATAAATTGTTACTAGTACTTACCTCCTAATAAATCAATTACTTAAGCATGAAAAAAAAAGTTTTTTTTGATTGCTTTTTAATGTGAACTATACCAAGTTACTAATTTGTTAGTTTAGTTCAATAAAGCTTTAACTTGCTAGTTATTTAATGCTAGATGATGCCCGCGACTTGTCGCGGATAATAATGCGGAGGGTTCACATGTCGTTCCGCGTTTAAATCGACTAAGAGTATTGAAACTCTTAGGTTTTTGTAACGATTATTAACAGATGAAAGTGATAATATAAGTACTCTCCGTGGCTCTCCAGGCACGGAGGAAACGGAAAGGCCAAATTTTAACCTCCAAATTCGGTCACCCATCCAGTTATCGACTTGTGTCAAGCGATCGACTGATATGCGTTGTCACATCACATCTAGTCCACTCGTCATGATTGTATTAGTGCAAATCGCATTACTATCGTTTAAATTTGTATACAGTACAGTAAGTCGTAACCGGCTACCATGTCCATACGGCAGTTTGGTCGGTAACGCGGCGTGAAATTGTTTGATGACGCGTTTTGTTGCTTGAATATGAATGTCGAGTCTAATGGCGGTAAATGCTGCTGTTATACGTCTCAAACGGGATCTACATACGGTAACGACTAAAGGTTTTACAGGGCACGGATTTCTCAGAGATCTCTATCAAGATTTGTAAGATAATGTGTTCTTATAAGATAGAAGCTCTGGAAATGATTTTAAAGCTATCTCCATTCCAAATTTGAGCCAAATCAGTTCAGTCATTGGGATTTGTGATGTAAAAGTAACAAACATACAAAACTTACATGCATCCAAACTTTCACATTTTATAATATTAGTAAGAGACTGGAGACTGGACTACGAGTAGTACTACCTCCTATTGTATACTAGCTCTTTATCTATGTACTTCTATACTAATACTTCTATAATCAATTTAATAATATTGTAAATGCGAAAGTTTGGATGGATGTGGATACTGCAGGTTGATTGAAAGATAATACCATCAAACCAACAAAGACATTTACGCTTTCTTAGTACAAGTAGTGTAGCGATATTTTTATTTATTCATTTATTTCAGGCAACAAGGCCCATATTATAAAATACAATAATATTTAAAGAATAAAAACAATACAATCTTAAAATACTATAAACAGGTAAATACAATATAATATAGAAAAGAGACTAATAATAAGATGGAGATTTTTCTCTCGCTTGCCTATAGCGACGATATATATGCTTCACAACATAAAGTACGTCACATATCAATACGTAACAATGGCCCCTCGTACTGTACAGTTAGTATATTGCAACGTCAGAACGACTGGAGGCGATAACTCCATCCCCATTCGACGCATGACCTGTTTTCCCAGTGATAGAGGTTTCTAAATAAATAATTATTTCACTCAAGCAAGGGTGAGTGACGTTGACTTGTTAATGAATTAAACAATGTGGTAAATGGGATTCACCAGGAGCGTTTTACACGGCTGCCCAAAAAAGGAGTGTAATGTTTTCAGAGTTCATGTATGTATGTATGTGAGTTTCTTTATTTCACCATAACTTCTGAATGCTTGAACAGATTATTGCAACGTCACCGACTGGAGGCGATAACTCCGTCTCCATTCATTCGACGCATGACCTGTTTTTCCTAGTGATAGAGGTTTCTGAATAAATAATTATTCCACTCAAGGGTGAGTGAAGTTGACTTGTTTATGAATTAAGCAACGTCGTACAATCGACTGTACGTAAGTTAACCCAAAATGGCGGTCGTCTGCGCAGGTACATCGTACTACGCTAGGTATGCTCGCGGCGCACCTCATACCGCACTTCGTTTGACACCCGGAATGTGTTTCTGCGCAGAGTTCAACTTACGCCGCGGGTATTATAAATGGAATTCACCATAAGCGTTTTACACGACTGTCCCAAAAAAAGGAGTGTAATATTTTCAGGGTTCATGTATATATGTGACTTTCTTTATTCCAATACAACTACTAAATGCCTGAACAAATTTGGATGTCTGGTGTATCGTTGGAATCCTTACATCATCCCGAGTGACACTACCTATAAATTTTTGGAAAAAATTGTTATTGGTAGGGCAGTCGGGCTGTTTTTCGGGCACCCATATCCATAGGTCCATACAAATTGTGTATTTCTACTACGCTTTTCAACCGACGTTGATGAAAGGTGGGTACAGTGATAGATGTGTATCTCGGGGAAGAACACAGGCTTCTTTAGCTTCTTAAGCCCGGAAAATTAATGTTTCCCATGGGAGTTAAATAATTTTAATCCACGCGGACGAAGTCACGGGCATCATTATAAAGTTTTTTATAATAGGTATAGTAGAATACTGCCATCCTTAGCTTGTAGTAGAACACGTCACATTTTTATTGTTTATCTGTTGTGACGTCACAACCGCCGCTGGCTTTGACACAGCCCCATTCATTCATCGCTTGACCTATTTTCGAGTATGGATGGAAAATGGAAATTTCTGAACGAATCACATGAATTGCAAGGGATTGAAAAATACCTAGCATTGGCTTGACTTACAACTACTCTCGCTCTGCGTCGTATTCCTGATTGCTGAGGGTCGTGACCCCTTTCCATTAATCACATGATGGTAGGACTTTTCTTGAGATAATAATGCAGTGGGTTCCCACGTCCTTCCGCATAGGTACGACTCGACTAAGAGTATTGAAACTATTAGGTTTTTATGTCAGATGTTAGTGATAATAACCGGGACCGACGGTTATTATCCTCCGTGCCTCGGAAAGCACGTTAGATAACGAAAAAGCCAAATTAGGACTTCCAAATTCGGTCACCCATCCAGTTACCGACTTGGGTCAACGTTGCTTAACAATCTTAATCGACTGATATGCGTTGTCGCAACTAGGCCACTCGTCCCTCAACTACTATAGAACGGCTATTCCAAACAAAAATCGTGGCCATGTTAAAATTTGTATGACTTGGAGGCAATAATATATGCAAAAGCGAGTTATAGAATATAGACTTTGAAATAGTTATACTTTCCATACTTCCATACTAATATTATAAATGCAAAAGTGTGTATGGTTTGTCTGTCCATTTGTCTGTTCCCATTTCACGGCCCATTGACGAAATAGATAGCTTGGATCCTTTGGACGGACATAGGCATTTCGAAGCATAAAGAAGCCGAACGACGGACGAAAACACGGCCATATAATATAGTTTTCGAGTCTGATTCATTATATACTCCCTCGGGTCATGAGCCTTCGTGCGCCCTCTGCCCGGGTTCGTTCGGGTAGATTTTTTTATAGTCATTTCGTAGAGGGGGTCTACGTTGTAGAGCCAATCTACATGTAAGAGCGAAAAAAGCCGAAAAGTCCCTGGTGGACTGGACACAACAAAACTTCTTTTTTATATTATAGCGAGCAACCAGCAGGTGGCTCACCTGATGTTAAGTGATTACCGCCAATGCGTTGCTGGCTTCTGAGTTGTTTATCCGGACCCAAATTGCCCCATACTGTATCTAGTCCTGAGGAAACACAGAAGATGGAAGTTGGTTCCATAATTTGCAGGTATGTGGCAGAAATGGCCTGGAACGGCTGCGCGAAACGTTCACATCGGAGGGGAACGACGTTTAATCCTGTCGAACTAGTGTGTGCAGCTTCTTATATGGAATTAAGGGACATGAGTTTCGTTATTATTATTGCGTTTTATTGTAGGCTTTTATAACATGATACCAAAAGAGTTCCTGGATTTGCCATTGCATAAATTTAAAAACTGTTAAACAGCATTATTATACTATTGATGACTTTCTCAATGAAAAAGTTGCATGGAAGCAACCGGCCTCGCATCCAGTGACTCACAAGTCAGTGTAATACTTGTTATGTAACGTATGCATTGTATATTATTTACAAAGTGTAACATTTTTCTGTTTATGAAAAGAGCAACTGCTAAGTTTCTTGCCGGCTGTTCTCAGTAGAATCAGCCTTCCGAACCGGTGGTAGATAATTGTGACTAATCATACATGGCACTAGTTGTCCTACGTCAAATAAATCATTTCATTTTCATTTTTCATTTTCGTTAGGAAGAGCCGCGTTACGTACGTCGGAATGAAGCTACGAAGTCGTTTCTGTTTATTTAAAATTCAGACGTTATGTGTGGACTGTTACAGGCCCAAAATAACTGAAATCTTCATTAGTCAATCTGATTAATTGTTATGAGATGGCCCTTAAAGATTTCCCAACCCAGGTGGATTTGTAAACTCGACGTGACATGTTTATTTTTTTCAACCGAACTGGTAACATTACAGACAAAATATATTAGTTATCAATGATATTTATGTAATCATTTTGTGTAATTTTCAATGAATGAAAATATTAAGCAGGAATTATGTTACAAAGTTATCTAATCTGCATCGGGAAATTCAAATAACGCAGTTTAGTTAGTAATACGGTAATTTGGTAGTTTTACCTGGAAAGTTTCTCAGGAGTTTTGAAAATTAGTGTATTTTTATAGATTTCGACGTGCTCTTTCCGAATTTTTACTTTGCCACCCCGTATCTTTGCCGCTCGCGCCGCCATATTGGAAAAATGGCGCCCAATAACAGTTTGTTGACAATAACTCCTTTCGGACTAATTTTACGATGAAAATAGTTACAAATTATGTAGTAACCTTTTTTCTGTAAAATCAATAGCCAATCAATACACCCATTTCAAAACTCCCGAGAAACTTTCCAGGTATTTTGAGCGCCAAAGTACCGTATTATAGAGTTTAGAGTAATTAATAGTATGATAAGTAAATTAATAATTTTGTTTAATACGGTCACCATACTTTTATGTTAAGTATTTTAAGGTTTAAAGTTTTTTTTATGCGAGTGCTAGGAGTAGGTGAAATTACTAAGTCAATGGCGCAGTGGATATCGGTGCGGTCTTACAAGTAAAAGGTCCCGGGTTCGATCAATTCGACGAATATTCACTAGAATAGGCAAATCTGGGCGACTAAAACATTGCCAGCTAACGGATTAGGTACCTACTAAAATATACACTATCCAGATCAGTAGAAATTAAATTAAGACTAGATGAACGGTACAAGTTTAAAGAATATGCAGCAAAATGTTTGGATCAAACCATTAAAAAACTGCATCAAGGCAGGTTTATCGCTGTAACGGATGTACTCGTAAAATATTAAATATCTTTGAATTTTTATGTGTAATCTGGCAAAATCTAACTGCAGATACAGCTGAAATCTAAATTATTGTAATACTAAATGATGCCAACGACTTCGTCCGCGTGGATTAAGTTTTTTTACTCCTGCGGAAACTTCAGTTTTCCGGCATAAAGTAGCCTATGTCCTTCTTCGTGGTGCAAGCTATCTGTGAACCAAATTTCTTCAAAATCAGATGAATAAATTCGAGTACGATTCTCCCTCTAAGAATGAAAAGATTTCAGGCCATAGTCCAGCGGTTTTTTTTAAATCATTCTAAGAACCTGTAATATTTTAATAAACTATTGATAATATTTAAGTACGCCAGATAAATATTTTACTATCAACTAAAATATTCAACGCGTGACTTTTATTCCTGAGCTATTTATCATAACAATATGGTCATAGAAAATGCGGATGGAAAAGTTCGTTTTCCACTGATTCCGTGCGATTTAGTTAATAAAAGCACAGTATAACTAACGAGATACGTTTTTTATTAACAGCCCATCATAATAATATAATATTATAAATGCGAAAGTGTGTTTGTTTGTTGGTTTGTCCTTCAATCACGCCGCAACGGAGCAACGGAGCAACGGATTGACCTGACCTACTTTTAATCCCGGAAAATTAAGGAGTTCCCGCGGGAATCAAATATACTTAAACCACGCAGACGAAGACGACGCTAGTAAACGATAAAAGCTTGCAACCTTAGTACTAATAAGACGAATAGTCAGAGCGGTACAGTAATATTGTTGTCTCTTTCAGACTGCGCCTAACAGTACCAGTTTTATGTAAACTAATATATGGCAGTGATAAGAAGCCACGGCCAGGAGGCCGTGGCTTCTTATCGGGTGGTCAGGGATTCGATTTTAAGTTTTTCTGAGTTAATATCACTTGCTCAGTATAAAGGTAAAGGAAAACATCGTAAGGAAATCTGTATGCCCAAAGAGTTTTACAAGATGTTCTCGAAGGTGTATGAAGTGCCAATTCGCACTTCCCCAGCGTGGTGGACTACAGTCAAAACTTCTCATTCTGACAGGAGACTGCAATGGGTTAAAATGGCGATAATATATAAATCATACTAATATTATAAATGCGAAAGTGTGTTTGTTTGTTGGTTTGTCCTTCAATAACGCCGCAACGAAGCAACGGATTGACGTGATTTTTGGCATGGGTATAGTTGAGGACCTGGAGAGGCTACCTTTTATCCCGGAAAATTAAGGAGTTCCTGGGGGAATCAAAAAAACTTAAACCACGCAGACGAAGTCGCGGACAACAGCTAGTATGATATAAAATGTTAATGGTTCTCTCAATTAAAAAGGAATAGTTTATTCTGCCTGCATAGCCTTTGTCTTTTGTCGCTTCGGTTGTCCAATGGATAATCGACCTTAGTGACTATTTCTTGATGCGGCAGTTTTTCTGCTCGCGACTGTACAGTAATTTCACAAACAGCTGTGTTTCAGACAGTTTTATTGCCTTCACACTAGCAATAAAGAGTTATACAAGAAAAGGTGGGCTTTAGCAGGAGATTTATTTTCAGTTTCAGGAATGTCGGAATTATTTCGCATTTATGATTTCAAATATTATGCTAAAGCTCTGCGAAAGCAGACAATCATCTAAATCCCATTGCCGCCTCAATACTGAGCACGCCATATTCCAACACGCTTGCCAAGACGTGTGGGTTAGCAGATTTCACACATATTTGTGAACTAGCTAATGCCCGCGACTTCGTCCGCGTGGATTGAGGTGTTTTGGTTTCCGCGGGAACTCTTTTATTTTCCTATGTGCCTAGTAGCCCATGTGCTATTCCAGACTATAATCTATCTGTGTGCCAAATGTCATCCAAATCCGTTCAGCCGTTGGGGCGTGATTGAGTAACAAACATCCATCCATACATCCATACATCCTTCCATCCAAACTTTCGCATTTATAATATTTATTTGATTATTTGAAAGTGAATTATTTATTAATAACAATATAATTTACTACCTAATATAAAGTAAAACATATAATAATATATACAATTTCTTAAAAAATCTTTAAAATCTAAATTAAAAACTAAAAATTAAAAATATAATCTATGCCGCTGATATTATGACATTATAGCCATTCAATATATTGTAGCATAGACTTATTGTAACATTAGGTAATTTGAATGTCACTTGGTGAGTTGGTCTACAAAACCTGACGTTATTTGTAATTAATTATAATTCATTATTTATTTATTCAATGTAATTCCTATGACGAAACATGTATGGTCGAATTTAGTCTTTTTCATCCTATTGTACAATGTTTCCTGCAAATAAACTATTTATTTATGAAGTGTTATTCTAATACTAGAAAATACTTGGACTATGTTATTTAAATATCTAACTACAAAAAAAAGATTGTATGTCAGGGTTGCCTGACTGGATGTGCTGTGTGTAACTTTTCATACTGTAACCATCATTGTAACACATATAATTCAGACAAATAAATTATATTCTATTCTTTTCATTACTATAAACTCGCGGACTTGCACGTGTTCCAATACAGATTATTTAGCAAGTGATAATGTTAACTGTATTGCACATATTTTATGTATCTCCGAAAAGGTAGAGATGGGTACAGTAGGGCTAGCATTCGCACGACGAGTAAAATTATGTCTTATTCGTCGTCTTATGGCTTCGGCCGTGGCCAGTTACCACCCTACCGGCTAAGATGTGACGCCAAGCGATTAAGCGTTCCGGTACGATACCGTGCAGAAACCGAATAGTGGTATGGGTTTAATATAACTGCCATGCCCCTAAGATCACTTACCATCAGGTGAGAACGCAGTCAAGGGCTAACTTGTGGATAAAAAAAAGGAAAAGCTCTACAAAATATGAAATAGTCCAAGTCCAAGGGTGCTGTAAACTCTATATCTAAAGAGCATGAAACTCTAGAAGCTTTTATTAGTCGTTTAGTTTTATTGGCCACTTGTTGAGAGCCCTCGCCGACATAATGGGAACAGATTCTTGTGAAGTGCCTACTAACCGACATCTAGGATCTTTATAAAACAGAGAAATCAGTAACTACTACATCTTTATTTCGTGATCTATTTTATATGTACACTAGCTGATGCCCGCGACTTCGTTTGCGTGGTTTAAGTTTTTTTGTTTCCCGCGGTAACTTATTAATCTTCCGGGATAAAACGGAGTCTATGTCACTTTCCAGGTCCTCAACTATACCCATGCCATGCCATGCCTCACGTCGATCCGTTGCTACGTTGGGGCATGATTGAAGGACAAACCAATAAACCAACAAACAAACACACTTTCGCATTTATAATATTAGTATGATGACTTAGACGAATTAACCACGGGACACATGATATCGTCCATATTCGCCTTACCCCTCTAGCCGCGAACTGGGCAGTTTCGCCATTAATTATCATACTGCGTTGTCATAGTGATCGATTTTTTCATGCAAGTTATAGTGTCAATAATTGGACAGAAAAATGACAAGGCACATTCCCCTCGCCCCGCAAAAGTTAGTCGAACGTGATTTCATACATTTTTATTAAGTTTCCCATCCCGTGTTTATTTCATCGAAGCTGCATGACTTTGGATAGAAACGACCTCCCTGGCGCAGTGTTGAGCGCTGTTGTCTTACCGTAGGAGGTCCTGGGTTCGATCCCCGGCAGGATAAATTTAAAAATTTTAGGAGTTCTGAATTTTTCTGGTCTGGCCTGATGGGAGGCTCCAGCCGTGCCTAGTTACTACCCTTTAGGAACCGATTAGGGGTATGGATTTAATATAACAGCCATCCATAGCCCTTGGATGAAATAAACACGAAATAGGAAACGGAAGATGTATGAAATCACGTTCGACTAACTATTGCGGGGCGAGGGGAGAGATGCCTTGTCATTTTTCTGCCCAATTACTGACACTTAGTGCATGAAAAAGTAGATCACTTTGACAACACAATATCATAATTAATGGCGAAACTACCACAGTTCGCGGCTAGAGGGATAAGGCAAATATGGCCGATATCACGCGTCCCTGGTTAATTCGTCCAAGCCATACCCATGACGGCATCGTTGGTCTAGTGGTTGGCATGTTTGACTGCGGCCGACGAGGTCCCGGGTTCGAGTCCCGGGTTCGAGTCCCGGGTTCGAGTCCCGAGTCGGGCCATAATTGAGCATTGGGGTTTTCTGACTAGAAATTCTCAGTACTAGCCCGGAGTTAGGAAGTTGGCGGTGTTCCACCCCCGTGCTTCGGACAGCACGTTAAGCCGTCGGTCCCGGTTATTATAACTAACATGATAATAGTCGTTAAAGCCCACCAACCCTCATTGGAGCAGCGTGGTGGGTCTAAACTCTAATTCCCTCTTTCCTATGAGAGTGGAGGCCTGTGACCATCAGTGGCAAGTTAATGTGCTGTAGTGGTGGTGGGGATACACATAAAAGTGTCTAGACTGTCTAGTTATATTATATACCTATGTCGTGGACATCCAATGAATAGACGACGCGACGTCGGTTCAAAATTTCCTTTTGGACGAAATTGAATCAAACCAATAAAATTTTATGACCGGATGCTGCGTCATCTTGGTTCATGCACCCCGGATCCATCATACGCCGCTGTTATCAAATAAATTAATATGATATCAACCGGCTAGTCTAATGCTAGATATCCGCTATACACTCATGTCGTAATTTCAAAGTCAAATTCAAGGAGATCTTTTTTTAATTCGAATAATATTTACCCATTACTCACTAGATGATGCGCGCGTCTTCGTCCGCGTGGATAAGTTTTTTTTTTGATGGAACTCCTTGATTTGTCCGGGATAAATACTAGCCTATGACCTTTCCCGTGATGTTACCTACCTCTATATTAAATTTGGTTCTTATTAAATATTCTCAGGGAATGTTGGCTGCCAGGATTGGAATTAATATGAACCAGTTCAATACTCTATTAGTTTATTAAAAGTCCACTCCACTCACGTCGCTCAAGTTCCATTTTCATACAACTTTCGAACCCCTATTTTTCGCCTTAGGGGTTGAATTTTCAAAAATCCATTCTTAGGGGATGCCTACGTTATAAAAGCTGTATGCCAAATTTCAGCCCGATTCGTCCAGTGATTTGAGCTGTGCGTTGATGGATCAGAGGTGCAATTATGTAAGGATTGCCGATCAAATCGTCAAAGTTCGGCTTCAAAGTAAAATAAATCATAACATTGAATTAGAGCTCAATTCTCATACTTTAGGTATGTACGATACCCTAAGCGTATGAGAATGGATACACGAAATTGAGCTCTAATTCAATGCCGTTATGGTTTATTTTACTTTGACGCCGAACTTTGACGATTTGATCGGCAATCCCTACACAGTTTTTCTTAGATCCTTTATTTAGAAGACGCTCACACGAGCGGGCGGTTGTCGTCGCTACACAAATAGAGTGTCTATAATGATAGTCTAATGCGGAACTCGGCTGTTCTCGAGTGTCTCGCCCTTGAACGTAGCGCCAGATGTTCACTCTCACGACACTCAGCTCTTAGAAAACCAAGAATTCACCTAGTTACCTATAAGTTTCGAAGACCTCCCTGGCGCAGTGTTGAGCGTGGTTGTCTTAACGTGCGTAGGTCCCGGGTTCGTTCCCCGGCGGGGTCAATTTGAGAATATAATGTAATTTCTGAATTTTCCCTGGTCTGCCCTGGTTGTAAGACCCACTTTGGCTGATTTCGGTTATTTCCTGTATCTGCGTTTTTGTCACTGTTATGAACCGTGAATTTATGATTTTCGAAAAAATCATAATTCTGTATTTTTGAGATCTAAGAGGCCAATTAAAAAAAAATATAATAGTCATACGCTGAGTTGTACGAAACACATTCAAAAATTTAAGTGGCAGTTAAACTAATTTAAGTGCAAGATTTGTATGAAGTCTTGTGATTAAATTAGTTTAATCAACACTTAAATTTATCAAATTGTTTCGTGCAACTCAGCGATAGTCATTTATTTATTAAATATAGGTACACTGTAGGTACACTTATTTTCGTCTAAAAATTACATAAGTAGGTACTTAAAAAGCATGATGGTGATAATGGGTAACGATATCTTAAAACTAAAGCTAATAAAGTTCATATTCGTATATTTTCATTTTTCACGTAGGGTAAAACAAAAGGGTACCTAAGTAAAGTTACAGAATTTCAAGTCAAACTTATGAACGTCGAATACCCGGGCACGGTATGCCTTTGAACTTGCTTTTATCTGGTTTAAATCCCGAGGCATTCGCTTACAACAAAGCTGTCAATGTTATTTACTTTTATTTTCACTTTTTCTATTCGATTTTCGTCTTAAGTGTCACCTTAAGCTTGCAGCAAAACCAACCAACTTATTTCCTTAAATTACGAAAGAGCGAAAAAAATGATGTGCTGGGCTAAATGTCCGCGTCACTCAATTTCACATGGAGCGCGCACACTAGCACGAAAGGAAATAACTTCGTTACCTTACTGATACAATGCTGACGTTTTGTACATCTCTTAGAACGAATACTAATCAATCAATAGATCTTTATTCAAACTTGGTACACTGTACACTGTAATTTTTGAATGTCTGTAAAATAATACAGGTAAGGCACAAAGTTTTTACGTAAGTAGAGCACGTAATTAACTTGCATAACTAACATTTGCATACGATACGCGACTTAGAAGAGTCAAGACTGTTTATTTTTCGTAGGTATAGGTTGGTTACTCATACATCGCGACATAGTACGCCAGTAATACTTACAAGTGTAATTGTGGCCTTAGGCATGAAGGTGATAATAATTTATTTACGGATAGGTATAATATTAAAACCATACCGTCTTCTTCAAGAAAATAAGAAGTAGATAAGTGGCATATTTTTATTTTTCTAAGTGCCACATTATAGCACCAATGTCATTCCCATTACACATTAGCGTCAGGAAGGTCAGCCATAACGCGGACGAAATCTCAGCTTAGGTATATGACAACTGGAATTCGTCGATTCCTTCTTAGTTTCAGCCATTACACACACGCCACGGATTTTTGTGAAATGTAACTGTCAATAGATATACTTCACACAGCTTTGAGTACACAGTAGAGAACTCCAAGTAGGTAGGTTTCCTCACAATGTTCTGTAGTTTCAATTTAATTGATGTAAAAGTCTTAGTTAAATTATAAAAAAGTGGTAAGTTATGTTGCAATATAAGATTGTATAGCGGGCTAGCTTTATATGAACTAACTAGCGAATGCCCGCGACTTCGTACGCGTGGATCGAGGTTTTGTGGTTCCCGCGGGAACTCTTTAATTTTCCGGGATAAAAAGTAGCCTATGTGCTATTCCAGACTATAATCTATCTCTGTGCCAAATTTCATCCAGATCCGTTCAGCTGTTGGGGCGTGATTGAGTAACAAACATCCATCCATACATCCAGACATCCATTACATCCAAACTTTCGCATTTATAATATTAAGTAAGAAAATTCGATGACCTCCCTGGCACAGTGTTGAGCGTTGTTAACTTAACGTTGGAGGTCCCGGGTTCGATCCCCGGCAGGGTCAGATTTCGAAATTTATAATTACTGAATTTTCCTGGGAGTGGCTATAGTTACCACCCTACCGGCATAGACGTGCCGCCAAGCAATTTAGCGTTTTGGTACGATGCCGTGTAGAAACCGATTAGGGCTGCCATGCCCCTAACAGGTTAGCCCGCTACCATCTTAGACGGCATCATCATTTACCATCAGGTGAGAAGGAAGTTAAAAGGGCTAACTTATAATAGACAAAAAACCCATACCCGGAATCGGTTTCTACACGGCTTCGTACCGACTACCGGAACTCTTGGCGGCACGTCTTTGCCGGTTACATGGTAGCCAGTAGCCACGGCCGAAACCTCTCGCGAGACAATAGCCTAGTAGTTAAGAGGCCGGCGAACGCCGCTCGCAACTTCTATTCGAACCGCAAATAAAAATTTTCCAGTGTATTGCTATCTCTTTTTTCAATGGAAAATTTATTTCTTTAATACTAATAAAACATATATATATATAAAAATGAAACCCGTTTTCCTTGGTCACGGCATCACGCGTGAATGGCTGGACCGATTTCACTAATTCTTTTTTTGTTGTATTTGTTATTATTAGGAGAAGGTTCTTACGGAAAAAAATATTAAGAAAATCTCTCAGAAATATTGAAAAATATACATTTAATTTTGCATACTAAGGCGGTACGAAGTTCGCCGGGTCAGCTAGTATAATAATATATACAATTTCTTAAAAAATCTTTAAAATCTAAATTAAAAACTAAAAACTAAAAATTAAAAATATAATCTATGCCGCTGCAATGAGGCAATGTGCCCAGAACGCTGGCTGCGTTACCCCGCTGAATAGCCAAACTTATATATGTTGGCCGAGGTAACTGCCAGCCCTCCGGTTACCTGTGGACTCTGAGACGAGAAGATAGATCCTTAAAAAAGGATCTAGCATCTTCGCCCCACGACCCCATGGTTTCAACACCAAAAGGCACAAATATGAAATTATTTTCTATAGTTTCATATTTGCGCCTCTTGGCTCTTTCTGCATTAGTGGCCGCCGCCCCCGCCGTCATGGAGGTCGCCTGCAAGTGGGACAACGCCAGCGCATCCACGCATGTGGCATCTCAAACAAGCGACCTTCCTAGCTTCCACGGAACCAAAGTCATCCCGTCAGGTCTCTTACTATTCTCTCAGTCTCTTCTCTATCTCTATTTGGCTTATGACGCATGATCGCGTGCAAGCGCGATAGCAATGTGAGCGTACAGAATTTGTTATACATTTAGTCTTGTTCCGTGAATACTGAAAACCTACCAAAAATGAGAATGAAAAATTGTTGTGTTTTTAACTTCGTTTTGTTATTCTGTAACTTGACAATATAGGCTATGTTCCTGATCAATTAGTATGTGAGATATCGTTGGTTAATAATATAATATATGAAACAAATAAGGAGAAAACATGTCATTCATGTCGTAAAAACATACAAAACGCCACGTGCTTACTTTACATTAAAAAATTATTCCAGGGACCTAGATAAACACAAGTTCAATCTTAATAATAGCATAATATGGTGGAAATATTCTCGAATAAAAAAATATTTTGGTATTACGTTTGTATGGGCAATTCACCCTCCGATGGCACCTTAAGACATTACGACGGCACGGTTTCAATTACCGTAAAATAGAAGTTAATTAGCTTCTAAAAGCTTAAACCCGCGAGCTAAAGGGAGCAAAACATCCAGTCTCTATACTATCTTTTATAACGGATGTCATTGATAGGAATCTCATTATTAGAAGCTTTACCAGGAAGGTCCTTTCACAGACTATCAGTTTAATTAAACCGGATTCTTTAGAACTTTTTAATATATATTTTTATCCAAATACCGGACCGTAGCTTCCAAAAGATTTTTTTAAAATCTACAGACAGTAAATTCATTTAATCTAATAACTAATTAAACTCAAACTAAAAACCCAAATTATGTTTATTTAAAATTGATAGGTATGAAGTGAAGAAAGTGTATTGTGTATAACCTACACAGTACACTTTCTGAACATCAAGTCTACAAAGTATAAGAACAAGTAATCATAATTTAAAAAAATATATTGGCAAGCATATTGACTGCCGATAGAAGTGAAAACGAATATTTAATAATTTTTTAAAATAATTTTTTTTATTAAAAAATCCTTAAAACGGAGGCATTAAAGTTTAATTACAAATGTTCTATATTCATATTTATGACCATAGAACATTAAGTGCTCAACGCGGCTAAAGTAGTTTACACTTCAAAAATTAAAAAGCACGACTGCCGCGGCATACTGAATTTTGTTCAAAAATTTTATTCAGGAGTGAGGCCAGTGTCATTTAGGAGGATGTGAGGAATCTCTAGATACTCCATACATCCAACTCTGTTCAGGCATTTAGAAATATTTTGGAAAAAAGAAACTCACATAGATACATACATGAACCCTGAAAGTATTACTCTCCTTTTTTGTGAAAGAATATTTAAGGCGAGAGTTAGTACATACGAGTAGGTACCAAATTTGAATAGGCATACTTTGAACTTGAACTGGTCTATCATAAATATGTGGCAGGAAACACAGAATACCTCAGTTCGTATGAGAAACGTTTTTGATTTACACAATGACTGAAATCATGTCACATTTTCGTGAGAATAAATCTCATATTACAGTCAAGTCTAGCGTTCATTCGAACCCAGTTTACAAAGATCAAAGGGAAAGGCGTCACAATACCGGTGTGAAACGGTATTGAAATTGGCAATAGATAATAGAATTTTCTTCCAATTTTATTTACTTGTATACGGAATCTTCAAAAGATTTTCTAGGTTCCGAAAAGTCATAAAAACTCATTTTCTTTTTAATAAATGTAGGTTTAAAAATATGTCGTCATTACCTATAGTTAAGCTGGATATTTTGTGTACTTCTAGACAGTAGATGCTTGTAAAATTACGCCAATTAAAAATATTGCCCTATATGCAACATAATAATTACTATGCAATGTACCACTGGTAATACTTAACTTCAATATAAATTAATACAATTTAACTGACTGTAGGATAATAGTTATACCATTCGGATTTTTATTTACCTTCATGCAGTCATCGATTTACCTTTGCACATTTGCAATTATTTAACCATCACTGATTAAAGTTTTCAACAAAATTCCGTCAAGGAACAAGTTCTCTGTTGTATAGCTGTATATAGACATATAGAAGCAAGCGTCTTTTTGCGAAGTCCATAATAACGAACAAGCTTAATTCTATATAATCCGCTAAAACAGACAAAACGTGCGAAATTTGTGATACGTACCGCCAGCGTTCTCGTTACTAAACAATGTACGTTTCAATCCGACGCTGGAGTATCCTCAGGAGACATTGACTCTACAGTGTAGAGTTTTAGAGTATATTTTCATCTTTGGCTTTAAATTAAATTTTTGGAGCTTGTTTTGTACCCCAATAAGTTCTGAGAACGCTTATTATCCCTGTAACTTCATAATGGGGCCGTTTTCCCACTCAAGTTTCCCATCCAAAGCATTTTCCCCATAGCATCCGCCAGTACGCTTCGAACTCTGGAAGGGGACGGTCGTGCTCTCGAATGCTATTTCCCTTCAAAACTTCGCGGGTAAAAAGTTTAGTTTAACATAAACTGGACACTAACTAAACTATAAAATGATTGTGAGTAAAAAGTAGTCTCTATTTACTTGGAGTTGGATAAATTAATTGGAAAAATGGCCCAAATGGATATTGAAGATAGTATCGAAGGTAAAATTACGGACTTAATTAAAATTCAACAATGAATTTGAATACCTGGATTCTAATTTGATCTTGGAGTAAGGGGATAATTGTGGCTTATATCTAAAGAACCAGTATAAGTTAATTATTCAGACTTATACTTTAACAGATAAATTTTTCATTAGCTTATTTTCACGACGGAACGGAGGCGGTATAATGCGAAAGTGTATTTTTCTATCTGCTACGCTTTAACTGCTCATCTTTTAGAATTTAATTTTTGGCGGTTACATTTCGAGGAATCAATCACTGTGCAATAATTAATTGTAATATTTTTTTTCCCGTATATTTAAAATAGTTTATTGAAAATAACATTAGAACTTAATGCTAGCTAGCCTAACCTAATTACTATATAAATCATGCCCGCGTGGAATGGTGGCAAGAATGCCGGCTGCATTTCCGCGCAGGACAGCCAGGCTGATCCTTTGCGTAAAAAATGAGCCAGCCCTTCTGTCACCAGATGAGGAAATTAATCGCGGTGAAATATCTCGCAAAAAAGCTTAAATTTGTAGTAGTCAGTATTTGTAGAGAAAGTGCTACGCTACAGCTGTGTTACAGACATACAGCGTAGCATATTATGCGTAGAGTGTAGAGGTTTATTGATGGTTTATTTGAAGCCTTCAATAACAGCTAATGTACAAAATTCGTCGCAATACTCGCGTACTATAATATATAATAATATTATAAATGCGAAAGTTTGGATGGATGAATGGTTGGATGGATGGATGGATCGATGGATGGATGTTTGTAATCTCAATCACCAAAACGGCTAAACGGATTTGGATGATATTTGGTACAGAGATAGATTATTTAACGTCTGGAATAACACATAGGCTACTCTTTTCCCGGAAAATTAAAGATTCCCGTGGGAACCAAAAACCTCAATCCACGCGGACAAAGTCGCGGGAATCAGCTAGTCTATTATATGTTATTATGTTAAATTACTATATTAAATCATAAGTATTGTATATTTTGATATTTTTAAAAGAGCAACCGCCGAGTTTCTTTATAGTTCTTCGCAGTAGGAATGGCATTCCGAAATAGTGGTAGATCCATTTGACGATTAAAAAGCGCTTGTAAAAGTTTATTTGAAGAAAAATCATATGAATTTGAATTTAAAATCCTTACCACAAGTTTCAACAACAATTGTTCAAAGTTACATCGCAATCGGACGAATGGTTAAGGAATGCATCTTTTTAAAATAAGTTGGGAATTCCTCGGCTTCGCCTCCTTCCAATATTAAGTACTTGGCAGTAAATTGTATGGAATGGAAATGCCTCCCACATTTTCTGTAGTTACTATGACCACATGGCCATATGGTAGGGTAGACCAGGAACTGAAAAACAGGTTCATAAATAAGCAAATCTGTAACCGTTTTCAAATGTATTTTTAAATCTATTAACCCAAAACACTTATTTTTGTGTAACAGAAATGGAAGCGTTTAACACTGTTTAAAGTGTCACCGGAATAGCGACGTTCTGACGACGAATAAGTTTCAAAAAACAGTGTTTAAAACACTTAAGTTCGGTTACTGTTTCAGTCCTTAAATAGTACGCTATGACATAGATACACAGATGCATTGGATGGGTTGCAAAAAGCGTCGTTTAAAAATACACTGAACTTTTATTATTTCGTGAAAAAATACCCATGTGTTTATAAAAACATTTTCCGCCGTTCGTTTTTTTCGTTTCAATAAAATTATATTGTAATATAGCCTGAGGGTAATATGGACCAATAAATCGTTATCTAGAAATATGAGTTGCTTAATAATAAAATGTAACAGGACCGGCATGATCAAACCGTACCTTGTCGTATACATATTTAATGTTTAACTGCCTCGTTGGTCTAGTGGTTAGCATGTTCGGCTGACGAGGTCCCGGGTTCGAGTCTATTCGGGTTAGTTATTTTAAATATTCGTTTTCACTTCTATCGGCAGTCCCTAATCCCTATGACTGCCAATTTTTTGTTATTGTTTGTTAATTTAATTTAAAGCAGACGGTTCAGATTTGTATGGGGCGTAGGCCAAGTCTTGTACAAGCAGAGAAATGAAGGAAAATAAAATACTAGACCAGTTTTTATTGGTCAAATCTACGAATTCGTCGTAATTTCAGTGGTAAAATTATTTAATCTTTCCAAGTTATGGAACACTCAACATGAGTGGGTAACAATGGCGGATACATGTATTTGACGTTTTCAAAAGAAAAACACGTTATTTTGACAGTGACTGTCAGAAATGATGTTTGATACATTTCGCGCCTGCTGCCTTCTCTATGGCTGAAGGTTGCCATCTTGGAAATGTATTGAAAACTTGTTTTTTTTTTGCTCGTTATTTAGGTACTTTACACTTCTAAATTAATATATTTTTAATACAATCTATGTATTTTCCTCTATTCATGGTAGAGTGAACAAGAGCAGGCCTAAAATGAACCTTTTCCTTTAATTTATAGTGTGTTTTTTATTGTTTTGTATTTTTAGTCCTTTTTTTGTTATGTATGTAGGTACCTGATAAAACGAATTGGGAAACTGTAATGTCTCATCGGGTATGTCCTATCAATAAAAATAAATAATAATTATTATATCTCCCGCGCAGATGGATATAATGGATGGAGAAAAGCCTCCGTGGCCGAAATTCGATCGGACATTATTGTTACCTATTGATAATTTATTAATGTTTTATGAGTACTTATATGTATATTATATCCTACTAGATGATAAGTTAAATTTTGTAATGCTGTCCCTTTTTGGCAAATGCATATTGTAGTTGCCAGAAAGGGACAACATTAAAATATTTAACAAAATCAATTTAAGAGTCCTTGTGCAAGTGAGCCTTAGTGTGAGATCTATAGAGCGAACTTTGACTTTGCTTAGACTTAAGACATCGTTAAAACGAGACAGATTTATGTTACTCACATAAGTCCATCTCGTTTTAACTCTGAGTAAAGTCTGAGCCAAGTCAAAGTACGCTCTATAGATCTCTGCATATGTGTGAGATCTATAGAGCGAACTTTGACTTTGCTTAGACTTAAGACATCGTTAAAACGAGACAGATTTATGTTACTCACATAAGTCCATCTCGTTTTAACTCTGAGTAAGTAAAGTCCGAGCTAAGTTAAAGTTCGCTCGATATATCTCAGCATAAGTCCTTAATTTTTCGGGATATAAAGTAGCCTATGTCTTTCCCCGGAATACAACCTATCCCTGTACCAAATTTCATGAACATCGGTTGAACAGATGGGCCGTGAAAGCGTAGCAGACAGACAGACAGACAGACGGACAGACACACTTTCGCATTTATAATATTAGTAGTATGGAAGTATGGATTATCAACTAGATGATGCCTGCGACTTCCGTTGAGGTTTTTTATTTTTTAATTTTCCAGGACGAAACCTTTGTGCTTCCCCGGAATGCGACTTATCTCTAAAACAAAATGGGTCAAACCGACAGCCATCCCAAACAAAACCAAACCCATTCGTCAAAATCGGTTGAAAAGATTGGCCGTGAAAACGTATAGCCGACAGACAGACATACACACTTAATCGTATTTATAATTTTAACATGGATTCTCAAATTGCCCCTGGCGGGAATCGACACCGGTACATCCCATTTATAATACCACAGAGCTCGTCGCGATGCCAGGGAGGTCGTCATTCGGTCAGGTCGCTTGCGACCTTTGTGCTGGGTATGCCTCAGTTTTCCTACGTCGTGTGCTAATGTATTTTTATCTAAACACTATACAATATTCTTTAATGTTTCCTTGTACCATTACCACTAATAAAATCAAATAATTCACCACTAAAACCCCCTTTAAAAGGTACGAGGAAATAAACGTACCAAATATCAAAAACAATTAATCGCAGTCAACTGAGCCAAACAATACAGCGATTAGCTCTTGCGAAACAGAAGTACCTAAACATAAATTGACAGGAATTTAAGCTTTAATCCGTTGAATTAAAGGTTGTCGTTGACAGACTTAACGGTAATTCAGGTTGGTCCTCTGCCAAAGTAGTGTGTTGCGTTCATTAACTATTTTCACCTTGGAGACTATTGCAGTGTCAATGTGAAGAGTCAATGTAACATGTGTGTTGAGTCATTTTAGAATGATAGTTGGAATGAAAAGCGGATATTCTACATTAAGTGCCTATTCAGATGTACCATACTATACAGTGGCAATAAAAAGGGGCCATACGTTTAAAGCAATACTTTAGCATTATTACTCAAAATGACACTTTGATGTCACATACCTTGACATTCCTACAATAAGGATTATAATTCTTTAACACGAAAGTCAACAATAATGAAACAATAATGGCATCAAGCCTTGGCAGTAGGTAGGGCCTCTGGCCGTTTTTTTATTTAAACTAATTTTATAAAGAGGTAATGTTTGTGAGTTTGTGACGTTGTAGGGGGTAATCTCTGGATCTACTGAACCGATTTTGAAAATTCTGGTACCAATAGAAAGCTATATTATTTGTGAGTGTCATACATAAGCTATATAGTGGGAATTTAAAAAACTTATTTCACGCGGACGAAGTCGCGGGCATCTGCTAGTATGAATATAAAATGTTAAGTGATTACTGCCGCCTATGACACAGGGATGGTGACATTGACAACCCAATCAATAATTAACGCGCTTCAGGAAGTTTGTATGAAATACATAGTTGTGACGTCATCCAATTTCAATCAATATAGATATAATCATTATTATAATAATAGAGGATATAGTAGTGTAGTACTCATTCAATATAGTAGTTTAAGTTTATTGGATAGGAATTAGAATAATAGTACGTAGTATTAATGATCCTTTGTAGTTTGTAGACATATAAGTACTTCAATTTACTATTAAACAATAGTTTTTAATTGTCGAACTGGCTTGCAGCTACGTTATTTTTTTCCGTGGTGTCACCTGAATAAGGGTTCCGGCTGAAAATCAGCGCTGTATGTGTTTGTGCTTGCACTAGACATGCAGCATTATGCTGAGCCTGGACCATTTTTCGGGTTGTGCCACACGTAATGCTGTTCATTCCTGCGCCTCATTCCTGTAATATAGATAATATAATATCTTCTCTAGATTGTGAGGTGCAGTGGTGATCTATCTCTTTAGGTATCCTATTTATGTGTGGCACAATTGTGGAAATAAATGTTTTTTCTTTCTTTTTCTTTCTTTCAATTTCAACGCACTTATTTTCTTTAAGATGGTTATCAAATTAAGTGGACTCAAAACAACGCGTATTAATTGTAAACCTTCACGGTTTAGCCACACTACAGATGAACGGCGCGGCGCGGCGCGGTTTGTAGCGGCAAATATATTCTTTGTATGAGTTTGTATGCCGCAAAGCCTGAAGACTAAAGTCTTCAACGAGTGCGTCCTGCCGGTAATGACGTATGGAGCGGAAACGTGGACACTGACGGTAGGCCTCGTCCACAAATTAAAAGTCGCTCAGCGTGCTATGGAAATATAATATTAAAGTATTAATATTAAAGTATTCGTAGAAGAACTAATGTGACCGACATAGCTCTGCGGATTAGCAAGCTGACAGGCAAGTGGGCAAGTCATATTTGTCGCAGAACCGATGGCCGTTGGGGCAGACGTGTTCTGGAGTGGAGACCTAAGCGCAGTGCGACCTCGAGCTCGCTGGTCCGATGACCTAAAGTAAGTTGCGGGAAGCGGGTGGATGAGGAAGGCGGAGGATTTGTTTTGTGGCGCGCTCGAGAAAACGCCTATGTCCAGCAGTGCATACAGGCTGATGGATGGATGGATGGATGGATGAGTTTGTCATCTGTCATCTTGAGTAATATTGCTTAAGTATTGCTTTAAGCGTTGGCAGTATGGCCCCTGGAAAGGACGGCCAGTGAAGGGGGGAGGTTTCAGTCCGTAGGACACCGAGAAAGGTGAAGTCGGACGTATCACCAAATTTGGCTGGCATCCATGAGGATTTCCTCCTCTCCAGGAAAAAAAGTATGGCCTCTAGAGTGTGCCGGCTGAGGTTGAAGTGAGTGAATGAGCTTACTACACATTTGATTGTACAAAGGCGTGCCGCCATGATATATACCACTCCTTTATTGCAGTTGCCGTCATTTACGACTCACAGAGATACATTAAGGCGATTGAAATCGTGTTCCGGGGACGATATAAATTAACCTTTTTCGGTAAAACTACAATGTTTCGTAATCTGAACCTTGTAAGAAGGACATTTTGATTAACTTATGGCTTAGTTGTACATGGGTATGATATGCCCGCGATTTCAACTGCGTGGATTGAGAATGGATGGATGTTTGTTACTCAATCACGCCAGAACGGCTGAACGGATCTAGACAAAATTTGGCACAGAGATAGATTATAGTCTGGAATAACACATAGGCTACTTTTAATCCCGGAAAATTAAAGAGTTATACGCGCGGGTGAAGTCGCGGGCATTAGCTAGTAGTTCATATAGTATAGTAAATTACTATATTATTCTAAAGTATAGTTCATGTACTCTTTATGCTCTATTCTCCATAAATAAGGCATGTCTTTTAGAACAACAAAACTTTTTGAATTTTATACAGTCTTTAAATTAAATTTATGCAATGGTAAATCTATGAATTCTTTTGGTGCCATGATATAAAAGCACCTATTAACGTAACTATTAATTTAAGATATGGACCAACATCTAATAGTTTTTTGAGCCCTGAACGCAATAACATTAATATGAGGAGATTAATATCATATTTTATAAACGAAATTAGTTAGCTTATTATTAGAATGAACAAATTCCGATAGCCGAGCTCAATGGCCTAAAGACTGAAAATATTCCACTTATTACTCCCTCCACACCGATGCATAGTTCTGGAAAGGTTCCAATTATTTGTAGACAAAAATCCTTAAAGTGAAAAGTAATATGGATAAAGATCATCTAAATTTTAATGAATACTAGACTATGTCTTTCCCCGGGATACAACCTAGGTATGTCTGTACAAAATTTCATCAAAATCGGTTGAAAAGATAAGCCGTTGAAGCGTAGCAGACAGATAGACAGACATACAAACCTTAGCTTTTATACCTAATATTAGTATGGATTGTAATTCATGAATTTTTCCAAAAGAGCTACAGGAAAATCATCCTTAAACCAGTTAAGATAAAATGTAGTTCAAATACTGCTGATTAATTATTTGTTTTACAAGCGTACTCGCAGGGACGAGTTTCTAAAATAAACTAGTAGTTAGTAAGCCTTTGAAACGAATCCAGTAAATGTATTAACGTGGGTTCAGTAATCCTATTTCGGATTCCAATGGGCGATCCTGAAGGTTTTAGACATGCCAATGTAATTTGCTAACATGATCACACTAGTTCCAGTTTCAAATATCAACCCCCTATTTCAGCCCCTTTTGCAATTGTAATGCTAATATTATAAATGCAAAAGTGTGTCTGTCTGTGTTGTGTGTTAATCGCTTAAAGCAGTATTATTTCAAAATGACAGTTTTAAGTCACGTACCTTGACGTCCCTCAAATAAGGGTTATAATTCTATATTTAGTACACATGTATAAGCACATTGATAAATTCAAGAAGAAAAGTGATTGTCATAATGTCAATACTAGAAATAAAAATAAACTTGTAATGCCTGTTTCTAGGCTTATAGCAAATCATTTGTTGGAAACAGTGTCCGCTTCTACAATAAGCTCCCAGAAGACATGTTGAAGATGTCTCTGAATAAGTTCAAAGTTAATGTAAAACGTAAACTCATTGAAAAATCTTATTACCATGTAAAGGACTACTTAAACGACAAGGAAGCTTGGCAATAATTTGCGCTAATGTCTCTGATACTTCCTTAGTTAAGATGATTTGTGAGATGGTGATAGTTAAAAAAAAAACCCGGCTGAGTTTGTTGTGGGCTCTTCTCAGACCCTCGTAGCTTTAGTTTTAAGATACCGTTACCCATTATCACCATCAAGTCTTATTCCTTATTATTATTATAAATATGACGTTCAGAATGTGTACTTTGTAGGTACCTATTATTATTATTATACTATATATAGCTCAATTACCACTCACTGACTCACTCACTCATTGACATAATTGTTCTCCTAGAAAGAGACAGAAAACGATATAATGATGTACGGGAGATGTGTTCGGGTGCGGGAGTCGAGTAGGGAAAAATTATGACATTTCGGAAAAACAAGATGGCGGCCGACGTGATTCTTGCAGCTCTTTTGTTTTCCAACCGATTTCGTTACAAATCGCAAAGATTGAAGAAACTAGGAAACGATCAATAGAACGAGTAGAAAAAAGTGGAAAAACAAGATGGCGGCCGAGCTGTAGTGTTTTGAAATTTTTGATTTTTCGACCCCGAACCGCGGCGCCACAGATCCGAAACGGCGCGGTCGAGCATGATTTTTTTTTCTCTTTTCGCCTACAGCTATCCTGTATTTTGACAGAACGGGAATAGTTTTTAAAAATTCAAGATGGCGGCTGTCGGGGCGGCCGTTCGGTCTGAGGTACGAAAAAACGCAATTTTAAAATTCAAATTTCTCACCGTTGGCAACGTCGGAGCGATTCGACTTGTACGGGGCGATTGTGTGTACAGACTCGAAGTATGGATTGGGGAAAAAAAAATACCCCATTTCTCGGGAAATTTTTAAGATTTACCCCAAAAATAAAAAAATCGAAATACGAATTTTTTGCAAAGTTCGAGTATGAGCGATCACGTGTCCCACTTGTACGAATGACGTTTGGGTGTTTTTGTCGCCGAGGTCTGGCAACACTGGAATTTATCAAAGTAAAAGTGATTTTCGACAGGGTCTTTTTTCAGGGGCGATCATTTCGGCTGGGTGCGAGCGAGATGAAAAATTGAAACGTCATCAGGAGCGGTATATCCTGTAGCTCACGGGAAAATGATGAAACTATGTAAAATGTTTCTGTGAGACGAGGTGGCAGCCATTTTGTATTATTTTTGTGTTTTTGAAAATTTCGATCATGATTTTGAGGCAGTTGGCAACATTTGGGAAAGTTGACATGTATGGATCGATTGTGTAGCTCGACCGGCAGTATCGAGATATCTAAACAGTGTTGCCACATTATGGGTAGTTTTCGAGATTTTCCCCAAAAATGTCCTCCTGTAAAATTTTGTATGAAATTTTTTTTTGTCACTAATGGCTTCGTATAAAAGTCAGAAAATATAACATGAAGAAAAATTTGGACACTGCTGATGATTGAGGATTTCGGAGACGGGTACAGGGCACGGCCAAGGTATTGAAGATAGGTGGGGGGTCCTCGAACTAATGTCACTCGGAACCTCATCCAATAGACAAAGAGCAAAAAAAAAATTCAAAATGGCGGATAAAAGATGGCTGCCATACACATTTATTTGGTGTCTATCTCAGAAAGTATAAAAGATGGAAGAGTGGTTTCTTGGCAAAATATGATCAGGACCTGAAGGTCTACTTGATGAACAGGAAAAAAATTCAAGATGGCGGAATTTATTTTTCCATAGCAAATATATGGCCAATATTGAAGAATACTACAAGACTGTGTGACTGTGATTTTGATACGGTTCCGTTTTACCCACGACGGGGCTCCCTGCGATTACAAAACAAGAAACTGGTACTAAAATTTTAAAAAATCGCCATTTTGAAATTCTTTGTTAATTGACCGATTTCGTTTAAAATCGATATTGAGGACTCTCTGGGGTTACAAAACAGGAAACTGATACAAAAGTTTTAAAAAATCAGCGCCATTTTGAAATTCTTTGTTAAAGGACCGATTTCGTTCAAAATCGATATTCACGGCTCCCTCTGATCACAAAACAGGAAACTGATGCCAAAGTTTAAAAAAATCAACGCCATTTTTAATAATTTTGCTATAATCATAATAAATGTCTGTACTACTTGTAAGTCAAACCACAACCCGTGAGCTGCTTTAGCAGCTCGCGCACAGGGCGAAACACTAGTTTTGAATAAAGATGCTTTGAGTTTGAGTTTGAGTTTATAACACGAACGTCAACAATATTATGACAATACGGCTTTAACTTTAAGCTATGTTAGTGTGTCCCCTGGGCTCATGTTAGTATTTATAGCTTTAAAGCTTTCTGTCATGTTATTATTTGAGTGGATGAGGCCTGAGGCGTAAAGATTTTGTGTTCGTTCAGCAACAATTTTGAATTTTTGGGAACTTTTATACCCATGCCTCGAGGCATTATAATTTGTGCCTCGTGTAAACTGTCATTGTGTCTCGTGTAAACTGTCATTGTTTCTCGTGTAAACTGTCACTTGTGTGCCTAGTGGGAGATTATCTTACCATTCGATCGCCTCAACGTTAACTACGATCTGCAGGCCGTGGGAGTTTACGTTTTCGATCGCGACAATATTAACTACCATTTATATTGAACTAGCTGATGCCCGCGACTTCATCCGCGTGGTTTTAGTTTTTTGATTTCCGTTCGAACTCCTTAATTTTCCGGGATAAAAAGTAGCCTATGTCACTCTCCAGGTCCTCAACTATACCCATGCCAAAACTCACGTCGATCCGTTGCTCCGTTGCGACGTGATTGAAGGACAAACCAACAAACAAACACACTTTCGCATCATACTAATATATTAATATTATAATAGCGAAAGTCAGTTTGTTTGTTGGTTTGTCCTTCAATCACGCTGCAACTGAGCAACGGATGGACGTGATTTTTGGCTTGGGTATAGTTGAGGACCTGGAGAGTGACATATAGGCTACTTTTTATCCCAGAAAATTGAGGATATCCCGCGGGAATCCAAAAAAACTTATTCCACGCGGACGAAGTTACGGGCATCAGCTAGTTTATAATATTTTTATATTGAATTGATCGGGCGCCAATTGTCAAGCTATTGACAATTCCATACAAATCTTAGTAAACGTTGTCACGCACTGTATGGAATTAACTATTAAGCGCTTGGAATTAGCATATCTTTTATATGTCACCACTCACCGTAAGCAAAAATATGTCGCATGGGTTTATTTACGAGGTTTCGAGCTCGACGCTTTTATCCCCGCAATACCTTTATCAAATTGTCGAGAAAAAGCCTGCATAAACCGCTAATATATTTTAACCGAATTAAATACCTCGACAGATATAAGAGGGCACGGTTATTTCGATCACGGGATTTCGCTTGAGTCCTAATTTCTGTTCAGATGTTTACTTTTTTACTTACCTACTCACCTTATAGCTGCACACACTAGTGCGCCAGAACAGAACGTAATTTCCCTCCGATGACAACTTTCCTTTTTTCCCTATTCATGATTGGAATGATTCTTTTTGACGACTTTCCGGGCGCAGTTGTGAGCGCTGTGGTCTTATAGAAGGAAGTTCCGGGTACGATTCCCGGCAGGGATTTTCTCTGGTCTGGCCTGATCAGAAGCTTCGGTCGCAGCTAGTTACCACCCAAAAGCAAAGACTTACCGCCGACCGTACCGATGGAACTGATGAAAGAGCTCATTAAAAACATCAAGGAGCACGAAAAAGTTAAGAAGCAAGAAAGAAACAGGAATAAAACGAAAGACGAAGGTCAGATTTTGGCTAAGATTGAGGAAACCTCAAGACTTCTCCTAGAAAATGGACGGAAGATGGACGAATTGAAGACAGTAGTTGAAGAGACACAAAGAGCAATCATCGAAAAGACAGCATACGCGGAAGTGGCGGCAGGAAGCCAAAGCAGGGGCATAAACCCGGATCAGGCACCCCTACACTCCGTGGTAGTCTCCTCGAGATGCGAAGAGGAAACTGGGGAAGAAGTCCTGGAGAGGGTGAGAAGAGCAGTTGATGCAAAGGAGGGATGGGTAAAGGTAGAGAGAGTGAGAAAGGCTAAGGATAGGAAGATCATTATGAGTTGCAAGACGGAACAGGAGAGAAAGAAAGTGAAAGACAGGCTGGAAGCCGCGGGGGAGGGCCTCATCGTCGAGGAGGTCAAGAACAGAAACCCGCTTCTGATTCTGAGGGACGTACTGAAAGTACATGACGACGCGGAAGTCGTCAGAGCCCTCAGAAACCAGAACCGGGAGGTTTTTGGCGGCCTCGACAGTGAGGATGGTTCACTTAAAATTAAGTATAGACGGAAAGCGAGAAACACACACAACTGCCACATCATTTTAAGTGTATCGCCCATGATATGGAGGACGGCGATCGGCGGAAGGAAAATCCGAATCGACCTCCAAAGGGTTACGGTGGAGGACCAGTCGCTGCTGGTGCAGTGCACCCGATGTTTGGGGTACGGCCACAGCAAGCGGTTCTGCGAGGAGCCTGCCGACTTGTGCAGCCACTGCGGGGGCCTGCATTTAAGTGCGGAGTGCCCAGACAGACTGGCGGGGTCAATGCCAGCTTGCACAAACTGCAAAAGAGCAGATATCCAGCAGTCCAGCCACAATGCCTTTAGCAGTGATTGTCCAGTCAGAAGAAAGTGGGATGCTCTGGCTAGGGCAACAGTAGCATACTGCTGAGGTGGTTCCACTAATTAAACTTGCGGACGGCTGGCACTTAGTCGAAGGCCTCACGAGATTAGACCACAATTGTATAATGTCAGCAGTATCACAAAAAACCCGGAGATGCACGATCCGCAGTGCAGCGCTGATTTGCAGGGGGGTAATCGCAGATCCGTACCTGAAAAGAAAAGAGAAGTATGGATTAGCGGTCATAGCAGAGCATCTTACCTTGATAAATGGGGACGTAAAAATTTGTCTGAGGGATTTAAGGGGCGAAGACAGTACACAATATCTGCGAACAAGAACTTTAGCGGAAACTTTAAACGAAGGCAGTCATGATGAACATGAACCCCCGTTTAAAATGAAGGAGTTAGAGATTGCTGTCAAGCCCTTTAACACCAACACCCTGGAACGAACGGAAGCATTTAAGTTCTGTTCTGTTTAACATAGATATATATTTGCTATGTATTATAATAATATGAGAAAAAATATATATAGTTTAAACATGAATATTAATAAACCAAATTATAAACAATTTTAATTCATAAAAAAGGGCTCTGATCATCACGTCAGAGGGATACTGCATAAATAATAATAAAAAAAAAAAAAAAGACTTACCGCCAAGCTATTTAGCGTACGATGCTGTGTGGAAATCGATAAGTATGTTTTCTTTGGGAAGTTTTGTAGACTCTCTGGAAGAACTTTCTCTAGCAAAATCTTCTTACAGACTAGGACAGGGCAGGATAAAACGCCTCTGCGATACGCTACCGCATTTTTTAAATTTTATTTCCTTATTTAGAAAGAAAGAAAAATCATTTATTCAACTTGTGCCTCGTACATAAAATCAAACTATAAAATTAAGCTATGGCTTTTCCACCCACATGGCACAAGATGAAAAGGCCCCGACTCAGCATTAATGCTGCAGGTTTTGAAAGCAAAACCTGAGCGCTGGTATTCTGCCGGAACCCAAACGAGTGACACGCACGAGCTCAACAGTCTTCGCAGCCGTCTGCAGTAACGGGATGAGTGTGATAAAATGGAATAAAATAAGATACGAGTATGTGAGTGAGCCCTTGGCCCTTGACATATTAGCCCTTGATTGCGCTCTTACCTGAAGTGATGATCCAGTCTAAGATGGTAGCGGGCTAACCTGTTAGGGGTATGGCAGGTATATTAAAACCATACTCCTAATCGGTTTCAACATGCCATCGTACTGGAACGCTAAATCGCTTGGCGGCACGTCTTTTCCGCTCTGGTAATAACTGTCGTCGGTTATGCAGTCGGTTATTATCACTAATATCTAATAATAATACTAACAAACCTATAGTTCACGCGCGAGTTGAATGCAGAGTAAATGTATGGTGACACATACATTTACTCTGCATTCAACTCGCGCGTGAGCTGTAAGAGTTTAAAATATACTCTTAGTCGAGTCTTATCAAAAGTTTAGTCGAGTCGTATGCTGAAGGACGTGGGAACTGGGAACCCACCGCATTATAATCCCAAGAAAACTCCTAACATTATGTGATTAATGGAATTGGGTCACGACCCCCAGTAATGAGGAATACGGCACAGAGAGAGAGATAAGTAACTGATAACAGCTAAGACATTGATGACGATTCACTTCGGTTCCTATAGTGCTGAAAAACGGTCTTACCACAAAAAAAAATACAAGTTTAGAATCGGTTATGTTTTGCAAGTTTTTGCATTCGTTTGGAGCGAAAACCCACTAGACAAACAATTCAGACTTAATTGTGGACAAAAAGTTCACTTTATATCTTTCCAATAGAGGATGCTGCGAAGGCCCACCACGCTGGCCAAGTGCGGATTGGCAGACTTCACTTACCTTTCGAGAACATTATGAAGACCTCTCGGGCATGCAGGTTTCCTTCCGATGTTTTCCATCACCGTTTGATAGTGATATTATAATAAACACACATGACTTCGAAAAGTTGGAGATGCGTGACCGGGCCCGGGGATCGAACCCGCGACCCCGTATAGGAAGTCTTAACCACTAGGCTATCGCCGCTTATGATCCTCACTAGGTACTACTACTAATATTGAAAATGCAAAAATGTTTAATTCCGTCTGTTTAATTGTGAATTTCACAATAGGGATAATGAACAACTCAATCAAATCACCAACTCTTTATCAAACTTGCAAACGCGCCTCTAGCATGGAAGTTAGTATGAAATATATCAAACTAGCTGACGCCCGCGACTTCGTACGCGTGGATCGAGGTTTTGTGGTTCCCGTGGGAACTCTTTAATAAAAAGTAGCCTATGTGTTATTCCAGACTATATCTATCTCTGTGCCAAATTTCATCCAGATCCGTTCAGCCGTTAGGGCGTCATTGAGTAACAAACATCCATCCATACATCCATACCTCCATACCGACATCCATACATCCAAACTTTCGCATTTATAATATTAGTAAGATAAGAAGTAAGATAAGATAAGAAGAAGTAAGATAAGATTTCAACGCACTTTTTTTCTTTAATCTATGGTTTTTTTTATGCCCGACCGGGAATCGGACCCAGGACCTCTTGATCCGCAGTCAACTATGCTAACCGCTAGACCAACGAGGCAGTCGAGGCAACGAGAATTTCATTTTCAGTAAGAAATTATTTATATTTGACAAAGGCATCACCCTTATTGACGATAGCGTTCCGTTTGTCCACAGAGGAGGAGGGCACAGAGCTCGAGCTGGAAGCTTTGTACAGGAGGTACTGCGTGCGGCTGAAGCACGCCCTCTTCATGTCGGCTCTCGGTGTCACATTGCTCTGTAGCATGGTGCTACTTTGTGCTGTGTGTGTGCTACATGCCCATGTGAGTATAAACTGGTTATTTTGAGAAATCTTTGAAAAATATGTCTGTGCTACCACCACTACGCGTCTATCCTGTCACAGCTAGGGGTATAAAAACACGACTTTCCTCCATATGTTACCAACGCCTGCTCTCTTACTTCGGTCACATCATGCGACGTGGGAACGACACGTTGATTAGAAAAGCTTATAGTGACGGGAAACACCGAGGGCAAAAGATCGAGAGGCCGCTCACCAACCAGTTGGTCAGACCAGCTGAGGGACTCCAAGTGCATATTTCACACCATTGTAAGACTGCCCTCCGATAGAACCCGATGGAAAAATTTAATCCGCACAAGGTTGCAAAATCCCCAGGACCACGATCTTCAGCAATGAAGGAACGACTGGAGAGAGAGAGAGACCACCACTACAGTTCATTAATGTCCCACTGCTGGCTGCCACTCTCATAGGAGAGAGGGAATTAGAGCTTAGACCTACCACTCTGGCCCAATGCGGGTTGAAGGGCTTTTACGACTATTTTTAGTGTTAGTATATGTTAGGTTGTGTTAGTATATGTTAGTGATAGGACCGACAATTTTACGTGCTCTACGAGGCTCTGGGGTGAAACACCGCCAACTTCCTAACTTCAGACTAGTATCAACTATTGTATCCATCAGAATGGCGGGTGTAGGTTTTCCGATTGCATTAAAACTTTACTGAATAAATGTACGATAAATGTACGTAATTGTACTAAATTATGGATAAATGTACTTTATCGTGTATTGAGAAAACTTGAAATTAAAGTGAGCAGCCATCCTGACGTCAGAATGGCGGGTGTACTCTTACATCTTCTGCATATAATAACTTTTTTTTAAATGTGGCGTTATTGTGCTAGTACTGAGAATTTCTTCTGGTAAAACCCAATACCCGGGATTCGAACCCGGGACCTCGTCAGCCATAGTCGAACATGCGCAACACTAGGCCAACGAGGCAGTTGAAAAATAAAATTATGCTCTAATGTCCTCCCGACAGAATTTTACGCCACGGCGGTCCATCTCTGGAGATAGGCCATCTGCGCGGGAGATATTGTAGTGCACAAGTGTGTGCGCATACACAGGTGCACTCTCTGTTCCTTTACTCTCATATCCCGATGGTACGGAAAATCCGACACGACCGGAGTGAGATCAGGCGCAGGACCGACGGCTTAACGTGCTCTCCGAGGCACGGGGGTGAAACACCGCCAACTTCCTAACTCCGGGCTAGTACTGAGAATTTATTGCCAGAAAAACTCAATACTTGTTATGGCCCGACCCGGGACTCGAACCCGGGACCTCGTTGGCCACAGTCGAACATGCTAACCACTAAACCAACGAGGCAGTTATGCTCTATACTTCATACAAAAGTCATAATAAACTGTTAATAGAAGACAAAGTACAAAGGCTTTTTTATCCCGAATAATTAACGATTTTCTTTTTTTGTCACTGCGACCTGAAAGTCTCTCAAATCCATCATTTGGCGCAAGCCTTGCTGCCCATCGCGGAAATGCAGCCAACATTCTTGCTACACCATTTCACGTGGGCATGATTTGTATAGTACCAAATTAGATTAGGTTGTCTAATTGTAACGTTTTCTATTAAAAATTTAAATATTAAGACCTAGAGGAAGAATTATGGTTTTAAATTTGATTCCCACGGGAACTTATCAATTTTCCTTTTTTTTTTAACGCTGGGAAATGCATTTAGGCATCCCCACGGAAATAGTGCAAGTAGCCTGCGCTCCTGCCGGAGGGGTATGTGGGACTCACTGTCGGAGCAGAATACCCACTAAAACCCAGCGGACCGTAGTAATCGGGCGGTACAGGATCACTTATCAAAATTTTAGTAAAAAAAAATTTAGTACACGTGCATAAGCACATTGATAAATTCAAGAAGAAAAGTGATTGTCATAATGTCAATACTAGACATAAAAATAAACTTGTAATGCCTGTTTCTAGGCTTAGTAAATCTAGCAATTCATTTGTTGGAAACAGTGTCCGCTTCTACAATAAGCTCCCAGAAGACATGTTGAAGATGTTTCTAAATAAGTTCAAAGTTAATGTAAAACGTAAACTCATTGAAAAATCTTATTACCATGTAAAGGACTATTTAAACGACAAGGAAGCCTGGCAATAATTTGCTCTAATGTCTCTGATAGTTCCTTAGTAAGAATGTTTGTGAGATGGTGATAATAAAAAATAAAAAAAACCCAGCTGAGTTTGTTGTGGGCTCTTCTCAGACCAGGGCGCGTTTGGAACCCTCGTAGCTTTAGTTTTAAGATAACGTTACCCATTATCACCATCATGCTTTTTAAGTAATTTTTAGACGAAAATAAGTGTACCTACAGTGTACCGATATTTAATAAATAAATGACTATGACTATGACTATAAATTTTCCTAACCTAACCTACCCATTAACCAATTTTCACTAAAATCGTAGCAAACAATAAAGCGTAGCAAACAGACAGGCACATTCCCATTTATAATAATTTTGTATGGATTTTACGAGTAACACATACATATAATATGTATAACAGAGTAAACTGGATATTATACTGATATTTAGGTATACACAGTAGGTGTACCGCGTAGGTATATTTAAAGTGCGCCTTAGCCTGGCCTAAGATGGTTATCTCATAAGCGGCATCGAGTTAGCTTCACGTCTAATGTGATCTTGTATGCATCAGATATGCACTATAACTATTTTAGGCTTTAGGCCTTGTGCTCTTAACAAACGGCCAAGTGTGATTCGGACTTACACGCAAAGGGTTCCGTACCATCGTACAAGATTTAAATTATGTATCTACGTTTAAAATACAAGTTATATAGTATGGGCCCCCCTTTAATTCGGAACTTTATGTTATTAATCGCTTTTGTCGCTATTTTGCCCGCAGCTTCGCTCACGTCGCTCAAGTTCGATTTTCATACAAAATTCAAACTCTTTAGGGGTTGAATTTTCAAAAATACTCTCTATGGATGCCTACGATATAAAAGCTATCTGTATGCCAAATTTCAGCCCAATCTATCCAGTGGTTTCAGCTGTGCGTCGGTAGATCAGTCTTCTCCCTTCTTCTTTTATATGTTTAGATATTTATTTGTTGTTATAGCGGCAAGTGTCTAGCTATTACGATTCATGAGATGCAGCCCGCTGACGGACAGACAGACGTACAGACGGACGGAAGGACAACGGAGGCTTAGTCATAGGGTCCCTTTGGCATCCTTTGGGTAGGTACGGAACCCTAAAAACGGTGATAACCTGGAGGTTTAGACGTTTGGTAGATACCAAACGCACGGGTGGTCGGAGTTCGATAATCGGGCATGCATTTAGCTTTTATCTATATTAATATTATAAATGCGAAAGTTTGGATGGATGGATGGATGGATGTACGGATGGATGTTTGTTACTCAATCACGCCAAATCGGCTAAATGGATCTGGATGAAATTTGGCACAGAGATATAGGCTACTTTGTGTCCCTGAACTTAAACCAAGCAGACGAAGTCGCGGGCATCAGTTAGTAGTATCAAATACTGCAAAATTTTAAAAATAGACTGTTTATACTAAATTTTGAAGATTAATGTGCTTTCAAATTCCACGAAAATACTATTTCATTGATTTATATCAACTCCAAAGTGTTGAGTTGTGAATGTTGGTACTAAAAGAGATAGATTGTAGGTATCCCGAGGACGGACATAGGATGCTTTTTTTATCCCGGAAAATCAATTTCTCACGGGTATTTTTAAAGCCGTGGATGCGGACGTTGCCTATCTAGGTTTTAAAACCATACTAATATAAAAAATGCGAAAGTATGTCTGTCTGTCTGTCTGTCTGCTACACTTTCACGGCCTATCTGTTCAACAATTATAATGAAATCTGACCCCTGTCAGTTATATCCTGGGGAAGGTAATACTTTTTATCCCAGAAAATTAAAAAGTTCCCGCGGGAGTCAAAAAAACGAAGCCTCGGGCATCGTCTAGTTTCATCATAATCTGTTGAACATATTATGGGCCGTGTACATTTTCACATCATTCCTATTATGAATATGTTTGTCTCTTATTATTGTCGTTTTGTCACATTGATGTAGAGTTTTAGTTTCAATGCTTTTTCATTTCATCAAATTTTCAAATCACAACGATTCTAAAGAAGTTTCCACCACTACAGCCTCTTAACGTCCCACTGCTGGGCACAGGCCTCCACTCTCATAGGAGAGAGGGAATTAGAGCTTAGACCCACCACGCTGCTCCAATGCGGGTTGGCGGGCTTTAACGACTATTATCATGTTAGTGATAATAACCGGGACCGACGGCTTAACGTGCTCTCCGAGGCACGGGGTGAAACACCGCCATCTTCCAACTCCGGGCAGGCACTGAGAATTTCTTAATTGAAAAACCCAATACCTAACAATTTTTATGCCCGACCGGGAATCGAACCCAGGACCTCGCGATCCGCAGTCGACTATGCTAACCGCTAGACCAACGAGGCAGTCAACGAGGCAACGGGAAAGAAGTTTCACTTTAATAAAAACACGACTGCCCAGCCATATTGTTTTTTTTTCGAAAAAATTAAAGCCACTGTCACTCGGGATGATGTAAGGATTCCAACGATTTCCCATACATGCACATTTGTTCAGGCGTTAAGAAGTTATGGTGGAATAAAGAAAATCACATAATTAATGAAAAATTACAATCCTTTTTTTGGGCAGTCGTGTAATTACCGCTAAAATTAGCACACAATAGCAATATGTCAAACACGGCACTTAATTGGGCCAATTAATTAACATTTAACGCTGAAATGGACTCAATTATGTGTGCATTATGTGATATGGCGTGGAAATAGACGTAGTGCATTACATAAACGGTGATACCCTTTTTATTGTTTACGGGGGGGAAATCTTCACAAGATACCAGCTCGGAGAGCACGTAAAGCCGTCGGTCCTGCGCCTGATCTCTCTCCAGTCGTGCCTGATTTACAATCCATCAGACTATGAGAGTAAAAAGTGTGACCCAGACAACTGTGGTGGAGCATCGCGCGGGAGGCGGTGCGGCCCAATTTGAAGACCGATGACGAGTGTACCTGAATCATCCCAGCAGCCACGACCACTCTGTCAAGAGTGCACGACTGAGAAGAAGATGAGAGTAAAGGAACAGAGAGTGCAACTGAGCTTGCGCACGTGTGCACTATAATATCTCCCACGCAGATGGACTATCTCTCTGGAGATTGGCCGCCGTGGCCGATGTTCGGTCGGGAGGACATTTATTATTAGTATTGTAATATCTGGGCAGTATTTCCTGTAATAACATATGGAGCGGAAACGTGGACACCGACAGCTGGCCTCGTCTATTAACTCAAAGTCACTCAGCGTGCGATCTATATCTAGGCTTATAATAAAACTGGCACTGGACGATTCGTTTTTTTTATCGGAGGAAGTTATAATGTCGATACAGAGAGCAATATGTACATTTTTAAATTTCTATCAGTCTATGGCATCATATATTTTGACACAGTCACTTGTGCTGCTGCTTCTTCTTAGTCTTACTCCTCGTTCCTAATTCGAAAGGCCTTAAAGGACTGGTATCCAGGGCCGTAAAATAAATTAAAAAAAAAAACCTAATTCGAACCGCTCGGATATGGTTTATTTTTATGGTCGGACCTTCTAGCTTCCGTTTTTTCCTCCTCTTTTAATATAGGAACCTTCAAATCAAGAGTGAATAGGTCGCATGTTCTAGGCAACCGCGCTCAGGTCTGATTGCAGGCAAGCGCTAGCCTGAATATTTAAAAATAAAACTATAATAGTGGTTGAAATTCGAATTTAGTTTTCGTTAGTCGCATATAAATTAAAATTAACATCCACAGGTTGCCCTTAGAACAGAGAATGAACGAATAGAAAAACACTTGTACAATTGTAGTGTAAGTGCTAAAAGATCACGTAAACAAAGTGTCTAAAGTTTATCAAGGAAGGCAATGACATAAATTATAAAACATTAGCCATTTAGTTAGGCTATATCGTTGTTACATGAGTACCTCGCTGGTACTCAACAATATAGGAAAATATATATATATCAGGATGTTGTTATGTATATAGCCTAATTATAGCGTAGACCTCGAATGCACTGGAATTCAAATTATGTGTAATAGCTAGAGTAGGTACCTATGTATTTCATTTGAGCAATATAATTATAACAATTATATTACATTTATAGGTTTGAGATATTATGATAAGTTTAATCTTCATTAGGTGCCTATTCATTCCTCATCTGTAGACGTCAAAGTCAAAGTCAAAGTATGTTTATTCAAAATTTGTACCTACTTATAACCCAGTAATTTGGTTCTCAAAAAGAGGGTTACCTGGAAAGTTTCTCGGGCGTTTTGAATATTGGTGTATTTTATAGATTTCGACGTGTTCTTTCCGAATTTCCACTTTGCCACCCCGCTCGCGCCACCATATTTGAAAAATGGCGCCCAAAACAGTTTTTGACAATAATTTTACGATGAAAATAGGTATTAAATTAAACTGCAGAAAATTTCCTACGGCTTATGTAGTAACCTTTTTATTGGAAAATCAATAGTTTCATCGTACGAGAGCCGCAAACCAAAACCTAAATTCACCTTTCACGCAGTTTATAATAAATCTGTATTGGGGTGTTTTACTTTCCTTCTTTCTTAAACTAAATTTGACTAGATTTAGCCAATTCAATGTAATTTAGCTTAAGATAACAGCGGTCAATGCTGCTCCAGGGATGTATTAGGGAGGTAAGCTAAGTAAAAGCGCAAATTTGTTCACAAAAAAACCCAATTGAATCACTCCTTTATATCGAAACCTAAGCAGGTGCCGTCGTAATCCGAGAAAAACTATAATAGAACTTCTAACCATACTATAACACAATAGAGTTTGTTCTATTGGGCTTTTGATAAAAATCCGTCTGTAAGAAAATGTTGACCTTGCGACTAAGATATTTGAAATATAGACCGGATAAAAGTAGTCATTGTCATGAAGCATTTCTACTGTATAAAGTATTATGTTTACCGACCCCTGTCACTTCCTTGTGCTCGTAGAAAACTCACTAACTTTTGGCCAGTCAAACTGATAGGATATTACACTCACTAATTAATATTTTTTTAACTTATAAATAGGATTTATTTTTGAGACTAGCTGATGCTCAGACTTCGTCCGCGTGGAATGATTATCCTGGAAAATGAAAGAGTTGACTCGGGAACCAAAAAACCTCAATCCACACGGACCAAGTCGAAGGCATCAGCTAGTTTATTATATTAGCATATAGCATATGTAACTAGACCATCTAAATATCAGATAAGTACTTCATTTTACATATGTTTTTTTAAACTACGGAGCACTCGGTGGCCAACGTAATTCGGTATTTTCCGCTCTACAGTCTACATATCTTTGTCTTCCCACAATGACTCCAGATGCTATTCCGATATCCTATTATATTCATAGGACAAAGAAATTCCATCGAAATATTGTTTGATTAAATTTATTTGCCCATTTTTGTGGTCTTCTATCAGTAATTGTAATAATACCTATTTAGATTTAAATTATTGGAAACTAGCTGACCCGGCGAACTTCGTACCGCCTTAGTATGCAAAATTAAATGTATATTTTTCAATATTTCTGAGAGATTTTCTTAATATTTTTTTCCGTAAGAACCTTCTCCTAATAATAACAAATACAACAAAAAAAGAATTAGTGAAATCGGTCCAGCCATTCACGCGTGATGCCGTGACCAAGGAAAACGGGTTTCATTTTTATATATATAGATTATCAAATGGTAGGCATCCACTGCATTGTAGTGGAATTTGAAAGTTGAGTTATTAAAATCAATACCAGAAGCTATACCTTTCACTAAATCCATACTACGCCTATTCTATCAGGGGAATCTCGACCTTTCCTCTACCCGATGACATTCATGTTTCACCATTTGCAACTTTAACAGCAACAGGAGATTAACTCACATAATTTGTTATACATTTGAGGTTATTACATATATGATTAGTCGCTCCGGAGTCCACGTACCAAACATCACTACCTATATTCACTGACATAGCACAAAACATACTTTTATCTTTCTTCTCTTCCTTCTTCGCTCCACCAGGGTAGTCCCGGAATCTGTGACCTGTCTTTTTGCGTTTGAAGCAACGGATCGTCTTAGTCCTGGATTTACTCACAGCTAAAGCCGAACCTGAGCCATCTTTCGAGCCTCCGTTGATATTCCTGTGTGAACCGGTGATATGAAACTCCTTTGTCATTGTTGTCTGCTAAATTTAAATAATGAACAATAAGGCTCAATATTGTTATTAACGTCATTCAATATTATTGTGAAATGTTGTACCTACGTATAATTTTAGTAAATTAAAGCCTAGATCTATGATTTTCGGTATTTCCTTGTATTATTTCAATTTAATTTACTAAAATGGAAAAGTTTTTGAGACCGGATCGCTTTGATTGAGATTCCTCGTTCAGTTCCACTAGCCCCGAGTGGGAGCATTGAAAACTGTACGTTCAACAATTTCCTGGCGGCATAAGCTGTATCAGCTGCCCCTAATGCGCCGGCAATGTCAGACGACACGAAACTCCAGTTGCTGATAAATCATATTTCTCCACGCGTGTTTCGCTCCATCAGTGACTGCACGACATACGCCACGGCGATGACAGTTCTAGATGCACTATACGCCAAGCTTAGAAACATCATCACAGCGTGTCATCTAGTCGCAACGAGACGCCAACATACAGGTGACTCCTACTTACAAGCTCTCAAACAGTTAGCCAGAGAATTTTTTTTTTTTTTTTTATCCACTACAAGCTAGCCCTTGACTACGATCTCACCTGATGGTAAGTGATGATGCAGTCTAAGATGGTAGCGGGCTAACCTGTTAGGGGCATGGCAGTTATATAAACCCATACCCCTTCGGTTACTACACGGCATCGTACCGGAACGCTAAATCGCTTGGCGGCACGTCTTTGCCGGTAGGGTGGTAACTAGCCACGGCCGAAGCCTCCCACCAGGCCAGACCAGGGAAAATTCAGAAATTGTAAATTCCCAAATCGACCCTGCCGGGGATCGAACCCAGGACCTCCGCACGTTAAGGCAACAGCGCTACACACTGCGCCACGGAGGTCGTCAAATGCGATTTCTAATCCGTGGATGCCGAAACAAATATGAAAGACAGCATACGGGGCGCCTTCATCGCTGGAATCGCTTCGCCAAAAATACGCGAACGCCTCCTAGAAAACCTCACACTCTCTAGACGAGGCTTACAATAAGTCGTTATCGTTAGAGATGGCAGAAAGCAATTCACAAAACATCAACCTAGCCAGCTCTCAATGCAAATAACCAAGCACAACATAGTGCTGTGCTTGACCAGTATACTGAAGCGTCTCTTCAAACAACTGCAGCTACAGCTCCTAAAACAGATACATCAGGCAACAAGACTCACCGTAAATACTTCTATTGTGGAGGAAATCGCTTACATAATCGACGAAACTGTCCAGCGTTAAAAAAAAACTGTCAAAAATGTGGCAAAAAGGGGCATTACGCATCCGTTTGTCGTAGCTTACCTCGAGTAGCTTCCACCAGCTCCCCTGAAGATTGGCTACATTGAACCGCTTGTATCACGACTGCAGCACTAGCTTCTCTAAAGAAAGCAATGGTTCCTGTATATATCAAAGGTTTCAGAGCAGACGCGTTGATAGATACAGGCAGCAGCATTAGTTTTGTAAGTGAAGACTTTGCTAACTTGCGCATTTAAAAAAACGACCTTGCCAACAGATGATTTCAATTGTCTCTCTTTCTTTAACTGCACAAGTTACTGGCATTACTCGTCAAAATGAGCGGGTCGTAGTTGGATGACAGCCCACTCAACATAATGACTGCTTGAAAGTCATCCTCCAATCCAGCACCAATGTCTTGTAGCTGCTGACCGACGTCACTTATTTTATTTAAATAAGTCTGCATGTCCGGGAACCCTTCTAGTTTCAACGGGAACAATGTGCGTAACAGCCCTAGGCTCCTCGTGAGACCTTTACCTTCATAAACATTTTCCAGGTGCCTCGTATGTATTTCGCGTTCCTAATGGTGGGTTAACACGGGGGCTGCACGAGTAGGCAAATACGTACCAGCGCCTTGAGGTGCGTTTTGTCGTCCGGGCCTTTTCTTTGAACAACGGCATCCCATAAGTCCTCGTGAATTAGAAGCATTTTCATCAGGAACTTCCATGTGGTGTAGTCCTTCATACCTTTGAGCTTGTCGATTGTAACGCGCGATATTCCTCATAGAATGTCCTCACAGAATGTCCACACGATCGCGCCGCCACGCAAAATTTTTAAGGTTACTTACTTTTTGTGTTCAAATAAAATACTTGGACAAACTACAGCTGCCTGAAGGGCTGGGCCATAACCTGAAGGGATAGGCCGTGGAAATCAATCAAGAAAACTGATTAATTTAGATTATATTTTTGAAGCACAAGAAAATTACATGTTCGCCGGTCTGTCAGTCTAGGCAGAGTTTCCAGTGTATTACTTTACTCTATGGAATAATTCTATGTGACGTTTGACAATCAAAAAACCATAGACTAACAACCATACAATAGGTTTATAATAATGGTTCGTTTACACTTCCGACAGTATGCTTGTATGCGGTACCCGCGGAGATGGGTACCGTTACAAAAATTATATTGTGTTTGTGCCTTCAAATAGTCCCCTTTCCTCTACCCCGTAGAAATACTATTTTATTCTTAGACTTATAATAACGATGCCATTCTAGCGCGATTTAATACCAACGTCAGCGCCATCTATGATAGATATGGAAAACAATTAGTTTACCTTACGAACCCAAAGCCGACCACGCCATCTGGCCTAGGGGCCTGTAGACTTCAATTAGACAGCCCTATCCAACCACACGGGCCACGGCTAAAACTTACCGGGGTACAAAGTAACCTCACGCCCCACCCGGGTAAGGAGGCCACGCCTCGACGCCCGTTCCCCGCTCTCCGCCGAAGCAGACCTGCACTACATGCAATTTTCAACTCTGAAAAGTGTACGTCTGTGTGTATAAAATATTTAACTATCTTGCTATTGTCTGCGGATTCGTCCTAGTATACATATTTTATTTTCGTAACTTATTTTTATACTATACTAGATAATGCCCACGACTTCGTCAGCGTGGATTACGTTTTTTTTTATTCCCGGAGGAACATTTAATTTTTCCGTGATAAAATACGATAACCTATGTCCTTACCCGAAACGTAAACTATATCTGTACCAAATTTCATCTAAATCGGTTGAGTAGTTGGGCCGTGTAAGCGTAGCAGACAGACAAACAGACAGACAGACACATTTTCGCATTTGTAATATTATTATGGACATGGATTATAATACTAGATGATGCCCGCAACTTCGTCCACGTAGTAATAAGTATATATATATTTTTCAAATTCCCTTGGAACTCCTTCATTTTTCGGGATATAAGTAGTCTATGTCCTTCCCCGGGATGTTTACTACCTTCATACAAAATTTCATTAAATTCGGTTAAAAAGATAGCAGACAAACAGACAGATTGATTGTGTTAGAAAATCGTAATCCCGCGACTTCGTCCGCGTGGAATGAGCTATTCGTAAGAAACGTTTTCGTTCGATCGTTTTTTCTCCGTCTTACATTGCAAATCCGACATAAAATAATATTGCGGCTATAAATTAAGATGTAAGCTATCCTATCTTTCAAGTTGGATCAAACTGCACACAGTGTGCAAATTTAATTTAAAATCGGTTAAATAGTTTAGGAGCCCATCGCGGACAAACAACGTGACACGTGATTTATATATACCTATTTAGATTAGAAGATTACGCATAAACCAAGTCGTATCGGTGGTACTCAAGCGCGATTTAATACCAACCAGCGCCATCTATGATAGTTATTTCAAACTATTTTTTCACTTAGCATGCAATTTTCAGCCTACAAGGCAGGCCCTAGCCGGTTTGGTTTCTACTCGGCTTCAAGACAACCACCGGGGCACAAAATTTCCCCGCGCCCCGCCCGGGTAAGGAGGACCGTACCCCCGCTTGGCCCTCACGGGCCAAACGGAGAAAACCCACACGCGCAATTTTCAGAAAAATGTACGGCTATAAAATATGCTATTTTATCATATACAATATACATAGATAGTTAACTCGTAATTTAATTTTGGCTTTCTTTTTTATTTATTTATATTATACTAGATGAAGTAAGAAGTGAGGGACGAGCGGTCTAGCTGTGACAACGCATATCAGTCGATTGCGAAGGTTAAGCAACGTTGACCCAAGTCAGTAACTGGATGGGTGACCGAATTTGGAGGTTCAAATTTGGGTTTTTCGTTCCCTCCGTGCCTCGCAGAGCACGTTAAGCCGTCAGTCCCGGTTATTATCACTAACATCTGATAATAATCGTTACAAAAACCTAAGAGTTTAAATACTCCACGAATTGTGTGCGGAAGGATATGGGAACCCACCGCATTAGTATCCCACGAAAACTCCTATCATTATTTGATTAATGGAAAGGTGTCACGAACCTCAGTAATGAGGAATACGACGCAGAGAGAGATGAAGTCTGCGACTTTGTAGTTCGTTCGCGTGGATTGTTTTTTTTTTAATTTCCGGGATAAAGTATTTATGTCCTTTTTCGGGATGTAACCTACCTCTATACTAAATTTCATCAAAACTGGACTGGTTGGACAGATGCGCCGTTAAAGCGTAGCAGGACAGACATATAGAAAGACGGATAGACACACATTCGCATTTATAATACATACATATTAGTATGGAGTATGGATATAAAACGCATTGGTCATATTGCACTATTTAAATAATGATGTAGTTGAGCAATAACGAAGAGATCCATTTTTAAACAGACTAAAATACTATTCTACATAACTTTCGCGTAAAGAAATCAACAACTCTCAAAAATGTTTCTCTTGTTACAGGATTTATCATCACAAGTGACAGCGATATCAGTGCTATCAGTGATAATATTGATATTATCAGTGGTGCTGGCGATGGCGCTGTTACCAGCGGCCGCTGAGTGGGAGGCGCTGGCGTTGTCCGGCTCAGTGCTGGTGACTCTCAGTCTAGGCGCTGGTACACTGATGGCGACGCATCACGCTCCTTTGCCGCTATTCGCGTTGATACTGGTCAGTATATACATTGTCAGTAGCACTGTTACCAGCGGCCGCTGAGTGGGAGGCGCTGGCGTTGTCCGGCTCAGTGCTGGTGACTCTCAGTCTAGGCGCTGGTACACTGATGGCGACGCATCACGCTCCTTTGCCGCTATTCGCGTTGATACTGGTTAGTATATAAATTATCAGTAGCATTGTTACCAGCGGCCGCTGAGTGGGAGGCGCTGGCGTTGTCCGGCTCAGTGCTGGTGACTCTCAGTCTAGGCGCTGGTACACTGATGGCGACGCATCACGCTCCTTTGCCGCTATTCGCGTTGATACTGGTTAGTATATAAATTATCAGTACCTAGCATTGTTACCAGCGGCCGCTGAGTGGGAGGCGCTGGCGTTGTCCGGCTCAGTGCTGGTGACTCTCAGTCTAGGCGCTGGTACACTGATGGCGACGCATCACGCTCCTTTGCCGCTATTCGCGTTGATACTGGTTAGTATATAAATTATCAGTACCTAGCATTGTTACCAGCGGCCGCTGAGTGGGAGGCGCTGGCGTTGTCCGGCTCAGTGCTGGTGACTCTCAGTCTAGGAGCTGGTATACAGTGATGGCGACGCACCACGCTCCTTTGCCGCCTGTGTTTGGTACCTGTGTTTCATAATACATTATCAGTGGTACTGTTACCAGCGACCGCTGAGTGGGAGGCGCTGGCGTTTTCCGGCTCAGTGCTGGTGACTCTCAGTCTAGGCGCTGGTACACTGATGGCAACGCATCACGCTCCTTTGCCGCTATTCGCGTTGATACTGGTTAGTATATTCATTGTCAGTAGCACTGTTACCAGCGGCCGCTGAGTGGGAGGCGTAGGCGTTTTCCGGCTCAGTGCTGTGTCTTTTAATTTGATAACTGGTAGGATGGACATGGCAAATCACGTTGACTCATTACCCCGTTGCGGCGTGATTGAAGGATAAATCAACAGTCAAACATGGTGTAATCACAAACTAAAGGAATATTTCTTGGGCAACATAATATGAACTTGCATATATAGATTCGTGTTTATCTTATCTTGTTGCCACGAGACGTTTCTTTGGTTCCTGCGGAGACGATTTAATGCTAGATGTACCTAGTAGGTTTTTCAATAATTGTTTTTTTTTTGTTTTGTGTTTAAGAAGCCTGAGGCGCAGACGTTTCTGCATTGAGGTCAAACCTCTGTGGTTTTTTTCAATGTGTAATAACTATGTGTTTATTGTTTTGTAAAATAATAATAATAAAAAAAAAAAAAAAACATGGTTTCTCATTTATAATATTGGTTGGATTTCTTTCAAAAAAATAAAACCTAAAGGGAAGAATCTTATATATGAAATTAAATCCTCGATAGCCTTTAAATGCAAACATTTCATTTGGTAAAAACAGAAAAAGGCAGAGCTAATTTTGTTTACTCTTTCGACGGTCTCATACAAAATACATATCAAACCGTCTCTTGAATACTTTGAAAGGCTGACTTATTTATTAGCTTTAGAGTTCCCAAAGGTTGCTCTAGAATATGAAAGAGAATTCTTTCTAACAGTTTCTTAAGTTTTTTTTATTGCATGATGCATTTATATGCTAATGAGGTTCTAATTAGTGCCTGCTACACATTAGCCCAACGTACCTATCGAATTAATGAGTTTCATTTCATTCGTTTACAAGATTCTTCAAGAAGATTCAACAATCGGTTCAAACAAGGTGCCGTAAAAGATAAAAGACATTTCAAACTTATGAAATTCAGACTAAGTGCATTAGAGAGAAGATTTCCGAGATTTCCGAGGGGAAATCCGGACTGAAGAATTATCACGAAATTGCATTAAAGTGTCATAACTCGGGGCTGCTTCGAACAGTTTAATGTCGGATTAAAGTGATTAAAGCGCTTTAGGAACTGCTTGGAACTTTCAAGTTGTAATTGTTGGACTGAAAAGGCGCTGTCCTCTAGAAATTAAGCCATATCAGATAAGATTTTTCATTCCACTACAAGTTAGTCCTGTCTGCGTTCTCACATAGTGGTAAGTGATTATGCAATCTAAAGACATGTCTAAGACCTGTTAAATGAGAATGGCAGTTACGTATTTATATTCTTTTGTTGCTCTCTGAGTGAACTCAAAAATTATCGATGTGGACTATATGCTATTCATACTCGTAACTAGGTTATAATAATAGGGGTTAAAGTATGAAATTGTCGTTTTATTGTAATAGGTACTTCGAATTGACATAGAACCTTCAATGGTTTGAGATTTTTGAGTGAAACTTTTTTCACATGGTACCTATGTAGTTCTTCTTTAAAAAAAATTGCAACTTTCGATTATCGACTTTCAGTTTTTATTCAGCTTAAATTCGAGTGATTTTTGAATACGAGTTCCGATGCGGAACTAACGCGGCAGAAACAGCTCGCAATATCAAAGTTGCGTTTCGAGAGGGGACTGCTAATGAACGCACCGTGCGATTTTGGTTTAAACTCTTTCGTGATGGAAACTTTGATTTGAAGAACGAACCAGGTGAATAATAATGAATTGAAAGAGATGGTGGAAGCCGATCCGAGCCAAACTACCCAGGAATTAATTAGGCATGCTTTAACGTACCAACATTATTGACTCCTTTGCATACCAGTGAAACGTCCCCGACTCATGAATCGATCTTCACCATCACTGTTCCATGATAACGCGAGACCTCATGAAGTTTTCTCTACAGGAACTGCAATTAGAAACCATTCGTAACCCTCCGTATTCGCCAGACTTTGCTCCAACGGACTACCATTTTTTTGGTAATTTGGACAATTTTCTACGTGATAAAAAGTTTTCTTCTCAGGAGGCAGTACAAAATGCTTTCACACAGTTTGTCGAACCTAGATCACCAGAGTTCTATCGCAAAGGCATAAATGACTTTCCTATTAGATGGCAGCAATGTACCTATAGATAATAATGGTAATTATTTTGATTAAATAAATATGTTAAATTTAAAAAAAAAACGCATTTCAATTTTTCAGTACAAATCGGCAATGTCATACTTTTAATACTTTAACCGATGAACAAAAATCAAAATTTATATTGTAGGCAGTTTTTGAAGGCGGCTCCAAATTACCTAATGGTTTTTATCCAAATAAGTACGTGGGTAGTAGGTACTAAGCATCGACCATTCATCCAAACTAAGGTAGGTAATTAATGATATGAAGCCTTATATTATATTGTTATCTAAGAAGATATTTTTCTGTATGGTATTCAGTAAGTTATTAACATAGATTTGTAATGTATTTCATAGTTTCAATTTTATATTTTAGAACATATTATTATTTACATAGAATTTTAAATGCTGAAATGTGTTTGCCAGTTTATTGGTTTGTCCGTCAATCATGCCGCAACTAAGCATCGGATTTGGATAGGGCCTGGAGAATGACTCCTCCTCTCTCGAGCGTGCAGTTTTCCTTGACCGTTTGAATCAAGATATTTAAATAGGTAATTACTTCAAACGCACATAACTTCGAAAAGTTAGAGATTGGAACCCGCGACCCGTACAGGAGTTCGGGTGTCTTAACGACTAGGCTATTACCGCTTCCCAAGGTTACAGTACACTGTGGTTTTCCAGATGGTGCACACAATGATGCCCATTGCGCGGCCGATAGCGCTGGGCATGTCAGCCGCGTTGACGCTCGCGTACATGGGCGTGGCGATAGGCCTCGGCCCGCAAGGACAGGAAGGACAGTTCTACCAGCAGGTCAGTTACAATCAGCTGTATGTAAGTTGACCCAAAATGGCGATCGTCTGCGCAGGTACATTGTACTACAGAACCGAGCGGAGCACGCGGGGAGCGAGGGGTATAGTAACGCGCGGCCCCTCGCGCGTTTGACACCCGTAATGTGTTTCTGCGCATAGTTCAACTTACGCCGTGCTTACTTAGCTTTATGACAACCTCCGTGGCGCAGTGTGTAGCGCTGTTGCCTTAACGTGCGGAAGTCCGGGGTTCGATCCCCGGCAGGGTCAATTTGGGAATTTATAATTTCTGAATTATCCCTGGTCTGGCCTGGTGGGAGGCTTCGGCTGTGGCTAGTTACCGTGGCAAAGACGTGCCGCCAAGCGATTTACCGTTCCGGTACGATGCTGTGTAGAAACCGAAGGGGTATGGGTTTAATATAACTGCCATGCCCCTAACAGGTTAGCCCGCTACCATCTTAGACTGCATCATCACTTACAGTACCCGGCAATAAATATTGCACATCGACCTTTGGAAAGAGTGCAATATTTATTGCCGGGTACTGTACCATCAGGTGAGATCGTAGTCAAGGGCTAGCTTGTAGTGGATAAAAAAATAAAACTATATTATGTTGGCATAGTCGGGCTACCCACACGAAAAAAAAATGTAATGTAAAACTCATATGTTTTATGATTTATAGACTAGAGCAATCAAACTTGCTTGCAAGTGGTGATGCAGTTTAAGCTGTGCTAAGGTGGAGCGCGTTTGCCTAGAAGATGCCTTTTCACTCTTGATTTGAAGATATCAATCCTGAAAGTGAAGATAAAACGGAAGCCGGAAGAGCAATCGGCCTGAATATCCGCTCGATGGAACGTAATTATTGTATTCAACCGTTCAAATCGATACGTTAGAAATTGCTTAAATTGAACTTCCAAGATTGGTTTACAATATACATAAAATTAGTTATATTATGCGAAGGTTATACCTAAATAAAAGAGTGTTAAACGATAAAAAAACGCTAAAGACTTACTTTGTCATAGGCCCTAACTTTTATAGTACCTACATAGTAGGTACTTACCCACTGTATAGTTTCGTCAAAGACTTGTGTAGATAGTAGGCTTAAACAAGCTTAAATGCACACAGTATACCTTAGCTGTCGTTAAGAGACCACGTTATGAGAGAAGGTTTAATTCAGGGATGTTACGGAGATGTTTTTATCGGAACCGAAATCGGAGTCGGAGTTTTTAAATTTGGTTTGTCGGAGTCGGAGGTGTAAAGGTCTGGCCCCACTACTGAGGCGCGGCACGTATCGGCAAGTATTCTTCACTACTTCTAAGTACAATTATGTGGGCCCAGCTCCATACAAACTCATACAAAGGATATTTGCCGCTACGTTCCGCGCTGCGCCGCGCCTCTGTAGTGGTGCCAGACCTTAATGACAAAATTATCATGTAAGCTCGTAAGTCGTTTGTGTGAGAACAAATTAAGTTAACTGCGTAATAAAACGCATTTTCTTGATACGTTTCTATACGACCGGTAATTTTTAGGTCTACATTAGATGAACAGTTTTACACAATTCGAATTTTCCATCCATGAACATAAGTTAGATAATCGTTCTGTCTTTACACGTCAGCCGCGGCCGTCAGCGCTATCCAGTACACTCCTAAGTCCGGATAAAACCTCAGACTTAAAAGTGTCGGGTCCGAAGTCGGAACCGGAGGTGTAATATCAATCGGAAGTTCCGACTTATTGGAGTCGGGGTCGAAGCTCCGTAACATCCCTATTTTAATTACCGGACCGTCGGACCGCAGGGAAGTGAGGGCACCTGCTGGCAGTTTAATAAAGTAACTTTGCTCCTGAGCCAACACAGTTAAGACAGTGTCGTTAAAGTAAGAGCCCAAGAGGCGCAGATATAGATCAGGGGCCATACTGCCAACGTTTAAAGCCATATTGGGGCTGATTCTGTATAACACAATCTCCAAACTAAACTAAAATGGCAGCTTTAAATCTAGTTCTGTCCCTTTCCGTAGGAAGTATTATGAAAGGGATAGCAATATTTGTAATGCTCTAATTTTAGTTTAGTTTAGAGATTGTGCACCACTTGTGCACTACAGAATCAGCCCCATTGTTTCATTATTTTTTAGACGAAAATAAGTGTACCTACAGTGTACCGATATTTAATAAATAAATGACTATGACTATGACTATTGTTGAGTTTCATGTTTTAGAATTATAATTCTTATTTTAGGAACGTCAAGGTACGTGACGTCAAGCTGTCATTTTGTGTAATATTGTTTTTAAAGTATAGCTTTAAGAGTATGGCTCCAGGGACTTGAAACTTTCATTGCGCCTAACGCTCATTACAATATTTTGAAGTAAGTAAGGTCCTAGATGTTCCACGTATGAATTCTAATCTATACTAATCATAGTATATATTATAGTCTGGAATAACGCATAGGCTACTTATTATCCCGGAAAATTAAGTTCCCACGGGAACCAAAACACCTCAATCCACGCGGACGAAGTCTCGGGCATCAGCTAGTCAGCTAGTACTTATTATAAATGCGAAAGTTTGGATGGATGGCTGTATGGATGGATGGATGTTTGTTAGTCAATCACGCCAGAACGGCTCAACGGATCTGGATGAAATTTGGCACAGGGATAGATTATAGTCTGGAATAACACATAGGCTACTTTTTATCCCGGAAAATTAAAGAGTTCCCGCGGGATCCGAAAAACCTCAATACATGTGGATGAAGTCGCGGACATCAGCTAGTATAATATGCGTTGTATTTTTGTTGGTTTGTTCTTCAATCACAAATTGCTGCAATGAATCGTCGTCGTTTGATTTATTGCATGATATTGCAAAGAGCAATACATTGACTTTCTGAAGTTCGATCTATAGATCTCACACTATGATCGGAGAGTGACTTACCCGTTGTCATAATAAGCGATAGAAGCGACGCCACGCGACGCGATACGGCACCGTAGAAAATGACAGACGTATCTAGATCTACGCGACAACGTAAGCCACGTTCATTGTTTCATACTGTCGCTTCAGGTCGAAGTACGTTACTCGTTCAACTAGGACAATGGGTCAGGTTACTTTGTATCCCACGGTAGTGTTTGTCTTTTGATTCGAGTTCGACCTTCAATCATTCGGTTTGCAGCTTGCTGACTGACTTGGAAGTTGGACGTCAAGGGACTTAGGGCCAACTCAGACGACAAACTTTTGCCCGCGGAGGACAATATTAATCCATCTTCCTATTGGCTGTTACTACTCTTATAGCGGTAGATTTAGTCGACGATTCAAAAACACTAATTGTAGGCGTTAAAATTAAGTGAATTTTTAAATTTTAATTAAAAAAAATTGGCAGACCTATAGGGACTGCCGAAAAAAGGGAAAACGTTTTTTTTTAAAAATTAAAATATAAATCTTAACAATAAGGCTTTTAAGTTTAATTTCGAATGTACTATATAAGACCTTGTCTTTGTAACAACGTTAGCATGTCGCTGTTCGCGAGCATGTCAGTCACAGTCACGCGAATCCACATTTTTACCCCCTACCATAAAGTGCTCAACGCGGCTAAAGAAGTTTTCACTTCAAAAAAATAGAATTTGAAATTTTAAAAAGCTTATTTTCCCACAGCTAATCTGCGAGCTGTCCTTACTCCTTTCGGCAAGTGGCATCGGCCTCTACTACCGCGCGTTGACGGAGCGTGCTCACCGGAACACGTTCGCCGGCACCAGAACGTGCCTGGAGCAGCGCGTGAAGCTCGAGTGCGAGAGAGAGCAACAGGAGAGTTTGCTGCTCTCTGTCATACCCGCGTACATTGCTGCTGAGGTAAGTCTAGCGTACAATCGACTTTAAGTAAGTTGACCCAAAATGGCGGTCGTCTGAGCAGGTACATTGTACTACAGAGCCGAGCGGAGCATGCGCGAGGAGCGAGGGGTATGGTAACGAGCAGCCCCTCGCGGCGCACCTCATACCGCACTTCGTTTGACACCCGAAATGTGTTCGGGTGTCAACTTATTCGCGGAGTTCAACTTATGCCGCGGCTATTATCCTTACTCCTGCTATATATATTATCTGCTAACGTGCTATGCCTTTTTAAAGGATTTAAATTCCTATAAACTGTTACTTGATTTATGATAATCATATGTGTGGTGCGGGTTGTTACGTTCCCTCAAATATGGTCGAGCGAAGCAATGGCTGGATCATGCGTCATGCTCGTGAACGGGTGCCACCGGCGGGAATGGGGCTACTTTCTGTCTGCACGTCTTTGACATGAATTGAATAAACAAATTGAAGAAATCCATTAAAAGTAATAATAATAATAATAATAAGCCTTTAAGCCTCACGATTAAGTTTTCCTTGAGCCTTTTTATTTCTAATCTCATGATATTTACAATTGTATATAACTACTTTTTAGATGAAATAAGTGTTAGTTGTGTTAGTGTTTGTCTTATTCTAGTTAGTATTGTTATTTGTTGCAGTATTTGTTGGTTTAAAAGTATGCTCCTGAAAAAAGCTTATTATACTGTTGAAGATTATGTAAATGATAGAGGAGCATGGATTTGATCGCTCCAGCAATGCTGGGGACAGCGGTTACTTATGTACACATTGATATAATAATTGTAAATGAATTATTTAAAAAAAGCAACCACCGAGTTTCTTGCTGGTTCTTCTCGGTAGGAATGGCATTCCGAACCAGTGGTAGATTCACTTGACGATTCAAAAGTACTTGTAAAAGTTTATTTGAATAAAGAAGATTTGATTTGATTTGATTTGATTTGAATCACGTTAGTTTAGTTAAAACGAGACGGATTACCTATATAATATTATGTCGAGACTAATGATATTTTTTAAATATGTCTCTACTTCTATGGTCGAGACTCGAGAGTTTATTTCATACAAGTCGAGAGTCTATCAGAAGACCCAGTGGGAGTTTCTTTACGTATTCGATCGCGACAACGTTAAATACCGTTTACATGGAATTGATCGAGCGCCAGTTCCATACAAAACGATTGTGAAGACATTCTCCCACTAGGCACACTAGCTCTCACGCATCTTTGGATATTTAAACAGTGCAGTATTAGATTTAATAACATTTAGAAGGCGAAGTACTTATGCATGATTACATTATCTGGCTCCTAATTTACTTTAATTTATCTGGACGAGAATACTTACCTAATATACAATCGATTGGAGGTCTAGACCTATTCTAATTGAGGTGGTTAAATAAACTGTTCCTACTTCGCAATAGCATAAAACGAACAAAATCAAATAACTTTTACCTTTCTTATATTTAGACTTCAACATAGTGTTGCTGATTCTTTAGTGCACAACCTCTAAATTAAAATGACAGCCTCTTATCTTACTTCTTACTATTATTATATATCCGAAAGTTTGGATGGATGTATGGATGTTTGTTACTCAATCACGCCTCAACGGCTGAACGGATCTGGCTGAAATTTTGCACAGAGATAGATTATAGTCTGGAATAGCACATAGGCTACTTTTTATCCGGGAAAATTAAAGAGTTCGCTCGGGAAATCTCAAACCACGCAGACGAAGTCGCGGCCACTCGCTAGTTAAAAATAGGTATAGCTTTTCATAATACTCCCTGCGGAAAGGGACAGAACTAGATTTAAAGCTGTCATTTTAGTTTAGTTTAGACTTTGGAGATTGTGTTATACAGAATTGGCCACTACCTACTTACCTTAGTTATTATCTGCAAATTGCACTCTTTTACAGACAAAGGTAAGCTTCTGTCAGAACAAACGGACTTTTATTATGAATTTTAATTCAAAACTTCAAGCTAGTTTAACTAAGATTAATGTAATACGGCGAGATTGCTCCAGCAACTTTCATACAACTTTTCTAATGAAGGAACTTTCGCTGCAACACAATAGGCGTTAGCTAGCTGCATTGTAGATTATGTAACTAAAGTCTGTGCCAATACAGATGAGATATTTTTTCTTCTTTATCGTCTGATCACGTCATCATAAAGGTATGCCACTTGACCATAAATGTATAATTTTAGTACTTACTGCACTTGACCGATAACGATGGGTATATCAAACTTGTCGGCTCTCAATACTCCCATCACTAGTGGTCAAGTGGCATATGAGATGACGTAAACAGACGTTAGAGGTTGAAAAAATAGCTCTCTATTGGAACAGTCTGTAATTTTAACTAGCTGATGCCCGCGTCTTCGTCTGCGTGGATAATGGTTTTTTGGTTCCCGCGGGAACTCATTAATTTTCCGGGATAAAAAGTAGCCTCTGTTATTCCAGACTGTAATCTATCTCTATGCCAAATTTCAGCCAAATCCATTCAAACTATGGGGCGTGATCACGGAATTGATAAAGGGAGATGGAATGGCCCTTACACAAACTTTACTCGAGAACCGATGTCGCCGCACTCACACATTGTAAAATTAATCGTATTTTATTACACAAACAAAGAGTCACTGTAATAGGTTCTTTGGTTTGAAATCAAAAGAAGTTTATAATCCAAACATCATCGTTTTTGATTTAAATCTTACGCGATGATGATAAAGTCTATTTTTATATCTACCACTTAGTAAACATATGTGATTCATTTATTACTTATAACTTACGTACAAGTTAGCCTACTAACCACTAGATGGCGTAAGTATTTGATGCTAGCTCTAACGCCTTATAAATAGTACTCATAAAGTTCAATTTCCCGTAACTACGACTGAAGTAGACTCTTGCATACCTAGGGATGTGATGTTCTCGATTTTGACTCTTTTTTAACATGTTTTTGACAGTAGGTATTACATAGTTTTGAGTTCCATTTCTAATGAAATGAGGAATAATAATTTCATTTCTAATGGGGCCAAGTTTAGGATTTGATATTATTTTTTGATTTACATGTACTTATGTAGGTATTTCCGCAGAAAAGATAAATAAATAACGACCCTCATTATTAGTGATTATTAGAATCTCGGTTTTGTCTAACTAGTTTATGTCACCGAATATAGGGATAGTAAAAATAAGAATACCGAATATATATATAAATTAATGTTTTTTACAGAAAAGATAGTCAAAGTCAGTTTACAATAAAATTACGATTTTTCTGTTATGTTATGTTGAATACCGTAAATGCATCTTTTGAACAGTATTACAAGTACTAGTAACATTGACTAGTAAAAATAAATTTTATATTGGTTTTATAGTGTCGTCAAAAAGATATGAACACTTCTTCTTCTTCACTTGCGTAAATTCGTTTGTGTTTTAAATACTCATTCATTTGGTATAAACTGTAAATAAAAACCACAAATAAAAAAATAAACTTTTTATTGAAAAAATAAATATAGGTATCATACTAATATTATTATTATTATTATTATTATTAATACTCTTTATTTGGTACACCACAACACAAAAATATAAAGGACACAAATAAATACATAGAAAACACTAAGCAGTATACAAAAAGGCGGCCTTATCGCTTAGCAGCGATCTCTGCCAGGCAACCTTAGGATTAGGAGAAGTTGAGGAGAATTGAATATTATAAATGCGAAAGTGTGTTTGTTTGTTGGTTTGTTGGTTTGTCCTTCAATCACGCCGCAATGGAGCAACGGATCGAAGTGATTTTGGGTGGCCATTTGGCATTTTGGCATGGGTATAGTTGAGGACCTGGAGAGTGACATAGGCTACTTTTTATCCCGGAAAATTAAGGAGTTCCCGCGGGAATCAAAAAAACTTAAATCATGCGGACGAAGTCACGGGCATCAGCTAGTTAGTAATAAATACTAAATAGTCATGCAGATTATTACAAAAAATTCTAAGAGTGACAAGAAGAAATCTCTAGCAAAAAGAAATCTTGTTTTTTTAAACAATATTTTAAATGCTTTTTAAAACCTACATTAACCTACATAAGTTGATTTATTCCTTCAAAATTGCATTTTATATGTAAACTAGCTGACTTTTAGAGTGGCGACACTTTATTTTTCGAGTTATTCTCAGCAAGCCATTTTATTATTATTTTGATACGTCCATATTGTTAGGATTCATTAAAAATAACTAGTCCGCCATCTAGGATGTTCCGCCATGTTGGATTTAGAATGACGTCACACAGCTAACTATGCATTGTCATCCAAACTAAACGTGTATACAAAATTTCAGCTCAATCGGTTGAAGATATCTGCTTCAAAATTGAGTAGCAAGATTCCACTCGAACAAACATACTCGTACATTGCAAGTTAAATAAAAGCTTATAATTATTATCGATTCACGTTCACGATTTTACTTAAATGTATACGATTAGAAAATTTAGTCGATAATTGACAGACTGTCAATTAAATGAACTGAAAACATGAGCACAACCCTAACCCTAACTCGGTGAAAGGTCCAAATATTGTGGCGATAAAGCATCAGTGAACGAGATACATTGCAAATAAACACGATGGTTGCATGGACAATGTGCGAGTTTAGCGATCAATGTATATTTTGCTTACGTGTTGCAATGATGTCGTAAAGCAATGATTTATAGAGATTAATAATTTTAGATTGTAAATTATAAAGTAATTAGATATAAATTCGACTCACCGGTGAAAAGAAATACCTCCTCGATTGATACTTGATAAATTACTTCTTTTTCTGCACGATAATATTGCACAACTCGGCATTTCTCTTAATTTTTATCGCACCTATTGTTGCCGGCACACTCTCAAAAGGACTACGCGTAGTGAACTACTCGGTCAACCGGGAATGTGAGCATTTAATCATGAGTGTGACACGCATGAAACGTCTGCATTTCCCTTCTAGCTGTATTTATTTTTTCTATGGGCGTGATTGAGTAACAAACATCCATCCATACATCCATCCAAAGTTTCGCATTTATAATATTATATGAGTAAGACTAGCAGATGCCCGTGACTTCGTTTTTAACTCGACTCGACTTGTTCGACTACCTAAGTATTTTTGTTTCCCACGGGAACTCCCTAATTTTTCGGGTTAATATATTATAGCCTATGACACTCACAAATAATATTGTATCTTTCTATTGGCAAGTACCAGAATTTTCGAAATCGGTTCAGTAAATCCAGAGATTACCCCCTACAACGCCACAAACTCACAAACTTTACCTCTTTATAATGTTAGTTTAAAAACATTATTTTTAGGTTTAAAGATGTTTTATTTTTCCTCAAAAAAAGAACAAAGTTCACTTATATGAGAAAATTACAACTAATATAATATAATAAACTTAAAAATTAATGCATAAAGTAACAAGGTGACCTTTATACTAATCTTATTATTACACTGCACTCTGAAAATGCTTCAGTAATTTTTTTTTAAATCTGACGAAGGATTTTTCATTTGAAACTTCGTTTGGTAAATCATTGTACAGTAGCGCTCCCTCAAACTGTATAGTTTTTGAACCATAACTGTTAGTCCTGGCTTTTGGTAATTGTAATTTATGTTTGTTTCTTCTACAATGTTTATGTGATTTCGTTTTAAAAGTAATTTGTGTGTGCATCGAATTTGAAATAATTTTTCTCACTAACATGCATGTTTTGTATTTGTAAAGTTGATTTATAGATAATGTATTAGTTTTTTTATAAAGTTCTTTAGTCGGGAAGCGATAGTCAAGTTGGAATAAAGTTTTTAACAGTTTGTTTTGGGATATTTGCAGATCTTGTAAATTAGTTTTAGCCGCACTTCCCCATATCTCTATTAAATATTCGAGTAGAGGCTTAGCTAATGAATTGTAAATAATAGATCGTACTTTAGGCGGTATACATCGTGTAGATCTGCGCAAAGCCCCTGTTAAAGATGAGAGTTTTGACTGTAGGTAATCTAAATGAGCTCGCCATGTTAATTTAGAATCCAAAACTAAACCAAGATATTTTTCGGTATCTGATTGTTTCAGTTCTTGGTTATTTATTATTAAAGGATCGAATTTAGGAACAATTTTTTTTTAGCAGTAAAAAGCATATACGAGGTTTTAGAAACATTTATAGTGAGTAAGTTATACTGAAACCATTCATTTAGTGTATCAAGATCAGATTGTGCGTCCGATATAATCTCATGAATCGAATCTCCAAAATAGAATAAACATGTATCATCAGCATATAATGATACTTCTCCAGTCAAGCCCAGGTTGCCAATATCATTTATGTAGATCAAAAATAATATATTTTAAATAAATAATCCTTTCAAGAAACTGTTAGCAACAGTTTTAACAGGCAAAAATGGCTGGTGGTTTTTCATCAGGCGCTTACTTAGTAACGTAACTTAATTCTTAGAGGCCTATTATTGGAGAAGTTGATATTTTATTCCTTGTTTCTTTTAAAGTTAATGGAAGTAAATTCATCATTTTTTTCGTAATACAAAAACAATGTTGGTATTTATAATTCATTACATCCTATGGGAAAAGGTATTAATAATATTATTATTATCTACCTAGCGATATTTTTCTTTTACAACAGCTCATATTTTATTTTGGTGCCTTAAATAATCCTCGTTTATCGGTTTCCTAGTAAAGCGGAACAGACAATTTTTTTTTTACGCCACTACAAGTTAGGGCGACTACAATCTCACCTGATGGTAAGTGATGCGGTTAAGGTGGTAGCGTGCTAACCTGTTGGGGGTTATTTGATCCTAGATGATGCCCGCGACTTCGCCCGCGTGGATTAAGATTTTTTTAATTCCCGCGGGAACTCTTTGATTTTCAAGGATAAAAAGTAGCCTATGTAAGGACATAGGCTACTTTTATCCTTGAAATTTGGTACAGGGACAGTTTGTATTCCGGGGAAGGCCCCGGGATACAAACTATCCCCGTACCAAATTTCATCAAAATCGGTTGAACGGATGGGCCGTGAAAGCGTAGCAGACAGACAGACACACTTTCACACTTAGTCAGCGATACAACATTGTAACGACATTTTACAATGGGTGAAGGGTATATAATGACTTGTACTATTCTATGTACCAATTATAGGCATATAAAGCATTGCCATGGTGTCTCCAGTTAAAATTTTAAAAACAACTTGTACAAACAAGTACTCGTACAAGTAACTGTAAGTGATACTGAAAATTAGGTTTTGAGGTAAGTATTATTCAAATCTAGTTGCACTTGACTACAACACTTGTTAGGAATGACGAAATGAACGATTCACAAAGATAAGGAAAGGTGATAATAATATTGAGGTCATTTATAAAGAGACTAAACCATACATCACTGAAATATTTTCAGCGTTTTATACTATCAGATGCGATATTAACCTTTTACATTAATCCGATATCGTGGCATGCAAGATACTGCACTTTTAAATAAGATAGTATTATATTTTGCAAGGATGAAGTTCTTGACGATGACGCCTTGAATCTACTCCATAAGACAAATGACAAAGTCGCATGGAAGCAACCGGGCTCGCATCCAGTAACCCACAAGTCAGTGACTCAGTCAGTCACTTGTACAATGTATGTGTTGTATTGTTACTTATTGTAAACTTTTTCTTTTTGAGAAAAGAGCAACTGCTGAGTTTCTTGCCGTCTCTTTCCGAACCGGTGGTAGAGTATTGACGTATCATAAGTGTCACAAGTTGTCCTACATGAAATAAATAAATCATATATCATAAGTTGCGCTCTGGTAATGTCGGACTACTTTATCATCAGATTTAGAATCAGAATCAGACCAATTAATTAATGCCAATTTGATACGATTTATACTAATTTAATTAGTTGTAATTAGGTGTTTAATAAACGTGAGTTCGTGGTCCCGGTTTTCGAATGTCAATAATTCTTTGAAGTTCGGCATCTATTTATAGGATGTAACTGCTTTCGGTGTTAAAAGTCCGCATTTAGTCAAATAATATTATAAGATGACATAGAAAGTGAGAATCAAATTACTACGTACATTTGTCTGTTAGGTCCATAAACCTGCAATAGTGCCCAAGATTTTTGATGAATGATTTCGCAAGGTGCCCATATTCAGGTGACGTAACGAAGCTACCCAAATTGTAGAGACTAGCGTATCGCATAACTTTATCTTACGATATGTTACACTGTATCGTATGGTGTAAAAGTCCGCTTTTACTCGGATTTATCACAGTGTCATACAGCGTGAGTGTCAAATTATCGTGCAATTTGTTGTTTACTCCGCAAAGTGGGTGACCAGGACTGATAAAATTGATGTTTTTCTCATAACGGGGCCTTTTGTTTACGTTTACGATACCCGCTTCTATATTATACGGAGCGAGCAAGAGATAATGGATATATTATTTTGTTTTCATATAACTTTCTGAAAAGTGCGTGAAAATTCATGATAGATCATGAATTTTCACCCACTTACATATTTTGGTTTAAAAATAAAAACTTGTGTATTTCTTTAATGTTACAGAAATTTCCTGACATTCCGTGTGATTTTTTCTTGAGTGTTTCATTTCAAAAGGTAAAACTTTTCCTTTGCCGATTACCTACTGAATCGGAAAACAGAAAAAGTCCTACCAAAATATTATAAATATAAGAAAGGTATAGAAAGTAATAAGAAAGGAAAATTTTACATTTTTGTTAGAAGTACTGAAACTTCAACATAAATGATCCTGGAACTAAATTGACCGACATAGATCGACGCGACGGTAGAAAAACCGATCTAGCAATGGTGGGACCACATAGTTCGAGAAACTGACGTGGGGTCCCAAGGTGTTGGAACGGCGCGGCGACCCCGCACTGGAATGTGTAGTGTTTTTTTATCCACTACAAGTTAGTCCTTGACTGCGATAGTGTCCTGATAGTGTGATGATGCAGTCTAAAGATGGTATAGCGGGCTAACCTGTTAGGGGCATGGCAGTTATAACCTTATCGGGTTTTACACGACATCGTTACCGTAACGCTAAATCGCCTGGCGGCACGTCTTTGCAGGTAGGGCGGTAATTGCTTAAAAAAGAGACCAGCTTACTAGCTGAAGAGAAAAGAGCCATTTAGTAGACAACTATCGATTAACGACAGCGACTGAAACATCTAACGGCTTCCTATTGAAAATGGTTATTGATGAGAATATCTTAGGAAACGTACTTACTTGTTATTTTTCTTTACTCTACTTAATAAATTTTGTTATCTCAAAATGATGTTTTAGTAGAAGTTTTCCCGTTTCGATTTGTTATAATTAGAAGCGAAATAAAAATGTGAAATTAATGGAAAATTCTCAGATTCAACCTTGTTTTCGCGCGAAAAGCGACCTTGTTGAATGAAAAGCGATTATCCGGACTGAATGAAATATTATGGGCACCGATAACTTGTGAATACTAATCTCGGGACTGTTTCCATTATACGGATAGCTACGACAATTTTTTGTTTGCTAGATATTTGTCTCGTTAAATAAGGCTCCGGCATCGATGAAATTTGGCACAGAGATAGATTATATTCTGGAATAACACATACCTACACTTTGTATCTCCGCGGGAGCCAAATATCTCAATCTACGCAGACGAAGTTGCGGGCATCAGCTTGGAATGGAATGGAATTCGTCGGGTGCGTCCGCAGTGATGTGACTGAGGTTATTAGTTAAAGTTATTTTTAAATTGTACAAACACATTATATTAACACACTAGTATTGTAGAATCCAACTAAACTTTACTTATTGTATATGAAAAAGAATGCATATTATATACGTTATTGTAAAAAATTATTTAATGTTATTTATTTTAATAAATAATTTAAGCAAAAATACATATAATACATATTCAATAATATCTAAGTAATTAAAAAATTTAATATATATTATGTAATGTTAAAAGAAAATAAAAATAATTGACAAATATAAAAACGTATTGATAAGAAATTTTCTATTGTAAATTTCTTTAATTTATTTATTGTAATATGGTTGGTTAAAAAAAATGATAAGTATAGTTGTGACAAAGAATGTATTAAAAATTATTTTACTAGTGAAGATAAGAAAAATAAAAGGCTTATTTATTTATTTACCCAATGTGTTACTTAGTGCCACTAAACGCAAAGAGACGTGGAGGAAGGCTGAGGCGCCAGTGGCGCGACGAATTCGATGCCTTTATGGAGTACTGCCAGTACTCCATAAAGGCATCGAATTCGTCGACCTTGTATGGTCCATGGGTTCCAAACATCTGTGCACCGAGATAAATAGAAAAAGGAAAGGGAGGCCTTTGCCCAACATTGGGAAACTAAATGCTGCAAATAAATAAATAAATAATAAATAAATATTATAATTGTATACCTTTATCTAGACTAGTATTTGAGCAATGGAAACGCGTTCAAGGCTAAGGCGCAACGAATACAAAGCAGATGCCCGTTATTGGTAAAGTTATTCCAAAGTTTCTGACCATCTATAGCACTGGCCTACTCTAGATTACTATTCAGTAAAACGATTAGTCTATAATATTAGTAATCTTTTTGGAAGCGTCCAAAAATTATCCTTATTACGAGCACCAATAAGGTTTGGATTTCTTTGTTAGTAGCCGTTTGATGACAGCGGATGTAAGGATGTTCCGATCAAGGATCGGTTCCGATGATTAATACTTATTTGAAAGTTGTCATTAGTTTTAATAGATGATGGGGATGAGATGAGGTCTAGGTTGGAACGCACTTGCTTAGAAGATGCCTATTCACTCTGCCCTTTTTTTCAAAGACTCAGTTATTTTCATCTTTTTAAGAAACTTCAATGCACTTTGGTTAAATTTGACCACGATCTCCCTGGCGTAGTGATGAGCGCTGTTGTCTTAACGTGGGAAGTCCCGGTTCGATCCCCGGCAGGGTCAATTTGGGAATTTATAATTTCTGAATTTTCTCTGGTCTGGCCTTGTGGGGCTTTGGCCGTGGCTAGTTACCATAAAAAGCAAAGACGAGCCGCCAAGCGATTAAGTGTACCGGTACGATGCCGTGTAGAAACCGATAAGGGTAGGTATGGGTTTAATATAACTGCCGTACCCCTAACAAGTTAGACCGCTACCATTTTAGACAGCATCATCACTTACCATCAGGTGAGATCGCAGTCAAGGGCTAACTTGTAGTGGATAAAAATATACTAAAGTACCTGCAAGTTTATGTACCAGTATATTTTAGATAGTGCCATCTTATAGATCTCATTCTAGCAAAATTGGAATGAGGACATTCTCCCAAGTAGCATCCCACTATCTCTCAAACTGATCTAGATTAAATGGGTTGGTATATTGCCATAGTCTAGGGATAGACACTGCGGTATTTTATCCCTGTTCATTCCTTTGGGATGAATAGATAATTTGTGTTCACGTATTTAGCAATTAGCACTTACATTTTAGTAGCGATGTCTGTATACCTAGAGCTACTTTGTTAATTTTTGTATTATGTAACAGTATGTATTATAATGATTTTATGGGTAAAAACATAAACCATGTATAATATTAAAATAAATGCACCTCCAATGTGTTTACGTTCATACATTTTTATCTACTACAAGTTAGCTCTTGACTGCTTCACCTGGTATTATGCGGGCTGCCCTTCATTGTAGCTGTCAAAATAACACTATAATTTAATAACAGGTATAATTTAATTTTTGGAAGGCGGAATATGTCTACGGATAGTATGAACCTATCAAAATATACTATATGTGGATTAAGATTTTTGATTCCCGCGGGAACTCTTTAATTTTTCGGGATAAAAATTAGCCTATGTCCTTCCTATCCCTGTACTAAATTGAATCAAAATCGGTTGAACAGATGGAACGTGACAGCGTAGCAGATAGACAGACAGACAGACTCACTTTCGCATCTATACTAATATTATAAATGCGAAAGTGTGTCTGTCTGTCGGTCTGTCCGTCTGTCCGTCTGTCTGCTACGCAAGCGAAGTTGCGGGCATCATCTTGTTTATAATATTAGTATGGTTATAAGTTGGTATAAAATTTAATCACAATGCAAAAGCTCTCTTATAAATCACTCCAAATTTGTCACGTAACATCCGTGTTGGAATACTAATTAGAGAGAAAGGGTTGAAAGTCATCACCGGCAGAAACACTAGCAGCTTGAAGGTTCCTTTGAACAATTTGTAGCTACGGGCTACGTGGTTTAATCAACGATAATATAATATTAATAATTATTATCATATTATTACGAATCATAATAATTATACTAAAGCAATGACCTAATAAAATACCTATAACCACTAAGTACCCAGCGGCGTGCATTTGATAAAGGCATAAAATCACTGCTTATCTAATTATAAAGTGTAAATAACACCATTAAAGCTCATTTTTGATCATGACAGTCAGTAATTAATAGGTGTAGTGACTACCTTTAGCCTAACAAGCTTCAAACCCCGTGCACTGTATGTACCTACCACATGAGTAAAGAAATTACTCATGTGGTATGTACGGTGGTAGAGTCAAAAGTCAAAACATAAGATACACTCATATTTCCTACATGGAATAAATAAATCGAGTAATGAGTATATCGCAAAATCAGATTTAGTATTTTTGACTAGATGGTGCCCACGACTTCGTCCGCATGGATTAAGTATTTTTATTCCCGCGGGAACTCATTAATTAATAATTAATCCTTAATAAACTACGTCCTTCCCCAGGATGCAACTCTCTATACCAAATTTCATCGAAATCGGTTGAAAATATGGGCCGTTAAAGCGTAGCAGACAGACACACAATTTCGCATTTCCATCCATCCATCAAAGTTTTACCATATTCTGTGGTTGTACTTACCTACCCTATTGGTTGGATTTATATTATAAAAGGGTAATAATTTAAAAAAAACCGGGCAAGTGCGAGTCGGACTCGCGCACGAAGGGTTCCGTACCATTATTAATAAATAATTACCTTTGTTAATGAACCGCAAGACTAACTTTGTTTGTAGAGGTTTATTGTTAATATCAAAAAAACTATGCTAGTTAGAGCATTGGCTATAGTTTTCCTGTAAAATATACGTAAATTCCTATTGACCATAATTATTTCAAATTTTTCGATTGGTAAACTCCGGAGATAAGGGGGGGGGGGGGGAACGGTATTTTTTTAGACATTTTCCCCGATAAATCAAAAACTATCATAACTAAAAATAATTAAAAATCTGTTTTAGAATGTACAAAGTCCCTTTCATATGATACCCCACACAGTACAGTTATCTCACTTTTAAATTTCAACCCTCCGATTTTCCCCCCTTTTTAAATAAGAACAAAAATAATTTCCAATTTTTTTAATTCCAGTGTCTTTGGGCCACTAATATACACAACTATTCCAAATTTCATGTCCATAGCTTCGGTAGTTACTGAAATAATCGAGTGTGACGGACGGACAAACGGACAGACAGACGGAGAAAGTCGCACCATAAGGGTTCCATGTTACCATTTTGGTACGGAACCCTAAAAACGTAGATCGCTACCTTTTTCATACATATGGGAGGTAATTTAATTTTTTGATAGCTATTCAAACTAGAAACAAAGAAAACAATAAAAATTATTGACTTCAAAATGTTTAATTTCAAACTTATATTTATAATACATTCGAAATATCTAAGTACGTATTTAACAGTTAACCTAGCCTATATCAGTCTGTATAGCTAACTCGAAAACTCTGACTATCCTCATAGTTAGGTACTATCTTACAGTAAAATCACAAAAATATGATCCAAATCGATTGGAATGTACATATATTTGACATCATCTTTAATATTAAGAAACACTCTTAAAATATCAACTTTACTTAAGCCTCGCGTTTAACGGGAACAAATAACCATATTACCATTATTATCTCCTGATTAATATAAAAATTATTACAATAATCTGTAGTTCATCGTTAAAAACGAGCCGCGGTCATTCGATTCTTTTGGTGACACAAACAGATAGCTTATTTTGCTTAAATAATCAGTGATGCTGTTCGGTGTTCAAGATTTTTAAAACTTATAACGTTAGACTAGTTATAAATCATATTGTAATATTTTCAATGCACTCAAGTTCATTGTTGATTTCATAAGAATTAAAATATAATATTGGTCAGATTACTTCATAACATCTGAATTAAGTTCTTTTGGCCTCTAATTAAATATACGAAGATTGTTTTAAATCTACTGCGTTTAAGACATCTTCGAACAAGCGTCGTGTATAACATCACATGCCTCATTCAATTTCCATGTATCAACCGAAATTCAGTTTCTTTATCTTATCATGACTCTGGTAAATCTTTTCTGATAGGTTCTGCATCAGTTTTACCAATATTAACATGTATAGTAATAGCTTCATCATTCTCTGATTTAAGTATGACATCGTTCCATTGCACTTCAGCTTTCTTACTATACGCTTCATTCTCGATAAGTATTGCTGATTTGGTACATAGAGCCTTACTCTGGAATTCGATGAGTGCACAGTAATCACTCTTTTTAGATTCTGATTTAACATCAGCTATGTATCCAAGCTTCCGTCTCATCACTTCGACTTTAACGTGGTAGTTGTATATGCATACTTTGATGATGAAAGCGCTTTTTTGGTAGAGGAGAATGATTTTGTATTTGGTTCTACAGCAGGCTGTCTTCTTCAGTTTGGTTTGGAAGTTCTCTATTAAGATTTTGATCTTCTGGGAGTAGACTGCGATGATGTTGTGGTTCGATTGGAGATGAGCTGAGAGTTCTTCGAAGGGGACGGTACAGCAGGTGGGTGTGATCGGGCAGATCATTGTGTCATGTTTGCATTCCTCTTCGTGTTTTGCTCTGACGTTTGCAGTCAGGAGTTCTGTGCAGCCTCGTCTGTGGACAAGTAAAATATAAATTAGACGTCATCTTCATCAATATCACATCTCAAAGCCACTTCAGAGAAAGAGTCTCCATCCAGAATGAGAATGGTTTAGGTCTTAGTTGACCATATTATATGGTGACAATACACAATTGACTAAGTGCAGTTATGCAGACTCCACAAATCTTTGGGCAGAACATGAAATACTCTCAGGCATGCTCACGTAGTTACCCATCCCCGTGATATTTAATTGATTAAAATAAAATAAATTATTGATTTCATTTAACTTTTTTCAAAACAAAAGAAAATAATATTATATTAGGCTCATTTATTATTTAAATGGTTAATTAGTACTATATCGTTTCTTAATTAATTAAAACGTTGATTTAATAGACTGATACCTTAAAAGGACTAATAGCAATAAAATCTTGAACATTCAACTCTAAATTTAAAATATCTGAAGTACACAACTTTCTAAATATTCAATTTCTAATCTCTCAGAGTACAATCCTACAATACAACAAAAGACACCGGTAGAATCCAAGTAACTACCTGAGATAAATTATTTACTCCAACTGTTTGAAAATTGCAGAGTAGAGACCGCATACTGCATATACTATGAAAACAAATGGGTCAGTAACAATAAATAATATATCAAGTAAAATCGTGCCAGCCTAGATATCCTATAGCAGCGGTTCCGATTCTCCAGGGCACGAAAGTCACGGTGCCAAGCCTTGGTAAAACAGAACGCGTGACGGCAGCGTACAACAATGAACTTTTTTTTATATTTATATTGCGTGATAGGCTTGCGCTTGACGCCAATCATGCTTAGTGCAAAGCAATGATGAATAATGAAAATGAAAATGAACTGTAATAATGTTATCCTGACAAAATTTCAACCATGGCAACTAATCTCAGCGGAGACTCGCCAGCTACGCTATTCTACTACAAGTCTGAGTAAAAACAGAAATGCAGCCTCTGTTTTTTTACATTATTGGTGTAATGAGACAAGAATTTGACAGTGGCTTTACTTGTTATCATCTTTCGAAGTCCGGGTGTGCCCAAATTAAGCCCAATAAATTTGGCACAATAAGAGAACCAAACCCAAGATCTTATGATTCGTAGCAAAATAAGCTAGCCAATCAGTGAGACAGCTTAGTTAAAAGGGTATAAAACACATCGTCTGATCTGTCTCCAGTCGTATTAGATTGTAGTCCTATCGGACTATGAAAGTTAGAAAATAGGTAAGACACCTGTGTTTACTGAAACGCGGCATCTACTTAATAAATTTAAATTTGGTACGCTTTACTTGCACGCTGACGCTTTACGTCTATCCAGGCCCTGACTAGACTACTATGGCAATGGCAGGGGTTCTACAGGGCACGAAACTTATGCCGTTAGACCTTTTACAGCCGGCATTCGCTTTACAATGACATGCTTGCTATTCTCAGGGGGTGCTTCGATTACGTCAGTGATGACCTCGAGTTAAGCACGGTTAATCAATAGTTTATTTGTATCCATAGTTTAGTTGTGGCTATTTAGCCATCCGATGTGTTGTTGAAAATTATTAATATTTAAATGTAAACAAATGTACAATGTAGTTGATAAGCACAAAATATATAAAAATAAGTAACTCTGTAAGGAAAAATAAAAGCTATCTTATTTTATTTATTTATTCAAGTGATTTAGCCGCGTTGAGCACATTTTGGTAGGGGGTAAACTTGTGTCATGATTCACGTCACCGACATGTTCGCGTTGTTAGGAAGAGAAAAGTTGTTAAATATATACTACATTCGTAATTAAATTTTAATGCCCTAGTTTTAAGGTTGATATTTTAATTATATTTTTTTTAATATTAAAAAAAAAATATAATAATTAAATATTCGTTTTCACTTCTATCGGCAGTCCCTATGACTGCCAATTTTTATTTATTTATTTACTAGATGATTCCCGCGACTCCGTCCGCGTGGATTAAGATTTTTGATACCCACGGGAACTCTTAATTTTCCGGGATAAAAAGTAGCCTATGTCCTTCCCCGGGATACAATCTACCCCTGTACCAAATTTCAGCAAAATCGGTTGAAAAGATGGGCCGGGAAAGCGTAGCAGACAGACAGACAGACAGACAGACAGACAGACAGAAACACTTTCGCATTTATAATATTAGTATGGATATGGATGTTGTCGCTTCGAAACCGATAAAGTAGTAAATAGGCTTATAATGCCAGCCTGCCACCATAACACTTTTAAATTCGTCGACAGCTTGTAAGACTGCAACACACTGCAACGTCTTTTACCATCAGGTGAGATCGCAGTCGAAGACTAATTTTACATTGAACAAAAATAAAACGAGAAATGAATTAATTGAATTTATCAAAAACCTAAATATAGAAAAAAGCTTTTACTATACCGATCCTCAATATTAATGCGTTCTACTTTGGAGTATGAATAAAGGAAGACCTATCCTGTCTTTAGAGCATCCTCGATTATTTTGTCTACATTGGCAGAAGGGACGTGTGACGTAAAGAGACTTTGCAGTTTGCGGAGGTAACCCGATCTTATGTTTGGTCGGACCAAATTCGAACCACTCATCCCTTCTGTATAGCAAGGGTCGGGGATATATGTTGCAAAGAACGGAAGCACACAGCGTGACATCGTTCAGCGTTCATATTATAGCGAGCTGAGTATAAAAGAGTTCTATTAAACTCGAACTTTCGAAGTGATCTAAAAATGGATAGCCCAATAAAGAGTCATATTGTTTTTATTACTGTAACAGATGACGAAGACCCCGTTACGAGTCTTACGACTAGGATGTTAGGTCAAGCGTATAAAATCAAGGCATTATTGAAAAAGATTGAGGTTTATAATCCTGACGGCCGAAATTGGTGAAACCTGGGAGGCCCGTGGGCGCTATAAAGGTCTAGCCGAATTACATAGACGCGGCGCTGCTCGCATGCATACATACATACAATATACATACATGCATACATACATACAATATACATACATGCATACATACATAGACTGGTAAAATCATTTCATGTTTCCTGTTTTTGGCTTTGCTGTAGTCAGGTTAAAAGTTATAATAATTGAATATTGTTCCCGTATTTAGACTTGCTGAATTATTGCGTTTTATTTGAAGTAAATAACTTCTAAAGAGTGACTTGTTTATTAATTTTCCTTGTACAGTGAGTTTATAATGGAAGTGGTTCCATTAATATTAGATTAGTAAGTAATTGAAAAATGTATAGTAATAGGTACAATGGCAAGTGGAAAATTTTCTGTGGTTGTAAAAATATGTAATTAACTTCATAAATATTTTGTTTTGTTATTGGAAAAATCTGTGTGTTGTGTGGTGTTAGGTCATTATAAAGGATAGCGGTGATAGCCTCCTGTGCAGGGTCACAGGTTCGACCTCCAACTTTTTGTTTGCGTTTTAAGAAATTAAGCGTGTGAAGTCTGTCAATCCGCACTTGGCCAGCGTGGTGGACTATGGCCGAACTCTTCTCATTCCGAGCGGAGACTCGTTGCTCAGTAGTGAGCCAGCAATGGGTTGACGATGATGGTGATATACCTTCTAGGTTAGAATGATATGAAAGCAGTAGATACTATAAACTGTAGGGACGAATTTGATGACGTGTAGAAACCGAAGGGGTATGGGTTTAATATAACTGCCATGCCCCTAACAGGTTAGCCCGCTAGCATCTTAGACTGCATCATCACTTACCATCAGGTGAGATCGCAGTCAAGGGCTAGCTTGTAGTGGATAAAAAAAAAAAAAGATTGAAAATAAATGACCATTTCAGATTCTAGATATTTCTCAATGTCCTCTTTTATAACAAAGAAGTTGCCAAGAGTGAATAGACTCGGCCATCGAGCGTTCCACAATTATTAAAATAATTGACGGACGTAGACTTAGGTGCACCAGCCTCCTTTCGCCAGCGGTTCAGTACGGAACCTTAATAAAATGAGAGTAAAATATTAAACCCAAAGGCCTTTTGGAATTAATTTATAGAGCTGAGGATATTACTTTCACGAAGCTCGAATTAACAGATTTTAATTAAGTAATCCCTTAGTCAAATCAACGCGCAAGCATAAAACCGTTTAACAAGAGCTTTATATTGCTCCTTTACGACTTATTTACTCCAAACCAATACAAATAAAGTAAAAATTTATGAGCCAAACTAAAACCTAGGCGTTGAATTAATTTTCTCAATCGGCTATCACACTGTAAAACTTTATGGTCGCCATGGAGGAACGAAATTGGGACTTTTTATATTAGGTTTATTGTTATTGATTGGGATGTTTAAGCTTTAAACTATAGAAAGTAACTGAGGCATAAAACACATAACAGAAACTCCCAGATAATGAGATTAAGGCAATAGTCCATCACGCTGGCGCAGTCTTGACATATTTGAGAGCATTATAGAACCATTCAGGTTTCCTCTAAATGTTTTCAAGCATTGTGCGCGTTTTAAGCAATCTAATATCCCTATTATATTTAATGTCGCTGTTGGGTGCCTTCGGCCATGGCCAGTTACCACCCTAATGCCAAGCGATTGCGTTCCGATACGACGCCGCGTAGAAATCGATTAAGGGTATGGCATGGGTTTAATAAAACCGCCAAACCTCTAACTAACAGGTTACAGGTTAGCCCGCTACCATCTTAGACTGCATCATCACTTCGGTACACTTACTTCAACTAAGTGGGGCTAGGGTCCCAATATTATTAATTTATGCCTGCATATGCAGTAGGGATGGCACCAATGTCAAAAATAAATTATTTCTTACTGATTAATAAATAGAGGGTCTTCCAAAAGACCTAAAATGAAAATGGAGCGTCATGGATAGACTACCTACAGCTGTACTATTACCTACTAGCTAATGCCCGCGTGGTATAAGTTTTTTTCGATTCCCGCGGGAACTCCTTAATTTCCGGGATAAAAGTAGCCTGTGTCACTCTCCAGGTTCTCAACTATACCCATGCCAAAAATCACGTCGATCGGTTGCTCCGTTGCGGCGTGATTGAAGGACAAAGCAACAAACCGACAAAGCAACAAACCAACAAACAAACACACTTTCGCATTTATAATATTAAGTATGATTCTATGCTAAAACCAAGGATAAAATGTTTTGTAAGAAGTCTGTCGGGCACAAGGTTACGATGATCATGTTTGGCCTTCAACGTGTTATTACAACGCTTAATGTGGATCGATAGCCTAATCTACGACACGGTTTAATATGCATCACCCACTCATTTGATATTGATATTGAATGTATCTCATTCGGATTACACGATAAATATTTGATTGATTCATTCGGATCATTAACTTCAATTGCAAAATTACTTCGGCCCAAAATGAAAACGCGGCTTTAGATATAAACGTTACACCAAAGTTCACTTTAAAGTTGGCACACACTGAGCTGAATTTAAATTGCGAATCTCTTTTTGATGTTATATTGAACATAATTGATTGCAATTAATAAAAAATCGGGAATAAGAGTTACTGGAGAGTATAAAAGAGACTCGAAGATACAGTCCAAATAGTCAATAAATCACGGATATAGACGCAAACAACCAAGAAATCAGTTGAATTGTTCAAGATCCTTGCCATCTGGAGTAAGTAGGGCTGGATTAGTGATGAAAACAGCGAGGAAGGATACTATACATGTACAACGGACGTCCAAAGGAGACGTACGAAAAACTGCCCAGAAGGAAGAAGAATACTCCGATTATATCTTTAGTCTGTTCCAATATATCTAAAAACTTGTCGTCTTTCAATCCTTCCATAACTAGTGATCAAGTGGCAGATAAGATGACATGATCAGACGTTAAAGAAGTTGAAAAAAATGGTCATCTCTATTGGAACAGGCTTTACCTATAGTCTGCCTCGTTGGTCTGGTGTTTGGCATGTTCGACTGCGGCCGACGAGGTCGAGTCCCGGGTCGGGCCATAATTGAGTATTGGGATTTTCTGACTGAAATCATTATAATGAACTATCAAGTGGTGGTGATGGTTACCTATAGTTCCGACACGGCAGCATGAGGTCGTTGATGAGCCGCTGCAAGGCGAGGCAGGGCGCGGCGGGGGCCCGCAGGCTGCCGCGACACCAGGCGCAGCGCGACATCCGCCGCGAGCACCGCGCGCACCACACGCCGCCGCACCACGGGCACACACAGGGGCCGCAACACTGCAAACAAGGAAACAAACTTATAGCACAGTCTTCGCATCGATCCTTAAGGCGCTGTGTGTGGTCAGGGGGGGGGTCTCCAAAGCAGTGTATCCATTAAATGGTGGCATATGGAAGATTGAAAAAAATATATGATGTTTTCAAGACCTTAACTCAGATATTGTTTTATCCCAAAACACGATTTAAACAACTTCGCTGCATAAAAAATAAATTCAAACATACCTCTTATTTCAGTTTTCAAATCAACACATCTCCAAATTGAAAACCTCAATTTACTTGAAAAATATATCATTAAATTCCAAATTCTAAATGACATCCATTGATTTATTAATATTTATTAAAATGTACACATATTTTCTGTTTTCCATTGTATTCCGGTTTTTCGAGAAGCGCTAGCTCCATTTTCACCTCCGCCAGTGTTCGAAAGAACTTCACAGACGATGGATCTGTGCTCCTTTGCTCCAGCGTTTAAATCGATATTTTAAAATGGTTTTCAAACATAACATGAATAAGACTAATGTTTATTCAACATGAATTGACAGAAGACGTGGATATTACAACTTTCGTGAGCTATCTTCTTTTATATAACTAAAAATACATAATCAAATAAAGTATGAATATGTGTTCTCTGACCAAACTTTTGACAGCTCGAAATAATGATGCCGTAATGCGCTATCCATTCGATTTTTGACAACCATCGACTTCATTTACGAAGAAGTTTTAATCGATTTGACACATTGATATTACAACTTTTTGTATTGTTTTATAAACATACCCAGGCGTCTAAATGTCTTTTTTATGTATTAAAATAAATATTTTTGGTGAAGCAATGCTGTAAATGTATATTTTATTATTTGGCAACATCAATAAGGCAGGTCATAGAAACCATCCAACGCCAAAGATGACGCTACTTAAATGACAATCAAGTGAGCTTGTGTTGCAGCTTCGTAATTATTTTGAAAACTATTTTCAAAATTAAAATCGTACTAGTAATTACTAGATTGACATACGAGTTGCGAAATATCGCATAAAAAGGCACGTCGCTTCACTATTTAAAAAAAAAAACTCCTGCTGGTTGTAACAATGACGTCTTTTAATATTTCCAAGAAGTAGGTAAGTTGTCAAACATCCAATTACTGTCAGAGGGTTCACTGCCATCGCTTAAAGCAGTATTACTTAAAAATGTCAGTTTTATGTCACGTACCTTGAAGGTCCTAAAATAAGGATTATAATTCTAAAAACACGAACGTCAACAATATTAAAACAATACGGATTTAAGCGATAGTAGTATGCCTCCAGTGCAATTTTTGATATGAATGGAAAATAACAAAACAGTGGTAAGACAGAAAGGAAAACTGAAAATCAAGCATTGCCACTTCAGCTTGCTACTGCCTACTCGTCCGCTCTCATTGGACCAGACCGACCAGATAATATTATTATATCGAAAGCTTGCTGAGTAAGGACCTAGTAGTGTCTCAAATACTTCAAATAAGTGCCTATTGCAAGTTTTATTACTAATTGATTGGATATTAGATACCCTTAGGGTTTCGTTTCTGGGACCCGGGAGTTAGAAATTTCCGGGAAATACGTCGTTGGTTTTTTTTGTGATTTCCCGTTTTTGTGTACAGAGTATTTTTTTAACTTATCTCTTGAGAAATATTTGAGAACAAGTTGATCTCTTAACTTGTTTATTATAATTCTCCCTGACTACTAGGGCATGCATTCGGTGCTGTGTTTGAGTACCGGGAAATTTTGGACCGATATTGGCACGGAACCGGGAATTCCCGGGACTTTCGATACTTTCGATACTACCTTAAATTATCACAAAAACACGGCTAAGACATTACAGAAAGTATGAAATAGACCAAATATTACTGTTCATTAGCCGTTATACAAAAATTTATCGCATAATATTTCACACAGGAATATACTGAATATTACTATTCATTAGGCATTATACAAAAATTTATCGCATAATATTTCACACAGGACTGTAAATTCATGATTTTTTCATGTACTTGTACCATAACTCGCTTCGTTACAAATTTCAAAGTTTTATTGTAGTTCATAGGTTTTACAGAGATTGCGTCTTGTATGAAAATACACTTTGAAAGGTTGAAATTTTTTTTATCGTGAGACGCTCATATGTAACTACTTTTATAGCAATTAGAAGCCAGTGCAAATATAAATTTACTACATCAAGCAGTTTATGAGAAACAAGCCTTGAGGCTTGGATACACGGACAACAAAGTGATCCTTTACGGGTCTTTTTTTATAGACAGGCGTACGTAGTAACCTCACCTCAAAGAATTACAAATGTTAATCTAAATCAACAATATTTTCCAACCCATACTCAGTATTCCCAAGAGAATCTCGTGAAGATGTTACTCTCTCCTATTCTGTGCCGTTTTTTGGTTTTGCCGCACGCTGATTTGGTCTCTACAATTATATTGGATATGGTACCTCTTAGTATTTTTGGTATCCATTCACCGTCCTCCCCGTACGTATGGAGGATCCTAGGATCGAGGACCCTAGGATTTTCTAAAGACGTTTCCTATCAGCCATAAAGAGCCTCGTTACTGCTGCGTTACTGTCCAGGATTCACATCCATACATAAAGATTGGACTGTTCACAGTCTTGGTTTTTACATAACATTGTATGGAGAACTCCTGAGCATCTTAGGGAATTATGGATACGGATATCCATATTTTCTTTCCCTCTGCTATTGGTATAATTGACAGTGGAGTCAAAAATCAAAATTTAGTAGCCTCGGGCTTATGAGGTATATTTTATACTACAGTCTATCAATATTTTCCTGTCAATCTTCATGTGAAATTTATGAAAGTAACGATACAATTAACAGAATATAGCATAATCTACTGTAATTTATTATGGCTGAACAAATTTTATTCCAGTGACAGATCTATCAATTCATTGATCTTCAAAAAAGCTCTTCTCTGCTGGTAAATAATACTTACCAGAAAGACTAACATACGAAACTGTACGAAGTGGCAGTAAAATAATCGTTATAGCCAAAGTAAAAATAGGGGTTTTTAAACTAATACCTCGAATTTGTGAGCATAAAATACAGTATAGTGAATTAAATTATTGTTACATGCAGAAATATCCACACTTAATTAGAGAAGAATCGACAAAATGTATGTACTTCGAGTCTCAAGATAAGATTCACAGAAGTGTTTTACTAGTCTTACCAATCATGCCAATCACAAAAATAGGACAGCAAACATAAAATAACAGAAACACTATCAAAATTTGATAATTTTAGTTCTTTTGACTAACGTAAAGGCAAATTTATGTCATAATTTATTATATAACTTCTGAAATAGACAATGCTTTTTATTTTTGTTTTTGCAAGTAAGTTAGTTTACGATAAAAAATATACATTTAAATATAACATAACAATAACTTATATTAATGATAAATTGTCAATATTATAAGTATTTATGCAATACTAGCCGATGCCCGCGACTTCGTACGCGTGGATCGAAGTTTTGTGGTTCCCGCGAGAACTCTTTAATTTTTCGGGATAAAAAGTAGCCTATGTGCTATTCCAGACTACAATCTATATCTGTGCCAAATTTTGGCCAGATCCGTTCAGCCGTTGGGGCGTGATTGAGTAACAAACATCCATACATACATCCATTCATACATCCATACATCCATCTGTCCAAACTTTTTGGAGGATTTTTTGAGAGGACAATTTGTCACTGGAACCTTGACAATTATTCAAAGGAAAAGTAAGGGCACTGATCACAATGTTAAGAATTATTGTACTTTCTTACCATAAAACTATAATAGTCGTAGTAGGTAGTTTTGAGTATTTTAAACTCTTTATTCTTTATTTTGTACTTAAATTATGTAAAATGTCGTCTATAAAATATAAGTAGAACTTCCAACCAATGTATAGTATGTTAAATCACATTGTAAGAATGATTATAAGTAACAATTTTTTTTTGCGTTTTGTCTTCTTCGATTCTCCCTTTCTGATATTTTATCTCACCTCGGATATTTTTCTTGTTCTAGATTTTACGAGCTCCAAGTGTTATTTTCAAGTGTTAAATATTATTGTTTGAACTTTTAAGAGTCCCTCTTTAATTTCTCTATATGCCGCCTTGTTATTTCACCAGATGTCAGCGCCATTGTTACACCTGAATAATTTAATATATACAATACTCGTTTCCAATGCAAAACTCGGGGCCGTAAAAGCTTAACCGTGTACAAACCTTTAGAAATCCATTGAGTACCAATTTGTTCAATTGACTGACAATTTCGAAAGAGTTACTTAAAGGACCGTAATGAATTCACGGCAACAATATTTTCTTGCATTGTATTTCAAGAATTTAAATATTCTGAATTTTCTCTGGTCTGGCCTGGTAGGAGGCTTCAGCCGTGGCTAGTTACCAATTACCACCCTACCGCCAAAGACGTGCAGCCAAGCTATTTAGCGTTCCGGTAGGATGTCGTGTAGAAACCGATTAGGGATATGGACTAGGGTTTAATATAACTGCCATACCCCAAACAGGTTAGCGCGCTACCATCTTAGACTGCATCATCACTTACCATCAGGTGAGATCGCAGTCAAGGGCTAACTTGTATTTAATTAAAAAAAAACTGGATATAAGGTACATAAAAGTAGCAATAACTATTTTTTTAAAAATCCCGATTCTCGGGAATTCCCGGGAATCGGCCAATTTTATTCCCGTTTCCTTGAGTTGAAAATTTGCCGTTCCCGAGATTTATTTTTAATTTTGATTGAGTGGGATTTTTAAAAAGTTAATTTGTTTAGTTTCACCCAACCTAAGTCCAGTTAATTAATATAATAGGTTTTGCTTCGGACATAATATTGTCAATCAAACTTATAATTTTAGAGTACGGAAACAACGTATAAATTTGAAATTTTACATAAATTGGCTAATTTTCGGTTTTGGCTCTTACGAAGTTCTACCATATAGATAATTCTGTACCTATGTAAAGATAAAAAATCATGACACCAAAATTGTATGATTTTCTTCGTTTTTTATTTTTGAGTATTTTTCAAACACTGTAAATAATACTATATGTCTGCAAAAGACTAGAAATTGATTTCAATGATCAATTTCCAACATCTTTTTGCTATTTAAATTTTTGAAATAACATCTGTATTTCTTGTTTCTGACAAAAAATGAATATCAGACTCTTAGTCGGTAAGTACATTGTATATACGTATGATATTGATTTATGCCACAATTATACTTGTAATTAACTCACGTAAGTAGTTTATGTAAATAAGATACTTATGTAACTCTAGATGATGCCCTCGACTTCGTCCACATGGATTAAGATTTTTTGACTCCCGCGGTAACTGTTTAATTTTCCAGGATAATGGTTCCGGGTAGCCTATGTCCTTCTCCGGGATGTAATCTATCTTTGTACCAAATTTCATCAAAATCGTTTGAGTAGTTGGGCCGTGCAAGCGTAGCAGACAGACAGACACACTTTCGCATTTATTATATTTTGTATGGATATTAGTATGCTGGGCTAACTAATGCCCGCGACTTCGTCCGCGTGGTTGAAGTTTTTTTTATTCCCGCGGGAACTCCTTAATTTTTCGGGATAAAAAGTCACTCTCCCTCAACTATACCCACGCCAAAAATAACGTCGAACCATTGCTCCGTTGCGGCGTGATTGACGGGCAATTCAATTAACAATCACACTTTCGCATTTATAATATTAAGTATTAAAATGGATTTGCACACGATATGCGATTTACAATAGGTATTTTGTCAATTACCTACTCATGTAAGAGACTTTGGTACGTGATTTACTCACTTACGTTATTCTATCAATTTCACAAATTTTGAGTTACCGTGTTTTGTCATCCGAGGGCATCCGTGACATGCTATGACAAGCGCGCGAAAATAAAGAAAACCGCGACGGGAGCGCCACCCGGCCGAAGCGGGCATAACTGGCGTGAGGGGTGACGACTGAGGAGAGCCAACCTCTCGATTTGTGTTTTGATTTTAAGAGCTGACAGCGCCTTAAGAGGAATTCTCCCGGACAAAAACATTTGTCTGTTTCCTCCGTGGATTATTACAATAGAGAAAATATTTTTGCACAATAAAATCTATAATATTTGTCCGTGCCATGCTCCTATGTTTTGCTTTTTTCAATAAATTAATAATTTTAAGAACAAGGAACCTTCAAAATTTGCAAAAAATGGCCCAGTTTTCGCGCCATCATCAGACATCCCGCAAATCAATTTGACGGATATAATCAAAAAAAGAAAAACATACCGGCATAGCCCGAGTACTGCTTAAACTATTCTTGAAAAAAAAAATTAAAATTGGTTCCGTTTTGGAGGAGGAAACAGAAAAATACGAGAGTAAGAATTCGACTGTTTTTCATAGGTATTATCGGTACTATCGGGTGTTATGGAATTCTATTCGAGGAGCAGCGCGACGGCAATATAATTGTTCAATTGTCAATACCTATTCTCAAATTATGACGGCTACAATTGCCGAGTGAACACCTCGATCCCGTTTTAAATTGTGTAAAAAATATTTATAACTTACTTTTTACCGTTCCTAGTTGTGAATTAAGTGTCTAATAGTCCAATAGTTAAGTGAGAGTGTTTGTCAAGAAATCTATGCGATAATTAACCCAAAAATCGTGATAGTTTCAAGTTTAAATCGAACAATATCATATTTTATAAACACTTTCTATCGAACATAAAACTATATAAACAATACAAATTTAGTGATTATCCAATGAAAATATAAGTGTTACAATAAAACAACACGAAAATCTACTGATATTAAACATTATAAACTTTTCGTTTTAACAAAAATCGTTTGTTATTCAAAAGTGTAGTGAACAGCTGAGTGACGGTAGCAATGACATTGACCGGTTCTCAGGGGCAACGTTCGCTAAAGTTAAACATAGAATAATAATATGCTTACTAAATTCGCACGGTAACTTGAAGGAGCGGTTGGTCTAATCGGTAAAACGTCGGATTAACTATCTTACAATACGCAAACCTATGCCCCGGTTCAATCCTCAGCAGTCAAACCCAGTTATTACTTCTGTTTTCTTTTTTCTCTTTAATTTTAATTATTTTTGCTAAAAAAAAAAAAAAAAAGGACTTAATTTATCACAAAATAGATATTCCACTGCTTAAAAACTTAAGACTACTATATTAATCTCTTATTTTGGACGCTTGAAAAACCAAAGATTTTAAAGTCGGTGGTACCACTACTCAATGGACTTGAACTGTTTATTTCCTTTGTGACTTTTTAAACCTGTGAACCTTATAATTATAACTGAGTATCAACCGTAATATCAACATGGAAATGGACAATCTACAAGCTTTTATCAACCAAATGAAAATAGAAATGGCGAATCAGACGAAAGACATTATTTCGCAAATTGATGATAAATTAGCACCTTTCACACAGGAAATAGAGAAATTGAAACTTGAGAACCAAAATTTAAAGGAAAAAGTAGCCAACCTAGAAAGATGCAAAAGAGCAAACAATATTATTATATATGGGCTCGAAGAAAATGAACAGTCAGTGATTGAGTTACTGGAAACTACAAAGGAAAAGATAAAAACAGATTTAAATATTTCCCTCGACAGTAGGGATATAAATACAATCCGCAGAATTGGCAAGCCAGACAATAAGAATGGAAAAGTTAGACCGGTAATGATATCATTAGTTAATGGTTGGAAGAAAAACGAAATATTGAGAAATAAAAAGAAGCTAAAAGAAATTCACGCTACGGAAGACTTTCCTAAAGAGGTGCTGGACAAGAGGAAGGAACTCCAAGTAAAACTGATAGAAGAAAGAAAAAAGGGAAATTATGCAGTCATTAAGTATGATAAATTAGTCGTTAGAGAAGGAGCCCCTAGTAAAGATAAGCGCAAAAGATCCTCAACAATATCTCCGGAAGCCACAGCCCAACCTCGTAAACATCATGTTACATCGAAGACGAACAGAACCAATGCATTTGATTTAATGAGAGGAAGAAGCAACTCCTTTTCGACAGCTGCCCCTTCATCGCAACAGAAATTATAGGATACAGCCATCAGCCACCGGATTCAGAAAACAAAAAAAATAGATATACATATTAGTCAAAACCAAACATTCCCCAAGCCGACTGGTCCTCGTGGGGAATTAGACCAAAACCCTCCACCTAGGAAAAAATTAAAGACAAAAGAAAATACAAAAAATACTCTTAAAATCTGTACATTTAATGTGAGATCGCTATCGTCCATAGAAAGATATCTTCAATTATCTTACGCCCTTGAAAACGTCAGTTTTGATATTATAGGACTCTCGGAAGTAAAGAGGATGGGATGTAATATCGAAGAATATAAGGAAAACATTTTATGTTACATCGGCCAAACCAAAGGATTACACGGGGTGGGATTCTTAGTCAATAAAAAACATAAACGCAATATATATAACTTTGTAGGAATTTCAGAAAGGGTTGCCCTACTCCAGCTTAAACTTGAGGAATTTAGTATTACCCTGATTCAGGTATATGCACCGACAGAACGATCCAGCGAAAGTGATATTCAAAATTTCTACACTGATCTTATAAAAGCACACTCACTAGCCGACAATAAAGTGATAGTAATGGGTGACTTCAATGCAAGAATAGGACACCCTAAAAATGGAGAAAGTCTAGTAATGGGCGATTACGGATTTGGAGAGCGAAATGAAAGGGGAACAAGACTCATAGACTATGCTTTGGAACACAAACTATCAATTATGAACACATTTTTTAAGAAAAAAGAAAGTAGGAGATGGACCTGGGTATCGCCCGATCAAAAAAGCAAGAACGAAATCGATTTCATAATGACAAATAGCCCAAACCTAATAACTAATATTGAAGTTCTAAACAAAATCAGCTTTCCATCCGACCACAGACTACTCAGAGCAACTGTAAAAATAAATCAGACAAAAAAGAGCAGGAAATCCTTCAGACCACAACCCAAAATCCCAAAGACAGACGAAGAAATTGAAAATTACATTCAACAACTAAAATCAACTATTGAGGAAAAAACATTGCCAACAAATATTCAAATATACTACAACTTGCTGGAAAAAAGCATAAAAGAAAGTTTAATAATAAAGAAGCAGACCCAAAGTAGAGGGCATAAAATACTTAGCATAAACACAAAACAACTTATTAAGAAACGTACAGAACTAATTTTAGAGAGAAACAAGGATAAAGATAAGAAAAAAGAGCTAAGTAACTTATTTAAACAAACTAATAGATCAATTCGTAAAGACTATAGTAAACATAGACAACAAATAATAACAACAAATATAAAGAAATTTAGAAGCACTAAAAGAGCCTTTAAACAATTAAACTTCAACAAAACATGGATCCAAAAACTCAAAAGACATGCAGAAGAAACAAAAACGAGGACAGATATTATAGACCATGCAACTAACTTTTATAAGGAACTCTACAAAAAGAGAGAAAGACATGTAGATATTGAAAAACCACCGAACGAAGCCTTTGATCCAAATTTGATTAAAAAAATAGACGAACAAGAAATTTATGAACATTTAAAACAGCTCAAAAGCGAAAAATCACCCGGCCCAGACGGTATAACCAATGAAGCTCTAAAACTAGGTGCTCCTGTACTGCTCACTCACTTAACAAAACTGTTCAATATGGTATTAGACACAGAAAATGTACCAAAACAATGGTGCATATCAGACATAATTCTGCTCTATAAGAAAGGGAACCCGCTAGATATAGGAAACTATAGACCGATCAGTTTGCTGCCAAGCATATATAAACTCTTTGCATCAATATTATTAAAAAGAATATCTCCAAAAATTGATGACTTCCAACCAATTGAGCAGGCAGGATTCCGCACAGGCTTCAGTACAACTGATCACATACACACATTGGAACAAGTGATGGAGAAGTACAAGGAGTTCAATAAACCTCTTTACTTGGGCTTCATTGACTATAGTAAGGCTTTCGATAGCATTAGTCATTTATCTATCTGGGAAGCACTCAAATTGTGTAAAGTAGAGCAAAAATATATAAACATATTGAGTAACATATACGGAAGTAGCATGAGCTCGGTAAAACTAGAGACTAGAGGAGAACCATTTAGAATAGAAAGAGGAGTTAGGCAAGGCGATCCACTATCGCCAAAACTATTTATCGCAGTACTAGAAAACATATTTAGTAAGCTAAACTGGTCACAAAAAGGCATTAGGATATGTGGTCGCTATCTAAGTCATCTCAAATTCGCAGATGATATTGTCTTGCTAGCTGAAACACCTAAAGAACTAGAAGATCAGATACAATCTCTTGTCCAAGAAAGTTCCAAAATAGGCTTAGAAATGAACGTAACAAAAACGAAGGTAATGACAAATAGCAACCAAACACCTATTGCTATAAATGGAAATATAATTGATTATGTTGAAAATTACGTATATTTAGGTAAACAAGTATCTTTCACCAAGTCTAGTAACGATGAAGAAATAGAAAGGAGAATAAATATTACTTGGAAAAAATTCTGGGCACTCAAAGAAATTCTAAAAGGAAATTACAGTTCAAACCTTAAGAAAGTAGTGATAGATACTTGTCTCCTTCCTTGTTTACTCTATGGATGTCAAACTTGGGTATTCACAAATAAAGCGAAACATAGAATAAGATCAACCCAAAGAGCAATGGAAAGGAGTATGTTGAAAATAAGGAAAATACAAAAGATTTCAAGCGCCAGTATTAGGAAAAAAACAAACGTGACTGACGCACTTAATCAAGCTCTTACACTGAAATGGCAATGGGCTGGACACATCTCACGCTACTCCGATAGTAGATGGACCATACAGACCACGCAGTGGAGAGGACCCTCAGGAAAAAGGGAGGTTGGAAGGCCAAACAAACGGTGGACTGACGAGATAATCCAAATTGCAGGAAAATACTGGATGAATCTGGGCATAGACAGAGAAAAGTGGAAGAGGTTGGGGGAGGCCTATACCCGTAAAGGGGCTCATATCTAATAACAAACCAAGCAACACTAACCATACTAACCCTAGGAAATAAGGAAAATGTACCACTAACACATCTAACAATATTTATGCTTTATATATTACTGGATATGAGAATAAAAGGCTTTTTTATTTATTTTTATTTTTATTCTCAAATTTTCCCGTTCATGCCATACCCTCTTAATCCTTTACTATCACGTAAAGGCTATCAACCAACTGTCTCCTGAGGATCCTTGATTATTTCGGCCACATTGCCAGAAGGGAGAGGCACAATCTTGAAATTGATTAATTGTCATTACGTGGCTGGAAAGCGACCTCGGGGACGTAAGCTCGATGCGTTAGTCGGATCAAATTCGCACTGCTCTCGACAGCAAGGTCCACAAAGCCTTGCATGTCGCAAAAAACCGAACCACATGGCGCGATTATCGTTCATAAAAAGATTATTGGTGGAAGGGGTCACGGCCCTCAGTAATAGGGAATACGACGCAGAGACAGAGAGCACAGTCTACAGTCACAGATACGTTCTTTCCTATCAGTCGTTCGACGAAGGCGTCTAGACAGAGCAACGCTGTGGACGCTGTGGAGCAACAGGGACGTGATAAAGGAAACTTGCAGAATTGGGTATTTGGCAAGTCTTATTTTTTAGTGATTATTAAATAGACGACCTACCAAAAGACGTAATAGCCACGACTCCTGTTAATTTTTATGTTTGACAACCATTTTAAATGATCAATTAATGTAAAAAAGTGCGTTGACTTTTGATGACATCACAATTAAGTATTTCACACAAAATCCTAAGCACGCATTTTGAAGTTTGAAAAAAAGGACCTGATTTGACTAGTCAAATACCCAATTTTCAATACAAGACTTTGTCACTCTATAGATTTAGCATTGGTCTTTGGTGAAGCGCGCGGGCCCAATACTAAATCTATGCTCTGAGTCTAAAAAAAATACAAAATTCGTAGGCAGTTTTCTACTTCCATAATCTGATATAAATCCATAGAGATAATAATGTACCTATTCATGCCATATGCCATCAAAGAATTCCAATGTGGTGGACGCATAGCTATCATCAAAGACGCTCAACATGCGCTCAACGGTATGATTGGGTATTTTTATCTAAGTAATACCAAAATCCAAACCACAAAATTCATCCATGTTCACGAAACAAAAAATTTCCTATCAATCGTAATATAATTGGAAGTAGTCGAAAAATCTGATTCCAACGAAAAAATAACATTGAACAAGTCAACATAATTAGCCGAATCAGTTTAAATATGAAAAGGCAAAATAAAACATTTCAACCTAATAAAAAGCTTTGACAAATTACACAAGACAAGTATAATCTATACCAATAATATTATAAATGTGAAAGTTAGGATGGCTGGTTGTTAGTAGTTACTCAATTACGCCAGAACGGCTGTACGGATTTGGATGATATTTGGAACAGAGATAGATTATAGTCTGGAATAACACATGGCTACTTTTTACCATGGAACCAAAAAACCTTAATCTACACGGATGAAGTCGCGGGCATTAGCTAGATTATCAATCTAAATAACTAACTGACGTCCGCGAGTCCGTCTGCGTTGATATAGGTTTCTTATAATTCGGTGGGAGCTCTAATTTTTCAAAAATTCACGTCAATCCGCTGCTCCGTTGAGAGAAAAGTAACAGATAAACTGTTTCGAAAAATTTATAATATTGGTAGGATGATAATTAAAACAGTATCGTTTAGAAGTAAACTTTAAACTATAACTACAAAGTTGTACCAAAACAAAACTGGTCACATTCAAAGGTTTTATGCAAATGGCGCGCCGAACGTGGAGCGCTAAATCCTTTGTGCGTTGATATAACAAAAGCTTATAGAAATAAATAGTTTAGTTACTTTGTCAGATATAGTTAGTAGATATCCTATTCCTACTAATATTATAATTCATGCGAAAGTTGGTTTATCTGTTACGATTTCCTGATTCATCCATTTAAAATTGATTTTGGCGAAACGACATTGTCCAAACAACATACGTTAGACTACCATATCTACTTAACTATATAATAAATGCGAAAGGATGTTCGTCTATCTGTCTCTTACAAGTATTTTTATAAGAATAGATTATTCTTTAGGGGTTCCTTTTAACACAACTGCCCAAAAAAGGAGTGTAAGGTAAATGTTTGTACCTATATTATGTATGTGAGTTCCTTTATTCCACCATAACTTCTGAATGCCTGAACAGATTTTGATGTCCAAGGGGTCTCGTTAGAATACATCATCCCAAGTAACACTGGCTATAAATTTCTTCAAAAAAAGGGTGTGTGCAATTCACATACGGCGGAAGTGAAACTTCAGAAAAGTAGTCTACGAGAGAATGAGTTAATGAGCACAATGGAGCAGTAGTGCGACTCAATATCATACAGCGCCATCTATTGGTCGTGAACAAATAGATACAGAACCCTAAAAATGATGTAACGGAGGTTACCTGTAGCGGCTCCAAGCATATGCTGCACTCTGAGAATCTCGAGAGGACTTCATCACAGTTGGGGCAGGCGCACTGGGCGGCGTGGCCCTCGTCTGTGGACTCTAACGCCGGCTCTGCTATTGGTAGAGATTTATCTGTAACAAAAAAAATGTTTTATTAGTATTAGTAAGCGGGACGAGTCACGCGGGACTATGAAAAGGGGGCCGATTTTGGTAAGCACAATCTCTAAACTAAAATGACAGCTCTAAGTTCAGTGCTGCCCCGTTAAAGAGATAGCAATCTATACTAATATTATAAATGTGAAAGTTTGGATGGATGAATGTATGGATAGATGGATGGATGTTTGTTACTCAATCACGCTTGAACAGCTGAACGAAAAACGAATCGAACAAAATCGAATCGAAAAAGAACGAATCTGCATGTAATTTGGCACAGAGATAGATTATAGTCTGGAATAACATATTTTTTTTTTTTTTTTTATGAATATGAACTAAAAAACCTCAAATCACGCGGACGAAGTCGCGGGCGTCAGCTAGTATATCATGAAGGGATAGCAATAGTTATTTTAGTTTAATTTAGAGAATGTGCTAAACAAAATTGACCCCAAGGCGTATCAGTCGATTGCAAATTGTTAAGCAACGTTGACTAAACGTTTGGCCTTTTCGATAGCGCGTTAAGCCGTTGTTCTCGGTTTCACTGAGGAAAATTAGTGAATTATTTAGGAAGTCACATTTCGAAGTGTATTTTTTTCTGTATATAAGTTCACTAGTTATTAAATCTTTTAATTCCCGCGGGAACTCCTTAATTGCTTAGGTTAAAAAATATATAAAGGCACACTCCAGGTCCTCAACTAGGACCCATGCGAAAATCACGGCGGTCCGTTGCTTTGTTGCGAGTTGCGACTTGATTAAAAGAGAAACCAATAAATGAACACACTTTCGTAAATAAATTAGTAAAATACCCTGTACATGTTGAGCTATGATTGAGGAAGTTAAAGAAAGAAAGCACGGAAGTTGTAACCTATACATGGCTACTTTAGATGTATGACAAAGACGTGAGCATTTACGCGTTCATACGGGTACGGTTATTGCTGAATACATCAATCCCTGGGGGCATACTACAATCGCGTACAGCCGTATTGTTTTAATATTGTTGCCGTTTGTGTTTTAGAATTATTATAATCTTTATTTTAAGGAGGTCAAGGTACGTGACATAAAATTGGTATTTTGAAAAAAAAATTTTCAAACAAACCGTCTTCCAAAGCCACTGTAAAGTAAACAATAATTTTGATTTCTACAAACTATGTTGAAGTCAGGCGAGCCCGACACGTCAACTTCGCCTATCTTTGTATACTCGCCAGACTTCAACTTAATGTGTAGTAATCAAAATTATTTTTTACTTTACAGTGGCTTTGGAAGTCGGTTTTTTGGAAATAATTTTTATTTTAAACTTTTTAGTGTACTCTAAATCCCCACAGCTTAAGAATGCAGTACCCTGCAGCATCAGAGTTGAGGAGTTGGGACTTGAGTTTAAGTATGAAGTCGTTGCTTGCCACCTTTAATATGACTTCACCACAAAAAATCCTAAATCGCTACTTTTAAGGAGTTCTGTACCCTGCAGCGTCAGGGTTGAGGAGTTGGGACTCAGAGTTAAATCGTATATACGTGACTTGATACCTACTATATGAATTAAACATTAAAAATTCCTAACTCCCTAGTTTTGAGGATTTCATGTAGTACGGTACACCTACAGCATCAGGATTGAGGATTTGGAGTCAGACTTTTTTATGGGACCACCTCGGGAGCTTCCTCTAACCACTGAAAAGAAAATACAAATCGGTTCAGAAACCACGGAGATATGCACCGACAACATTAAAAAAAAAAACATACGCGCCGAATTGAGAACCCCCTCTTTTTTTGGAAGTCGGTTAATAATAATGCTTTAAGGTTAAGCGATGGTAGTAGCCCCCCTGATGTGCGTCACGTACCTACTACTTACTACTATTACCTATTCTGTGGTATTACGTAGCTCAGTGTACGGCCGTGGTCCAACCAGTTTTTTTGTGAAGGTACCTACCCAACTTAAAACTGTATCTCGCCTACGTAGTTACGGTTCTACCAACTTAAATCTGGCCCGCTGGCTAAGTTTTAAATAATTTTGATGACTGTTTATTTTTAACCGACTTAAAAAAAGGAGGAGGTTCTCAATTCGACGCGTATTTTTTTTAATGTATGTCGGTGCATATCTCCGTGGTTTCTGAACCGATTTGAAAGTTTCTTTTTTCAGTCGTTAGAGGAAGGTCTCGAGGTTGTCCCATAAAAAATTCTGACTCCAAATCCTCAATCCAGACACTAAAAATTTAAAAATAAAAATTCTTTCCAAAAAACCGACTCCCAAAGCCACTGTAAAGTAAAAAATAATTTTGATTTCTACACACTATGTTGAAGTCGGCCGGGTATATCAAGGATAAGCAAATTTGACGCATCAGGCTCGCCCATATTTTTTACTTTAAAGTGGCTTTGGAAGTCGGTTTTTTGGAAATAATTTTTATTTACTTTTAGTAGCAACACGAATGTAAAAAACACGGTGACCCGTGTCAGATAAGTTTTCACGTCTTCGTTCTTCTCAGCTCTGGTGGTAAATTATTTAAGTAAATAACAAGAAAGATCTCATAATAACACGTAATTACCTAGTTTAAATAAGGCGGTAAACTGGTAAACTTGCCAAATTTAATGATTCTAGGTAAACGGGAAGTACCTTACAGGTTTTGATTTATTGGCGAGTGTCAAAATATGCTAAATATACGGCTTGGTGGATGTAGGTATCTTTTGATTGCGTTGACTTAGAAGCTTAATTTTTTACAGCTACAAAGGCCTAAGTAGGTATTTGTTATTAATTTCAACTTGATACCTCCACGCGTTCCCGAGAAAAAGGGCGTTGATAGACAAACAGACAGACGGGTAACGAAGTGATCGAAAAAAAAAAGGAACCTCCTTTTTTTCTTTTGAGGAACGAAACCCTAAATATAAGAAAAGGAAAATTTTTCTTGATTTAGTATTCAGGTTCGCACAATAGACGACCTTTTATCTTCATTATTACCAATTCAATCAAGATGGATTTTTTATTAATTTTCATTCAAAATCAAGATGAATACATTTTGATTGAAGATGTTTATGTCTTATACAAAGATCTGTTGTTCACGAATGCTCTTTAGGTAGGAACCCAAATGGATTCCATGGTAGAGGTTTCGGTAGTAATGCATCACGCTTCTTCTTCCAAACTCGCAAATTGCACTTGCTATAAATCAGATATGAAAACTCCACCACCTGACCACCAAAGACATAATAGAATTCAAGTCGATATTGTATAATACTGTAGTACCTAGTATATTATAGATAGAAAGAAGATTTTTGTTTCTAATAATCGGTTAATAAAATCGGTTTTTTATCGGATATACCATGGAGAGTATGCTTGCAGGAATTTCACAACCTTGTTCCTACTTCTCCGTTCTACCACAGAACAGTAAGAAACCGTCATCGTTGGCATGTGGTTGACGTCCAATCTGCTCGTACGAAACGTTTTTGGTCGACATTTCTGATACGAACCGCTAAGGTGTGGGACACCCGTCCAGCGTACGTGTTTCCTGCCACGTACAACTTAGGTACCTTCAAGGCAAGCGTGAATAGGCAACTTCTAGGCAAGTGCGTTCCAAGTTCCAACCTAGACCTCATCATTGCTTTGCACTATGCGTGATTGTCGTCAAGCGCAAGCTTATCTCGCAATAAATAATTAAAATAAAAAGTGCGCGAAGTCATAAGGCTATAAGAGTAAGTGCCATAAAAAGTCACTGATCTTTTGTCCTACTGTACCAATAATATACTTATATACAAAGTTCAATGTCGCAACCGGTGGTAACACCGGTGTTACATAAGAATGGTGCCGAGAGAAAGGTCTCGAGGTTGCGCGTAACCTGTTCTCTCCGCCGCAATGCGCTGGCTTCAACAGCCGTGGAAGTTTTACATCAAATGTAAAGGAACGATAAAATACCTAACGGCCAATCTGAGCCCACTATTGACCACCTAAAAACAACTACTTTGGGTCACAAAAGGCAGGGTTATTCCACTTTTTTCCAAAATTTGACTTAAAATTTTAATAATCCATACTAATATTATAAATGCGAAAGTGTGTCTGTCTGTCTGTCTGCTACGCTTTCACGGCCCAACTACTCAACCGATTTAGATGAAATTTGGTAGAGATAGGTTACATCCCGGGGAAGGACATATGCTACTTTTTATCCCGGAAATAAGTTCAAAATTAATGTAAAACGTAAACTCATTAAAAAATCTTATTACTATGTAAAGGATTACTTAAATGACAAGGAAGCTTGGCAATGATTTGATCTAATGGCTCTGATAGTTCCTTAGTTAAGATGATTTGTGAAATGGTGATAATGAAAAAAAAAACCCGGCGGAAAACTCGTAGCTTTAGTTTTAAGATACCGTTACTGATTATCACCATTATATTTATTTTATAAATAACTAGACGTCAATAAGTGTAGTGTAGTGTACCTACCTATATTGAATAAAAATTATTTGACTTTGACTTTGACTTTGAAAATAGAAGAGTTCAAGCGGGAATCAAAAGCTTCAAACCCTCGGACGAAGTCGCGGGCATCATCTAGTTAAGTAAATACTATGTAAGTATCGATGTGTATGCGCGTTCGTTTCGATAAAAATGTTCGTCTGAATTTATATACGTGTGATGCGCGTATGGGTCGCGTCAGTATCGCGTTAAGTATGAATGAATGAATGAATATTCTTTTATTGTACACCACAAAGGAAAATATACAATAGTAAACTTAGCTTATAACAGCATGCCTGAGGCGCAGACGCTTCTGCATTGAGGTCAAACCTCTGTGGTTTTTTTCAATGTGTAATAATCTATGTGTTTATTGTAAATTTGTAATATAATAAAAATTTAAAAAAAAAAAAAAAAAAGTATACAATTTGGCGGCCTTATCGCTACACAGCGATCTCTTCCAGGCAACCAATGGTTTAAAAGTACATAGCTACATACAACCGGTAGATGGTGCAGAAATAACAAAATAAATAAAAATATTTAAGTATATTATAAAACTGTAATAAAATTAGTATGGATGTTCTAGAATCTAGATATTTACGTAATGACTAGAGTGTCTGTAAAGTATGAACAGATTTGCAGGTTCAATTATATGTTTATTTCTATCACTTGTGGAACGCACTTGCACTAAAGTAAACATAATTATTTACAAAAGACAAACTCTATACAAAGTCACTGAACTCATTACCCTTTGTTATTATCTTTTTCTTATCTTTGCATAATTAATATTTTATTGTTGCGACGCGTGGCCTTGTTTCTTTTTTATCTAGTTCATTGGCACAGTTTACTTTTTGCTGAAATGATAAAAAATTAAGTTAATTTAATTCGTATTTCTTTGTAGGTTTTTTTTCATACTTGTGGATTTGGTACGAGTAAAAAATATCTCGTTTATAAGCAGAATAAATATAGTTTATTGCTACGTTGTCCAAAATAAAGTGCTAAAAACCCCTTCGTTTACTAGGGGTCTAATAAAAACTGCCATACCTTTTAGCAATCGTTTCATCTCGACCCGACGCGACGTTTCTTATGATTTTTTAGTATGGGTGGGGCCAGACAAGCGCAAATGAGTTGTGAGTCGCAATATTCTGCAGTTCGCGCGCGAGTTGAATGCAGAGTAAATGTATGGTGACCCATACATTTACTCTGCATTCTTTTTGTACTACGCGCGAACATTCTGTTTCATATAAAAGACACCCCCACGCGATTACTGAAGGTCTAGCACGCTATAGGCAAGGCTAGGCAATAGCAATTAGCAACAGCCCGTCAGGTAGGCGAGCTGAATTTCAGTTAAAATCTCACAAATCACAATTGCTCGTTCGGCCTTAGGATGACTATTTCGAATCCCGGGTCGGGCCATAATTAAGTATTGGGTTTTTCTGATAAGAAATTCTCAGCACTAGCCCGGAGTCAGGGAGTTGGCGGTGTTTCACATCCGTGCCTCGGAGAGCACGTAAAAGCCGTCGGTCCTGCGCCTGATCTCTCTCCGGTCGTGTCGTATTTTCCGTCCCATCGGGCTATGAGAGTAAAGGAACAGAGGGTGCACCTGTGTTTGCGCACACAATTGTGCTTATTAACATCTCCCGCGCAGATGGTTAATCTCTCTGGAGATCGGTCGCCGTGGCCGAAATGCGGTCGGGAGGACATTATGTCATTTTTATCAACTAGCGACTACATTTTCAGTAATACTGCTTAAGTATTGCTTTTAGCGTTGGCAATATGGCCTCTGTTCAGTTTATAGATTGTTTACAACAGAATTGATTACAATAACATCTAACTAATATTATAAATGCGAAAGTTTGAATGGATGGAATGGATGTATGGATGTATGTAAGTATGTTTGTTACTCAATCACGCCCCAACGGCTGAACGGATCTGGATTAAATTTGGCACAGAGATAGATTATAGTCTGGATTCTGGAATAACACATAGGCTAAAATTCACGGAAAATTAAAGAGTTCCCGCGGGAACTGAAACCACGCGGACGAAGTCGCGGGCATTAGCTAGTTGTCTATAAAGAAAATACTAAGTACTTAATTGGGATGATCACATGGTAAAAAATATCTACTGTTAGTAAAAGAATACTAAGAAGCGACGTACCTATACCTACTAAAAAAAACTCGTTAAAACGAATGCCATGGGAAAACCCAGGGTTGTTAAAAATCAATAGTGTTTCTTAATATTTATGCGCGTCCAACACGCACTTGTAGTATTCACATTAATGACGAACAATGTGTATAATTTTAAAGTAAATTTTTACTGTCATACTATATACAAAAAGTTCAATGACCATTAATTGCAGCTAGGTAATTGGATGCAGTTTTCGTTCGCTGATGAGAAATTTATTGAAAAACTGTTGGTTGGAAACAGACGTTGCGTTGCGAAGTCCACGACTGATTCTATGACCATGGAACCAGAAACTTATTTCGCTATAATCCGCTAAAGTTGACAAATATCTCCAAATTATGATACGTTCTTCCAATTTTTTTGAATTGAAAACTTCTTTAAGCGCTTTGAGCACTTTTTGTTAGGGGGTAAAAATGTGGTAACGCATGACCGACACCCGATACCATCACCGAAACGGCGAAACTTCGCTTTGTTAGTTGTTACAGTTAAATATTGTAATTATTAACGTAATAAATACGCGAGAGACACAATCAAAGACCGGGTCGGTGACAGAACTGTTTTATTGCTAAAGTACCCACATACAACACGTCCCCCCTTTAAAAAAAAATGATATACAAAAAGGAAAATAAGCTAAACTTTACTTAAGAAAAGTTTGTTACCTAGTGAAATAAAAAAACACATATTATAGATATAAATTTTTAAACCTAGGTAAATGTATTAAGTTCTTATATCTGCCAATATAATTTAAAATTATTAAACTATACGGAGCTAACTTACTGAAAACTTAACATTTTCCGTATTTCCCGGTAAATACACATGTGCGCTTAGGGCGTGCGTGTGGTACCGGTTTATTTTCGGTTGGAAGAAAAAGTGACTCAGATTTATCGTTTAAATCGATGATACTTGTGCTAGCCCGCGGTGAAGCTAAGCTTTGGTCGGATTGGCCTTCTTCGGGCGGCCTGGGTTCTAATTCCGATTTGTTGGAGGTAGGAGAGTCTACTACGTCCGGAACAGCTGTGGAATAACGAGTCGACTTACTGACTGGCAATAACTGGTCGATATGTCGTTGGAATTCGCGGCCATTCGACGCACGTACCCGATATGTGCAGGGCGTTTCGCGCGCTGTCACCGTAGCTGGCGTCCACTTATCAAGTTTAGGATTATAATTGCGAGCTAGGACCGGGCTACCGACTTCCACGCTACGGTCCCAACCAGGCTTTAGCTGGCCAGAAGTTTCTTGAGACGATTCGACCCTATCAGTCGCGGTTGGTTTTAAAGCATCGAGCCGTCCCCGCAGACGCCGGCCCAGGAGAGCAACCGCTGGTGCCACTCCCGTACTGGCGTGTTCTGTGTTGCGATATTGGAAGAGAAATTTACTCACCGCCGTATCGATGTCCATACCTTCATGCACCGCTTTTTTCATGGCCCTTTTTACAGACTTAACCGCGTTCTCAGCAGCACCGTTTCCCGCCGGTCTATACGGACTTGTGATCGTATGCGTAATTAAATTTTTTCGCATATACTCCGCGAACTCGAACGAATTAAACGGCGGACCCCCGTCACTCACCAGCATGACTGGTAATCCAAAACGAGCGAATAATTCTCGCAGCTTGCCTATCGTCGCGGTTGCTGTGGTGCCACTCATTTTCTGTACCTCGATCCATTTGCTATGAGCATCAACGGTGACTAAATAACGCTTACCTTGATACTCCGCGAAATCAATATGTAACCGTTTCCAGGGTTTCGAAGGAAATGCCCACGGGTGCAGCTGACCGCGAGGTGGTGCATCCCGTTGCTGACAGCACGCCGAGCACTCCCTAGTTATATTTTCTATTTCCGTATCTAACTGAGGCCAATAAACATACCCCCTTGAAATAGACTTCATCTTCACAACTCCGAGGTGACCCTCGTGTAATTCACTTAACACACGACGTCGCAACACGTCCGGTATGACCACCCTGTGATTATATAAAATACAACCCATTTCGATTGTCAGATTATCCTTACGATAGAAATAAGGCTTTTCTGCCTCCGCTACCTTAGAAGGCCAACCAGAAACAATATATTGATAAATATTTTTTAAAATAGAATCCTTTGAAGTTTCCCGAGCTACTTCTTTCGCTGAAATAGGGAAGGAAGCTTCCACATAATTAATATAAGCAATCGGATCCGATTCCGGTTCTTTACGTTCGCATGGCAAAGGTAGGCGAGATAAAGCGTCACTACAGTTGTCTTTAGATTTTACATATTCTAAATCAAAGTCGTACGCCGCTAGTTTGACCGCGTATCTTTGCAATCTACTGGCAACTGTTTGTGGCAACCCTGATTTCGAACCAAAAATAAACAAAAGAGGTTTGTGGTCCGTCTTAATAGTAAAATGGCGGCCATATAAATAATGGTGGTGTTTAGAAAGAAAAGAAAGAAAGAAAGAAAGAAAAAACATTTATTTCCAAATTGTGCCATACATAACAAACATACCTAAAGAGGAAGATCACCCCTCAGGGATGAACTATATCACGTATGGCACAACCCAAAAAATGGCCCAGGCTCAGCATAATGCTGTATGTTTAGCGCAAGCACTAACCATACAGCGCTGATTTTCAGCCTGAACCCTGATTCAGGTGACACCACGGAAAAAAACTACGTAACTGCAAGCTGCTAGGATAGGTACTTAAAAATCTACTTATAGCTATACTTATAGTAAACAGCAAATCTATCTATCAAATTTTATACATCTGCAAAAACAACTACAAACATGTTCAGTAGACTACATTGTTTTAGTAGACTACAATGTTTACTCACTCCGCTGACTATAGCTAGAGCCTCTTTATCTAATTGGCTATACGCACGTTCGGCTCTGTTCAATGTTCGCGACGCGAAACAAATAGGGTGCTCCTCACCGTTCGGATAGCGGTGCGCTAGTACACTACCGATGCCGTACGAACTACTATCGACAGATAACACCAAAGGTAGCTTAGGGTCATAGTGCACAAGAATATTTTTACTTAAAATCATTTTCTTAACAGCTTGAAACGCCTTTTCACACTTTTCACACCAGTTCCAAACAACGTCTTTCTTCAATAACTCATGCAACGGAGCAAGCAATGTACTACTATTTTTCATGAATTTAGAGTAATAATTTATTAGTCCTAAGAAAGAACGCAGTTGCGTTACATCGGTCGGAGCGGTAGCATCTACAATTGCTTTGACTTTGTTTGGATCTGGGTGTAAACCGTACTTATCAATAACAAAACCTACATATGTGATACTGTTTTGCAGAAATGAACATTTTTCATATTTAATTCTAAGACCAACATCACGTAAACGTTCTAAAACGCATTTTAAATTAGAAATATGCTCCGCTCGGTCACGGCCCGTCACAGCAATATCATCGAGATATACCACCACGCCACTCAAACCACGAAGAGTTTCCTCCATAAACTTCTGAAACTTTTCCGGAATGCAATTTAATCCGAATGGCGTGCGTCTGTATACAAATGTGCCTAAGTGAGTGGTAATAGCTGTACATGCTTGGGAATCTTTGTCCAACAATAACTGCTGATAAGCGTTAGTGAGGTCGATCTTAGAAAACTGCTCCCCGCCACTCAACGCGGCGAATAGCTCTTCGATTCGTGGCAATGGGTATGGCTCACGTAACAATTTCGGATTAATAGTAACCTTGTAATCACCACAAATACGTATTTCACCAGATTTTTTAATCACCGGTACGATAGGTGTTCCGTATTCCGAATAATCTACTTTATAGATCGTTCCCTCTGCCACGAGTCGATTTAACTCCAGCTCGACAGGTTCGCGTAAAGCCAGCGGCAATTGCCGTGCTTTCAGAAAAACCGGAGTTTTATCATTCAACTTTAATGACATTTGTATGGAACATGTTCCCAGTCCGGGCGAAAATACAGTGGGAAATTCTTGACGTAGGCTCTCAACAACATTTACATCTTTTAAATTACAAAGGAAATCGTTAATTTGTACCGAATCAATTTTTAAATTCCGTAACCATGTTCGCCCTAAGAGTGGCGGGCCCCCGTTAGGTACTAATAACAAATAATTTTAGTTGGCTCGCCCTATACTTTCCAAGTACCACATCTACTAACAAGAAGCCAACTGGCTCAATCAAAGTACCAGTATAAGAACGTAAACAAACATTATCTTTATGTAAAGTACAATTTTTAAAATAATGCTCGTAACAGTCATAGTTAATAGTAGATAACTTACTGCCAGTGTCCAGTTCAAAATCCAACGATAATCCATTCACCTGTATACGCACACTATACGGCCGATCACTAACACCGCACACACTTAAACTATACATCTCACATTCTGAACCACTATCACTATCGAGATAATTATGGGATTTGCCCCGGGCGCGACCCTGCCTGTCGCCTGCCCCGCGTCGTTTTACGCCTTGATCCCTGCACATAGCGAGTAGGTGACCTTTGACCTGACACCGATCACAGGTATAATTCTTAAAACGGCACCAATTAGGGTTATGTAGCCTTCCACACCGCCAACACGTCCCCCCAGCCGGTCTCGAGCTCACGCCGGGGCCGCCGCCGTCGCCGCCACCGAAGCCGCGAGGCGCGCGCGCCTCCGCCGCTACCCGATGCAAGGGCTCCGCCGCGGGCGCCGACCCGGCGTCGACCGCTTCACTCGTAGAAACACTCGCTTGTGCGTGCCTGTCTGCCGCTTCCAGTGCCAAAGCCAATTCCACAGCTCTTTTGTAATTCAGCTCGGGCTCGGCGAATAAACGAGATCTCATATCATCATTCGCCAGCCCCGATACAAATTGATCTCTTAAATTTTCTTCGAGATTCGATCGAAAATTGCAAGTACTCGCTAAGTGTTTAAGAGCTTGAAGATATTGACTGAGCGATTCGCCCGCCCTCTGCCGGCGAAGCCGAAAAACGTGCCGTTCCGCAATGTCGGATCTTTTGGGTTCAATATGCTCACCGACCAACTTCACTAAGTCTTCAAATGATTTAGTCTCCGGATCGTTAGGTGCACACAAATCGCACATTAAATCATAAGTAGCTTGACCAACAACTGTAATCAAGGTGGCAACCTTTAACTTTTGATCGATTTGGTTGAGTTCGATAAATTGTTCCACGCGTCGTATGTAAGCCGACCATTTTTTACTAGTTAAGTCGAAGCACTCAATTTTACCAATCGGCATTACGATAAACAATCACAAACTATACAATTAAACGAATTTTTACTCGTCGCCAGTTAAATATTGTAATTATTAACGTAATAAATACGCGAGAGACACAATCAAAGACCGGGTCGGTGACAGAACTGTTTTATTGCTAAAGTACCCACATACAACAGTTACGAAGACAACAGGTCTTAAATATAAATATAGTACATACGTAATTAAACTTTAATGCCATAGTTTTAAGGTTTAATTATTTTAAACATTTATTGCTAAAAAAATTCGTTTTCACTTCTATCAGTAGTCCCTATGACTGCCAATTTTTTTATATCATAACTAGCTGATGCCCGCGACTTCGTACGCGTGGATCGAGGTTTTGTGGTTCCCGCGGGAACTCTTTAATTTTCCGGAATAAAAAGTAGCCTATGTGTTATTCCAGACAATAACCTATCTCTGTGCCAAATTTCATCCAGATCTGTTCAGCTGTTGGGGCGTGATTGAGTAACAAACATCCATTCATACATCCATACATCCAAACTTTCGCATTTATAATATTAGTAAGAAGTAAGAAGTACTAACATCAGTTAATACATAAATGTTACGATCTAGCCCACGGAATAGATAAATATTCATTTTTTCTATGATCTAGCCTATGAGAAAGTAAATCTAATGAGTAACATTATTAACATTTTAACCTAAAATTTATTATTACCTATACTGTGCTTATACTATAAAATAAAAAATTATATCTAAGAATTGGTCTATTGACTTATCTTAGTTTACGCTAGATTTTATTATGAGACACTGTTCTTGTGTTATTTGCATTGCACTTAGCACTACACTTTCAGTTCACTACACTAACTCGAAGGGCTTATTGGATGGCCCAACGTTTATATCGTTGATGATACGTTCTTATAAATAAAATAAAAAATTTAAATGCGGTTCAGATTTGACGGAGTTATGGAGTAACATCGCCAAAAAAAGAAAATACGCGTCGAATTGATAACCTCCTTTTTTGAATGATTAGAAACGGGCGGAGTAAATAATATATCACATGCTGCACTTTGTAGTTTGTGCCGCATTTATTTGTCTACTAGCTGATGCCCGCGACTACGTCTGCGTGGAATAAGTTTTTTTGGATTCTCGCGGGAACACTTCAATTTTCCGGGATAAAAAGTATGCCCATAATCCATGTCACTCTCCAGGTCCTCAAGTATACCGATGCCAAAAATCACGTCGATCCGTTGCTCCGTTGCAGCGTGATTGAAGGACAACCCAACAAACCAACAAACAAACTGACTTTCGCATTCATAATATTAGTATGATTTTAGCAAGCTTAGCTTCGTTACTAAGACTGGGGTTCTATGGAATAAAGACCTTATTTAACCTAAATATCGTAGAATTAATAATGTAGAGTTGGATGGTTGTCCCCAAAGCCCCAAACTTTTACGCATTGGTTAGTTAAAATCGTCTTGCTTCATTTTTAATGTGAAAAACACACTCATTTGTCATTTATGACTTCACGCCAAACATAATCAATTAAACTTTTACGTAAAGTGCAGAACGACGGAGTTGTAGCGTAAAATATTGTTAAATTCAATTAATTTCAAATGTTAACAATTCAAACGAACTTTTACAAGTGCTTTTGAAGTCGTCAAGTGAATTCACCACTGGTTCATAGTCATAGTCATAGTCATTTATTTATTAAATATAGGTACACTGTAGGTACACTTGTTTTCGTCTAAAAATTACTTAAGTACTTAAAAAGCATGATGGTGATAATGGGTAACGGTATCTTAAAACTAAAGCTACGAGGGTTCCAAACGCGCCCTGGTCTGAGAAGAGCCCACAACAAACTTAGCCGGGTTTTTTTTTTAATATTTATTATCACCATCTCACAATGTAGGTAAATTTTGTGTGTAATGTTCGGAATGTAAGTATGAAAGGACAACCAAGTGGGCGTTTGCTCTTTTAAAAAACTTAATCCCTTTTAAATAACAATAACAAGAAACTGTTGCTATTTTATAAAACGTAACAAATAACAATAATTTTAATAAAACCGACTTACGTGTGATTAGTAGGCAGTTGCGTAGGCGGTAATGGCAATAATGTAAATAATATTTCCAAGAAATTCCGAGCTCGCCGGGTTTACACTCGAGAAAATGACCTTTCAGTGTCATTGTGTGAAAATTCGTTTAGTGGCCCGAGGGCAATCGTAATGAGTTCTTTTTCTATCTGTACTTATAATAAAGCGGACTGTAACTGTATAATTTCAGTACATTGAATAGGTATTTTTTGAAATAGCTTTTAATCTTAATAAGTTAATGATAAGTTTTAGGTTAAGTACTAACGTAGGTAATAAGTTTGTATTACTAACAAATGTGAGTGAATGTTACTTGGAATAAAGTTTTTTTTAAATTATTTATTCTTAATTTTATGCCTTTCTTTTGTACTAAATGGGTACAATATACTTCGCCGATGACGCGTGAAATGGAAGAGGCTTTAGAAGTGATAGCTGAGAGGTTTTATGTGAAGGAAGCTTTATTATCGATCCACAGCCCAAAACTTTTTTTTTAATTTTTCGTCTGTTTTTCTGTCAGTAGCGTGCACAACTAGGAATTCTTTGGGTAGGAACCAGCTTACTTGCAACCTCATAATGAAAAATTAGCATCCAGGGGGTTACACCTACTACCATAGCTTAAAGCAGTATTATTTCAAAATTACAGTTTTAGCACTATTACCTATTCTGTGGTTTTACGTCACGTACCTTGACGTCCCTAAAGTAACGATCCTATTCCTATTTTCATTAAAAAATTTAGTATAAATACCTAAGTATGTAAAAAGTATGTCTGTATATGCGTCACTTATACGTTCGTGTACCTTTTATTATTTAAAAGTTTTTGGTTGTGATTGACACTTCCGTGCAGGCTACCGACGTAGTGCCATCAACTCACCACAAACGAAGCACGTGTTGCATTATAATTTGTAACCATAGATTTAGTATCGCGCAAGCCTAATACTAAATCTATGTTTGTAATATTAGTATCTTTTAAAAAAGCTGCATATTTATGAGACTACCTAATCAGTATATAATCACATTCATAATAATAAATGTAAACATAATAATTACTTATTTATTTGCTAACGATAAGATAAAATAATTAAGCAGCAATTTCTTTGTCTCAATAATTAAATGACTGTACATTAATAAGTAATGCCCATTCATCTTCAGACAGTAAAAGCCAATCACTCATTTAATTATCAAATTAATGATAGTATATTATAAAGTCAAGCTGCATTCAAATTAAATTAAAAAATACTGTTTTGGGGTCTGGTTTTTTTATCCATTACAAGTTAGCCCTTGACTGACTGCGAACTTACCTGATGGTAAGTGATGATGCAGTCTAAGATGGTAGCGGGCTCACCTGTTAGGGGCATGGGAGTCATATTAAACCCATACGTGTCCATACAACTATTCGGTTTCTACACGGCATCGTACCGAAAAGCTAAATCGCTTGGTGGCATGTCTTTGCCGGTAGGGCGCTAACACGCCACTGCCAAAGCCTATGTATGATAGACTAGATAGATAGATGATAGATAGATAGACAGATTTGTGATAGATGTCTGTATCGATAGACGATTCCGTAATCCGTATACTTGTTTTTCCAATTCAAAATCATACTGTACTAATATTATAGTGTGTTTGTTTGCTGGTTTATTATTTTTGTTGGTTTGTCCTTCGATTACGCTGCAACAGAGCAACAGATCGACGCGATTTTTTGCATGGGTATAGTTGAGGATCTGGAAAGTGACATAGGCTACTTTTTATCCCGGAAAGTTAAGGAGTTCTCGTGAAACATAAAAGACACACGAAAAAAAACTGCTCAATTTTTAACCGACTTCTGTTCTTACAACACGAACTGAGGCTGAGATTCCTACCGTGTAATTAGTAGCATTATCTAGGCAGACTCTTCAAATATTCCTTTAATTATATAAACGTAGATAGAGAAGCAAAATTGACTTTGGAGAGCCTGTCTTGGGCCATTACTTTTATCCGCGCCTCGGGCCCTTATCACTTAATACCTAGATACTTATAATAAAACTGTTACTGGAAGATTTCGGTAGTTTTATTTTGAAACTAGCTAATGCCCGCGACTTTGTCCGCGTGGAATAAGGTTTTTGATTCCCACGGGAAATGCTTGATTTTCCCGGATAAAAACTGGCCTATGTTACTATCAATTCTCAAAGCCCTCAAATATATCCATGCTTTTTGCATGCATTGTCGATCTTTTGCTCTGTTGCGGCGTGATTGAAGGACAAACCAACAAACATACACACTTTTACATGCATAATATTATTATGGTTTATTGAATTATCGAAACATATTATAAAAAATCAAAATGGCATTGTCAGAAGCGAGGTCTTTTAACATGCGTGATGTCGGAACAACCTTGGAAAAATATAGGTTCTTTTTAGGTAAAGATTCCCCTTCGTGCATGAAACGCATTAAGTTTGTGCAAACTTGTAAAGTATATACATTATTTGTATTTGAATTTACTTTGTTTCCTGCAAGTACATAGGTTTTACAATACATTGTAAAACCTGTCAAAGTTTTACTTTTTTATTTTGTTCATTTTTCCAATAGCTGATACCCGCGAGAACTCCTTAATTTTCCTGGTTTAAAAGTAGCTTATGTCACTCCCATGTCCTCAACTATGCATGCGTTTTGAAGTTTTAAAAAAAGTACCTGATTTGACTAGTTGTCAAATACCCAGTCCGGGGAGTCCAGGGCTTATCTTAAAATCTTAGACCCGATACCTACCTGCTCGGTTTTTCGGAAATGTGCGTTTTGCGTGCGTCCGGGACCATGCTAGCCTCAGACATAATGTTCTCAAAGATAATTTATGAATCCTGTCTTTATTTATTTCACCAGCGTGGTTGACTATGGTTTTACTCTTAGTTCATCTCATTCTGAATAGTAAATGAGAATGAATCTGAATGAGGCGAATGAAAATATATGATATGATGATTCTAAAAAAATGTATTGAGGGCGTGAGTAGCCACAGATGATGACGCGGTCAGCGTAAATTTTCACTGATTCATTGCCAGGCCCGCATGACGTTGTCATGACTCATGACACACACGGGTAACGGAACTACATTATTTTTCAAACTAAAAACCAATCATAATTTAGCAGTGCCAAAGTTTAAAATTGAAAGTATGAGGAAAATGTCATGTTAAATTCGTCGCAAACAAGATTCTTTATGATGTTGATAATTATTTCATTTAGTGAAGGTGATAAAAACTGAAGATGCGCGCAATTAGCAAATAGGAACATAGACACGTAAAAGTAAATAAATGATGACAAAATGATGATGAGATCATTTTATTTGATGATATTAAAAGTATATAAAATCCTGAGACAGAGATAAAATTACTGATTCATATGTTGATTTTTAATTTTTACATACGGTTTTGTAAAATATGATGTCTGTAAATTTTAAAAATATTTTCTTTTCCTGGTTTCGGAGATTAATAAAAAATTATTTCCGTATTAAAAAACGTTGGTTTTAATATAACAAGGACTTTGTGTTATTAAGCCTGTTAAGTTAATAATAATGGCAAAGGTTTAACACTGATGTTAATGTTAACACTGATTTCCGGTTAACTCCGAATTTGTTTCCGGGTCAAATAATTATATATTTATAAAATTGAAATGCAATAATATGTATAGGTTACTGCAGTGGATAATCCATAAAATTTTCGTTGACTTTTTGAGAACTACAGTAATTCTGTTGTCGATTTCTGATTATGAATAGTTGATTTTAATTATCCCGCATTGGAGCAGCGTGGTGGGTCATAGTCATAGTCATAGTCATTTATTTATTAAATATAGGTACACTGTAGGTACACTTATTTTCGTCTAAAAATTACATAAGTACTTAAAAAACATGATGGTGATAATGGGTAACGGTATATTAAAACTAAAGCTACTAAAGAACTAAAGCTCTAATTCCCTCTCTCCTATGAGAGTGGAGGCCTGTGCCCAGCAGTGGGACGTTAATGGTCTGTAGTGGTGGTGGTTGAGCAAATTAATAGAGATTCGCAAATGGCATCTAATAAAATAATTATTAGAGTCATGCGTTATTATAAGCGTGAACAGAGGATATGTATCAAAAACTCAGTGGGTATCTTATGTTGCCATAGTCTGTATTATATTAACATGTAACATACATATATTAACATATGATAAAGATAGTACCAGTACTAAGTAGTTTTATCATAGAGCCTAGAATTATGAACAATAAAACTCCTAAGAACCATATAACAATATAAATACTAATACACAAAGACAAAGAGCATAATATTACAATGTAACGCTGAAAGGATTATCCCTTCATACAACTTCATACGTTTTGTTTGTAAGTTCTTGGCTGTACAAATAATACCTTGTGTGATAATTGATAACTAAGTATATTTATACGCAACCATTTTTCTGCAATCTTTATTCAAACACTAGCTGATGCCCGCCACTTCGTCCGCGTGGATAGAGGTTTTTTTTGTTCCCGCGGGAACTCTTTAATTTTCCGGAATAAAAAGTAACCAAATGAAATTAAATTAAATGATTTATTTATTTCATGTAGGACAACTTGTGCCACTTATGATACGTTAAGACTTTCTACCACCGATTCGGAAAGCTTCTACTGAGAAGAGCCGGCAAGAAACTAAGCAGTTGCTCTTTTCTCAAAAAGAAAAAAAAAGAAAAAGAAAAAAGAAGAAAAAGAAAAAAACCTATGTGTTATTCTAGACTTTAATCTATCTCTGTGCCAAATTTCATCCAGATCCGTTTAGCCATCATAACAAATTTCCAGCCACCCACCCATCCAAACTTTTGCTTTTATCATCGCATTTATAATAGTAAAATTATGCACTTGTCTTATTTTTCAAAGCTTTTTAGGTCGAAATGTATAATTTTGTCGAAATTGGTAACAGATTCGGCTAATTAAGTTGACAATATTATTTTTCCGCTGGAATCAGATTTTTTCGCTACTTCCAATAAGTATATTATGATTGATAGGCTAGGTTTTGTTTCGTGAATGTGGATGAATTTTTTGGTTCGGATTTTTGCATTACTCAGATAATACACAATTATACCGTTGTACCACTTTGATGATAGTCATGTATCCACCAGAATGGAATATTTTAACCGACTTCCACTAAAGGAGGAGGTTCTAATTCGGCGTATTGTTTTTCTTTACATGTATGTCGGTGCATATCTCCGTGGATTCTGAACCGATTTGAAAAATTTATTTTCAGTCGTTAGAGGAAGCTCTCGAGGTGGTCCCATAAAAATTCTGACTCCAAATTCTCAACCCTGACACTAAAAAGTTAAAAATAAAAATTCTTTCCAAAAACCGACTTCCAAAGCCACTGTAAAGTAAAAATAATTTTTATTTCTACCTACCCACTATGTTGAAGTCGGGCGGGTATAACAAGGATAAGCAAAGTTGACGCATCGGGCTCGCCCGATTTCAAGATAGTGTGTAGAAATCGTGTCAACTGCGGATCACAAGGTCTTGTGTTCGATTCCCGGTCGGGCATTAAAATTGTTAGGTATTAGGTTTTTCAATTAAGAAATTCTCAGTGCCAGCCCAGAGTTGGAAGTTGGCGGTGTTTCAACCCCGTGCCTCAGAGAGCACGTTAAGCCGTCGTTCCCGGTTATTATCACTAACATGATAATAGTCGTTAAAGCCCGCCAACCCGCATTGAGTGTGGTGGGTCTAAGCTCTAATTCCCTCTCTCCTATGAGAGTGGAGGCCTGTGCCCTGCAGTGGGATGTTAATAGGCTGTAGTGGTGGTGGGTGGTGGTGGGGTGTAGAAATCATAATTATTTTTTAATTTACAGTAGCTTTGGAAGTCGGTTTTTTGGAAAGAACTTTTTCAAAAAAATATTTGCCATACTTGTTGACACGATATTCAAAACGCCTACGTATCAAAACAAACTAATACTCGTCAATTAATATTGCATACACAAATATCTTTGACCTTATATTATTGATACAACATTACATACAGACGCTTCCTGGACCGATACGGTAGGCTCTAACGAGTCTATCAAGTATTTTGTTTATTATTCATACAATGTTGTACTTTATTGGCGAGTGACGTCATTACTGGTACATTATAAATTTGAGTGAGGAGATCCTGGTTCAATTATCTAGTGGTGGCTATTAAAATCCGAAGTTGACTACAGCCGACTGGCGCCGTTCATTTAACGTTCCTTATGCGTAAAGACTTGATTCAATTCAATTAAATTTATATTTTCGATTTTAGCTTGAATAAAGCTCTTATACAGTACGGCGCACTTCCGACTGGCCACTAATCGACGTACATCGTTTTATCGTAAACTAGCAGATGCCCGCGACTTCGTCCGCGTGGTAAAAGTTTTTTTAAATTCCCAAAAGAACTTATATACTTTCCGGGATAAAAAGTAGCGTATGTGTTCTCCAGGTTTTATAGTTACCCAAGCAAAAAATCACGTCGATCCCTTGCTCTGTTGCAGCGGAGATGGAAATAGAATACTTTTTATCCCGGAAAATTAAAGATTTCCCATGCGATTAAAAAAAATCCTGATTCTACGTACACTAAGTGGCGAGCGTTAAGAAGTCTTTGAATAAAAATATGATCTCCAGTTTCTGTTTGAGTTTTACGATGGAATTAATTTATAAACTTTTATAATATATTTTTATATAAATCTAGAGACATTTAAAAGTTAAGTCAAAGAATCAAGAGAAGTCTTGCCGGAGTCCCCGTATAAGAATATTTTAAAAGTTGTTAATATTTTTGCCTTAACTTCGGGAAATTATGAAAATATCTTCTTTTGGTCTCTAATTTGAATAAAATTCGTTCAGCACTTTTAGAGATTAACCTTTGGGACGAAAAAACACTACTGACTAAAAAAATGTCTGGCATATACAAAAACCAATAGCTAGACACTTTAAATATAAAGGCACACATACTAGCGCGACAGGACAGAACGTTTTTTCCCTCTGACAGTGACACGTTACATAGACGAATGTGTACCTCTACCTATGTTTTCCTTCTAATATTTATTTTAAGAATCTTGCCATCCCTGCTAGTGCAATTTGAGAGTGAAAAATAACTATGGGAAAATAAAAAAATAAAAAATTGGCAGTCATAGGGACTGCGGATAGAAGTGAAAACGAATATTTAATTATTTTTCTAATAAAAATAAATAAATATAATATTAAAAATATTTCAAATATAAACCTTAAACCTAAGTTTAATTACGAATGTACTCTATTTATATTTAAGACCTTTTGTCTTCGTAACAACGCGAGATGTCGCCCACGGCTACACAGCACTTATTATTAATATAAACCTTAAAACTAAATCATTAAAGTTTAATTACGAATACTACAATATTATTATACTTAAGACCTTTTCTCTTAAGAAGAACGGTGTCGATCACGCGTAATCCACATTTTTACCATGTTTTTACCCCCAACCAAAAACTGCTCAACGCGTCTAAAGACGTTTTCACTTCAAAAATATACCTTTTTTTTTCGTTTAGTTTTGTATACCTAAAACCACAGTGATAACAATATCAAAATGATCTAAAAACGTTATATAAGTAATCCACACTGGCCCGAATTCGACTACAGCCAAATCGCGTCACATTTTATTCCGATATGGGTAAAGAGTTAAGACTCGACTCAGCGCATTTCGGCATGCCGATAATAATCGACCCATTTTCTTAGTCAATTTATATAGATGGCAAATTATTGCCAGGCTTTAGCATTTACTAAACAGAGTCTATGCAAGACAAGCTTACTTAGATGGTTTTGTCTTACCTTCTATATCCACATTCTCCCCGCTAGAGGACTCCGAAGCGTCATCTTCTATCTTCTTCTCTGTTACTATTGCCATGCTGTTCTCTCCGCAGTCGTTGTTCTGAGATCTCTTATCCGTAACGGAATGGAACTGTGGACAAAAAGAGAAGAAAAATTAATGCATAAATAAAAACTGTTCAGAGGTAAGTATAAAAACTTCAATTCAAACACAAATTCATTAATTTTAAAATATTTTAATAGCGATAGAATCTGATGTTTTTAAAAACATATTTAAATTATTGTTACTTTCATACAATTTATTTTATTATCGCTTCTATACCCTATTAATATTCCATAAAACGCTAAGCGAAATTTAATTAATAATTAAATTAATTAAAATAAATTAAATTAATTTAATTCGCTAAATTCGTAAATAATATCATCAGAGTCCATGTATTAGCTTAGCTTACACCTTTTCACCAGTATTAAGCTATATTGAAACTATATCTCGCTACGCATCTCAACTGTTTGGAACTGCAGCCTTATTTTAGACTAATGTAGGTAAGTACTAATAGGTATGACCTTTCTGGAAACCCATAAACTGTCTTCAACCTTCTAATCCTTAAATAGGCGTAGATTTTTTTAATCAAAGCCATTCAACCGTTTAGTACTACTTGAGCATGGACATGGAACCATAAACACTTCACTAATAAAATGCGTACTAATTTTTTTTATTCCACAAGTTAGCCCTTGACTGTGATCTCGCCTGATGACAAAATATGATGATGCAGTTTAAGATGGTAGCGGGCTACTTAAGACCCTAACGATACCCCTAATTGTTTCTACTTTCTACACGGCATCGTACTAGAACGCTGTACACGAACGTACAGTACAGTAGAACGTACTACAACCGCTTGGCGGTAGGACGACTTTGCTGGTAAAAGAGTAACGGTCGAAGCTTCCCATTAAGACCAGGCAAGAGAAAATTCAGAAAGAGAAATTAAATTAAAATTAATAATTTCAATTCAGGGTAAATTTTTTTTGACCAAAAATTGACCCTGCCGGTAATCAAACAAGGAAACTCCCACTATAGACTACACCGCTCAACACAGCGCCAAAGAGGTCGTCACTTTATAACTCAAACCGCTATAAAGAGATTTTTCATTTAGATTTACTTTTATTCGCTGTTTATCTGGATATTTTCAGTGATTTTCGTATCATAAAGACCATTTTGTTAAATTTCACCAAGCTATGAACTCAATTTAAGTTTTTTCCAAGGCATTGTCTTTCAGAGTGCCGCTGACAAGGCTTTGATCAAAACCATCTCTTAATATCTTGTTTGTTCTGTATAAATAAGTTAATGTCGTTTAAAATCAAATCAAACCCATACTATATCCATACTAATATTATAAATGCGAAAGTGTGTCTGTCTGTCTGTCTATCTGTCTGTCTGTGTGTCTGCTACGCTTTTACGGCCCATCTGTTCAACCGATTTTGATGAAATTTATAGGGATAGGTTGTATCCCGGGGAAGGCTACTTTTTATCCCGGAAAATTCAAGAGTTCCCGCGGAAATAAAAAAAAATTATCTCTACAACAGATTTCAATGAAATTTGGTATAGAGATAGTTTGTTTCCAGGGGAAGGACATTGGCTACTTTTTATCCCGGAAAATTCAAGAGTTCCCGCGGGAAACAAAAAACTTTAATCCACGCGGACGAAGTCGCGGGTATCATCTAGTTTAGTATCTAGTAAATATTATAAATGCGAAAGTTTGGATGGATGGATGTATGGATGGATGTATATAAGATGTATGGATGTTTGTTACTCAATCACGCGCCAACGGCTGAACGGATCTGCCTGAAATTTGGCAGAAAGATATATTATAGTCTGGAATAGCACATAGGCTTCCCGCGGGAACCGAAAAATCTCAATCGCGGACGAAGTCGCGGGCATTAGCCAGTTATGTAATAAGTTTAGTATTTGTCTATGCTCATATTATTTATGATCATTCATCAGACCTGACTGTACTCGTAGTAGCTATATTCATGAAAAAAAAAACGGTCAAGTGCCAGTCAGACACGAGCACAAAGGCACGTGCCACCACAAAATATAAATTCTTTTAGTAAATAACAAGAATTATATTAAAATTACAACTGGCTTACGTATGGCGCTAAACTGGTAGCGCCTGACACACAATGAGTAGGGAACCATATTTATCGATATATTCGGATTTTTATCGATCGATTATTTTTATAAAGCATAACAGCGTTGTGGTTACTTTTTGTACCCACAACATCAACCTGAGTTAGGACCCTTTTGTTTGCACGACACATTCTAGACGATAATAAAGTTAAGTTAAATTTGAAGTACTTTTGTATTTTAATGTTTAGCAAATAAAATATATTCTATTCTATTCTATATCGATCGATTATATTTGGATTTTTTCCTATACTTATTCTGTGCGACCTTGCAAGAGTCTTTCATGATTCTAGGTCAACGGGAAGTACCCTACCTATACTTTTGGTTTTGATTTATTGGAGTGTCAAACTATGCTAAATATGTGGCATAAACGGCCGTATCTTTTGATTGCGTTGACTTAGAAACTTGATTTTTTTACTACATACTTAGTATTTTATATTGATTTTAACTTGACACCTTATAATACGTTGCCGAGACAAAGGTTGACAGACAGACAGACGGATCACAACGAAGTGATCTTATAAGGGTTCCTTTTTTCCTCTTGAGGTACGGAAACCTAAAAACATTGTAATTTGTACTATTCATAGTTTTGCTATCAAAATAAAACTTAAATAACTAATTTATTTCTATTAAACCACACCAAAGCCGTGAAGGTTCTGGATTCTAGCAATTAAAGCCTTAGTCGTACTGACATTTTTAATCTGTGGTCATACGCCATACCTTCATAGTATATTAATTTATAATTGTTTACTTAAATGAAAATAAAATTATTGTTCCTGTCTCATTAAAATTATTTTTACGGTTATTTAATCGCTCGACAAACTGACTACGAATAGCACGTTTAAAAATATTTATTTATCGAAATTGTTAAAATGTTACTTTGTGATAATTATTGTTCCTCGGATGACATGGTTTCGTTTCTAATTACATTTTAATGACAAGGACTATTTGCTGTCGTAACTACAAGGTAGGTAATGGCTTTCTAAAGTTTCTTTTGTTAAAATGTATTTGTCTACCTTTGCTAATTATTTTGTACCATATCTATACTCAATTTTATAAATGCGAAAGGGTGTCTATCTGTCTATATTTTAGTCGGTTAACTTCCAGGGCCCGTCGGTTCAACAGACTGAAGAAATTTGGTAGTTACATAGATTTTGAGTAAAAGAGCAACTGCTGAGTTTCTACACGGCTTCTCTCAGTAGAAACTGCTTTGCGAACCGGTGGTAGAGTCAAAACAAGGCGTACCTATCTTAAAAGACACCTGTATGTCCTTCATAAGGTAAACAATTAATTTGCGTTTAAGTTTCTACCCCTAAGGCCTTTTATTCCGGAAAATTAAAGAGTTCCTGTAGGGATTTTAGAAATCCGAAATACGCAGACTTCATCTAGTAATAACATTATTTTAGTTTCTATACAGAACAAAGATATTTAATATTGTAATATCATGATCGGGAAGGATTTTTGTTTTACAGTAGGACTGACATATTTTTCGGCTGTAAATAGAAGCTATGCCAGAATGTAAGCTGTCTTAGATATCGACGTATATAAGCGAGATGGATCACCAATACCCGTGAGCACATGTAGACATATAGGTAATTTTATTAGTTGAGTTTGTTGTGGGCTCTTCTTGGGGCAGGGCGCGTTTGGAACCCTCGATTTAAGACACCGATGTTAATTATCACCATCATGTATCATACTTTGTATAATTGACGTTCATAATTCATAAAAGGAAACACTGGTAAGCGTTACATACTTTAATTTAGAAATTCACACAAAATGGCCGCCATAATTATATTATGATCAATCTTAGAGTTCACAGACCAGTGTAGCCACCTTCGACCATGCAGGGCGTGGATTAAAAAACAATGTCTCTTTTAAACTATTTATACATTGAGTATATCAGTACCTATTTGGAATAAACATACCTAATATTTTGACTTTGACTATGAATATGTAAAATATTCACTCATTTACTTTATGTAGTCCAAAGTTCCTAATGTTCCTAATTTCCTAGTTCCTAATTTTCAAGAAATCTATAACAATTCTGTACTTAGCTAAATGGCTTTTTAAAAATTTCAGTTAAACGGCTACTACTTAACTAAAATGGCTATTATAACTTAGTAGATTCATTAGAGATTAAACTATTTAAAAACTATTTTATGAAAAACTCACCGTCACGAAACTAGAGCACCCTATGGTTTTTAATCTGATAAAATCATTTAGGAATACCAAACGAAACGCTAACGACACGCTAGAAACTTTTTTAAAGCTTTATTTTATTTCAAAAATTCACTAATTCAACAATTTTCTCCAATAAATTAAGTAGATTTTATTTTATTCCACGTTTTATATTCAAACAATAAATCACGACAGCAGATAAAATTGTACTAGTATCACACTGGTATCATGGTAGACACTGATTGAAAGATCGTGACTGGCACATGATGTTTTTCTAAGCATTAACTTATTTGCCTAGATACTTTAGAGTAAGCCATCGAACCATAAAGCAATCAGATTTACTCCGGTTATGATATTGTACGATCGCGGTCTAGAAATGTTTACCAGTTTTCAAATTAGTTTCTTTGAAACACTGTGTGAATTAAGATCTAAAACGCTAAAGCAAAGTATTTATCATAAGTTTTCAAACATCGAAATCAACAAAAAGAGTATTAGTGACTTTTTGATAATTAAATTAATTTTCTAATTTCAAGTTTGACACATTAAATCTCATTTGTTTAAAGTGACATTTACAAAAAACATTGAAAGAGGTTTTTTATATCTATCCCATCTTGATAATAATATATTATAGAGAACTTTTTCAATGTTTGTTACATTTTCCACCTACTGAAAAAGTAAAAAAATCCATGATCTATGCCTAATCAAACTACTTGTCGACCTTCTGACACAGATGGATCTATGCAATTATGAACCTTAAGGCGGTAAACATTTTCTGACCGCGACTGTACGCCATGTTAACTTGTACTTATTTGAAGTTCTGAGATGTGTGAATTTACAATGATCTACTAATTACTGATGTTTACATTGTATTTAGTTGGCATGTGGATTTGGAGTTTCGAGTTAACAAATTAGACCAATAATTTTGTCGACTTATTTGAAAGTCTCTGGTTGCTATCACAAAATTAACTTAGGTATCTAAGAAGATGAGTACTCAAAATTACAAACAACCTTAATCATCCGAGAGCCCTTAGAAAAGTTATGATAAAAGCTGAAAGTTTGTTAGATAATTGGTTCAATTTGCAACTGTGCTCGGCTAATTTGAAGCCATTATGAAACTTATAAAACAAATTTTCTGGTAGATTTTTTAACCATCTTGAAACCGACTTGCCACTTATAAGGCTCCGTATCCACCAGAGATGTGCGAGGAATCTTTAGCAAAGCTATGAAACGGTGTGTAACTGAGCGGTGCGAGAATGCATAATGGACTCTTCAGGTCTAGTCCCACTACAAAGGATTGTATGATTTTGTATGGGGTTGGCACGGAGATGCACTGCATGACGTGACCCCGTACAAACTCATAAAAATTATATTTCATATTATCATAAGATCACTATTTTTGATAGTTCAAGTACCTTTGATAAAGCAAAGGCTGGTTTGTAGCAAGGTGTGGGCGGTTGGAACTTGGAGTAAATTTATATTATGTAGAGCGACAAGAATTTTAAACACTTTTTTCCAATGTAATTTTCCACTGGCTTGCGTGAGTTGGATTTTGTATAACTTAAGTAACATGTTTTACTTGACTTTTAAATAGGTATGGGTCGCATGGGTGCTGCTTTTACGTATTTATGTAACTCAGTAATATTAATGAATTGTAAAAAGTGTTTTATGTGTTAATATTAATAAATTGTAAAACAATTAAGTTTGTTTTTTAAGTGTTTGTGTGAGCAAAACTACACAAATGTTTCAGAGCGTAACTTCTTTATGTAATCATCGGTCATCTAACGTAGTATTTAAGCTATTTAAAAAATGCCGGTCAAGTGCGAGCCAGACTCGCGCACAAAGATTTCCGTACCACTGTATCAATATAAATTATTATTTTAGTAAATTACAAGAAAGAGGTCATAAAAATACGTAATCAGCTGTGAAATAACTGGCTGTACATATGGCGCAAAACTGGTAGCGCCTGACAAACAATTCTACACCCTAATATGAATACGGAACGAAATTAACGATTTTCGGACTTTTTCGTATACCTCCTCGTATTGTGAGACCTTGCTTCTTGCCAAATTTCATGATTCTAGGTCAACGGGAAATACCCTATAGGGTTCAATTAACCTGCAATAAATAAAATATGCTGCATAAACGGCCGTATCTTTTGATTGCGTTGACTTAGAAGCTTTTTTACAGAAGAGACCGTAGACTTAAGTATTTGATATTAATTTCAACTTGATACCTTCACGCGCTCCCGAGAAACAGGTGGTTGACAGACAGACAGACAAACAACAAATGTTATGTCACAAATGTTATGAAATTAAACTCATTTTTCCAGTACTAGACCTATCAAGATTTAGCCTACTAAATCTTAGTAAACTAATCACAGAATTGGGAGTCCGTTTATTACAAACAAAGCGACGCGTTTGGCGGTTTTGCAAACACTATCGTTATATTTTGATATTTTTTTTCGTCATGAGTGATTATTATGACAGTCACTTACAATAGAGACTAGCAAGATGAGCAAGACTGTTGTCGATTACCCAATATGAATAACCTAACGTCTATAACTGATTGTTTAGGTACGAAAGAGAAATAATATCTGTTTAAAAATCTATCCCCCATCAGTGATTCATCATAACTAAATGATTGATACATAACCTATCGTCTATAGTGGATGGATGGATCGTCTCGTGCTATGTCAAAGTTAAAATGACCGATCGGTCACTTTTTCGTCCAAGCTCGATTTAGTTCATCGTACGATGGATGCTTTTTGAAGCATCTTTGAACTTTCACGAAAATACGGGTACCATTTTGATACGATTACAGAAATCTTTAGCGTTATATTTATAGAAGGTAAATGAACTTAGAATAATAGCATATGAGTAATATTTAATATATACCTTTATTAGGCAGGTTGTATGATTTGCATTGCTAGCGTGCGGGTTGGCGGAGAGGGAACACTATTTGAACGTAAACCACAGAATAAGTACAGCTGCGTAAACACACTTTTGACTGAACAATTTTGGCGAACGCAATCTACGTCATTCACAGTAAATATGGAGAATACCACAAAACTGTAGGTACCTAATGCACAGTAGGAGGAAAAAACGTAATTTTCTTCATGGTTTTAAAACACTGGCCGACGTAATACAGTGTAATGTAGATAAGGGCCTATGCACACGGTCTATTTCTTACGCGCAGATAACGCGCATTTTACTAAAGTGCATTCACTGCTAGTTTTTTGTCCAAAAAAGCAGATTGTTGCATTTGTATCGATAGAAACGTCCGCATAACGCGAGTTGAATGCGCGTCTAGATCGCGTAGTAACTTCTACGCACGTTTTCCACAATCTTCTTGTATTTGCCTGGTGCGAGGCTTCTTCCGTGGCTAGTTACCACCCTACCGGCAAAGAAGTGCCGCCAAGCGATTTGCAGCGTTCCGGTACGATGCCGTGTAGAAACTGAATAGGGGTATGGGTTTAATATAACTGCCATGCCCCTGACATGTTAGCCTGTTACCATCAGACTGCATCATCGCTTACCATCAGGTTAATGCGTCAAACGCACGTCTGAATACATAAAGTGTGCAGAGGTTTCTGGCAGCGACTGACGCGCGTTGTAAGGTTTGCGTTAGAATCGCGTTTGTATCGAATCGTCTGCGCGTAGAAAATACGCCGTGTGCATAAGCACTAATGCCTCTCGTAGAGTCTCAAATCCTTAACAATTTAGCAACATCTGAAGAAATACCAGCCATTGAACGTGATGTCTAGACTCAAGTCTGCTATTTGAAAGTATTTGAATAACCGGTATTATTTTGAAATTTTTTTTTTTTTTTTTTTTTTTTAAATATATAGGCTAGCGCTTGGCTGCAATCAGACTTGCATGCAAGAGGTGATGCAGCCTAAGGTGGAGCGCGCTTGCCTAGAAGATGCCTATTCACTCTTGATTTGAAATTGCAAGTTTCTGTCCGCAAATCGCTAAACGACCAAGACTCAAACGTGATTTACTGTTTAATTTAATTAGCAATAAAAAAGTTATTTTACAACTCAGAACAAAGTAAAATCTATATTTTTGTAACAATCTTAAAATAAATACAAAGTAGATAAATAGTAGTAAATGCGTGAGTCTATACAGAGATATCTTGAATCTAGGAGGCGGGTATAGTTAGGTACTTAGGTCCTTTTTGTCCAGAAAATAAAGCCCGGAACATCTAAACGACTAGGTTATCTTCGCTTTGAAAACATTATATTTTACCTTAAATTTGCTTAATAAGTCTATTTTTTAATCCACTACAAGCTAGCCCTTGAAGGCGATCTCACCTGATGGTAAGTGATGATGCAGTCTAAGATGGTAGCGGGCTAACCTGTTAGGGGCATGGCAGTTATATTAAAACCCATACCCCTTTGGTTTCTACACGGCATCGAACCGGAAAGCTAAATCGCTTGGCGGCTCGTCTTTGCCGGTAGGGTGGTAACTAGCCACGGCCGAAGCCTCCCACCAGGCCAGACCAGGGAAAATTCAGAAATTATAAATTCCCAAATTGACCCTGCCGGGGATCGAACCCAGGACCTCCGCACGTTAAGGCAACAGCACTACACACTGCGCCACGGAGGTCGTCAAATCTATCCATATTCATATTATAAAGTCTGTCTGCGGTCTATCTTTTCAACCGATTTTGATGAAATTAGGTGGAGAGGTAGGTTGCATCTCGGCCACTTTATCTCGGAAAATTAGGAAGTTCCCGCGGGAATCAAACTATCACTATATCATATTCTTACTATAGTAATGCAATAAACTAATTGTTGCCAATATCTGTGGCCCAATTGTGCAAATTACGATTTCCTTACACAATGGGGGGGGCTGATTCTAAAGCTCGTTCTATATTATCAATGGATGGCCTTCATCAATTCCCAATAAACTAAGCATTTTGATAAATCCCTGGTAACACCCTGTGTAATTAAGGCGCATCCTCCACTTTGACATGTTGATACGTTGATGGATTATTGCTCATTAGCTAATTGCGGTCTTCATTACTTAACGCATTCAGCGCCTAATCAAATCAAATGTTAAATCAAAAAGTACTTTTGAATCGTCAAGTGAATCTACCATTGGTTCGGAATGCCATTCCTACCGAGAAGAACCAGCAAGAAACTCGGTGGTTGCTCTTTTTAAATAATTAATTTACAATTACTATATCAATGTGTACATAAGTAACCGCTGTCCCCAGCATTGCTGGAGCGATCAGATCCATGCTCCTCTATCATTTACATAATCTTCAACAGTATAATAAGCTTTTTTCAGGAGCATACTTTTAATGGATTTCTTAAATTTGTTTAAAGGCTAGTTGATAACCATCACAATTTAAGCCAATTCATTATTTTTTCTATGGTGGATGGAGTCTTTTGACTGAAGCGAAGACGAGCGGAGTGCGGAGTGTGGAGTGCGGAGTGGTGCGCAAACTTTGCGCTTCGACCAATTAGGTTATTAAAAAAAATAACGTGTGAAAATTAACGTATCATCTAATATATTAATTATTAATCACATAATTGTTCTATCGAATACACATCTCTGTGAGCTTACCATTGCTGAAAGCAGTATTATTTTAAAATATTACTTTTAAATATGACGTAGGTACCTTGACGTCCATAAAATAAGGATTATAAATTCCGAAACAAGAGCGGCTTAAATATGAGCTTGAGTGGTTCTGTGGAAGAAAATGCAAGATGAACTAACAACTAAATACAGATAAATAACTTACCGACTGTCGTCTAAACAATAACATTTTCGATTCTCGCCTCAGACTTTGGTAGTCTCTTGCGTGGCAGCATTCTTCCTCGTCGGAGCCGTGCATGTGATTGTAAATAACGTGTCTACGCATAGTAATTAACTAACTCTTCAAACAATAGAACCATCAAACAAAAACGAGGTAAAATTACAAACTAACAGTTAAGAACTATACAACAGTTAAGTTTGACCGATTGAATTGATTTTTAGAGTTCCATATATAATTGGGTATTTGAATACTACTGAAATAAATTATTTTTAGATGATTAATACTAATATTATAAATGCGAAAATGAGTTTGTTTGTTGGCTTGTCCTGCAATCACGGCGCAACAGAGCAACGGATCGACGTGATTTTTGGCATGGGTATAGTTGAGGATCTGGAGAGTGACATAAGCTTATTTTACATCCCGGAAAATTAAGGAGTTCCCGTGGGAATAAAAAAAACTTAAACCACGCGGACGAAGTCGCGGGCATCAGCTAGTATTAAATAAAGGATCTCCCAAAAGTCGTACTATCCACGGCTCCTGTTAGTTTTATGTTGAATAACCAAAGTGCGTATAACCAAACTTTGATGAATTCAAAATTTCACACGCGTTTTGACGTTTGAAAAAAAGTTGCTGATTTGACTAGTTGCCAGACACCCAATTGTAATAATCTATATAGAGACTAACGACTATGATTTTACACATACACCAATAGTATACTACATAAACTGTAGCGATGAGAAAAATTAACACACAAATTGACATGAATTATATACGGTTACACATAATTCTAATCTCCTTATAGAACTCCAAAATAATATATTCTCATAAAAAACACGTTACAACACTATTAGCACACGATTGCGAATTTCTTCACTGTCAATCTAGAGGCCACAAGTGAAAACAAGAGTCGAAAAAACGGCGCGTGAATCAGTCAGCTCGAAACGTAAAAGGTTTCGAAAAAGCATAAAAACTTACTATTTTAAAAACGTTTTTTCGTAGATATCGTTTTTCAAGATGTTTGGTGCACGACCAAACGATAACCGATACAAATGTAAACTAATAGTTAACCACTTGCATTGAATCAAAGATTTAACAATTGTAACAATAAAAATGCTAAGGTGGGTCTACACCATGGAAAAAATAAAAATAAAAAATTAGTAAAATAAAATAAAAATGAAGACGAAAAGCTTTCAGTTCAGTATATTTAGTGTTTTTTTTTGTTTTGTTGTGTATGTGTAATTTAAGTAATTTATTTTTAATATTGTAGCCTGAAAAGAGGAATTGGGAAACTGTAATGTCTTATCGGGTATGTCCTATCAATAAAATAAAGTTGTCTGCCCCGTTTTATTCAGTGTATTTTGGTAAAAGAGAATATTATCTACGTTAGGCATTGCTATGAAAAAAAGTTCAGTTTATTAAAAAAACAAAAGTTAACACGTTTTATTATAATGATATCATTGCATTTTGAAATTTTGTGTATTTTACCACGCGGCAAGCTTTTCGTATTTTGACAGCGACAGATGATTCTGTTAATAACACAATCTCTAAACTAAACTAAAATGGCAGCTTTAAATCTAGTTCTGTCCCTTTCCGTAGGAAGTATTATGAAAGGGTACAATATTTGTAATGCTCTAATTTTAGTTTAGTTTAGAGATTGTGCACTACAGAATCAGCCCCATTGTGTGACTATGACCTTAAAATCATTGTGTGTCAAAATCAAACATTGAAAAGACAATGAGTTTATTTTGTCTGTACGTACTTCGGGTGCCAATGAGGTATTAGGTAGTATAGTAGCTGTAGTAGTAAAGTACATCCTTGTTTTATTTCCCATCGAAAGACGCAAACTTACGCGCACTCATTAAAATATGAATGAACTGTGTGCAAGTTTACGTGTGTTTACACACACTAAGTTAAAGGTGTAATGCTTTTCCGTAAACAATTTTTTTTGCGCTTGGCTGCGATCAGACCTTCTTGCAAGTGATGATACAGTCTAAGGTAGAGCACGTTTGTCTAGAAGATGGCTATATTAAATCTGGATTTGAAGGTGCCTATAATAAAAATGGAAGGGAAAACGGAAGCCGGAAGCGCAATTCATATCTAATTAGAAACGAGAAAAATATGAAAATAATTGAAATTTCGAAATAAAATGTCTAAGTCTAGTGCAGGGAGGTTACTACACTTTTAAAGCAGTATAATTTCAAAATGACAGCTTTTCGGCATGACAAAAACCTAATAACACACACACAATATTCCTAAAGTATCCGAGTTAATTTTCGTAACTGCTGCATTGATTTTCGTTGTCTCTGCAAATAGACTTTACCATATACAAGGGATAAAATTAGCTTAGAACAGTAACCCAATTTTGTCCCCAACGGTATTAAAAAAATCTCAATCAATATTATGAAAATAACAACAACATGAGTGACACAAAGTGAAATGTAGTAGACATTTCACGGAAATTTCTTACCTCCCGGAAGAGTTCTATTTTCTACGTGGAATAAAACTGATTCTTATCAGTATTACGTGGATCGTTTTATGCTTTGGCAAATTGTCCACAAACTCCCATTATCCTATATCGTGTGGAGAATGGGGAATAACATCGTCACTAAAGTTTAATAGGCTGGACAATTTAGGAAATGTGTTAGAGATCTTAATGTTATACCAAGATATAAAAAAGAAATATGCAGGAATTAATAAAGGATTATTGCAATATCAAGAAAGGAAGCCTATTGATTGTGATAGTTCTAATTAGTTTAGATTTGTGATAATGGGGAAGGCTAAAAAAATACTTACTACAATTAAGAAACGAAAGTTGGAGTATTTTGGACACGTTATGCATAACACCAGCAAATATGAGCTCCTTCAACTCATTCAGTCATGCAGGGAAAAGTGGAAGGCAGGAGGAGGCCTGGCCTCAGAAGGATATCGTGGCTTAAAAACTTAGGCCAGTGGTTTCACTATCTATAGCAGCGGTCTCGAAAGTTGAAATCATCCTAATGATTGCCAACCTTCGTAAGGAGACGGCACACTAAGAAGATGGTGATAATAATATAAATTAATAAACCCACTGTGTTTGTTATTAGTTCTTTCTAGACTAGGGTGCGTTTGGTACCCTCGTAGCTTTTATAATATTATTATGGATTTGTATTATGGATTCATCGCTTATGTAAGTATTACATGAAAAATGAAAATAAAGAAGCAAAAATCTCGAGTTATTGGGTTACTAAATACCCAAATCCAATAATGCCAATAGGAATTTGCTAAATGATACACATTTTTTATTTTCGCAACATAGCAAAAATGTCATGCGTAGGTTTATTATGAGACGCGAGTCGCGACCTTATTATATTGAACTTAGATAAAAAGAAGATGAACTCACAATGTTCATAATATTTTCTTTAGAATCTAATGTAAATATTATGTCAGAGATATTGATAATTATTGTAAACAAATATTTGATTATATTATGTTTATTTATCTATAACAGCGACCTGTGATAGAGGCAAGTAGGTGTCGAGAGTCGACAGCCCCATCAAGCGTTGGTTTGTCCTTCAATCACGCCACAACGGAGCAACGAATCGATGTAACTTTTGGCATGGGTATAGTGAGTGAGTTGAGTGATATAGGCTTTTTATCCCAGAAAAACAACAGAAGCGCGGCACGGTATGGCACGTAGTGGCAGGTATTGTTTGTATGAGGTTGTATCGAGCTGGGCGGGGCGACGCGGCACGGAGATGCACTCCGCGACGCGGCTCCGTACAACTCATACAAATATTTGCCGCTACGTGTCGCGCCGCTATGTGCATCCCAAGTGGGGTAAGTTCTTTATGCTGTGAAATAAAAGTTCTTTAGTATTATACAGACAAGAATAGACAACCGTTGCATTTGATTGCAATTGCACCAAATAGATGCAGTTAAACCCCTAGCATTACATGGTTACGATGATGATACGGAATTTAAGGCTCAGAGTATTAACCAAGGAACCTTTAAAAAAGTCCCCAAATTTTTTTTATATGTCATCCAATTAACTTTCATGGCCCTGAAAAATGATGGTATGATAAAATTGATATCCATATGCGTTCAGCTTTCAATAAAGTCAGCTATAAATTCTAATGGCATTCAATACGAGTCCGGTCCTACTAGGTCCGGTTTACTTATTAAATTTAGCACAAATAGCAGTCTACAGATGGGCCGAATCGCATAATCGAAGTAAGGGTTGACAACACCGATGTCAATAAATAAGATTAATCCTATCTAAAATAAATCGTAAAGTGTAAAGTGCTTACAGTACGTCAAATTTATCTGACCCGATCTGATTTATGCATGTTATGGTTTTTTTTTAAATTTTATTTTTCATATTTACTAACAACGCTGTCACCGGGTCAGATAAGTGAGGGACAATACCAATTTGGTTCAATGCATTTTGACTTTATAAACAAAACTACAAAAAATAAAACTGTTTTTTTTATAACCCTTTCTTAAAGGGGGTGTAGCTAAAACCCATTTACATATTCTGGAGGCTTCTGAATCCCAATGCGCTTTATATTTGTGTATCAGTCAGTGAGCTTTCGCTGTATATGGACCGGTTTTTATTCTAGAAGCTCACTGTAGTATTAAGTCAAAGATACCTTTCCTTTCTTTTGTAATAAAGTTCCGTAATTTCAACCAAGGCGATCGTGTTAGCTGCGTTAATAAATACCAAATTAATACCAACTGTGTTAAAATCTAGCGGCTCTACGAAGAATAAGTTTAGTATATACGTATATACTAGAACGTCATTAGGGTGTTCTCATATAATAGTCTATTACAATAGAATCTCACTGATCCGGCACTATTCAAAGACAGAGGGTGCCGGATTATTGGAATGTTCGGATTATTGGATTATAAATAGAAAGAGATAGAAAAAACTATAATATTACTAGCTGATGCCCGCGACTACGTGCGCGTGGATAAAGGTTTTTTTGGTTCTCGTGAGAACTCCTTAGTTTTCCGGGATAAAAAGTAGTCTATGTGTTATTCCAGACCATAATCTATCTCTGTGCCAAATTTCATCCAGATCCGTTCGGACGTTCGGGCGTGATTGAGTAACAAACATCCATCCATACATCCAAACTGTCGCATTTATAATATTAGTACAGATGTAAATAAAATAAAGAATTTCATAAAGAGAATATGATATATATATTTGTATTAATGTTCTAAACGTCTTTTTTATAACTGTAACATATCTCACAACTAAATAATTACATAGTTTCAAAATAATCCGTTTTTGGGCGAGGGAGGCGTGGACAGAAGATTATTGGATGAATCGGTCTATTGAAGTGCCGGACTAGTGAGATTCTACTGTATTTGGTACGTTGCAAAGCTACGGATGTGTGTCGAGCCCATTACTAAGAGCGCTTGATTTTCATAGCCGAGGTCGCTGTAGATTCGATCAAGCAACGTAGCAAATCTCTGTTGAAAAGGCACCATAAACTGTACAAAAATTTAAATCAAACAAAGAACCTCCTTATGTTATGAAGTTAAATATTAAAACTAGCATTAATTTCACCATTAAAAAGTATTTTTTCCAAGTACTTAAATGGAATTGTGTTGAGAATTTTCATTTCATTGTAATTACGTTTTTAATTATGAGCTAATCGTTACTTGGCAGTTCCAGTCTGATTGCTGATAAATTGTATCGAGCGAATTCGTTTATTGTTAATTAATAAATGAAATGAATGTCTTTTAAGTGAAGAACATTATGCTATTTATGCTAGAGATCTACCATTTATTCGGAAAAGAAATTGTAATGAGAAGAGCTGGCAAGAACTTCATTAGTTGTATTATGTACTATTTGATGAGAAAAGTGCTTTTGAAAAATATATTTTCAAAAATAATATTTTGTTAAATAAAAATTTATCGTTCTAAAGGGACATCCGTGACTAAGAAACTGTCTCTGTTCGTCTGCCGCTCAACCGCTGATTTGATCTTGAATAAATTTGGCACAAAGATAACTTACAATTTAGAATAATATCTAAATCAGTAGATATTCTATTACTATTGAAATAAGATACAAGTGATTTATTTTATATTATTAATATAATTGTGGTTTTTGAGGTTAAATATCATGTAACTATTTGTGAAGGTTTAAAGGCCGCTTTACGACAATGTGACATTGAGGCATGGAACAAGGCTGCTTGCTATAACAATTTTAAAAAGAATTAAATTTTTATTCACTCGACGATTCAAAAGCACTTTAAAATGTTTATTTGAACAAAAAACATTGATGTTTAAAGTTTGAAAAACTAGTCATGTCCAAGTCAGACTTGCACACGAAGGTTTTCGTACCATAGCCCAATTTAAACGTACTTTTTTTAATACTTTCGATAAAGAAACAAGAGAGGCGCTCAAAAAAATATCTGATACCTAGATTAGTGACCTAGATTTAATTAGGTACGTCGCGCATCGTTTACCTTCCATCGTTTACCTTGTTAACCTTAGATTTTTGTTAAATACCCAACTCAAAGTTGTAAAGAAGTAGTACTGAAACTGACTAAGTAAACCATACCAAAAATGGCAATATTTCTGAGTTAACTGAGCAGTAAACACGAAAGAGGATTGGAATGCTCATTTAAACTGCGTTTACGTTCCTTCTGTAAACATATGAGACATGCATGAGTCAGTCGCTCCCGAAATATCTTTTGTCTGTCTGTTGAAATGGAACGAAGATACCAGTATCTATATACAGCTTCCTTCAGCTTCCGCCTGTTTACTAACGTCTAAACGGGTGATGTTCGTATAATGAGTCATATTGATATTGTTTTTAGATATGTTAGCGTAAAATTGTAAATACCGTTAGATTATAATCTATCTTTGCGAGATTGTAAACTGTCGAAAGATTGTGAACCGTAACATACTGCTTACAATTTAATGCATTATTTTTCGGTAGATTATAATCTATTAGGTATACACGGTAATCAAGGGCTAACTTGTAGTGGAATAGAAAAAAAAAGATTTGAGGATTGAGGGACGAGTGGCCTATCTCTGATAACGCATAGCAGTCAATTGCGATTATTAAGCAACGTTGACCCAAGTCGGTAAGTGGATGGGCGACCGAATTTGGAGGTTCAAATTTAGCCTTTTCGTGTCATCCGTGCCTCGGAGAGCACGTTAAGCCGTCGGTCCCAGTTATTATCAATTTCATCTGATAATAATCGTTACAAAAACCTAAGAGTTTCAATACTATTAGTCGAATCGTATGCGGATGGACGTGGGAACCCACCGCATTATTATCCCAAGAAAACTCCTACCATTATGTGATTAATGGAAAGAAGGTACAGTACAGTAAAGAACTACCATCGTGTGATTGACGACGCTCAGTAATGAGGAAAACTCAGTATTCCAATAGAGAGAGAGAGAGAGATAGAGTTAAGATTTAACTACTCTGGTGAATGATTTTTTTACATAAAAAGTTAAAATTGGAACACAAATAAATACAATATCGATATCAACCATAAACCACTCTCGATTTTTTTTATCTTACGTCAAATATTCGCTTAAGGTGACTCAACAGCGGGGCCTCCTTTTGTACCTAAATCAGCGTTTATTAATCAGCAAAAAAAGCGATGGCAGCCGATACAAAAACTGTCTACGCAGCGTTACGTGTCTACCGCGTTCCTTTCAACACTCCTTTGTTTTTAGATGATTTTATATTGGAACGCTAAAATGTTACACCAATTATTTAGTGAAATATTGAGTTTTTTAACTGATTGAACATTTTAATATATATTATGTAAGAATTTTTAAAAATCTATGGAGAGTGTAAAAATCCATTTTGTAACTGTAGATTTTTTTATGAAAATGTTAATTTGATATTTTTATTAAACTAGCCTTATCTTAATACTGCAAAAATCATCATTATAATATCATAGATTTAGAATTGGTCAAGGACAAATTCTAAATCTATGCATTATATGTATATTAATGTGTTAGTTTAATTTATTATTATATTTATTAGATTTATAATATATCTACCTTAAAAAATAGCTAATAGTATTTTTCGCACAATTTAGTTACAACAGTCATAAAATGTTCATTACTTTAGTACCTTTAATAATATAAGAGTAAGAAGCAATTACTAAATACTATATCTACATCTATTATAGACTTATTCGGTTACCCTATTATGTCAAACTTGCATCAATCATTGTAACATTCTCAAATTGTTGTGATTGGCTTATTTATGGTATGACATTGCGACACTGGATTTTACATTCGATTATTCGATTAACCATTCGATTGATTGCGATCTTTACACTAGTAATATTTTTTACGTATTAAGGCACCAAGTTTTCTCTGCCAATGGATGCAATGTGGAGTTATTGTTATAATATCCAGTTTTTGCGCATTATTAACATAGTGGGCGCAAGTAATCCCACCTGGCCAACTCCCACAGGATGTCGTTAATCGCCTTCCACCCGGTCGCGTTCGTCTCACATATGCCTGACTCACTAAAAAACTGCATTTGTACGGCTGCAGTGATGTTGTTTATTTTTGTGGACGGGAGATGAAATACTTGTTTTTTTAAATAATTAGAAAGCAAATTCAGTACTGATTACTTCTGGTTTCTTTTAACTACATAATTATTAAAAAAAATATATGCCTGACTAACTAAAACACTAGACCTATAATAAAAAAATATGTCCGTATTCGTTTTTATGGAAGAAAAACATTTAAGAACCCGCACTTTGTCTGGTACATCTACAGAAATTTACTCTCGGTACTTAGATTTAAAAAAACACAATAATATTGAACAATATATATTGTATTTTATTGCAACCACAGTATAGCGATACTGGACACAGTTTAAAGTATACCTAGTTACCTCTATAGAATTAGTTACCTAGGTTGCTATGAAGCAAATACTGCGTTGGCAGACTGAATTCTGAAGACCATCAAAAATAGCTTGAGGGCAAGATAAAAATAAAAATAATGATCCTATATTTTAATCGTAATTTTTTTACCGCAAAAATTTCCAATAAAGCCAATAATTCGTTTTCCAAGAACAAAAAATTGAGCTTAAAATAAACTTTCAAGGATTCAAAACTATTCTCATTATAAAATACTAAGATCTTTTAAGCTTTCTGATAATAATCTTTTATTTTGAAGCCGTCGAAACCATCAACATTCCTTCATCTTTTATCTAAATTAATATTGAACATCTGTCCCCGTTTGCAGTCCAGTAAGTCATTTATCGAACCCTTATTTGAGAACGACAACTTCTTAGGGGTGTTCTACAAGTAACTTGAAGAAGCATAAAAACTAAACACTTTGCCAGCAGGTTTGTTTTATGGGGTATAAAACTCGTCTGTGTATTTCTTTATTCTATCGTTACAAATTTTTAATAACCCCAAGTATTTACATCATTCAAGAAATTTATTTTTACGTGTTGACTTTTTATTTTATTTTTAAATTTTTGTACTCTCAAGGAATGTAATGAAGTCCTAAAGCTTATGCAAAGGCACAAATCCAAACCAGTAGTAGATTCACTCGACGATTCAAAAACACATGTAAAAAAAAGTTTATTTGAATAAAAAGTTTATTTTAAAAACATTAGTAAGTATTAATTTAATTTTAATAATTCAATTTTTTTATTAAAAGGATTTTAAAAATTGAATAATATAAAATGTAAAAGTAATAGAAGATGGATAATGAGAATTAAATGATATCCGTCATCAATAACCAGCCTTGAAGGTTATTAGGTATAATGATTGAAAATATAAAAGCGTGACTTTGGTCAATTAATTAGTATTTAGTGTCAATAAAATAATAAGGAAACGCAACCAAAGTAGGCGAAGGTTGGGCGAGAAAGTTATTGAAGGTCTTTTTTTGAACTATTTAGAGCCTAAAACAATAAAATATAGTGACGTTAAAATACGTGTCCGTTTGCAACAAAATCTTGTAAAAGTCACCTACGTTATATTTTAATGTAAAAATTTTCAAATCAAAAGAACTAATAGTAAGTAATCTCTAATAACTAATAAGTAATCACCGCAATTAACCTTTTTATTTATGTATTAATAAGCCATAGCAATTATTTTATTTTTAGTAATGTGTAAGTGATTGTTAATAAATAAAATAAATGAACTAAGATTTGAAGAAAACAGCGTGTGTTGAAAACAGAAAACACAAGGCAAAGCTTTGAAAAACTTTTAATATTTCAAAAATATATTGTGATCCATAAGTTCGTGCCTTGAAATAATATCATCTCATTGAAACTTTAAACCGGTGAGAAGTCGTTTTCATAGGAAACTATTCCGAGGAAGTGGTTATAGTCCCGTCCCATCATTGTCACATAATCTGTTTTTTTTAATCCGGAGTTTTTATAGGCACATTGAACGTAGGTGTTGTTTTCTTAATTAAATGTTAGAAGTATATTTGAAGGCTAGGATTTGCACTTACAAGATCCGTAAGAGAACCAAATACCAATAGTTCTCTAACATAGACAAGATTGCAAGTTGAATCCACAACTTACGATGATGATATAATCGAAATGATCCATGTATTATACCGTACCATCTTTTACCCGCGGCTTCGGCCACGTTAAGCACAAATTTTATACAAATTGCAAACTCCTTTACCCCTACTTTACCCAATTTTTTTAGGGGTTGAATTTAAAAAAATAATATTTTAGCGTATGCCAATGTTATAATTGCTATCTGCATGTCTTTAAGCCCGAACCATCCAGGGATTTGAGGTGTATTAGATTAGTCAGCGAGTCATCCTTTCATTTTAAATAATACTAGCTGATGCTCGCGACTTCGTCCGAGTGGATAGAGATTTTTTGGTTCCCGCGGGGACTCTTTAATTTTCCGGGATATAAATCAGTATGTGTTATTCCAGTTATCTATCTCTGTGCCAAATTTGATCCAAATCCGCTCCGCCGTTATGGCGTGATTGAGTTACAAACATCTATCCATCCAAACTTTCGCATTTATTTTATTTGTCGCATTTGTTTAATTAGTATATATTTTAGATTTTAGCCTTAATGAATTAATTAGGTCACAGTAAAATCACATTTCCATGCTTTACCCGTGCTTATTGACATCATGATTTGTTTACGGGAAAAACAATTTCGGTCAACATCAAAAGCCTGTCCAGAGGAAATGAAGTTAGATTGTCTTTGCGGTTACCACGTGATTCTTTCATGCATTGATCTATGCTTTGATAATATGCCGCTAACTGTACCAACTATAGGAATATAATACACTCCAAACTGTTCATACAATCTATATACTAATATTAAGAATACGAAAATTTGAATGGATGGATTTGTTACTCAATGATATTTTTTTTTTTTTTTTTTTTTTATCCACTACAAGTTAGCCCTTGACTGCGATCTCACCTGATGGTAAGTGATGATGCAGTCTAAGCTGGTAGCAGGCTAACCTGTTAGGGGCACCATACCCCTATTCGGTTTCTACACGGCATCGTACCGGAACGCTAAATCGCTTGGCGGCACGTCTTTGCCGGTAGGGTGGTAACTAGCCACGGCCGAAGCCTCCCACCAGGCCAGACCAGGGAAAATTCAGAAATTATAAATTCCCAAATTGACCCCGCCGGGGATCGAACCCGGGACCTCCGCACGTTCAGACAACAGCGCTACACACTGCGCCACGGAGGTCGTCAAATGATTTAATTATTTCATGTAGGACAACTTGTGACACTTATGATACGTCAAGACTCTACCACCGTTTCGGAAAGCTGCTTCTATTGAGAAGAGCCGGCAAGAAACTCAGCATTTGCTCTTTTCTTAAAAAAGAAAAAGGTTACAATAAGTAACAATACAACACATACATTACGTTACAAGTATTACATGCGGATATGTGGGTCACTCGATTGCTTTCATGCGACTTTGTCATTCAGACAATCATCGATGGTGTAATAACCTCGACTAAGCAACGTTCTTTAAATTTATGTAATGGCAAATCTAGAAACTCTTTTGGAATCATGTTATCAAAGCGTACACTCGACCCCACAAAGGATTTCTGCACCTTGCGCACACAATCACGCCAGAACGGCTGAACGGATCTGGATATTTGCCACAGAGATAGATTATAGTCTGGAATAACATATAGGCTACTTTTATCCCGGAAAATTAAAGAGTTCCCGCGGGAACCAAACATCTTCAATCCACGCGGACGAAGTTGCGGGCATCAGCTATTAACAATATAAATGCGAAAGTCTGTATGTCTGTCTGCTACGCTTTAGCAGTTCACCTTTTCAATCGATTTTGATGACATTTTATATAGAGATAGGTTGTATCCCGGGAAAGACATAGGTTAAATTAAAGAGTTCCCGCGGGAATAATAAGCGGGCATGCCTGAGTTTATGAAACTGGTAAATAGATGAAACATTAAATATTAGAAGTATGGCATAAAGCCCGTACCTATAACCCAAGTCCCAAATCGAATCGAACAAGTCCTAAAATGAGTTATCTTTTACAAAGTTATTTGCTAACAGTTGGGTATGAAAATGTTAGTCACGTAGACGTTATTCTGAACTCGTGAGCAAAACAAATGAAAAAATCTAATAACTTCTTCTTTTGTAACTTTTTGTACAGACAGAATATGACAAACATGTTGCAACTTTTTAGAGATCGTTACATAAACTTGATAGGCATTATTGTAATACCAGCTTATTACTGCGATTTTGTCCTCGTCATCATCGATTTACCAAGTCAATGCCCGTCATAATATGGACAAGAATTTAGATTTGCACAGGGCTAACTTGTAGTGGAATAAAAAAAACACTCGCTTTTTTCATATTTTGGAATTTTAAATAATAATTTTTTCGTTTTATCAAGTTGTCTGGTCTGGTGAGAGGCTTCAGCCGTGGCTAGTTACCACCCTGCCGGCAACTGAGACGTATCGCCAAGAGATTAAGTGTTAAGTGCCATATACCCCTACCTGAGGTGCGATTGTGTAAGAATTGCCGATCAAATCGTCAAAAGCACTTTCAAAGTAAAATAAACCATAACAGCATTGAATTAGAGCTCAATTGCGTGTATCCATTCTCATACGTTTAGGTATGTACGATACCCTAACGAGATGTTTGTTTTACTTTGATTTAATCGGCAACTTTTAGACAATCGGGGGGCAGGTTAGCATGATATCATCATGGACAACATTATCAGTCACAGCTGAAATCGCAGTGAATCAGGGCTAACTAATGTAGTGGATAAAAAACATTTAGGTATTGAATAATAATATTTTCTAGCCTACTGTCAGATTACAGTGTAGGTATCTAAGCTGGACAGGATTTCCTCTCCAATAGCCGGGCTAATCCTTTGGCACAAAGCAGCATGCGTGCCTCTATTGTATGATGCCTCCGCGTACATCCTATCGGCCAGCCCAGGCTATGAGGCTTAGTACTGCATAGTTGCATACAAAGGACAATAGGATCCCAATAAATACCTCAAGATATTGATTGATTTAGAAGATTTGACGACCTCCGTGGCGCAGTGTGTAGCGCTGTTGGTTCCGGGTTCGATCCCCGGCAGGCTCAATTTGGGAATTTATAATTTCTGCATTTTCCCTAGTCTGGCCTGGTGGGAGGCTTCGGCCGTGGCTACTTACCACCCTACCAGCAAAGACGTGCCGCCAAGCGATTTAGCGTTCCGGTACGATGCCGTGTAGAAACCGAAGGGGTATGCGTTTAATATAACTGCCATGCCCCTAACAGGTTAGCCCGCTACCATCTTAGACTGCATCATCACTTACCATCAGGTGAGATCGCAGTCAAGGGCTAGCTTGTAGTGGATAAAAAAAAAGATAATCTGAGAAAAATGTATATAATTCCGTATGTAATCCGTATGATTAATACAAACTTAATATTATCAATGCGAAAGTGTGTCTGTCTGTCTGGTATCCTGTCACGGCCCATCTGTTCAACCGATTTTGATAAATTTTCATGTAGAGGTAGTTTACATCACGGAGAAGGATATAGGCTATAGTGGTAGTTCCCACAGTAATCCAAAAACCTTAAAATCCACGCGCACAAGGAAAAAGGCTTTTTTTAAACCCGGAAAATCAAAGAGTATCCAAATTCAAAACTTAAATCCACACGGATGAAGTATAGTAAAAGAATAACTAGCAAAAAACCTAATCAAAGATAAAGTAATGCGAAACTGCGAATAGATGAAATCTCGGATATTCTGGTATTCAATATAAAAATTCTATAAACGATATATTCTTTTAAAACGTACTTAATAATTTTTTACAACTCATCCATAATTTTTTAATTTTATTTACCTGCACCTATTTTTTATTAGCATATTAAATTGCTTGATCTTGGTCGTTCTTTGTTTAGTGTAGTTAATCATTTGCCTATAAAAAATAATTATATATATTTTTTATGCTTACCTTGTAAAAAAGGACCTTGTAACGATTAGAAACAGGACTAACATAATGTCCTTAACAGGCTATGCCTGTTAAATTATTATGTTGTATATTTTTTTTCAAAAGAGCAACCACCGAGGATCTTGCCGGTTCTTCCCGTAAAGAATGGCATTTCGAACCAGTGGTATTCACTCGAACATTCAAAAGCACTTTTAAAGGTTTATTCGAATAAAAACATTTGAATTTGAATTTGAATATTTATATACATGTACATAAGGTTTTTCTGGTTTTGCACGATAGTTAAATAACATATTAAGTACTTATTTTCCATTCAAATCAAAGTCAAAATAAATAATTTTACATTTTTATAGTCATTTTATCTATTTGTGTTTATTGATAATAGGATTTTTTATTGGTGATTTGTAAGATGCGAAATCTTGATAGGTACTTAATATATTTTTTTTAATACACTACAAGTCAGCCCTTGACTGCGATCTCACCTGATGGTAAGTCATGATGCAGTCTAAGATGGTAGCGGGCTAACCTGTTAGGGGCATGGCAGTTATATTAAACCCATACCCCTATTCGGTTTCTACACGGCATCGTACCGGAACGCTAAATCGCTTGGCGGCACGTCTTTTGCCCGTAGGGTGGTAACTAGTCACGGCCGAAGCCTCCCACCAGGCAAATATATTATAAGTATCCAGGTATTTGTTGAAATGTGTTCTATATATATACCTACTATCAATTCCCGATCTCAGTTTACTCTCACCAGTAATAGCTAGTAGGTATTCTGTGCTCTTACACATAATCCTGACAGTAAAATTGTATATATTATATGATAAAATTATTGGTATCTAGATTGCCAGCTTAATCTTAATAAATATATTAGTTTGACATTTCCCGTATTTTTCCATATGTCATTAATAACTTTAATTAGTAAAAAATTACACGTAAATGTTAAATTTCGATATTACATGTGAAAAATGGCATCCCGTACATTTTTTTACATTCGTCTAATTGTTTTGTCTGATTGAATCGCATTGACGTAGGTAAGCAATAAAAAAAAAACGTTTATGTTCGCAATTTAAGTAGGACTTGATATAAAAGTACATATATTACGAATAGCTATGTTGATGCCACACCTACTTTTTTACTGAATGAATGCTAGGCGGATCAAAACGAGTATAACTATTACGTTGTAACTTTGATGTAATCAATGTGATTACCGTAACCTTTTATGCATTATTGGATATAACTTCGATCGTTAAAGCATTTAAGACGATCAATAAGTAAGCATTTCTATTTAAAATCGATGAAAGGTCCGTATTTTGAGTCCCGACCTTCGTGCGTTTCAAAAGCAAGCAGATAGGTTTTTTAAAAACCCAGCAGGAAATGTTTGATTTTCCGGGACTAAAAGTAGCGAACCGGTGGTAGAGTCAAAATACGACAATTCAATTCAATTTATTTATTTGTGCATAATACAAATAACGAAAAGCCACAACACTAATATGAACATAATACACCTAAACATAAAAGTAGAAGTTATGTAATAATTAATTAATTTGGCCATTTGCGTGGGTGGTAGGTTGGACTCCTTACTTGTTGCCTGTATTTAGGATATCATTTCCATTTCCCGCGGGGTTTAAGGGTCATACATGTTCAACCTGTTTTATTCACAGAAACACAAATAACAATTTGTCTAATACACACATAGTTACTCCTTTCTCATCTTAATTGTATAATGTTTCTTGCAAATGAACGGTTGATGAACGAAGTCGCCAGCATCCAAAAGTCTGTCTTTGACTGAGGTTGATTTTCCGGAAAAAGCCTATGTATTCTCCAGGGATGTAATCAATTTCTGTACAAAATACCAAAACAGACAGACAGACAGATTATGTATAATCTAGTCAATGAGATATACACGAAAAAATTTCACAATCGTTACTCTACTTCGAATGTGGCGAAGCGTTAACAAATCGACAAAAAAAAAACACATAACAGCCATTGCACTCTCACGGCCTCTTACACTTACATCACTCCATAATATACTCGCGTTGTGTACAGAGCACTTATTCCGTTTTATTATGGTCATGATATCGATAAGATTGCGATGTTATCGACGAGTGACTGACCCGCCAGTATGATTTATTGATTGCTCTAGCTAGAGTCTAGCCAACTGCGCAGGAGCCATTAGGGCATACGGCACAGAATTTTAATTACGACGATATTAGCGACGAATATAAATATAACTTAATTGTATGATAATAAATTTCAATGACGATCATCGTAGGCAGTGGCGTGCAGTTCATAAAGGCTTAAAAGTACTGCTTACCTTATTATAAAATAAAATAAAATAAAATAGAAATTACGCCAATACTCATTTTTTTATCATAACAGTCAGTAGGTTTTGCCTGGTGGGAGGCTTCGGCTGTGGCTAGTTACCAACCTACCGGCAAAGCCGTGCCGCCAGCGATTTAGCGTTCCGATACGATGCCGTGTAGAACTAATACCTACCCTACCTTCAAAGCCTGTGCACGCTACAGATCATAGGTACAAAAATACTTTAGGGTAGGCACTAGCGGTATGCTTTACAGGTAAACGTTCTTGTTTAAGCGTTGAAAGGAATAGGTTCATTTTAGGCCTACTCTTCAATTTTCTAATATAATAGTTAAGGTAAGGTTATAAGCTATCTCAATTCCATATTTCAGCCAAATCGGTTCAAACGTTGCGGTGTGAAGGAGTAACAAAGGTACAAACATACAAAAATTGATTCTTTCACATTTATTATCTTAGTAAGATTAATTATTGTAAACTATACTCGGTAGTCGGTACCTATTAACAAACATTCAAAATTTGTAATTTTCCCCGATGAAATTGTTGAAAAACAAAAACAAAAGTTCCAGCTTATCTATTGTATAATATTACAGCTGCCATTATCCATTCAGTTTTATTCTTTTATTGAGTGAGCTATAAACGTATATAGAGCAATTATTCAGGGAATGGCGTATAATTTAAGAGTACAATTAAAATGCTTTTATCGCTGTAATGAGTTTCTGACTGATGAATTCCTATTTTTAGTTTTTTTTCATTTTCTTTTTTCTGTTTCTAAATTCTACTAAACAATCTTTTTGTAATAGACAAGCTTGCTTCTTCAACACAACTTTATAATCAACGTTTAATATCTACATATTAAGCAAATAATATTAATTTATTTTTCAAAATATTTATTGCACTGCCTTGCACTAACCTTTTCCACTTTGAAATTACAAAAAGAAATTAATTTAATTACGTAGGATATTCAGGAAATCTTTGTCAGCTAGAGCTTGAGTAAAATCTAGCCATTATTAAATTATTGTACAAATTAATGTGCTATAAATTGCAATGGCTATTGACGCTCAAGGAAAGCCTAAATCCTCAATAAGGAAGGACATTTACGCAGGCTTTATGTTGTGTTTATTCATTTTATTTCATTCTCGTAATAAGTGGATACATAAATATGCCACAGCGACTGCAATATCATCTTGTGGTAAGACTACCGGGGTAGAGAGAGGATTTAAAAATAAATGTTCAACTTATCTTCGCCGAGAATCGAACCCCGGGATTTAACGAGACCATATCGCTCACCGACTAATTATATAATCGCTGAGTATGGGCCTGATAAGAAGGCTCAGGTTCACTCAGCGGGCGATGGAGAGGGCTATGCTGGGAGTTTCCCTACGTGATCAAATCGGAAATGAGGAGATCCGTAGGAGAACCAGAGTCACCGATATAGCCCGAAGAGTTGCGAAGCTGAAGTGGCAATGGGCGGGGCATATAGTTCGGAGAACCAATGGACGTTGGGGTCCCAAAGTGCTGGAATGGCGACCCATCACTGGAAGGCGTAGCGTTGGCAGACACGGTGGACGGACGACATCAAGAGAGTCGCAGGGAGTCGCTGGATCCGAGCGGCGCAAGACTGTGGCTTGTGGAGGACGACGGTTCATCCATCGATTGACGATGACGACGATATCGCTCACCAGGGAGAGAGAATACGACTACAATACCAAAGATTCGTCGAGTTCGTCAGGCGGCGCAACACCGCGGCGTGTGGAAGTCCCTACGAGACTTTTTGGTTCCTGCCAAGTATATAGTATGTCACCGTACGATTGCAAAAACCGTTAGATTGTAGTCTAACTAGCGAAACTTTAAACTATCGACAGATTGTGAACCGTTCAATGTTCTGAGTGTAAATTTTTGAAATATTCATTGTATTTACGTTTTCTTGTCTCTTTCTTGTAGGTTAGGCTAGGGTTCGACATAAATAATCAGATAGTGATAGGGCACTTAGGTTTTATCGGGTTATTGTACCTAACAGATTAAAATCTACCGAAAAATAATGCGTTAAATTGTAATCTGTCGACAGTTTTCAATTTCGCTAGTCAGATTACAACCTAACGGTTTTGCAATCTTACGGTGACATATATAAAAAAAAGCATGAATTGAGTACCTTCAAGGCAAGAGTGAATAGGTCTGGTGACCTAGTGGTTAGCATGTTCGAATGCGGCCGACAAGGTCGGGCCATAACAAGTATTGGGTTTTCCTGACAAGAAATTCTCAGTACTAGCCCGGAGTTAGAAAGTTGACAGTGTTTCACCCCTGTGCCTCGAAGAGCACGTTAAACCATCAATCCTGCTCTCTCCCGTCGTGTCGGATTTTCCGTCCCATCGGGGCATGAGAGTAAAGGAACATAGAGTGCACCTGTGTATGCGCACACACTTGTGCACTTTAATATTATCTCCCGCGCAGATGGCTAATATCTCTGGAGATAGGCCGCCGTGGCCCAATTTATTCGGAGGACAATACTATTATAGTGGTGGATTATTACAGTGGATTTTTATCGTATCCCGTATAATAAATATTTAGATCATGTTAGTAATGTCCAATAACACGTATATGACAACAACAAAGCCAACTAAATGAGACACATGACGGTACAAAGCCGTGACATTTGTTAGAGGCCATGACAGTCACGTGTTACCTAAAAACACATTAAAAAAAGTGAATAAAAATAGGACGATTTGTATTTTTTGGTTCTTGAATATATTTAAGTGTTAAATTGATTTATCTTTTTGGATGGATGGATGTTTGTTATTCAATTTCGCCAGAACGGCTGAACGGATCTGGATGATATTTGGCACAGAGATAGAATATAGTCTGGAATAATACATATTATTTATTAGGCTTCTTTTTATCCCGGAAAATTAAAGAGTTCCCGCGGGACCCAAAAAAATCTCAATCCACGTGGACAAAGTCGCGGGTATCAGCTAGTAGTAGTAATAATTATTACTTACTTATGTATTGTAATAGATTGTTTAAAAAAAAATAGAGCAAATGCTGAATTTCTTGCTGGCTGTTCTCGGCTTCTTTCCGAACCGGTGGTAGAGTCAAAACATGACGTAGCATAAGAGACACCTGTATGTTTGAAATAAATTGAATTGAATTGAATTATTATAATAGTAGACCTTATAGTTGTGACCAAAGGCGGACTAAAGCAGAGAAGATATTCATCCCTGACTCTAAAGCTCTCTCAGTGGGTCTATGTATATGTCACCGTAAGATTGTAAAAACCGTTAGATTATAATATAACGTTTTTTATCTCGATAGATTATAAACTGTCGACAGATTGTGAACCGTAACATACTGCTTACAATTTAACGCGTTATTTTTCGGTAAATTGTAATATATTAGGTATATTAACCCGATAGAACAAAAGCACTACCTGAATATTCATGTCTAACCCTAACCTAACCTATAGTACGCGCGCGAGTTGAATGCAGAGTAGATGTATGGTGACACTTACATTTATTCTGCATTCAACTCGCGCGCGAACTGTACAGGAAAGAGACAAGAAAACGTAAAAACAATAAATATTTCATAAATTAATACGCAGAACATCGAACGGTTCACAATCTTACGACAGTTTATAATCTCGCGGGATAGAAACCGTTAGATTATAATCTAATGGATTTTACAATCTTACGGTGACATATATATCTAGCTGCTAACAGTAAATATATTACCTACTAGTCTTTGTCGTCTCAAAAGTTCCCTTAGATCTGCTAAAAAAGTACGGTCTACAGTTAGTCCGCAACTCCCCACATTATCTAACACCCACGTAAAATGACAATACCGTTATGATTCAGCCAAAGTTGAACTTTTTCAAAGTAATCCTTATCAATCATTTTTTCTCCGAAAACATTACTCATTTTTTACGCATAGTTACATACTCTTCTCTTTTATGACAATTTGGCCTAATTTCAGTATTTACCATTAAAATTATACGGAAAAATCTTATTTTTGCAGCTTGTAATAAAAGCGAAATTTTTCCTTAGCCATACTAGTTAATATACAGCCCATCTTTTCAACCGATTTTGATGAAATTTAATACAGAGGTAGGTTGCATCCCAATTAATACATTGATCTATGCTTTGAATAAACAAAATCCACACTAATACTATATATAACATAGATGCATCTAGTCATCTGTTTTGATGAAATTTAATATTGAGTAAGGTTGTATCCCGGGGAAGGACATAGGCTACTTTTTATCCTGAAAAATGAAAGAGCTCAATCCACGCCGACAAAGTCGCGGGTATCATCTAGTTCTTTTATAAACGCGCACAAAATTACATATTGTACCTTAGCGGCGTGTTAAGCAAGTGATTACGTCAAATAAGGCTCTACTTAGTGTATCGTTTAGCGCAATACAGCCTTTGTATCTAGCACATTAAAAGGCTATATTCTCGTTTTTATATTCGCCTGGTACATGAGCTTACATTATGAGAACACTGCATGTAATTATATAATTGTATAGTCATAGCAATGTTATATTACGTTGTATTACTTAAGTCTTAAATGGGTCTGGTATTGTGACAGAGAAATAATTATGTTATTAGCTTATGCCCGTAACTTCGTCCGCGTGGATTGCGGTTTTATAGTTCCCGCGGAAACTCCTTAATTTTCCGAGACTTTGAGTAGCCTTTGTCCTTCCCCGGGATATAACCTATCCCTATTATCATATTTCATCAAAATCGGTGGAACAGATGGCTCGCGAAAGCGTAGGAAGCAGACAGACAGACAGACGGAAGGACAGACACGACAATATTAGTGTGGACTACTGAAAACTTGATTTAAAAAAAAAATTCGTTTATTACTTGTTTTTATTCTGCTGCTGCTTTGATATATAATAGCCGAGGTTCTTGCTGGTTCTTCTCAGTAGGAATGGCATTCCGAACCAGTGGTAGATGCACTTGACGATTCAAAAGTATTTGTAAAAGTTTATTTGAATAAAAATCATTTGAATTTTGAATACCTATACTTTACATACAAGGTAATAAAAGGAAACATTTTATTATTTAACATTACCCTAACAAGGATAATATTTTTGGCCTTTCTATTAGAATTATTGTCAAAGTTTCCTTATATTCTTCTATTCCTTATATAATATAATAATAATAAATGATTTATTTATTATTATTATTTATTTATTTATTCTACCTAGTCTTTGTAAATTAGGTAGAGGTTACGCAAATTATTCATTCGCTTTTGTGAATCCATATTACTAATATTATAAAAGCGAACGTGTGTCTGTCTGTGTGTCTGCCTGTCTTTCTGTTTGTCTGCTCCGATTTAAGGCCCATCGGTTCAGGCAATTATGATGAAATTTGGTATAGAGATAGGTTGCATCCCGGGGAAGGACATAAGCTACTAGGTAAAATAAGTACCTATTATTCGATTTTTAAAACAGTAAATATTGGTAATTTATCAAGGAAATATTGTATTATTATTAGATAAAGGAAAACAACACCGAGTGAAAGTAATAATAATAGTACAATTATTTTTAAAGATGTGTTGTGTAGTATTTTGGTATAATGTTTAACATGTTTAGGAATAATTTTATAGAAAAAAGAAATGAGAGAAATAATACTATAAAAAGATTCGCAGATTTCGCAGTCTCCGCAAGAATCGGAGCAAATGAATACAAAAATACGAAAAAGCACTTCTCGCCTGCATCCGCATCTTTTAACACCATTACCATGACCTGTGCCCATGATCGGTCAATAATCATGGAAGCTAATCACTTTTGATATACGGAAATACCCGTTTTTCTACAATTCCAAATCTAAAGGGACCACCTACAGGTCACAATTTATTAGCCGATTTTAAAAATTTTTTCGCCATTTTATACCTAGAACCCTTTTTTTTCATTTTTTCTTGTCGGTTTTTTTCCGAAATATTTACAATTTAGTAACAAACACCCCCCAAAAAATCCGACTTTTTTACATTTTTCGAAATTCCAAAAAAAGTTACCAGCCGATTTTCAAAATTCACACGCTCACACGTGTCTCGATAAATTCCTCAACTCTTGGTACTATTCGCATCTCGATCCCCCTAAAAACCTCGGAGCTATGGCCAAAAATACGTCTCAGGCGATTTGCATCTGATAACAATTTTTTCAATGGTAATAATACAACTTAATGTAGGTTTAGTTTGCAGTGATTATCGTATTGTTATGAAACAACATTATCATTTATTGCTGATTTGTTTATATATTTACGTGCTAAATCGATGTAGATATAATAATAAGTAGGTATTATTTTTATGTTATACGTAGTTTAACCTACTTAGCTTTATGATACATTGATAAGTAAAATGTGTTATAAATGGTCCCAAAGATATAAAAATAATTTATGTCGATATGATATTCCGATTTTCGATATCAATATTACGTACATTTTTTTTACAATTTTTTTTAGATTTCGAAAATTTATTCATACTTAGGTAGGTACTATAGCTTATTCAAGGCATATAAATGTATTACCTATCTCTAGTTATTAGGTATGTCAAATAATATATGTTTTTTCATGTCAAAAATATTATAAAAGTCATATTGAAGCACTTTATATAAAGTCCGACAGACTTATCTGACCCGTGACGGTGTCGCTAGTATATATGAAAAATAAAATAAAAACAAAAACTAAACAGGCATAAAAATTAGTTACAATTTTGGCCACCGGGTCAGATAATTTTTTCGGGACTGTAAGTACCTAGGTAATCTTTTTTTTTTTATGACGTAAATTTTGCTCTGAGTAATAAATGCTCCAAGAAAATTTGTCATTGACTGTGATTTCATTGCTGGTATGTGCAAGTTTATGATGCAGTCTATGACAAGATGATTAATAGAACCCATAAACGTAAGGCTCGCCGCCCACCACGGGGAGGTTGTCCTAAAAGAGCGAAAAAACACAGGGAATCGGACCGAATAAAACAACCTGCCGGTTCATTCATTTTTATAATATATAGCGCGCACACTAGACGACAGGGCAAAACGTTGGTCTTCGTGGACGTTTTGTCCTGCCTAGATATTGTTGTACTCAATGTGTGAAATGCGAACATTTGCAGGTTATTCACTTTTGCCAAATTTATTTTCGAGGTTTGCGAGATGTGAAATATCAATTATAATTTCATAACATTGTTTAGAAATATTATTAATTAAATTCTTACGCGATCCTCAATTTTGTTTATGTAGGACTATCAACCCAATTTCGTATTTAGCATAAAAATTAATTTGTTACGTGTTTTCTTAGATGGTAATATTATTATATTGACTGATGCTATATCTATATCTGCTGCACATCGGTCTCTTGAGCAATAACTAAGCACTTGACTATTTTAGGCAAATATTCTTTTTTATCTAGTGTCTGACCGAACCTTCGGCTTCAGTTTCAGTCACCTTCGGCCAAAATGGGCCGAAGTTTTAGCCGAAGCCTAGTAAACAGTTACAAATGCGCAAGAGCACAATGGAAGATGCGCTGCGTGGGGGCACTAGACATACAAGCTACTTTTTGTACGTGCGTTCTTTGGAACTATTAAAGCTTCAGATTTGTCTTTAAGGTTTAAGGCCAACTGGAGCTAGCTTAATCCAGAAATCGACCTTATATAAGTAGACCAGAATAGAAGCTGTTCCTTTAGCGAATTTCGATCTAGTCATGTTCCCTACATGGGTAGACCGAAATTCGGTCAGACATTAACGCAGACAAAGTTGTGACCATCAGATAGTACTGATAAATATATAAAATTGATACCTGCCAGTTACTTTCGAAACCGGCAACAAGGCAAACGAGTCGGCCACATTAATGCAACAAAATGTGTTTACCTAGCCCGATGTGCTAATATCGCGTTTTGCATAATTATCTCATAATATGCTTGTTTATTTTTTCCAAAATGGTATATGAATCAAATATGTGTTTTATATATGTAAGATAATTAAAATATTTGTAGGTACACCACACTGTGGTAGAATAGGAGCACTTTTATACTGATTCCACCTCAAAATGTACTCTTACTCTATTCACAAATATAAATTGAACAAAAAAAAAACATGTAATCTTTTTGCGCAGTTGTAGTTAAATTAAACGCGATGTTAAATTTAGCTAGAGTTCATAATTATTATTTTGATAGAGTTTAAATGAGTTTTGACCAATATAGCTTCAACTTGCAACTTGCAAGTAATACAGTTAACTGTTAACTCTACTTTGTTAGTATTTTAAATCAACCCTTTTAAATTAAATAAACAGTATACCTTAGTAAACAAACATTTGTCATTAAATGTAAGAAGGTAGAGTTACATTCAAAATCCTAAACCATTTAAAAATAAGCAAGATCTAAGTATTAAGGTTATAGAGCATGTAACTGAATAACCTTAAACAAATAATGAATGTGCAAAGGCCTTTATAATTTTTTGGAGGATAGTCATGCCCAGTCAAAATCTTAGAAGAATATGTTCGACACTACATACCTAATTTATTATAAACTATGTATGAAGTAAGGTCATTTTACCATGGCAATTTGTGTCGTATGAGATTGTTTGTAAAACATGAGATTTACACTTATATTCTCAGAATACCAATAGACATTTTGGTTTAGATTCAGTATTATTGTTAGCAACTGCCAACCACTGATTTTGACGACCTCCGTGGCGCAGTGTGTAGCGCTGTTGCCTTGATGTGCGGAGGTCCTGGGTTCGATCCCCGGCAGGGTCAATTTGGGAATTTATAATTTCTGAATTTTCTCTGGTCTGGCCTGGTGGGAGGCTTCGGCCGTGGCTAGTTACCACCCTACCGGCAACGACGTGCCGCCAAGCGATTTAGCGTTCCGGTACGATGCCGTGTAGAAACCGAAGGGGTATGGGTTTAATATAACTGCCATGCCCCTAACAGGTTAACCCGCTACCATCTTAGACTGCATCATCACTTACCATCAGGTGAGATCGCAGTCAAGGGCTAGCTTGTAGTGGATTAAAAAAATAAATTAAAAAAAAAGATTTTCTTCCTGGTTCTTCTTGGTATAAAGGGGATCCCATATCAGTGGTAGTAAAAGTTTATTTTCATTAAATAAACCTTATTTACTAAATCCTTTTACCTATGCAATAAGACATTTATTTTGATTAATTTAACGTGTATAAGTCTAACATTGGTATACATTTTCATATTTTTTCGAGTATAAATCAGAAAAGAAAGAAAATTACTGTAATGCCCGTGAATTAAGTAACATCAGTTGAATAAAAAGTAAACTCACCAATCCTTGTATACGTGGAAACATGATTCTGTCTCGAAAAATCACAATAAACAGTAGCACATTTATTAAAGAACACAACAATACAATACACCAAATAAACTCAATAATAGCACAATTAACTCTTATCACTCGATACACTCATTGATGAAACGTAGAATGTCATAACTCGTAACACGGAGCGAAGAAAGGTAAAAGAAATTGTACCGGAATATCGCAGGGAGCTCGTGTGCGACCGCTTTTGTTTTTAATATATATACGTGCGTACGCGTCGACGCGTGGTATGATTATGGTTGCAGTTTTACAGAATACTGTACAGTGTACAGTCAAGCCGATAAATGAATCATACGTGAAGTGGGGAGTCTTGTCCCTTATCTGAAGAATGGAGATGTTGAAGTTACAGCTATTTACTTAGGTACATGACTGATTTTAGTACTGATTGCACATAATTATAATTTTCGTTGAAATTTATTATTTCGTATTAGAATTGTCAATATATAAGGTTTTATATTATTATGGTCTATGGACCTAGTTAGTTGACCCGGGTGCGAAGCTTTGTTTGGTCGGAATTTCTGAAAATCCTTCCTTCGTCCTGCGGGAACCTAGATGCTAAATCGCTATTTTCAAGTAGTTCATAGGTATGTCAGACACGCAGTTTTTCCTTTTAATATGCAAAAGGAAAGACTTTTTTTTAGAATTTTTCAAAATCAGAGTAGACTGGAGGTGGAATTGTAAAGCATAATGCATGCAAAGCATGCACTTACTAGTTTTTATGGATATATTATGATTAAAACTTTTTAATTCCCGGGGAACTTTCCGAGATAAATAGTATGTTCTTGAAGCCTAAGTCCTTCCTCGGTAAATAACCTGTACCAAATTTCGCTAAAATAGGTTGAAGAGATGTACCGGAAAACATTCCAGACAATCAGATAGACATACACACTTTCGCATTTATAGTAGGTATTAGTATGCATGAATTAATGAATGAATGGTTCAGTCAGTCAATCAGGACAAATCATTTTATACTATGTAAAGAGAAACATTAAATTACGTGAGAATTAGGTAGTAGGAAGGTACAAACATATTTTAATGTTACTACATTTAAGAGTATGATTATGAAAATTGAAATGGGTCCACTGCAGCCCATGATTAACGTCCCACTGCTGGGCACAGGCCTCCACTCTCATAGGAGGGAGGGAATTAGAACTTAGGCCTACCACGCTGCTCCAATTCGGGTTGGCGGGCTTTAACGACTATTATCATGTTAGTGATAATAACCGGTACCGACGCGGGTTTAACGTGCTCTCTGAGGCACGGGGGTGAAACACCGCCAACTTCCTAAGTCCGGACTAGTACTCAGAATTTCTAGACAGAAAAACCCAATAAGTACTTAATTATTGCTATTTGCTAGTTGAACATGCTAACCACTAGACCAACGAGGCAGTTAATAGATTAGTTAATGGGTCATTCAAATAATATTCTACTACCACTAATTCTCTAGCAGCTAAATTGAGGTCTAGCTAATATTGACCCCAAAATGAGCGTAAGGCATTCTAAGTAATACGTACCTACCTACTGATTCTAATCAATTTAATATTATCTACTATTACATTTTATAAACAATAATATTTTTTATTCATGTCTACATTCCTGTACCGAGCTAAAACCAATCTAAACTTACCAACTTGGGAACAAACAAAAAACTACCATGTTCGTAGGTAAATGACTCCACATTATAATAAAATAGTTATCTGCTATTTTAATCTTTTTAATTTAAATAAATGAGTCAATTCTAGATAGTTTTTTTGGAAAATCACCTCACAAATTATCTTAGGTAGGTATTATGCAAATGTAGTTAATATCAGGTTTATTCCATGTGAAGATCTGATTAATAGTTTAGAGATAGAAAGCGAAACTTCTCAAAGGATAACAGCAAATCAAACAACCAGTGCAATAGCTTTAGAGTTTAACATTATACCCATACCCTTATTATAAACTAGATGACGCTCGCGACTTCGTCAGCGTGGATTGAGGTTTTTTGGTTCCGACGGGAACTCTTATTTAAAAAAAAAAATTTTAAAAAAATCAGTAGTACCATAGATCTGTAGGATAATGGTAGGATACTATGGGTTACATTGACATTCATCTAAGTGACATAAATTTTTGGCTGTTGATAGTAACCATAGACTAAACATTTTGGATAACCGAATGAGGATATCACGCATATCGTAAAGAAGATAGTACAACAATAATTATTTAAAAAAAAAAAACTTTAATTCCTAGACCCTAAATGCTAACTTTAGTCCGTAGGCTCAGAAGGACTGGAATCCAGAGCCGTTAAACCAGTTAAATAAAATAAAAAAAAAACTTTAGTCCGCCTACGCTAAGCTATAATGACACCTTTTTAGAGCATGAGAGGTGAAAAATATATTAATTAACAGTGAATATATTACTAATTAGTACTTAACTACCTAATTATGATATAGTGACGTACCTAAAGTATAGAAGATAACTGTATGTACGTAATAGTATCATTAGCCATTACTTAACAGGTATTATAATAATTACTATTGAATGGCACGTCATAAAACGTGACCTCCTGACCACATAAAGGTGGCCTAAGTCTTCACCACTAACTATGTCACTGACTCTTTTTGATGACCTTCCTGGCGCCTATAAGTGTTCACACGTACGTTGGTCTTATCATGGAAGGAAAATTTGGGAATTTATAATATCTGAATTTTTTTTGGTCTGAGGTGCAATTTCGTGTATCCATTCTCTTACGTTTAGGGTATCGTACATAACTAAACGTATGAGAATGGATACATTTATGGTTTATTTTACTTTGAAGCCGAACTTTGACGATTCTATCGACAATTCTTATATAAGCGCACCTCTGATCTGGTAACCGAGACGTACCGCCAAGCGATTTAGCGTTCCGGTACGATGCCGTGTAGAAACCGACTAGATGGGTTTAATATAACCCCTAACAGGTTAGCCCGTTACAATCTTAGACTGCATAATCACTTACCATTAGGCTATCTTGTAGTGGATTAAAGAAATATATTATTTCAAATTGCATTTTAGCCTTTTTTTTTAGCCTTATGATATTTTTTATTCATTTCGATCGATAGGTACTTTTAGTAATTATGATATTATCACATATACGCAATATATAATATCCACATTAATATCCACATTTTGAACCAGCAGCTAACTAGAATCCTACAACTCTGTGTTTAGCTGCTGGCTCTCTTCCAGATTGAAGGTTACAGCATTGCATTATAAAGAAAGTTTTAAATTAATTACAAATCGTAGATCTTATCTAGAGAATCGTCTTACTTAGATTTAAAAATTAGAATGATTCATAGGTGCGTGAGCGTATTGTGTGTGTGTGTGTGTGTGTGTGCATTATTATTGTACAACCTGGTATCATGTACTTACAAGTATCAACCATTGTAGTATAATGGCTCTTTATCGATTTTCTAAGTGCCCTACAAGTGTTATCATTTATCAGCATTATCTACGATTAGCCGATAGTGCAATAGGGGCAAGTGCTGTGATAAATGGCACATTTTCAGGTGAATCTATACGAGGTTTCAGCGACTGATTTCTATCGACATAGAGCTATCTATACGAGGTTTCTTTTAATAACATAATATAGAGCCAAAACTTCAAATTCATCAATCGTCGAGTGAATCTACCACTGGTTCGGAATGACATTCCTACCGAGAAGAACCAGCAAGAAACTCGGCGGTTGCTATTTTGAAAAAAAAAATACAATTTTATTAATTTGTAGAATACATAAGTAACAGCTGTCCTAAGCATTGCTGGAGCGAGTCAAATCCATGCTCCTTTGTCATTTACGTAATCTTCAACGGTATAAGCTTTTTTCAGGAGCATAATAGTCTCGAAGGTGTGTCAAGTCTGCCTATCCACACTTGGCCAGCGTGATGGACTATGGCCAAACCCTTCTCATTCCGAGAGGAGACTAGTGCTCAGTAGTGAACCGGAATTGGGTTGATAAAGAGAGAAGATAGAGAGATAATGTGTAGATACATCACTACACACCTAAGTATTGCTGGAGCGAGTCATTAATATCTGAACACAATCGTTAAAAACCTAAGACATGAAATAGTAACTACCTAGTACCATAGGTACCTTAATGTACTTTTTACTTGTACTTAATACTGTGTCTGTTAAATTATGGTTTGTAATTGCCTGAAAATAAAAATATTATTATTATCTTCTCTCATTTATTTGTACAAATTTATAAAATTATTTCTAAACACGTTTTACATAAATATATAAAATACTATACAAAACACATTTAAAAATAACCTTATAAAACTTTCACCCACTGCGGGGTCTTAAAGACCCAAGCAGCCGGTGGTCAGGGCTCCAGAGAGAGGAACTTCCTCACAATTCGTGCCGTCTCAAGGATAACCGCCTTCTGTACCCGACCCTTAATCCAACAATTATTATAATTATTATTATTATTATAAGCTAGTACTGCGGAAGTACCTGGAAACCTAACCTAAGACATGAAAAAGTACCTAGTAATAGTTGACTCAACTACCGAAGTATGCGGGAGAACCTGTAAACCCACCGTATTCTTTTGTTATTGATGAATAGGGGTCATGACTCATAACCCTCAGTTATGAGGAATGACGTAAAGAGAAAGATCAGGCCTGAGATCAGGCCACATAGATGAAAAACAAACCAACTTTAACGTTTAGGTGAACTAAAGATCGATAACCGGGTCAGAGTTGTTTACTGAACGCTATATTTATATACCGTTATCATGTGTACTGATAATAAAATCTCGTATTAGGGCCACTATTCCTATAAATCTTATGATTTATGAACATTTTGTTGACAAAGGAAAATGACGAAAATTTATATTTTGTCACGAAAGCTTTATTTGGGTGAACATTCAGCCGCGGTTAATTAATGTCCTCCCGACCGAATTTCGGCCACGGCGGCCTATCTCCAGAGAGATTAGCCATCTGCACGGGAGATATTATAGTGCACGAGTGTGTGCACAATGCGCATACACAGGTGCACTCTCTGTTCACTTACTCTCATAGCCCGATGGGACGGAAAATCCGACACGACCGGAGAGGGATCAGGTGAAACACCGCCAACTTCCTTACTCCAGGCTAGTACTGAGAATTTCTTGTCAGAAAACCCAATACTTGTTATGGCTCGACCCGGGAATCGAACCCGGAACCTCGTCGGCCGCAGTCGAACATGCTAACCACTGCAACGAGGCAGTCAAAAGGTACTATCCGTCACGTAAAAAGAACGCTGCCATTTACCGGCGCACTAAGCGATTTATCTAGAACCACGGTTACTTTAGGTCCCGTCATAATCACAATCAATCAATCATAAACATATCCAGATGCTATTAGGATGATAGTTAGCATGCTAATAGCTGTTATGTTTTTCTCTCGAGTGACTGTAATCATAAGAGAAAGTGAAGCAGGAGAAAACACATTTTTCATTTATCTAATGTTTACACGGTCGCGATCATAGACTTAGAATGTACAAGACCAACAGTGACAGATTACGGTGTTACAAAAAATGAAATGTAAATGTGTGCGTGAAATAGTGTTGTATTGACTCTAGCATAGTATTATCGATAGTCTTACTAGTGCAATCATAGGACTCTAATGAGTTAGTTTAACGAAGTAAAATATAACTATCTTTTAATTTAGAAAAATCAAATACACAAATAGCAACAAAGCTACAGCTAGGTACAAATTATTTATTGATGAGATGACCATGTTTTCTCTAAAAAGTTTTTCAGCGTTACAACACAATGCAACATCATTAGCTGGATATATCATATACTTATTGTGTGTTTTCGAATAGTCTCTCTTAATAATTAACGAATTATTACATAGAGCTGTTGGGTCCGATAATAAACTATGTACCTACACAGTCTTCACACTTAACTCTTTTAATAATCCTTTTAATACATACAAATAATTAAGAAAAAAAGAATGTCCATTCATACATTAGTTTTCTCATTAATTCATTCAATTATGTATTATTCAGACTAATCTATCTAATCTATCTAAACCAGGAGCCCCTATCTATAATCCGTAACCATTTGTTACGTAGCAAAGAATTGGTTGGAAACCTAGAACATAACATTGTAAATATTATGAGATACTTATAGATATTTTAGCCCCATAAAAGTTTTTTTTTGATATTTCGAAAGAAAGCTCTTAAAATAGAGATATTTTTTAAATTCTGCCTGAAAATATACACTTTATTTTTTTTGAGAAATAGAGCAGTTTTTGAGATTTTTCATAAAAATTGTTAGTTTACCGCCGCTATTTTTTTAAAGGGTGCAAGTAGTTTTAATTTGATTAATTACAATAATACTCTGATATAATGTATAAGTGACAAGTTAATAAAAATAAATAATAACCATATATGGTGCTCAAGTCATAGCTAATGACCTCCCCGATAAGCACTTCAATACATAATGTACTGAATTACCAGTATGTACAGTATACCCTGTATATATATTCCATGTACATAATATGAAATCTAAGACACGACAAATAAAACAAAAATTAAAGAAAATATTTATTTCGTTCTTTTCTTTTACAGGAAAGTAGTGTTTAATATTGTGCTCTACACACATAAGCTTATGAGCAATCACGTCAAACCTACCGGCAGACACGATTATCGACTATCGATACTTATGACGTCATCACTTTGTCAATCCCTATCGTAACCAAACATTTTTAAGTTTTACACAAAATATCCAAAAATTCTTTATTTAGCAATGTAATTTGATGAAAAGTCTTAAGGGAAACCTATTATCTATGCTTTCAATAGTTATTTTGCCTCATTTTCAAACAACAAGTGACGAAATAATGATTATGAATATTTCAGCAAAATGTTCAGTAATTACCTGTGAAACGTGTATTTATGCGGGTTATTACGTCTTGTAACGTCACATTCATTCACTGAACAAGACACCATGGTGGCAGAACAAAGATTTTAAGTTTTAATCGTAGGATTATTAATTAAATACACAAAATTCACCTCGACTTGGAAAAGGCCGGTACGCTATGGCCTCTTACTCGCGTAAACAATGACATACTGGCCTTTTGTTTCGCTATCTCTTTTTCGCTCGCGGCAATGTTTATTAACTAAATACCTCTCGCTCCCACGCTTTGTCAGTCTATTGAGCGTAGCGAAAAAATCCTATGTCTATGGTCGCGATACTCAATGCTTTAGTTTGCACTATTCTTTACTATATAAATGGCAATTGTAAATCTAAACTGAACGAGTTTGAGGCAGGATGTAACAGATGAATTTCGCTAATAAGTAGTCAAATAGATACTACTTACTAGCTGAAGCCCGCGACTACGTCCGCGTGGATTGAGGTTTTTTGGTTCCCGCGGGAACTCCTTAGTTTTCCGGGATAAAAAGTAGCCTATGTGTTATTCCAGACTATAATCTATCTCTGTACCAAAATTCATCCAGATCCGTTCTGGCGTGATTGAGTAACAAACATCCATTTGAGGTTTTTTGTTCCCGCGGGAACTCTTTAATTTTCCGGGGAAAAAAATATAATCTATCTCTGTCCCAAATTTCAGCCAGATCCGTTCAGCCGTTGGGGCGTGATTGAGTAACAAACATCCATAGATACATCCATACATCCATCCAAACTTTCGCATTTATAATATTAGTAAGATATTATATACATAGTGTCGTATGGAAACCGAGCACGTAGGCTGGCCGTGCACATTTAGGTCATTGTCAACACACCGGTTTGAATGAACCGACGCGACGATCACGAATCAGTTAATAAAACATCTATATTAACATAATAATAGTTAAATCTAACATAAATTAAACCTTTTATTCAACTGATTAGTACGAAGAAGGGTCTGGGTTCGATTCCTGAGTCGGGCCATTAAAAGGAACCTATTGGGTTTTCTGATTAAAAAATCCCGACGTTGGCGGTGTTGCATCCGCGTGCCTCGGAGAGCTCGTTAAGCCATCGGCCATGCGCCTGATCTTTCTTAGGTCGTGTTTGATTTTCCGTCCCATCGAGTTATCAGAGGAATAGAGTGTGCCCCTGTGTGAATTCTACGTCAAACTCCTTTTAGGTTTTGAACGGCATATTGTATTAAAAAAGATTCCGACGAATTGAGAACCTCCTCCTTTTTTTGAAGTCAGTTAAAAATAGAATGTCCATACTAAAATTATAAACAAGGTATAATAAATAAAGTATGTCTGTCAATCTGTGATTTTGATGAAATTGTACAGAGATAGATTGCATCCCGAGGAAGGCTACTTTTTATTCCGGAAAATCAAGGGGATAAGGAGATATATTCACGCGGACGAAGTCGCGGGCTTCATAACTTAGTTGATTGATAACGATACTTATTTACACTTTATTGCATTTATTAGAATCATTATAATCACTATAAGGAAGCCGATAAGTCATCTTATCTGAAGTCATGCCCTCAATACCGTCGCGTCATGAAATGGGTACAATTATTATCAGATTACTAACCTTAGCTAATCTTGATTCATGACAAAGATTCTTCGCAGATCTTGAATCATGATTATTGCATCATGATTTACCCAACGTACTCGTTGTTACAACGCCTATTTACGTAATGATGCATGCAATAAACTTTTCAGATACCTATCCTATCTTATCACTCTTCTTCATCTAACTAGCTGATGCCCGCGACTTCGTCCGCGTGTCTTAATTTTCCTTAATTTTCCAGTATAATAAGTAAGCTTAAGTCGCTCCCTAGGTCCTTAACCCATGCAAAAAATCATATTGACGCGTTGCCCTCTTGCAGCGTGATTGAAAGACAAACAAATACACTATCGCATTTATAAAATGGTATGTTGACACCTAGGTGTATTAGTACTTACTAGATTTAGTAAACTTCTACCTACGAGTAGGTACATTGTCTTTGGATGTGATTTTTTTTTTTTATTATCCACTACAAGTGCGCCCTTGACTGCGATCTCACCTGATGATAAGTGATGATGCAGTCTAAGACGATAGCGGGCTAACTCGTTAGGGGCACGGCAGTTATATGAAACCCATACCCCTAATCGCTTTTTACGCGTTATCGTACCGGAAAATTAAATCTCTTGGCGGCACGTCTTTGCCGGTAGGGTAGTTACCCTACCGGTAAAGACGTGCCGCCAAGCGATTTAGTCTGGCCGAAGCCTCTCACCAGACTAGACCAGGGAGATCTCAGAAATTATAAATTCCCAAATTGACCCTGCCGGGGATCGAACCCGGGACCTCCCTACGTTAAGACAACAACACTCGACACTGCGCCACTGAGGACACTGAGGTTGTAGTCAGTACAAATCAAGTTTTAGTCAAGTTTTATCAAAGTAGTATCGATATTAACTCATTGAAAAATCTTATTACCATGTAAAGGACTACTTAAACGACAAGGAAGCTTGGCAATAATTTGCTCTAATGTCTCTGATAGTTCCTTAGTTAAGATGATTTGTGAGATGGTGATAATTAAAAAAAAAACCCGGCTGAGTTTGTTGTGGGCTCTTCTCAGACCAGGGCGCGTTTGGAACCCTCGTAGCTTTAGTGTTAAGATACCGTTACCCATTATCACCATCAAGTCTTATTCCTTATTATTTTTATAAATATGACGTTCAGAAGGTGTACTTTGTAGGTACCTATTTTGAATAAAGTTGCTTTTGAGTTTGAGTACGTGCAATACTCACAGGCAATGTAAAATGATGGTTATTCTAGGCGGCAACTCTGCACCACAGAATAAATAATCTGCTTACTTATCAATTTTGTTCTGTACTATACACGGTTAAGTCAATCATATTTTATTCAAATCTATACAAAAGAGAAGTATATAAATAAATGTTACTGATTATTAAATAGAAGATATTCCAAAAGAACTAAAATTCACATCTTCGGTTAGTTTTAAGTTTGACAACCATTTCAAACTTAAAACTAACCGACCTCCGTGGCGCAGTGTGTAGCGCTGTTGTCTTAACGTGCGGAGGGCCCGGGTTCAATCCCAGGCACGGTCAAATTGGGAATTTATAATATCTGAATTTTCCCTGGTCTGGCCTGGTGGGAGGCTTCGGCCGTGGCTAGTTACCACTCTACCGGCAAAGACGTGCCGCCAAGCGATTAAGCGTTCCGGTACGATGCCGTGTAGAAACCGAATAGGGGTATGCCATGCCCCTAACAGGTTAGCCCGCTACCATCTTAGACTGCATCATCACTTACCATCAGGTGAGATCGCAGTCAAGGGCTAACTTGTAGTTGATTAAAAAAAAAACTGGAAATATAAGAAAAAAAAAGTGAGTTGATATTTGATGACGTCACAACTATGTATTTCATACAAACTTCCATACCTACTAGAAGCGCGTTTTTAAGTTTGATAAAGAGTTTTTGATTTGTTTGAGTTGTCCCTACTGATTAAGTTATATTAAGAAAACCACGGAATACTCAGCACGGAAGTTATAAGTTATAACCGATACCTACATGACTGCCTTATATGTATGACAAATACATAATATATGCATTCATGCATTCATACGGGCGTTTAAATTTCATGACGTCACAACTATGTATTTTGAAATCTTCCACTACATGTATATCAGAATATATTTGATAGACAGTTGCTGATTTGTCATTATCCCTATTGTTATAAGGTGTCCATAACTTAAGTCCAATATTTTCCATTGTTTCAGGTCAAACGTTCTATCATGCTCAAAATGGCGTCAGCGTGTGCGGACGCGTCAAAGCAGACCCGCTTCCACGAAATGCACGTCCAACGTCACAACAACGTCAGCATTCTGTACGCTGATATCGTCAACTTCACACCGCTGTCCGAGCGGCTCAGCGCGTCCGACCTGGTGAAGACCTTGAACGAACTGTTTGGAAGATTCGATCAGATCGCTCAGGTATTACATCTTCATATTATGGGTACCTAACTACCAAAGTTGAAGGTGATAAACAGGACAAAACAAGCCGTTCCAAAAAACCATCAGTTCCAAAGGAATTGTTCCAAATTAAAATCTCAGCTCATTATCTCATTTATTTTATTTTTTTGTCTATCGTCAATTAATAGACGTGAATTGCTGGACATAGCTGTTTTGGAAGAACTTGAACACGTTGCAGTCTTGGGACCCAGACCCATTCGCAACTCGTCTAGATTCTGTTTCTTAGCGTTTATAAACTACTAGCGAATTCCTGCGACTTCGTCTGCGTGGTTTGAGGTTTTTCGGTTCGCGCGGGAACTCTTTAATTTTCCGGCCTACCTATGTGCTATTCCAGACTATAATCTATCTCTGTGCCGAATTTCAGCCAGATCCGTTTAGCCGTTGGCGCGTGATTGAATAACAAACATTCGTTTATCCATACATCCATCTATACATCCAAACATCCATACAGCCATCCAAACTTTCACATTTATAATATTAGTAAGATACTCGTACATTGTAGGCAAATCGCTTTTTAGTTTACTTATTATTCCGAGAATTGAAAATAGCTTAAACCACGCCGACGAAGTCGCTGGCATCAGCTAGCACACTAATATAATATTTCAAACAGTATTTGCCAGAATTCAGAAGATCTCCAATCTTTTCAGTTTAGGCCATAAGTAATTCAGAGAGGTAGACTCGGGTGGGTTAACGACAAACTTAATAATTCCGTGTATCACGTACAGTGGAAGGCCAACCGAAATAAATACGTGTATTCTGAGTGTGTTCTCCTTTGTTTCAGGACAAATAAGTATGTAATTAACCACGTAGACCCAGCATGGGTACAATAAATGGTAAATTAGTAACATATTTTCATCAATGCCTGAGAGTGTTCGATACGTATCCGATTGCGTAGATTAGATATATACCCACTTGATGAAGAAATTATTTGGCTAATCTATGCTTTATTCTTTAAAAAAAACTCCTAAAATGTTAATAAAAGCGTTCAAGATTACCTATCCTCTGAACGATTTTTTATTTTTATTTTTTTATCCACTACAAGCTAGCCCTTGACTGCGATCACACCTGATGGTAAGTGATGATGCAGTCTAAGATGGTAGCGGGCTAACCTGTTAGGGGCATGGCAGTTATATTAAACTCACACCCCTTCGGTTTCTACACGGCATCGTACCGGAACGCTAAATCGCTTGGCGGCACGTCTTTGCCGGTAGGGTGGTAACTAGCCACGGCCGAAGCCTCCCACCAGGCCAGACCAGGAAAAATTCAAAAATTATAAATTTCTAAATTGACCCTGCCGGGGATCGAACCCGAGACCTCCGCACGTTATGGCAACAGCGCTACACAATGCGCCACGGAGGTCGTCAAAATTTATTCTCGTAGTAGGAGTACATTTTTGCGGCGCTTGCGTTTGAGTAGCTGGACCCATGGTCATCGGACACGAAACATTTTTTTGTAATTTTTTAATAATATATAGGCAAGCGCTTGCGGCTGCAATCAGACTTGCTTGCAAGTGGTGATGCAGCCTAAGGTGGAGCGCGCTTGCCTAGAAGTTACATTTTGTTAATGTTGTGTCCCAGAAGTTGGTCCACGCTATCGGTGACCCAAAAGCTGGCGCTTATTAAGTCCTGAAGCTTATCCTGCGAATTTAGAAAGCCAATAGCGCCAGTATCTTGGACATTATACCTTCGAGCAATTAGGTTAAATGCTCGAAGCACTATGCTCGCAAATGTCCATAATTATTATGGCCGGTGTATATTTTTTGTGAAAAATATTGTAGGTAAAGAAGAATTCTATGTACGAGTAGTAGGCCTATAGTAGTAGGCCTGTTTTTTGATTACAGTAAATTCTAATGATGTCAAAAAAATGTTGCTACGTCCAGCAGTGGACGTCCACAGGCAGGCAATTCACTGAAAAAAAAATCCTCAGAACTTTAAAAACATGAATAAGAGAAAAATTAATTAAAAAACACGACTGCAATGCCATATTTAATTTTTTTGCAAAAAAAGTTATAGCCAATGTCAATTGGGAGGTTTTTTTAATTAGGAAGGCAAATTTAGTAAGGATTCAAACGATACCTCATGCATCCGAATAATATGTTCAGGTATTTACAAAGTATGGTGAAATAAATAAACTCACATACATATATACATGAACCCTGAAAACATTACACTCCTATTTTTAGGCAGTCGTGGACAATAGTACTACTTATTGGGCCAACTTTTCGTGGGTCAACGAATTTTTCCATAATGGCGCTACCTATTTCTGATATATACGAGTAAGTCTATCGCAGCAATTTTTGAAGCAAATTTCTTAAGGTGCATGACAAGGGTTTGCCCGCGAAATTCAAATTTAATTTGGTTTTTCACAATTTGTAAACTAATACGACAAAGTAGGCTTATGGCATTCAAATTGCGAGCCTAGGAATATCATCTTCACAGGTTTATATAAAAATCTTTACTTGAAAGTGCCCAGTTTAAGAAATTAGTCAAAATAATGATTAATTTGTGAGTAACTCACGTCAAACTCATTATTTTGACTAATTTCTTAAACTGGACACTTTCAAGTAAAGATTTTTATATAAACCTGTGAAGATGATATTCCTAGGCTCGCAATTTGAATGCCATAAGCCTACTTTGTCGTATTAGTTTACAAATTGTGAAAAACCAAATTAAATTTGAATTTCGCGGGCAGACCCTTGTCATCCATCTTAAGCCGCGTTGGGCACTTTTTGGTAGGGGGTACCTAATCTTGTGGATTCGCGTGACCGACATGCTCGCGAACAGCAACATGCTCGAACGTTGTTCTACATTTGAAATTAAACTTGAATGCCTTAGTTTTATGGTTTATATTTTAATTATTTAAAAAAAAAGTTTAGAAAAAAAAAATAAAAAAAAATAATATGTATTTTAAATATTCGATTTCACTTCTATCGGCAATTCTTATGACTTTTTATTTTGGTTAAGACAATTAATTAATTATCCAGTCAATTAGCTTCTCGCAAAAGTGATACATGAATTTCCGTTCATTAAAATAAATTCTAAAGGCTTCTATCGGGTACAGCGCTCTGTGCTCAGACATGGCTGAACAAAAGGCCGTTGTGTAGGGAATGGAAATTGATGGCCGATACGCGTTTCATTGGGCACTGCGATTAATTGAGACCAAATTTCTATTTGTCGTAAAATAATTGCCTTTGCCTTTTAGTTGGGTACTTACCCCAAAATAAAATAAAGGTTTAGAAACTCCGTGGAATTGTACGCACCGATTTGCTTCCTCGTTCCTAATTCGAACCGCTAGGATATGGAATGCCCTTCCGGCTTCCGTTTCCCCCTCCTCTTTTAAAGGTACCTTCAAATCAAGAGTGAATAGGCATTTTCTAGGCAAGCGCGCTCCATCTTAGGCTGCATCACCTCTTGCATGCGAGTCTGATTGCTAAGGTATTTTTACCTGACTACGGCAAAGCCAAATTGAAGGGTTATGACGTCATGGTTATGATTTTAGCAGTTTAATTATGTATGTTTGTAATTAAGTGTGTTCCACCGTAGCATCTAAACTACTGAACCAATTTTCATGATTGAGGTGTCAATCTATTATTGTACGGTAATAATACGGTACGAGTGACATAGGCGACATTTTGCACGAACAAAATCGTTAAATAACACGGATGTTACATCCAAACAAGTTGCCACTTGGGGGAAAAAATTAATGATTAAACGAACTTACCTGTAAGTGAAGTTCTATCATAATTATATGAGTCGCTTCATTCGAAGATATAAAGATACACACGTAGTAGTTTCCACGTACTAGCAAATAATCGCACGTTGTTCAGAGGAGTTATAAAAAAAGGAACCCCCACGACAGAGCGGATTCGTTCGTCATTTAGTTTAGAGATACATACCTATACTTAAAGCTCTTGCGAAAATATGTTTCGGGATGGGTGGGTTGGGAACTTAATATTATATCTTCGAATGAAGCGACTCATATAATTATGATAGAACTTCACTTACAGGTAAGTTCGTTTAATCATTAATTATACTTCGTCGCTTCATTCTTCAGATATAAAGATACACACGTAGATGTTAAGAGATATTATATATTTTTGCAAGAGCTGTATCTACGCTGAATAGATACTAATTATTGTTATCAATAATTTTATTTATTCTTCTTATCTCTTATTTGAGCTGTAATGTTTTAAACAGTTTATGTTTAAGGTTGGAATCATGAGCTGATTTCCCCGAGATGCTTATTTACGTACATTTAAGATGACATTAAAATTTCTCTTAAGTATTTATTGTACTTAAGTTTCAATTTAAATAACTTTCAATTTACCAATAATACAATCTTGCGCTCTTTTGCTTTAGTTGCTAGTAACAAGCATAAACGTATTATAGTTTCGATGCAATCGAATGGAACTAAATAGTTATTGATGTCCATAACTAGTAGCAAGATTTATAATCTAATACCAAGTATATTAGCCGGGGCAATACTTTATTTTATTTACACAATTAGCACAACAGACGTCCAATGGGACGTTTAAGTGCGAAATCCTGCCCAGTAGCAGAAGACGGAACGTTTTGTTTTTTGGAAGCGTGGCGAGAAAAGAACAGGTTTATTCTGGTCCTGTTCTGAAGGTACTATCTCGAGTATTGCTTTAACTATATATTTGAGTAAAATTTTATATTAAAATACCGTTTTAAGATGTTTGTCGAACAATTATATCGTCAATAAGGTTATGGAATGTAATAAATTCCTACCCGCATAAAAGTTACCCCGAAATTATAGGTGAAGAATGAATATTCGGTCGATATTGTGACAGACTACTAATATCGACTTTGAAGGGTTAATCGATTGGTTTGAACTTTTTAGCCCCACTGACGTTAGAAGCTTTAAAGTAAGTTATCTAAGAAGTCTAGACTTCTATACTATTTAACGATGCGTAACCTAGCTGTGCAGGTCATTGAATATTGAATTTGAATTAAAAAAAAAACATTTGAAATGAGAAAAATAAACATCATTATAAGCTATTTAATTAATGAGAATCTTTGAACCGATGCATTAATTCCCTGATATTTTATGGAAAATGCACTGACACCACTGATCCTATGTGAGGTAAGTGTGATCCAGAGGTTACATTTGCGGCCGCTGCTCAATACCGATTTTTGGTTTTCATTAATGTCTTTATTGGTAACTCTCATTCAGGGTCTGAATTGACTAAACAAGAATTTTAATTTTGCAAACAACTCTATGCAAGTGTTGCGGGAGCATATTGTTTACGCGAGTAAATTGTACCATGTTTTCGATTACGATGTACGAGTACGTATTATTATAACGACAGTTTTATAACAGTTTTTCAAAGATTGTTTCCAATATGCGGATAATGGATATTTATGGATGGATCTTAAAAACTTTTTACCCAACACTTATTAAATATTTAGAAAAACAGAAACATAGTGGTCAAGGAAGCACTTATCTCTATACGAGATCTCTACCAGTTACCCATGGCACCCCGCTTGGATTCGCGTTTCGGGTAAGACAACCTACGCGTTTTACTGTGTCTGCAGAAACAATTTCCAACGAAATATTTTTAAAACAGAAAACAATAATACGATGGAGATTTTAACCTATTACGTAATATTATATAGTCTTCATCCGGTCGTTAAAATACTCGCCGTTAGATTATCATTTTGAACCGACTTCCAAAATGAAGAAGGTTCTTTATTAGTTTTTGGTTTTTCGAACTCTTTTATGGATAATCTTTAAATAATGACAAGCTAGCCCTTGACTGCGATCTCTCCTGATGGTAAGTGAAGATGCAGTCTAAGATGGTAGCGGGCTAACCTGTTAGGGGCATGGCAGTTATATTAAACCCATACCCCTTCGGTCAATCGTATTACATGTCAACGGGTGTATGATATATGCTTCCCGGGCACTAAAGAGTTGTAAAACTCGAGAGTTCGTTGTTAGGGAAAAAACATAAAACTTGTGGGTAATTTTGCAATCTAACCACACAATTTAACAATAATATTAATTGTAATTAATAAGTTAAAATATTTGTGCACCACACTGTGGTAGAATACATGATACCTTATTGTAAAACATCTATGTATACCTCCACTGTATTCAGAAATAAATAAATCTGAATCTGAATCTGAATTTCCTTCGTAAATGTTCTTTGCATACCTACCACGCTGAGGGTAGAATTTTTTTTTTTTTTTTTTTTTTTTAAATTTGACGTTTCTGTATCATATTAGCAAACAAATTGATTTATTGCTGAAGTAGCTGATAAAAAAGATAAAGATATTTATTACCTCAGAATTGTCAGAACTTTCGTTACCACTCCGCAGGTGTATGTTTGATACCGAGAGGCTTTGCATTGAAAAAAATTACATCTGAAAATTTTGAGCCCCAGATCTTGAGTCTGCATACACTGTATGAAACATTTATGTTTCTTTTGTCCATAGTGACTGCGTGTGAGGCGCTGAAATCTGTAAAAGCTGAAAACTTAAATAGCGGTGTTACGCTGAATAGCGGTGCTTCAATATTACTATATTGCAATCTCAAAATAAAAATCTGAAATGTTTGAAATGAAAATCTTTTCATGTTTTAGTCGAGCAGATATTATGTAAGTAACGTTTGCAGAAATGACTAGAATCACCACAAGTGTTTCATTGAAAGTAAAAACACTGGTATAGAATTTTACTAGTCTTCTTTATGGTCGATTAGACATACCTACCATTTTTGTAAGACGGTACTCCAAAGATTATATCATGGAATTTGTTCCGTAGGTTTACATTTTAAAATAAGGTTCTGTGATACCAATATTAGATTAATAATTGCATTTACTTGCTTGAAAGAAATTAAATACATAGATATTTTTAAGTATTCTGTTTATCTGTCGCCGTAAATAATAAACACTTTTATTGTGCTATGCCCATGCTAATATATTTATCTTAAAAACATAACCTCATTAGTATTTAAAGGTTTTTTGGCCTTATCGGTGATAGTGTGTGAACTATGAAGACAAAGCAAAAAAAAAAATATGGTAGGCGATGCAAACACTAATAATAATTATGATACATTACATTACATGGTACTTGTGATTGAATAAATCATGTCCACTATTTTGAGCGGTAACACCTAGGTACCTACAAAAGATAATATTTAGCTTTGATTTCGAATTAAGTAAGTATCCATACAATCTTTGACCCAGTGAATCCTGAAGATTGTTAATAATTTACCGCAGTGGATAAATAAAGTAGAAGGTAACCTTCTTTATGGTAGGTGCATAGTATTTACCTGAGTTCCGATTACTTCTCAAGTATTGCTCGAAATCACTTTGTGTTAGGCGTACTAAGGTGGGCCTTGGTGACGTATCCGATCGTTGGTCCACTTTAACCCCCAACGCCTTCCCCCTGGTTCAGAGGACGGTGAACAGCTTGCTAAGTGCCAGCTATCTTGATTTAGTGGACAAATTCTTCATCGCCGGAATGCTAATTGGGCAGATGTCATCGCCCGGCTCGTCTAGCTGAAAGGTTTGATTTCCGTCATGCTACTTCGCGGGCGACCTCCCAGTGTACCATTGTCGTACTTTAACACGTCTTCGTGTAAGTACCTATTTTACTTAGGTTTATCATGCTGAAACGCTTAATCTTCGTGTTAACTTTGAGGCGACCCGCCGGAAAGTCCTTTAGTGCAATTAAACACTACATGGACGAGTAATCTCTTAAGTGCGTTCCATGCTGAAAACGTTTATATTCTTTTGTATTAAGTACCTCTCGAGTAACCTCCCAGAAATCCTTTAGTGCAATTTAACATTGCATGAAAGTATATATTTTCTGTAATGAGCGCGTGTAGCTGATTCAATACTAACTTTTATTTTAAGTACCCTCCTTAGGAAATCATACATTTTATATGGTATTGTACTACAATTCCTCAGGCGCGTCGTATATTGAAAGGTTTATTGTCCATCATGTTGACTCTCGGGCAACCTCCAGGAAAAGACTTTAGTATAAATAAACACTGTATGAAAGTATACCTAATTGATTAGGCGCGCCATGCTAAAAGGTTTATTCTCCTTCGTGTTGACCCTCAGACAACCGCCAGGAAAACCTTTAGTGTAAACCAACACTCCAAGAAAGTAAGGCGCGTCATGCTGAAAGGTTTATTCTCCTTCGTGTTGACCCTCAGACAACCGCCAGGAAAACCTTTAGTGTTAACAAACACTGCATGGAAATATAATTGTTTAGGTGCGTCATGCTTAAAGGTTTATTCTCCTTCGTGTTGACCCTCAGACAACCGCCAGGAAAACCTTTAGTGTAAACAAACACTGCATGGAAATATAATTGTTTAGGCGCGTCATGCTGAAAGGTTTATTCTCCTTCGTGTTGACCCTCGGACAACCGCCAGGAAAACCTTTAGCGTAAACCAACACTGCATGAAAGTATAAATCATTAGGCGCGTCATGCTGAAAGGTTTATTCTCCTTCGTGTTGACCCTCAGACAACCGCCAGGAAAACCTTTAGTGTAAGCAAACACTGCATGAAAATATAATGGTTTAGGCGCGTCATGTTGAAAGGTTTATTCTCCTTCGTGTTGACTCTTGGCCAACCCCCAATAAAACCTTTAGTGTAAAATATAAACACTGCATCAAATAATGACTACTCAGACACGTGGTGCTGAAATAAATTGCTGAAAATGAAAGATTAAACACTTACATGTAAAAAGCACTTTATAACACTATTTAACACTATCTTAATTTTAATATTATTATATTTTTAAAGATAAAATTATCTTTGTTTGTAGAAAGTAGGAACGTGTGATCGTTGCTACGCACGAAAAAGGAATGACGAACGAATCCGCTCTGTCGTGCGAGACAGACGCGGGTAGTGGGGGTTCCTTTTTTTTATAACTCCTCTGAACAACGTGCGATTATTTGCTAGTACGTGGAAACTACTACGTGTGTATCTTTATATCTGAAGAATGAAGCGACGAAGTATAACTAAAAATTATTTCGTAGTGGGAGAAAGCCTTTCAGAAAATGGTTTTATACGTAAAGGATAGAATAGTTACGAATAAATTTCAACCAACTTTTATTTTTTTTATTTAGGGTCGCGTAGTTTGTCGTTACAACTGCTGGATACACGTTTTATTTGAATTTCTATTTGTTTTTCACCCGGAACATTTAAATGGGTTTTGTTTACGAAACTTCGACTTCGTATTTTAGTTAAACATTTATTTATTTACTCGATGATGCCCGCGACTTCGTCTGCGTGGATTAAGTTTTTTGATTAAGTGTTTTGATGAACTCATTAATTTTCCGGGATTAAAAGTAGCTTATGTCCTTCCCCGGGATACAACCTATCCGTGACCAAAATTTATTGAACAAATGGGCCACTTCACACACACTTTCGCATTTATAATATTAATACTTATACTAAGTATGGATTTATTTTGCACTACTTGCTGCCCGCGACTTCGTCCACGTGGATTTAGGTTTTTAACCCCGTAAAAATACTGACTTGCCGAGACAAATAGTAGCCTTATTATTTTCTACATCTTGAACTATAATCATGCTAGTAATCCGTATATTCAAATTAAATTTTCTCTGGTCTCGTCTAGTGGGAGGCTTCGGCCGTGGCTAGTTACCACCCTACTGGCGACCGTGTAGAAACCGATTAGGTGCCATAATATTGCCGTACCTTAAGATGGTAGGGCTTGTAGTGTAGTGGTATAAAAAACCCCCCCTGGGAGCCATCCATCACCTTCATCATCATACCATCGCTTTAAGCCATATTGTTTCAATATTGTTAAAGTTTTGTTATAGATTTACAATCCTTATTTTAGGGAAGACAAGGTACGTGACATAAAATGTCATTATAAAATAATATAACTGTTTTAAGCGATGGTAGGAAGTACCTAGTTAACCCCCAGGTTTTAATAAGACTCTTTAATCGACATAATATAAAGCGTACAAAATTGCTCGTTGTACAAAGAGACTGGCTCTTTTGATAAGGGATAATTTATTACAATTTGCGTGAAAAAATTAAAAGCTCTGCTCACTGGTTGTGGGCTCATTTCCGCTCCCCTACCTTTATTTGAAGGCCCGTTTATGAAACGTTTTACAGATCAGTTACTTTTTCTACATATTTCACTTGATGACAGGTACTCTTCTTTCATGACCACAATTACCTCTGTTGCGGCGTGATTGAAGGGTAAACCAATGAACATACATTTTCGTATTAGTATTATTTCGTTTTAGTAGGATTGCAATGATATAAGAATAAGATACTATTAATTGAGTATCATATGCGAAATATAAAACCGAGGGGTAACTGCTTTGATGATTAAAATTCTGTGATCAAACCTATTCACTAATCAGATGTCATACCTACAGTAGTCTAAATTTTTAAAAGGAAAAGATGACTGACTGACTGACTCATCTATCAACGCACAACTCAAACCACTGTACGAATCGGGTTGAAACTTGGCATGTAGATAGGTATTAATATGAGTAGATATCCGCTATGAAAATTCCTTAAAGGTTATTACCCCCTTAATAAGGGTTTGAAATTTGTGTAGTACACGCAAACGAAATCGCGGATAAAAGATAGTTTTTAATAAAAGTAATGCTTCAATAATAATTGATAGATATTAAATATTAAGACCTCCTTCTAGAATACCTCTAGTGTCTTGGGAAAAAAACGTGTGGTGAATGTTGTCTGGATGGTAATGAAAGAAGTCTTTTAACCGCTGTTCCTACGGTGTTGTATCGGGAATCGGGATTCATAAACTCGACTGTAATAAATTTAATAAGTATTCGTATAAAGTCGTTAAACTCAATTAATTTTATTCATTTTTAAAAACAACTAACGCTTGGTTAAAAAATGAATATGCCAGAATTGTATTAGGTATGCGAAATTGGTTCATAAGATATCCTGGATCTCCTATAGCTACGAATGTCCCGATACTGTCTCAAAAAAAATTACGGTTGTCTGTAAAGTCCGATAGTTTTACGTGATAACTAGAAGTTCTCATAGTACCAGTAGAACTACTCGAACTGCTAGCTCTGACGTCACGCGATCGTGCGCTCTCACTTGCACGCTTATGCTCGGGCGTAACGTGACACTTTTTAGTTTTTCGTGCGTGCGGCCGGTGTCCATCGATATCACGTCAAAACAAAATCAATGCGTATTTTGCCAATATGTTTTCTCTGTTGTTGATAGGAAAACCAGTGCATGAGGATCAAAATCCTCGGCGATTGCTACTACTGCGTATCCGGGCTGCCGGTGTCCAGGCCCAACCATGCCTATAACTGCGTCAACATGGGCCTGCAGATGATTGACGCTATACGGTAAGATTGTCTAATTAATCTTTTATTAGGTCTGCACCCTTACGCAGTCGAAATTCCGCAGAATCGGACGAAGCGATTTGCTTCCTCGTTCCTAATTCGAACCGCCGCGCGCCGCGCTGGGATATGGGATGCGCTTCCTGCCTCCGTTTTCTCCTCCTCTTCTAATATACCTTCAAATCAAGAGTGAATAGGCATCTTCTACTCCACCTTAGGCTGCATTACCACTTGCAAGCAGGTCTGATTGCAGCCAAGCGCTATATAGCCTATATTATAATATTTATAAAAACATATTTTTTTAACATCAACAATTTTTTTTCATTTTATGACGACGCCCAATTACCTCCAATCCTTATTCTGAATGTCTAGATAAATCATTTCGTTTAAAAGTTAAACCGTTATTTATTTACACAGGGTCACAGTAGCGAACATTAATTTTAAAAATTCTATTGGTACAAAATATAAAGATTTTTTTATACATTTTCCGTCGGTAAAATTAAGCAAAATTTCCTCATTTTAATATTATGTGCACAATGTGAAGACTCGCACGGCATATTATAATATCTGCACTATTCAGCATGCGTTTCAAGTTTCAACTTTCAAGTATTCAAGGGAAGTATGCCTGAGCACGATTCTGATCTCAGAATTAGAAGGTATTAGGCCGTAGTCCACTACACCGGCCAAGTGCTGCAGATTGGCAGACTTCACACACCTTTGGGAACACTATGGGGAGCTCCCAGACGTGTAGGTCTCCTCACTCCTCAGGATGTTTTTCTTCATTGTTAAAGCAGGATTGCTAGTATTGTTTAGGTTGATTGGATTTAAATGATTCCAGGTTCGTCCGAGAGGCGACGGGGTTCAATGTGGACATGCGGATTGGGATCCACACGGGAAATGTACTCTGCGGTGTGCTCGGCTTGCGGAAATGGCAATTCGATGTGTGGAGCGATGACGTCACACTCGCCAACCACATGGAGTCCGGCGGTATTGCGGGGTAGGTACACCATTCTAATCTATACTAATATTATATCAAATCAAATCATCAAATCAAATATTTTTTATTCAAATAAACTTTTACAAGTACTTTTGAATCGTCAAGTGAATCTACTACTGGTTCGGAATGCCATTCCTACCGAGAAGAACCAGCAAGAAACTAGGTGGTTGCTCTTTTTAAATAATTCATTTACAATTACTATATCAATGTGTACATAAGTAACCGCTGTCCCCAGCATTGCTGGAGCGATCAAATCCATGCTCCTCTATCATTTACATAATCTTTTATTATTATAAACTAGCTGATGCGTGCGACTTCGTCCGCGTGGGTTGAGGTTTTTTGGTTCCCGAGGGAACTCTTTCATTTTCCGATATAAAAAGTAGCCTGTGTTATTCCAGACTATAATCTATTTCTGTGCCAAATTTTATCCAGGTCCGTTAAGCTGTTATGGCGTGCTTGAGTAACAAACATCCAACCATAGGCTACTTTAAATCCTGGAAAATTAAAGATTTCCCGTGGGAACTAAAAAACCTCAAACCACACGGACGAAGGGCATCAGTTAGTATTATAAATGCGAAACTGTGTTTGTTTGAGTAATTCCCAGTGGTCAGATTGGTGGTTACATTACTCTGACCAACGCAATTTCAAATTCCCAGTGGTCAGATCCAGTCGATATCGACTATACCTAGTACAGTTTTGTTCAAAAAGGTCATAAACTATTTAAAAGTTATGTATTTTTTGTTGGTTTGTCGCTGTTGTTGATGATTGTTGATCCGCTGCTCTGTAGCGGCGTAATTGCAGTTACGCCGCTACAGAGCAGCGGATCAACATGATCTTTTGCATGAATATAGTTGAAGACCTCGAGATTGACATAGGCTACTTCTTATCTGGGCAAATCATAGAGTTCATCCAACGGGATTCGAAAAAAACTTGAATACTGTTCGCGCGACATGGCGGCTAAAGTACGTTGACTGCGCGCAGTCTGCCGTAGCGCTCGTTGCGGGGGCGTTAAGGTGGTTTAATTATAATTACTCATGTTTTTTCTATATTTCGTATGTTGATAGCCGCGTCCATATCACAAAAGCCACAATGCTGCAGCTAGGAGGCAAGTTCGAAGTTGAACCAGGGGACGGTGCTTCCAGGGAGGGCTACCTCGCTGATCATAAAGTGGAGACCTATTTGATTGTTCCTCCAAAGGTAAGAAGACTGTACTTTAATGTTTAGTGCAAATAATTGGGATGATGCTAATATCAAAAATAAATAATTTCTCACTGATTATTAAATAGAGGTTATTCCAAAAGACCTAAAATTCACATCCTCGGTTTAGTTTGATAACCATTTTAAAATATTGATTAAAGAAAAAAGTGCGTTGAAATTTGATGACGTCACAACTGTGAATTTCATGTAACTTCCATAGGTACTAGAAGTGCGTTCTTAAGTTGGAAAGAGTTGCTGATTTGATTGAGTTGTCATCTTACTTCTTACTAATGTTATAAATGCGAAAGTTTCGATGTATGGATGTCGGTATGGATGTCTGGATGTATGGATGGATGTTTGTTACTCAATCACGCCCCAACAACTGAACGGATCTGGATGAAATTTGGCACAGAGATAGATTATAGTCTGGAATAGCACATAGGCTACTTTTTATCCCGGAAAATTAAAGAGTTCCCGCGGGAACCACAAAACCTCGATCCACGCGTACGAAGTCGCGGGCATCAGCTAGTCATCATCCATATAATTATACTCGCACCGCAGTCTAAAGTTCTAGCCCCAGTTGAGACGCACGGAGAGGTGTGGCACGTAGCGGCAAATATTATGAGTTTGTACGGGGCCGCACAGTGTATCTCCATGCCGCGTCACTTAATTGGGCCCAGCTCCATGTAACCTACTACAAAAAATACTTGCCACTACGTGCCGTGTTTCTATCGTGGGGCTAAATCTTTAATTTTTCGTGCAGTGTTGCCGTCAGAATCGGGCAACTTAAACAACTCCTAAACAGGGAGTTTTTATACTGACTTAATATATCATAAAAATATGGCGCACTTTGTTACTATAATTGATAGTTTAAAATGCATATCAAGCTTAAAACCAACACATGACGTAGACTTTCGTATCCCTCTGGATATTTGTGCTTTCAAAAACGAGCTTAAAGACGCGCTGAAAAAACCCTAATCTGAAATCGCTAACGACCTCGATTTACATAGACGGGCCCTGTCAAACAAAGAATGTGGACCTATTGCACTTACGCCATCTAGCCAGAAAAGCGGGACAGCGCTATGGCGGGGATAAGGACAGGGCTATACAGGTTAGGAGCGTGTTCTAAAGGTTAGACGCCCAATTTTTTTTCTATGAAAGGGCCCATCTAGTACCTATATATAGAAATCGCCCTTAAGATTGCTAATACCCACCAACACTACGAACTACTACCACTACAATAAACGAATAACATAATACGTTCTATTCTAAAAGCCCACCATTTGTTACGTCGTACTAAAAGCATCATCACTGATCGATCGTATCATCAATCATATTGTGACAATAATAATTGTTACTGTAACGGTTATATCAAGGTTATATCGTGCGTCGATAAGGATAAAAGGACAATTTAGAAATACAGGCAGGTGTACCTATCGCCATCATTAAAACACAATTTTTTTTATTGCGTGATAGGCTTGCGCTTGACGTCAATCATGCTTAGTGCAAAGCAATGATGAGGTCTAACCGTCTAGGTTGGAACGCACTTGCCTAGAAGATGCCTATTCACTCTTGCCTTGAAGGTACTTAAGGTGGATGACAAGGGTCTGCCCGCGAAATTCAAATTTAATTTGGTTTTTCACAATTTGTAAACTAATACGACAAAGTAGGCTTATGGCATTCAAATTGCAAGCCTAGGAATATCATCTTCACAGGTTTATATAAAAATCTTTATTTGAAAGTGCCCAGTTTAAGAAATTAGTCAAAATAATGACTAATTTGTGAGTAACTCACGTCAAACTCATTATTTTGACTAATTTCTTAAACTGGACACTTTCAAGTAAAGATTTTTATATAAACCTGTGAAGATGATATTCCTAGGCTCGCAATTTGAATCCCATAAGCCTACTTTGTCGTATTAGTTTACAAATTGTGAAAAACCAAATTAAATTTGAATTTCGCGGGCAGACCCTTGTCATGCACCTTAAGTTATATAGGTAAGTGGCAGGAAACACGTGCGCTGGGAGGGTGTTCCACACCCTAGCGCTTCGTACCCTAGCTGATGCCAAAGACTACGTCTGGCGTGTATATAGGTTGTTAGATCTTTGGCATGATATAATTTTGATTTCTACCCACTATTTTGCAGTCGGGCGAGCCTGATGCGTCAACTTTGCTTATCCTTGTTATACCCGCCCGACTTCAACATAGTGGGTAGAAATCAAAATTATTTTTTACTTTACAGTGGTGGTGAATGTCGGTTTTTTGGAAATAATTTTTATTTTTAACTTTTTATTGTCAAGGTTGAGGATTTGGAGTCAGAATTTATTATGGGACCACCTCGAGAGCTTCCTCTAAAATTTTCAAATCGGTTCAGAAACCACGGAGATATGCACCGACATACATTAAAAAAAAATACGCGCTGAATTGAGAACCTCCTCCGTTTTTGGAAGTCGGTTAAAACACGCACACTAAGGACTGGACAGTCCAGTGATTTTGATCTAGTCCAGTGGGTTGGTTCTGCCGTGGCTAGCTACCACCCTAACGGCAAAAGCGTACCGCTAATGGGTTACTACCATCGCTTATTATTTCAAAATGACAGACAAGATGTCACGTACCTTGACGTCCCTAAAAAAAGGATGGTTATAATTCTAAGACACAAACGTCAACACTAAAACAATACGGCTTCACGCGATGGTAGTATGCCCCCTGTGACCCGAATTGTATTTTCGCACTTATACCAACGAGAATAAAGTTCATGCCAGTTGTCACATGAAACCTCACGGGTTTTTAATCAATATCGCAACTTCATTAAAAAGAGAGCTTTGTATGATTACACTAGCATGCATGTCTATGTATAATGCGTTTTAATCAAGGTTTTAATAATTATGGAGGTGCATTTCGTAATTAAATAGACGGTGAAGACCTAGTTGCGAGATCGTTTGTCGATTTCGTTTTTTTCTTCTGAAAACATCATCGATGTTCGACACAGAAGTATTCTTATATTTTGGCATACTTTATTTTACAACAAATTCATAATAACTAATTTAGTAAGTAATATATAAGTTTGGTGTAAAGAAAAGTATTTTCTCATCAAAATAGAATGAAAAATATACCGAATTTAAGTCACGGCGACGTACCAATACCAATTCCGATTTGCCAATCTCGAGAGAGTGCGCAAAAATGGGTGCAACTCTCTATTCCCTCACTTTCGTAGAGATAGCAATCCGCCACGCCACAATTTGAAAGAAAACTCATAAATTACCAATAACTCAATACCTAAATTAATAATGGCACGGCCCGGGATTATGGATCCCAGAATATTGTCATCTGAAGTCCAAAAATGTTAGTAGACCGATGAAACAGAAATCTATTAAAATTAAAAGTACTGATCCATATTATTTCAGAGGTTTTATGTTGACAGACAATCATGATAATTCAATTGTATTAATCTACAGTCATGATCAGTTACAGAATCTTTAATCTTATTGTATCTAGATAAGATTAAAGATTTTTTCGAAATTTTCTGAAATTCATATCATTATGAAATTAACAACCTTTGACATCAACTTTTCGTTCTGTCATCAAAATTGTTGCTGAAAATTGAACATATACATTTCTAAAAAGCTTGCTTATTTCGACCTCTTGTATACAAGCGACGCCGCAAGTGAAGTTTCGTTATCAAAAAGGGAAAACCAAATATCAAAGGCTAGACTGAAATAGGGTCAGAAGAGGTGTTAATTAAAGTGTCAAATTTAATACTAAAGGAGTAGAAACTGTAATTATCCTTTTGAAATCTTTAAACGAGATTTATTTTGCCATTAATGTTTAACGTCGCAGAAACAGTCCTAAACTGTGATTCGTCGCCGTCGTCAATCGATAGACGTCCACAGCTGCACTTAGGTCTCTTGCAAGGACTTACACATCCCGCAGTCTTTATACGCTGCCTGGATCCGACTTCTTGAGACTCGTGTAATGCCGTCTGTCCATCTAAAGGTCTAGCCCCACCTGACACATATAAAAAAATATATATACATATATTATTTGTATTAATTTTGTACGGGGCCGCGTTCCAAAGTGCATCTCCGTGCCGCGTCCAGCGGCCAGTGGGCCCAGTTCCATACAACCTCATACAAATAATACTTGCCGCTACGTGCCGCGCTGCGTCGCACCTCTGTAGTGGGGCTGGACTTCAATGGGGATCCACATTCGCTGCGCCTTTCAGTTTGGCCATGCTTGGACCTATAAAAGAATTCCCAGTGTTCATAGGTTCTTCACACTATGCGCCCCACCAATTATTGCCACTTCTCTTTATTTTTACTACGACCTAATTAGGAAGAAATAAGTGCTACTAGATGGATTTAAGATTTTTAATCGGATTAAAATCTCACTAAAACAAAATTGTTTCAGAAACCAGGCATATTCGAGAACGGTCGTCTGTCAGTGATCACCGTGGACCGAAAGTCTAGCATCGTGTCCTCCATATACCAGGATGTATCTCCCACGAAGAAGGAGATCAGTCCAGCGCCGTCGCAGAACAGTTTTGTTGAGGACGTGCCAAAAGTTACCAGGGCGGAGTCCATGCGACAGGCTGGAGGTGGGTATAATTGTTATCGTAGCTTTAGTTTTAACTTTTAAGATACCGTAACCGTAAGTAATTTTTATCGACAATAAGTGTACCTACCTACAGTGTACCTATATTGAATAAATGATTTGATTTGATTTGAAATGCCTATTTAGAAGATTGCCTAGCCATAATCTCCTTTATGCAGTACCGCGTACATCTAGCACTGCTAAAGCTGTCATGGTATGATGGTAGTCAGATCTGCCATTTGTATGAGCGTCGACCCACTGTTTGAAATGAATAAATAGTCGCGCTATGTTAATACGATCCTGCACGGAAACGAGCACAGAATCCTGCTTTTTTATGTTCCATTTTTAAACTATTTCTTGGCAAAATTTTAAAGAAACTTTTTTTTATAATTTGAATTTATTTTTAAAATGATACTAAACAATATTGGCTGCACGCAATCCTTGGTTGAATATGCGTCAATATAATAATGTTACTCATAGTTATATTATGTCTATGATACTTTGAGTAGTAGGTGTTTACTATATTTTTTGAAATTCCTTCTTGATGTAACGATACGGAGAAAAATAAAGATGTTATTGCGGTTTTCCGCGAAATCATAGAATTTTCGTTATAATAATAATTTATTTATCTAAATGGATGTTTAATTAAAATCCATTACGAATTTCGATGCACAATACGTAATATAAGGTGAAGGCAGGTAAAGTGAATGTGACTATTTATTTGTTAATATTATCAAGTCAAAATAAAGTTCATAAATATGTAACAGAAAGCAAAGAAATAATTAAAAATCGTTATTTATTTTATTTTATCGCAATCGAAGTGAAAAGTAGAATGTTTACCACGGGACTAAAAGCCATTCTACTCGATTCTATAGCATACCTCGCTACACTCGGTAAGCTAAATAACTCGTATGAAATGGCTCATTTTAGTTCCTTTATGAACAATCTACTATTAATTGATTTTGTCAGTAATAGAGTTTTTTGGCAAACAAGTATGAAATCTATAAAGACCTACCCTGTTACCAAATATACTATTCTATGTGAGAAATTATTCTATAAAGTACTAACTCATGTTTCGTCATTTCCAGATATCAGTAGACGAGCGTCGGTCAGATTTGAGAACAACAACGGGACCAGCCCTGGCGAAGCTTTGGGCAATGGAACCGTTGCTACTAAGCCCAAGAGTCGAAGCGGGTCTATTATAGGAGCTATTAGTCCTATCATGGGAACTGGTGAGAGGATTTTATGAAGCTATACCATATTCTGGGTAACTTTGACACAGATAGATATGTAAATAGATAGATAGATTCTTTAGTGCCACACAAACGTAAGATATAAAACAAGTACAGAAAACAAAGTGCGGAGGGGTGGTCTTATTACTAAAAGTGATCTCCTTCAGGAAACCCATCCATTATGAACCTTTTTTTTTAATCTGTTTTTTTTGAGGCATTTGCTTATGAATCTTTAAAAGAAGCGGTATATCTCTAAACTAAATATATACTAACCTTAGGATTCCAATTAATTCAAAGCTGTCCTTGTTTGACATTCCTTGTTTTTCCCATGTAGTCTTCAAGTGGTTTAAACTTTCGAGTCGAGGGTAAATACTCGTCGATAAAAATAATTTGGAATTTTTAATTGATTCTACCACTATATTCTAAATTCCATAAGATCTAAAGGGATTTCCTCATCAAAATCGCTGTATATTTTTTTAGTTCAGGGGCAATACTGCCAGCGCTAGCAATACTTAAGTAATATTACTCAAAATGACAGCACATGTCACGTAACTTGATGTTCCTAAAATAATAATAATTCTAAAACACGAAAGTCAACAATTATGCAACAATATGGCTTTAAGGGTTCACTACTTCGCTGTACCTAGTTTTCTTAAAACTGTCTATTTTAAATTCTACCTATCTATCAAATAAAGTGATTACTATTACAATTTTTTTTAATACTAAGTGTTAGTATTTTCTGCTACATATTTTTCTATTCGTTTTTTGTTTGAGAAGCTTGCAACTGACTGTTATTTCTTCAGAAAGTGACTCCGATTCACCACCCGTGCTAAGGGATACGGTTCAACCAACTTTTTTTCTTCGAATGTTAAGTACTATGTCCGTGGAGTCCATAAGTTAGTTTCTATTCAAACCTGTCATACCAGCATGTCTCCCTGGCATATGAAACGTGATAGTCTAGTTTTTCCGCCGGCACAGGTTATTTAACTTTAATAATAATATAGTTAAGTGCTAACCCTATTTGAATCCCAAACTTAGTGTCCGTCATTGTTAGTAACATTTATAAAATACCCATTTGTGCCTAGTGGGAGATTTTCTTCCAATTAGATCGCGACAAGTCCTGTGGCGTGCATAGGATTTTAACCTGGGGTAGGCATTCGTTGGTCTGAATACCTATTTACTAGCTGTTTTGATGAAAAATGTGCATTGACGTGTTTCCGTTTGGGTATAAGCAGTGTTTTTATGCCTCTATGAACTGCACGCCACAACGGTGGTGGTGTGGGCGACAACGGTAATGACTATGATTTGTATGGAATTGTGAAGCGTTTGGCAGCTGGCGCTCGATCGATTCCTTAAAAATGGTAGTTAACATTGTCGCGATCGAATGGGAAGAAAATATTCCACACAGCCTGCTGATAGAGTATGAGTGATGAAATTTAGAGTAGCGAGCGGACTATAAAATCGAGAATATCCCAAATAATATTTTGGGAATTTACGCCTGTGGCACACTTACGCTGTAAAACAGTTTCATGGAAACCGCTGAAATCTCACCTTGACTTGTCGGTTGATGACACAGAAGCGAAACTCTCTGCTCCAACGCAAAAATATGACTGAGTCCATTTCGCAATATCGGGGAAATACTCTAGCTTCCTTTCTTAGGGTTTCCTTGGATTTCGCAACGAAGGAGTGCTTCAGGCATCAAAATCAGCATGTACCCAATTGCACTTGATTATTGTTTCTTTAATGTAACCCTTGACCTATATTTTCCCGTAAATCTAATAACCGAAATTTCCTTTAGTTTTTATTAGCTGATGCCCGCAACTTCGTCCGCGTGGATTGAGGTTCTTGGTTCCCGCGGAAACTCTTTATTTTTCCGTGATAAAAAGTAGTAATGTGCTATTCCAGACTATACTCTATCTGTGTGCCATAATTTCATCGAGATCCGTTCTGGCATGATTGAGTAACAAACATTCGTCCATCCATACATTTATCTAACAAATATCCATCCATCCATCCAAACTTTCGCATTTATAGATCATATTAGTTTATATTACTTTTATGTTTTTTTAGCGACTCCTGGAGTACCCTCGAGGTCTCGCCCTTCGAGTAAGATGACAAAATACGTGGAGTGTTGGGGCGCGGATAAGCCCTTCGCAAATATTACCGATTCGACCCTCGCCAAGAATATCGGCATTTCTGTGAGTATTTTTTCTATTTTCATAGGACATGTGATTTGGATTTGATTTATAATTTCATCTGCAGATAAAATCTTTTTGTATATTGTAAAATACATTACTAACTGTTCGCGCGCGAGTTGAATGCAGAGTAAATGTATGTGTCACCATATATTTACTCTGCATTCAAACTATACTTACAACTTCTTGAACGTCAAAGTAAAATGGACCCGAAAGCTCTAGCTTTAAAGTCACAAATTCAGCGTTTGGAGCGCTGGCTGTGAATAAATACACGAAATGAGCTCTTAAGGTTCACTTTACTTTAACGTTAGCTTACACTTGGCGTGGTGAGCTCTCACGTCGATCAATCGTATTTGCAATGTCAAAACTCGGAGTAAGCGTACTGAATTGTCAGGCTAAGCCGTTGGGCTAAAAAAGAGCCAGCTCTTGGGTAACAAAATAAGCGTGTAACAAAATAAGCGTGTAAAAATTATAGCGCCAGTATAAAAAAAAAAAATTGCGTGGTCCAAATTCTGGGAAACATCAAACAACATTGATAAAATGTTTCGTGTCCGACGACTATGGGTCCAGAGTCGAAATTATTGTCTTGTTATCTCATTAAAACTAATTTTGTTTCATGTTATATTTAAAAAGCTTGTATGTTATCTTTTCAGAGCTTAGCAATGATAGAGCAGCACCTCCTGCCGCAAAGAACGTGTTGTGATTGCAGGTAACTTTATGTTCTAAAGCAAAAAATAATAATATAAGAAAATATCTGTATGAAATTTAACGTTCTAATGTGCAACATGATTTACTTCTATCTTCTTGCTAAGTACTTTCTTCATCTAATTATGTTTATTCCATCGCAGTCCCAATTTTTTTTTTGTTTTATTTAAAAACTATTAGTTTTGGTTCTGGGGGCATACTAATTAATTTATTATTGGTGACGTTCGTGATTTAGAATTTTATTCCTTACTTCAAGATAAGTGACATAAAGCTGTCATTTTGAAATAATACTGCTTTAAGCATTGGTGGTAACCCCCCTGATCATCCAGATGACAAACAAACGGTTATCATGACGAGGTGGACATGGATCGCGTACTAATAAAAAATCCATATCCATACTAATATTATAAATGCGAAAGTGTGTCTGTCTGTCCGTTTGTCTATCTGTCTGTCTCTCTGCTACGCTTTCACGGCCCAACTGCTCAACTGATTTTGATGAAGTTTGGGAACGACATAAGGTACTTTTTATCCCGGAAAATTATAGAGTTCCCTCGGGAATCAAAAAATCGTAAACCCACGAGGATGAAGTCGCGGGAATCGTCTAGTTTAGGAATACAGTTACATTTGTATATTGTTTACTTATCCATTTTAACGCTCTAATGTTTCACCTTTACAGCAGTAACTCGGAAGGTCTTCACCGCATCACACTGGTGTTCAAGAACAGCACACAGGAGAAGAAGTACCGCAACCAGCCCGACGTCCAGTTCAAGTATTACGTGGCGTGCGCTTCTGCGCTGTTCTTGCTTCTTGCTGCTATACAACTGCTTACAGTTCCTAAGTACGTCATCGTACTTATTAAATTACTAGCGGTCGCCCGCAACTTCGTCCGCGTACAATTCCTGATTTCCTATGAGATTATGAAATTTTCCCGCTGCAAAAGTCTATCTAAAGAGGCTTTATATAGCTAACCTAAATCCCGATTTTCATGTATCTAACTTCAAAAACAAAGGACTTTCATACAAACTTCCAACCCCCATTTCAACCCCTTAGGGGTGAATTTTCCCAAAACCGTTTCTTAGCTGACGTTTACACCATAGAAGGAACCTACCTTCCAAATTTCAAGTCTGTATGTTTTATAGTTCCTGAGATATCATGATGATCAGTCAGTGAGTGACCTTTCGCTTTTATATATATAGATAAATGCGAAAGTGTGTTCGTTTGTCGGTTTGTCCTTCAATCACGCTGCAGCGGAGCAATGGATCGACGTAATTTTTGGCATGGGTATAGTTGAGGACCTGATGGAGAATGACATAGGTTACTTTTTATCCCGCAAAATTAAGGAGTTCCCGCGGGAATCAAAAAACTTAAACCACGTGGATGAAGTCGCGGGCATCATCTTATATTAGAATAGTAGCTATTAATTGCCGGTTCTGGACCAGTTTTCGAAGTGGTGCCACCTGGCGGCGGCGAGTGGCGTAACTGAACGCTGACGTCACCGTTTCTGGAACAGTGTTCGATGTGGCATTACTCACCGCCGCCGACAGGCCTAATGTCCTTCTCCGGGATACAACCTATCCCTGTATTAAATTTCATCAAAATCGGTTGAACAGATGGGCCATGAAAGCGTAGCAGACAGACAGACACCGTGGCTCCGTTCGGCCGTGGCTAGTTACCACCCTACCGGCAAAGACGTGCCGCCAAGCGATTTAGCGTTCCGGTACGATTCCGTGTAGAAACCGAAGGGGTATGGGTTTAATATAACTGCCATGCCCCTAACAGGTTAGCCCGCTACCATCTTAGACTGCATCATCACTTACCATCAGGTGAGATTGCAGTCAAGGGTTAGTAGTGAATAAAAAAAAAAAAAAAAAAAATTTGTATCTACTAGTTTAACTTCCATCAAAGAAGTTTTTAGTTCCTAGAATGTCATTTTTTTACAACAACAAAGTAGGTATGTTACATTTATCTGAATCGTTTTTTTCAGAGGCCTCGTTATCTACGCGTCGTTTGGTCCAACGTTGGTCACACTACTCGTCTTCGTATACCTATCCTGGTCGGATGGCCAGTCGGGCGTTATGCTCTCCGATGTACCAGAATTCTACGCTGACAACTGCACCAAGCCTGGACAGGTTCGTACCATATTACCACTAGACCAACGAGACGACGTTGGTCTAGTGGTTAGCATGTTCAACTGTGGTTGACGACTGTGGTTGGGTGGGTTCGATTCCCGTGTTGGGCCTTAACAAGTATTGGGTTTTCTGAGAGGCAATTCTCAGTACTGGCCCGGAGTAAGGAAGTTGACGGTGTTTAAAATAAATAAATGTTTATTTAGCTTTACACGGAAAAGAAATACAGAGATGAGAAATTAATTAAGAAAGAAATACTTAATAAACTTACTTACTAAAATACAAGATGTATTTTTCTTGTATTTTAGTAAGTCCAGTTAGTTTTGTTTCTCCACATATTATATTATCGACTTAATCATTGTACAAGCGTGTTCGCAAACACAGGTGCACGCTTTATTCCCTTACTCTCATAGCTGAATCCGCTGGTACCGCAAATCCGACATTAACGGAGAGAAATCAGGCGCAACCAGGATCGAAACTAGGATCTCGACACCTGTAGTCGAACATGCTAACCCAATGAGGAAGTCGGAAATGTAGACAGCCTGAGTTACGTATTAAAGATTTCAAAGTTCAGTGAAACCAGTAATTTGTTTTTTTTTCTGGAGAAGATCACCATGCGATAAATAAGCCTCCCCGATCAAACAACGCAAGCCTTCATACATGTAAATTTGCTATGAACGAATTACAGGCGATTTTCAAAAACTATCTTTGCGCGGTATCGGCTATACATAACCGACTACAGAGTTATATTTTTTACCTGCATTAAACAGGAAAATACTTTTTAAAATTAAACCCGCAATCAATCGTGAGACAAAAATCGGATGCCTTCTGCGAAGTCGGCTGTTGTCTTTATTAGTTACTACGTATAGGTACCTAGTTCGCGCGCGAATTGAATGTGTCACCATACATTTAATCTGCAATCAACTCGACGCGCGAACTGTATATTACCTGAGGCTTCGCTCACGTTAGGTTCGAATTTCATACAAATTTCAAAGCCCTATTTTACCCCCTTAGGGGTTGAATTTTTAAAAATGCTTTCAATTGTCATAGTAACTATCTGTATGCTAAATTTCAGCCCGATCCATCCATTAGTTAGAGCTGTGCGTTGATAGCCCTGTCAGTCAGTCACCTTTTCCCTGTATAAATATGTAGATTTTTGTTTTCCAGGTGGTGGCAAGTAACTGCTACATCAGATTAACAATGTTTGTGATCTCAGGGGTCTTAATAAGTGCTTGTGCGATCATAAATTTGGTAAGTTTGACTAAGACGTATTATATTAAGAGCTTGTCACAAAATGTCATAATATGCAGTACGTTTACTCTGAGTTTGACGACCTCGCCGTGGCGCAGTGTGTAGCGCTGTTGCCTTAACGTGCGGAAGTCCCGGGTTCGATCCCCGGCAGGGTCAATTTGGGAACTTATAATTTCTGAATTTTCCCTGGTCTGGCCTGGTGGGAGGCTTCGGCCGTGGCTAGTTACCACCCTACCGGCAAAGACGTGCCGCCAAGCGATTTAGCGTTCCGGTATGATGCCGTGTAGAAACCGAAGGGGTATGGGTTTAATATAACTGCCATGCCCCTAACAGGTTAGCCCGCTACCATCTTAGACTGCATCATCACTTACCATCAGGTGAGATTGCAGTCAAGGGCTAGCTTGTAGTGGATAAAAAAAAACAAAAAAATAGTTTTTACATTGCAAATACGATTGACCGACGTGAGAGCTCACCATGCCAAGTGTAAGCGAACGTTAAAGTAAAATGAACCAATTGAATTGGTTTAGAGTTCATTTCATCATTTCGTGTATTTATTCACAGCCAGCGCTCCAAACGCTGAATTTGTGACTTTAAAGCAAGAGCTTTTGGGTTCATTTTACTTTGACGTTCGCTTACACTTGGCGTGGTGAGCTCTCACGTCGATCAATCGTATTTGCAATGTAAAAACTCAGAGTAAGCATACAGGAGTAGTGTAGTATTCAAACTCAAACTCAATTTTTTTATTCAAATATATGTAGGTACCTATTAAAAGTGCTTTTGAATCGTCGAGGGAATCTACCACTGGTTCGGAATGTTATTCCTACCGAGAAGAATAAGCTTGAAATTCTGTGGTTGCTCTTTTTAAAAAATCATTTATACATCAATGTGTAGACACGAGTACATAAGTAACCGCTGTCCTCAGCATTGCTGGACTTTCATCATTTACATAATTTTCAATACTATAATAAGCTTGTTTTCTTGGAATAATAATGCGGTGGGTTCCCAGGTCCTCCCACATGCGTCTTGCCTAAGATTAGGTTCTATTTCAACTTAGGTTTCTAACAATTACCTACTATCAGGTTATTAACCAAAAATTACAAAATCAACAATTCTAATGAAAGTTAATATAGGTACCAGTACCAAATTTTCGCATACGACTTGCACTATTTCAACTTTCTTATGATTATTATCAGATGTCAGTGATTTATAAACCAAAAATTACAAAATCAAACATACCAATGAAAGATAAATGTAGGTATCCCAATACCAAGAATACACGTAACATTAATCTAGTGGTAAATAATGATATGTTAAAAATAGAAGAGGCCACCGTGTTCTTGGGTGTGACCTTAGATGCTAAGCTTCAATGGGGCACCCATATATCAAATCTATCAAATCTAGCTGGTAAACTCAGTTCCGCTGCTTACGCTGTCAGACGTTGAAACTGCTAAGATTGTATATTTTGCTTATTTTCATAGTATTATGTCTTACGGAATCTTGCTGTGGGGTAAAGCGGCAGATATTCAAAAAATATTTGTATTACAAAAAAGGGCAATACGTGCAATTTACAATTTAAAACCACGTGAATCCCTTAGGGAGAAATTCAAAGAAATAGGTATTCTTACAGTAGCCTCACAATATATTTACAGTAATCTGATCTTCGTAAAACAGCACATTCAGAATTACCAAAGAATATGCGATCTGCACGATAGGCCAACTAGAAACCGCCATAGGCTCGTGACTCCATCGCTCCGCCTCACGAAAGTCCGAAGGTCGTTCGTGGGAATGAGCATTCTATTCTTTAACAAAATTCCACTGCCTATTATAAAGTTGCCTTTACACAAGTTTAAGAAAACCATTAAAAAAATGCTCCTGAAAAAAGCTTACTATACTGTCGAAGATTATATAAATGATAAAAGCGCATGGATTTGACTCGCTCCAGCAATGCTCAGGACTGCTGTTACTTATGTATCTTTGGATTAATGCAATTGTAAATATACATTATTTTCTATAACAAAGTTCCACAACCTATTTTGGACTTGCCAATAAATAAATTTAAGAAATCCATTAAAAGTATGCTCCTGAAAAAAGCTTATTATACTGTTGAAGATTATGTAAATGATAGAGGAGCATGGATTTGATCGCTCCAGCAATGCTGGGGACAGCGGTTACTTATTATAAATTAGTGTTTGAATATTAGTACCTATTCAATTCGATGCTTTGATACGGGTAGACTGGGTATGTCACGCTCTCTTTAAACATTTCTGTGGTGGTGTCGTGTGGTGCGGGTTGTTACGTTCCCTCAAATATGGTCGAGCGAAGCAATGGCTGGATCATGCGTCATGCTCGTGAACGGGTGCCACCGGCGGGAATGGGGCTACTTTCTGTCTGCCCGTCTTTGACATGAATTGAATAAACAAATTTAAGAAATCCATTAAAAGTATGCTCCTGAAAAAAGCTTATTATACTGTTGAAGATTAAGTAAATGATAGAGGAGCATGGATTTGATCGCTCCAGCAATGCTGGGGACAGCGGTTACTTATGTATGTACATTGATATAGTAATTGTAAATGAATTATTTAAAAAGAGCAACCACCGAGTTTCTTGCTGGTTCTTCTCGGTAGGAATGGCATTCCGAACCAGTGGTAGATTCACTTGACGATTCAAAAGTACTTGTAAAAGTTTATTTGAATAAAAAATATTTGATTTGATTTGATTTATCTCATTTCAGTTTCAAACGTACATGATCCAGCATGAGCTGCCGGTCGACACGGCGATCAGAAACAGCACTTGGAATGCGACGGCCGTCACAGAGTTACCTATTATTCGTATTATCGATGTGGATTATGCACCAGTAAGTATAATTGACGAATAATTCACAACAACAAGTTAGCCTTAACGTGCGGAGTTAGCGGGTTCGATCTCCGGCAAGGCCAATTTGGGAATTTATAATTTCTGAATTTTCCCTCTACTGGGATTCTTCGGCCGTAGCTAGTTACCACCCTACCGGCAAAGACGTGCCGCCAAGCGTTTTAGCGTTCTGGTACGATGCCGTGTAGTAACCAAATAGGGTTTAATATAACTGCCATGCCCCTCACAGGTTAGCCCGCTACCATCTCAGACTGCATCATCACTTACCATTAGGTAAGATCGTAGTCAAGGGCTAACTTGTAGTGGATAAAAAGAAAAGCATGGATAAGCCACCGTCCACGTCCTGCACTGCACTGGGGATGATCGTCAAAAAAGTTAATTTTCTTTCCAGAGTTACCTGTACAGTTCAGTGCTGACCCTGGCGTCAATATCCGTGTTCCTACGAGTGAGCTTCGTACTGAAGCTAGTCATGATGCTGGTGACGCTGGTCCTCCACATATCACTCTTCGCCACGGCTGAAGTCTTCAGCCGGTTCCAGATCATGGATTATGATACTGAGTAAGTAAGTCTTTTCTTTCAATAGTGTGTACTAGCTGATGACGTGAGCTGAGAGACGAGTGGCCTATAGTTGCGTCAACGCATATCAGTCGATTGCGATGGTGACCGAATTTCTTCTGTCACTTATGCTACGTCAAGACTCTACCACCGGTTCGGAAAGCTTCTACTGAGAAGAGCCGGCAAGAAACTCAGCAGTTGCTCTTTTCTTAAAAAAGAAAAAGGTTACAATAAGTAACAATACAACACATACATTACGTTACAAGTATTATACTGACTTCTGGTCACTGGATGCGAGCCCGGTTTCTTCCATGCAACTTTGTCATGCAAAAAACAAATAATAATCATTCACCATGCAAACATTCACCATGCAAAAAACAAATAATAATCTTACAAGTAACAGAAAATTTAATAAACTTACCTATGCTGACCTACAATGGTTTTTAAGTTTTTATTACTTTAAAATTCAACTGTCTTGTATTTACTTTCAGGTTCTCAATGCTACCATACGCAGCCAAAGCTGGGCTAGTACTAGTATTTTTGGCTGCGTTACTACACATTCTTGATAGGCAAATAGAATTCACGTCTCGGACAGATTTTTTGTGGAAAGACAAACTGAAGTTCGAACAAGAGGAAGTAGAAACTATGCGAGGGATCAATAAGGTAAGGATTATATTCAGAATCCTAATAATTGAATAGGGTCTTAGGGTTTGGCCATAGTCCTCTACGCTGGCCAAGTGCGGATTGGAGGCTTTACATTGCAGACTTCACACACCTTTGAGAGTATTACCTACATAACCTACGGACCTAACATAACCTACAGGTTTTCTCCCGATATTTCACTTCACCCATATACTAGCAGCAAGGGATGTTGAATTGCTAATTTAGTTAGTAATAAGTACATTTACCTACCTATATTATAAAATGTTAGTGAAAAGACTTAATGTCAGCATCAGGTGAGATCGTAGTCAAGGGCTAGCTTGTAGTGGATAAAAAAAAGAACTTACAATTGAAATCTTGTTTGTAGCACAATACTCCCTGGTAATTTAGTCTTTTAACTGTTAGATAATTTGGTCCTATGTTTCAATTACAGATTCTTCTGGAAAACATCCTCCCAGCTCACGTGGCTCAACATTTTTTGACTTCAATGGCATCAAAGGTACCTACTTAATTTGGATCGAATTATACCGATAAACGCTAGCATGGTTTCAGGGTTTGAGGGATGGGTGGCCTAGTTGTGACAACGCGTATCAGTCGATTGCGAAGGTTAAGCAACGTTGACCCAAGTCGGTAACTGGACGGTGACCGAATTTGGAGGTTCAAATTTGGTCTTTTCGTCGTCGGTCCTGGTTATTATCACTAACATCTGTGATAATAATCGTTACAAAAACCTAAGTTTAAATACTTTTAATCAAATCGTATGCGGGAGGACGTGTAAATCCACCGCATTATTATCCCTAGAAAACTCCTACCATTATTTGATTAATGGAAAGGGGTCACGACCCTCAGTAATGAGGAATATGACGCAGAGAGAGAGCGAGAGAGAGCATGGTTTCAATGTTCATTTAAGTCTTGTGTCTCAAGAACTTGATTTCGAGCGAGGCAATAGTGTATCGGGCATTGCCTGCCTTTTCATTTTGACGGCGTACTTAATGCCTTTTTAAACAAAAGAGCAACTGCTGAGTTTCTTGCCGGCTCTTCTCAGTAGAAGCTTTCCGAACCGGTGGTAGACTCTTAACGTATAATAAGTGACACAAGTTATCCTACGTGAAATAAATAAATCATTTATCATTTGTACTCAGATTAAATAACCAGTGGAAATTTATTTTTATTTTTTGTATTTTTTGTGTATATTTCATGTTTTACCATTAAAACAGTTATAATAGTGTGTCCTAAAAAAGTCTTATGTGTAACATCTGTTTTTTTTTCCAGGAAGAATTGTACCACGAGAGGTATTCAAGCATCGCTGTAATGTTCGCGTCCATACCCAACTACAAGGAATTCTATGATGAAACCGATGTCAATAAGCAGGGCCTGGAGTGTCTTCGATTGCTCAATGAGATTATTTGCGACTTTGATAAGGTTAAAAAACATAAAAGAACTAACAATTGAAAACCGTTTCTACAGTGAGCTTACAAAAGTAACATTTGCGTTTCTATCATAATAATTTAGAACATAAAAACAATAATTACGAAAAGCTATAAAAAAAGGGATACAAATTTACAAAAATATATTTCTACATGATTTCTACTTTTTTTTAATTCTAAAAATCTACCAAAAGAACAATACAATAGAACTTAAAGTCTATAGACTTTAAGTATATATTTAAATATATTTAAGTATATATAAAACTTTAAATCTAATTAGCCTAAAATAATTTTCACTTACCTAAAATATACTTAAATGCAAAAATACTTTGTCTTACATTTAAGAAGACATAGAAGACAGCTAAAATCAAAGTGTTTTAACGTTAATAATTCTTTTGCAGCTGTTACTAAAGCCAAAGTTCAGTGGCATTGAAAAAATCAAGACGATAGGAAGCACATACATGATTGCATCAGGATTAAGACCTGGGAAAGAGGAAAAAATCGTAAGTTATTGTCCCGACATACAAACCTTATTCCGACATTCTCCATCCCGAAAAATAGAAAAAAAACCATTTTTAGGGTTCTATACCTGAAGACTGAAGAGGAAAAGAGGAACCCCTAAAGGATCACTTCATTGTACTTCTGTCTGTCAACTACCTTTTTTTCGGGAACGCGTGGAGGTATCAAGATGAAATTAATATCAAATACGTAGTTCTACGGTCTCTTGGAGCTGTAAAAAATCAAGACGTCCATTTATAACTAATATTTTGACACTCGACAATAAATCAAAACTAAAAGGGTACTTCTCGTTGACCTAGAATTATGAAATTTGGGAAGCAGCATAGTCTCACAGCACAAGTATAGGTAAAAATCTGAAAATTATTAATTAGGGTTCCGTACCCAAAGGGTCTCGAATTATTTGTCAGACGATTTAGCGCCATATGTAAGCCAGTTATTTCACAGATGATTGTTATTAGTTGTTGTTATGACATCTTGTTATTGACTAAAGTAATTTATAGTGTGTGGTGGTACGGAACCGTTTGTGCGCCAGTTTGACTCGCACTGGACTGGTTTTTGCTAATTATTTTAAAATTAAAGCCCTTTCATCCCTATCCGCTTAGATTCCAATTACATTTTTCCTAGAATATATAAAGAAAAATTGTATGTTCCCTCATACCTGAGTAAAAATGTACAAATGATATTTCGATTCATCCATTTTATTGCTTTTTTTCAGGATGGTAACACTAAGGAAGAGCATACGGTTGCCATATTAGTGGAGTTCGCGATCGCACTCATGACAATATTGGACCAGATAAACAGGGAGTCGTTCCAACGATTTAAACTAAGGATAGGTGAGATTATGCAGCATAATTTTATGCTCCTTTTTCAGTAGAAAAGGCTGGGCATCACTAATAAATTATTTATTGAAATCTATCCAAAGTTTGGATGGATGGATGTTCGTTAGTCAATCACGCCAGAACGGCTGAACGGATCTGGATGAAATTTGGCACAGAGATAGATTACTGTCTGGAATAACACATAGGCTGGAACACACTTTCTGCCGGAAAATTAAAGAGTTACCGCAGGAATCGAAACCCCTCAATCCACAATTTTTGACGACCTCCGTGGCGCAGTGTTGAGCGCTGCAGTCATAATGTGCTGAGGTCCCGGGTTCGATCCCTGGTAGGGTCAATTTGGGAATTTATAATTTCCGATTTGATTTTTCCCTGGTCTGGCCTGGGTTTCGGCCATGGCTAGCTGTTACCACCCTACCGGCAAAGATGTGCCGCCAAGCAATTTAGCGTTCGGCTACGACGCCATGTACAAAATGTAAGTTTAAACTGCTCAGTTTCTTGCCAGCTCTTCTCAGTAGAAATACTTTCCGAACCGGTGGTAGATTCTTGCGACTTATCATAAGTGGCACAAGTTGTCCTACTTGAAATAAAGAAATTCTTTCATTTCATTTTCCAGCTCAACAGCGCATTAACGTCCCACAGCTGGGCACAGGCCTCCACTCTCTATGAGAGAGGGAAATAGAGCTTAGACCCACCACGCTGCTCCAATGCGGGTTGGCGGGCTTTAACGACTATTATGATGTTAGTCATAATAACCGGGACCGACCGTCCGAAAACACCGCCAACTTCCTAACTCCAGTCAAGTACTGAGAATTTAAATTAAAAAAAACCCAATACTTAATTATGGCCCCACCCGGGACTCGAACCCGGGACCTCGTCGGCCGCAGTCGGACATGCCAACCACTAGACCAATGGGGCATTTCATTTTATCTCGATTTATTTCCAGGTTTGAGCCACGGCCCAGTGATAGCGGGAGTGGTGGGCGCCCAAAAGCCGCAGTACGACATTTGGGGGAACACAGTGAATGTGGCCTCGCGTATGGACTCCACAGGACTCATGGGCAGGATTCATGTTACGGAGGACACTGCTAAGTGAGTGTTTTTTTACAGGTTTTTTTACTACAACTTAGCCCTTGACTGCGACTCACTTGATGGTAAGTGATGATGCTGTCTATGATGGTAGCGGGCTAACCTGTTAGTTGCATGGCAGTTATATTATACCTATACCCCTTTTCTTTGTCTTAATAATATGAGTCATCCAAATAATAATAATTATGTTGCAGCACAGTATGTAGGAATTATGATGGAATAAAGAAACTCACATAATTACGTACGTGAACCCTGAAAATATTGCACTCATTTTTTGGGCAATCGGTCACAAAATAGCTATTTATGCAACTGTATCTTATAGAGGGTCATTTTAATTCGAGTGCTGTTTTTTGATACGAGGCTTGCCGAGTATCAAAATAGGATAGTACGAGAATTAAAATGACTAATTACGTACAGTTGCATACAAGATTTTATCTACGACAAGGACGTCTTTATAATTTTTTACTTTGTAAATTAATAAAAAAGTCAAATCAATTGACTGGATGGGAAAGTGCCAGAACCCAGAGCCGCTAAGCTATAGGTATCCTATTTATGAAGATAACCATATCGATACAGCTACGACTCATAACGATACAGCTCCCATACAACGAACTGTATCGTTATGAGAAGCAAACACGAAAGAGGGTTCAATTCGATATAGTTGTCAACTTCGAAATTGGAACTTTCCGATGCTGGAGTAGATAAACATAATTTATGATTCTGGAACCTTGGGTTAAAAAAGTATGTGATAAGTGAACGAAGATAACATACCAGTATCGTTTTGAACGAACGCCTATCAAAATTTTAATAGCAAAATAATTTTGAAACGATATTGCCGTTATGTTAGGAAATAAAAAGAATACCAATATTGTTATAATATTATTGTAATTATATAACCATTTAATAAAAAATGCTTATGGCTTTTTACTGACTTTTGATAGCTTTTATTTGTTTCAGAGTTCTAATGAACGCCGGGTATACGTGTGAGTGTAGAGGACCCACTTACGTCAAGGGCAAAGGGACTCTAATAACTTACTTCGTAAAAACACCAAATTACAATTAAACTAGAATAACTATAGTACATGTACCTAATTATTCTAAGTATTACAATTTAATGATCATTCGGTTTATAATAACTTAAGGTAGGTAGGTACCTACCTACCTATTTTTGTAATAATTTAAGTACTATAAATATTTATTAAAGATTAGAATAGTATAGTTCTTGCATTTGACGAGTGCGCGTGGTTCATGGTTGTGTTATAGTTTATCTGCATACATAATTTGTAAACGTGTAAATGTGTGCGTGTACGTACGACTGACCGCTCTGAGAGGCACACACACTTACGCAATATGCATAACTACCAATGACCTTCTTTGATAACTACAGGTAAAGTTCACGCGCGCTCGTGAATTGCCAGAATTATATCTAGGTATCTAATACCAAATATTTTGTAATTAGTAGTTGTCAATTAATTAGATTATTTTTTGTATTATGTTTTCCAACATTAAAGGACTATGATACTCGGCAGCTAAACTATTAACTTAATGAAGAGTCAAAATTTTATTTAAGATCCACCGCACATGTTAGGTTTTCGAATCAGGATATCCGAAGGCGTCAATTATTCCATATCGTTGCCGCACACGCACAATTCTACCCGTAGGCACGATTACAAAACCTAATGCCCGGTCAGCCCCCCGATTGTGCAAGAAAATCGTAACGTAATCATTTGTCCAACGAATAATTCGACCTGTTTAGGAGTTTATAAATGCCTGCACGTCAAAAAGCATGTATTAACTCTTTAAACAGTTCGAGTAATTCGTTTATGCTGCCAAAGGATTTGCTTAGACAATTGGGCCTCTGAAATCTGAATGCACGGGCGATGCATAATATTGAGTCGATCAGACTGTCCGTGTGCGGGATGCCGAATCGGACAACCGGATCAGGTGCCTCAAACGTGCGGCGGTTGGCGGTGGTCCTAAAAGCCCTGATAATTATAAAAAAAGTTTTTTGTATAGATGTCTTTTCAGTGGAATTCCGTCTAAACTAAAATATAACTAAACTTTTAAGCGACAACTTCGTCTAGCTTTGTGTGATTTTCTTATTTTACCTACTTTTTATCCTATTTAAGTATTAAATCACCAACAACATCATCAACATTTTTTTTAATTACTATAGTTCTAATAAAAACTGTAAATATTTTTAGAGTTAAGTACCTATTAAAAGAGTTTCATAAAAATTTTAACATTTTGAAGATAATTATCGCGAAGCGAACTTTACTAATAATAATTTGCATTTAATGACAGTAATAAATTATTATTGTGTTTATTATTATTTTAATAAATATTTTATTAATCGAACAGAAGGCCTATGAACAACAATATTATTAAACTAAGTTAATTTAATAGGAAATAAGAATTATTTTACTAGGTTTGACTTATAGTTATAAAATTTGCTCATTACGATACTATGTACTGTAAATAAATTAAATATTATTAAAATTAATGTTATGTCACAAATAAAAAATGAGAATCTCAAAAAAAACTTCTTAAAAATTTTACATCAAAAAATCATTTGATGATGTAAAATACTGCTTACATTTGATGTGGCTACTTATGAGAAATATTATACTTACTACCCAATAAAAACACTGTAAAGTTAGTGAAAATGTGACAATTATTTTGAAACATAATACCTAAGTTTTAATAAAATGGTGTATAAAATGATTGATCGTGCTTATTTTTATTTATTTTATCCACTACAAGCTAGCCCTTGACTGCGATCTCACCTGATGGTAAGTGATGATGCGGTCTCAGATGGTAGCGGGCTAACCTGTTAGGGGCATGGCAGTTATATTAAACCCATACCTTCGGTTTCTACACGGCATCGTACCGGAACGCTAAATCGCTTGGCGGCACGTCTTTGCCGGTAGGGTGGTAACTAGCCACGGCCGAAGCCTTTCACCAGGCCAGACCAGCAGGGAAAATTCTGAAATTATAAATTCCTAAATTGACCCTGCCGGGGATCGAACCCAGGACCTCCGCACGTTAAGGCAACAGCGCTACACACTGCGCCACGGAGGTCGTCAAAAATTGTCATATGCCTTAGTTATGTCTTTTGACAGCTGCAACCTCCATGGCCTATTGAAACTCCTTAGGATACCCTAATGCATGTTTTGTAAATGATTTATTTATTTTATGTAGGAAAACTTGTGCCACTTATGATACGTTAAGACTCTCTACCACCGAATCGGAAAGCTGCTTCTACTGAGAAGAGCCGGCAAGAAACTCAACAGTTGCTCTTTTCTCAAAAAAGAAAAGGGTTACAATAAGAAAACAATACAACACATAGGTACATTATGTTACAAGTATTATACTGACTTGTGGGTCACTGGATGCGAGGCCGGTTGCTTCAATGCAACTTTGTCATTCAGAAAATCATCGATAGTGTAAAAACCTCGACTTATCAAATGCTGTTTAACACATTCTTTAAATTTACGTAATAGCAAATCTAGAAACTCGCATTGTGTGAAAAGGACCCCGGAGTCAAACCCTTAATGTCTGTAGTATTCATGCTTCGTCTCCAAGGCTTGCGCGTAAAATTAACCCAAAGTTTTATTGAACTTTTATTGGTAATTGATTTTATCAATTTATTTCAATTACAAATTCATCGCCAATTTCACGCTACCATTTTGGACGTGCATCTCATTTGGAGGGCGGTGGTAAAATGAATTTGAATTTTGAATTTCGAATGCGGATACGAGGCGTTTAATTGGTAATTGCGCCCGACCACCTACGCTCCTCCATTGATTTATATCTTAGTACCGCCTCGGAATATAGAGTATTGTTTATCTATACTTTATTTGGTATCGTGACCTCTATGCGAAACTCATTCGCTTAATTAAATTGCACCCATACGTCTTCGGTGAATGTTAAAAGATGCTTGTTACGGGAAAAGTATGAAGATGGGATAAGTGCCCGGGCGTTACTGACTTTACTGGTTTTTTTTTTCATTTTCCTTCAGTAGGGTGAGGGGTTAGAGCTGGCATGCTTGATGCTCCAACACCCTATATAGGATTACTTCTTAAAACTTATAAGTGTAATCCTGGTCTGTGAAACAATCTTAACGTAATTTAGCCGTCTTACACATCGTATTTTGAAGTGAAAACTTCTTTAGTCACGTTAAGCACTTTTTGGTAGGGGGCAAACTTGTGGATTCGCGAACAGCGACATACTCGCGTTACTACCAAGACAAAAGTCTTAAATAAAAATATACTAGGTACATTCGAAATTAAACTAATTAAGACAGTGGTAATTGAGCTATATATAGTATAATTATATAAAATAAATATTCGTTTTCACTTCTATCGGCAGTCCCTATAATATGACTGCCATTTTTTTTTCTTATCCGTCTTCTTCTTCGTCGTATCGCTCTTGTCAGTGGTCGTGGTTGTCAATTTGGTGTTGTGGCACTCACTTGGTCTGTCCACCTCATGAGTGATCTGCAACGTGCCCTGGTGCACTCTAGTTTTCCTTGAACAACCAGACGCTGTCTGTGTATTTTTCTTATCTATAGGATAACAAAAATACATAGACTTTCCTAAATCCGCCTAACCTGCGTGCTTTACCTGTAACATGCTTAAAGGGTATGGTCTTACAAAATGACCAATCTGTCATCAAAATGACGACCCCTAATTGAAAATAGTCGCTGATGGAAGGGTTTATCACCATTTTAATCACTTTCCAATAAATATCAGCTTGGCATTTAATGATGCAAATTATAATGATAAATTTTGTTTTCGTACGTGATAATTTTTCATATGTTACGTTTTACATAATGATAATATGTACTGACGATGGCCTATGGATATTTTATGTATATTGATCTCTTCTTGTGCTGTGGTGGGAATTTCGAGGCAAAAGGTCCTGAGTTTGATTTCGATTTATAAAAGCCTGGACAAAGTAATTTACTAGCTGATGCCCGCGACTTCGTCCGCGTGGATTGAGATTTTATTGCCTCCCGCGGGAACTCTTTTATTTTCCGGGATAAATAGCAACCTGTGTGTTATTCCAGACTATAATCTATCTCTGTGCCAAATTTCATGCAGATCCGTTCAGTAGTTTTTGCGTGAAAGAGTAACAAACATCCATACAAACTTTCGCGTTTATAATATTAAGGATTCTTGCGATATAAAAGTTGCCAAACTATTAAAAAAATGGCTTGGTAAGCACAATTTTTATATTCGGCTACGGGGCCTTGGATTCGATTCTTGAGTATGATAAAAATAGTTTGGTGTTGGGGTTTCTCACAATTTTGCTACACCCCTGTTCTACAGATTAAAATATAATAGTGCCATTTCCTGTGTCTCGTATTACGTACAACATTCGATACTGTGCCTGATCTCTCTACGGTGATGTTGGATTACCGTCCTATCTACTACTAAAGAGAGTAAGGGAACAAAGAATGCCTATATTTTGTTTGCGAGCGCACTTGTGGTCCGGATGATGATGATTTCTGTAGAGATTAAATAATGATAACTCCTTATTTATCATATTTTATTGAAAACAAAGATACGTATTCTTGCGGTGTGGTAGAGTTCGATATAGAATTTGTATCAAAAGACATGCACTCTATTTGGTTGAACGAAGAATTATTATAAATAATGTAACAAACATGTCAAAATATAGATTAATTACCGTAGTAGTTAACGTGAGAATATTCCCATTGATTTTAATTATACAACTGTTATTGACGAAGAGCCGGTGACATATCTGTTCACAGTGCTTGAACATGATCGAATTATTGAAATTATTATTTATCAATAAATATAAATACTTGTTGCTATATAACACACCTATTTAATTATATTATATTTCTGCTGTATACTTTGAAACTTCAAAAAAATATGACAGTTACATTTTGAACAACACTTATTAAAAAATCTCATTCAGGGTAAATACTTCTAAATTTTTCATGTATAATGATCGAAACATAATTATAGGTTAAGGAGTCCTCATTCATCCATTTTAACCTCAGATACAAGATTTCAACTCGTTGATGGCCCACTACTGAACACGAGTTTCCTCTTAGCATGATAAAAAAAAAAAACCTCCTCCTTCAACAAAACAACAACAAAAAAAAAAAAACAGGTATTTTTTATGTGTGTCTATTTTTTTGTACTTCGACATGTCAGCGATCTTAAAAGTCAAAGCAGTAGAAGTCAGATTTTTAGCATTCCCTATAATCTAGATCCTAAATACATACTTACTAAATTACCCTTACTAAATTAATATTATTGCAACTTTATTACAAAATTTAGTTCACTGGCTCTTGGCATATTGATTTTAATTATAGAGCTGTTGTATTATTAATTATGTTTGAACTAATTAACGGTTTGGTTGAATCAATTATAGATTTCATCGTGATTCGTGAAGTGTGTGGAATTTATTATTTAAAAAAATGGACCAAATCGTTTGTGGGATATCCGTATGGGGAGGTTGAGGTCATACCATATTACATACGAGTATCATACATAATTAAGGTCTTTTACTTCTTCATCGGGCGCCTCTCCGATTGACGAAGGTAGGCAGCAAGTTTGGTACATTCTCTGTGTGTCCAAAGTCACTCTGTCCAGCAATTTTTGTTTGTGAATTAAAGGTGTTTGTGTCTCTCGTGTCTGCAGAACATGTCATCCAAATATGCAATTTTTTTCAACTATACAGTCTTTTTTACGCCACTACAAGTTATGCCTTGGCTGCAATCTATTCTGATGGTAAGTGATGGTGCAGTCTAAGATGGTAGCGGGTTAAACTGTTGGGGGTATGGCAGTTGTATAAAACCCATAAATCGGTTTCTATACGGCATCGTACCTGAACGCTAAATCTCTTGGCGGTACGTTTTTGCTGGTAGGGTCGTAACTAGCCACGGCCAAAGCCACCCACAAGGCCAGACCAGAGAAAATTCAGAAATTAATTCCCGAATTGACCTTGCCGGGGAAGGTCTCATTTAAGTTTTGTATTTGTACTAATTAGTATACTAATAATTAGATACAAACGGATCCCTGAATCGAAAATATTTTTGAACAACCTATCCAACGACACCTCACACCATGGAATAGACGGAAAAAGGTCTCCACTTTACGTTTAGGGGAGGTATCCTTGTTTACCCATGTTTTTACAAAATTTGAATATACCGTGATTATATACCCATACTAAATTACAGCTTCGGGTCCAAGGGTATCTAAGTCGCTGACAAACAGACAGACGGATTCTCTCTCTTCGGTCTTTCCTTCACTGCTGAAGATCGTGGTCCTGGCTATAGGCCGACTTTTTAACTCGCGTATCGCCTGCGTGGTAAGAAGGGAGCGGGGGGAGATGTTAAATACTTAAAAAAAAGATACATATTATTTTATTCTTTACCAACAATGTCTATCTCGAGATAAATCTTTGGATTATTGACTCCGTGTGTAGCGTTACCCGCCCCCGCTCCCTTTTTACCGCGCAGGCGATACGCGAGTTAAATGGTCGGCCTATAGATCCTAACCTCGAACGGATTATTGGTTTCCACTGGCTTCTGTTGGTAGCCATTCTGACTATATTATTATCAAATTTGGACAGACTGACGGACATGGCGAAACTCTATGGGTTCTTTGTTGACTACGGAATCCTAAAAAAGTGGCCTTATGAAGAAGTTCTTTTAATGCAATCGCGATCGAAATGTCGAACGCCGTTCTAAAAATAACTCATTTTCCTCAAGTGATATATTGAATACTCGCACCATAAAGAGGCCCTTATGTCGTTGGTAATATATCTCAGTCGAGTGGTAAAGTATAACGCGCATTATGACCGGAAGTGAGTCCAGGCTCTCAGGGTAGGCACAATGCGCCTGACTTATTGCACGCCACTTATTCGGTTATGACGAATCATCTCATATATTATTAGTACTATTATAATGGTCAAAGAATATTTTTGTCCTTGTGCGGTTGCGCAGATGTTCCATATTTAAGATTTTTATAGTAACAAATAAAATACGCTTTATACTATATAGATATACTCGTAGATACGAATTATCCTAGAAACACTAATAATTTTAAATAACCTATTTTTGATTGTTACAGAAATCAAAAGAAACAATATAGATCACTATATAGAAGAGTTCTCGCAGAGATCATATTTGTACATTAATTTTAAGAAAACAACACATAGTGATTTTAAGTACGTAGATACCCGTATTTCTCTTTCACTATCTCTAGAAATTCTTTACGTAGTCTCATCTCTACATCTCTCAGACACGTACTTTCCTACAAAGTGAGTTTTCTACCTCGCTTCCGTTAGGCTTCCGGCTTTCATTTTCTATCAATTTTTAAGCTCTACTTCAGACTGTATACATTTTTTTATTGTCCTTTACCATCAAATTCAATCCCAATTTTTTAAAAATCAAAATTTGGATAAAGGATCTTTGTGTGTAGTGAACACTGTATGAATGGTAACGAATTCATGACGCATTATTGGCCAGCATGATGGACTATGGCCAAATCCTTCTTATTCCGAGAGGAGACTGGTGCTCAGTAGTGAGCGTGCAGTAATTCAATGATAATAATCATAACAATCGGGGTGTACTCTCAGAGTCAATTAAATTGAAGGCATTATTATGAGCAGTGACTCTGTAGACTTTCTAGTCTATGGTTTCTACTGGAGGTCCGGTACAATACCGCAAGGCGCTACTAGTAATCCAAGATTAACGTACCTCCTGCAGGCTACCGGTGTTAGTTGTTACAATATGGCTTTATTATGTTATTTATAGGAGCCTATATTATTATATTCCAGGATGCCGCGGTGCTTAGTGTTACCATGATTTCGACCTGTAGCCGACTTATAAAATAAAAATTTATGCTTACAATGCTCATTGAAGGAGGAATATACGCTATCTAAGTTAAGAAGTTGAAAACGAATCTGGTGCCATACTACAATCGCTTAGAACCATTATTATTTTTTATAAAACGTCAGATTTATAGGATGTACCTTGACGTCTCCAAAATAAGGATTCTATTTTTAAAACAAGATCGTCAACAATACCTAACAAAATAATAATGGACAATAATATTAAAACAATACTAAAATAATAAAATGTAGTAATGTTATAAGCTTAATTTTGCATTCCAACTTATTCCGGATACTTTTGAAGCAGATTAATAATCAAATCTTCACACTGCTTTGCTGCTTAGTCCATCACGCTGGCCAAGTGCGGATAGGCAGACCTCACACAACCTCGAAAACATACTGAAAACTTACTGGCATGCAAATTTCCTCGCGATGTTTGCCTTCAACGTTTGAGGCGTGTGACATTTGATTTCTTAAACGTACTTTTCTCCGAAAAGTTAGAGGACCGTGCCCAGGGATTGAACCCGCAACCACAGGAGGTCGGGTGTCAAAACCACTAGGCTATTACCACTCATTAGTATTGGACGATCAGTAAATTTTATTAGCAAGTGCCCATAAGTTTCTTACTTCGGGTCAACGCTGTTTAATCAATTGATGTTTCTTAAGCCACACCTGGGGCCAAACTACCATCCCTTAAAGCCGTACTGTTTTAATATTGTTGTCGTTTGTATTTTAGAATTATAACCCTTATTTTAGGGACGTCAAGTTACATGACATTTGGAAATAATACTGCTTTATGCGATGGTAGTAGCCCCCCCCAGCTATATCGTAGACAACACCACCCTCCATCAATCACCAACTTAACTGCACTAATGTGAAATATAGCTCATAAATACATCAGAGACCTGTGGTGCCTCTAGTTCACTACCTCGTGACTAATTGGTAGATCTGAGATCACTTGTGCTGGGCCTAATCGTTTTACTGCGCAGAAAATATGCGCAATAAATAATTTTCTGAGCAAAATTAATTATTACAAGTATAAATTATTTAGCTTAGTGGTCAAACCGTTAGGTGGGGAGGGTGTAAAAGTCGAAGAAATATAATTATACTAGATGATGCCCGCGACTTCGTCCGCGTGGATTAATGTTTTTTGATTCCCGCGGGAACTCTTTAATTTTCCGGGATAAAAAGTCTATGTCCTTCCCCGGGATACAACCTATCCCTGTACCAAATTTCAGCAAAATCGGTTGAAAAGATGGGCCGGGAAAGCGTAGCAGACAGACAGACAGACAGACAGACAGACAGACACACTTTCGCATTTATAATATTAGTATGGATTGTGTATTATAGGCTGTGACCTATGCAGTTTTGCTAATCAAAGACGAAATAGGCGAAATATTAGGCGTCAGGAACGAAAATAATTAGTGGCTATGGGGCGACGGTGATCGGCAGCGACATAATCAAATGACTTCGTACCTAATCTGTAATATTATAGTCATCGATATATTATATAGGTACTATATGGGCCCTTTCATAGAAAAAATTAGGCGTCCAACCTTTAGACCACGCTCCTAACCTGTACAGCCCTGTCCTTGTCCCCGCCATAGCGCTGTCCCGCTTTTCAGACTAGATGGCGTTATTAAAATAGTTCAGGTCAGGTGGCCAAAATTGGAACTAATTTTTATGCTTGTTTAGTTTGTCGGACTATACTTTCATACAAAACACCAGCTTATTATACATAAATAATTGATGCCGATAATAGGTGTCCTACACTTTTCACTAATAACTGAACGCCTTACGAACAACAATTTTTTAGTTTTTTTTCTACGAAAACTGTGACCATAATTATCATTTTTTATGTGAAACTGTGTCTGTTTGTTTAATTTTTATAGCATAGACAGACGTCTATCTGCTATAAAAATTAAAGAGTTCCTCCAGGATTACTATACAACATAAATTACCTAATATAACATCCGATTATTTTTTTCATATCAAGTTTGTTCAATGGAAAAATGAATGAGTAATAAAATATAAAAGTATGAAAGCTATATCAAAATCCGAATACACGCATACCAAAGTTGAATTACCAGAGAAATATAAAGATGTAACAATAATTCCGTACGTACGCACGTCGGAGAAAGCCCTGTACTGATTTTTAACCTGTACCCAAGATGAAATATGGCGATCTGCTGCAGTAAAACATAAAATTAAGTACCATCAATTTAAGCCCAATCATTCAGCGTAATCTTGTTCTGGTTCAAAGGAATCAATTGCGTGGTGGCTGGGAAAGCAACGGAGCTGGACCAATTCTTTAACCGATTTCATAAAAAGTGGTCAGAAAAATGCTTATTTTGACTTTGAGTGGCGTTGAAAAGATAGGTAAATGAATATTAATAATATCTAGATTAAGATAAATGGACAATAATATCTGTACTAATAGTTTAAATGCGAAAGTTTGGATGGATGGACGGATGTTTGTTTGTTTGACTCAGTCACGCCAGAACGGCTGAACAGATCTGGATAAAATTTAGCACAGACATAGATTATAGCCTGGAAAATAACACACAGCCTACTTTTTAACCCGGAAAATTCAATAAAATAAAGTGGGAAATAAAATAAAAATTAAATCTTAATAGGTTCCTGGTAGAGATCACTTATAGTAGGTTAGCGTTAATACCGTCCTTTTCATCATACCTACTTACGTCTGTGTTTTTTCTTTTAGTTGCTGTGGTGGTACAAATAAAACATATAATAATAATTAAATTATAACTTAGATTGTTATGCCTATTTTTATAAATGTGTCATTAGATATAATATAATATTCTAATCATCAGTCTAAGTTTATTTGTTCTTTACTTTTAACATGTTAGTGGAGATACCTACAGCTGAATCGCAACGTCCCATTCATTGACAAAGTGTGATAAATTCGGACTTTAAAATATTATTACGAGAAATAAATTAGTACTTTCATCTAGATGACCTATATGGCCCATTTTATTTTATGTAAAGCGGCACAGGGGAACTTCACGAACGTGATGGCTATCGGTAGTTGCGGGAAGGCATACAATTTCAGATTACACAGATTTTGCCTTCGAAACGTCTCGAAATTTATTGCATCAGTTATAGTCTATATTGGAGAAATTTCCGTTTAAATAAACTTCCTTTTGATATTCTTTTCGTAGTGTTGACACTACGAAAAGAATATCAAAAGGAAGTTCAGCATCAATGCTGTTTCGTGAATGTTGTACTAAACTATTATTGATATACTTCTTCAAATTAATTAGGCCTTATTAATTAATAAAATAAAATAAATTAAGCCTTCTTAATTATTGTGTAATAATGAAATCTTAATTATGCAATTAACTAAATTTTCCTCATATTTCGCACGCTCTTCTGGTATTTTTTTTAATTTTACTGTGTACTAGCTTTTGCTCGCGGCTTCACTTAGGTTAAGTTCGATTTTCATACAATTTTTAAACCCAATAGGGGTTACTCCTTAACAGTTGAATTATCAAAAACCATTTCTTTGCGGATGCCCACGTCAAAATAATTAGGCTGTATACCCAGATTTAAGCCCGATCCATCCAGTGGTTTGAGATGTGCGTTGGTATATAAGATCAGTCAGTCAGTCAGTCAATCGATCAGTCAGTAACTTTTTCCTTTTATATATTTAGATTTTATATTCAATGAAAAATGAATCTAGGTTGTCTATGATATTTTATTCAAACAAGATTCCAAAACAAGACTGATACCTGGTATTGAGTTGAAGTTGTGCATTGAACAAAAGATAATTTACAAGCAATTTAGATATTATAATATTACTGGCAACTGAGAACTTGCGAGACTGCGAAATTAAATTTGGTTATTCACAGAAAATTGCGAAAACGTCGAATAATGAACCTGGTGATGTGACGACACCAAAAAAGAATAAAATATTAATACAAAAACATTTTTATTCAAGTCAAAATACATTCCCAAGCTCATTTTCTCCCACCTCAATGGCCTTAATGTAAAAAGTTCCGATTGGATATAAGTACCTGCGTAATATATTTCAAAAATGATCACATTTCCTCATAATTTCAGTAAAATATGATTATCAAAGGATGCCGCATCGCGTGCCACGTCCACAGTCATTTACTACCATCTACTTATTAAAAAGTCCATTTATATTGAGCGTTCGCGAAAACTACTTGCTCTCCCGGATGTAATATAATATATTAATCATTAAAGGTTATTGCCGCTCCATATAAAACATTCAAAAAACAACCATTTCTTTACATTAAAAAGATGAAAATTTTTGTTGCAAACTATTGGAAAATGATTGGTTTAAATCTGAATTAGGCTTGGTTTGATGAGAATTGCTCTAATTTTACCGCTTATGTATTTATATATATATATATATATGTACGCTTATATAACCAACCTAACCTGGTTGTAAGAAATTACACCTTTCTGGTACTTGTGTTCTTACTTCTAAACTAATATTAAAAACACGTCTTCGTCCGCGTGGGTTGCGGTTTTTCGGTTCCCGCGGGAACTCTTTAATTTTCCGGGATAAAAAGTAGCCTATGTGTTATTCCAGGCAATAATCTATCTCTGTGCCAAATGTCATCCAGATGCGTTCAGCCGTTCTGGCGTGATTGAGTGACAAACATAATACATCTATCCATAATGCATCAATCCATGAATCTATCCAAGTATCCATCCAAACTTTCGCATTTATAATATTATGTAAGTTGTTACGCAGGCGAAGTCGCCAGCTAACGCCTAGTGAGCTAAACCATACCGTTTCTCACGGAAACACGACGCAGCTACCGCTGACGCGGTGTAATCCGAATTTACCGCGAGTCGCGACGTGGGAACGGGAACCATACATATTCCTATTTTAGAAGAAGCCACTAGTTTTTACCTTCTTAATTAATGTAACTTAGTAATATAAAATTAAATATAAGGATATAATCGCCCTGTATTCGTTTTCATCCACATCCTGCGTGCCAAATATATATCTGGCGCAGTGACGGGCAGGATAAGGTGTATTCAAGTCTGCACCTGCATCGAGCAATTGCGACCTGGAAAAACTATTATCCTGGGACCTACCATTCGGCGGCCGCAGTAGTGGAGAATCTAAACTTCGATTCCTGGAAATAAATAGATCGGCGATGCGGTAAGTACTTGAATCGTTCAAGTTTCCTTGTTACCTATCCTTATCCGACTAAGAAAAAAAAGTGGTATTGTGTTTATTTTTTTTTAAAGTAATTTTTTTAATAAGTTATACGCTTAACGAATTCTCCTTTTTATCCTTATTTCTAAAATTTTATAATCTAGGTTTATAAAAATCTATATACCTATTTTATATAATTTTGTGGGAAGGTTTAGGCAATAAAAAAAAAAATTTTTTTTTCTTGAATGTTTTTATAATTTTTTTTGAGAGACTTTTTATATGTGCATTAGTTTAATTTTTATTCCGTCAAGATTTTTCATCCAAGGTCAGAACGTACTAGGGTAGGGTCTAGTAGTAGATTACGAGCTATCGACGAATCCAGAAATTTACAAGAAATGGCCCCAACCGATTTAGATACTATTTATAAATCTATTAGATTTTTACCCGAATTTGATGGAAATCCACATGTGCTAACACGCTTCATAAATCTTTGTGACCAATTAGTGATTGCCCATTTTGACGTTAATCCCGGACATGAATTACAGAATTCGGCGCTTATCAGTGGAATCTTAAATAAAGTAACAGGTTCCGCGGCCAGGTTATTAAATGCGAACGGTATCCCTGACAGTTGGAATGGCATACGAAATGCTTTAATTAATAACTTTGCAGATCATCGTGATGAGACCGCTTTATACAACGATTTGTCTCTGCAGACTCAAGGCTTTAGCACCCCCCAAGAATTTTATGAAAAGTGTCAAAATCTGTTTAGCACGATTATGACTTACATTTCCTTACATGAATCTGTACCTACTACAATAGAGGCTAAACGCCGACTTTACCAGAAGTTAACCCTACAGTGTTACTTACGTGGTCTAAAAGACCCACTAGGCTCAAGAATACGGTGCATGCGGCCAGAGTCAATGGAAAAAGCCCTCGAATTTGTGCAAGAGGAGCTTAACACTCTATATATACAACAGAGAAATGAAGGCGGGGTTTCTCATAAAAATTTTGCACATAAATTTTCGGTGTCAAATTACACAGGTCCTTCAAAGTCACACGGTTTCGCTACGCCTGGGCCATCTTGGCAGCAGCCCATGCATTTTAGACCTCCTCAGAGTCAGCAACCTATGCATTACAGGCCCGGTTGGAAACCTAACCCTCAGATGCATTCGCGCGGTCCTAGTCGTACCCAATTAATGTTTCGCGCTCCTCCACCAAACTATAACCCGAACAGCAACGTTTTTAAATTACCAAATCGACACCAATCGCCTAACAATTTTAATAATACACGTCCAATGAGCGGTGTGAGTCATTTTACTCCTAGGCATTTACCACCATCGGGACATGATTGGCGTAAATTTGGTAATCCACCACCGACTAACTATATGAAATCTCGCGACGTAAATTTCAATGAACTTAACTATGAATATGATTATGACTATGACTATGACTATAACTATGACGGTTACGAACAATTTGCGGATGAATTTTATAATTTCTATGAGGAAAGCTCCTCGAACGTCGAACCGAGTCCAATAATAGAGGAAGTTGATCAAAAACAAGGAGCTAGTACTAAGGACGAAAATTTTCACATAGTCAGCGAATCCGAAAAACCAAGATAGATGTCAACTTTTATGTCCAGCGGCAACTTGGTTACATACAGATTAGTAATCCACCTCTCAAGTTTCTTATCGATACCGGTGCGAATCAATCTTTTATCAGTCCCAAAGCCGTACAAATGTATTTTAGTGACGTGCCATTAAACTATGAACCCTTTGAAGTAACTAACGTGCACGCGACCACAAAGAATAACTATTCCATTACATTACCTTGGTTTTCCGAATTCAGCGAATATGGTGATCATACTTTTTATGTATACCATTTTCACGAATACTTTGACGGTCTTTTAGGCCTAGATTTGCTTGAAAAATTGGAATCCAATATTAATCTTAAAGAAAGAAAACTAGTAACTCGTAACGCTGAGATTCCAATAAAAATGTATGATTCGCGTAACGTTAATTTATTTGAAGAGATTATTCCTGCTCATTCTTCAAAATTGTCTGCATTACCTATCAATTCTAAGGACGGTGATGTCTTGATTCCATCTCAAACTATATGCAACTGTATAATTTCCGATTGTATAACACGTGTTAAAAATAAGAAAGGATATATTGAAATTACTAATGATTCCTCGAATGATATAGTTTTTTCAATAGATCAACCCATATCTGCTGAACTCTATGATTTCGAATGTGAACAAACCAATAATTCTCCAAATCGTGCTCAAGAAGTTTTTTCTCGTCTTCGTACCGATCATTTAAATCCGGAAGAAGCAGCTAATTTGAAGGCCTTATGTGCGAAGTATGCCGACGTGTTCTACCTTGAAGGGGAACCTCTAAGTTTCAATAATAAGATCAAACATAAAATTAAGACCAGTGATGAAATTCCTGTACATGCAAAAAGTTACAGATATCCTTACGTCCATCGACAAGAAATCAGAGATCAAATCAGTAAAATGCTTGAACAAAATATTATAAGACCATCTGACTCCGCCTGGAGCTCTCCTATTTGGGTGGTTCCCAAAAAGGCAGATGCTTCTGGTCGTCGTAAGTGGCGTCTTGTCGTGGACTTTAGAAGAGTAAACGAGAAAACGATTGATGATAAGTACCCCATTCCCAACATCACCGATGTGCTAGACAAATTAGGGAAGTGTCAGTACTTCACGACCCTTGATTTAGCTAGTGGGTTTTACCAGGTTGAAATGGACCCCAATGATATTCACAAGACCGCATTCAATGTAGAGAATGGGCACTACGAGTTTTTAAGGATGCCCATGGGGTTGAAAAACGCTCCATCAACTTTTCAGCGAGTCATGGACAATGTTCTTAAAGATCTACAGAACAAAGTTTGTCTAGTATATCTTGATGACATAATTTGTTATAGTACTAGTCTCCAAGAGCACATAGTTAATTTAGAAAAGATATTTCAAAGATTGCGGGAGTCCAACTTTAAGATACAGATGGACAAATCTGAATTCTTGAAGCTGGAAACCGAATTCTTGGGCCATGTCATTTCTAAAGATGGCGTAAAACCAAACCCCAATAAAATTGAAGCTATAAGTAAATATCCGTTACCAAAGACTACGACACAGATCAAACGTTTTCTCGGATTGCTGGGATACTACAGAAAATTCATCCCTGATTTCGCGCGTCTGACAAAGCCCCTTACTCAATGTCTAAAGAAAAATTCCAAAATAAAATTCGATGATGAATATATAAATTGTTTCGAGCACTGCAAGCAACTACTTACCAATGATCCTATTTTACAATATCCAGATTTTACAAAGGAATTTTTGCTAACCACTGATGCCTCTAACGTTGCAGTAGGTGCCGTATTGTCACAAGGTCCGGTAGGGTCCGATAAACCAATCGCATATGCATCTAGAACTCTTAATTCTAGTGAATTGAACTATAGCACCATAGAAAAAGAGCTCTTAGCAATCGTCTGGGCCACCAAGTATTTTAGGCCTTACCTTTTCGGGCGCAAATTTATAATCATCACAGACCATAAGCCCTTGCAGTGGGTAATGAGTCTTAAGGAACCTAATTCGAGACTTACAAGATGGCGTTTAAAACTCAGTGAGTTCGATTTTACGGTGATGTATAAGCAAGGAAAGTGTAACACCAACGCAGATGCGCTATCACGTATTGAAATTAATGTGGAAGAGCTAAGTTCGATTGCCGTAAATCTATCGGACGGAGCTCCATCTTTAGATGATTCTGGAACTCTCTCAGCTCCGGAGGCTGAAGGTGGTTCTAGAACAGCGACTGTTCATACTGATGACGAAAACCCTATCTTGGAAGTCCCGATCGTAGAAGATCCGTTAAATAAATTTACGAGGCAAATCGTTTTTAACGTTGTAGGTGATATTAAGGCCAAACCAGTAATAACACAACCGTTTGAAAATCATAAGCGTATAACTGTTCAAGTATCCGAATCGAATTTAGAAGAAGACGTCATTAATGCTATTAAAGAATTCGTTCAGCCTAAATTCAAAACTGGTTTATTAATCAGTCCACCATTGGCTATGTATAAAATAATTCCAATAATACAGAGAACCTTTAAAAATTCGTCAATGATACTCAATTTAACTAAGACAGAAGTAGAGAATGTCCGAGAATACTTAAGGCAGCAGCAAATTATAGATAAATACCATGATGGTAAAACAAACCATCGTGGTATCAACGAATGCATTCTTGCTCTATCTCGAAAGTTTTATTGGCCTAAAATGCGAGAGCATATTTCAAAATTCATCAACGACTGCACAATATGTGGGCAGGCAAAGTATGACCGTAATCCTATACGACAGCAATTTCAAGTAGTACCACCACCCAGTAAACCTTTTGAGCTTGTGCACTTAGACCTACTAAGTGTAGAAAGCTGTAAATTCCTGACAATAGTCGACTCTTTCTCCAAATATGCTCAAGCATATTTTTTAGGAGATAGCACGGCAGTCAGTGTAGTTCAAGCATTACTTAAATTTTGTACGCATCATGGAAATCCTTTAACTGTAGTCACTGACAACGGTCCAGAATTTACCAATCAACTTATAGGTGAATTCTTTAAACTTCATAAAATCCAGCATCATAGGGTTGCGCCTCATACTCCCAACGAAAATGGTATTGTAGAGAGATTCCACTTAACCATCTTAGAACATCTTCGCATCTTTAGAGTCAGTCAAAAAGATGAATCAGTTAGGAACCTGATATCTTATGCTCTTCTAGCCTACAATAGCAGTATACATAGTTTCACTAAATGCAGGCCAATAGAAATAGTAACTGGACATTTTGACCCACGCGACCCAGTTGACATTGACCTCACGACGCACCTCTTACAGCAGTATATTCAGGATCATAAAAATAAAATGAAAATTGCGTATGAACTTATTCACGAATCCGGTAGTAGTCTACGCAGAGATTTAACTAACACTCGTAATAGAAATAGAGAGCCCGAAGCAAATTATTCCCCTGAGCAACAGGTTTTTATTAGAAACCCTGATGCCTCTCGTCAAAAAGCGGCCCCCCGCTATACTCAAGATGTAGTAATGGCAAATCTCCCAATCCATATTTACACTAGGAAAAAACGAGGCCCAATTGCGAAATCGAGACTTAAGAGAGTTCCTAAGACTGCCCAATTGTTGCAGGACCCTCCTGATAATCCATCTGCTTCTGCAACCAGTGGTAATGCAAGAGATACAGCTTGAAAATCTCAGCGATGGACCTGGCCTGCTACCTTTTAAATTAGGAAGTTCTTATATCATTTCCCATTACCATTCATTTGTACAATGCATTAATCTTTCGGAATTGCAAGACAAAATTATCTCCATAAATGTCCAACTAGATAGCGTTACTCCTGATTTAAATTATAAGACTTTGAACCTGTTTGAACCTCATCTAAACTATTTGAAGAAAAAACTTCTGATTGTGCTTGAGCAGTTGCAGAGTTTTGAGACAAATCGAGTAAAAAGAGGGCTGATAGACGGTCTTGGATCTGTCGTTAAAAGTATTACTGGCAATCTTGATTATACTGATGCCTTACATTATAATAGCATCATAAAATCTTTGGAAGAAAACAGCAATAAATTAGTAACTGAATATAATAGTCATGTTAGCATTACCAAAGAATGGATGATACAGTATTCAAAGGTCATAGATAGTATCGTAGAAAATCAAAATCGATTAACAGCCTTAGTAAGTCGAGTAGGTCAGAGTAATGTCGAAAGAGATTCTGATTTGTTAAGGTATGCACATTTAGCGCAGGTTCTTCTCATTCTTAGTGATAATGTAGATTCGATTTCCCAAGAAGTTATTAAATTACAAAATGTATTAGGTTTTATCAAGGTTTCAGTTGCACATCATTCAGTTATAAGCTTAAGTACAATTAAGTATTTAGTGAGTAGGTTAACCAGTCTGTATGGTACTGGTAAAGTTATATCTTTAGACAATAGGGAGTATTATGATATTATAAGATTAGGTTCGTATTATGTAGGAAATGAAATTTTCATAGTTTATAAATTGCCTGTTATTTTATCCCAAGTTTATGATATGTATAAATTATCCATAGTACCTAATAAATACCATGAAATTCTTATCCCATACTATCCATTCCTTGCTATTAACTTGAACGAGTACAGGTACATAGAGGCTGAATGCCCGAAGACCAGCAAAGGTTATCTATGTGCCGATACACGAAGCTTACAGAGTTACACTTCAAATCATCCGGATTGCATCCAAGGACTCATAACCGCCCAGAATAGAAGTACATCTTGTCATCCAGTAAAGGTCACATTGGAGAAACCAGCATTCGAAGAACTTGACGAGCGTCATTACACAATCAGTTTACCGGTACCAACGACAGTACATTTATCGTGTGGTCACGACCTCTACCGAACACTACAAGGCAGCTACTTAGCCATAATTCCACAAAATTGTTTTTTGAAAACGCCAGAATTTATGATTTCCAACAGAAATAACCGCATTAAAGGCCAAGCGTTCCATGTTATGGATTTACCTAAAGGAGAATCAATTGACTTACGACCATCTGCGCATTATGAATTGAAATCCACAAATTTGAACCACTTACATGAAGCAAATGCAAAGGTATCCTCTCAAGCACCCATCATTCTGCCTCCAAGTTCGGATTATGGAATCATATATCACACAACCATACCAATATACGCCATATTGGTGGGATCCTGCGCACTGAGCATAATTGTAGTAGTTTATCGAAGAATAAATCGCACTCAAACATTGCATATCAGAAACGCAGCCGAAATTCAGAGTTCCCGAAATTCAACCGATGACCTACCGGCGCAATTTACGACCAAGGTCTTCCATAAGCGCCAAGCTGATGGGGAAGGTGTTACGCAGGCGAAGTCGCCAGCTAACGCCTAGTGAGCTAAACCATACCGTTTCTCACGGAAACACGACGCAGCTACCGCTGACGCGGTGTAATCCGAATTTACCGCGAGTCGCGACGTGGGAACGGGAACCATACATATTCCTATTTTAGAAGAAGCCACTAGTTTTTACCTTCTTAATTAATGTAACTTAGTAATATAAAATTAAATATAAGGATATAATCGCCCTGTATTCGTTTTCATCCACATCCTGCGTGCCAAATATATATCTAAGTTGTAAATAAACAATATTATTTAAACTGAAAAACCATCAAAACACACACGAAATTTACGAAACCATTGCTGGGTTTCTATACCTACCTATAAAATTTATTCATCATCAAAAGGTCACTAGCATCGCTCCATATAAAAACCTTTTTTGTAAAGGACCGTTGCCAATTGTTCTCGTAATGTATATCGGTGGGTGAACGCATTTTTCAGCATTGAAATAAGGTTATTATCTCACATGGGACCCGGCTTAAGTGGATTTATTTGTTCATTCAATAATAAAGTACATTGAGTTTTTTCTTATTTCGTCCGCTAAAATATTGTACGTCGGTTTGTAAGTGTATCGACGTGGATGTAAAGGAAATGGAAGCGTCTTCTTGTAAATAAGCTGCATCATAATTATTCTTAATCTTCATATTGTGACCTTTTCCTTTAATCAGATCATCACATAGAGTATAGTGATTGCCCTTTTTGAAAAAGGGAGAAGGTAATCATTATTGAAACAGCGTATGACGTAACAGCAATGCAATAAGTATTTATCACTATCGAAGGAACTAAGTTGAAGTTTGGATAGAAGTAGACGTTACTTTGCGAAAGTCCATGTTAATGAAGGAATTAGAAAAAGACTACAATCGTGCATTGTCGTATATCGAATTGCACTTTTAACATTATCAGTGAAACAAAACGTTGTGAGTTTTTCATAATGTTTTCAAAGTTTTGTATACGTGGTTAGATAAAGCGACGCAGCGTTCCGGTACGATGACGTGCCGAAACCGAAGATTTCGGGTATGATTTTAATGCTGCCATAGCCAAAACAGGTTATCCCACTAACATCTTAGACTGCATCATATGTATGCACTTGGTATTAGGTCCGATCGCAGCCAAGGACTAATCCGTTGTACTACATGAGCGTCAAACTCGACGCGACAGTATCAAACAGTAGCTACCCGACTACGTTAGCCCTTCACGTGGCTAACGTAGTCAGGTAGACAAGTTTGTCATTTACTATGGCGTCGTATCGCATCGCGTCGCTTCTGTCGCTCACCTAGGACAACGGTTACTCTGAGTTTTTACATTGCAAATACGATTGATCGACGTGAGAGCTCACCACGCCAAGTGTATGCGAACGTCAAAGTAAAATGAACCTTAACTGCATTTGATTAGAGCTCATTTCATCATTTCGTGTATTTATTCACAGCCAGCGCTCCAAACGCTGAATTTGTGACTTTAAAGCAAGCGCTTTTAGGTCCATTTTACTTTGACGTTCGCTTACACTTGGCGTGGTGAGCTTTCACGTCGATCAATAGTATTTGCAATGTAAAAACACAGAGTAAGCGTACTGGTAACTTGTAGTGGATAAAAAAAGCACCTATTCCAGTAGACTCTACATCTGCTGCGTTCTGGTTCGGCCTCAGCATTATGCAACGTATCTCGATCATATTTACGATGCGCCTCGAGGCCCGGTCGCCTCGCTTCTGCGAATAATTGAATCTTGTTAAGATTTCTATTTATTTAACCATAAACAACTATGTGCTAGTGTTGTTCAATAATTCCCATAATAAAAATAAGAACTAACTAAAATTTATTGTAGTGAAAATAGAAATCCATACATATATCCATTATCCATACTTCCATACTAATATTATAAATGCGTAAGTGTGTTTCTGTCTGCTACGCTTTCACGGCTTATCCGTTTGATGAAATTATGTACAGGGGTAGGTTATATCCCGGGGAAGGACATAGAATACTTTTTATCCCGAAAAATTAAAGAGTGCCCATGGGAATCAAAAATCCTCAAACGCGGGAAGCCACAAAAGCGGGGACGAAATCATGGGAATGATCTAGTAAATCATAAAGACAAAAAAATACGCGCCGAATTGAGAATCTTCTCCTTTTTGGAAGTCGGTTGATAAAATATGTAAATCAAATCTATTAATATTTTTTTTTCAAAATTAATTAAGGCTAAAATTTACTTTATTAAAAAATTGTTTTAAATGTTATTTAGGTATTCCTTAGAAACTCTTGAACATTACAGTCTCGTTCAAGATCGGTTAAAACGAGATCGAAACCTAAGTAGCATTAACAAATAAATCAGTCATTTAAATCGGATTTAAACTAGCAATATTTTAGAGCGGTCTAAAGCGATTGTAGTCAAATAAAATATAAGATATTATCCTGCGTATGACTTTATCCACGGAATAAACATGCCAAAATGAACTTTATTCCGACAGGAAAAAGGCGAGGTGTATAGTCCTTAACATTAATCAACGTATAAGTAAACAGTAATCTATTAGTTTTGCGGGATTTGCGAATAAACGCGTATCTTTTATAGTAAAAGATCCAGTAGTTTATAGTAATGTCCAGTAGTTTGACGACCTCCCTGGCTTAGTGATAAGCACTGTTGTATTTGAAGTAGGAGGTCCCGAGTTCGATCCCCGTTAGGGTCAATTTGGGAATTTATAATTACTGAATTTTCCATGACCATCAGTTCTTTAAAGAACGCGAAGCATTGATTCAATGCGGCGGACGTTCGTTCAGCCGTATTACAATCTGGCGTTGTAAAGGGCTCTTCTTAGACCAGGGCGCGTTTGATAATATAATTGACTATCACCATCATGTATTGCAAGTTTTTGGACGCCAAAAAGTGTACAATGAATAAAAATACATTGAATTGAATTGAAAACGGAATAAAAATAGTTCGTTTAGGTACCCCTCCAGTCATTAAATAAGTAGGTTTTCCAAATTTAATAAGACGGTAAAAGTATCGTTTTTGGCGATAATTCTACCGTTATTAGATTTATCGTAAAATACGATAATTTTACCGTTAAAATACGGTCGTAGAACTTACACGAAACGTCTCCATTGACGAACAAGTCGGCAATTTGCTTTGACCTCCCGGTTTGACGCCAATGACTCGGAATCTACAAAATGGAAGCCGCAATGGATTATGTGCATGTTTCCATTACATCGCTCTAGTTGTTATAAATAACGTTTTTTTTGTCATTTCCTAAAGTATTTTTACATAATTTCAGATGCAAAATAAATAACATAATTTTTTAGATGCAAAATAAACAACATGTATGAAATTACACGATGCTGCCAAAATTAAACTTCACGGTAGGCAGGGCCAAGTTTGTTAGTATTTTTTTAAACAAAATCAAAAAGATTTATTTATTATGAATTTTTAAGGTAAAGTGGTGATAATTAATAGATTTTCAACGCGCATTGATTTCAAAAGAAGAGAGCAATATACCTATTGAGATGGGTATTTTTTAAAATATCACCGTAATTTAGAACAATTTTTTGAGGGCAGGCTTTGCTGACTGCATGCTGAAATAACAGAAATTCCTGATTTTGCTCTAGATTTATTTTATCGAAACTAAGCTTCTTTTTATTTGGTTATCATGGACATTCGTAATGTAACGCCTGTGTCTATGCAACATACGAATCCAACGTACGTCGCCTGAACCCATAGCCGTCCACAGCTGGACGGAGATCTCCTGCATGGATCTCAGGACACGGTCTTATGCCGCTTGCTTCCAGCGGTGTTGATTTGTTCTTCAATCACACCGCAATAAAGCAACGGATCGACGTGATATTTTGCATGGGTATAGTAGAGGACCTGGAGAGTGACATAGGCTATTCCGGAAAATAAAGAAATTCCCGTGGGAATTAAAAAAACTATAAATAAAATTTAAAAAAATTAAATTAAATTAATATAATGCGAACAGTGTCAAAGTCGATGCATTCGAGTGAACGAATCGATTCTACGTGTGACATAAACAACATTACCTGTGGCAGAGCGACCGTGAGAATTTCTAGCGTCAATTCTGGAACAACTACCACTCTGCAATCGTTTAGCTATTGTTGAGGTAAGTGCATGTACGGTACAGCTCCATACTGCCGACGCTTAAAGTAATATTTAAGCAATATTACTCTAAATGACAGGTTGATGTCACGTACACGTTTCCGCTTCTATAATAAAGAAGACATGTTGAAGATGTCTCTGAATAAGTTCAAAGTTAATGTAAAACGTAAACTCATTGAAAAATCTTATTACCATGTAAAGGATTACTTAAAATATGACAAGGAAACTTGGCAATAATTTGCTCTAATGGCTGTGATAGTTCAACGCGGCTGAGTTTGTTGTGGGCTCTTGTCAGACCAGGGCACGTTTGGAACCCTCGTAGCATTAGTTGTAAGATACCGTAACTGATTATCACCATCCACCACCATTGAATAAAATAAATATTGATTTAATTTGTTCATAAAATAAAGATTATAATTCTAAAACACGAAAGCAACAAAATGAAACAATATGGCTTTAAACGTTTGCAGTACGGCCCCTGCTCTGATGTTTACATGTGCAATATGGGCTTACGCCTAAGCTAAAAGCTTAAACGCAAATAGCGTGCCTAAGTATTTGAGTAACAAATACTGATAATACATTCTCCTACGTGTATTTTCTTTGTTGATCATTAGCATCATAATATTAGCACTTCAAACGATTAAGTACGACTTAAGTAGCTGTAGTTAGTTTACTTAATATAACTTAACTACTTATTCTATTTCTTTATTTGAAGAAAATCTTTATAATTTTCAGCGTAAAAAGGTAATATATCCGTTCCCGGGATGCAACTCATTTCTGTACCCATCATACTTACTTTAATATTATAAATGCGAAAGTGTGTTTGTTGGTTTGTTGGTTTGTCCTTCAATCACGCCGCAACGGAGCAACGGATTGACGTGATTTTTGGCATGGGTATAGTTGAGGACCTGGAGAGTGGCATAGGCTACTTTTTATCCCGGAAAATTAAGGACTTCCGGCGGGAATCAAAAAAACTTAAACCATGCGGACCAAGTCGCGGGCATCCGCTAGTAAAACATAATTATTTGTCTCTACCCATCTAAATTGATAAAACAGATGTACCGTACAAAGATAGACCAACTCAGCATTATTAATGCCTAGAGGATGCCCGTGACTTCGTCCGGTTGAAATGATGAGCCTAACAAACTCATTTATGTATGATAGTATTAAACCTTTACAGCTCAATATCAATTAGCTCTCTCTAAGTTTTTCTCTAAAAGTAAGGAACGAAAGTTCTAGTTTTCCTACAGATGTTGACAGAATTGAGGTAGTGAGGCTACCTCAATTCTGTCAACATCTGTAACCGGCCTTTTGACGAGCGTCGACAAATGATTGAGCCTGTCGCCTATCCGATCAGATAGGGATCTGTGGTGTTAGTATGAGATTTTGAATTTCACGTTGATAGTATTTCATCGAAACATTTTAGTGTTAATTACTTATAGCTCAAATTCGTTTATACATCTACAGCCACCCATCCAAGTGGAAAGCTTCCGAAATAAAAATCGAGTAGTCTTTCCCTTCTGACCGTGTGGTCAGACGGTCAGGCTTCTTGGGTTTGCCTCCCTATTCAGGTTGCAATTCGCGAAGAAGATTATTTGCCTGGTATTAGTGTGAGCTGTCAAGCCTGTGATAGGTAAATCCAACGGCTTGATATTTTTTTTGCTACGCTAAATCGATTGGACATTTTTGCCAGTAGGGTGATAATTAGCCACGGCTGAAGCATCCTTCCAGACAAGACCAAAGATAGTTGTTATCATCGACTTTAAAACCAAATTCTATTGGTACATTTTACTCGACTGACCCCACTGTGTTTCGATGATCGAATTTTATGAACGTTGGCGAGAGCGTTTAAAATCTGATACTAGCCTTCCAGATAGACTTGATCTTTATCAATTCAGATGTTTGACATCTCGAGAGCTCCCACTAAAATATATTGGTTAAACCTCTCTATGGCTCCCACATAGATTTGAATTTTGATTTCGAACGCGTTTAATGTAAGCATCGAGTTACTTTTAAGCGATTTACATAGTTTTTAGATGGATTAAGGGAATATATTATCAGGAAATATTATGGCTCAACTGTAACCGCCTCGTTGGTCTAGTGGTTAGCTTGGTTGACTGCGGATCACGTGGTCCTGGGTTCGATTTCCGGTCAGGCATAAAAATTGTTAGGTATTGGGTTTTTTTCAGATAAGAAATTCTCAGTGGTAGCCCGGAGTTGGAAGTTAGCGGTGAGTCACCCCCGTGCCTCGGAGAGCATGCTAAGCCGTCGGTCGCGGTTATTATAACTAACACGATAATATTGTCGTTAAAGCCTGCCAACCCGCACTGTCGCAGCGTGGTGGAGCTAAGCTCTATTTCTCTCTTTCCTTCTACGAGAGTGGAGGCCTGTGCCAAGCTGTGGGACGTTAATAAACTGTAGCGGTGCTGGTGGTGGTGGTAACTATAGGAAGATATTTTCCTCCAGTCTAGAGTTTTACGAATCGTGGAAGTTATATAGCGTATCCGAGTTTGGTATCTACATAAACTTGCACTTTATGGAGAACAACACTAATTGCTATAAGAGTGAAGGAAAGAATCGCGAAGAACCTGCTTTCACGACAGTTCTACATAATGTTTTCAGAGGTGTGTAAGGTCTACCAATCCGCGCCGAGCCAGCGTGGTGGACTATGACCTAATTTGGCTTATTCTGAGCGAATACTCGTGATGTTATACTGGGCCGGCGATGGCTTAAAAAATGGCTAGATGATAGTTCAGTCATTGGCATTAGTCTATTATAAACCTAACCTATGAAAATAAAATCTAAATATATGTCACCGTAAGATTGCAAAAACCGTTAGATTGTAATCTAACTAGCGAAATTGTAAACTGTCGACAGATTGTGAACCGTTCAATGTTCTGTGTGGCATTTTCTGAAATATTCATTGGATTTACGTTTTCTTGTCTATTTCTTGTAGTTTATGTTAGGGTTCGATATAAATAATCATATTATATTAGGTTTTATCAGGTTAATATACCTAACTAGGTACTAAAATCCTACATCAATGACCTAACAGATTACAATCTACCGAAAAATAATGCGTTAAATTGTAATCTGTCAACAGTTTACAATTTCGCTAGTTAGATTATAATCTAACGGTTTTTGCAATCTTACGGTGACATATATAAAAATCAATTGCTGTTCGTTTGTCTCGCTAAAACTCGAGAACGGCTGGGCCGATTTTGATGGTATTTTTTTGTGTGTGTTTGTGTGGGTACCGGGATGGTTTATATTTATAATTAGACCCGGTAGGGGGCGCTGCAATCGGGATCTAGGTTCAGGGCAGGATAACGTCTGCCGGATCCGCTAGTGATTTCATTAAATAAGTATATCCTTTTTCGAGTTATATTATTTATAAAATTTAATCATTAGTTAAACTCCATACGAAAATATTTATCACCAAATTAATTAAACAATTTATGTCATAAAAACAAAGTTTTTTATTTAATTTTAATCCAATTAAAAATAATGTTTATTGAAATGGAACGAACAACTAAGTGGCAATCCACTACTCTTTCAGAATGTTGTTTCTAACGACACGAACCACCAAGTTGCACGATGGTTGCATTTTTCAAAAAATATTTCCTTTAATTTTATTCCGTAATGAAGTCGCGTGCTTCAACTTAGCATTAGATAAAAATAACTTAAATTTTCTTGACGCACTTTCGCTAGTAAGAAAAAGCCTTTAACCACAGTTTATAGAGATTCCTTTTGATACCAGTCCTTCGGCGGAAGCGTCTGGCAGAATTTTCAATAAAAATTCTGTCACTCTAATGTCGAACTTGTATGCAGTTTCCTAGCTTTTTCAAACATAGGTGAGAGTACAGTACCTAGAGGTACTATTTATCTGCTGGGAGGCTTCGACTGTGGCTAGATATCACCCTACCGGCAAAGACGTGTCGCCAAGCGACTAAGCGTTCCGATACGATGCCGCGTAGAAACCGATGGGTTTAATATAACTGCCGTACCCCTAACAGATTAATCCGCTACCATATTTTACTGCATTATCTTATATAGTGGAACTAGCTGATACCCGCGACTTCGTCCCCGCGGATTCAAGTATTTTGACTCCCGCTGGAACTCTTTAATTTTACTGGATATTAGCCTATGTGTTATTCCAGACTATAATCTGTCTCTGTACCAAATTTCATCCAGATACGTTCAGCCGTTCTGGCGTTATTGAGTAACCAACATCCATCCATCCAAAGTATCACATTTATAATATTAGTAGTGGAATATATTTTGTGTATAAGTACACACACACACATATGCACACAGTATAATATGTGTGCACATGTTTTGGGTTATAACTTAGAACCGATCCTATCATTTAATACTTACCTGAAATGTTGTAGTTATTTCCTGTTGTGTGTAACATACTAATATTATAAATGCGTAAGTGTGTTTGTTTGTTGGTTTGTTGGTTTGTCCTTCAATCAACGGAGCAACGGTTCGACGTGATTTTTAGCATGGGTATAGTTGAGGAACTGGAAAGTGACATAGGATACTTTTTATCCCGGAAAATTAGAGAGTTCCCGCGGGAATCAAAAAAACTTAAACCACGCGGACGAAGTCGCGGGCATCAGCTAGTAAACAATAAATAAATAAAAAAATACCACTGTCATTTTAGCCGGGTATGTATGGGCGTTGACCCACTGTATATAATAAGTGAATACGCTGTGCTTTAACTCTGCCCATAGAATGCAACCTACAATTAACGCTTCAAGACTTCACAATGCTTGTTAGAGCCGACTGGCTTTCTAAGGGTTCTACGAAGGCGTTTAATTAAAAAAATATATCTGTATCGATTGCAATTAATTTCAAACGGCGTTACAGGCGGTCATCTGAGATCGCAGTCAAGGGCTAGCTTGTAGTGAATAAAAAAAAATCTTCATAGCTCCTCACGGTTCCAAGAGTGATATTCACTGTTAATAATGTAAATGTTTTTTTTTATCGCGAAAGAAACGATTTTTTTATTACAAAAAATCGTTTCTCTGCATAGCATGATGAAAGAGTTTTTTTTTACTGGAAAAATGAGCACTGGAGAAGGAGGCGGAGGGAGAATAAATAACAATTCTTAAATAGGTATATGAGTTTAAGGAGCTTATTAGCTGAAGATAGGTTCCTAAAGTGTTATTCAGTCTGATTCAATAAAACGCATACAGACATACATACATTTATAGTTAATATAAATCAAATCAAATCATTTATTTGCCCAGATTGCGTAGGTACATTGGTATAATAATACACTAATTGGTACATAAATAGGAAAGCAATAAGAATGCATACGTTCAGCTGAGTTTTTTTTTTTTAATCCACTACAAGCTAGCCCTTGACTACGATCTCACCTGATGGTAAGTGATGATGCAGTCTAAGATGGTAGCGGGCTAACCTGTTAGAGGCATGGCAGTTATATTAAACCCATACCCCTTCGGTTTCTACACGGCATCGTACCGGAACGCTAAATCGCTTGGCGGCACGTCTTTGCCGGTAGGGTGGTAACTAGCCACGGCCAAAGCCTCCCAACAGGCCAGACCAGGGAAAATTCAGAAATTATACATTGACCCTGCCGGGGATCGAACCCAGGACCTCCGCACGTTAAGGCAACAGCGCTACACACTGCGCCACGGAGGTCGTCGAATTGGTCGTGGAGTTGGTTGAAATGAATAGGTTGAGAGGAATAGATGGATCTGAATAAGGTTAGCTGAATTGGATATCTCGCCGACGCATGCACAATAGTTTATTTGTTCTAGTGCATCTTATTTAATAGGCTATTACCTCTTTATTATTAAAGTTACCAGAAATTCTAAACTTTTCTTGAATTCATATCAAAAATTGCGGAATCGGAAGGATTTGAATCTGAGGATTTGTGAACCGTGGTTCAATACCGACATTTGAGATTTGGGCCCGATTCCCAGAGAGACGCAGGTTCAAATCCTGACAGTTCAGCAATTTTTCATAATTATGTATTTAAAAATAGTTTAGGTACTTCCCTAGTGTGAGAAGCACTCTAATAAAAATCACCAGAAATTCTCTAATTATGGCGTTATATTGACCAGACCTCCCTATTTTTAACCGACTTCCAAAAAAGGAGGAGGTTCTCAATTCGGCGCGTATGTTTTTTTTTGTATAATCTTTGTACGATTCGTGCTGTCAGTACCTAGTGTGTTTTTGCTATAAACCACGCTCTGGATCCGCTACGTGATACCTCGCAGAACAGAACTAATGAATGGGATGGAATTCGACTAATAACTTTTCATAACGAAGTGTATGTCATATATTTACTATTACCGTTTGGTTTAGTCCTCTTAATTGTATTAAACGTAGGAAGTTGGTTGTTAGCATATTAAGTGTCCCTTGTTAGGCTAGGTCTGGTCTTAAATGTGCCTTACTTACGTTCATTAAGACGTAAGTATATGTACTAGTGAGCTTAAGCACTTTAAGTAATCTAAACGTGTTAGTAATTAAAGTCGTTTGATATTATGATATAACATGTTCTTTACGTCGTAAATAACATTTAGTAATTAAAGTTATTTACGCTGAGTTGTACGAAACACATTCAAAAATTTAAGTGGCAGTTAAACTAATTTAAGTGCAAGATTTGTATGAAGTCTTGTGATTAAATTAGTTTAATCAACACTTAAATTTATCAAATTGTTTCGTGCAACTCAGCGTTAGTCTCTTTAACGGTCTTACTGTATAAAAAAAGAAACGAGTCAATAATTGACATTTTGAAATAAACTTTAACGCTTGTTTAAAATTAACTGTGGTAAGACCGTTTTTTTAAAAAGTTTTTAACAGGTAATAATATTATTGTTTCAATGTTTTTACTCGTTCAAAGCAAGACAGATAAAACTTCAAGTAAATCACTTTTATAAAAACACAAGTTTATTCAAATTTTTTTTATATGTATATTTTTAATAATAAAAACACTGAGAACGTCTGTCGTGGGTATGTTTATTTTTACATTCAGAGAAATACGAATTTTCAATACAAAAGTGTTACACAAAATTCTATTGTAAGGACAGTGCAACATAAGTATGGAATATAATGAATTTAACATTATTTTGTATTTCAAAACGGAGTAGTAATAAGGAAATCACCAGACACATTCGTACAATTATGTGATCTATCAGAACTATTATCTGAACGGTATAATCTGCTATTAGTTTTTCTTTAACTTAGATGAACAGAAATATTTATTATAAAGTACCAACAACAGTAAGTGGGGCTGATTCTGTATAACACAATCTCTAAACTAAACTAAAATGGCAGCTTTAAATCTAGTTCTGTCCCTTTCCGTAGGAAGTATTATGAAAGGGTTAGCAATATTTGTACAATGCTCTAATTTTAGTTTAGTTTAGAGATTGTGCACTACAGAATCAGTCCCATTACGTACCTACCCTACTAAATCTACGATCTAGCCTACGAGTAAAGCTAATGAAAAACATTATTTTTATCCTAAACTCAAACAGATTTTTTACAAGAAGATGAAAATCTATACTAATATAATAAATGCGAACGTTTGGATGGATGTATGGATGGATGTTTGTTACTCAATCACGCCAGAACACCTGAACGCATCGGGATCAAATTTGGCACAGATTTAGATTAAAGTCTGGAATAACACAGGCTACTTTTCATTCCAGAAAATTATAGATTTCCCGCGGGAACCAAAAAACCTCAATCCACGCGGACGAAGTCACAGTCATCAGCTAGTAAGGTATATTAATATGCATTATGCGACATTTAACCCAGTTATTTTTCTCCTTATTTACACGCAGTAAGACGTGGTAGAGCCCTAAAGCTGCAAGAGCATCGGTCACGAGGTCAACCCCATAACTCTCGGCACCTCGTCTGCTGCATGTAAATAAGGGTATATTTCAAACCGCTGCATCGTACTGTTTAGTCGCCGCGTACTGTGGAAATACGATTATTTCGTTTTATATCATAAATCTATTTTGAAATCTCGAAAACATTCTTAATTCAAATTGAACGTTGACCAACTCCCTGACCAGTGGTGAGCGTTGTGGTATTTCAATGGGAGGCCCCATTTCGGTTCCCAACAGGGTCAATTAGGGAATTTATATATTTTTTTTGTATATATAGGCTAGCGCTTGGCTGCAATCAGACTTGCATGCAAGAATTGATGCAGCCTAAGGTGGAGTGCGCTTGCCTAGAAGATGCCTATTCACTCTTGATTTGGAGGTACCTATCATGAATAACCTATTATTTATGTATTTATTTATTTATTAATTTGTTAATTAATTAATTAATTAATTAATTAATTATTAAAAGAGGAGGGGAAAACGGAAGCTGGAAGGGTATATCCTAGCGGTTCGGATTAGAAACGAGGAAGCAAATCGCTTCGTGCGAGCCCGCGGGATTTCGACTGCGTAAGGGTGCAGACCTTGTCGATGCCTTGTGGTTCGATATTAAAAAGGTGACGGAGGAACCAGATCGAATAGTTTTTGAGCACACTCTCCGAAATATATTCTGTAGAATTTTCTCTGGTCAGCCCGTATTGTGTAAGGAAGCCGTAATAGTTTGCCAAACGGATAATTTGACTTGTTTATGGAGTTCATAGAATATGCCTGCGCGTTAAAAAGCAAAAGCAAAAGCATACCCCGGCAACCCGCATTGGAGCAGCGTGGTGGGTCTTAGCTCACATTCCCTATCTCCTATGAGAGTGGAACCCTGTGCCCAGCAGTGGGACGTTAATGGGCTGCCAGTGGTTAAAAAGCTTGCATGAACTCCTTAAACAGTTCGATTAAATACGTTTTGGTCTGCCAAATGATTACAATTTGCTTAGAAAATTGGGCATCTGGTCTAACAAAGACATAGCGCCTAGCAATTCAGCGTTCCGGTACGATGCCGTGTAGAAACAGATTTAGTGTATGGGCTTAATATAACTGCCGTAAACTTAACAGGCTAGCCTGCTATACCATCTAAGACTGTATCATCTCTTACCTATAGGTCGCGCCCGAGTTGAATGCAGAGTAAATGTATGGTGACATATAAATTTACTCTGCATTCAACTCGCGTGCAAACTGTGCATGTGGTCGATGTCAAGGGCAGTTAGGCCTTGTACTGGAATAAAAAAATGGATGACACTTACAACAAGCTTGCCTGTTTTTATATCTTATTACTACCATCGCTTAAAGCAGTATTATTTCAAAATTTCACGTCCCTTGACGTCCCTCAAATAAGGATTATAATTCTAAAACGCGAAAATCAACAATATTTAAACTATGGTACTATGCCCCCTGTACCTAAAATATCACTAGCATAATATTTATTATAACAGAGATAATTTTCGTTACCAGATTTGGTTTCGAACTTTAAAATGTCTTTTTTTTTATCCACTACAAGTTAGCCCTTGACTGCGATCTCACCTGATGGTAAGTCATGATGCAGTCTAAGATGGTAGCGGGCTAACCTGTTATGGGCATGGCAGTTATATTAACCCATACCCCTATATTCGATTTCTACACGGCATCGTACCGGAACGCTCAATCGCTTGGCAGCACGTTTTTGCCGGGAGGGTGGTAACTAGCCACGGCAGAAGCCTCCCACCAGGTCAGACCAGGGAAAATTCAGAAATTATTAATTCCCAAATTGACCCTGCCGGGAATCAAACCCGGGACCTCCGCACGTTAAGACGACAGCGCTACACACTGCGCCACGGAGGTCGTCAAAATGTTTATCTCTCAATCCAAGCCGTCTTAATAAAATAGTGCCAATATTTGAAATTAACCCCAAACACCAAAAATAGTGAGAAAAGCCTATACAAGCAAGCGTCCAACACATCTTTATTGGCAAACTTTTTTAACGACCTCCGTGGCGCAGTGTGTAGCGCTGTTGCCTTAACGTGCGGAGGTCCTGGGTTCGATCTCCGGCAGGGTCAATTTGGGAATTTATAATTTCTGAATTTTCCCTGGTCTGGCCTGGTGGGAGGCTTCGGCCGTGGCTAGTTACCACCCTACCGGCAAAGACGTGCCGCCAAGCGATTTAGCGTTCCGGTACGATGCCGTGTAGAAACCGAAGGGGTATGGGTTTAATATAACTGCCATGCCTCTAACAGGTTAGCCCGCTACCATCTTAGACTGCATCATCACTTACTATCAGGTGAGATCGCAGTCAAGGGCTAGCTTGTAGTGGATAAAAAAAAAAAAAAAACGAAAATGGCATTTTGAAACTTCCCAGAACTGGTGATTGAGTGAATCTTCTTGTGAAAATTACGTTAACATAATTGAACATACGTTACCACCCGACAGCGGCTCCGTTTTTGTATGGGTGATTCGATTTAAGAGCGCGATAGTGACCCGTTTTCTTTTAAGTTATCTTACTGCCTCATCTCGTCCAAAAACAGTTTAAGTTTATCTATAGCAGGTCTTTTTACATTGGTCTGTGTGGTTTTTGATAGTTTCCCGTAATATGCTTATGATCTGAAAGTAGACTTGGTTGCCAAACACCATAGATTATTTAGATAAAATATAATGTAAATTAACCAGAAAACTCGATGATGTGATCAATCAAAAGTTAGATTTGATCTCTTAAATACCTATACTCAGACTCTCTTAGTTTATACATTACTAGCAAATGGCCGCGACTGCGTCCGCGTGAAATAAGTTTTTTAAATTCCTATAGCCTACGACACTCACAAATGACGCTTTCTATCGGTACCAGAATTTTCAAAATCGGTTCAGTAGATCCAGAGATTACCCCCTACAACGTCACAAACTCACAAACTTTACCTCTTTATAATATTAAGTATAGATAATATATAAGTACATTATTATAATATTTTGTGAAATCAATTCACACGCTCACGAAAATTGTGGGTACTAATTACTATAACTCGCTGCTACGATATTGAATAGATATGATCGATTAAAAAAAATAGGCTTGCACTTGATGACAAGCCAGTGATGTGGTCCTGGTAAATTCATATTTCAATGTATATTTTACAATTAATTTAGATTAAGTCTTAAAACATATTATTATTATTATAATTTAAATAAAATTATATCAGGAATAACTCGGCTTAAAAAATCTAGAAACTTTTAAATTTTTACCCAAAAGCAGACCAATACAAGTTGGTCCGTCATAACTTTTTAGTGCTCCTCAACACCGAATTAACGCAACAACTGGAAATGAAATGATGCAAAAGTTATGGGAAGACACGCGTGTAAGATTTAAACTCGGTTTTCACCCGTGTCTCGCGTTGTCACGTCATCGGATGAAAGTCATCTTTTTCTTTTTAGGATGATGTTGTTTATTATATTATTATTAAACACTAGCTGACCCGGCGAACTTCGTACCGCCTTAGTATGCAAAATTAAATGTATATTTTTCAATATTTCTGAGAGATTTTCTTAATATTTTTTTCCGTAAGAACCTTCTCCTAATAATAACAAATACAACAAAAAAAGAATTAGTGAAATCGGTCCAGCCATTCACGCGTGATGCCGTGACCAAGGAAAACGGGTTTCATTTTTATATATATATATAGATATAGATAGATATAGATAGATTAACTTTCATTAAAACATAAGCTGTAAGAGCTGAGGTTTCTCGTGCAATGCACGATTTTCGGGTGAAAGGGCGAAACATATTGACTGCGTTTGCGTGGACGTGTTAATCCCAGCGGTGCAGTTTTAAAAATAATACCGCCGAGTGTATGATTTTTTTTGATTCGGACCCAAATAAGTCAAAGTAAAAATTAATTTAGAAAAGGTGGGTAACATTCTGAACGTTAATAGTATTTAACAATTAGTTACGTTGGTGATAAAAATAGTTGCAGAATCTTAAAACTAAGAGCTACGAGGGCTACAATCGCGCCCAGGGTCTGAGAAGACGCCCTCAACTAACTCAGCCGAGGAACAATACTTAACGACAAGGAAAATACTCATAAGTGCAGCCCAAGAAAAGCAGAAACATGTAGTCAAATATATATTGACTAGCTGATGCCCGCGACTTCGTCCGCGTGGATTGAGTTTTTTTAGTACCCGCGGGAACTCTGCGAATAAAAAGTAGCGTATGTGTGTAGTAGTATGTGTTATTCCAGACTATAATCAAGCGCTGTGCCAAATTTCATCCAAATCCATCCATCCATAAATCCAAACTTTTGCATTTATAATATTAGTATAGATTTAACTCTTTCTTTGTAGACTACAGAACCCAAAAATGACGTAAAAAATCTCTCAAAGTAAATTATGCTTCAAAATTATGACGTACATTATCCGTTCCATCTTCGACAAAGGTACTGAAATGAAAACGACCATCTTAAATACCAGTCAAGATATTAAATAAGATTTACGACCCTACCAGCTAGTTTATGGTAGGGCAGGCAAACCCGGGGTAGAGGTATTAGCCTTGATTAACGTCATCAGCGAATTTTACGTCTTTAGGGTTCCGTAGAGGTAACTATCATGTTTACCCATCGCGAGATATCTACTAAACACGTGACACGGTACTTTTCTCAGACTGGGCAGGGTGTAGGCAATAGTTCACTACGCTGGCCAACTACAGATTGGTAGGCTCACATACCTCTGAGTGTGCTTCCGTTCACAAGTGCTTTTGAATGGTCGAATTAGTCTACCACTGGTTCGGAATGCCGTTCATACCGAGAAGAACCAGCTAGAAACTCGGTAGATAACTCTTAAGCAAGTTTCATCACCATGTTCTCCATCACCGTTATAATTAAAGCTTTATTAACTAGGAGATGCCCGCGACTTCGTTCACGCCGGTTTCGAAAATGTTGTGGGAACTCTTTTATTTTCTGGGATATCGGGGTCCTTCGATATCTAAAAAACTTAGAACCTCCGAGAAGTTAGAAAAATTGATCTCTCTCTGCTACGTATTTCTCATGGCTGAGGGTCGTGACCCGTTTCCGTTAATCACATAGTGGCATGGGTTTTCACGAGTAGTGTGTTTCGTTTTAAAAAAGGATTTACCATTTTCTATAGGTTCCCTTTATAAGGTGCAACTCCACTGAAACTGATCTGACATTATTAGAATTCCCACCGCGTAACTCTATTTTTTCAGCTAATATACGGAAATTCCAAGACATAATAAAACTCGCACTTGACCGTAATATGAGTTCGTAACGGTGATTGCGCCAGAAAACGTAACGAGCTGGTAATATATCGCATACACTCGGCCACGAAAATTCTTATGAGCGAAAGCCTGCCCGTATTATGTAAAAGCATGAAATATAGTTTCCATCCATAGTACGCCCCTTTCATTCCGTGTATCTTTCAATCCGTGTAACTTTGAAACTATAAAAAGGCGACTTTTTAAATTAATTATAAATATAATTAGAGGTATTATAAGTTAATTTGTTAAATTGTACTTAGATTACCTATGTGTCGGTCACTATAGATTTGTTTATTTACTAGATGATGCCCGCGACTTCGTCCACGTGGTTTAAGTTTTTGATTGCCGGAGAAACTCTATAATTTTCCGGAATATAATCTATCCCTGCGCCAAATTTCATCAAAATCGGTTGAACAGATGGGCCGTGAAAGCATAGCAGACAGATATACAGACAGACGAACAGACAGACAAACACACTTTCGCATTTATAATATTAGTATTTTATTTACTTTTAGTGGATTAAAAGAGTATTATTTCCATAAATATTTTTATTAGTAATTGTGCTTGAATAAAAGTGTTCAAAGTTAATGATAAATTTATTTTACCGTGTGAAAACTAGTACAGTACCCGGCAGTAAATATTGCACATCGAGCTTTAGAAAGAAATAGTCGGTTGCGTCGGCTTCGTAGAGCGTCGTCTCTGTCACTCGTATGTGACGTTTTGACACTGAATCTGAGTGACAGAGACGACGCTCTACGAAGCCGACGCAACCGACTATTTCTTTCTAAAGCTCGATGTGCAATATTTACTGCCGGGTACTGTAGCATACATTAATTCTAAGAATTATCATGTTATTTACTAAATAACTATACAATAATTTTCTTTGAACACATGATAGGATGATAAATGATCGATCGAATAATGTTAGGTATAGCATCAAAAACCTTGTTAGCTAGCTGACATCTAAAGCGGTGAAAAAAAAAAACTAGAGCATAATGAACAAGAGGTGAATTGCACTTGTGATACTTTGGAACAAAAAGCGTCAAACGAGCCTATTCATAAGTTACTCTCTCATGGGTGGTATTTACACGAGTCAAAGTCTACCAACTTTCACTGTACCTACAAATTAGCTGTACACCCTTTCTGGGTGGTGTCACAGGCTAAAGTGTTACATTTGTATCTATTTTGTCTGTGACATCCACCCACCACCTTACCACCACTACAGTTCAGGAGTTCTTGCAGGATAATATTCACTAAAAAAATTAGCATAATTAAGAGTAAAACTCAATACATTAGAATTTATTATAAGATAATATGTTTTGTGTGCTTATCGATCCAGTTGTGTGCTAGCGCTTGGCTGCAATCAGACTTGCATGCAAGTGGTGATGCAGCCTAAGATGTATTATAATAATTATTATTGACCTTATCTTGTTTACTTTTAGATATAGTTTGACATTTTAATATCTTTGTTTATAATAATAATAAATCACATCATCATTTCACATCATTTCATATTGACATTTTATTAACAACTAGATGATTCCCGCGACTTCGTACGCGTGGATTGATGTTTTTTGATTCCCGCGAGATGTCCTTCCCTGGGATATGGATAGTATGGATATGGATATTTGATCTAATGACAATAGCTTTTGTTTGCATGATATGCAAATACAATAACTATGTGATTTGTTCTTATTAACTATAATTAACGGTGATTTGGAGTACTGTGCTGTTTTTAAGTATTGCTTAATTTCATTAAGTATAATAAGTAGATTATGCTGTAAGCTACTAATAATTGCACGCCATTTTTGTTAGTAGGCACACTGTTTCCAAAAATATTGTAAGAGCTCTACACGTGTATTTTTGCAATGAATAAATATCTTATCTTATCTATATAACCGTTACTTCGTGATGATCACGACCCCTCTGTCAAGAGTATAACGACGAAGAATAAGAAGAAGAAGAAGATAGATGTGTACCGTGCGTGCTCTCCATGATTCGTTTCAGTTTGAGAGTGTTCATGAATTCGAGGACCGTGATAAGTCAACATTAGAAGTTTGATTATGTTGCTATGTCACGGTTTTTAACTGATACACTCATAATTGGCGCAACAAAGATTTTTTGTTATACGTACTTGCTATAGTGATTGAATCAAATTGACAGAGTGTTTTACATTTTATTGAATAGATTCTTGTTTACTGTTAACATTGTGTAGCTATTTGAGGATGGTATATGGATCCTAAGTACAGTGGAATATTCCATGTTTGTTTATTCAGACTCCTTTTCGTCAATAGTTCTATCGACCATGACTCTGCATGACTTAAGGCAGGTTTACATTGGGTCAGTAACAGATGTCAGTGCTGACGCTGAGAATTGAGTTACACTGTTTACATGCAGTCACTGACATGACAGTGGAGCTACGGATCGACGTGATTTTTGGCATGGGTATAGTTGAGGACCTGGAGATTGACATAGGCTACTTTTTATCCCGTAAAATTAGAGAGTTCGTGGGTATCAGCTAGTGAAAGATAAATAAGAAAATGGATGGACGATAAAAACGAAACTGGAGGTTCTGCTTTGTTGTTAAAACAATACAGATTTATAAATCTAAATTTAAATTTGGAATAATGGACATTACTCCTTCATCTTGTCGAACGTTTGAACATTCCGGCTAGAGTTTCAGCTATTTTAATTTATATTTAATATCCATAGTACAGTACTAATTAGAAAAGGAAAAAATGACGTGTCTGTTTGTTATTTTTCGAGTCTTACCTGTTCAACCGATTTCGATAAAATTTGGGACATAGATAGTCATTCCGGGGACGCTATCCCGGATAAACATAGAGGAAGCTATTGGCATTATCTAGAAAAATACTTATATTTATTTATTATAATTGAAATCCATATTTCACGGCGGTGTTTTTGATGTCACTCGCAAGAGGCCGGGCGAAATATTAATTTACAAAACATAAATAAGAAATCAGCCCGATACACACAATAAATTGTATTGACAGACCATCGGAGTCAGTATCGAGAATTAATTACAATTATTTGCGAAATCAATTTAAATCGATTACCACCATTGCATCTTTATGAGTTTTAATCAAAAATAAATAAAAATTATTGTTACACAGCCGATTTTCGGGAGTTTATATCCCGTATAACATTTCACAATCAAGGTATCATTCGATACATGAACGTTTCTTTTATGGTATCGATTCGTTGCGGAGGGATTTATGGACTGAAAATCGCATAATTAAAAAGTCAAGAAATAAAATCGATTTTTTGTGACCATCCGAGTATTTTTATCGATGACAGATTTTGCGCTTCATAGTCGCGTAATGATGATGTAGTAGGTAAGTAGATTCTTACAAAAAACTGAGTTTCCTGCTGGTTCTTCTCGGTAGGAATGACATTCCGAACCAGTGGTAGATTCACATTTCAGAAAAACATTTGAATTTGATTTGGAATCATCACTTCCCACCACGTGATTGAATCTCACGTGGAGATGCAGCCTAAGATGTTAGCAGGGTAATCTGATGTTAGGGATAGTGGCAATTATAATAAACCCATACCAGTAACTGAAGCCGTACTGGCCGCTACAGCTACACTGGGGGGTTGGGCGAGCGCTAAGTATTTCCAAGCAATGAGCCCTAGGGCTCAAAGACATCGGGGGGGCAACGTCGGCTCGGACTACGGCTTATAGGACGACATTGAGAAACTGTTGCAAATTAAGGTACATAATAAAATTAAATATCATACTTATATTATAAATGCAAAAGAGTGTTTCTTTGTTGGTTTATTGGTTTGTTGGTTTGTCCTTCTATTACGCCGCAATGGAGCAACGAATAAACGAATAAATGTGATTTTTGGCATGGGTTTAGTTGAGTGTACTTTTTATCCCAGAAAATTAAGGAACTCCCGCTAGAATCAAAAAAACTCAAACCACGCGGACGAAGTCGCGGGCATCAGCAGGTATAAAAAAAATGAAGCCTTTATTTACTGAGGTTTACATTTAGTATATAACATAAATACCTACTGTTATATAAGCACCCGTCAATCCCCATACGCCTCCTCCATTCCTTTCAATAGCTTATATCTATGGCATTTCTCTGCCATGAAATCCCTGCTACCACAGTAAACAGATACAGCCAGTATGGAAACTACCTAGAAACGTTCGAAACAGCTCACTCACACAAACGTGCGCATCGAACATGCGGTGACGCGGCACTCACTACTGACGGCACTGCGACGAGCGCTTGGGGTCTCGTCGATGCGTACGTTTGTGTGAGTGAGCCAGTTTTTTTTGTTTTTTTTTTAACCACCACAAGCTAGCCCTTCACTACGATCTCACTTGATGGTAAATGATGATGCAGTCTAAGATGATAGCGGGCTAACCTGTTTCGAACGTTTCTAGGTAGTTTCCATACTGGTTTTATCTGTTTACTGTGCTGCTATATACCTACTACCCATCTGAGATGTTGCCGTTGTATTAACTGTATACATGGAACATAATTGCAACGTTTCATACATTACATAATTTCTAATGTCTGTAAAATTAAAGCCGGTTCCGTTTCATTTGGGGAGGCAATAATAATTACCTTAATACGTAAGATGCTCGTAACACGCCCGAATTGGGAATACCCATACACTTGACGTCGTTAAATTCATTGCCCTTAAACACCCGTATTTCCGAGTGTCGGATAAAAATCACAAACTGATACGGTTATGCTCAAATTAAGCAATAACACTTACTTTTACTGAGACGGTCGATTCGATGTTCTCTTGTAGTGGACATAAAATTTTATATTTTTGTAGCGAGTGTGGTTTAACGCGTAAGCGACAGGCGGTTCTACAAGTTTAGAATCATTACGGTTATCATACTTACTAATGGTTCACCCCGAACTGAGACCTCGCGGTATCCATAACACGAATAAACTTTTACATAGCGCCATCTCGTTAACCTCCAAATTTCTAGCCAAACTAAATTACACGGACACTGAAAACTTTATAAAAACTATCATTTAACAATTAAGATATACTACTCACAAATGCAAACATACACACACACATACATACCTACATACTACATATACCTACACACACACACACACACTCAGACATGCTCACTCGCAAGTAAACACTTCTGCGATGTGCTATTTAAATAAACTAATCCTACTAACATTAGAATAAGAAAATTTACAAGTGACCTATAACTATCAAAAACAAAAGACCGATATTATGTTAATACAGAAAATATTGCGACAAGAGGGTAAGCAGTCAACTACAACAACAAGCTGCGCTTAGTGTAGTTGCGATAGCAAAACATTAAATTAGTGACCTGTACCTAAACATTTATAAGTAAAAAGTATAGTTAATAATCATGTTATAACTTTACAGTTAAGTTAAATAAAATATATTTTCATTTTCATTTTCATCTATTGACATCATTGTGAAGATCTGCTAAAATACTGAAGGTCATTAAAAATTAAATAATTTCGTTTCCTTATAATATTTATCTAATTTTAGTATTTTTGTTGTTCAAGTACAGGATATAATTCAAATAATTGATCAAGTTTCAGACTCAGCCTTTCAGGAAATAGAGAGTTCTAAGGTCAACTTTAAACGTTAGCAAATCTCCGCTTTGAAATCCCATTTTAGGGGAAAATTTCAAAATAAAAATTTTTGGACTCTATTCCTATTTAGCTTCTATGAGAGCCCCCATGAAATAAAGATTTTTATAACTTTTTAACCCATATTCGGCTCTCGAGGCCATTGGTTTACATATTATATTTAAATTTGAAGTAATTACGTTCAGTAATTCAGAAGTTATACGGCTCTGACAGACGGACGGACGGACAAGTGAAATTCACTCAAGTAGGCTCAGATTTATAATAATTGATCTTCTCTTCGCTCGGCCAATTATTATAAATGCGATAGTGTGTTTGTTTGTTGGTTTGTCCTTCAATCACACCGCAACGGAACAACGAATCGATGTAATTTTTGGCATAGGTATAGTTGAAGACCTGGAGAGTGACATTGGATACTTCTTTTCCCGGAAAATTAAGGAGTTCCAGCGGAAAACTTAAAAACTTTAACCACGCGGACGAAGTCGCAGGCCCATCTATTCAACCGATTTTGATGAAATTTGGTACAGGGATAGGTTGTATCCCGGAGAAAGACATAGGCTCGAATTTATCCCTAAAAATTCATGAGGACGAAGGCGCAAGTGTCATCTTGTGTAACAATATGGCTTTAAAAGCGTTGGCAGTACCTATGGCCTGGGGGATTACTACCATCACTAAAAAAAAACCGCCTTCAAAAACTAAAAAGCAAAAAATAATTGGATATATTTACATATTATTATTTCTACCCACTATGTAGAAGTCGGGCGAGCCTTGCGTCAACTTTGCTTATCCTTGTTATACCCGCCCGACTTCAACATAGTGGGTAGAAATAATAATATGTAAATATATCCAATTATTTTTTGCTTTTTAGTTTTTGAAGGCGGTTCTTTTTTTATTTAAAAATAATTTTATTGTTTTTTTTTTTTTTTTTTTTAAATATATAGGCTAGCGCTTGGCTGCAATCAGACTTGCATGCAAGTGGTGATGCAGCCTAAGATGGAGCGCGCTTGCCTAGAAGATGCCTATTCACTCTTGATTTGAAGGTACCTATATTAAAACGGGAGGGGAAAACGGAAGCCGGAAGGGCATTCCATATCCTAGCGGTTCGAATTAGAAACGAGGAAGCAAATCGCTTCGTACGAGCCCGCGGAATTTCGACTGCGTAGGGGTGCAGACCTTGTCGATGCCTTGCGGTACGATAATAAAAAGGTGACGGAGGAACAAGATCGAATAGTGTTAGTGAATAGTTTGCTTTTTAGTGCTGTAAATATAAAAAAAAAAAGAAAAATAGGTTCTCGAAAGGTAGACAGACCTGTACCTAATAACTATCTGGGTTCGTGTCCTTATAAAATTTAAGTTCCTTTGATTTCCCCAGGATTCCATCATCAGACCTAATGACCATGGGACCACCTGGAAAGTATACCCTTTCAAAAAAAAAAAGAATTTTCCAAATCGGTCCAGGCGTCTTCGAGTAATCGGGGAACATCTGTCTTCGAAGATCTCGGGGAACATCTGTCTTCGAAGATCTTCATCAGATCTTCACCAAATTTATGTGGGACCACCTTGGAAGTATACCCTTTCAAACAAAAACATAATTTTCAAAATCGGTCCAGGCGTCTTCGAGTAATCGGGGCACATACATAAAAAAAAAAAAAAGATTCCGACGAATTGAGAACCTCCTCCTTTTTTTGAAGTCGGTTAAAAAGCAGTATTATTTCAGAATGACAGTTGTATGTCACGTACCTTGATCTCCCTACAATAAGGATTATAATTCTAAAACACGAACGTCAACAATATTAAAACAACATGGCAGTGGTAGTATGCCCCCTGTACAGATAACGCCCAGAAGCAGTTTTATGATAAGTGTAGATAAACTCATTAAAAATTATCATTGAAAAAACCGGCTAAGCGCGAGACGAGCCTCGGTTTTTATGGGTTCCCGCTCTAATATTTTTAATTTTTTTTTATAGAATCCCAATTCTTAATTCTTATTTAGAACCATGTATTTGAGGTAGACCATAAATTATGAATTGGTGTTTTTAGTATTTTTTGGTTAAATACAGCATGCGGTACATATTACATATAATATGATACCTACGTAGTCTAGATACACGGAGTCTTTATAATATAATATGAGTCTTTAGAAGTTTTCATATTACTATTCTCGCTCAGTGAATGCTTAGTGAAAACTTAATTTGCTCTAGCATTCCTAAGAAAAACACGAATTTCATATACGAATATTCGTATGCATACGCATTGTATCTGACTGCATCATTACTTACTACCAGGTGAGATCGCAGTCAAGGGATAAATTATAGAAGCATAAATTAAGAAATAAATTCCCCAATGCATGTTCCCTAAAAGTAACCCTAAAATATCAATTACTAGACTAGACTATAATAGGATGCTCGCGACTTCGTCCGCCTTGATTAAGGGTTTTGATTCCTACGGGAACTTTAATTTTACGGGATAAAGAGTAGCATATTATGTCCTTTCCCAGGACGTAACCTATCGCTGATAGACTGACAATCAGACGGACAGGCAGAAAAACACACTTACGCATTTATAATATTCGTATGGCGTATGGATATGAATTTACATTTCCACAACAAGTTAGCCCTTGACTGCGATCTTAACAGGTGGTCTAAGATGGTAGCGGGCTAACCTGTTAGTGTCATGGTAGTTATGTTATTAAACCCATATACCTAATTAGTTTCTTCAAGAAATTGTACCGGAATCTTAATCTAGCCACGGCCAAAGCCTCCAACGCAACAGGACCAGAGAAAATTCAAACATTATAAATTCCCAAAATGCCGGGGATCGTACCCGGTTCCTCCTGCTCAATTTTAGGCTTACCTACTGTGGCATCTTAAATAAATTTTTAAGTATTATTCTTAGTATTTATTATTCTGCTACAGAACCCTAATATTATGATTACGTACTTAAATCGGGACTTAAAGAGTTTAATTACTTAGTATTGGTCATCAACTCATCACTCGTCTCGTCAGTAACATGTCGCTTAAACTCGTTATATTAATATCCGTTGCAATTTTGATCGCGCACGATTCTGATGCGTGGCCTTTGGAAGGATACGGAATAAAACGTGAAACAGATAATCAAATAAATCGATTTTATGGGAAGAGGATGTTTTACGACCCTGAAGATTATGAGGAAAACAGCAGTGCAGAAACAGGATGGACCAATAGAAAACGAAGTCAAGTTATTAGGGATGGTATACCACGTAAATGTCCAGAAGGCTTCTATTCACGCTTAGGTGGCTGCGTAAAACTAAGAAGAAACCCAGTGAATGAAGGAGACTCGAAAGTCGACAGTATGTATGGATAGAAATGTAAATTTTAAGCGAATTCATACTTTCACTTTGTACTTATTATGCTACAGAACCCTAATATCATAAACTAACTTGTACGGTAACTGGGTACATACTGCCAACGCTTAAGTACAAAAGCAAGAATATTCAAAATTACAGTTTGATGTCACGTTTTTAAAATAAGGATTATAATATTATTCTAAAACACGATAGTCAACAATAATGAAACATTATGGCACACGTAATTATGGCTTTAAGCGTTGGCAGTACTATGGCCCTTGAAGAATATGAGGAAAATAGCAGTCAAACAGTAGGAAATAGAAATAGTTATAAAGACAATAATGTCAATCATGGTTGTAGTGTTGGATCAAGACTATGTGGAAGAGGTCACCGTCCACACTTAGATTTGTGTAAGAAAACTAACAATCCCTCCAAAAACATTACATGTAAAGTTGGTTGCCAAGACTCACTAGTTCAAATCATAATGCTTTCACTGTTAAAAAGCTATGCTATGTATATGTCACCGTAAGATTGTAAAATCCGTTAGATTATAATCTAACGGTTTCTATCCCGCGAGATTATAAACTGTCGAAAGATTGTGAACCGTTCAATGTTCTGAGTATTAATTTATGAAATATTCATTGTTTTTACGTTTTTTTGTCTCTTTCTTGTACAGTTCGCGCGCGAGTTGAATGCAGAGTAAATGTAAATAATGTGTGTCACCATACATTTACTCTGCATTCAACTCGCGCGCGAACTATAGGTTAGGTTAGGGTTTGACATGAATATTCAGGTAGTTCGGTTCTATCGGGTTAATATACCTTATATATTACAATTTACCGAAAAATAACGCGTTAAATTGTAAGCAGTATGTTAAGGTTCACAATCCGTCGACAGTTTATAATCTATCGAGATAAAAAACGTTATATTATAATCTAACGGTTTTTACAATCTTACGGTGACATATATATAGCTATCCTAGCTAGCTATCATTACGGAAACATAATTTTCCGGGATAAATAGTAGCATATGTTCTTTCCTGGGATATAATCTATCATTGTACCTAATTTCATCAAAATCGGTTGAACAGATACGCCGTGAAAGCATAGCAGACAGACACACAGACATACAGGCAGATAAACAGACTTTCGCTTTTGTAATATTCGTATGTAGTATGAATATGGATATGAATTTACATTTCCACAAAGAGTTAGCCCTTGACTGCGTCCTTACCAGGTAGTCTTTTTTTTTAAATTTATTTATTTAATATTGCACAAACAAACACAAAAATTATGTATCTCGCCAAACTATCCACGCAGCTTGTTGGCGAGTTCGCGCTCAACTTATATTATTATGCCGTGCACTTATTATTAACACATAACATCAATATACCTAGCTAGAATATAATTAAAATTAAGAAACTTACGCTAAATATTTATTTATTTACTTAAATATAGTATGTTATTGTTAATCAGTGAAGGAGTCGTTAATAAAAACTTCCTTTAGTTTTTTCTTAAAGACTCCTTCACTGACTTTTTTACCTACTCTTAACGACAGAGCTATCCCAAAGCAATCCATAGGTTAACCACTCTATGCTATTAAATATCTTAGGTACTAAGTAACGATTTAATCTCTTACCATAATAATTATTTACTCTATTTACTCTTAATCGACCTTGTCTAATATTTGACGACCTCCGTGGCGCAGTGTGTAGCGCTGTTGCCTTAATGTGCGGAGGTCCTGGGTTCGATCCCCGGCAGGGTCAATTTGGGAATTTATAATTTCTGAATTTTCCCTGGTCTGGCCTGGTGGGAGGCTTCGGCCGTGGCTAGTTACCACCCTACCGGCAAAGACGTGCCGCCAAGCGATTTAGCGTTCCGGTACGATGCCGTGTAGAAACCGAAGGGGTGTGGGTTTAATATAACTGCCATGCCCCTAACAGGTTAGCCCGCTACCATCTTAGACTGCATCATCACTTACCATCAGGTGAGATCGCAGTCAAGTCTAGCTTGTAGTGGATTAAAAAAAAATCTGATCTATCAATCAATTTAAAATGTAAGTAGGTAGTAGGTAAAAAAATTTCAAATCGGTTTAGAAACCACGGAGATATGAGGTAACATACATTAAAACAAAAAAAAAAACATACGCGCCGAATTGAGAACCTACCCTATTTTTGGAAGTCGGTTAATTAGTAACGAAGTATGAAGAATAAAGAAGTAGATTATGCCCGCGACATAACTGATTAATTTTCGGGGATAAAAAGTATCAAAATCATCAAAATCGGTTGAACAGCTGGGCCGTCAAAGCGTAGCACACAGAAGACGGACGGACAGACAGACAGACACACTTTTGCATTTTCCACTTCTCATTTTTATTTTAATCTCACGAGAACCTCGTGAGTCGCCATCGAGATGAAAATGTATCATAGACAAGCCTAGTGGTTACTTCGGACTAACCACTATAGTCTATCACACGGAACTATCCTTTGCCAGTCGGGGGGTGCGGGTTCGATCCCCGGGTATGCACTTCTTACTTTCCATAACTTTGTGCATTTTTAGCAATTACTTATTGTGTATAATATTATGTTTCAATATTTTTTTTACTTTAGATATCCGCGACTTCGTCCGCGTGGAATAAGGTTTTTATATTCCCGCGGGAAAACCTTTGTTTTTCATGACAAATAGTAACCAATGTTCTTCCCTGTGATACTACTACTAAACAATCTCTGTACCAAATTTCATCAAAATCGGTTTAGCAGATGCGCCGTGAATCCATGGCAGAAAGACACACATATACAGACGGATAGGCAGACAAACACACTTTCGCATGTGTATTCGTATGGAGTATATGGATATGCATTTAGATTCCCACAACAAGTTAGCCCTTGACGGCGATGTTACCAGGTGGTCTAAGATGGTAGCGGGCTAACCTGTTAGTGGCATGGTAGTAATGTTAGTAAACCTATATCCCTAATTGGTTTCTACACGACGTCGTATCGAGTGGTAACTAGCAACGGCCGAAGCCATCCACCCAACCAGACCGGAGAAAAATCAGAAATTATAAATTCCAAAATTGACCCAGCCGGGGATTGTACCCGGTTCCTTCTACTTTTGGACCACAGCGCTCACCACTGCGCCATAAGTTAGCGTGAATAATTTTGAGCTTACTGTGGCGTCAAGTTTTTAATGTTGTACTATTCTTAGGATATAATATTTTGCTATAGAACCCTAAAATTATGATTGTATGTACGTATTTATAGCGTGACTTAATGAGTTTGATTACTTAGTATTGGTCCTCACTCGTCGATAAAATGTCGCTTAAACTCGCTGTTATATTAATATCCGTTACAATTTTGATCGCGCACGATTCTGATGCGTGGCCTTCGGAAGGATACAAAATAAAACGTGAAACACATGATCAAATGCATCAATTTGGGGAGAGGATGTCCTACAACCCTGAATATTATAAGGGAAACAGCAGTGCAGAATGGACTAACGGAATGCAAATATTTATTGGAAGAAATAATGGAAATTTTCTGACTGGTAATAGGTATAATAATTTAATTATTGTTGCCCAGTTGGTTACCATAATTTACAGTTCTGTAGAGATATAAATGTATTTTTTAAGGAATTTCAAATTTTATAGACTATAGAGATGCATACGTCTTGTGCAACTTTAGTTTAGGTATGTATTAAAAAATATATTTTCTGAAATAAAAATTGACTTTGTACATATTATTTTGCTACAGAACTAATATTATGATCGTATGTACGTGCACTCAAAGCGTGACTTAATGAGTTTGATTACTCAGTATTGGTCCTCACTCGTATCAATAAAACGTGGCGCAGACAATCGTGAAGCAAATATTCAAATGTATAGTCTCCCTTAAAGTCTCTAGTAAAGTCTCTGTCTCTATTAAATAAAGTCGTCCTGTCAGTTATTTACGAATGTTATTTTAGGGCATAAAATCTGAGGAAAACAACAACAGGACAGAATTGAATTCAAATTGTGAGGTCTATCTGAGGTCAATTCCTAATTGTAATAGTATGGAAACTGAAGAATATGTGGACAATTATAGCTGTGAAATAGAAGGGAGTGGACAACGAATTTACGCATATAAAATTACAGAGCTATATATGTGCAAGAAGTACCCGTCCACACTTATTTCGTGCAAGAAAACTACGAGTAACAATAAGACGATATAAACAGTGCTCAAAAGAGACTCAGAGACAAAAGAGAGAGTTAAATAAATGAGAATTTAGATTTTAAGGAATTTTTTAAGTGAAAACTTCTTAAGGCGTGTTGTGTGTAAATCTACATTTTTACTCCCTATCAAAAAGTGCTCAACTTTTTGGTAGGGAGTAAAAATGTAGATTCGCGTGACCGTGACCGACATGCTCGCGAACTATAAATATATTACATTCGAAATTAAATCTTAATGCCTCAGGGTTTTTTTTAATAATTTTAATTAAACTAAAAATAATTAATTAAAAAAATATATATTCGTTTTCACTTCTATCGGCAGTCCGTTATGTTAATGACTGTTAATTTTTTTAAACTGTTATTAGGTATATACTTACATCAAACATCTTTGAGTTATAGTAAATATTTTGTATATATAAACAATTTTTCAATGAATTCTGGTCAATCTTCAATTTGAAATGTACATACAGGTAACGTTGACTTAAAAGTCGCTTTGTCAGGTTCTCATTTTATTATAATTGGAATTAGGTAGGTACAGTTCTTATGTAATATTATTTCTTATTATATAATCCATATTCAATATTCAATATTATATTATAAATATTATAAATGCGAAAATGTGTCTGTCTCTCTGTCTGCTACGCTTTACGCCCATCTGCTAAATCAATTTGGATGAAATTTGGCACAGGGGTAGATTGTATCCTGGGGAAGGACATAGGCCGAAAAAAACTTTTTATCCCGAAAAATTAAAGTTCCCGCTCTAATAAAAAAACCCTAAACCACGCGGACGTAGTAGCGGGAATCGTATGGTAATTATTACCAGTTTATACCAGACCAAGTTATAATAAGTAAGCAATAATAATTTATTTGACCCAGCGAAGCGAAGGGGTCTGAGCCTACTTGGGTGAATATGCACTTGTCCGTTTGTCCGTCTTTCTGTCAGAGCCGTTTAGCTTCTGAATTAAATAAAGGATCTTCCATATGACTTAAAATTCACATCCTCGATTAGTACCATTTTACATTGTTTGTTTTGTAACAGACACCAGCATAATATTATTGTAGATGATAAACAGTGGATAAACAACATTATCTGAAAAATAAAATGGTGTCAAAGGCTACAAAAATAAAACTTGTTATGTACCGCTGATAATAAATGGCCTATTTTTTCGTTCACTGGCCAAACTATCAAAACTCACACTTTAAAATTGGGCAATTCAAATCTATCAAATACCTACACGTAATGTTAAAAATCCTTTGTAATTAAAAACTTGCTACGTTTTATCCCGGAAAATTAAATGGTTCCCGCGGGAACAAAAAATACCTCAATCCACGCGAACAAGGTCATCAGCTAGTCACCACCACCACTACAGCCTATTAACGTCCCACTGCTGGGCACAGGCCTCCATTCTCATAGGAGAGAGGGAATTAGAGCTTAGACCCACCACGCTGCTCCAATGCGGGTTGGCGGGCTAAATGCGGGTTATAGCAGGTAGTCATACCTACTAATTAAATGCGAAAGTGTGTTGACTTGTTGGTTTGTCCTTCAATCACGCCGCAACGGAGCAACGGATCGAGGTGATTTTTGGCATGGGTATAGTTATGGACCTGGAGAGTGACTTATGCTATTTTTTATCCCAGTAAACTAAGGAGATCTCGCGAGAATAAAAAAAACTTAAACCACGCGGACGAAGTCACGGGCATCAGCTAGTCCATATCCATATGCAAACTTGCAAACTAATATTATAAATGCGAAAGTGTGTCTGTCTGTCTGCTACATTTTCACGGCCCATCTGTTCAACCGATTTTGATAAAATTTGGTACAGGGATAGGTTGTATCTCGGGGAAGGACATAGGAAGAGTTCCCGCGGGAATCAAAAAACTTTAATCCACGCGGACGAGGTCGCGGGCATCAGCTAGTTTCCTATAAATAAAAAAGTTTCAATTCCCGCTTGACTCACACCTTTGCACCACACGTCATACAGCTCAAAGCGCGCGTCGTTACTCGCTATTTATATGCTACCGAAGGATCGCGTATGCTTAAGCAAATTAACCGCCATAAAACGTTAACTCCTCTCGCATCGTTTAAAGTAGACATTACAATATTGTGAAACACCCATCTCGGTCTTGATAAAGAGATTGGGCCTGCACATTTTCCTTTTAAAAATCTATACTAATATTATAAATGCGAAAGTTTGGATAGATGGATATACGAGTATGTATCGATAGATAGATGGAAGTTTGTTACTCAATCATGCCAGAACGGCTGAACGGATCTGGATGAAATTGGGCACAGAGCTATATTATAGTCTGGATAAGCTCATAGGCTACTTTTTTCCGGAAAATTAAGGAGTTCCCGCGGGAACCAAAAAACCTCAACCCACGCGGACAAAGTCGCGGGCATCAGCTAGAAGACCAATATAAAGTAACGGCTCTCACTTGATGTTCCTGAGCGTACCATTTTCATAGCTTTTTGATTCATATTAAATGACAGAATTGTGTACTATATGATGCCTGCGACTTCGCCCGCGTTGATTAAGATCTCATTAATTTTCCGGGATAAAAAGTAGTCTATGTCCGGGATGCAACTTATAAGAGATTTTGATCAAAGTCATAGTAGACATACAGACAGACACACTTTCCTTATAAATCCATACTAATTTAATAAATGCGATAGTGTGTCATCCACCTACCAATTTTGACACAATTTGGTACAGAGACGTCGTGTTGCATCTCGAGGAAAGACAAGCGCTACTTGTTATCTCAGAAAATTCAAAAACCTAAAAAAAAACCATCATCTGGTTATTGCTATTCGTGTTAAAAATGATATATATATATAAATTAAGCTCAGCCTTTTAAAAACTTGCTAAAATTTGTATACTTACTGAAAACAAATCACGTAGCAACAAAAAATTTTCATTTTCCCTTTCCTGATTTATAAGATATAAATATTAATATTATAAATGTGAAAGTTTGGATGGATGTATGGATGTAAATATGGATGTTTGTTACTCAATCACGCGCCAACGGCTGAACGGAACTGGCTGAAATTTGGCACAGATATAGATTATAGTCTGGAATAAAGCACATAGGATATTTATCCTGGAAAATTAAAGAGTTCCCGCGGGAACCAAAAAACCTCAAACCACGCAGACGAAGTCGCGGGCATTCGCTAGTATTATTATAATCAATTAATTTCGTCAGTAAAAGTGAAAGCAGTCTGTATTTTACTGAGATTAAGAATCAAAGTAGATTATACCTATTAGTTAGTATCTTACGTCTAGACATCGTTGTCTTAACCTATAAACCCCTTTTCCGGATTCGATGAATCTCATACTTTACCTAACCATTGCAAGTACTAATCATTTATTATGTTTGTTGAAAAAGACGTCAATTTAAGTAAAACTAATGTCGTGCCTGTAAAGTTGATCGTGAGTCAGCCGTTACAATTAGGGCTTTGGCAAAGTAGTAGCGGAAAATAGTCAAATTATATTTCGAAAACTTAATTCCAATACAATTAGAGCCAATAAAAATATTATTAGTAACATTGTATAGTACTTGTTCACCTTTAGGTACATGCTCTCTTGTAAAACCAAGATAGTAATGTACTATGAGTTATGAGCTTGAGTGCTTATGAATATGAACTAAAGCTCAGCCTTTTAAAAACTTGCTAAAATTTGTATACTTACTGAAAACAAATCACGTAGCAAAAAAAACTATTCATTTTCCCTTTCCTGATTTTTCCTGAGTGCATGAATACATATAAAATTTAATAGTAGGTAATTACAGTGCTCAAGGAAAATTTTAATGGTTTTGAGCATTAACATAAATTTTAGATAAATTTGAAAAAATAAAAAGTTAAGATTGGATTTATGAATTTATGTTGACCTGGTGGTAGTGAGCTTTATAGACTGAAAAATTATGTTCACATCGGAATAAAAACAATAAAATCTGTCGTTGTAAATAATAGTGTCCTCCCGACCGAATTTTGGCCACGGCGGCCAATCTCCAGAGAGATTAGCCATCTGCGCGGGAGCTATTATAGTGCACAAGTGTATGCGCATGCACAGATGCACTCTCTGTTCCTTTACTCTAATAGTCCGATGGGACGGAAGATCCGACACGACCGGAGAGAGATCAGGTGCAGGACCGACTGCTTAACGTGCTCTCCGAGGCACGAGGGTGAAACACCGCCCACTTTCTGACTCCGGGCTAGTACTGAGAATTTCGTATCAGAAAAACCCAATACTAGTTATGGCCCGACCCGGGACTCGAACCCGAGACCTCGTCAGCCGCAGTCGAACATGCTAACCACTGGACCAACGAGGCAGTTATGTCGTTGTAAATACAAAGTTACGTACGCGTATGATACGATTTGCTTCCTCGTTTCAAATTTAAACTTCTAGGATATGGAATGCCCTTCCTGCTTCCGTTTTCTCCATAATTTGTATTGTAGATACAAATTATAAAAATATAGTAAAAATAAGATAGAGTGATTTTTTTTAGGCATTTATTTGGCAAGTGCGCTCCACTTAGGCTGCATTAGCAGGCCGAGTGGAAGCTTTTTTACGTATTCGATCGCGACTACGTTAGCTATCAGTTATAGCATCGTAGTTAACATTGCCGCGATCGAATAGGAAGAAAATCTCCCACTAGGCACTCTGCACTCGCCAGTAATATTTTTTGCAGCCAAGCGATGGTCTGTGAATTAAAAAAAAAGATCCCCGCTTACTGTTTGCCCGAAGGTTGTACAAATAAATCAGTGGATGGATGTCCAAAGTATCGGACGATGATCATAAGATGATCATAAGCGGGGAGCGATAGGGCGGCGTGATCTTCCTAAACTGGATGCGCCAGTTCTCTGTTCCCACGGTGACTACGATGTTAGAAAATAAAAATGTTGAAAAGGTTACCAAATTCTTTTCCATACGTATATTGTACGGGATCAGGTGATATGGCTCAACCGTAAAGGATGATCATCCTCCGAGCGGGTGCTATGGTCGGGACCACTGGTCCGATCATTCATTTTTGGAATTCGTATATCCACCACCACCACTACAACCCATTAACGTCCCACTGCTGGGCACAGGCCTCCACTCTCATAGGAGAGCTTAGACCCCACCACGCTGCTCCAATGCAGGTTGGCGAGCTTTAACGACTATTATCATGTTAGTGATAATAACCGGGACCAACGGCTTAACGTGCTCTCCGAGGCACGGGGGTGAAACACCGTCAACTTCCTAACTCCGGGCTAGTACTGACTACTGAGAATTTCTAGTCAGAAAAACCCCAACACTTATTACGGCCCGACCCGGGACTCGAACCCGGGACCTCGTCAGCCGCAGTCAAACATGCTTACTAGACCAACGAGCAGTCAAGTCGTATATAATAAAGCCTAATTCAGAGAACACTTCGTTCGTGTTCTTCATGCGATAGTAGTGTCATCTCAATACATGACGTACATAACCCAATGGTTATGTACGGAAAGCAAAGACCGCCACAGTAGCAATAACCGATTTTTTAACTGGGGGCTTACTACTGTCCCTAAAGCGGTATTAGCCACTGCGCCAGGGAGGTCTTCACTGTACTGTGAAATGAAAAAATCTTCATTTCACAGCTTACTGCTGGACATAGGTCTCTTGCAAAGATTTCCACAAGCCGCAGTCTTACGTCGCTGCCATCCAGCGGCTGCAACTCGTCTGATGTCGTCCGTCCGAGTTTGAGTCTGCCAACGCTGCGCTTTCAGTGCGAGGTCGCCATTCCAGCACTTATGGGGCCCAAATCTTATAGGTCCATAAACGACGGAAAATTAAGTCTAACCGAGTAGGTATTATTCCCTGATTTCATGCTTTCTAACAAAATCCTTTATTTTTTTAAATTACAGAATAGACTTGCGCTTGACGACAATTATTATGCTTAATACAAAGCACTGCGGTCTAGGTTAGAGCGCGCTTGCCTAAAAGATGCCTATTCTCTAGGTACTCAAGTCACATCCTTCAATCCAAATTCAAATTCAATTCAAAATTCAAAATGATTTTTATTCAAATAAATTTTTACAAGTACTTTTGAATCGCCAAGTGAATCTACCACTGGTTCGGAATGCCATTCCTACCGAGAAGAACCAGCAAGAAACTCGGCGGTTGCTCTTTTGAAAAAAATAGTATCAGAAACGTAGAGTAGAGCAAACTGAACCGTTTCGTTTGAGCAAACTGGACGTCTACCACTTATGGCGGCCAACGCTGACGGTTTCTTGCCGTTCTGTGGTAGAAGGAGAAATAAGAAGGCTCAAAAGCGCTGGAACCCAGAGTCGTAAAGCCAGTTAATAAAAAAAAGAGGAACAAGGTTGGGGAGGATCTATGAACAATTCAAGTTTTAAAACGCCGCATCCATAAAATTGATTATTTTTCGCGTGTCGCATCGTGACCGTTGCAATATACATTTTAAATCGCTGTGAGGTTAAAGTCAAAAGCTCTATTTATTGTCCGCTTGCAGCATGACCCAAATCCCAGGGCGCAAAACAAGATACACCTTTATACAAGATTTTTTTTTCTTATCTTTAATTCTTTATTGATAAAGATAATAATATGCGCCGAATTGAAAACCTCCTTTTTAGGAAGTCGGTTAAAAATAGATGATGCACGCCTCCATCCGCGTGGAATCTTTTTTGGATTCCAACAGGAACTCTTTAATTTTTCGGGATAAATGCCTTTTTAATTCCCCGTTATTCAACCTAGCCCTGTGCTGAATTTCGTCAAAATCGGTTGAAAATATGGGCCTGGAAAGCGTAACAGACAGACGGATAGACACACTTTCGCATTTATAATAATACTAGACTAGATGATGCCCACGACTTCGTCCACGTGGGTTAAAGATTTTTGATTCCCGCAGAAACTTCCTAACTCCGGGCTAGTACTTAAAAATTCTAATCAGAAAACCCCAATACTTAATTAATTCTCTGGACCTGGTCGGGAGCAATCGAACATGCTAAACACTAGACCAACGAGGCAGTTACTTAGTAATCTAAAGTAGACACTCAAATAAATGTCATTCCGAACCAGTGGTAGAACCAGAACCAGTCTTTTCAAAGTCTACTTGAATATAAATTGTATTAGTATTTATTTGTATAATAACCTATACTTACATAGTTCGGGAAAAGAACCATTGACATCTTGCCGGAAAGCCAACTATGCACCCCTGAGCAAGGGGAGCCAAAATTAGCGTTAAGTGCAATCACAATTTTTTTTTATCCACTCCAAGTCAGCCCTTGACTGCGATCTCACCTGATGGTAAGTGATGATGCAGTCTAAGATGGTAGCGGGCTAACCTGTTAGAGGCATGGCAGTTATATTAAACCCATACCCCTATTCGGTTTCGACACGGCATCGTACCAGAACGCTAAATCGCTTGGCGGTACGTCTTTGCCGGAAGGGTGGTAACTAGCCACAGCCGAAGCCTCCCACCAGGCTAAAATGCTAAGAAATTCAATCAAAACAAAGGTGATGGATGACCAGCCACAAATATATCAGTGTACCGTAGCGCTCCATATAACGATTGATTGCTGTACCGAAATTGATGATTTTATTTTATTTTTATTTTTATTTTATTTTATTTAGACAACATACCCGAAGAGACCTTACAGTTGTCCAATGCGTCTCTCCGGGCTACAGATAGAGTGACAATAAACAAAAAACTTAATTATTACAACTTACAACTAACAAAATACAGAAAAACACATAATTTGGTACACAGATCACAAAAACAAGGTAATTAAAATAAGGCTGCACTACTACTTAAGAAATATTAAAAGTTAAATTAGTTATATTTATACTTTTAATTTTTTTTGCGCTGTGAGTGCTGAACGCGTAATACGGTAGAGTTCCAAATTTAAACTATTTGGGCCAAAGAACATTATAACAACCAAATTCAAACTTATGATAATATATTGTAATGAAAATACATACATTCTTTACTGGCCTAGGCCGGGAAGTTTAACTTTCGAACTCATTTACAGGGTATGAAATGTGCACATTTCATATACTACATACATTACATACATTTCACATACTTCTCAATAAATATAAATGATAAATGATTCACAAATGAAAGCAATTAAAATTTTTGTCGACCGCGCACGGGAGTCAATTTTTTAAGAGCATCTGCGATTAGCCACACGTAGAGTGTGAAATTGTGTATAGGTATACTACTTTTAACTGCCTCGTTGGTCTAGTGGTTAGCATGTTCGACTGCGGCCGACGAGGTCCCGGGTTCGAGTTCCGAGTCGGGCCATAATTAAGTATTGGGTTTTTCTGACTAGAAAGTCTCAGTACTAGCCCGGAGTTAGGAAGTTGGTGGTGTTTCACCCTAGGAGAGTACGTTAAGCCGTTGGTCCCGATTATTATCACTGACATGATAATAGTCGTTAAAGCCCGCCAACCCGCATTGGAGCAGCGTGGTGGGGCTAAGCTCTATAAATACAGCATTTAGAAACCAAAAAAAATGTATAAGAATTGTATCTATGCAATGCTTACTATCTTCAAACTTGAATCTGCATTATTTTGTTTTCAAAAACCTCAATTTATTTCTAAGTACATACTCACAACCATACACAAGCAAACGATACAAAAATAACATTTCGTTGCCTCATCAAAGACAGTCTCTTTAGTAAAAACTGTATCGTCATAAAAACCTACAATAAATTACCGAATAAACTAAAAGAACTGAATTATTATTTAAAAAAGAACTTTTCAAATATCTCTTAGATCATTGTTTTTATTCGGTACAAGAATTCTTCAATTCTTAAATAAGAATATTATACTAATTCAGTATTTGGACGTCGGTAACGATAAAATATGCTTGTGCCTATTAACCTTAAGTAGGTATAAGATCTTGTATGTACCATATTTTACCAAATAAATATTTACTTTACTTTACTTTACTTTCCCTTCTTCCTATGAGAGTGGAGGCCTGTGCCCAGCAGTGGGACGTTAATGGCCTGTAGTGGTGGAAACCACTTTTAAGGTCTTGCCCCATTATAAATGCACGGCGCGAAACGGTACGTACAAATATTGTAGCAGCAAATATTGTTTGTATGAGTTTGTATGGAGCTGGGCTGGCTGCATATAATTGTACTAAGAATACTTGCCGCTACGTGTCACGCCGCGCCGTGCCTCTGTAGTGTGGTTAGACCTTCATTGGCCGCATTAGCAAAATTAGTTTATGCACAAATGCAACCTAACGCTGACTAAAGCCGAATGTGAACACCAATCAAATACAGACCTTATTACTTGAATTTAAGATTTTAAACACAAGAACAACAAAGACATCTATCTGACATGCACGGATCCCAAACTTGGCGCGTAGGCAACAACCAATTACCGCCAGGACGCTCTATTATTGACTAAGATTCGCACCATTAAAAAAAAACTGCGCAGGTACATCAGCATAACTTTTTTTATTAAAGTACTAGTAATAGGTATAATAATAATGACCTTTACATAAACCAAACATAATTTATATCATCGATAGGTAGACTTCGTCTAACCCACGTCTAACCATTAGATACGTTTAATTAAATTTTAATCACCGAACTCGCATAATTACATGTAGATTAGTAATTTGTTAAAGATTTTAAGCTAATTAATACTACACATTAGCTCCAGATCGCCTGGCAGCTAGTGTAATATAAGATTACCAACTCCTTATTAATAGTAATTACATGGAAATTGAAGCAACTATGTATTTAAACACCACTTCGATTTTTATTATATGGCTCAGTTATATGTTACTTGAAACATAATACATATTTTATTTTTTACTAGATGACTAGTTTATGCACTTACTAAACTTAACTACACTTGGTATAAGTTTTTAACTTCTGCGGGAACTTCTTAAATTTCCGGGATAAAAAGTAGCCTATGTCACTCTCCAGGTCCTCAACTATACTCATGCAAAAAATCAGGTCGATCCGTTGCTCTGTTGCGGCGCAATTGAAGGACAATAACACTGTTGCATTTATAATATTATAATATATTTATAATATACGATGCTCGTGATTTCGTCCGCGTAAATTGGTGGGTTTTTCGATTCCCGCGGGATTTTCCGGAGAGTATAAGGCTAACAAAATTTTGCCAGGGTCGACATATAACGTAACTTCTTAAGTATAGATTACTCAAATAAGATTCTTTCATAAACATTATCGCCTAATGCACTGCTTCCAATCGGGGTACATACTATAATTTATGCTATAATATTTTAATATTGTTGACGTTCGTGTTTTAGAATTAAAATCCTTAATTTAGGGACGACAAGGTTCGTGACGTAAAACTGTCATTTTGAAATAATACTACTTTGAACGCTGATAGGAACCCCCATCCCGACAATATAGTAACGTAGTACACTATCGAAGATTTATTCAACACCAAACGGAAGGCATTAGCATGAAGTTAGCTATTAAATTAACCGCTGCATTCGTACTAGATGATATCTACCGGATACGATCGGATAGGAACGGGATATAATATGATTTGTTTGCGATATGTGCTGAAGAGTGGTCGTGTTACAGTGACTTGTATCTACTGTTACGACCCTAGTACACATTGGCCAAACGTGTTAGGCGAGTACGCCAACCGGGCTTGTTTGTACACGGTTTCAGTGTCAGTTGGTGCATATTATTACCTTCGAATTATTCGAAGGAAACACTGGTGATCCACTAAATTATTATTTATTCCTTACTAGATGATGCCCTCTACTTCGTCCGCGTGGATTAAGTTTTTTAGTTTAGCGGGAAATACTTAATTATCCGGGATGAAAAGTAGCCTATGTCCTTGCCCGGGATACTAACTATCTCCATACAAAATTTCATCAAAATAGGTTGAACAGATGGACCGTGAAAGCGTAGCAGACAGACACACACACAGACACACTTTCGCATTTATAATATTAGTATATAGATATTAGTATAGAAGTATAGATTCCTTAATTAATGTCACAGACACGGTTGCCATCTTGAAATTCCACCTCGATCCTCCTCCAAGCGTTCCAACAGTGTTGTCACTCTCGAAAGCCATAGAGGCAGTAAGGATATGTTATTGTTCAGCCTAACAGTAGTCACAAAGTTCTGACAGATTAGTAAAATTAAGCCATAACTATGCTTCAACTAGTGTTCGCCCGCGGCTTCGCTTTAGTGGGACTTTTGATTAATCCCTTGTGTTCTTGAAGGCAACCCTTGTCGAAAATTTTCAGCCTTATACTTAAGTCCGAGATAACCGAGTAACAATGACACAACAATGTAACGCTGAGTTGCACGAAACAATTTAAAAAAAAATCTTCATACAATTCCTGCGATTTAGTAAAATAGTATTGACTGTTACATTGTTTTTGGTTTGTTGTCTCACTTATCGCTCTCTATATTTTATATTATGTATCGTATAAAGTAGCTGGCTTATTACCATCGAAGTTGGCTGTACTATAATTTATATACTTATTTATACTTATTTTTAACCGACTTCCAAAAAAGGAGGAGGTTCTCAATTCGGCGCGTATTTTTTTGATTAAATGTATGTTACCGCATATCTCCGTGGTTTCTAAGCCGATTTAAAAAATGTTTTTTTCAGTCCTTAGAGGAAGCTTTTGAGGTGGTCCCATAAAAAATTATGACTCCAAATCCTCCAACCCTGACACTATATGTTGAAGTCGGGCGGGTATAACAAGGATATGCAAAGTTGACGCATCATGGCTCGCCCGACTTCAACATAATGGGTAAAAATCAAAATTGTTTTTTACTTTACGTTGGAAGTTGGTTTTTTGGAAATAATTTTTTTGATTAAACTGTTAAAAAGCGAAAGTCAGATTGAATACAAAAAACATTGATTATGATTTCATAAAAATTAATATGTAACCACTAACCGAAGTAGGTACATAGTCATACAAAATTTAAATAATATTATTTACAAATTACAATGTCGTAGCTTCAGAATATATAAATTTAAAAAAAACACGTACTCAAGTACTGGCCGAAATTCGGTCGGGATTAACATGGAAAAAAGCCGATCTTGCCAAAATTTTGTGTTTCAACCATTGAGTTTCCAAACATTACAACCAACACCTTGCAACGGCGCATTGCCCTTTCGTCCAAAGCAACGTGCAATCAGAGCAACGCGAATCGATTTTTAAAAACTTATAACCCATAAATTAAATGTCCATAAACATAGCCCGCGGAGTGCGATGTAATGTATCGTAATCGAAACTTCGTCGATACATTTAAATCGATTTTGGCTCAAAACTCGATATTAACCTTAATGAGTCTTGATCACCGTACCACAGAGACGGTCAATTTGGTATTTGCCGCTTGTGCTTTGTGAGTCTCTGCCTAGAAAAATATGTAATTGTATTTCAAATTATTTCTGGTAAGTATAAAGTCACACAAACTTATCTTATTTTATTTTTATTTATTTATTTTTCGTATAAACTAGCGACGCTAACACCGGATCACCGGATCTCATACGTCGTATGTTCGATACCCTAAACGTATGAGAATGGATACACGAAATTGAGCTCTAATTCAATTCTGTTATGGTTTATTTTACTCTGAAGCCGAGTTTTAACGATTTGATCGGCAATCCTTACATGATTGCACCTCAGATATGTTTCACGCACTTTCATGTACTTAACTCGCGAAATTTTTTTAATCATTCAATAACTATTAATATTTACATCCAAATATAATACCTACAGTGGACCCAATTTTGAAAATAATAAAGGATTAGAATTAGGTAGAATCCTCTTCCTAGAATCCTCTTGAGTATCAATACTCAATGGGTACTCAATTTATATAATACATGTAGGACACACAAAAGTCTCTTATGTTACGTGTTGTTTTGACTCTACCACTGGTTCGGAAAACAGATCAGTATCAGAAAATGGTTATAGAGCTTATTTTCATAAAGAACCTAGGCACGCCGAAATAAAATAAATATTAAACATAAAATTAGTCAAATTATATTATAATAATAATTAAATACATTTTCAAGCCTTAGTTTAAAAAACAATAAATCAAATCAAATATTTTTTGTTCAACTAGACTTTTATTATGTGCTTTTGAATAGCAGTCTACCACTGCGGTTCGGCATTCCGAAAATATTTTTACTGTGAAATGAACAAATTTTGATTTTGTTTGTACCATCTAATCATTAGATTCCAATGCATTGCATTGCATTTGGCATTTTCCTGATTACAATTCCTACTGTACCCAATTGAAGCATTCTTTAGTTTTTTTTAATAACACTTGGGTTGTAAGTGGAGCGTACCAGTCACCTTTTCACCGCGCACCGGCCTTCGCCACAAAAATCTGTATCGATCGTATAATTCATAAAATTATGACGCGCGATACGAGGTACAGCGATTTTGCATCGCTCATTATGTACTCGTATGGGGGCGCTCTTTAATTTCAATTAGGTTCGGTATGTACAGTTCGATCACAAAAATGCTCAAGATAGCGTAACTTCGTAAGTCTGTTTACTCTACATCAAGCCCAAGTTCGGTCGTGCATGGAGTACTGCAGTCACTTAAATGATAGCTCTCCTAAGTATCAACTGGCGGCTCTTGACGCCGTAGATCGTCGAGATAGGAGATCGATTGGCGAAGATCCACCTTTTCTGGCGAAACTCCAAACTTTGGAGCACCGCTGTAAGGTAGCCATGCGGTATTCTATAGGATATATTTCAGTGAGTGTGCTCAGGAGCTTTTCGATCTTGTACCTCCTTCACCTTTCTACCATCGTACCGCAAGACGCCGTGAGAGTTTCCACCCCTATGTCGTCAACGTTCCACCCACACGCACGAAGCGCTTTGCGTCTTCATTCCTTATTCGCATGGCTAGGGTCTGGAACAAAACAAAAACTGTGTTCTCTCCCAATTACAATCCGGGTATCTTTAAATCAAGAGTAAATAGGTTTCTTCTAGGCAAGGGCGTCCCATCTTAGGTCGCATCATCATTTCCCATCAGGTGTGATTGTGGTCAAGCGTAAACCTATAATGAATTTTAAAAAAAAAACTTCAAGGCAAGCCGTCCCATCTTACGCCGCATCATCACTTCCCATTAGATGTGAACTCTTTAATTTTCCAAGATAAAAAGTAGCTTATTTTACTCTCCAGGTCCTCATCTATACCCATGTAATAACCCTGTGCGTTCCGCAGTCGGGTAAAAACACGTCGATCCGTAGCTCTGTTACGGCGTGATTTAAGGACAAACAAACACAATTGCGCATTTATAATATTAGTATGATGCTTTCAAGGTATCTCCTTGCAATATAATATTGTTATCTAGATATTTTCTTTAGACTTTTTTTTAATGAAAGTGCAAAAAAGAGCAGCCTGTACATTATATACCCGCAACCACGTACACGGTAGGTGTTGCGATCACGTTCCGAAATCGCATCAAAATTATAAAGAAGTTAAGTGAAATTCGTAAACCGTAATGGCGGCCAAAGATGGCGGCGGGCTTAATGACAGCTGTCAGCGACAAGTGCGGAATTTTCGGTGAATTATATCGGGACTTGATAACTATATATTATGCGCCGGCGCAACATAGTTTATATAGGGCGATGAAATAACAGCTTTGAGAATGGGAGCGCGGTTCGTGATTTGAATTGGTATTATAAAAGATTGGAAAAGTTACCTTCATTTAAAGGTCACAGTAGTTTTTTTTGAGACCATCTCTACTAATACTATTATTATAAATGCGAAAATTTCGATGGATGGATGGATGTTTGTTACTCACGCCAGAATGGCAGAACGGATCTGGATGAAATTTGACACAGAGATAGATAGATAGTCTGGAATAACAAATAGTCTACTTTTTATCTTAGTGAATTAAAAAGTTCCCGCAGGAACCAGAACACCTCAATCCACGCGGACGAAGTCGCGGGCATCAGCTAGAAAAAGGCTGAAACCGGCAAGCGGCGGAAGTATGCCTCTCTCATAGAGAGTTACATATTTGTTCCGTTTGCCGTGGTCCGTGGAGTCCCTGGGGCCATGGAGTCTTAGTACCAAAAATTTTTTACGAGATATTTCACCGCGGCTAATTGCCTCATCTGGTGACAGAAGGGCTGGCTCTTTTTTTGCGCAAAGGATCAGCGGGGCTGTCTAGCGCAGAAATGCAGCCAGCATTCTTGCCACCATTCCACGCGGGCATGATTTATCTAGTAATTAGGTTAGGCTAGCTAGCATTAAGTTCTATTGTATTATTTTCAATAAATGTATTGAAGCCAAAAAAAAAAGCTAGAAATAAATAAATAAACAACGACGATTGCGACGATGATTATTCCTTTGGCTACACGTTACATATCAGATCACATAGTTACTAAAATTCTACATCGATGGGATCAATGCCCAGCCCATCGTTACATCGTTGTATTTTAAAATACAACGATGTAACGCAATAAAGGCTTACAAATAAGGCAATATTTATCACTGCTGAAATTTGAGCTAATTTGAAATTAACTCTTGATTGAAATCAACGTACCAATAAGACTAGCACTAGTTAAACCAATATGGTGTGCCATCCAATCAGAGCTAATTGCAATCCAATGCAATGGTAATCAACTTACTTGCAATTTCTGGTATGAAATTATACTAATAACAAATCAGTTGGTTTATTGGTTTGTTAGTCTGTGCTTTAATCACGCTGCAACAGAGCAACGGATCGTTATGATTTTTTACATTGCAACTATTATAAACTTGCCTTAAAAGTATGCTCCTGAAAAATGCTTATTATAACGTTGAGGATTATGTAAATGATAAAAGAGTATGGATTTGACTCGCTCCAGCTATGCTCAGGACTGGCGGTTACTTTTGTAGGTATCTTCAAATATAATTGTATATAAATTGTTGTTTCAAAAGAAAAATTACCTAGTTTCTTGCTAGTTCTTCTCGGTAGGAACGTCATTCCGAACCAATTGTAGATTCACTCGACTCCCCAAAAGCACTTTTTAAAAGTCTACTTGAAGCAAAAATATTGATTTCATTTGAATGAGTATAGTTGACCTGCATATTGACACATGCTATTTTTTATCCCTGAAAATTAAGGAGCTCCCGCGGGAATTAATTAAAATATTACATGCCGACGAAGTCGCGGGCATCAGCTATACACAGTAGGCAAACATCCGCTACTGTCTATTAACGTCCCACAGCTGGGCACAGGCTTCCAGTCTCATAGGAGTGGGAATTAGAGCTAAGACCCGCCACGCTGCTCCAATGCGGGTTGGCGGGCTTTAACGACTATTATCATGTTAGTGATAATAGCCGGGACCGACGGCGTAACGTGCTCTCCGAGTCACGGGGGTGACTCATCGCCGACTTCCAACTCCGGGCTGGCACTGAGAATTTCTTAATTGAAAACCCCAATACCTAACAATTTTTATGCCCGACCGGGAATCGAACCCTGGACCTCGTGATCCGCAGTTGACTATGCTAACCGCTATACCAACGAGGCAAACATGACAACTATAAAATATCTGAATTAGCAACGGCACGTATAAGTTGTACTATAAAGGCTTAAAACGAGTTACGATCGAGTAAATCAACCACTCCATTTACGGTTAATGAAACAAAAGCGTCATGCGTATGATCCTTTTTTATCAGAAACAAAATAACTTATACTCATTGAGTATTTTCGAGCACTCGATACGGTCATAAAGACCTATAAATATAGCGATACAACTTTTTATCTGCACCTAATATTAAGATCTGGAAATCAAACTGAACTTTAACATCTTCGAAATAAAGATCATTTGTTATGATTTTGGTAAAGATGGTAGTAAAGGGTAGGTTGCTACAAAAGTAGTCAATGTCGTTTCTTTGGCTGTGTACTAAATATATGTACATCGATCCGTTACGTATGTCCGAATTTATTTGGACGATCGAAGTCGTGAGATTTTAAGGGCATTGTTGCAAGTCGTTGCTTCGGTTCTCTTATACGATAGGTATCTGAATGTTGTAAGCAATAATATATTTGACTAATAAATCCAGATTTGAAACTGTCCCACACATGAAATTTCGTTAATAAAATTGCAAAATACTGTTGCTTTGGTTCAAATCTTACTGAAAATTTTAGTATCTCTTGAAATCTTTAATAACCAGTTCAAATTTAATTTTATTAAAATAAATGAGGTATAATTTGTAAAATATTATAATTTTCTTTAAGTTCGTAAGTCTGTTAATCATGAGGTTGTTTTTAAGACCTTATGATACGGACTACTGAGATTTTTTAAAATTCGACTATGAGATTGCCCACGGACTGGGATCTCACCTGATGGTAAGTAAAGATGCAGTCTAAGATGGTATAGCGTGCTAACCTGTAAGGGGTGCGGCAGTTATATTAAACCCATATCTTGTTTGGCTTGAACTCAGAAATTCAAACCTAGGAAACCACGTGATCTTTAGCCCAATATACTAGTCCTTATACAATTGAGACTGCCAAGATACCATAGTAAGGCATATATAAATGACAATACAAAACAGCGCCTTGGTTGCAAAGAGCACAGACTTACTAAGGGCGCGGAATCCTATTGAAGAGATGATACCATCTTAGATTCAGGGCACTTACTGCCCGATAGCATTCCTTGGAGATTGACACAAAAGTAGGCGAAGCCGGGCACTCGGGCTATGTGATTGACGTACTACGTGTTAATGGTGTACGGAAAGTGTTTGTTTTGGATCCAAGGTGTTTTCTATAGATTAAATGGTTCTATTTTATTTGGTCCATCCAAGGGTGAGAACACACGGACATGTCCAAGATATACTCTTTTATTAACCGACTTCAAAAATAAAAAATTTTCAAAAAAAAAAATAAAAACCGACTTCAAAAACCACAAACACTAAAAAGTAAAAAATAATTTAATTTATTATGTATACAAGAGTTAATGTAGTTCTATAATAACATTTTTTGGAGTCGGTACCAATTAGCCGCATGAACCGTCTACCTACTCTTCATTATTGTTGACGTGACTCCACATTGGCACCGACTCCAAAAAATGTTATTATAGAACTACATTAACTCTTGTATACATAATAAATTAAATTATTTTTTACTTTTTAGTGTTTGTGGTTTTTGAAGTCGGTTTTTATTTTTTTTTTGAAAATTTTTTATTTCACAATTTTTAGTGGCCCCAATGTTTTAAAATACAGGATGTAACCAGAACGCTAGTAAAAACTTAGCGTTATTAAGAATAACGTCGTTTAATCGTTATTACTCGTCGACTTGTCTAACTTAGACAAGTCAAGTACAAAGTCCTTTCATATGATACCCCACTTGGTATAGTTATCCTACTTTGAAATTTCAAACCCCTGATTTTCCCCACTTTTTTAATTAAACTAAAAATAATTTTCAATTTTTTTGATTTCCATGATATTGGGCCTCTATTATATACAACTATTCCAAATTTCATGTCAATAGTTAATAGTTACTGAAATAATCGACTGTGACAGACGGAAAGAGAAAGTAATAAGGGTTCCATTTTTACCATTTTGGTACGGAACCCTAAAAAAAGAAAAGATATGCTATGCATGGTTAAAACATACTGTTTACAAAACTATCACACTGATCGCGAGCAATTTACTCTTATCCATTGAGGAGTTCCGTTCTCCATCTCCGGAGATATTCATCAGATCTTCACCAAATTAAAATGGGACCACCTCTGAAGTATGACCTACCAAACAAAAAAAGAATTATCAAAATCGGTTCATAATTGGCGGAGAAATCGCGTAACAAACATAAAAAAAAAAAAAAACATACGCGCCGAATTGAGAACCTCCTCCTTTTTTGGAAGTCGGTTAAAAAGGAGGTCATCAATTAGATACATGATATATCTGATATTATTGCAACTGCAAAATATTATGCAAATAATATGATACTTAATGTAAAAGGCCTTCCAAACAAATATACCAAATTTCGTAGGAGTATGTATGCAGCATGTGTCAGCGGGTGTCTCCGAAACAATAAATCGGATTGTGGTTTTTATTATTGGCTTATATTTACATCAGCTTAGGGAACAGTGCAAGTTTTATCAAAATCGGTTCAATAGCTTTCTAGAATATCACTAGTTTGTAGCGTGATCATATGAACGTCGTTTTATGAACGTAAGTTTCATGCGGAGATTTTGTCTTGTTGGAATACAAAGTGATGATTTTTATGGTGATAAAATAGTTCATTTCTATTTTATTCGGTCCATTGAAGGGGGAAAACATACTACAAATCGTGTTAAACAAGAAAGTTTTCATCAATCGCTTTTTTTTTTTTTTTTTTTATTTATAGGCTAGCGCTTGGCTACAATCACACTTGCATGCAAGAGGTGATGCAGCCTAAGGTGGAGCGCGCTTGCCTAGAAGATGCCTATTCACTCTTGATTTGAAGGTACCTATATTCAAAGAGGATGGGAAAACGGAAGCCGGAAGGGCATTCCATATCCTAGCGGTTCGAATTAGAAACGAGGAAGCAAATCGCTTCGTACGAGCCCGCGGAATTTCGACTGCGTAAGGGTGCAGACCTTGTCGATGCCTTGCGGTTCGATAATAAAAGTGACGGAGGAACCAGATCGAATAGTTCTTGAGCACACTCTAAACTCTGACTGGATAAAACGTCGTTCCCCTGAGGTACGGATGCTTTACGCAGTTGTACTATTCTTTCTGGTCAGTTATGTGTTTATGTAGGAGCTGCTTTTCATAAAAGAAGTTCAAACTCAAAGTATATTTATTCAAAATTGGTACATAAACTGCAGTACACCTTCGGAACGTCACGTTTTCAAAGTATAAGACGTGATGGCGATAATTAACTACGGTATTAAAACTAAAGCTACGAGGGTTCCAAACGCGCCCTGTTCTGAGAAGTGCGACTGATCGAATATAGCAACTATTATGAATTCTTTATAAGATATTACAATATGCGTTGCCCGTTGAGAAAACCTGTCTTCTATCTCCAAATATCTTCATCAGATCTTCAAATATTTTATGTGGGACCACCTTGAAGGCTTAGCCTATTTTATAGACGAAAATGTTTATATTTAGTAACACCATAAAAAGTTATGCATTGACTTAATAATATAAATTCACATAATGATGATATCAAACTAATTATAATATGGGTTCACACGATCACCCGCTCCTTTTTAAACTATACTAGACTTAATCTATGTTACTTCTTACTAATCTTACTAATATTTTATATACGAAAGTTTGGATGGATGTATGGATGTCGGTATGGATGTTTGTTATTCAATCACGCCCCAACGGCTGAACGGATCTGGCTGAAATTTGGCACAGAGATAGATTATAGTCTGGAATAGCACATAGGCTATTTATCCCGGAAAATTAAAGAGTTCCTGCGGGAATCAAAAAACCTCAAACCACGCAGACGAATTCGCGGGCATTCGCTACTAATATTATAAATGCGAAACTTGGGATGGATGGATGGATGGATGGATGAATGGATGAATGGATGTATGGATGGATGGATGTTTGTTACTCAAACTCAAAACGGCTGAATGGATCTGGACGAAATTTGGCATAGAAATAGATTATATTATTTTTTATAACAACTTTAAGTAACCGGAACCGGATGTTGACAGATTTTAATCAGTAATAATGTATTTCATATGTTTTATATTAAGGCTTTAATTGCTTGAGATAAATAAATAAAAAACAGGTAGAAAAGAGTTTATTAACCTTGTTTCAATAGAGCATATTATAAATTAAATCGAATTGATGGCTTATTGAAAAGGAAACTGTAAACTTACAGGCAACATTCAAGTTATGTGCCAGTTAAGAGTTGTAGCTAATTGTTCCTAGGCAATAAAACCTTATGGAGCTATAATCGGGCCATTAAAAGTACCTTATTAGTGCCTAGAATTTGTTTCAATACGTAAATGAGGTTTAATATTGAATACACGAACCTTTATTTAACACCAGCATTTAACTTTATTTGCATATTTTGCGGCTAAAAATGAAAACAATATTTTTTCAAGAAAAATTAATTTGCGCCTCAAAAATTAAATAATATATAATGAAGAATCTGCGATCTCACCTGATTGTAAGTGACGATGCAGACTAAGATGGTAGTGGGCTATCCTGTTAGGGGAATGCCAGTTAAAAGTAACTCATACCCCTAGTCGGTCTCTAGTAACATCGTACCGGAACGCTTAATCACTTGGCGGTTCGTCTTTGAAAGTAGGGTGGTAACTAACCACGGCCGAAGTCTCCCAGACCTCCCAGAGCTTTCCAGACCAGAGAAAATTCAGAAATTATAAATTTCCAAATTGACCCTGCCGGAACACTATAAGCATTTACTGCACATTGTAGAACCTGGAATTAATAACCCTGGACCTATTGAATAGGAGGTCCTTTGAAGGTGTAAATAATTAGGCTATCACCACACAAGTAAAACTTGATATCAAACTAATTTCAAGGGCCAAGAAGACTTCGTCCTTCGAATACTTACACGTCATCATTTCCGTAGGAAATTCAAACGAAACGACTCATCATTTAAAATAATACCAAAATAAATTGCGGTGATAATCGCCGTTATGGTAGTGGGTATAATAAAAACAAATTATGCAATGCGAGTGGCACCAAAAAGTCGAACAAGTAAACGAGACAAGAGCATAACTCTCTGAAAGCGCCCATCATCTTGTCGGTCTCATTTTGAGTTGCATTTAGCTTGGTCGCAAACGCTCCGGTCTGATTACGATCGGTGAAAATAAAAAAAGTATCCTAACTGATAATACAGGAATAAGGACACACACTCACATACACACCACCCACTCACTAACGCAAACAAAACACACACACACATTACACACACACACACAAAAAACTAATGTATAAGTTGCATATTTATTTTTTAAGTTTTTTCTAGACAATTTTTATTTATGTTACCTACGGAAGGAAGTAATTTCCGCGATACAGGGAATCCTAGTGTGGAAATCACTGTCCCACTTACTGTTGTAATTACTTGGTTACTTGTGATCTTTATTTGAATAAATCTTTGAAATCTCTTTGAAATCTTTGAAATAATACAGGAATGAATTCCCGCTATTTTGCGACGTCTTAACCGGTGCTATATTTGAATCAAAAAGTAAAAGTAAAGTAAATTAAAATATTCTTTATTGTACACAAAGAAATGAAAATACAAAACAATCGTATTAATGGATACGGCACAACAGGCGGCCTTATCGCTTAAACAGCGATCTCTTCCAGGCAACTTTAGGGCAGAAGAATCTTATTCTATACTTATTAATTTTTTAATTAATTTTTAATAATATAGTTTCATCGTTTTCCTTGAAAACTTTAATTTTCCTGTGACAGTAGGAAGATGATAGGTAGAATGGTCTACTATAAATTATAGAGGTCACATGCTAAATAATACTTGCTTACTTCCTTCGGCGCTGCAACCCTTTGTGAGTCTTGGTCTCTTCAAATATTTTTCTCCACCCGGCTCTATCCTTGGCCTCCTACATGCTAAATAATACTTATTTTAAATGTATTATATGTATACTCAACCAATTATAACCGTCGTTCAACTCACAGAAAATAGGAATCCGATGGTAGGTACAACCGAAGGTTCGTTCTTGTGGGCGTCTGCCAAGGCCGTGTTTTCCGGTGCGAGGTCGCCTTTTCAGCGCCTAGGGGTCAACGAAATAAATCAGTCATTACGAAGACGTTGCAGTAGTAATTAATCTGGATTTACCGGCTCCGTTTATGTGTGTGGCCAATTTTATAAATATTTCTCAGGTTGATCGCAGATAGCCTGTCCCTTAAGGTCGAAAGTCCATAATTTGATCGTTACGAATCGAAATATGATCCTATAGCCTTTTCAATAGTCTCTTAAATAACATGAGACTTCTTTAAAACGTGTGCATGTTAAGATTCGGAAATAATTAATTGTATTCGCTTCTGTGCCTTTTTTTCGAAATGAAGCTATAACATTTTTTTAAACCGGTACTTTATTCTCGACGTCTTCTTAATCCTTCCTTTAGACATTGAGATATACTGGTAGGCCTTAGAGATATACCTTTTGATAATCGTACTAAAATATAAAGCTTATCGCTTAGCAGCGATCTCTGCCAGGCAACCTCAGGATTAGGAGAAGTTAAGGTTAGGTAATCATACTTACTAATATTAGGTATAAATGCGAAATTTTGGATGGATGGATGGATGTTTGTTACTCAATCACGGCTGAACGGATCTGCATGATATTTGGCACAGAGATAGTTTAGTCTAGATTAGCACATAGGCTACTATATATCCCTAAAAGTTAAGGAGTTCCCGCGGGAATCAAAAAAACCTCAATCCACGCGGACAAAGTCGCGGAGATCAGTTAGTCCACCATATACGTAAGAAATTACCACCTGTACTACATATCACCTCTCTGGCTTATAAGAACATCCTTATTGTCAAGTTGCTTATTATAATAATGTTATGATCAATAAACAAGAGAAAATTTTCTCTCGGATAGCCCGCTTATTTGCCCACAGCTTTAAGTATAGTCATTGGCAGAAATTTACACCCCAGATTAAACAAATAACTTGGCAAAGGTCATATTTTTGTAGCACAAAAATTATAATCTAAATAAGTTAAGTATAAGTAGGTACAAGCATATTCTATGACAGAATTCAGCATATTCTTTGCATATTCTATGCATATTCTATGCATATTCTATGCATATTCTAAGCATATTCTATGACAGAATAATATGCTTGTACTTATACTAAAATAGATGATGCTCGCGATTTCGTCTGCGTGGATTAACGTATATTATTGATTCTAGCCGACACTCTTTAATTTTCCGGGATAAAAAGTAGCCTGTGTCTTTCCCCGGGGTACAAACTTTCCCTATACCAAATTTAATCAAAATCAGTTGAACAGATGGGCCATGGAGCGTAGCAGACAGGCAGGCAGACAAGCTTTCGCATTTATTAGTATGGAATGGAGTCACTGAAGCGAAGCCTCCACAGTCATAGTTCCTTTTTTTTAAATATACGGCAAGCATGGTCTGTCCATGCCTGCCTCGTTGGTCTAGCGGATAGCATAGTCGACTGCGGATCACGAGGTCCTGGGTTCGATTCCCGGTCGGGCATTAAAATTGTTAGGTATTGGGTTTTTCAATTAAGAAATTCTCAGTGTCAGCCTGGAGTTGGAAGTTGGAGGTGTTTCACCCCCGTGCCTCGGAGAGCACGTTAAGCCGTCGGTCCCGGTTATTATCACTAACATGATAATAGTCGTTAAAGCCCGCCAACCCGCATTGGAGCAGCGTGGTGGGTCTAAGCTCTAATTCCCTCTCTCCTATGAGAGTGGAGGCCTGTGCCCAGCCGTGGGACGTTAATAGGCTGTAGTGGTGGTGGTGGTGGTCTGTCGATTGCCACTTTAAGTTGCTGATGGATTGGGGTATATCAAAACTATAACAGACTATAACTTTAACTATTGTTCTCCTGTGAATTTCCTCATTTATGATCTTTCAGTCAATCAGTAATATAGACTACCTCTCCATATCTCGCTGAATAACTTAGAAGTAATGCACTCTAACTTAATGTGTGTGTGTCACACATATATACATGAGCTTAGGCTAGATAAGCTATCTAATATCTATATTAAAATCAATGTTTATAGCACGGTGTCTTATTTGGCCCGTGAGAAAAATCGAATCGTGAATTTGTGGATTTCTCGATAGTGGAATCGAATCGGATCCCGTTTTGTAACGATCAATCTGTTTATCATCGAATTATTCATAAAACCAGTGAGAATTCGAGATCTCGATTGGTCACGATCGATTTAGAAAATCTAAAATTGCCCTATGGGTTCAAATGCGAAAATAAAGATATCGGCTCGAGTTGATTAATTTAATCGAGTTATTAAAAATCGATTATCTCATGGCTCTTTGATGGACAAGAGTTGAATCATTTTTGTTTGATCGCTTCTTTCATTAGCTTTAATTTCACTCTGATTGCTTTTGTCTTTATAAATTAAGAGAGTGATTTAGGAAAGGCTATTATAAATTTAAGAGTACATGCAATTAAAGAACCTTGGAATATTAATTTTATGATTTATAACATTGTATGTAGATAATCGAGGCTGGTTGATGAAATTATATTTATAGCCTAACATTAGGTACATAATTATATCGCGAATCAAATTTACAGTAATCCATTATTTCAATAATAAATATAGAAATACAAACCAAACAATATACATACCTAAAAATCACAAAAATATATAAAAACATTCGCAAATAAAATACTCAATTCACTACATACTCATTTGAATACTATACTATAATATTATAAATGCGACAGTTTAGATGGATGTATGGATGTATGTTTGTTACTTAATCACGCCCCAACGACTGAACGGATCTGGATGAAATTTGGCACAGGGTTTGAAGCTAGGGTAGGCACTGGTAAGTCAGAATACCTATTTACTGACTGTCTTGATAAAAACTGAGCATAGAAGTATTTCCACTTGGGTAAGCAGTGCTTTTATACCTCTATGAACTGCACGCCACTGGGCACAGAGATAGATTATAGTCTGGAATAACATATCCCGGAAAATTAAAGAGTTCCCGTGTGAACCGAAAAACCTCAATCCACGCGGACGAAGTCGCGGGCATTAGCTAGTCGTTTATTAAGATGGGCTGTGAAAGCGTAGCAGACAGACAGACACACTTTTGCATTTATAATATTAGTATGAATGCATAGGCTATAAACAGATTCATGTGTTTCTGCTGTACTTTTTAAGTTTATTTGGATAGGTTTGTTTGTTTGTTTGTTGGTTTGTTTTACATTATTTATTGCAATGCAGAAAGGGGAACTTAACTCGATTGATGCTGAGCTAAGCTCAGTTGCGTCATTTATCATCAAAATAATATTTATTGGTCGAAAAAGCGATGATAATAATTTGAACCATATTTTTTTATTTCCTTGAGCTATAATTATGTCCTAATTTTGAGAAGGTAGTAGGTACCACAAATTGGCCTCATTTTGGATTAATTGAAGTTTATTTGAATGTAAACAAACTCATAAATTCCGAGTCGACGACCACCACCGTGGTTTAAATAAAATCGAATGTAATTGTAAAGTAATTACCTACTTGCTGCAATGCAAAATTATTTTTGAATATCGTTAAGGTGCACGCACACTACCCTATTTAAGTTTACTGGTAGGAAATCGTTTTTTTAATATTTAATTGTCAAATAACCTTACTTCAGTTTTTGTTTAAGCAGACAGATGTCAAAATGGTAAATTTATTTGTTAGTTTTTTTGACAGTTGAAAAATCAGCTCTTAATTATTATCAGCTGTTTCATTTTAACAAATAATAATTTATTGCTACTAAAATATGGGCTGTAGTGGTGGTGGCTATTAAAATATAGTCATTATAAACTATAGATAATATTAGTAACTACCTAAATATACTTTCTAATAATATCTACCTAAAATGCTAAGTAAATTTGATAAAATAAAGGCTAGGTGTACAGCTCGGATAGCTACTCTAAAAGGTTTCCACTTCAAAATTTTAAAATTCAATTGAAACAGCTAACTGAGTGTTACTCTCTAGAAATTATCTTATTATTTGTTCTGCGAATAAATCGCCCTTATGCGCGAAGCCTAACAGTTCAGTTGCATCAATTTTGCGCGATTTTTTCTCTTTTTTTAGATTTTTAATCTGGAGCAGCATGATATGGCGTACGAATTTCGTATTCCAATGAATTACTGATCATAATTACATCGTTGCGTCGACACTGTGGACCTCCATTATTGATGTTTTTTTATTTCCGAACAGTATTATATCTCAAATTATTCAGTCTACACCACTGATACAACAATCTGAAGATACCCTTAGGTTGTCGTAGTAGTCAACTGATAGATATTCACATGCTACTACACAAATAGCATTATTATTATAATATACCTACAGCTGTCACTCACATTGGTTAATTTAATTTTTTTTTTCTTTGTACCCACATATTGTTTTTTTTTTAATGTAAATTATTAATGTTAACGAATACCGGAGTCTTCTGCCACAGCGGTAACTTATACTCTTAAAAGAAGGCTCCACCCTTTTATGTGTTAAAAAAAGGTAGCTTATTATTTATTCCCTGCTGGGCATTGCCTGTTGACTGTTCACTTCCCACATTCCAAGTATTGCGATACCTAAAGTTTTAATTTTGACAGATGACAGGTGTACAGTAATAGTGAAAGACAAGAGTGAGACAGACTGAAGGAGTACTGTGCAAATGGCAGCGGTCAAAATTGTCCTTTAATTCAATTTTATCATTTAAATCTTTGATGCCGTTCCACAGGCTGAGGAGGTGGCCCTTTGACCACACTTAAGTTTGTAGGTATACGGTAGGTACATAAGTACGATAAGTAATTAATTTTTTAAGTTTAAGTTGGTCAATAAACATTTATTTATTTATTTAATTTAGATGAACCATAGAACTGCTTTAGCGTCTTCTTGCGAATCGCTTGATGCCGGGTCCTCCAGTTTACCAACGCTGCACTTTCCGGTGTAAGGTCGCTATTCCATCACTTTAAAACCCAGACAACTATTGAGTCTTTGAACTATGTGCCCCGGCTATTTCACTCCAGTTGCGCGTTGTTGAGCTATTTCAGTTACTCCAGTTCTAGGGATCTCCCGAATGATCTTGAGCATAGTATATCAATAGCATACAGACAGTAAATATTTCCTTGAACTCATAAAGCCAGAACCTTGGCTCTTGGAGGCTCTTTCAAAATCAATTTTCTTATTTATTCTGGATGTTAAAAGCAGGTATTGACTACCCATAACTTAGACGAAGGAATGTAGAATAGGGCTGCCACATAACATTCTTATGCATACCTGAGACTTTTGTTTTTTATGACGTACAATAATGCGTGCACAAAATCTTGTCAGCCAATGGAAATAAAATATAGTAATCGGATAGATGCAGGCGTTACTTTGCGGAAGTCCATCATAATGAAGGAACTAGAAGTTTAATTCGGTATAATCCGTGACAATAGGTCACGGATCTATCTATTCTACTATCTACTACTACTAGGTACTAGGTACTAGGTACTATCTATTCTATGCTTATAGCCCGCGATATTCAACACATTTCACTCCGATACCAGAGCATCTTCAGGAGATGTTGACTCGACAATGCACGATTATAAAGACAATTGTAAAGACAATCGTGCATTGGCGAGTCAACATCTCCTGAAGATACATAAGTAAGATAAGTAATCATCATCATTATGTGCGTTCTTCCAAATGAAGTTTGGCGGTCATTGCGAGATGAGCTTCTCCATTAAAGCTGCTTCTTTTAATTGAGTATTTGACAATAAGTCAAATCGTAACTTTTTTCAAACGTCAAAATGCGCGCTTAGCGAAACTTAACGAAATACTGAACTGTGTCGACATTGCAGTTTTGTATATGCTATAATAAAGAGATAATAATTTAAAATCTTAATTTAATCGACGTCTTCGGCTGCATTTAAAGGCAGTCAAAATCAGTTGACGTAACATAAAAAAAACACAAAAATCTTGCATTATTCATGAGCAAGATTTTCAAGTTTGTGTTCGTGAAAAAAATCATGCGCCAACCCTAAACATAAACAGAGTTTTTCTACGAAAATACTTACAAGAGATCTCGATAACCGAATTTTCAATTAAGTGTCATAATGGTTCTGTGGAAATTTATTATTTTGGCCCACAATTTGGGTACGTGCACTCGTTAATTAAGCTAAGTGGGCCCCAACGGGAATAATGAGTGGTGCATGGTGTAATAATGATACGGTGGTACACTGCAATCTGATGTTTGGAAGTCGTGTAGATGCTGCTTAATATGTGCATAGAATACTTGAATTTACATAATAACTTTGAAATTAATGAAATCTCTGATATAAAAAGGAAAGTTTTTAAACATTATATTTTCGGATTCCAGACCACTCCGGATTTTCCGGATTTAGACTACTGTATTCAAGCTTAATAGAAACCAGCCGGTTCCGTAAGCGATAGCTATGAGGTATAGTTCATCAGCTTATGCGTTATGACATTTACGCCCTCTGCTCCCTCACTCTCATTGTCAGGCGAAACGTTACGACACAGAAGAGGTAATCGGAACGCACGGCTATTGACTTGACGTATTTCTAAAGGGATGGCAATATAGGAATAGCACCACAAAGCTCGCAAATCTGAGTATCTTAATTTCTTTGGGGAAAAGTTTCAATGGTGATCCAACACGAATCCTCACTTTCAACCACTAGACCATGTACCTAAGTCACAACAAAAACTACAGTTAGAATCTAGACGTAAGATAATTGTATGGGTAAAGTACCTAAAATATGGCTAAAATAATTGGTTTAGTTTTACTCTTAAAAGTTTTAAATCTATACTATCTTACTAATATTATAAATGCGAAAGTTTGGATGTATGGATGTCGGTATGGATGTTTGTTACTCAATCACGCCCTAACAGCTGAACGGATCTGGATGAAATTTGGCACAGAGATAGATTATAGTCTGGAATAACACATAGGCTATCTTTTATCCCGAAAAATTAAAGAGTTCCCGCGGGAACCACAAAACCTCGATCCACGCGTACGAAGTCGCGGGCATCAGCTAGTAATATTATAAATGCGAAAGTTTGGATGGATCGATGTGTGTATGTATGGATGGATGTTTGTTACTCAATCACGCCGGAACGGCTGAACGGATCTGGATGAAATTTGGCATAGAGATAGAGTCTGGAATAACACATAGGCTCAATAGAACCGAAAAAGGTCAATACACGCGGAAGAAGTCGCGGGCATTAGCTAGTAGATTATAATTTATATGATAAATGTTTGATTGTTTACAACTTTAGGAAAAAATACACAATATTTTTATTCATTCCTTTGTTTGCATTCAACAATAAAATCATACATTTTATAAAGACGATAAAAATCGTAATAAAACAATACATATTAATTATTGTAATCAAGTATCAACCAATTGTTATTACATGTTTACAATGAAATATAATTAATTTTGCATATGTTTCATCGACAATTTGGCATATCTTACGAGGTTTAGCACCTACTGGAATGTTAAGGGTCAAATTTGACTGGATTTCTCTTACACCGAACAGTACTATATTTTATAAAATATACTTACCGATAAAAATAAATAAGTGATTAATATTAAACATTTTACATCACGATTTATTGTCAGGCTGGTTATCTATTGTTGCTTGTTTTACATTACAAGTCACGAAAAATTTAAAAGATAAAATATTTTCATAAATGTCAAAACTAGCTAAATTCCAAAGAATATTACTTGAAAAGTATAATATTAAATTGAAACTCGTCATTGCAGCCATCAAATTAGACTAGTTAAATACTGTGTAGTTTAGCGGCGCTCATCATCTTTCATTGGTAGGTACTTATTAAAAAAAAGATATATAGGTTTCGATCTGACAAACTATGTTTATTGCTGTCTGCAAATTGTTGTTTATTGGTGTGATAGGTGGAATTTTGGGGATTTTCATTTAAAAAACTGTCCTCATACCTTGTTAACGCATCTTCACCAATTCGCCTATAATTATCTCAATAAGGAACCGCCTCAAAACATTTTGATTAAAACGCCGTTTCAGTGTTAAAAACTGTGAGAAATTTACCATTTTACTTGCCCACCGCAATTATAATTTATGAATTATTTATTAAGTTAGCAACATTTTTAGTTGATAGCTTTAAGATATCTTCAAGATAACGCGATTTTTCACGTTTAAAATGTTGTTGTGCGACATTGTTATTTTTCATTTTTGGAAATTGACCAGATGCAGGAATTCTTAACAATTAATCTTGCACACCTCCTTATCCGGAGGTCGTGATGGTATGATGATTAAAGCACGTGCCTCGCAATGAAGTTGTAAGTTTAACTGCCATATACACTAATTTACTAGTTGACCCCCATTGCTTCGCATGGTTGTACCTATTCCACAGCTCACATAATATTATATTATCGTCCTAAAAGCATATTAACTATCTCTTGAAATTGCACCGAAAAGTTTATACACATTTATTTTACCAAAACCAAACCTGCATAGAAAAGGAATAATATTAAATAAATAAATAAATAAATATATCCTTAATTTACTGAGGGTTACATAGTTGTTACTTAATTTCTATTTTATTATAAGCACCCGTCGGTATCCGTTCTCAATCCCCAGTGTGTCTTCTGATATAGGCCTCATAAAAGGAATTATATTATGTAGTATTAAATGATATTTATTATGTTGAGAATGATTGAGTCACTGCTGAGATGATCCACCATCTATAAAAACTAAACATCAAAAAATTAAAATATGACTTTATTGATAAAATTGTTTAACTAAAATAAACAAATATTTTATACTAAAATCGAAATATTAAACTAACTATAAAATAAATTTAAACTAATTTCTTAAAGACTAACAAAAAAACTTAATCAACCACCTCTGGCTGCCCCTAGGCCAATCAAGCTTGCAGAATATTCCATAAAAAGTGTACTATGTAATCCAACTAACTTTACGTCATTAAAACCTGACAAAAAAATGATCATATTTAAAGTAATTAAGGGAGTAACATAGACAGTCATTTTCAGCACATACCTCAGACTATGTTAGCTATTGAAAGTATGCCAAGTTGGATTTTAGCGTGCGTTAAGGTGTTAAAATTACTTTAAAATCCATTTGGCTGAATTTTATTACTTTCCTCTGTTATTACTTAGTTCTCCGACCCATAGTGTAATTTTACATTAAATCGTAAGCTGTGGCAACCTCTAAGTGGGTTTGCAATAATGCATATTATATTATTATTATATTTAGCTTTATTTTTCCTGATATTGTGTTGTAACTTGTAACCTGTTGGATGTGCTAAAATAAATAAATTAAAATTAAATTTCCTTATTTCTTCTCATTTGGATAGATGTCTTTGCCACCTGATCGTGTTCTGCCAGTGTTCAACATTCACTTAGTAATTAAAACAGCAATAAATAATATCTACCGTGTAAAACCGGGCGCATGTCGTCACGTAGGGTCCCGCATATTTATAACAATATCGGATTTCAATTTACTGCTGTGTTTCACCGTGTTACATGGGAGACTGGTCTCATCGTCATGGTTTCTACGTCAAGAAAGACGGGTCTTCTAAGCCTATAAAACTGGGTGCTATTCAATGGCGTTTCTGTATCATACTAATATTATAAATGCGAAAGTGTGTTTGTTTGTAGGTTTGCTGGTTTGTCTTTCAATCACGCCCCAACGGAGCAAAGGTTTAGCATGAGCATAGTTGAGGACCTGGAGAGTGACAATACAAATATATTACACGGGAATAAAAAAAACTTAAACCACGCGGAAAAAGTCGCGGGCAACAGCTAGTTAACCCATGATGTTAAATCCCTATTGAGTTTGTTGTGAGCTCTTCTCAGATCAGGGCAGATGGATGTTTGTTACTCAATCACGCCAGAACGGTTGAACAGATCTGGATGCAATTTGGTACATAGACAGAGTAAGATCTGGAGTAACACATAGGCCACTTTTTACCCCGTAAAATGAAAGAATTTCCGCGGGAACCAAAAAACCTCAATCCACGCAGATGAAGTCGCGGGCATCAGATACCTAATAATCTATTAATTCCGATTTTTTCGCCGTACATTAACAACGGAAACGCACACTTACTATCTTTTAAAATTATTGTACTAACCGTGTTGGCAAGAAGTCCTATATAAATAAATTGGAAGATAAATCTTGACAGGACTAATTTCAATGCAGTTTGTTTTATTGGTACAGATATAATATTTTGTTATCCTTTTATTTGAATGCATTAACACCTGGTAACAAATAAATAAACATTTTAAAGAACACTTTTGGGGTTTTGGAACTTTTACTCAAATTCGTAATTTTTTTGAAATAGTGTGTTTTAAATGGATATAAAATGCGAAAGTTTAAACGGCTGAACGGTTCTGGATGTAATTTGGTACAGTGATAGATTGTATTCTAGAATAACACAGGCTACTTTTTGTTTCGGAAAATTAAAAGCTCCCGCGGGAATCAAAATCAATCAAGCGGACGAAGTCGCGGGCATCAGCTAGGAATAAATGAAACCAACCCTATGAAATGGTAGATTGTGTTTATGACGTCCCTATGCCTACTTAGGTGTTATATTTATATGAATCTTAGTAGATATAGTTAGTAGTTTTATGTTACTAAAACACATTATATACAATCATCTATATTTATTATAAATAAAAACTAACTAGCTGATACCCGCGACTTCGTCCGCGTGGAATGAGCTTTGCGTATGAAACGTTTTCGTTCGACCGTTTTTTCTCGGTCTTACATTGCAAATCCGACATAAAATAATATTGCGGCTATAAATTAAGAGGCTAGCTAGGAAGCTATCCTATCTTTCAAGATGGATTAAACTGCACACGGTGTGCAAATTTAATTTAAAATAGGTTAAGTAGTTTAGGAGTCCATCGCGGACAAACAACGTGACACGTGATTTATATATATTTAGATGTTGCTAAACGCAAAACTCGAGAACGGCTCTACCAAGTCGGCTAATTTTTTTCATATGTTCCTTCTTCCACGGAATGTTTTTATATATAAAAAATTGCTTTTAATTTTAATTTTTAATTTGGTACAGAGATAGTTTACATGCCGGGCAATGAGGTAGGCTACTTTTTATCCAGGAAAATTGAAGAGTTCCCGCGGGAATTAAAAAACCTCAAATGGATGTTTGTTACTCTTTCACGCCAGAACGGCCGAACGGATCTGGATGAAATTTGGCATAGAGATAGATCATAGTCTGGAATAACACAAAGGCTACTTTTTATCACGGCAAAATGTATGGTTATCGTGCTTTGTTTTTCACAGAACAAGGCATCGAAATGATTTTTTGCACAGTGGTAGTTTAGGGATCAGAAAATGACAAAGGCTACTTTTTATCCGGGAAAATTAAAGAGGAAACAAAAAACCTTAATCCACGCGGATGAAGTAGCGGGCATCAGCTAGTTACAAATAGAAACACAAAAATAATTATAAAGCTCACTGTATAATTACAAAAGATCTTATAATTACACCCTATCTTGTGCGAGTATTACAAATTACGGGTGCAATATAAAAAGGCCTGCAAATATCCGGGGGCGTGCGGGATCATAATGCGTGCGGTGTCGCGGGAAACACCTAGTGTTATTAGCGTGCAACCTGTGTAATAACAGAAGCTATTTCTTAGCTCATAAATTATTTTCGTCAGTGAACAAGGTCCACAGACTAGCCATAAGGCATTTATTATTTAACTGCCTCGTTGGTCTAGTGGTTAGCATGTTCGACTGCGGCCAGCGAGGTCCCGGGTTCGAGTCCTAGGCCGGGCCATAATTCAGTATTGTGTTTTTCTGACTATAAATTCTCAGAACTAGCCCGGAGTTAGAAAGTTGTCGGTGTTTCACCCCCTCGCCTCGGAGAGCACGTATATCCGTCGGTCGTGCGCCTGATTTCTCTACGGTCGTGTCGGATTTTCCGTTCCATCGGTATGAGAGTAAAGGAACGAAGAGTACACCTGTGTTTGCGTACACACTTGTACATGTGCTTGTGCACTATAGTATATCTCCCGCGTAGATGGCTAATCTCTCTGGATATTGGTCTGGAGGACATAAACTAATAAGGCATGAACCATTGTGTTCCAACTAGGCATTAATAATATTATCTAATTTAATGCTGCGTTCAGTATATTTAAACGTCGCGACAATGTTTAGCTTAATAATGTAGCCTGTTTTTCTCGTACCTTCTGTTCCAATTCCATAATCTTTGCTCCAATCCTGATTGTACGCACAAATTGATCTTACGGGCGCGGTATTATTGATATCCACATGGGAGGTGCCAATTTATTCGCCTTTAATTGGACGCAAATGGCCTCGCGCGACGCCGCCTGACCTATCTCACGGTGTATTATATTCAAGTAGGTTATTGTCTTCTAGGCGAGCGCGTTTCAATCTAGACCTCATCATTGCTTTGGACTAAGCATGATTTTTGTTACGGAACAGCGAATCTGCTTAATAATACTCTTTTTTTTTGAAAGATTGACATACCTACTTTACTGTAAATAATTAGACTTATGAAATTCTTTATCATTCCAATTTAGTATTTATAATTTTGTTTAAGCATGTTGTGTTAGCCTTTAATTGGTTGTACATTTAGGATATATATTTTGTATGCGTTTAATAATTTTAACATGTAATTTAATGTAACAACTGTTGGCTATCCTAATAAATAAATAATAAAAAAATAATAATAGTGAGGCGTAGTAACTATGACGTAGGTAAGATAAGTATATAAGATGTATCTCTTAGATTGTAAGCAGATTAGTACTAAAAAGTTAAGCTTTTGCCCGCAGCTTCGTTCACGTACAAATTTCAAACCCCTGTCTTAGTCCTTCAGGGGTTGATTGAATTTTCAAAAATCCTTTCATAGCATATGCCATCGTCATAAAAGCTATCTGTACCCTGATCCGTCCAGTGGTTCGAACTGTGCGTTCATACGAGTAGTTCAGTCAGTCACCTTTTCCTTTTATAGGTATATTTAGATTGTTGTCAAGCGAAAGCCTATTTTTCAAATAAAAATAATTTGGCAATAATTTGCTCTAATGGCTCTGATAGTTCCTTAGTCATGATGATTTGTGAGATGGTGATAATGAAAAAAAAACCCGGCTGAGTTTGTTGTGGGCCACTCAGACCAGGGCGCGTCTATTCTAAATATAATATATTCGGTAATAAATTAAAATAATTTTTTAGTGTTTGTGGTTATTGAAGTCGCTTTTATTATATTTTTAATTTTTTTTAGTATGTAACTGAACGTCAATAAGTGTAGTGTACCTACCTAAATTAAATAAATATTTTTGACTATGACTATGACTTTGACTATGAAAAGATATAGCGGAAGAGCGGAAGGGTACCAAATTTTATTTATATTAGTTGAACAAACGGGCTTTTAAAACTTAGCAGACAGGCTGACGTACATTCTAGCTTTCGCATTTTCGATATTAGTATGGAATATGGATTTTTCCCGCAAAAAATCCCGTGGTCGTTTATTTGCCAAGATGTACCTTTGTCATTAAACGATGCTTTCCTTTGCCATTAAAGTAAATGATATTTCGTAGAGGCATAGGAACGTATCCAACATTGGAATCCTGGATTTCTCAAATAGGAGTCTAAAGTCTATCGTCTACAGCCACTCACCAATAGGAGTTTACTCTAATTGAAAATCTTCAAACTCTATATCATGTATGAAATATAGAAGGCGGACGTGTAATATTAATTTGGAACATCTCTGTAAGTGAAATTATCTTTTATTAATATCACTAGCTGATGCCCGCGACTTCGTCCGCGTGGAATAAGTTTTTTTTGATTCCCTCGGGAACTCCTCAATTTTCCGGGATAAAAAGTAGCCTATGTCACTCTCCAGGTCCTCAACTATACCCATGCCAAAAATCACGTCGATCCGTTGCTCCGTTGCAGCGTGATTGAAGGACAAACCAACAAACCAACAAACCAACAAACCAACAAACCAACAAACCAACAAACCAACAAACCAACAAACCAACAAACAAACTGACTTTCGCATTTATAATATTAGTATGATTTTGTACACTTTGAATAAATTACCATAGTTCTGTAGTAATATTATGTCCGTAGGGTTCTTTATCCATTTAAATTCATCTAAATAGATTAAATCTATAATATAGATTAATTAATTTAGTCGTATATATTATAATGTCAGTTTAATAATTATCTCGTGTACGCCTGAAGGCTTGATTAACTAATTAATATCTTTTTCCTTTCTTAAGCTATTTAAAATTGATGTCTTTATCATAGTCTATGTCGAGTTTACTGTTAGTCCGAGATTCAATCATACTAATATTATAAATGCGCAAGTGTGTTTGTTGGTTTGTCCTTCAATCACGCCGCAGCAGAGCAACTGATCATTTGATTTTTTGCATAGGTATGGTTGAAGACCATTGACGTCTGTATGCTTTTTATCCCACGGGAATAAATAAAAACTTAAACCACGTGGACGAAGTTGCGGGTTCAGCTAGTCTGTACTAATATTATAAATGCGAAAGTTTGTATGGATGTTTGTTAGTCAATCACGCTAGAACGGCTGAACGGATCTGGATGAAATTTGGCACAGAGATAGATTATAGTCCGGAATAATACATAGGCTACTTTTTATTCCCGAATATTAAAGTGTTCCCGCACGAACCAAAAATCTCAATCCACGCGGACTAAGTCGCGGGCATCAGAAAGTATACTTGCAGTAGTACTTGCAGGTTTTATTACAGTAAACATTTTAATGTGAACAAATATAAAACCTAATGAAATTCTATTAAGAAAAAAAAACATCGATAAAGATACAAGAGCAGAGCATGCCATCGCGACCGCAGTTATAGCAGAAAATTTTCAACCGCATACTTCTTGTCAAACAGTCGTTTATAATCCCCGAGCGATTCGCAACAAATTGACGGACAAACTGACATATTCCGGTGCAATTTTATGTGAATGTACATTATTTCACACCACTTTGTTCCCCTGTTGCAGGAACATGTACAGTACTAGGAACGTGTCAGGGTGTTATACCTATTGAATTTATGGTACGGGCCAAGACATGAGAAATGCACTAAAACCCCATGCTTATACTAAAAATGTGTTAATCTGTAGATCTCTCATATCTCTGATGCAAATACACTCTATATTGGCGATTATATTGAGAGAGAGAGAGATCTATATTGAGAGATTCGATTATTTCTAAATTTTAGAAGTGAATCTTGAAGCCAGACAAGGTAACGAAATAAAGCAATTTATTGGAACGAAATTCCCTATTGATTTCACACACCGTATCAAAGACCGTAAGTTACATTCTCTCAGTACAGCTTTTTTTGTGAGATAGACTTTAGTTTTTTGAAACAATCTATTGTGTTATTCAGTTTAAAATTAATGTTATTGCTATTTACTTGAGGTAAAAATACAAAAAATATATTTTCAAAACGCTGAAATATTACAACTTGCAGCTTGAAAAACAAAGCTCAATGGCATACCAGTCAAGAAACTTTTTCCTCTAAAACTTGTCCAAGTAAAAAATACTCATTAAAAGGACGCACAGGTTAACAAGATCTTGTAACGATATGTGCCCATTTAATTCGCACCCCACGTAGATGTGACGTTAATGATAAATTCAGAGCATAGTTCCTATAAAAGTTAATTTGTGCTTATGGCGCAATAATAAAAAGGCGTTTTAATTATGAAGTGTCATTTGTATTTGATTTGTAAGTGTCGGATGGTATGTGATGTTGTCGTTATAGTTTTCACGATTGCGATGCAATAGCTGTTAAACACTTGATTATAGCTTGGTATTGTAGCAATAAAAAGGGTGATACACAATTGTAAGATTTTCTAAAGTAGGTACTTAGCTGGTAACTTTCTTGGCAGATCTTTTTACACATCGTAAGCATTGCTTTCCGTACTGGTATTTTTTATGGTGTGAATTTATTCTCATTTTATATTTAATTTAGTTTGTATGACAATGAATCTTCTTCTTCTCTTCTATCGAAGGTTGGCGATCATATTGGCAACTTGAACTTTCGACACTGCAGCTCTAAATAACGATCGGGTGCTTGTATTTGAACTACTGGCGTAAGTTCTTCAGCCAGGATGTCCTTCTCCGTCCCACGCCCCTTTTGGCTTGTATCTTGTCCTGGATAATTAATTGTTGTAGGTCATAGGTTAGGACCACGAAGTATATAGCAATGAATATAGGTTTAACAAAACGTGAGTTTTAAACTTTGATACTTGAGATTTCGGAACAGGGTTTTATAATGGTGATAATATAAGTTGTTTAATTTTTCTTACAAAATAAGAATAATTACATGCAAAACAAAAACAGTTAAAACTTAACCCTAGTGGTAGTCATAAATTACACACGTAACTTTAACGATCCAAAAGAGCTAATAAAAGTCAATTTGAATAAAGTATATTGTGATTTTAAGATAAACCGTGGAGACAATACACGATTTAAATAAACATTTACACTGACAAAAGTTGTTTCATAAAATCTAAGCGGGTACCTTTTAAATATATTTTAACGAAGGGCCATCTTCTATGCTTTTCTGTTGAAAGAATAATGTACTGGAAAGTAATAAATTACGAGGCTCACGTATTTTTTAGAAAATTACAGATTTATTTTTACGGCTATTTAATTGGTACCATTAACGTCTTAGATAATATTGATTACGATTTATTGCTCTTTTAAAGTTGGCCGGTGATAAAGTAGAGTTCTAGTTATACTAGTACACATACCTCCACGTTTATAATTGACGCCTGAGTAATATTAGTTCTTCAAGATTGTATGGACCATTATCTATTATTTTCAAGATTTATTTCGGTGCAGTTACTCGCATCTAGTCCTTTTTTACTATTTGTTTTTCAATTTTTGCAGAGTTCTTGACACTACTTTTCAGGTATCACTATTTTTATAGTATCCCAGCAGAATTTGCATTCATACAATATATTTTCAATAATTTTTAACATCTATGCACACTTCAATATTTGACAAAGGTATGTATTTTGGCCACAATTTTTCTGGTCCATCAACAATCAACATTCAACATAGAATAAAAATGTATTACAACCATTTCCTAGGAATTTTATACTAACATTTACTAAACAGCAATTTTTGGGTGGTTAAAAAATTACTCCGATTTTCTTTTATAGTCCCACAAACGAATCTTACTCGGTTTATATTAAAAAATAAATTAAAACTAAAACTAAACAGGCAAATAATTTGTTCCAATTTTGGCCTCCGGGCCAGATAAATTAGTGGGACTAATGTAAACCACTCTCCATATTGAGACACTAGACGTGAAGAGTAGATACCCTAATGAAACAAAGTAATTTATACCGTCACATTTGTTTCTACAATATAATGATATATTATCACTTGATCCCGATAAATAAAGATTGCGGACGGCTAAATTGGTCCGCTTCCGTGCCACGCGGCATATTAAGAACTTCTCTTTCAAACGTTCCCATAATATTATCATTTACAACCTTAAAATCATCGGATTCAGATTGAAAATCGATTAACTTAACTGCTTGATTAAAAAAATATCAGTCACATCATATTCAATTCTATCACCACTGAGTACGTCAGCATTTTGAAAAGCAGATTATTTTACACTTGGCGGATAAAATAAGACTTTATTGCGATGCTTTATGGTGTGTTTTGCAAAGTAGAGTTGTTTGTTACATTTATTTAGAGGCGAGGTAAGATAACTAACGAGGTATCAGAGCATTCTAAGCGGGCCCTTGGAAACGTCTTTTAAACGCAACTCCTAAAGGGTGCACCGACAAATTGTTCTATTCATTGGTTTATGCTACGTCTAAATGGAGGTAAGCAATTATTGGTACGACTCTTACTTTGGTATTCGTTTAATGAACATTGTTTTCTATAAGTTGCCTTAAGAGTATCTGAATGGGTTTAGATAAAAGCAATGATTTGTTTCTTATTCAGATTGTTTTGATTAGTTAGTCCACTAACTGCATTTAAATGTTTGTCTGTTTGTTTTATACTTCCGTATTTAGTACAAACTTGCTTACTATTATTTTACGTTGAGGAGGTCAATTGGCATTGGTCTGGTCTGGTGGAAATGGAAGCTTTAGCCGTTAGTAGGTCTCACCTAGATGCTGACTTTCGTCATAACTGACTTTGTCAATTGGTAGGCATAAAGAATGATACTTATGTCAAAAATAAACTATTCCTCACTAATTAATAAATAGAAAAACTAAATGATCTAAAATAGTATCTAGTAGTAGTAGTAGACATCTTAGTAAGTTTTAGCTAAGATAATAATTTTAAACTATCGATTAAAGAAAAAAAAGTGTATTAAAATTCGATGACGTCATAACTATGTATTTCATACAAACTTCCATATCAAAAGCGCGTTTTTAAGTCTGGTATAGAGTTGCTGATATTATTGAGTTATAAGAACTAACATTGACAACTGATTGACATCTATTATTATAGAGAATGTCAATGTATCTATCGGAAAAAATACAACCAATCATAGTCACAGATCCCGATATACCACGACCTCCACCGATCTGTTTAATAGATGAAACATACTTTTTATTTTTATTTAATAATAGATAAATACGCCTAAAATAGGTTGGTTAACAAAATCCGGTCCAGGCTATTTTGATTTTTTTAACAACTTTATTGTAGCCAATGCTATACCATCGCGTTTGTTATATAATTACGTGGAATATATCCGGATCTCTGACTATCAAGACAACAATAATTGCGTATCACAAAAATAATGTGATGATAACATCACTATCATAAAGTCCCAAATCTGACAACCACAGAACAGGGAATCTACTTATTTAGCACCCCAAAATCTTTTGAAATAAAAGTTGAACAAAACTTAGACTAAGTTTTGAAATAAGTTTTTTACGAAAAATAATCTACATAAGAATAGAATATCTACTTTCCCCAAATTAAAGAAAAGCTCTATACAGAGCACAACATTCAAGATAGATTTTTCTTTAGTCCTCTTTTTCATATTTAATAGAACACCATTGTCTTATCTTTCTTCTCTCTTCTTCTTATTTGCCTGGTGGGAGGCTTCGGCCGTGGCTAGTTACCACCCTACCAGCAAAAGAAGTGCCGCCAAGCGCTTTAGCGTTCCGGTACGATGCCGTGTAGAAACCGAATAGGGGTATGGGTTTAATATACATAATTGCCATGCCCCTAACAGGTTAGCCCGCTACCATCTTAGACTGCATCATCACTTACCATCAGGTGATATCGCAGTCAAGGGCTTACTTGTAGTGTATAAAAAAAAAAACTGCTATACACAATAATATCGATTTCGAATAGATAATTCCATGCGGAAATTCGATTCAAAAATTGCACGAGTATTGACAGCTACGAAATAAATAGCTCTTAAAACAGGAACTCCCGTTGAGGTTCTCGCAAGAAGAAGCGAATAATTAAATTCGTGAGATAATGTAAATTGAAAAACATTCAAAAATGATTTTATTAACCCCGCTGTATTGACATTTGGCAAATTGAGTTTCATACCGAATTGAGGCAGTCATTGCAGCAGGATACGATTGGGTTTGTTGAACTACGTAAAGTTTTTTTTTTTTAATCCACTACAAGCTAGCCCTTGACTGCGATCTCACCTGATGGTAAGTGATGATGCAGTCTAAAATGGTAGCGGGCTAACCTGTTAGGGGCATGGCAGTTATATCAAACCCCTAATACCTCTTCGGTTTCTACACGGCATCGTACCGGAATGCTAAATCACTTGGCGGCACGTCTTTGCCGTTAGGGTGGTAACTAGCCACGGCCGAAGCCTCCCACCAGACAAACGTAGTACGTACCACGTAGACTACCAGACTACGTAAAGTATCCAGTTATTGACTGTATCCATAATATAGTCCTTTTTGTACCTCTCTCTCTCTCTGCATGAAATTCCTCATAACTGAGAGTCGTGACCCCTTTATATTAGTCAAATAATGGTAGAACTTTTCTTGGCATAATAATGCGGTGGGTCCCCCCTTCTACCGTTTAAGAGTAGGTAATTAAACTCTTAGGTTTATGTAAGAACTAGCTGATGCCCGCGACATTTGAGGTTCCCGCGGGAACTCTTTCATTTTCCGGGATGAACAGTAGCCTATGTGTTATTCCAGACTATAATCTATCTCTGTGCCAAATTTCATCCAGATTCGTTCAGCCGTTCTGGCGTGATTGAATAACAAACATCCATCCAAACTTTCGCATTTATAATATTATTAGTTAATAATATCAGATGTTAGTGATAATAACCGGGACCGACGGCTTAACGTGCTCTCCGAGGCACGGAGAAAACAAAAAGGCCAAATTTGAACCTCAAAAACAGCGTAATGGCGGGGAACGAGACAGGCTTATATTCTGGAGAAACATCTTCCCAAATGGGAAGTATGGACACTTCCTATTTGGGAAAATATTCAATTCTTTCAACACACTTCTCGCCTAATACGGTCCGCCAAATGTAAAGACAGAGCGCGACGTAACTCCGTGCAGCGCCACCTGTTGGGAGCTTACTGAAAATTAAAAACCTCAAATAAAAATATTATGAATACTATAATCTAAACGTCCTATAATAAAATTTGGAGAGAGCTTTACCATACACAGGTTTTGATTTATATCTGTTTATCTGTTCGCGCATCATACTATATCTACTGGACGGATTTAAAACCAACTTGGCGCACTTACAGCTAACAATATTAACATATACCTAGGCTTTTATATGAAAAGAGCAACTCTTGAGTTCCTTGGCGGTTCTTCTCAGTAGAATATGTTTTCCGAACCGGTGGTAGATTCCCGACATGAATATATTCCTAATGTAATACTTACGCGGAAACCAAAAAACCTAAATCCACGCGGACGAAGTCGCGGGCATCAGTTAGTAGTAAAAATACGTTACCTAAAAAAATACGTTATACAAACTTAATTTTAAGGTATGATTTAAATTAAATTTTCATGCTGGAAAATTACAGAGACAAAGAACACGGAAATCAAACAACATTAATAGACGCAGAGGAAGTATATAATATATTTTTTTTTATTTTTTTAATCCACTACAAGCTAGCCCTTGAGACTGCGCTCGCTAAATCGCTTTGCGGCACGTCTTTGCCGGTAGGGTGGTAACTAGCCACGGCCGAAGCCTCCCACCAGGCCAGACCAGGGAAAATTCAGAAATTATAAATTCCCAAATTGACCCTGCCGGGGATCGAACCCAGGACCTCCGCACGTTAAGGCAACAGCGCTACACACTGCGCCACGGAGGTCGTCAAATATTAATCATCGTCATTTAATTAAAGGAATACAATTTTTTTTAAAGAAAAATCACAAAATTCAAATTTTTTGTTAAATCCCAGAAAGATTTATGGAAATCTTAGATAGGTAATAACAAAATTTACAAGAAGGAAACACTAAATAAACATCTTTGGTCGGCAAATTCATTGGGACATAGCGGTCCAACTCTAACTTGAAGATCCTAGTATTTCAGCGATTAAGGCGACTTACACGCGGACCTAAATAAATTAAGAAATAAATAGAATTAAATAGATTAATAAATTAATCTCAGTAATATGGACAGAATTTCTGCCCCTATATGCTACGATGCTGTTTTAAATTAACCTGCATAGGTACATAATATTATTATGTGCTATATTTTGCTAGTAGAATTTAGTATTATTCTTGCTTATTTTCAACTTGTAGTAAGCCTGCCGGCAGTAGTAAGTTCTTACTACAATGTTTTTGTAGTGAGAATGGAGATACGCACAATTTATTAAAAATGTAATATTTTTTAATTCTAATGCTGCAGGGTACCTAAACTTAAAAGTAATTGTGTAAAAAAAAATCAACTTCCAAAGCAGCTCCAGAGTAAAAATATTTTTTGTTTCTAGTTTAATTATTTCATAATTATTGATTTCGGTCATGTACAATTTCTACATTGGCATGAAGTCTTGTCAGGAATTGCAAATCTTATAACGAAAAAAGATACGCAAAATTGCAAAATTGACGCGTCGTGCTGACCTGACTTCAACGTAGTGTATATAAACAAAAATAATTTTTTGACTTAACATTTACCACATAAAAATGAGGTCCGCTTTCCTACATTTTCATGCTTTTTTTTCTTTGAGCTTCCAACTTTTTTATTTGTGTATTCCGAGGATGTGAGAGGCCTTACTGGCTGCATATTCCGCACGTCTGAAACGGGCCCGAGTCGGCGATAGTTATCTTCAATGGGCGATGTCCCAGCATCCATGGGTAAAGATCGGAATGCCATTGGGATACGGAAGACAGCCTGTGATAGCTTTATGTTCGAGCGCGTAGGGATTTTATCTTTTCATGATGAATACAGGAACGGCGGCCCCTATTAGGAAATGGTGCATTTTTGTCAATAATGGGCAAAATAGGGATGATGCCTATGTCAAAAAAAGAACTTACTGATTATAACCTAGAGGGTCTTCCAAAAGACCTAAAATTCATATCTTCGGTTATTTTTAAGTTTGATAACAATTTTAAAGTGAGCTGTAATTTGATGACGTCACATCTATATATTTTATACAAACTTCCATACTGGAAGCGCGTTTTTAAGTTTGGTAAAGTTAATATATCAAAAATAAAATAAAAACAAAAACTACACAATCATAAAAATTTGTTCCAATTTTGGCCACCGGGTTAAATAAATTTAACGGACTGTATAGTCCCACAAACTTCCCATCCCGGGAAAATATTGATCAAATTCAAATTATTTTCACAAACCTACAAATAAGTACCTACAATTACTTACATAAAGCTGGTAAAGAAGCGAATGCGAAATATTACCATGCCAAGACCATAGCCGTATAATTTCTGGTTGCCGATTTAAATGGTATTGAATACTTGCATCACTAATAAAGGCGACCGATGAGTGACCGCTGAATGGCCAGAACAAGTGATGTTACATACATGTCGTCCGTTTTATTTGTACATTTATGTTACGTTCTCGTGGGTATTTGGGTCTTGGATGGCGACTAGCTTTTCTAAGCGACTGTACATGGAAATTTATTTTTTAATTTGTCAGTGAATATGCCCTATTTACACAGAATAATTTAGGCCCATTAGCTAAAAACCGCTAAAAGTTTGAGTATTTTACCCGCAACTTCGTCCGCTCGAATTGAGGTTTTTGGTTCACGCGAAAACTCTGGTTTTCCGGTAAAAAATTCGGGATTAAAAGTAGCCTATGTGTTATTCCAGACTATAATCTACCTCTGTGCCAAATTTCAACCAGATCCGTTCAGCCATTCGGTCGTGATTGAGTAAGAAACATCCATTCATCCATCCAAACTTTCGCATTCCTAATATTAGTATAGATAAAGATGATGTACTTTTCATTTCTTGAAATAAACTTGTAAAAAGGTGACACCATCACAAATTGGTTTTGTTCATGGCAACTTTTCAGTATTCATTTGACTCATCCTAGAAAAAACTCACAGTAATAAAAATGCCTTTAGATCCAAATAAATACCTTAGTTGAGAAATTTGCTCTCCATATCAGGTATATCGGATATCTTAGATTTCCATGTCAGAGGACTTTATAAGCAGATCCAATAAAACCATACTGGGATCGCACCGGGAGACGAAAAGACGTTATTTTGCCTTTTCGGATCTAGCACTTTGACTAAATAATGCTAATAGACGGAGAACTTTACAAAAAGTTTTACTCCAAATTAATGACAGATGATCTTCGATACAAGAAGTGATTCGATAGAAGACATGTAGAAGTCGTTACAAGAGAACCATGACCCACAGTGGGCATCTATTGGTTGAGGGTGAATTACAATGTCTTTAATGATGACACTCAAAAAAGACCCTTAGTCTTACTAATATTATACTCGCGAAAGTGTGTTTTATTGTTAGGTTATGTATAGTTAAAGAGGAAAATTTAGGAGTTCCCGCGGAAATTACAAAAACTTATTCCATGCGGATGAAGTCATGGGTATCAGCTAGTACCTTAAATTCATCAATAATCAAAGAAAAATTCTTGCCTGTCCCTTACGTTACATTTTTAGCTTACATGGCAAGTTGCCATAAAGTTAGATTATAGTCAAGGGCATTATATTGGTCATCGATAAAATTCCTTACAGCAAGCAAAGCTGTACCTACAATTTTGACTTGCTTCACTTTAATGCACGCTCTTTCGTTGAAAAATTACAGTAGTCTAAGATCTAGAATTAATTCCCCTGCACTCATTGGAATTGAATCGGCACTTATTTACAAAAAGGCGCTATTTACGAGCTGTGAAAAGCAGCTTAAAGCTGAAAGTAGTTGAGTGAAGCTTACTTTTAATAGCTTTTTTTTGCTGTATAATGTCCGATACGTCTATTTGTTCCATTGAATTATTCATGGGCGTAAGACCACTAAGCTGCAGCAGGGCTATTCTCTAAAGCGAAAAGCTTCGATATTAACTCTGTTGTCGCAACGAACTGTAAAATGTAAACGGTTATTGTCTGCGACGTGATGTTGATTGGATCTCTACTTATTTATTTATTATTTCTTGTTAATTTTAACTGGTATTAGTATATTTAAAAAAATACAGGCTTATGTATGATTTCAAATTATTATGCTAGATTTCTTCTGTTTTGTTTTTTCTTTGTTTTAAAAAGTATTATAGAATATAAATAAAACTCGTGAAAAAAGGTAAAACAAAAACTACAATTAGGTTAGTAAAAAGTACCATGCACTGCCCGGGAATCGAACCCGGGTCGCAAGAATGGGAATCTTGCATGATACCACTACACCAGCAGTGCGATGCGTAGCAGTGTCGAATTGTAAAACACATTATTGAATGATGAGGTAACGCCTGTTTTTCTGGATACGGTAGGAACGGCATTCCGAACCAGTGGTAGATTCACTAGACTATTCAAAAGAACTTGTAAAAAGTACATAATAACTTTATTATTCCACCAGAAAATATACCTAGGTAACACTGAAAATGTTTAGAAAATGAAAAACGGCTTAATGTATAAAGTTGACAATACTTTTATTGTTTTTCGAAGTAATTTCTGTTCCTCTCTACACATCGTCGCATTCGATGGAACCACTGAGAAAAGCAGTGGGCCCATTCTTCCTCAGGGGTCTATGGCATTTTCGTACGCTTTCATCGCATCTTCAGGGCTCGTAAAGCGAATACCTCGAATTTTATCTTTAGTTCTTGGGATTAAATAAAAGTCGCAGGGCGCCAGGTCAGGACTGTATGGCGGATGACTCATTATCTCGACACCTGCCATAGTTAAATATTCAACAGTCCGTTTTGTGGAGTGTGCTGAAGCATTGTCGTGGTGAAGGTGGATCCTGCTTCGAGGGCGCTGCTGTCGAATTTTTTCCAAGACATCAGGCAAACAGCGATTGACATACTAGTCTGCAGTAACTGTCCTTCCATCTTCAAGCACAACTGTCGCTTTATGACCTTTCCGACCAAAGAATGAGGCAATCATCTTTTTTCCTTGACTTCTTCCTTCCTTTACCTTAGTTGGCCGATCCTCGAAAGGAAACACCCACTGAGCTGATTGTCTTTTGGTTTCGGGTTCGTAGCAATATATCCAGCTTTCATCTTCTGTGACGATGTCAAATACAGCATTTGAGTCACCGTTTGAACTTATCTAACATTTGGCGACACCAGTCCATGCGAAGGTGTTTCTGGTCGTCGGTTAAAGTATGGGAACTCCATCTGGTACAATGCTTCCTGACGCCTAAATGTTCGTGTAATATTTTTTGAACTTGACTCATGCCAATGCCTAGGCTTGCCCGTATCTGCTGATAGGTCACTCAGGTCGCTGTTAAAGGACGTCCCTCACGCGGATCATCATTGAGATTGCTACGTCCACGCTTAAACTCGTTAAACCAATTGTAAATAGTGGCACGAGATGGGGCTTCATTAAGAAATGCTCATTGACCAATGAAAAATGAACAATGTCATAACAATTCACAAAAACAAATGAAAAATGAATGCATAGATTAGGTTACCAAAGAGTTCTAAAATTGAAATTCAAAAAAGTTTTCATTAGCAATGTTTCTAACTGGCCAGTAGTAAACATTTTCAGCACGTACAATAAGTTATTTTTACCAAAATATAATATTTTCAGTAAACATAAGTTGGAATTATTTTAGAATCTTCAAGCATTAGACTAACTATTATTTACTAAACCTAAAATATTTTTTTAACTTATAATTTTTTTTTTACATTTGGGACCTATCATAATGATGAATTATGATGGTCCTAAGTGTTTTAATTTTAAATATTTTTTAAATATTATTTTATTAACAAATTCATTAATTTCTCTATTAATTTGATCGGAACTTGAACCTTGCACATTCAACTCCACCAGAGCAGGGTCTAGTATTGGTAAGGAAATACAACGAATTGTGAACATTGAGGATAAATCAACACCCGACAATCGTTCCATGTTGGACTGTAAAATACCAATAAGTAATTCTAGTACGGCCTGATTGTGTAGATGTTGCCAACTATTATTTATGACCATTCAAAATTAAAAAAAAAAGCGGTGATAGCCTAGTGATTTAGACTCCCGACTTTCTATACGGGTAGTCGGGGTTTCGATCCCGGGCACTCAACTCTAACTTTTCGGAGTTATACAGTACGTTTTAAGAAATCAAACATTGCGAGGAAACCTGCATGCCCAAGAGCTCTTTATAAATTTCTCAAAGGTATGTGAAGTCTGCCAATGCGCACTTGACCAGTGTGGTGGACTGTGACCAAAACAGCACTCGAGTAGACTCGTACCTACTCGCGTGCAGAGCAGGCAATGGATTTAAGTGATGATGATGATGATAGTTCCTTAGTTAAGATGATTATTGAGGTGATAATAAAAAAAAACCCGGCTGAGTTTGTTGTGGGCTCTTCTCAGACCGGCGCGTTTGGGAGCCCCGTAGCTTTAGTTTTAAGAAACTGGGGCCTGTCACAGAGAAGTTACGAGTACATTAATCATTGTTACAGTCTCAATTGTAGTGATTGACTGAATCCATAGAAACCTTATAAGGATTATAAACAAGTAGGTATACCTTTCTTTTCGATTCTTGCTTTTCAGTATTGCTGTTTTTTTTTTTTTCAAAATTTAAATAAATTATCTTGCGTAACCATAACATGTCTAAATTACAGATCTTATATATTTTTTAAATGTATTTAAATACCTGTACATTCGTATGGACTGACGGACGACGAGCTGGACGAATGTGGTATACAAAATTCTTATTTTTTAATTTCCTTGCTTGGTCATTTCTATGAAATCAACCCTTACAAATAAATATTCACAAGTAAATTATTGGACCATTCTTTAATAATATCCTTTGAATGCAAAATATTGCCATTAAGTATCCTATAATGAGAGCCAGTCGTTCTGTTAGCGTGGAACTGCACTGTACTGTCGGGATAAATAGGCCTTTTTGCAGTATTTTAATTACTTAGTAGCCTCTATAGAAATCGCCTTATTATAACGTTTGTTGTAAGTGATAAGCGTTAGCGATACCGTGTATCTAATCGATACAATACTAGCCCGCGACTTCCCCCTGAATGTATTTAGAAAGTCAATAGTCAATAGTCAATTTATTGGTAAAATTTAGTTTACAAGTCATTTTAAATATACATGTTACAAAAAAATATTGTACCACTATATAATATTATAAATAAATAATATTACGTAGAACACTTTCTGTATATTATGAGTATAAAATATTAAGTATTAGTTGACAGATAGATGTCAAGATTAGTTGACATAATATAAATGGGTTGTTGGAGTAATTTTAAGTTTTGTATACTATTTTTGTATTATTTAGATACCCAGTAAGAAGGTACGTGTTTGTAGAAATCCCATCAAAAAAGTTCGCCTAGTCCCAAATTTTAGTTTTTGTAAACCTGTTTAATTCCTCAGATCACTGAGATCCAATTTTTAAAATCAAAGACCAATCCAATCCAATTTTTAAGACCGTGAAGACCTTGGGTTAGAAAATTTCCAGGTTTTAATAATAGCTATTGCGATACTTACGCTGCGAGGTAAGTGCAGTGCTTAATCCCCTAAATCCCTAAATCCAAGGTATTCACAGTATTTTGTACTAGATGATGCCCGTGCCTTCATTTTTTTCATTCCCGTGAGAACTCTTTAATTTTCCGAAATGTTATCGTGTATTTATCGTGATATTGTTACCGTGTTTCATCAAATTCGGTAGAAAAGATAAGTCTTTTAAGCGCAGCAGACATACAAACATAGTAATGTTGTGACACGTCATATTGCCTCATATTATAAATACAATCTATGTTCGCATCCACGCGGAATTGGCAGTATGATGTAGCTTATTGTGACAAGGGTGAAATCGCTTAAGCTTATGACTTGTAGGAAACTGCAATAATGGGTCTAGATCATGTGGACAAGTAAATTGCTAAATTGTAACTGTCGCGGTGTGCGGCTTGATTTATCTCTCGATCCCTTGATTTACTACACTGAACCGTATCTTTTGGATCATTAAAACATTTTTAGCATAATACTTGGGAGATAATTTGAATGAAAATCGGAATAGGTTCGGAGATAGTCACAAGATTTGCTATGAAACTAATAAAATTAGAAAAAAACTTCCTTACTTTAGATAGTGGAAAGAGATGATTGATTGTGTCAAAATTATTGCAAAAAAAGTACAAAATTATTCTTTTATTTTGAATATTACCTACTTAACTACTTTGATATTTCACAATATACGTTAAATATTAGTGTACCTATGCATCTTCTGAAAAAAGAATGAATGGTTATATTTTTACGATATACTACAGACAATTACAGTCAAAACTGCTAGAGAAAGTAAAAAGTAGAATATTATAACAGCTATCACGCATGGCTCGACTCCGCTACGGTGGAATTTCTGAAAATAATTTAGGTAGTCAGTTAGTTTCTTCTCTGAGACGAGAGAGAAGAGAAGAGACCTTTGCTAGATGGCAAGGAGATTGGGATACGTCTACGAAGGGGCGTTGGACGCACAGGCTGGTCAGTAATATAAAAGACTGGGTGTCCAGGAAACACGGCACTTTGACGTTTCGCATGACACAGTGTCTCACTGGGCATGGGGTGTTTATGCAGTACACGGAACGCATTAAAAAAAGAAACAACAGCAAATGTATGTACTGTATACACCCTGTTGACGACGCAGAACACACACTGTTCCACTGTCCCCAGTTTGATGAAGAAAGACGGAAAATCGTGGACGAGTTGGGGGAAGAAACTGGGGTGGAGAACCTTATAGCTAAAATGCTGGAAACAAAAAATAACTGGCAAGTAGTACAGCAATACATGGAATGTATAATGCAAAAGAAAGAGAAGGACGAAAGAGACGGGCGTGAGTGAAATCAGGCTTTCGGCAACAGTGGTAGGCCAACTTGGCAGGAACATTGTTGCTTGGAGACAGGAGGGGTTTTTAGCCGGTAGGAGTCCGGCACTATCCGGTCCGGACTGGATGTCCATGAGGATTTTCCCCTCCTACATCAAAAAAAAAAAAAAGGTAGTCAGTTAGTTAGTTTCCCCTTTTATGTAAATAAATATGAATAGATCGATATAATTAATTTACCTATAATATGCAATAATATGCCATACGTTTATGCCATAGTTGTATTACCTTAACTGTAGGTACCATAGCTACAGGTATTCTAGCAACCGTCTCTTATACTACTGAGTAATGTTGATAAATTTATGCAATTCAATAGAATCCAGATGCTCTTGAACTTCAACTTGCTCTTTTTTACGTAATTTATGCGAGTTTATTCCAGAAGATTGGTTTGATAGAATAGTTTAATAATGTGTTTCCTCGGGAAAGAGAAATGTCTAAAACACTCTAGAAAAACTAAATATTTTACTGTTGTACTTTCAGTCGCGCAACTAGTAATTCCCAAGTACCTAAACCCTTACCTTCAAGAGATTTAAAGTTCAGGTACAAAGGACCAATTAGCCTTAAATCTTAGCATCTTTCGGGCCATCATGGTTCATCTTTGATTACATCATTAGGGCTACAGTGTTGGGTTTGTAGACATGATACAAAAATGGTCCAAAAGTCTCATACATTATCTCATTTTACAAGGAAATGCAAGCCGGCTTTATCGTCTTATTACAAAATAATCATCGGTACACTGGAACATCATAAAGTACGAATACAATTACCACATAATAACTACACTTAACATACAACATGTTACTGTGACAATAAGGTTGCAAATGGATTGATTCAGTGATAGGTGGAAGGTTGTGATTAAAGAGGACCGAGAGGTGAAAGTAGGCGCATCTGAGGATAACCTTTGACTTTACCTGTCGTTGCTTTGGTATTGTGAGTGATACACCTATTAGAGAACGGTGCAAACGTAAAATATCATAGATTACGTAAATTGATTGAATGTGAGTTAAAGTGTCATCCCCCGAAGTGGAGGCAATGCTCTTATCTGCCAATGTATAGGACCATATGGTCCTATTGATGTACCCGCTGAATATAAGGTATTGCTTCGCATCTGATAATAGGCAAACGCTATTTACCACCTTTCTGGAAATACCACCTTTGGATAGCAATAGCCCAGTTAATATGGTTATTAATCTCAAGGCCTAACGATTAAGGTAATCCTGAAAAATTATATCGTTACATGTTATCAACTATCAATAACAGATATCATAGTGAAAGTCTCAAATTCGGGGACCAAACTTGAAACATACCATATTTTTTAAGCCACAGCGCTCACTGACTACTTCTGCTTGATTTATGCGCAATGACATATAAAATTTTGAAAATAATCGCACATGTTATGCGTAAAACTTATTGTGTTTTCAAAGAATATGTCCATTCCTAAGCGGTCATAGCTTAGTGACGACTTCGTCTTCCTACACAAGGTGTGTGGTGAATTCTCTCATAAACATTGAGTATGAAAACACCGTGAGGAAACATGCATGCATAAAAATTCTCTAAAATGTTCCCAAATGCTGTCCGAGTCTGTTAATCCACACGTGGCCACCGTGGTGCACTAATGGCTTGAATCTTGCTCATTCTCAGAGGAGACCCGTGCTTAGTAATGAACATGCGATGGGAGAGACTATGTCTACTCCTTAATGTGATGCTCAATATATGCGAGTGCACAATTAATTTGGTCCATATAAGTCTTGCATGGGATACTAACTTGTATTTGAATAAATGCCACTTGTTTTATGTCGTGGAGCTAGGTTTGTAATATGTCACCATTGATAAGTGAGGCTTGTAAAGTTAGATGTCGTTTATGATAATGTTGCTGTAGGACATGCGGACTCTGGTACTTAGTGCATCTTCTTTTTATATCATCTTATCATCTATTAAAGAAAAATAGTGCGTTTAAATTTGATGACGTCACAACTATGTACTTCATAGTATACTTCCATACTGGAAGCGCTTTGTTAAGTTTGATAAAGAGTTGATGATTTGATTGAGTTGTCATCATCCCTATTCCCACCGGATTTCCTCTGGATTTCTAACAAGCAAAATGAATGTACTCAAACGCAGTATATTCATAAGGTCTAATTTAAACAAGAATTAAACGGTGTCGCACAACACCGAACACGTGACCGGAATGCCTGGTATACAGGAGCCCAAAAAGTATTTAATTACCGGCCATTACTTAAAGATCCCGACGGTTGGGATTGTTCGCGGTGCGCGATAAATTTGTTATTTACGAGGGGTTGCCGCGTGGAGTAATGCCGTCCGATTGTTTTGACTCCATCGACTCCTGGAACGGTTGTTTCGCTTTACAAAACGCTTTTTAGCGGTTCATTGCTTAAATAATGTGCTCTTATTAATATTATGTCATTACTTAGACGTCATATTAACCAATCTTAGCACTAAGGTTTCTCGAGAACTCATTATTCGACAGTCTTGTGCCGTTAGTAGGTACAGACTACAGACTACTAGTCGTATTTACAGTCCCACAAACTTATCTGATCCGGTGGCCAAAATTGGCACTAATTTTTATCCCTGTTTATGTTTTTTTAATATAATACATAACGACGCTGTCATTCGGTCAGATAAAATTTTGTCAGTCTTGCGCCTTGAGTACAGTCTACTGAGTCGTATTTATTAAAGTTTTTCGGACGTGTCTCCGTGTTAAGGGTCTCCATCACCTATCCATCATGCGCCTTGTCGATCTTCACAGTATTTTCTTCAGAGTATACTTTTTTTATCCACTACAACTACCTTGTCTGCAATCTCACCTGATGGTCAGTAATGATGAAGTCTGTAAGATGGTAGTGGGCTTACCTGTTGGGTATGGTAGTTACATTAAACACGTACCCCTAATCGGTTGCGACACGGCATCGTACCGGAACGCTAAATCGCTCGGCGGCTTTTTTCTGTCGGTAGGGTGGTAACTAGCCACGGCCGCAGCCTCTCACCAGACCAGACCAGGGAAAATTCAGTAATTATAAGTTCCTTAATTAACCCTGAGGGACACCGAACCCGGGACCTCCCACGTTAAGACAACAGCGCTCACCACTGCGCTAGGGAGGTCATCAAAACGGCTTGCTTTCAGTGACTCCCAGCTACTCGCTTGAGATCGTCCGTCCACCTAGTAGGGGGTCGTCCAACGCTGCGCTTTCCGGTGCGAGGCCGCCATTCAAGGACCATGGGACCCCAACACCTATCGGTTATTCAAACTATGTGCCCCGCCCATTGCCACTACTTTGCTTTGCAACTAAGACACTTCTACGACTCCGCTACTTTACATAACGTCATAATCCGACTGACTGATCAACGTACAACTTAAAACGCTAAGCTTAGATTCTTCACCTTTTGCACGTAGGTTTTTGCTGCAAAGAAAATTAACTAAGAAAAGTTATTAAAAAACCCTTCTGAATAAAGCTGGGGCTCGTAAAATGTACATAATATTATTATCCATTATGTTCGTTAAAGCTTAATTAAATTACAAAATAATTAATTGTAAAAAATGTAAAATAAATATTAAACTTATTAACGTACCTCATAACAAAAGTAGAAAACATTATTTTGCCCTTTAAATTTCTCGTTAAAATAGTTCTGGCGAGACATCTTTAAATTTCATTGACAAAAATGCGCGTCCACTTAAGATGCGATACAGGTTCGATTTCCTGAAGTAATTTTGTGGTTAAATAAAATATTCTTACCTGAAGATAGGTACTATTGTAAACAAATAGGTACCTACGCCTTAAATTTTATTACATCTGAATATGACTGCATTATGTTTTATTTAAATTTTGCCTTAACGCGCGGAGGTCCTGGGTTCGATCCCCGGCAGGGTCAATTTGGGAATTTATAATTTCTGAATTTTCACTGGTCTGGTCTGGTGGGAGGCTACAGCCGTGGCTAGTTACCACCCTACCGGCAAAGACGTGCCGCCAAGCGATTTAGCGTTCCGGTTCGATGCCGTGTAGAAACCGAAGGGGTATGGGTTTAATATAACTGCCATGCCCCTAACAGGTTAGCCCGCTACCATCTTAGACTGCATCATCACTTACCATCAGCTGACATCGTAGTCAAGGGCTAGCTTGATAAAAAAAAATTGTGCCACATATGATAAGTAGGGACGTATAGGAAGGGAGTAGGGACGAACCACTAACTTTTTCAATGCGCCCAATTTTGGGGATCATTTAAAAACATGGCCCCGACACGACTTGTGGCGGAATTAAGATTCAAGTCACAGATAAAAAAAGAGAAAACATTATCTATCACTACACTGGAGGGTACACCTTGGAGCGGCGAAACAGTTAATTAACAAAATTCGCTTTGTCCGAGACACATAAAATTTTACGAGGATCAAGATCTCCGCACTGCTGCTCGGAACGCTTTTTACGAAGGTGGTTATAAGTCATTCTGGAAATGACATCGGTTAATGCGATTTTCACAAGAACTATACCTTTTGGGATTGTATAAAAAAATTGTAATAAGTAACGCTTGTCAAACGGATAGTTCAAACTGTTTCAGGAGTTCATAGAAGCTTGCATATTAAAGAGCATCCATTGTGAACACCTTATATAGTTGCCGTTTGCAATAGCGCCTTTGTATTCGGTACCATGACACAAATGTATATAATTACTTGGGAAATAAAATAGTAGTAGGTAAGTGTAACTTCTCATTATTTAAAACCATGGTGCGGTAAAGCAACATTTTTGCATTCAGAAACGCCTAAACTGAGAAAGAAATTGATTCTTTATACGAACTGAGTACCTAAGTTAATTGCTAGTACCGCTTGAAATTTATCAGTGAAAAAAAAAACGACCTAAAAAAAGTATTCGTAAAAAAAGTATGAACTCATATTTTGAGAATATTTCTGGTGATGTGATAGTATCCTGACGTACCCGTCTTCAAGCTTTATTGTGCCATTGGTTAAGCTGCAAAATGCCAGTAGATAGACATACATTCGCGTTTGTTATTCCGTTTATATTTCCGTATTCCATGTCACTTCTAGTTGATTTTACAAACATACTGAACTCGGAATTAAACATACCGGGCAAACAAAAAAAATTGGAGCAAGACAGGTATGGAAAACACTCATAAAATTTAATAGGTTTTCCGTCAAAAAGTACTTACGTGAGTGGATTTCAGAACGCCGTTGGACCTTTTTTATGCCCACGCATTTTAATAAGGAGTTGGTAATATAGAGCCAAATAAAGGTTTGTTATTATTAAGTCGATTGGGCAGTAAATTTTGACGACCTCACTGACTCAGTGTAAGTAAATTAAAATAGAGGTTCCTGATATCAAGCAATACACCTAAAAAGTAGGATATTAAAAATATGGAACGCCCTTCTGGCTTCCGTTTTTTCACCCGTGAATAAGTATGTTCTAGGCAAGCGCGCTGCACCTTAGGCTGCATCACTACATCCAACAAGTCTTATTGCAGCCTATAAATTAAAAAAAAATACATATTACAATATACATTTTATAACGCTCCCTGGCACAGCGGTGATTGCTGTGTCATAGTGGGAGGTCCAGGGTTCGATTCCCAGCAGGGTCAAATTGCTAATTTATAATTTCTGAGCTTTCTCTGGTCTAGTCTGGTGGGAGGCTATTTGATTTCCTGTCAAGAAATTTTCAGTATTAGCTCGGAGTAATTATGGTGGCGGTGGTTCGCTGTAAAGCTGCACCTGATCTTTCTCTGGTCATTTTGGATTACCGTCCCATCGGACTATGAGAGTAAGAGAACAGAGAGTGCATTTTTGTTTGCACATTCGTGCACTTTATCTATCTCTTGCATGGGCTAATCTCTGCAGATATTGGCCACCGTGTTTTATTTTTTATTGAAAACTTTAAAAAAAATACGATCCTGTGGGGTAACAGAGTCCCTAAGTTATAGAGAGGACCTAGCGGATAGGCTGTGAAAGGAAGGAAGCAGAAAGACAAACATACTTTCGCGTTTATAATAATAGCATTCGAAATAAAACTCAATGAGTGATTTAAAAGGAAAGATAATCATAAAATAGGATAATTTAATATTTTATTAGTTCCTAAAATGGTAGGGAACAATGAAAGCTAGAATATTGCGATTTACTTTCTTTTACATCGATGCGCAAAGGCACCGCACCTTCAATTGATTTATTAAAGAAGTAAAGTCTACTAGCGTTAAGGTTCTTGCGATGAATCTTTAGATAATTTAAGGTTTTAAACTCATATACGCAATGTTTATACGTATTGTTACCAATTTTTTACTCAAGTGGTTTTTCGGAAATTGATACAATTAGCTACTTGTGTCGACTAGTTAAAACATAATAATAGTATATTTATAACACATGTCACTCACGATAGGTTAAACGTTAAAATCATCTTCGATGTCTGCAGATAACTAGGTATCAATCTTTCGATTAGATTTTGCCTAATGCTGCACAGAAGAGTTCATGTTTAAGATTACAAGATTAAATTATTTAGGTAAGTAGAAATAACAATTAATTTGTACTTGTAATAGTACAAACGCATGCCTTTCTACATTGACAATTTAATATGCAATCTGTTATGATATGTTAATCAATAAATCTGAAGATAAATCTTTAGTTTATAACCCCGTGCTAAGCCGTACCGACCAAATATAGCGAGCGTATACCGCGTACCGGCGATCGGTATGCATTGGAAAGTACTAATTGAGAAGACGCTACCGAAACCTGTGGTTTGCATTTTCTTTGCCCTAATTGGGGTTGATATAAAGATGATCGCATACACGGTATAATCCGCATAAGCCACACGCGCAGAAAGTAGGGTTTTTATCGGTTTGGGGGTTATAGAAAGATAAACTCTTTTCGTTCAGTCTATAGTGTCAATCTGTGTCGCATAGTGGTCACAGTAATTTAAAAAATAAGCTATTCGATTTGTAAGGAAACCTATTACCGCTAAACAGAAGCATATTAAAATTTTACCTTTGTCCTGAAATAAAAAGTGAGAAATGAATATGAACTTTGGTTTATCTCGCGAGTGATACCCCATTAAATGTGTTGCGTTTTATAAAATCATTGTGTTTTTAAGATAGTTTTTGAAAAAGAGAGACTATCTAAGAAAATGGAACAAAGACTTTCAAAGTTCACCACTTCGCATGAGCACCAATACTAAAATGACAAAGTAGGGTCAAGGTTACCCTACCTTGTCATTTTAGTATTGAAAATTGCGTTGCATTCGGCATGTTCGGTTTTCTGCGGCTCTAGCAAATATTGCGGTTCTTGTTGTAATGTGAAATTAGCCTAATGCGGCCAGATTTAGTCCGCCAAGATGTAATAAGGCCTACCCATATTATTATGTTCGCTTAATTTGGACATATTGAATACCTCCAATTTTAACGTCAAGTGAATACATGTCCCGCAAACTTATCTGACCCGGTGACAGCGTCGCTAGTAGATATGAAAAATAAAATTAATAAAAAACTACACAGGCATAAAAATTAGTGCCAATTTTGACCACCGGGCCAGGTAATTTTGTCGGACTATAATGTATGATAGACCACCTGACAGCGTTTTGACTTAATTTTAACACGATTGGCGAGTGTATATAGTCATAAACGTAGCCTATTCCATATTATAATTCATATTATTTATAACCTACTAGTGGACGTCTGCGACTTCGTTCGCGTGGCATTAGTTTCTTAATTCCCACAGGCACTCCTTAATTTTCCGGTATAAAAAGAACCCATGCAAAAAATTACGCTGTGTTGCGGCGTGATTGAAGGACTATTTAACGTCCTTTGGGATAGAATTTTGAAAAACTGTGAATTATATTTCATAATTTAAACCGGTAGCCCAAATATCAAATTTCATGGCTATAACTTGTAAAACGACGAGCTTACATACCAAACATGTATTTCTTAATTTTTACCGGTAGCTCATATACCAAGTTTCATAAATCATAGATATAACGTGAGAAATGACGGACTTTCATACAAACTTCCAACCCCTATTTCACCCCCTTAGGGGTGAGTGTACCGTACTTTTAACTCGCTACCACCTTAGACTGCATTAACACACCATCAGCTGTTGATATCGCAGTCAAGGGCTAACCTGTGGAAAGAAACACATACTAATAATATAAATATGTCAGAAAGTTAGCGATGTGGAAGTGAAAGCTTAAGTCTTAAACCACTAGTTACAACAATATTTCTATATTGTAAACTAACGCATTTTGCTGTATTCTGCGTGATAATTAACCATTGATAAAACAAAAGATTACAGAAATTAATTCTAAGCGTTTAAGAGATGGAACCTCAAAGTTATCTCAGGTCTTGTTTCAAATTTACGCGTTCAAACAAAGTGTTAACATTAAGATAAGACGATGAGCTTAAGATCGCTTAACAGTGCTTTTTTGCGGTGAATTATCTGAATTGTAAATGCACGCTAAGACTATCAATTCGAATTATCTCGGATCTGCCCTCTCGAGGGTCGGGTTTAAAATGACCCCTCTAACAGCTTCTGGGATTCCTTATTGAATGTTTTTATTTAAATGCTTCTTAGTTCTTACTGTGTTAGAATGTATGAACCTTCCTAGAAGAATCTTGTAAGAATTGAAGGATGTTTTTACTCTCTCGGACAAAAAGTATGAAGGAATTTTGATTAAATATATAATTTAGCAATTTTTTTAAAATACCAACAATATACAATTACAAGTAGAAAGTATAGGCAAAAAATGTTAAATGGCTTAGGCGCTAGGTACACACGCAATTCAACTTACAGGTAGATACATCATGCAAATTAAAACAGAAATGTCGTACATTCACATAAGTTTACATTGGAAAATTAGAAGAAATAAGGACTGTAAAAAAAGAAAATAACTATATTATACAGTATAAAAAGTAATCGATGGAAAAAATATATTTAAATGCTTAAAAATTATAATACACGGCTATGTTAACACTACAGAGAGGATCATTTGACAATATGATATTGTGATAGTAACACATTAACCAGCGCCCGTGATCCGTGATCGCGCCCATTGGTAACTCTATAACATTTTTTCTATGAAACGCGTGATTGAGTCTTTAGCCTAAGATCGTCGTGTGCTTCGGGACAGCATCACAATCTAAATAACAATATTTATCATGCGCGTGGTAGCGTGTAAATAATTTAAACAGTGCAAATTGGGCGTTTTAAGTGCATTATTTGCACGTCGCTATCGAGCGTTGGCGGCGGGGTTTATTGCCGAGATAGCTGTCCCGCATCGGTGTGTGATCCCAAAAGTGTTTTGTTGAGATTAATTCCTTTACACTTTAGCGTATAAAATATTATTTTAAGGTTAAAATTTGGACGACTTCTCTGGCGCAGTGATGAGCGCTGTTGTCTTAACGTGGGAGGTCCTGGGTTCGATCCTTAGCAGGGCCAATTGGGGAATTTTTGATTTCTGAATTTTCTTAGTGGATTAATATAATTTGTAGGAAAATGATGACGATATTAATATATTTGACTAGATGATGCGATGACCGCGACTTCGTGTGCGTTTATTAAGTTATTTTGATTCCCGCGGGAACTCTTTAATTTTCTGCGATAAAAAGTAGCCTAGATACAACCTATCCCTGTACCAAATTTCATCGCAATCGGTTGAACAGATGGGCCGTCAAGCAGACAGATGGACAGACAGACACACTTTCGCATTTATAATATATGTATGGATTAAACAATCTGCCAACCATCACCCATTGAATTTGAGTGCTAGAATAAAAAACGTAGGCAGTGAAGGATATTTTAGCATACGGCAGTAGTTCATTTATAGTAACCGATCATCATAAAATAAAAATGCTTGTTACATCAAATCTTCAAGTTGCCGAAATGTTCGCACCAAACGATAGAAGAGATACCAAGAGTATTAGTATAATTTAGTTGTAGAGTCAAATTTCTGAAATTTAAACGAGAGGAATTTGGCCAGTATCAATAAAATACCTCAGATAGCTGGTATAACAAGCAGTGGCAGGGCATACGTTAGACGCGCGGTGTGGGGAGCGACAACGGTATTTCACAGCGCCATATAAAGAACTCTATTTAATTGTTATACCGCGCGCACGCGATCTAAGCGAACCTCACACGGGCTACATGAATATTTATATTTCAAGTTGATACCGCGACTTCGTTGAGGTTTTTTGGAATACTGTGGGAACTAATCCATTTTGAGACAATAAATATGCATTTCATTACATGATATGACACTACATGATATAGAAGTAGGATATATACTTCTGTGTCTAGCATGCAAGCTATAAATCAGTTATGCTATATGGATATACACAAGGGCAGTGGTGAACACAGGGCTTGAAGCTAGGGTGGGCATTAGTAGGTCAGAAAGCCTATTTACTGACTGTTAAAATGAAATGAGCATTGCCGTATTTCCTATTGGGTAAGCGTGCTTTTATGCCTCTATGAACTGCACGCCACCATCGTAGAGGTTTGGAATACTATGGGAAATAATTAATTTTGTGACATTATATTATTCTACTTAGGTATGTCTCTATAGCTGCTTAGTCTGGTTTACAACGAGGACAGGAAATCTTCTGTCTTATCGCTTAATAGACCAGAGTAGATGATTTTAACGCAGTCCCAGAACGCATCTAAGTAAATTTGTTCCCGTCCTACATTCAACTTGATTCGGAAAATGAGACGTCCAGGCGGCCAACTTAGTATACAGCATGCCAGTCGCCACATCCTCAATAATTACGCAAACTTTTCATAAACTACCTAAGTAATATTGTTCAAAATATATTATTATATAAAATATATATGTATGTCTTAGATATAAAGCTTTCTGATTCCCGCGGGAACTTCTTAACTTTCCGGCATAAAAACCTATGTCCTTCCTCGGGATTCAATCTACTTCATAGGTACCTCTATACCAAATTTCATCAAAATCGATTAAAAAGATGGGTAGCGGACAGACATTCAAACTCACTTTCGCATAAAAATATTAATACATGAGCATGAAATGTTTTTATTTCAAGTGTCCTAAATAAGCATGTGTGAAAGACAGACGGATAAACTCAGACGTCTAACATTTTGGTGTGGAACATTTAGTGACGATCTCCGTGGCGCAGTGTGTAGCGCTGTAGCCTTAACGTGCGGAGGTCCCGGGTTCGATCCCCGGCAGGGTCAATTTGGGAATATATAATTTCTGAATTTTCCCTGGTCTGGTCTGGTGGGAGGCTTTGGCCGTGGCTAGTTACTACCCTACCGGCATAGACGTACCGCCAACCGATTTAGCGTTCCGGTACGATGCCGTGTAGAAACCGAAGGGGTATGGGTTTAATATAACTGCCACGCCCCTAACAGGTTAGCCCGCTACCATCTTAGACTGCATCATCACTTACCATCAGGTGAGATCGCAGTCAAGGGCTAGCTTGTAGTGGATTAAAAAAAGAATAAAACTGCTAACTATTCTGGAAAAATACGTCTGAGTCAACCTTAATGCCTAGGTCCTGTACATAGAGCTAGTCCAAAACAGGCTATCCTAACATCAGCGTACTAGTTACGCGCACCTCATTAATTGACGCCACTCATTAACAATATAATGAATAGGCTCTGCTTTAACAACTCTATTGAAATACCTTGCTGATTACTAAGAGATTCTTATAATTGAGTTATATTAGAGTTAACGTGCCCCTAACAGGTTAGCCCGCTACCATCTTAGACTGCATCATCGCTTACCATCAGGTGAGATTACAGTCATGGAGTGGATTAAAAAAAAACGTTATAATTTTCCGGGATTAAAATAACCTATGTCCCTCTCTGGGATACAAGTTACCTCTGTTCCATATTTCACCAAAATCGGTAAAGGTGGGCACTAGTTAAAGCGTAGCAGAAAGACAGACAGATGGACAGACACACATCCGCATTTAGTATGAGTATGGATACGAATATTATTCTAAACACAATTTTTTAAGAGCCAAAGTAACCAACATAGCTTAACAAGATTCAAACCTGAAGTGGAAATGGTGACGTACGTACTACGCAGGTACAAATAGCTCGGACGAATGGATTACTAATTTTTTTCAAAGGTTGGATTTTATAGTCCGTTAAACATATTTGATCCGGTGACAGAGACGCTAGTATACATATGGAAAATAAAATAAAAACAAAAACTTAACAGGGATAAAAATTAGTTCCAATTTTGGCCACCGGGCCATATAAGTTTGACGGACTTTAACTTCGATGCCAATGTGATCACACGCTCGATTACGATGAATCGAATTTGCAATGTAAAACTTATGCGTACTTTCACAAAGTTGTATCAATATCACGGTTTAATTATTCAATTCTATTTTAAAGCCTCTAACGTGTTGAACCTGTGTTTCCATGCAAGGTTAAAATCCGGGCTTTGTCCCTTGATAGTACAATAATTATTTATCAAACTCATTTCCCCATATTTGCTGTACAGTCGAGTAAAAAAGGTTCACATTACGTCACAACAGCCGACCCCACTGGAGTTGTGGGTACAGTGAAGCACAGTCACCTTCTAAACTTTGAGCAAGCTTTCACGACTCCTTATTCGGGTTATACCAACACACTGTTTGTCGTTTCGCTTTCAAGACAAACGTTTGCTCAGTACTTGACACGCGTGGAGTATGCAGCCGAGTCAACAGGCAAGGGGCGACGGCTGTTTTCCTTGTGTTGCATAGGCAAATATGAGTCAGTACCTTAGATTGTATAATTGTAGGTAAATTAGCCTTATAATATATTATTAAGAGCGAAACATTTGACAGCCTCCCTAGTGCAGTGGTGAGCGCTGTGGTCTTATATTGAGAGGTCTCGGGCTCGATTCCCGGTATGGTCAATCAATTTCTGGATAAAACAGGAAGCGTAAACGCAAATATGTTTATTTGCGACAAAACGTCTACGTCAAAGGGGTACGACATTCAGTTGTAGTTATAGTTTTTGGGAATTTAAAATTTTAAAATGTTTATGATATTATGACGGCTGATACTTAAATCCCAACGGATTAGCGGCTGAATTGTTGATGGCGAGTGGCAAACGCGGCAACGCAATGTGGTGCGACAGTATCAAACGTCGCATAGATACATAATTGTACACTGCAACGCAGTTTTTAACTTTTGCAGGATTATCGTTCATTTATGTTTCTAAGTCCTTGGTTAATGTTTCATAATAAAGTTTTATTTATTTATTTATTTATTTATTAATTATACGTCTATCATTTTCAATGGCGTCGTATCGCTTCGCATCGCTTCTGTCGCTCATCTAGAACAGCGGGTTACGGGTAAGCCTAAATAGGTGACAGCTATTATGTTGCAGCTTATCTAGGAACCTGGGCGGTCTGTTGAATGGAGACCCTCGCATTCTCTTCTTCTTCGTCGTCGTATCGCTCTTGTCAGAGCGGTGGTCGTTGTCACTTGGGTGTTGTGGCACGCTTAACGATCCGTCTCCACTCTTCCCTGATAGCAGCCGTGTACATTCGTGTAAGGGGACGTCCACCGCAGCTCTCACTTGGTCTGTCCACCTCATGGGTGATCTGCCACGTGCCCTGGTGCCCTCTACTCTTCCTTGAACAACCAGACGCTCTATGGAGATGTTATCGTCGCGTCTAGTTATGTGGCGTTATATTTAAGGTTAAAACGGGCTCAAATCGCTCGATGATTCAGTTTAGGCACTAAGACGTACCTACATCGATACTCGTATTTTTTTGGTATTCTTATTGAACTTTCTTAAAAAATGCTGCACGACGCCAAGAATTCAAAATCGCCAAGTCGTGAGGGACGCATGCGCCGATTTTTCACTCCGATATTTTTATGGGATTCCAATTTGAATTTTATTGTTCGAAGACCCGAGTGTCAAGTTTCGAGATAACATTCCCCGACGATATATTGGTGATAGTGTTGTGCTTTTTTGTGTTTTATGTGTATTAAAATGACAATTTCTTGTACAGTCCTAAGTTTTTATCTGCGACCTGCAGATTTTGGTGAATACTTGATTGTAATGTAAACGATGGTACCAAATTGAAGTACTTATTATTAGGGTTCCGTACCTCAAAAGGAAAAAACCTGGGATCACTTTGTTGTCAGTCCGTCTGACAAGACCCTTCTTCTCAGGAACGCATGGAGGTATCAAACTGAAAGTCATATCAAACACTCAGGTCTACTGTCCCTTCGAGCTGTGAAAAAATCAAACTTCTAAGCCAATGCAATCAAAAGATACAGCCGTTTATGCTGCAAATTTGTGACACTCGCAAGGGAATCAAAACCTACAGGGTACTTCCCGTGAACTCAGAATCTCGAAAAGCATGAATTTTTAGTTACATCATTTATAATAAAAATATTTTTAATAATTTGAAACTTACTAATGTTTGGATTTCATTTAGCAATAAAAATACCATAACTTTTACTTATATACCTACAAGTTTGTACGGAACCCTCGGTGCGCGAGTCCAACTCGCACTTGGCCGGTTTATTCTACGACTAAGTTGAAAGATATTGAAGCAGTCGACGTCACAACATGAAAAAAAACATTAACTTGATTATTCTAATATACTTCTCGTCAGTAATTACATCTCTAAACTCTATCCTATCCTATATAGTATAGTTTTTAACTGATTATAAAGCTGTGTGAGGTGTTATAGGACATCCGGTATGATAAAATGAAATGGAGCTGCACAGACTACAGCTACAGAACAACGTGTTTCTCATACGACGTTTCGCGAAAAAGTTTTTCAGACTAGAAAAGACTTTCTCGTAAACAGCTCATAATAAGCAGGGGACCTAGTGGGACCTTTTTGACCTGTTACGTTCCCTCAAATATGGTCGAGCGAAGCAATGGCTGGATCATGCGTCATGCTCGTGAACGGGTGCCACCGGCGGGAATGGGGCTACTTTCTGTCTGCCCGTCTTTGACATGAATTGAATAAACAAATTTAAGAAATCCATTAAAAGTATGCTCCTGAAAAAAGCTTATTATACTGTTGAAGATTATGTAAATGATAGAGGAGCATGGATTTGATCGCTCCAGCAATGCTGGGGACAGCGGTTACTTATGTACACATTGATATAGTAATTGTAAATGAATTATTTAAAAAAAGCAACCACCGAGTTTCTTGCTGGTTCTTCTCGGTGGGAATGGCATTCCGAACCAGTGGTAGATTCACTTGACGATTCAAAAGTACTTGTAAAAGTTTATTTGAATAAAGAATATTTGATTTGATTTGATTTGATTCGACTGTTTTAAAGTTAATTACGATTTGTATGGAATTGTTAGGATTGGTGACAGATGATGAAAGCTGGTGCTCAATCTATTTCATACAAATGGCAGAACATGATCGAATAGGTCAAAAATGTCCAACTAGGCCTGCTGGTCGACGATAAGTGCATGCTGCCCAAGGGCCATACTGCCATCGCTTAAAGCCATATTGATTCATTAATGTTGACTTACGCGTTTTAGAATTATAATCCTTATTTTAAAAACGTCAAGGTACGTGACATCAAACTGTCATTTTGAGTAATATTGCTTAAGTATTGCTGTATGGCCCCTGTCATTGAGTTGCGTTCGTTTGTTTGACTTTTTGTGAGTCAGATCGGCATTTTAAAAGATTGATTTTTCTCTGAGCATCCGGTTACGTATAAACCATTATAGTGGTAGGGTCTGAAATAATTACCTCTTTCGAACACGCTCAATTATTAATTTTAAATTTTTAACCCAGTTTCATGATAAAATTGACGCCATAAAAAAGAGGTAGACACGGTCAGTTTTAATCAGAATTTGCGCTGCTATCGTTAACTTGTCAAAATGTATCTTTTTTTCCGAAAAAAATGAGCCCTAAGACGTATGTAAGATGATAAATGAATGTCCGTGCGAAAGTTTTTTGCGTATTAATTGATTTCGGGTTCAATGTACGGGGCACATCGTTTCATCACTCGATATGAGTTTGCGTGGGTGTAAATTTTTCAAAAGTCGTCCATCAAAGACAAAAATGTTTTTTTACTGCATTGCGCTTTGCTTGTTTGTTTTATTTAAAACCTTTTGGTTAAGCATCCATCTTTCTACCTAATACGTATGTAAATGTCTGACTTTTTGAGAATTTGAGTACTTGAAATTCTCAAAAAGTCAGAGTACCTAGTGGGAGATTTTCTTTCCATTTGATCGCGCGTTAATAATGATGTTCAGGGAATTGTCAAGTGCTTGTCAACTGGCGCTCGATCAATTCCAAATAAATGGTAGTCGCGATCGAATTCGTAAAAAAACTCCCACTGGACCTGCAAATCTACTTTGGCACTGAGATATTTGACATGCTAGAGACTTTTTGAGATTTAGGTTCCTCACGGGACTTAAAATAAATACTAAAATCCAGGCAGGCGAAAGCTTGTCACATAAAATACCTATGTATGTTTTAAGGAGAACTGTGAGAATTTTCATTTGAGTCTTTTAGGATTTGCTAAAATCGACAAAGCTTTTTTACCGAAACATGTTAATATTACAATCAAAGTATTTTTTTAAATAGCGAGCAAACGAGCAGGCGGGTCACCTGATATTAAGTGATTACCGCCGTTCATGAACATTTGCAGCACCAGAGGAACCGCCAATTCGTTGCCGGCTTTTGAGATATTTGTTTATCCGCCCTTTGAAGAGCCCCATATTATAATCATGAGGGAGTACAGAGGATATAAGCTGGTTCCATAATTTGCAGGTATGTGGCAGAAATGAACGGAATACCGGGAGTCGGAAGAAGACCAGGCATCCATGTGGTGAGGATGAAATTTGTTTCTGCGACGAAGGGAGAACACGGAAAGTGATATTAGATTAAATAACTCTTCAGAGAACTCCCCGTTGCAGAGACGATAGAAAACACAAAGAGAACTAACGTCTCTTCGGTGTTCTAGAGACTCCAGTAAACCTTTATGGGTGGCTTATTCAAAAAAATCCCACGCTATATAACAAGCTATTGAACGTCATGAGATGTACATGAGTTGTAAAAACTTTTAGTTAAATAATTAAGAAACATACATAAATTGAAATAAATTAATTTTTAATTAAGAAACATTTTAACTTTTCTGTAAACCAAACGTCCTTTCCTACAAACGACCTTTTAATATGAAAAAATCTACGTTTCCCGTTCGTCTGTCAATACCTATTTGTCTTGAAACATAACAACTTTTTACTTGCAATATTATAATTTTAAATTGAAATTCATTTCGCTTCATCAAAATGCGCATAATCTTGTTTTACACGTATTTTCAGGGTTCCGTACTAAAATAAGTATAAAAGGAAGAATCCGTCTGTAACACCTGTTTATTTAAGTAAATATAGATAAATACTATTGTAGGTACTAATCCTATTAAATTAAAATTTGGAAATGCTTGCCAAGTTGAAATGTTTTAATTACATTTTAACATTAGGTATAAATGCGTGAGTGTTGGTGCCTGTCTGTCTTAATTATTATTATTGAATTATTTTCGACCCGCGAAATTAAGGAGTTCCAGCGGCTGCAAAAATCCCTATTTTTTTTTACTACTACTACAAGCTAGCCCTTGACTGCGATCTCACCTGATGGTAAGTGATGATGCAGTCTAAGATGGTAGCGGGCTAACCTGTTAGGGGCATGGCAGTTATATTAAAGCCATACCCCTTGGGTTTCTACACGGCATCGTACCGGAACGCTAAATCACTTGGCGGCACATCTTTGCCGGTAGGGTGGTAACTAGCCACGGCTAAAGTCTCCCACCAGGCCAGACCAGGGAAAATGCTGAAATTATAAATTCACAAATTGACCCTGCCGGGGATCGAACCCAGGACCTTCGCACATTAAGGCAACAGCTACACACTGAGCCACAGAGGTCGTCAAAATCTACCCTATCTACGCGGACGTCATCTAGTTCTGTATAATCATGATAAAAATCGGTTTTGCTACGGAACCCTTGGTGGGTTAGTTGACTCGCACTTGGCTAGTTTTTTAAAGATGTATCCAATAAAGTGAATCCTTGATATTAAAGTCTTTAGGTGAAATGGGCGGTTCCCGCGGACGCAAGTCTCTTCTGACATCGGAACAGTATGGTTCACACTTAACGATGTAGATATTATATATAATATTCTGTCAAGGGATCGCATCTTAAATGTTATCTGATATCATAAAAAAGCTGCTGAGTGATGGACGCGCTTTTTCTCGCGACTTTGGTTACAATTTGTTAATGTTTTTATTGAATTCATAATTTGCGTAAAAGTTATTATTATGTATTGTATACATTTTCATTCAGGCATTTGACTACTAGTCAAAAAAATATTTTTTTAGTGATTATTAATTAATAAAGGTTGCATGTTGAAAAACCATTTTAAAGTATCTATTATAGTAAAAAAGTAAGTCGAACTTTGATGACGTCACAATTCAGCATTTCATACTGATTTGAGTTGCTGATTTGACTAGTTGTCAAATACCCAAATATTTCTGATTTTATCAATTCTAGAAAGTATTTTTTATTATAATAACGATTTCCATGGTGGCAGTGGCCTTATTGGTGGGGGCTTTTATAGCCCATTTACATACTAGACTGATCTTGATTAAATCATTCCAAGTAAGACCACAGTCAAGGTAACAACTTAGTATCTATTAAAAAAATAGTGGATAAGACAAGAAATGTTATCGATATGAACAGATAAAACGTTTAAGATATTTTATTTGTATAATTTGTTATCTGATGGACGGGAGCGGGTATATGTGTCAGATGTGGTGATAAGGGAAGACGTAATTAATAGTGTTGATGTAACACGCTGGGTTTGTATGACGTAATATGATGTGGGCTGCTGATGCTGGGCTTTAGTAAAATGATGTACATTTTTATTTATTTTATATTTTACTAGCGGATGCCCTCGTTCGCGTGGTTTAAGTTTTTTAATCCCGCTGGAACTCCTTAATTTTCCGGCAAAAAAAGTAGCCTATGTCACTCTCCAGGTCGTCAACTATACCCATGCAAAACTCACGTCGGATCGACGCAAAATCGCAACGGCTCTTTTGTGGCGTGATTGAAGTACAAACTCTCTATTTAACGTCCTTGGGGATAAAATTTCCAAAAACTGTGAAATACGTATTTCTTTATTTTAAACCAGAAGCATAAATACCAACTTTCATGGCCATTACTTGAAAAATGAAGGACTTTCATACAAACTTTCAACCCCTATTTTATTGGATTGGTGTGTGTGGAATTTTGAAAAACTGTGATACACCTGTCTCTTTATTTTAAAGCGGTAGTTCAAATAACAAGTTTCATGGATGTAACTTGCGAAATGACGGACTTTCATACAACATATCACCCCATATTTCATCCTCATCCAAACTTTCAACCCCTACTTTATCCCTTTCGGGGTTAAATTTCGAAAAAACCTTTCTTAGTGGATACCTACTCTCCATAAAGAACACACCCTCCAAATTTCATGTCTCTAGGACCAGCGGTTTAGGCTGTGCGTTGATATATAAGTCAGTCAGTCAGTCAGTCAGGACTTTGAATTTTATATAATATGTAGGTATATAGATATAAGCCTGTACTTAGTTTTATTTTATTTAGTACGTTTTTTACGATGTGTTATAACATCATCCCACGGTCAGTAAATGCCTCGTTGGTCTAGTGGTTAGCATATTCGACTGCGGCCGACGAGGTGCGGGGTTCGAGTACCGGGTCGGGTCATAATTATTGGGGTTTTCTGACTAGAACTGGCCCCGAGTTAGGAAGTTGGCGGTGTGAAACACCCCGTCCCCGTGCCTCGGAGAGTACGTTAAGCTGTCGGTTCTGCGCCTGATCTCTCTCCCATCGATGACCAAATAGTAATGTTAATATTATACGGTCAGTAAAAAATGTCTAGAGATCAAAACATCCGTATCAACTATTTTTTATACGACTGCCTGAAAAAAGAAGTATATTGTTTTCAGGGTTCATGTATGTATGTATGTGAGTTTATTCCACTATAACTTCTATACGCCTGAACCGATTTTGATAAATATAATATAAGTATCGTTAAAACCCCTAGCTTGTTCCGGGTGACATATACTAGTCAAATTAAAAAAAAAATTGATGGGGTGACCATGGTCCCGCATTAAAGACTAAAATTGAAAAAAATATTCGAAAATAAGATCAACTATATAATCATCATCTAGAAAATGATGAGTATATTTCAAAAATATGTAACACTATAAGTTCAATATCTAGTGATTCAAAAAATATCATTTAACTTTTTAGTTCGTCTTTTGGCAGGGCAGTCGTGTTTTTTAATTTTTTAATTATTAACTAAAGTGAGTAAACTAGGCGGCAGAAATAATTATTGCTGTTCCCCTGGCAAAGCCATGGGCTTCACCTAGATTTATATAATTATAGCCCATGAAGAACACTTTAGTGGAAATTCTAGTGCAAACTCAATTTAAGTTCGAAGCAATAATATTAATATAATTCACTCTATAAGGGCCACGAAAATGACGATGTGCAAAAAAAAGTTACGACTGTGGTAAGCTTTGATTAGCTTATTTTTCTTCTTATCTAAGGGTTTCTTATATTTCTTATCTAGATGGGTTCTTATAATTTCAGAGAATTTTGAAGGATTAAAAATTACTTATATAATTACGATCTAGCCTAACGTTCTGCCGACCTCCGTGGTGCAGTTTGTGGCGCGGAGGTCCTGGGTTCGATCCCCAGCAGGGTCAATTTGTGAATTTATAATTTCTGAATTTTCCCTGGCCTGACCTGGTGGGAGGCTTCGGCCGTGGCTAGTTACCCTACCGGCAAAGACGTGCCGCCAAGCGATTTAGCGTTCCGGTACGATGCCGTGTAGAAACCGAAGGGGTATGGGTTTAATATAACTGCCATGCCCCTAACAGGTTAGCCCGCTACCATCTTAGACTGCATCATCTCTTACCATCAGGTGAGATCGTAGTCAAGGGCTTGTAGTGAATAAAAAAAAAGTTCTTCTTTAATGATTTGTTTTAATTTATGTCACTAAAAATATTGTGATAAGTATTCCTTGAAAATGTAAGCCATAATCGTCATCGTCGACAGCCGATAGCTGTCCACACAAAATTACAGTTTTATGTCAAAGACTATTATTATTATTATTGTTAGACAAAAATGTACATTATTAAAAAATACGGCTTTTTAAATACAGCTAGGGTAGTATGCCCCGTGATAATAGATCTCTTCCATATGCTACAGACTTTGTAGGGAGCCGTTTATATCCAGCTGCTCTCTGCGACTCTAGAACACAAACTGGAAACGCTTCTGCGCTTTCCAAAGCTAACTCGCTCGATTCAGAGCCACACTGAGTCAAACCTAATTAAGTCGGAGTCCACCATTCCGTCTGTATATGGAGTGACGTGAAACCGTTCGGTCACACAATGAAACAATCACATCTGAGTTAGTGTTATTGTGACTAAGTGTCCACCACGCTCATCATCCTATCAGCTATTACTCTCAGCGAATGCGACATTATTACCACAGTAAACAGATACAACCAGTATGGAAACTACCTAGAAACGTTCGAAACAGCACACTCACACAAACGTGCGCTTCGAACATGCGATGACGCGGCACTCACTACTGACGGCACTGCGACGAGCGCTTGGGGTCTCGTCGATGCGCACGTTTGTGTGAGTGAGCCTGTTTCGAACGTTTCTAGGTAGTTTCCATACTGGTTGCATCTGTTTACTGTGTTATTACCTTATAAGTGAAACTTTGGAGGTTCCCACAAAGCCTACTAGGGCAAAATATTGTTAATAAGCTTTCTATTGTAGGATGCTGAGATAATTTTGGATTTTAGATATATTATGACTTTGTTTAAGTTTTTAATTATAATTTTCTTTAGTGAAAATAAGTAATTGCAATTCATACTAATATTATAAATGCGAAAATGTGTTTGTGTGTTGGTTTGTAATAATAAAAATTTAGGCACTGTTTGGACCAATCGCGACATTTCGGCTATGATCTTTGATAAATATATCAATTCAATTAATGTTTTTAATCAAAACAAGTGTTTTTGAATCGCAAAATGAATCTGCCACTGGTCCAAGAAGAACTATCTGCAGGTTCTAAAAAACCAATTTCAGGGACGAGTAGCGACAACGCATATATACGTCGATTGCGATTCTTAAGCAACGTTGACCCAAGTCGGTAACTTAATGGGTGACCAAATTTTGAAGCCCGAATTTGACCTTTTCGTTTCCTCCGTGCCTCGGAGAGCACGTTAAGCCGTCGGTTCTGGTTATTATCACTAGCATCTGATAATAATCGTTAGTAACCTAAGAGTTCTGAGAGTAACTGCCTCGTTGGTCTAGCGGTTAGCATAGGCGACTGCGGATCACGAGGTCCTGGGTTCGATTCCCGGTCGGGCATAAAAATTGTTAGGTATTGGGTTTTTCAATTAAGAAATTCTCATTGCCAGCCCGGAGTTGGAAGTTGGTGGTGTTTCACCCCCGTGCCTCGGAGAGCACGTTAAGGCGTCGGTCCCGGTTATTATCACTAACATGATAATAGTCGTTAAAGCCCGCCAACCCGCATTGGAGCAGGGTGGTGGGTCTAAGCTCTAATTCCCTCTCTCCTGTGAGAGTGGAGGCCTGTGTACAGCAGTGGGACGTTAATAGGCTGTAGTGGTAACCTAAGAGTTAAAATAGTACTCTTAGTTGAATCGTATGCGGTAGGAACTGGGAACCCACCGCATTATTATCCCAAGAATACCCCTGCCATTATGAGATTAATGGAATTGGGTCACGACCCTCAGCAATGAGGAATACGACGCAGAGAGAGAGAGAGAATAATCCAAGAGTGAGTGATACCGTATAATTTATTTCCAGCAATTTTTCTTTACATGTCGGCAATTTTAGAATATTTACCGTCAATTAGTACCAATTGATTTTATCAAAACTGATTTAAAAGATCGCCTTTGAAGTTCCGATAAATAGAACTTTTTATAGTTCAATCCCTAATTAGAGTTATAGGCTAACCATTTTCCTTCACTAATGATTTAGTAAAGGATGCCGACGGACAAATGGTCCGCAAAAAAATCCAGTTGGCCTTTGATAAACTACCAGCTTCTGCAAGTGACTTCACCTGCAAGAAATTTTAAAGATCTTTTAAATCTTTTGTAGGAAAAGTTTTACTTTTCCGGGATAATTATAATTCTATCAAATTCTCTATCTATTACTATCGGGCTAGATCTATTTATCATTTCGGGCAGGAATGGCATTCTGAACTCGACAATTCAAAAGCTAATAATACTATCTCTCTATTTGTTTTTACTCCCCATAAATGCCCGGGCTTATTTAAGAAAATCCATTCTAAAGGAGGTAAACTCCAAAAAACTTTTGATTGGGAAAGTCTCTGCCCAAACCTCACTTAGATCTCTTCTTATTTGATTTCACATGGCCTACTAATGAGTACTGGCAGCGAACATCAAACAGTTTACACCTACCCTTTAATAATCTTGTACAATCAAATACGGTGCACTGACTTAAGTAACGTTCACACTACGCGTTCAAACATAATATGTGTTTTGTTTTGTTTTGTTTTGTAGCTTTTGCTCGCGATTTCAACTCACGTGAAGTTCGACTTTCAAACTTTCACCCCTATTTTAGGGCTGAAGGGCCCTTATGGTTTGACTGTCCGTCTCTCTCTCTGTCTGTCTGCTACGCTTTAACGGCTAAACTACTCAACCGATTTTCATGAACTTCGGTAGATAGGTTACATCCCGGGAAAGGACATAGGCAACTTTTTATCCTGGAAAATTTAAGAGTTCCCGCGGGAATCAAAAAAATGTATCAGTTGAACCGATTTTGATGACATTTGGTACGGGTATAGGTTACATCCCGGGGAAGGAGATAGGCTACTTTTTATCCGGGAAAATTGAAGAGAGTAAATGATATTAAGCAACCTACTTCTTTTACTGAATTTTCTCTAGTGGTTTGGTGAGTGGCTTCGGCCGAGGCTGTTACCATACTACTGGAACAGACGTACCACCAAGCGATTTCGCGTCCAGGTACGATGAAGAAACCGACTAGGGGTATGGATTTAATATAATTGCCATAACCCTAACAGTTAAGCCCACTACCATCTTAGACTGCATCATCTTAACATCAGGTGAGATCGTAGTCAAAGGCTAAAGGAATAAAAAAACGGAAAATAAAATATTTCCTCCACAGGATTTGAATACCTAAATTGATTTGATTGAAAGAACCTATAAATCCACACGTTATCAAATAGTTTCTTATAAACTAGCCCTTACTTAAGGGGAATTAACACGGCTACCTCAGTAGGCACATACACCGTGTGTCAACTGAATTTAATAACATGGACTAACGTTGCTTTATGGTTTTTTGCCGGACCACACACGTTGTCGATTACTCTTAATGATTGTAAGAAGTGTTATTGCACTAGTTTTTGCCCGTGTCCGCGCTTATAGCGGTCAACGGTTTTAATCTACACCAATATTGTGAAGAAGTAACGTTTGAGAGTTTGTTTGTGTTAACAATCATTTTGTAACTCATCATCAATGGATGACATTTTTAATTTAGTTTGGCGGTGAATAGATCTTGTGCCATTTTTTTGGATTTAGAGTTTTTGAGGACCTCCGTGGCGCAGTGTGTAGCGCTGTTGCCTTAACGTGCGGAGGTCTCGGGTTCGATCCCCGGCAGGGTCAATTTAGGAATTTATAATTTCTGAATTTTCCCTGGTCTGGCCTGGTGGGAGGCTTCGGCCGTGGCTAGTTACCACCCTACCGGCAAAGACGTGCCGCCAAGCGATTTAGCGTTCCGGTACGATGCCGTGTAGAAACCGAAGGGGTGTGGGTTTAATATAACTGCCATGCCCCTAACAGGTTAGCCCGCTACCATCTTAGACTGCATCATCACTTACCATCAGGTGTGATTGTAGTCAAGGGCTAGCTTGTAGTGGATTTAAAAAAAAAAGAGTAAAAACGGTCAAAAACTTAATTGTCTAGCGCACAAAACATAATATGCATAATTCCATTTTATATTTGTGCGTTTTAATAAAGTAAATATCACTTGCTTCAAACCTTGAAGGAATACATTTTAAGGAAACCTGTGCTCCCGAGAGTTCTTCATAATGTTCTCGAAGTGTGAAGCTGCCAATCCCCACTTAGCCAGCATAGTGGACTATGGTCACACCCTTTTCATTCCGAGAGGAGACTCGTGCTCGTGCCAGCAATGGGTTGATAAGACAGAAGTCCACTCGAGCGAAGCTGGGGCGAGTGAGCTAGTGTACTATGAAGTATAATAGTGATAAATTATACTCGTATTATACGGGCGAATACAAAGTCATTAATGCGACGCATGAGAAAATACTATAATCTATAATATACAGTTTATCAAAAGATAAATAAATCCTGTACACTTTTTTAAAACATTTTTCATTATATTATACCTAGAGGTAAAAGTTAAAAGCCAGAGTATACAACTGGGTAAATCATTTATTTTTAGTTTTTGTCTGTCTGTTATTCTGTCTTCGGGATAGGACATGATAGTATCGCTCAATTTCACTCCATAACTCGGTCGAAGTCGGAACGATTTTGACAATTTTATTTTTCTTTACAAGTTCACAAAGGTTGTACTATCCGTAGCGAAACTGGGGTGGATCAGCTTGTTCCATCCGCTTATTGTTATATTGGTATCTTCAAATCAAGAGTGAAAATATTTTTTTACCTGCATTACTATTTCCAGCCAGTCTGATTGCGGTCAAACGCTTGTCTATAAATTAAAAAAAAGTTTACATACATTTGTAGCATTCACGTACTGCTTTAAGAAATATACCTATTACAACTCAAATAAAAATTTATTATTAAATTAAATTCTATTAAAATGGGTGTATCTCTGAACGACAGATGGGCAAACGGATTACACTTAATTATTATAAGGGTTCCTTATTTTACTAACGAACCCTAAAAACATCTGATACAATTTGGCGATATAATAAAATTTGTTACGATACCAAATAAATACTAAGCTTTCACCAAAACCTTTTTCGTTTTTCGTAAATCGACTCCGAGTTTAAACTTTTGAAGAAAAAATTTTTGTTCGCAATTTATGCGCGAGTGCCGCCATGTTTCACAATGCGCCCGCGCACCCAAAATAGTGAGTTTTAAAATAAGAACACCTTTTATATAAATTACGGTCGCGCACTGGGAATTTATTGTAAGCAGTTCTATATGAGTCTGGTAGGACCTTAAACGTAAAATATGGTTATTGCGAAAATAATATGTAACAATTTTTGTCCTCAGATCGGATTACCTTAGTATGAACTAACATTTTCAACTGAATAGATGGATGCGTGGATTATTTTTTTTCAAATTCCGAGTTAGGGAACTGACGGCGCAGTGGCAAGCGCATTTTTTTTAATGGGATGTCTCGGACTCGATTCTCAGCAAGAAAAAAATGCGATCATACTGTCTGTTTTAGGGCACTTCTTCGATTTCATGTCAAAATTGACCGATGTAAAAAAAAAATTTTTTTCTTGAGTTATTGTTTTTTTAAGTTGACCTTGGCAAAGGGGTACCTTCATTTATCACAGTGATGAGGAAGGCCTCTCACCAGGATCTGATTCTCTTGGAGATATAAGGTAATTGGTAATTATTATGATCATGGTAATGAAAAATTGTGACATGGTAATGAGTTCCGTGACATGGTAATTAGAATATACACATGGTAATTTGGTAATGATAATGGTGATGAGTAATATGAATAAAACATAAGTGTTTGTGTTATAAAAATCCGAATGTGTCTATAAGAAAATGTGAAAAAATACAGAAATAAAACTGAAAGAACAATGATAATATTATCTTAGTATCTAACAAAGGTATCGCTTACTTATTAAAAGTCCTCGTAATTGATAAATCAAATGTGTCAATCACGATTCGCAAAATACAAAAATCAGACACGATGACAAGATAAATAGATTCAGTAATCTTCTTATCAAATATATAGTAAACTAGAGTAAACGTCTAAGTACATAATATATAATTAATATTATCAAAATAACTCTATATATCTGCACATAATATTTTTAAAATGGCATGCCAAACATAATCATACAAAGTTTGATAAACAAAAGGTAGACGAGATAAATAAATTCAGTAATCTTCCTATCAAACCTACCTAGGTAAATAGCGAGAATAATCGTCTTAGTATACTATAAATAGATAATATTAAAAGAAGCTCAAAGTTATTTTAAAATAACATGCTTTAGTTACCAACATGAGAAAAATTATAAACAAAAGTCAATCAGTCAAAATATTTGAACATAAAACGATTCAGTTAAGTTCTCATACAATAAATAGTTGTATAGAGTAGATGTCTAAGTAAATAATAAATAGTACCAAAATTACACTCTGAACTCAAATTAATTTTAAAATAAATGTTTCAATTGTTACATGATCATTGATTATATAAAAATTTAAAAACAAAAGTTCTTAGCCACATTAAAAGATAGAACAACAAAGTTTTTTAAAAATTAAGTTAACGGGTGTCTCAGTGCTGACTAGCACCAAAATAACTCTGAACTAAAAACCATATAAAAAATAACATAATATTTTAATAAAAAAATAATGATCATATAAAACAGAAAAACAAAAGTCTATCTCGTCGACAGAATCAATAGATTTAACAAAGTTTAAGCATAAAACCGGGTTTGTCTCAAAATTTGTTTACTTAAAACTATTTAAAACAAAAAGACAACCTCCAAATAAAAACAATATGAACCTAACGTATCCTACTAAACATTTTGTATATGTTGAGGTACTTTATCAAAGACGTGCTGGGTTTTGTTTTTATTATAACCATTAGAAATTTATTCAGACCGTAATATTTTTCCGTATATAAGTAAATAAATTAATAATATTCTCTTTTGTTTCGCTGACATTTCGGCATCTGGTAATTTTTTTTTCCTTCTTTTCTTTTTAAGTATCCCTCCCTAAAGTACTCCCTTTCCCAAACAGTATCAAAAATATTTCAATTATCATTCAACACAGATCATTTTTAAATGCTACTTCAAGTAACCCCTTAATTGTGATCATCTGGATGTAAGTGATGAATTCAGTCTATGATGGTTGCAAGCTTACCTGGTATAGGGGTAAGGGGGTAGTCATCATCATCATCATCAACCGACAGACGTCCACTGCTGGACATAGGCCTCTTGCAAGAATTTCCACACGCCACGGTCTTGTGCCGCCTGGAACCAGCGACTCCCTGCAAATCGCCTGATGTCGTCCGACCCGCGAGTAGCGGGTCTGCCAACGCTGCGCTTCCCAGTGCGAGGTCGCCATTCCAGCACTTTGGGACCCCAATGTCTGTCGGTTCTTCTAACTATGTGCCCCGCCCATTGCCACTACAGCTTCGCAACGCGTTGAGCAATTTCGGTTACTTTCGTTCTTCTGCGAATCTCCTCATTCCTGATTTGATCGCGCAAAGAAACCCCGAGATCATCACTGGCAACACGCACTGTTCGAAGATTTTGGTCTTCAGGCACTGAGGAATCTTGGACGAGAAAACATCTCGAAGCTTCCCGAACGCTGCCCAACCGAGTTGGATTCGGCGGCCCACCTCTTTCTCGAAATTGGACCTACCTAACTGGACCGTATGTCCCAGGTATACATACTCGTCTACAATTTCGAGTGCAGAACTCTCAATGATTGGTGGATGGTGGTGGTGATGAATGGTGGAGCGGAATATGAGCATTAGACATGATTTTCGTCTTACTCATGTTCATTTTAAGGCCCACCTGTTGTGAAACTCTACTGAGGTCATTGAGCATTGTATTAAGGTCTCCCAGAGTCTCTGCCATGATGACTATATCATCGGCAAACCGAAGGTGAGTGATGTACTCGCCATTGACGTTAATGAAAAATCCGTTCCAATCCAGAAGCTTAAAGACGTCTTCCAACGCGGCGGTGAAGAGCTTCGGGGAGATTACATCCCCCTGTCGCACTCCCCGCTGCAGTTGGATTGGCCTGGTAGTCTGGTTCTGTATACGAACTGACATTGTGGCGTTTTCGTACAAACACTTCAGCACTTGGATATACCGGTAGTCTATCCGGCATCTCTGCAGCGACCTTAATACAGCCCAAGTTTCCACGAATCGAAGGCTTTCTCATAGTCCACAAACGCTAAGCATAGTGGCCGGTTATACTCTTCTGTCTTCTGTATAATCTGCCGCAGCGTGTGAATATGGTCTATGGTACTAAAGCCTTTTCGGAATCCGGCTTGTTCGGGAGGCTGGAAGTCGTCGAACCTTCGAGCGAGACAATTCGTAATGACTCTCGAGAACAACTTATAGACATGGCTCAGCAGCGGGATGGGTCTATAATTCTTCACCAAGGTATTGTCACCCTTTTTGAAGAACAGAACCACCACCCTCCTGTGTCATGCCTGTGGCGTTATGCCCTCGTGAATGACGGAATTGAACAATCGCTGAAGGACCTTAAGTATCGGTTTTCCACCCGCTTTCAGGAGTTCTGCTGTGATTCCGTCCTCACCTTGTGCCTTGTTTTTCTTAAGTTGCTTGAGAGCCATACTAATCTCGTAAAGGCTGACGTCCGGGATATCTTCGGTATAGTGTCGGGTCAATTTGGCTCTGGTATCTCTAGCCAAATCGTAAACAGGCTTAAACTTAAGGGGGTAGTATTAAACTTAAATCGCTAATCAGTTTCTAAGCTGCATTGTAACGGGACGCATTTGATTACGTGATTTATCATATGGTACGTCTTTTCCGGTAGAGACGAAAGATTACAAAACGCCAGATTTTCCTCTGCCGGGAATCGAATCCAGGATCACCCGTTTTTGAGAACGAAGCATTCACCACAGCGCCAGGAAAGTCGTCAAATCCTAGAAGTTCCCATACATTAAGGCACTAATCTAATTACCTGGCCAATGCCTAATTACCATGTACGCAAAATGGTCATGGTAATAATGGTAATTAGAATCATGGTAATTAGGATTGGTTAGTATTTAAATTTTTACTTGATAAGTAAACATAGTTTTTTTTTTTAATGAGCTTTTTTAGAGAGTAAAACACACTTAAAATATTTAAAAAATACAAATATGTAAAGGTGGTAACTACTTACGGAATGGTGAGAGTTCTATGAATGAGGGTTTAAAGTTGACAAAGTGAAATTTCCGTTGGAGAATGTGAAATATTTTTGTAACCTGCCGAAGAAGACACCTCCGCTTGGCACGAATTGCTCAAGACTACTGATTTTGTACGTAAGACGCGACGACGATGCGGATTGTATGGATGTGTGGGTAGATACGATAGTGATTGCATTAGATCACATGAATGATTAAAAAGTCGTGGGACAGACTTTAGTCACTAGTAAAAAAATAATTCAATGACTTAATCTCACGCTGCTGTTGTTATTTTAAACATCAATTATTCATTATTGAAATATATTTTTTTGAGAATTTTTAATCCACTATATAATTTAAATAAATAGGTTTGTTACTTGAGACATGAGCAGTGGGACAGTCATGGTGGTTAGAAATTGGAGGTTTAAATTTTTTTTAAAGATGGATCTCTTCTCTTTTATGTTCTTTTTCTTGATGGAGGGTATAGAGGACACTGTCTAGTGTCTACAAAAAAAATTACATAAGCCAGAGTTAGTTTTAACCTACGTTCTCCAGCTTGGGACATGCTTTTTACCACATTTGGGAGAAGCATCCTTTAGTGGGAGGCATTGGCTATAGTTACCACCGTACCAGAAGACGTACCTACCACCACGAGATTTAGCGTTCCTCTCTATTGATATCGATACGCTATCACCTCGTTTTGAAATCGAGATAAAAATGGAGTCAACGGCGTACTTATAGAAGAATAATAAAAAAATACTAAAAAAAATGTGATTACCTTCGCCTCAGAATGCAAGCCAAAATCGCGAATTATGCAAATGGGTCATGTAAATGTAACAAACAGATGCATTTTCGCATTTATAAGACGTATAGATCAATTGTTAAGTAACTAAGTAATCAATTATAGCTAGCATGAAGTGTAAAATCTGTGATTTATTTAATCGCAGTACATCACAGCAAAGTTATAGGTAGGTAAGCTTTTAGGTCCAATTTTCACAAATCATATCTATCTAGTGATACGCAAGGACTTGTAGTTCTATTGTTTACAAAACAAAGGCGATACTGATCATATTTGGAGCTTGCTTCCCACAGTGCTAAATATCTTAAACATTATAGCTATACAGTTCAAAAAAATTTAACCCGAAGTTTAGTTCGCTTTAGTCCGCCACAGAAGGCAAATCTGTGTGGCACAGTGCGTATCTCGAACCAGATGCCCACGACTTTCACCACACCACATTATAAACCCTCAAAAATACCCTTACCGTACGTTCCACTCCGATACCGGTGAATCTTCAGGAGATGTTGCCTTTACAATGCACGATTGTAAAAAACTTATAGTTTTTTCATTGTCATGGACTTTCCCAAAGTAACGCCTGCTTCTATCCATTCATAACACGTTGAAAGATCATCCCAAAATAGTATTTCTTGTATGTATTCACGTTGGTCTAGCGGTTAGCATAGTCGACTGCGGATCACGAGGTCCTGGGTTCGATTCCCGGTCGGGCAAAAAAAATTGGTATTGGGTTTTTCAATTCAGAAATTCTCAGTGCCAGCCCGGAGTTGGAAGTTGGCGGTGTTTCATCCCCGTGCCTCGGAGAACACGTTAAGCCGTCGATCCCAGTTACTATCACTAACATGATAATAGTCGTTAAAGCCCGCCAACCCGCATTGGAGCAGCGTGGCGGGTCTAAGCTCTGATTCCCTCTCTCCTATGAGAGTGGAGGCCTGTGCCCAGCAGTGGGACGTTAATAGGCTGTAGTGGTGGTGGTGGCATGTATTAGTCAGTAGGTACTGACAAAGTGAGAAGCATTTGATTTTTTATTTTCTCCTATTTCGGCCTCGTAGCTGAGGGTTGAAGTTCCTTAGGCATGGCATCTTTACCCGTTTGCCAGGGACATTACCAGTAAAACCAAGCAGTAAGACCAAGGGCAGTCTATGCCGCTACCATCTTAGACTTCATCATCATTTACCATCAGATGATATCGCAGTCAAGGGCTAACTAATTGTAGTGGATAAAAAAGGGCTCGGCGAAGTTCTTTCTAACATAACTCGTGAGAAGTTACCCTTATAATAGTGTACAACGGTACACCTGTTTGCGGAATCGAATGCTGCATGGGTGCGGGGGCACGTACTCGACCTGTGGGGACATCCGACGACATAATGCGGAGGTTACATTCCATAAGAGAAGCGATTATAATATTATGAACAAGAGCTTAATACTTCTTAAATAAAAAAAACTACTCCTAATTATGTCTCATATTAAAAAATAAACAAATAATTAACTTTTACTTACTTACTTTTAACTTTACTATCTAATTTAATATGTACTTATTGTATTTTTCTGTTTATGAAAAGAGCAACTGCTGAGTTTTTTGCCGGCTGTTCTCAGTAGAACAATTTTCCAAACCGGTGGTAGATTATTGCGACTTGTCACGACGACACAAGTTGTTCTACGTGAAATAAAATATAAATCATTTCATCCAATATCAAATGAGGTTTCTTTACAGCTCACTAAGTCTATACTTAGTCTAAATCTAAACTCTATAATAATATTATAAATGTTAAAATTTGGATGAATGGATGTTTGTTACTTAATCACGCCGAAACGGCTAAAAGGATCTGGATGAAACTTGGTGCAGAGATAGATTATAGTCAGGAATAAGGTAAAAAAGTAATATATGTAATATTACTTTTTAACCCGGAAAAATAAAGAGTAAACGAAAACTAAATAACCTCAATCCACGTGGATGAAGTCACGAGCATCAGCTAGTCTGCCTATCTGATAAACCCCTATTCGCCCATTAATGTATCCTCACCCGGAGCACGTGATCACGTACGCAAGCGGGAGCGTTACAAATCATACAGGATGTTTACTTGCTTCTTTGATATAAACGGTCAGATGGTGATAATATCCATCTTGTTTCTTATGTTATCTGTAATAATATTATGGCATTGCTTTCAACTAGAGACAAGCAGGAGTTTATAAATGGCTTGTGCTGTGAAGACTTGTTGCGTGTATAGTTTTACAATTTCGGTCGATTGGCTTTAATTACGTTAAAATGATACTGAATGAATGAATGAATGAAAAACTCTTGAAGATAGTGACGATCGTGTTCTCCTCTGTTTGTCTAACACTCTTTCGCTATTGGCCAAAATCTATTGTGATGACTAGCTGATGCCCGCGACTTCATCCGCGTGAAATAAGTTTTTTTAATTCCCACGGGAAATCTTTAATTTTCCGCGATAAAAAGTTGCCAATGCCAGGTCTTCAGCTGTACCCATGTAATCACGTCGATATGTCACTCTGTTGCGACGTGATTGAAGGACAAAGAAACACTATCGCATCTACAATATTAGTATGAATTATGCAGGTTTTGAAAAGACTTCAATGAAAAAAGTAGAAGTTTATTTCGCTATAATCCGAAAATAGTAATAGAAAATATCCTCGTATTGGAGTGAAACGTAGGTACGTTGAGGGTATTTTCGAGGTTTTATGTGGTGTGGTGAATATCGCGGGCAGGAAGTTCAAGATATGCACTGTACCACATAGATTTTCCTTCTGTGGCGGGTTATAGCTAATTAAACTTTTTTCATTGTCATGGACTTCCGCAAAGTAACGCCTGCGTCTATCCAAATAAGGCTTCAGGTTTCATCATCATCATCCTTATCTTACAGACTACTGAGCATTGGGTCAGTTCACTGCCTGGATCACCTCCCTGGTGATCTTCCTGGCGCAGTGTTGAGCGCTGTTGTCTTAGCGTGGGAGGTCTCGGTCAGTTATACTGGTCAGTGGATAGTTATTAGCCTTAAGTGGACCAAAGAAGGTATGGCCTTTCGCTTTACAATAAATAGTTTAACTTTTAATTTTGTTTTTGGAATTAGTTCTCACAAAAACGTGTGATACATCATAATATCTCCAAAAGTTATGTTTCTCTAGCATTGCCTATGATATCCATGACACATTGTAGAAATCGCAAACTTCTCGGAAAATTTACATCTGAACTCCGCGGTTTGGACTATGTGTCGTAAAGCGTGATTCCAACATCTATATACCAAGTTTTATCTGATGTACTCTTTAGGGTACCACGAAATATTTCTCAGGGAAGTATCTAGTAACGCTGTTCGTCACCCCCTTATCTCTCCATCGGGTGTCGGTTCGGAGAAAACAGAATCCTTTCCTGCTTATTATAATTCGGTGCACGTACATTGTCATCGTGGCAAAATTTATGTTCGGTTTTTTTGTGCTCTTCGCGTTGTCATCTCTTTCTTTTTCCGTTCCACTCACTTATTTGTTTTATTCTAGCTGTTTGTGGCGTTTTTTGGAGTCATATTTTCTCATACGAATTTGTGGAAATAACCCTATTTTCTTCACGCGTATGGTTGCCTATTGAGTGCATCTGTAGTGGGGCTCTAGCCTAGATGCACGAATAAAGATGCAGAATATTGATAGTGGCAAACATTTTTTGTATGAGTTTGTATGGAGCTGAGCCCACTTAAGCGATGCCGTGACATAAGTGTACAAAGAACACTTGCCGCAACATGCCGCGCCGCGCCGCGCATCAGTGTTACTGCACTTTGGAAATTGGAACACTTAACTGTCTGTAATTGATCTATAGTCAATTCGACACTAACTTTACATTGTTTCTTTGTGACATATTTTCTAATGATGATGCGTTAAACTCAAATCTGGTTATAGGTATACCAAACCTAACTTCCTTTGCTCAAAAAATTATTTATAACTCTTTAGAAGAAACATTTTAGACTGCATCATCACTTACCATCAGGTGAGATCGCAGTCAAGGGCTAACTTGTAGTTGAATAAAAAAAAAACAAAGAGTGTGGCTATAGTTTCTCGTTGGCAATTACAGGACTATTAGGGGGCTTAAGAAGAATAGAAAGAAAAGGAATTCTATTAGAGATCAATTTTTACTCACACTAGCGGATGCGCGCGACTTCGCCCACGTGGAATTATTTTTTTAATTTCACGGCAACTACTTAATGTTCCGATATAAATAGTAGCCTATTTCACACTCCAGGTCCTCAACTATGCTCTTGCAAAAAATTACGTCGAACCCTTTTTCTGTTGCGGCGTGAAAACAGGACAAACCAACTAATCAACAAACAAACATCAGCAGTTAAGCAGTAGTAATTCCAATACAAGACATGTTTTTTATTTTTTGTCCCACTACAATTTAGCCCTTGACTGTGATCTCACCTGATGGTAAGTGATGATGCCGTCTAAGATGGTAACGGACTAACCTGTTAGGGGTATGGCAGTTATATCAAACCCATACCTCTAGTTGGTTTCTACACGGCATCGTACCGGAACGCTAAATCGCTTAGCGGTACGTCGTAATTCAGAAATTATAAATTGCCAAATTGACACTATCGAGAAGCAAACGCGGGACCTCTGCACGTTAAGGCAACAGCGCTCAACACTGCGCCAGGGAGGTCGTCAAAACATGTAAACGTATACACCGTAGGAAGCTTCTGGATTGTATAATTCAGAAAATTGACGATAATGAAACGACGGTACAGGCAGTCCAATAAAATAAGCAAACAATACCCGCCGATAAGTATTGACGCAAACTGCCTATTCGGCCGTTTCAATATATTTGATGAGTAAATGTGAAGGTTGGCATCCTTCCAAGGGCCCTTGTCAAGTGATTTTACCTACTTGTTAAAACTTCCAATGATATACTTTAATTCAAAAGTCATCACTGTATGATTTTCTGTCGAAATGGCCCATAAAATGTGTGGTTGAGTAGCCATTAAGTGCTACTTTAAATACGGTTCGTTGCAAACTAATTATGGATGACAATTTACTGAGTAATATTAAGGAAATGCTTTTTTTATTATTGACAAGTTGAGTCTTGAGTGCGACCTCGTTTGATGGAAAATAATAATAATAATGTTATGGTCTAAGAGTAATGCTATATTTTACTTACCTATTGTATGCTTTGTTACTGTATGTTTTTTAAAAAAAAATGCCTCGGAGAGCACGTTAAGTCGACGGTCCGGGTTATTATCTCTAACATCTGATAATATAATTGTTACAAACCTTAGAGTTGAAATAGTACTCTTAGTCGAGTGTTCGAAAGGACCTAGAAATTAGGATCCCACCGCATTATTGTCCCAGGAAAACCTCTGCCATTATGTGGTAAATGGAAAGGGGTCACGACCTTCAGCGATGAAGCACACGACGCAGAGAGAGAGAGAGAGAGAAATCGTCATTCCTTAGATCTTGGGACCCAAACGTCTATAGTTTCTTAGACCTACGAGACCCGCCCATTAACCCTAGAGTGGGCGCGCCTCCCCGCGTAACGTCAGTGGGCGCGTGTGGAGCATTTTGCCGCTCCTCATCATTGACTATTTTAAGTAGAAATACTGCATTTGATTTTACAAATTATTGTCAGAATCTAAATAAAACACAAATAGGTAATCAAAAATCAACATATTTCTTAACTTATATTTTAAGAACTTTGGTTAATTGAGGTTTAAGCAACAAGTTACATTTTAATTGACTTTTTTGACTTCTTCTTAACAATCTTACGAAAAACTAATAAATATATATAAAAAATAACAAACTTATAAATTATCTTCATCTACTTGATATTCTTGAGCAAAACAGTCTGCACATAAGTATGTGCAATGTTCATTGCACAGTAATTTAGAGCATCTGCAACACCCTTTTTTCGTGCGTCTATTTTTTTTTTGATGGACAAATACTGCATATACAGTATTCCTGCGAAGAAACAGGTGTTTTACCGGCAGTTTTCCTAAGGCAAACTCGCTGTGCTAACGGTTCATCATCATCACTGGATGCACATGTTGGAGATTTATCACCTGGTTTTATTGTTCGTTTCACATTCTCTTCTAAAAACTGTGCACTAACATCTTCAAAATCGGACTCTTCCTCTAACCAAGATATTATACGATCATCCATATTTTATATTACGTGGCACATAAATCCTGAAACAATAAACTTTTTTTAAGAAAATAAATAATAAAATATAAAGTGAATTTCAATGTAACAAAAAAATATTTGACACAATTTTTACTTACATGAGTGGGCGCGCGCTGAGCAAAATGCCGCCTCGCGACGACCGATGGTGACAACAACCTCTTCTAGCGGCTCCCCGCGCACTGATTGCATCCCTCCTTTCAGCACGGGTGGTGAACAATAGTGGGGGCAGCTACTCAAAAGCGCACTCTCCGAGAACAACTATTTTACGAATTATTAACGTTTTTTTGACGAGGGCGGCAAAATGCTCATAGCGCGCCCACTCTAGGGTTAACACCTCAGTTTCGCAACGCAACCCGTTGAGCTAATACGTCAATTATAGTAATAATATATTCAGTAGTACTACCACGGACCTCTTCACCATTTTGTATTTGATCATGTTATCACTTTTTTTTTTTTTTATTATCAACATAAAAATTGATACAATTTTGTTGGGTAGCACAACGAAAAACCACGAAGGTTTAAATTGAGTGCTCTTCCGTCAACATATCGTAATAACTATTTATAGCTAGCTAAATACTAAAAATATAAAGAAAACTAAAACTAAACTACCTACTACTTAAAAATTTGTTTGAAATTTTGTTCTAAAATCATACTTAATATTATTATTATAAATGCGAAAGTATGTTCCCTTGTTGTTTTGTTGGTTTGTCCTTCAATCACGCTGCAACAGAGCAACGGATGTACGTGATTTTTCGCATGGATATAGTTGAGAACCTATAGAGTGACATAGGCTAATTTTTATACCCGAAAATTGAGGAGTTCCCTTGGAAAATAAAAAAATATTCTACGCAGACGAAGTTGCGGGCATCAGCTATCGTGTCTAAATAAAGTCGATTATTTTATGGACAAAGTCAAGAGCATGTGCTAGCTAGTAATAAATAGTAGCAAAAAGAACGACGCGTTGCAATCCAGAAAGGTAATCATCAAACATGTCAACTCCATACAAAAAGTAAGCGTCTAGGACTTTATCGTTTACAGCTACAATCATATCTTCGCGAGCCGACACGTGTCAACGGTTTGGTACTTAGCTTAACAATCATACAGTTGGGTTATATATTTTCTAATATTAATCGATCAAAAATTAGCGCTGCCATTTTAACAAGGTTGATTATGTGCAACTAGCTGATGCCCGCAACCTCGTTCGCGTGGATTGAGGTTTTTTGGTTCGTGCGGGAACTCTTAAATCTTCCGAATTAAATAGTAGCCTATGTGTTAGTATATGTTATTCCAGAGAATAATTTATCTCTGCGCAAAATTTCATCCAGTTCCGTTTAGCCGTCCGTCCGATCAGTGATTAAGTAACAAACATCCATCCAAACTTTCGCATTTATGATATTATATAAATAAACATTTTATAATAAAATTATACGCTATGTTCGACTAAACAGTGGCTCACATTACGTTTATAGCCACGATAGGCAATACCTGTTAGATAGTAACTTATGTACTAGCAGAACCTCATTGCATTCATTCGAGTAAGTTTGTTTCCCAACTGTATAATTGCTAAACTATAACCTTATCCCTTTCCTCGCCATTGAAGGAACCTGGAATCTTTTTTTATCACCTTTATACAAACCTTTATAGGACAAGACCGATCAAATCTCTATAAATTTATGTCAGGATCGTAGTTATTCTCTTCGCGTAACATTCGGATCTACCATAAATGGTAGATATCTCGTCTCTATTTGGCGTGGACTAATTTATTGGCCGCAGGTGATCTGGATGTGTTGAATAGCTCATATATTATGTATGTTGAAGCTGGAGCATGTAGAAGCTATGCTCTATTTTGTACCTACTTAGGCCCGATTGCAGAAACGCTGGGTTAACCTTTTAACACAGAGTTGGCTGCTACTTGACCAGAATTTGTATAAAACTTTTGTCAAAATTTCAAATTTATTCCTGGGTAACGTAACTCGGCGTCTCTGCAAGCGGGCCTTCTGTGACAGCGATGCTTTAACCTCCTGCACATGTATTTGGGCCTTCAGAGGTTCCGATAAAGATCATTCCATATTTTAACGATTCTAAAAAGAAACTGCTTTTTTCATTATAATTATGATAAGAATTTCTTTCTGGTTTCTTTTTTGGGTTCGGGGATTTTCAAAAACGCCGTTTAAGTGGCAAAATCTAAGAAGTTAGTTTTTTTTCTTCATCCACTATCCACTACAGCCTATTAACGTCCCACCACTGGGCACAGGCCTCCACTCTCATAGGAGAGAGGGAATTTTTCTTCATAAATTTTAGAAATTAGAAATGGTTGTATATGGAAGGTACCGTTTTGCCTTACATTGGTGACAGTTTTTCCACATTATACGTTCAACTATTTATGGTGCGTTCGAACGCATTTAGATCATACGCTGACCATAACTTTGGCTGTAATTCAATCATGTATATTAGGCTTTATACGTACCACCACCACCACCACTACAGCCTATTAACGTTCCACTGCTGGGCACAGGCCTCCACTCTCATAGGAGCGAGGGAATTAGAGCTTAGACCCACCACGCTGCTCCAATGCGGGTTGGCGGGCTTTAACGACTATTATCATGTTAGTGATAATAACCGGGACCGACGGCTTAACGTGCTCTCCGAGGCACGGGGGTGCAGCACTGCCAACTTCCAACTCCGGGCTGGCACTGAGAATTTCTGAATTGAAAAACCCAATACCAATTATTTTGCCGGACCGGGAATCGAACCCAGGACCTCGTGATCCGCAGTCGACTATGCTAACCGCTAGACCAACGAGGCAGGAGTTTATACGTACAGTACATATTAATTAGTTATCTTACTCTTTTGCCTCACAAGGAAGCAACCGGGCTCGCATCCAGTGACCCACAAGTCAGTGTAACGTAATGTATGTATAGTATCTTTACTTGTTGTAAACTTTTTCTTTTTTGAGAAAAGAGCAACTGCTGAGTTTCTTGCCGGCTCTTCTCAGTAGAAACGCCTTTCCGAACCGGTGGTAGAGTCTTGACGTATCTTAAGTGTCACAAGTTGTCCTAGATGAAATAAATAAATCATCATCATCATCATCAAAGCAGGTACTTTTTGTGCAGGTACACTATCGGAGAACCCACTCATCACTTATGATATCCTAGAACAGAGGCCCAATTGTCTAAGCAAAACATAATCATTGATCACTGATTTTTGGCATGGGTATAATTGAGGACCTAGAGAGTGACATAAGCAGTGGCGTGCAGTTCATAGAGGCGATAATGCACTGCTTACCCAAATGGGCTCATTTTTCATCCAAACAGCTTGTAAATAGTTATTCTGACTAACTAATGCCTACCCTAGCTTCAAAACCCACTTTACTTGTAGTAGAGTTTGTAGTACTTTTTATCCCGGAAAATTGAGGAGTTTCGCTGGGAATAAAAAAAACTTATTCTACTCTTACGAAGTCGCGGGCATTATCTAGTTATTTATACATGTATTTAACTTTAACAAAGGAATCAAAGAGTCATCCCCTCTAACCCTCGATCATTTGGAAGGTGTTAAACGCGTCTGACCAGAAAACCCGACTTATTCGTGTGTAACAGTTAATTCCATAATAAGTAAAGCCCTAGATGTGCTAGATGATTTGAATTTCAGTCTACATAGCGTAGTAATTTGTTCCATTAAGACCCAGTTCCATAACAGGTGGTTAAAGTTAGGTAACTTAAGTTTAACTACCTGTCAAACTTTGACCGTCAGTAAAAAGCAAAGTGGTTTTAGGAAGTGGTAAAATTTTAGTCCACATAAAAATCCAGTCTAGTTTCTTGCGTAACTTATTTTGCTTTTAATGACAATCAGAGTTTAATGGAAACAACAACTTAATGTTAACCACACGTCATGTAACTGGATCTGAGTAATTAAGATCCAATTCTTACTTTAAGCTTACGTAACGGAGTGGAATGAACTCAATGGAGTGTGTGTTTGTAGGTTTGCTACTCGAATTCGCGGGCATAGGTACCTTGTGGTTTGTATGAAATTGATACTGTAATTGTTTTTTCTGGTTTTTATTTATTAACTTTATGTTGTATTTTTGTGTGTATGTGTTTATTTTTGGCAAACATTTAAATCGTTTCTGATCTTAACATGCCATACAGTCATCCATAGACCGAAAAATCCTGTGAAACATGTGTGACGCACTGAATCATAAATATATTATAAATTCGAAGGTTTGGATGGATGGATGGATGTTTGTTACTCAATCACTTGCACACCAGAACGGATCTAGATGAAATTTGGCACTAATTCTTACAGTAGCCTCGCAATATATTTATAGTAATTTAATCTTCGTAAAACAGCACATTCATATTTACAAAAAAATATGCGATCTGCATGATAGGCAAACTAGAGGCCGCCATAAGCTCGTGACTCCATCGCTCCGCCTCAAGAAGGTACGAAGGTCGTTTGTGGGAATGAGCATTCTATTTTATAACAAAATTCCACAACCTATCTTAAACTTGCCTTTACACAAGTTTAAGAAGTCCATTAAAATTATGCTCCTGAAAAAGGCTTATTATACTGTTGAAGATTACGTAAATGACAAAGGAGCATGGATTTGACTCGCTCCAGCAATGCTAAGGACAGCTGTTACTTAAGTATTTTACAAATTAATGAAATTGTAAATTATTATTTTTTCAAAAGAGCAACCGCCGAGTTTCTTGCTGGTTCTTCTCGGTAGGAAGGCATTCCGAACCAGTGGTAGATTCACTTGACGATTCAAAAGTACTTGTAAAAGTTTATTTGAATAAAAATCATTTTGAATTTGAATTTGAATTTGAATCTGTCTAGATTATAGTCTGAAATAACACGTAGACGGAGTTCTAATAAACCTCAATCCACACGGACGAAGTCGCGAGCATCAGCTAGTTTTTTTATATTTATGGTATAGTACCTATAGATCAATTGTAAATTAATACTCACGGATAGTATTACCAACGTAATGATAATAATATATGCTAAATAAAAAGTTATTTAAATTATTTTAACCTAGATTTAACGTTAAGAATTCTCTTGATTTGAATATTATGGCGTCTCTCCATTATAAGAAACGGAGTGCTCTGATTACTACCTACTCAAGCTGAGATTCTCATTTACATGTAAGGCAAAGGCGTGTTGATTATGTCTTCCACGTATCTAGTGAAACTTAGTTCTTGTAGCCAGTTAATGGGCGCTAACATTCTTCCGTAGTAAATACGACGGAATTTGACGACCTTTCTGGCGCAGTGGTGAGCACCTCGAAGGTCTTATAAGTGCGCGATCCCAGGTTCTATCCCCGGTAGAATCAATTCGGGTTATAACTATTAAATTTTGGATAGAAGTAGGCATTAGTTTGCTTGTTCATGCACTCAGTGCCAAATTTCATCCAGATCCTCATCATCTCATCATCTGTTCTGGCGTGATTGAGTAACAAACATCCATCCATCTATCCATCCATCCATTCACCCATCCAAACTTTCGCATTTATATTATTAGTAGATTTATTTATTTATTATTTATTTATTTATTAAAGTGGATCTTTTTTTTTGATTTAGGTATAAATAGAATGAATAAATTTTAGTTTTCTATTAGCGAAGTTTTAATAAGTAAACAGTGATGTAAACTGATCTTTACAATGTATGAATATCTATGTTAGCAACAAATTATTCCTAAAAGATGTATTCCAAAAGGAATTCATCTTTTAATTTTAGGTTTTTAAAAAAAATTGTATTCTTTTAGATGTACATACATAATAAGCTATTTTACATAATGATAAAATTAAAAACGACTACTAATTATTATATTAACAAAGATAAGCGCGTAGACTTGGATTCACAAGCATTCCTCAAACAATATACGATGGAGAGGCAGCCTAAAGGCGGTGAAAACAAAGAAATTAACGGTTTAACTCAAATATCTCAAAGATTTAGTCATAATAAGGCGGAATGGGTTTACACTTTACGAGGTACTTGCGACGAACATCGCCGCAGTATTTTAAACGAGTGACGCGTTTAGTTAAGGCCCAGTATAAATCTTTAATAATATTATAATTGCGAAAGTGTGTCTGTATCTCAGTCTGCTACGCTTTCACGGTTTATCTTCATTTTTTTATTTTAGTTGGGACTACCAACAAAATTACAAGTAAATTAAACATAAACATAGATAAACTTAGGGTAACGAAACACATAATTATGATGCACAATATATAGGTAGTACTTACATAAACATATAACAAAAGGAATAAATTAAATAAACTATCTAATTACTAAATAATTTAAACTAGACCAATAATTAAATTACTGAACTTAATATTAATTAAATTAAATCGCGCTTTTGTAAGTATTGATGATTTTAACTTCAAATTTTTTAACCAATTTTAATAGATAAGTAAATTACATCCCTGGTAAATACATAGCTAATTTTTATCCATCTTAATCCAGAGGAATGAAATCGTAGGCATCATCAAGTATTTTAATATGTGATTAAGAAACTGATAAAAGTTGAACATAAATAAAAAATCTAGCAACATAATATTATTAAGTTTTAAACATTAACTTCCTTTTTATGTTACATAATACATTGTACGTAAAATACAAATAAATTATTTAATATAATATGAAATATTAAAAATGATGGGCTGATGATTTTTAATGCCAAATGCAGCTTAAAGTAATCCCTAAAATATCCCCATTGTGTGACATACTTATTCAGACCTCCTGTTTTGTATTGTCACCCCACACTGCTGTTTACTGGTCAGAAATTTTCTTGCTGCTCGCCACAAACGAAAACATTTCGCAATTAAAATCGGTTACACTGAAATTGTGACTTTAAATCAACAGATTTTGGGTCCATTTTACTTTGACGCCAGTGCGATTGAACGCTCGATTACGATCAATCGAATATGCAATGTAAAATTTTGACTTAGCGTACTATTAGAAGATCAATACATTAATTACATAAAAACAACGTACATTACCAACTGTTTAAAGTTTAAAAAAGTAATCAAATATGAAATTAATGATTGGAGATTGCTTCCCCTTAAAACAACAAAATTTAACTGGCATTAAAACACAACAATATTCATCATAAACGCTTAGTTTTACATTCTCTTTATAATGCAATCTTTACGTACTGAACCTGTCATAAACTCGGTGATTGTTTTTTAACAACCCACCAGATCTGACGTTTACCCAGCTCACCACACCTGCTAATTTCATTAATATCGTAATTTTTTTGAGTTTCGAATATAACATTACATTTTGAGTATTCGTTTCAACATTTAAATTAATGGCCACTAAGTACAGTATAGCTATACTTTTATTATACGACTGCCTGAAAAAAGGAGTATATTGTTTTCAGGGTTCATGTATAGGTTCATGTAGGTATGTATGTATGTATGTAAGTTTGTATATTCCACCATTATACGCCTGAACCGATTTTGATAAATGAGGTATCGTTAGAATCCCTAGCTTATTCCGGGTGACCATGGTCCCGCATTAAAGACTAAAGTTGAAAAAAAATATTCGAAAATAAGATTAACTATAATATAATCATCATCTTGAAAATGATAAGTAGATTCCAAAAATATATAATCAACGACCTCAATTTACATAGACGGGCCCTGTCAAACAAAGAATGTGGGCGATTTTTAGCAACGCCATCAACGCCATCTAGTCTGAAAAGCGGGAACTTGCTTGCAATATCCGCCATTGCTGAATGACAGCTTGAAAACGTATATGACTCGGTCATAGATTAGTACAGATACGCTTGTTGAAAATAATACCTACATCAGTGTACTCTCTGAGGTAAACGATAAATGATAGTATGATGATGTTATTTTTACCACTTTTGTTACAACTTTCCTGTAAAACTATTGGACCGATTATAATGCGGTTTTTTGCATTAGATATATTTTAAGGTCAAAGTCCACTGAATGGGGAGTTGCAGTACGTCGTGGGTTTTTTAAATTTTATTATTTTTTAGTTATTGATACTGAAGTTTTGTCGAAAATTGACAGAAATAAAATCATTTTTAAGGTTGCGTACCAAAATGATAAGGAAACAACCCTTGTGGCGCGACAAGTCCGTCCGTCACACTTTGCATAATTCAGTAACTACTAATGCTAAAAACTTGTAATTTATTGTAGTTAAAAATTGAATAAACGTCAATAATAAATTTTATCATATTATTATTATTATAATATTAAATTAAATTTAAATAGAGTTTAATTTTTAATATTAATGCCTATTGTACGGTCTGCCCGTCTCTAATCTTGATTGCATTTTTTTATCGTACTGGGCTGACTATTCTACGGCTGGAACCCAAAGCCCAAAATTTTTACTAACTGGCCAGTTAGTAAAAAAAAAATCATACAGTTTGCCGCGGAAGTTGATTGAGTAAGTAATGGATAAAAATATTAAAAAGGAAGGTTAAATAACGTTTTTTTGGAAATGTATGATTGTGAATTGAAACACTTACCTATAAATAAAAATTATACAGTGCCAAACTAATTAAACTTTAGATGTTAACTTAATAATAACAAATTATCTGCACGACGAGCGATCGTGACAGCGCTACGACGGGAACAAAGACAGATGCGGAACGCGTTCCGCATCTCGGCGGCCCGGCGTTCGTCTATGAAAGGGCCCATCTAGTACTTACATATATATCGATGTATATAATACTATAATTCAATATCCAGTGATTCACAAAATAATATCATTTAATAAAAATGTGAATAAGATTCCAAATGTGGTTAATGAATACGGGCTACGGCTAAGCAGTCGTATTTTTTAATAATTTTAATTATATTCACTTGTGCTCGTTATCATCCGGATATCAGTTAGAATAGCTCTGTTCATACAAAATAAATAACATGAGGTAATGTGATAGATCGGTCATCGGAGGGAAGCAATAAGGTTAATCTCACCTGATGGTAAGTGATGATGCTGTCTTAGATGATGGTGGGCTAACCTGTAATGTTAGAAAGAAAGAAGAAAGAAAGAAAAATCATTTATTCATCTTGTGCCTCATACATATAATCAAACTTTAAATAATTAAGATATGGCTTTTCCACCCACATGGCACAAGATGAAAAGGTCCCGACTCAGCATTGATGCTGCAGGTTTTGAAAACAAAACCTGAGCGCTGGTATTCTGCCGGAACCCAAACGAGTGACACGCACGAGCTCAACAGTCTTCGCAGCCGTCTGCAGAAACGGGATGAGTGTGATAAAATAGAATAAAATAAGATATGTTATTTGCGCAGTGAGTGTACCTAGTGTGTAAAACTAAATATTAGAGATAGTGATTTAAAGATAGTAATAAAAAATAGATCAATGAGTATAATAAAATATAATAGGCATATTCTGTGAGTACATATTATAGCAGCTTCAAACCACCAAGCTAAATAACCTGGAACTAGTTGAAGTTTGTTGTTTTTGATCGTTTAAAAGTTTCTTTTTTAATGTGCTCTTAAACGCGGGAACTGAGCTTAGATTCCTCAGCGGAGGAGGAATATTGTTCCAGCATTTAGTAGCCAGATATCGAAAACTTCCACGAAAAGCTGCTGATTTATGACGTGGCCAAATCAGCCTATTTAGTGGCCCTCGAGCATTAAAAGCTGGCGTATGCCAAGATAACCTATTATAAAGATAATCCGGCGTTTTGTTCTTGATAACACCAAACAATAGTGTGCTGAAATGCAGTTTAATACGAGACTTCATATTGAGTATATTGGCATCATTTAAATAGGGAGTCACATGGGTACGGGGAGGAATATAGTAGCAGAATCTAGCACACGCGTTTTGGACTCTTTGAATAAGTCGCATGGAACGTTGAAGTAAGCATGGACCATAAACACTTATGCAATAATTCAGCTTGGATAATATAAGTGTCTCGCACAACTTAGTTCTCAGATCAGTATCGATATAATTTCTTATGTTGTATAAAATCCTAAGTCGATAGAAACAGTTACGGGCCACTTCTTGTACATAATTTTCAAAATGAAGTTTCGCATCTATTGTAAGTCCCAAATTTCGTGCTTCGTAAACTCGTTCCATGGGAGCTCCACTTATATTTATTTTGACCGTATCAAAGCCAACGTCTAACACTTGCTTTTTGGTTCCCAGAATCAGAAATTTCGACTTTGAAGGATTTAAAACTAATGAGTTTCTCGATGACCATTGACTAATTCGCTCTAGGTCATTGTTAATTAATTCTGTAGCACAGTTAACATCCTTAGGCAAAAAAGACGTATAGATTTGTAGATCATCGGCGTAAAGATGATATTTACAATTTTTTATATTTTTGACTATGTCGGCCGAGTAAAGAATAAAAAGAAGCGGTCCTAAAATAGAGCCCTGAGGCACTCCTCTATCAACTGGTTGAACCACAGAATTAAGGTATGAGCCATCCGCTTGCCGCAAAGAAACTAGTTGTTGTCTATTAATCAGATAACTATGGAACCAGTTTACACTATTTATATCAAACCCATAATAAGAAAGCTTGGATAGGAGAAGGGTGATGTTTATTGAGTCGAATGCTCTAGAGAAGTCTAAAAGAGTTATAATAGTGGCCATACCCGAGTCTTGAGCAGCTATAATGTTGTCAATAACATCAAGCAAGGCAGTTGAAGTGCTGCGACCCTTCCTAAAACCGGATTGTAGGGACGGTAAAATTTTATGAATTTCTAAGTATTTTTGAACTTGCATATAGACAACCTTTTCTAGCACTTTCGATAAGAATGGCAGAAGACTAATTGGTCGCAACTGTTTGACTTCAGTAGGATTACATACTTTAGGAATAGGGCGTACAACGGCTGTCTTCCATGACTCAGGAAAAACACCTGTAGAAATAGACCTGTTAATTATAGATGTAATACTTTTTAGTGATTGGGGTAGTGTTAATAAAACCATGTCCCTTGATATTTGATCATTCCCGAGTGCATTAGATTTTATGTCAAGAATGATCTTACCAACCTCAGTTTCACTAACTGTAGATAATTTAAAGGTACAGTCACTAAATCTATGGAATTCAAAAAAGGTGAGGTGAGACATGCTTGTATTAGTGGTGCCGGGAACATTTAGAAAGTGTGTATTGATGCTATCAGGATCATTAAAGTCGTTAGGTAATTCTTTAGCTTTGTTTAAACTAGTTAAAACAGTTTTTTTAAGATTGTTCCAAAGATAAAAAGAGTTTTTTGCATGAATATTTATAAAGAATTTAAAGTAGGCACACTTTTCATAATACAGGCTGACGTTAACAAGGTGTTTCAGGGACTTATACTCATTTATGTTGTCTTCCGTGTTACTTGTCTTACGAATTTCTGATGCTTGATTGCGTAAAAGCATCATGTAACGGACATTGCTCGTAAGCCAAGGCTGAATATTTTCCTTAATAGATGCTCTTTTCAGCGGTGCAAAAACGTCATATAAGTCAACTAATATAGTGCTCAAAGTATAAACCATATCGTCAACAGATTCCCCCTCACAGATGCCGTTCCAGTCGATCATTTCAAGGCAGCCATTAAAATTGTTTAAATCTATATTTTTTAATGGTCTGTACAAAAAGTGTTGAGTTTTGGGCTTGTTTTTTTTAACTTTTATCTCGCCGTATAACATTGCATGTCCCCCAAGGTCAGGAATATGATCGACAACAATATCCGAAACATTAACATCCGAGCAAAATAAATCAATAAGTGTGTCGCTGTGAGACGTGAAATGGGTAGAACTGTGGATAACATTTGTCAAATTAAAAGAGTTTAGGAAACTGCTAGCACGCTTGTACATATCACAGCCTTTATTATGAAAATTAATATTAAAATCGCCTAATAAAACAGTATGGTCATGATCTGGCAAGGTAGTGATAGTTTCTGTTAACGAATCAAAAAATAAGTCACAATCAAGCCAGGGAGGACGATACGCCGTGCCGATGACTAAGCGCTTCGAATTCAAACTTACCGATAACCACATTTGCTCCACTCCGGGGTGAGCGGGTGAGGGGTGTTGCAAAGTGCGGACTGAGATGCCCTGTTTCACATAGAAGCCTACGCCGCCACCGCGCGCGCGAACTTCCCTGGGTCGCGGTATGTGTCGCAGTCGGTAACCTGAGATACGAGGGGCTCGTCCCCCCTCCCCCTCCCGCAGCCAGGTTTCGTTTATACTAAGTATGTCAGGAGAGTGATTTTCTACAGCAACAATAAACTCATCATGTTTGGTACCCAAGGAACCAGCATTGAAGTGACCAATTTTAACGTTTTTAGACTTAGCGCCTTTTAATTATGTTAGTGTTATAAATACACCAAAAGAAGTTTAGCACCGCTTTATTACTAATTGTACAGGTTATGAGCTTAGGTATATATAATAAAACTAAATGGTTTATGCAACATGTATACAGAAATATGAGTAGGAAAATTATGAATATGATATAATGATATGATATAATGTGATGATAAGTGATTATATTGTATGAAAAATGAAGTGCTTGCTTAGTGCGTATCAGTCCATGTGGGTGCAAAACCTTACAAAATATGAACAACATACAGCTGCTAATTACAACCATTCCCATAAAACACAGTATTAATTTGGTGTTTACTAACTTGAAAACTTTTATCATTTTTTTGATAGGGCAGACAGGATGGGGAAATATGAAAAAATTCAAGCATGGAAATATATATTGTTTACCGGAGCTCAAAACAGCATTAGAAATGGTGAAAACATACCTATAACTACAAAAGACACTATTCAAACTTTGACATAAGTATTGTTTAAATAGAGTTTTATCAAAATTTGTGTCCCTTTGCTTACTCGAGTTCAAAACATCAACTAACAAAGTGAAAACATACTTATGATTATGACAGGTGTTATCCAAACATAGAAACATAAAAACATCTAAATACAGAATTAGAGCTACTCGTAGTTGTCTATTTAAAATACAAAGGTTTTTAGTGACAGATAACATAAGTAATAGCAAACATAATAAAAGCATAATAATAAGACTTATATGCGGAAGTTGGCTGAGCAGCCAATATAAACATAATATTAACACAATAGCTAGAACATAGGAACACAAGCTACTGCCGAAATCATTGTTTACCCACTTCATTTCTGACAATGAGTTTATTAATGTCGTCTTCGGATTTAATATGACATACCATAGACTGTTCGTCGCGACGGGCAAAAATTCGTCCTCGTTTTGTCCAGACGAACCTCCAGCTGTGGTCGCGACCAGCATCACGAGCTTGCCGAAATAACACACGATTTGGTTTAGTGAGCCGCTCGTTGATATAGAACCTCCGCGGCGGAGTAGATAGACCCATGTCAGCGGTTGTCACACCCCGGCGAACGCGCGCGCTCTGCAGAAGTTCACTCTTGATGGCTGAGCTACTGAGACGAATCGCAATAGGCCGCGGACGGGCCAACGTGGGGCCCTGGGAGCTATCCACGCGCAGGTGCCCGCCGACTCGGGATACACTCACCACATCACGCTCCTCGAGTTTTACACTCAGCTTGCTAGCGACTACTGACATTAAATGCAAAAGATTTTCACCAGGCACCTCGGGTATGTTTGTTATTTCTATGTCGTTGGATAATAATTCCTGATCGCGATCGTTGATATCTCTCATTAGTTGAGCCACTGTACTCTCTAGCTTGGAGAAGTCAGGAGTGGAGGAAGTTAGGGGTATGGCAGTTATATTAAACCTATACCTACGCCTAATCAGTTTCTACACGGCATCGTACCGGAACGCTAAATCGCTTGGAGCCATGTCTTCACTGGTAGGGTGGTAACTAACAGGTTAGCCCGCTACCATCTTAGACTGCATCATCACTTACCATCAGGTGAGATCGCAGTCAAGGGCTAGCTTGTAGTGGAAAAAAAAAAAAAAAAAACTAGCCACGGCTGAAGCCTCCCACCAGACCAGACCAGAGAAAATTCAGACAGGTATGACAGTTTGTGTTTTTTTTTGTAAATAATGTAGATCACTTTTATTTGGTGACCCTATCAAAGTCAAGTCAAAGTCAAAGAACGTTTATTCAATTTAGGTAGGTATACTACACTTATTGACGTTCGGTTATTTATAACATATACGAGTAACAATATAATGGTGATAACGACAGTACGACATCTTAAACTAAAGCTACGAGGGTTCCAAATGCGCCCTGGTCTGAGAAGAGCCCACAACAAACTCAGCCGGGATTTTTTTTTTCATTATCACCATTTCACAATCATCTTAACTAAGGAACTATCAGGGCCATTAGAGAAAATCATTGCCAAGCTTCCTTGTCATTTAAATAATCCTGTACATGGTAATAAGATTTTTTAATGAGTTTACGTTTTACATTAACTTTGAACTTATTCAGAGACATCTTCAACATGTCTTCTGGGAGCTTGTTGTAGCTTATTGTATCCTAAGATTTTAATTAACTACAACTTTCTACTCAATTTTTGGTCCAAAAATAATATAAATACCTACTATAATATAAGCTCCAAGGGTACGAGTATAAATAAATATTTTACCAAGTCTATTTTACACGTACGGTTAGTTAAGCAAGTTTTATTAGGAATACGTAATATATTCGAGTTCCCAGGCCCTCTATTAGTTGATATAATCAATTCTGCGTGGCCATTCAAATAGCCTCGAGGCACGCTAGATGGCTCACTCGGGAATCGAACCAGTATTATTTGGTACAAATTGCGCTGAGCAAATGTTGTTAGTAAACTACTGTACTTGGAGATTGATATTTATTTGTTTAAGAGGAATTCTCCCGGAGATTTCTCCATACAAAAACATTTGTCTGTTTCCTCTGTGGATAATTACAATATTGAAAATATTCTTGCACCATAAAATCTACATGTATCCGTGCCATGCCCCTATGTTTTCCTTTTTTCGATAAATTAATAATTTTAAGAACATGGAACCTTCACAACCTGCAAAAAATGGCCCAGTTTTCGTGCCATCATCAGACATCCCGCAAATAAATTTGACGGATATAATAAAAAAAAGAAAAACATACCGACATAGCCTGAGCCCTTGTTAAATTACTCGTAAAAACAGAATTAAAATCGGTTCAGTTTTGAAGGTGGAAACAGAAAAATACGAGAGTGAGAATTCTACTGTTTTTCATAGGTATAATCGGTCCAAGCTGCAGTTGTCCCTATCGGGTTGTATCGGCCTCTATTCGGGGAGGTTAAATACGTATACACACACACATATGTACATAGTTAGTGAGTTCAAGCGTAGTCGATATAATTATATTATCGATAATCTAGTGTTGTATATCGACATCGATATTTAACTTTTTACTTATTCTGTGAGCATATAGTCCATAACTCCATACCCAATAATAGCCAGTCGGCAGTGGGCAGCACATGTCAGGTTTTTTTTTATCCACTACAAGTTAGCTCTTGACTGCGATCTCACCTGATGGTAGGTGATGATGCAGTCTAAGATGATAGCGGGCTAACCTGTTAGGGGCATGGCAGTTATATTAACACTGCGATATCTCCGCACTGCCGGCCGCCCCCTATTTCTATTGCGCGTTAATTTATTTCTTGACTGCCTCGTTGGTCTAGTGGTTAACATATTCGACTGCGGCCGACGAGGGTTCGATTCCCGGGTCGGGCCATAACAAGTATTGGGTTTTTCTGACAAGAAATTCTCAGTACTAGCCCGGAGTAAGGAAGATGGCGGTGTTTTACCCCCGTGCCTCCAAGAGCATGTAAAGCCATCGGTCCTGCGCCTGATCTCTCTCCGGTCCTGTCGGATTTTCCGTCCTATCGGGCTATGAGAGTAAAGGAACAGAGAGTGCTCCAGTGTATGCGCCCACACATGTGCACTATAATTATCTCCTGCGCAGATGGCTCTTTGGAGATAGGCCGCCGTGGCCGAAATTCGGTTGAGAGGACATTATAGCAATCCTGAAACGCTGTGGTCATATTGTGGGAGGTTCCGGCCCCGGGTACGATTCGGGGACGACATGGTCCACTTGGGAATTTATCATTTTTAAATTTTCTGTGTTCTGATCTGGTAGGAGGGTTCAGCCGTGGCTAGTAACCACCCTACCGACAAAGACGTACCTCCAAGTGATTTAGCGTTACGGTAGATGCGTGTAGATACGTCATGCCGTGTAGAAACCGTTAGGGGTATGGGTTTAATATAACTAACCCTAACGAGTTAGCCTGCTACCATCTTAGACTGTATCATCGTTCTCTATAATGGCTCTGATAGTTCCTTAGTTAAGATGATTGTGAAATGGTGATAGTGAAAAAAAAATCCTGGCTGAGTTTGTTGTGGGCTCTTCTCAGACCAGGGCGCGTTTGGACTTTGGAACCCTCGTAACTTTAGTTTAAGATGTCGAACTGATTATCACCATTATATTATGTTATATGTTATAAATAACCGGACGTCAATAAGTGTAGTTTATATTGAATAAACGTTTTTTGACTTTGACTTTGTCTAACATCAGGTAAGATCGCAGTCAAGAGCTAACTTGTAGTAGAATAAAAAAAACATATAAAATAGTTCCCAACTGAGTAAATGACCTCCCTGGCACAGTGGTGTGAGGTGTGCTGTCATGTAAGCGCAAGGTCACGGGTTCAATTCCCGGCAGGTTCATTTTGGAAGTTTATATATCTGAATTTTCTCAGTCCTGGTCTTGTGGCAGGCTTCGGCCGTGACTAGTTACCACCCCAACGGCAAAGACGTACTGCCGAACGATTAGGCGTTCCGGTAGCAACTAACCGATGAAGGCTACTTAGGGCTTTAATGTTACTAACTGCTTTATGCCTGACAGGTTAGTCCGATACCATCTTAGACTACATCATCACTTACCGTCAGCTAAGATCGTACTCTAAGGCTAGATGACTGTTAGTGCATTAAAAACATTAACAAGTTATAAAATTAAAAATTTTAAAAAACCCACGACGAATTGCAGAGCTCCATTGAAACAACAATTAGAACTTAGCAAAATATAAAATAATATCTAAAACACAAAACTGCATATTTGCCGGCTCAGTAGTTTTTTTCACCAGCGTGGTGGACTATGACCAAACCCTTCTCATTCCGAGATAAAACTTGTGCTTAGTAATGAGTAGAGGTGTCAAATAGTGTTAAATTTTAATATTTTGCTAAAAATTGTTAAAAAAAAAGTGAGAACTTAAGGAGTTCCCATGACCACCTTCTGGCTCCATCATGAGACCCTGGGCAGCATCTAGGTATAAAGCGCTAGTCAAGACAAATCAAAAGAGTCCAAACACGACGGGTTTACGATAAGAAATTCAGGAGTTCCTATGGCCACCTCCTGGCTCCTTCATGAGACCATGGGCAGCATCTAGGTACAAAATGCTAGTCAAGACAAATCAATACACTACAACAATACATACAATTGGTACAGTGGTTTGAAGCTAATAACCTACTCCTCAATGGAAAAAAGACAAAGTGTATCAAATTTACATTACCTAATGTCAAACAGGTAAAAACCACTGTACAACTTGATCATGAGGAGTTAGATTTAGTGGATACCGCTGTTTTTCTCGGAATAACGTTAGATGCTAAACTCCAATGGGGCCATCACATAGATGACTTATCGAACAGGCTTAGTTCTGCTGCATACGCGGTTAAAAAGATTCGCCAGTTGACAGATATAGAAACGGCGAGATTAGTTTATTTTGGTTACTTTCACAGCGTTATGTCATATGGTATATTATTATGGGGTAATGCTGCTGATATTAATTCTGTTTTTGTGCTGCAGAAGAGGGCTGTTCGAGCCATATATAATATGGGACCAAGAGAGTCACTAAGAGATAAATTTAAAGAAATTAATATTATGACAGTGCACAATCAATATATATTTGAAAATTTAGTATACATGCATAAACACATTGATAAATTCAAGAAGAAAAGTGATTGTCATAATTTCAATACTAGAAATAAAAATAAGCTTGTAATGCCTGCTTCTAGGCTTAGTAAAATTAGCAATTCATTTGTTGGAAACAGTGTCCGCTTCTACAATAAGCTCCCAGAAGACATGTTGAAGATGTCTCTGAATAAGTTCAAAGTTAATGTAAAACGTAAACTCATTAAAAAATCTTATTACCATGTAAAGGATTATTTAAATGACAAGGAAGCTTGGCAATGATTTTCTCTAATGGCCCTGATAGTTCCTTAGTTTTAAGATGATTGTGAAATGGTGATAATGAAAAAAAAAAAAAGACCCGGCTGAGTTTGTTGTGGGCTCTTCTCAGACCAGGGCGCGTTTGGAACCCTCGTAGCTTTAGTTTAAGATGTCGTACTGTCGTTATCACCATTATATTGTTAATCGTATATGTTACAAATAACCGAACGTCAATAAGTGTAGTATACCTACCTAAATTGAATAAACGTTCTTTGAGTTTGAGTTTGAGTTTGAATAAAGTCTAAACACGACGGGTTTACGATGAGAACTTAAGGAGTTCCTATGACCACTTACCAAATCACGATTGCAGCATTGTCTATGGTCCTAAAACCTGGAACCTTCTCACAAGCTATACATATCTAATGCAAAAAACCTCATCTCAATCGGCCCAGTACTTTTTGAGAAAAATGGTAACATATTGAAAAATTAAAATCATAGACTACAGCTCAGCTTGTTTGTCTATGGTCCTAAAATATATCTAAGTACCTTCTCACAAGCTATACATATCTAATGCAAAAAACCTGAATACCTACTCTCAACTTTGCCCGTTCATTCGCATTGCTCTTAATGCGTTTCATTCACATAACGTAACTTTTATATTTTAACTAGCTGATGCCCGCGACTTTCTCCACGTAGATTGAGGTTTTTTGTTCCCACGGGAACTCTTTAATTTTCTAAACAAAAACTATACAGTCACTAAAATTAGTTCCAATTTTGGGCCACCGGGCCAGATAAGTTGGTAGGACTGTACTCACTGCCATTACAACCATGGAACACGAAGTAGTCCATATAAATCGTCTAAGGCAGAGGCGTGCATGGGTTTTGCAGCTAGGGTAGGCATTAGTTAGTCAGAATACCAATCAATATTAGCTGTTTGGATGATAAATGAGCATTGTCGTATTTCCATTTGGGTAAGCGGTGCTTTTATGCCTCTATGAACTGCACGCCACTGGTCTAAGGTATCACATTTCAGTGGATTCTAATTAAGTCGTATAGTCAGTCAAACGCGCGGCCCTAGAGCGTGAGATAAGGTTAATATTTGAAATATTCTATATCGTCGGCGTCCATAAATCGTGAAGCGATGCTATCGAGCACACGTCATGCCACTACGCTGGGAATAAATCAATTAAATTGTCCATTTTCTCCACATTGCGCGGGATTAATATGATCTCTGGATGACTAACTGTTCATATAAAATAAGTTAGTGCATAAACCAAATGGAAGAGATAAGTATTTGAGTTGACCATAATATTCACATTACGGTTAAAATATCTATCCATCATCTAATATCTATTAAGTATCTTAAAACTAAAGCTACGAAAAAACATACTGTGTCTTATGGCGTATATTTGCTATGTACCTAGCCGAACATGGCGACACGCACAAAGCAGAGACTAGGGAATTCCCTGGTTATCTCTATCTTTCTATACGGCTCTGAAACATGGACTCTCCGATCTGCAGAAGTGCATATCGTAAACGCATAGATGCCTTTGAGATGTGGTGCTGTAGGAATATGCTTAGGATACCCCGGTAGAACCAACGCCTCCATCCTAAAGCAACTGAAGATTACCACCAGGCTATCTACCACCTTGGAGTACTTTGGGCACATTGCCCGTAGAAACCCTGACAACCTGGAGAAACTGCTACTAACGGGCAAAGTGGATGGAAAGAGACCAAGAGGACGTACCCCTATGCGTTGGGCCGACCAAATAAGCACCACACTCGGCACACCTGTCCACGTTGATCTGCACCATGCCACGGATAGACCAAGATGGCGTTACATCGTAAAAGGAAAGATACTCCGTGGCAAAGATCACGACCCTCAGCAGTGAGGATGACGATGCATGGAGGAGGAGCCGGCTTTGCTATACTTTTGTAGGTTTTCGTACAAACATCTTAGGATATTTATACAAACAGCATTATATTGTACAATGGCCGGTACTTGCCAAATTTAACCATTAAAAGCTTAGGGTTGTTTTTAATCCATTCTTCAAACTTCAATGTTTTTTATTCAAATAAAATTTTACAAGTGCTTTTGAAATGTCGAGTGAACTTTGAAACACAATTTCACCAATTCATTTCCAAGTCGGTAGCTGCCCTATTCAAGTATTCCCACGATTTGATACTATTTAGCAGTAGTCACGAAGACTCTGGCACGGTTTTGCTTTAATTGATGTTTTCTGATACCTCTACCCGAGATCCCTGTCAATTTTATGTATATTTTTGTCTGTCAATTTCGTAACTGGCATACTAGTTCACCCTTGGATTTGTATAGATTTATGGCTTCAAAATATTCAAATTCCTAATACTTACCACCACTGGTGGACATTCTTGATATTAACTTTTCCACCTAAATATATTATCAAATTTTTGACCCATCTTTGGCAAACCAAAGATGGTTTGCCAAAGATGGGTCAAAAATTTAACTTATTTTAGATTTAAGAAGTAACTAATATTACTGACTTGTGATATAATCACTTTGCTCACTTTACCAGCGTGAATTAGTAAAGAGTGAATTAGTATATTCATAGCTTTAGATTTATTATCTAAAATAGGTTACTCACGCAAATGCATTGTCCATTAAATCCAGCTATTAAACTAAAAAGAAATGTAATTATTTAAAGTTTAACTAAAAATAATCCTTAAACAGTGGTTTTACATGCAATTAATATGCATTTAGCCCGCAAAATTACACCGACCGCACCGCAATGCAAATGCCGACAATTTGGACAATCGAAAATTAAGCGTAGCAAAATTTATGGCTCAATTTTACGTCAACAATGTGAACTTTTCGGCATCCCCGGAATGAGTCGCGGGTGCACTGACCAAGTTCGTAATTATAGGGGTGATTATTTTTAACTCGTTGCCGCGAGGAATGTTTTTACAAATTGAGAATAGATTTAATTTTTTATCAGTTTTCTCGTGTTTCGTCGTTGTAGCACAGAGTAATAGTACAAGTTGTAGTCTCAATCAATAGACGATAAAAAGGACATAATTTCAGCAATTAGCTTGAATTCGTCCATTCACCTAGTGGAGGGTCGTCCAATGCTGCGCTTTCTGGTGATCACCAGGCCGCCAGAATAATAAAACCTATAACGACCCTTTTTTGTGTTAAATTATTGCAAAAAATTTGTTCCAATTTTGGTCACCGGGTCAGGTAAGTTTGACGGATTTGTATCCATTTTTTGGCATAATGACGCAGGGCATAATACTGAGCTGTAGGTACAGTCCGTCAAACTTCAACTAGGTGACAGCGACGCTCGTATATACGAGTATGAAAATAAAGTAAAAACAAAAAATGAACAGGCGAAAAAATTTGTTCCAATTTTGGACACTGGGCCAAGTTTAACGGACTATAATGTTGCTGTAAGCTATAAAGCTGTAAGCTAAATAATTCCAAAAAGCCAAAGTCGGGAGCAATGACCAAGTTAATTATGGAAGATGTTTTTTACATATTCCATGGCGATACTTTTATTTACGACGTGTAGTATTTCGGGTGACACCATATATGCGGGAGTGATACCTCGTCTTCGTTTGTTCGATCGGAGCGCCGTTTTTTGGCGCGTGGAGGTTTTATACTGTGTGGTCGATAACGGTAACGGTACAATTATATTACTTCCGAATAATATTATTTTTACAGTACATTCTGCCCTATCTCTGTACCAAATTTTATTAAAATTGGTTAAACTGATAGGTTATCAGAATATGACTGCCATAGTCGTACAGATCAACAGATACCTAGATAGCAATAATTTCATTTACAATATTATTATAGTCCCACAAAATTATCTGATAAGTCAATCAAACATGGAAACGGGCATTTAAAGTATCTCATAAATATTAAAAAAAAAAACAAAAACTAAACATTCATAAAAATTTGTTCCAATTTTGGCCAATGGGCCTGTAATGTGGGACTGTAAGAATATGAATTAATCTTCCATAATTATCGAAATAACTCAATAAAACCATTCTATATTTTAAAACCTATTCGAATGTTCCAGGGTTCGATGCTCCTGAAATATCTCATGAAAACCTCCTGCAGGCTCTCAGGCCTCAATTTCTTGATTAAAATTCTCAAAGGTGTGTGAAGTCTGTAAATCTGTACTTCACCAGCGTGGTGGACTATGGCCTTAGTCCTTCTCATTCTGAGAGGTAGCTCTCACAACTGATCAGTAGGGCCGGCTATGCTTTAGGTTGCTGGGTTTCTTGCTGGTTCTTCTTGGTAGGAAGTTCGTTCTGAACCAGTGCATCGGTAAGTAAATTCACACGACGATTCTAAAGCGATATCGGTACGCTTACTCCGAGTTTTTACATTGCAAATACGATTGATCGACGTGAGAGCTCACCTCACCAAGTGTAATTGGTTTAGAGCTCATTTCATCATTTCGTGTATTTATTCACAGCCAGCGCTCCAAACGCTGAATTTGTGACTTTAAAGCAAGAGCTTTTGGGTTCATTTTATTTTGACCGTTCGCTTACACTTGGCGAGGTGAGTTCTCGCGTCGATCAACCGTATTTGAAATGTAAAAACTCAGAGTAAGCGTACGGTAAAAAAATATTTCCTTTCTATTCGATTACAAGATACAAGATAATTTTTCATAATTCATTAATTTATTTGTGAATACTGTTTGAAGATGACATAAAATAAGTGTTATGTTATTCATATTGTATTCGACCATAGTGTGGTATACAAATACCTATATTTTACAGTTTCCCCTAAATAGTTATTATGATCATTACAAATTAATGTGAGGTACCTGTGATGAGGGGGGTAAGGAGGAGAACGACAATAACATCTAGTCGGCCTCAACTGCCAACCTCACCTGCTCGTGGTGCCCCCTGCTGGACAACGGACGAGGCTCTGGCGACCGAGCAATGGCGGTATATCCATACACCCGGCTGGGCAACCGGCCGGAAGAGGCTTCAGCGGCCTTGGGTTTAATAGACCCTAAAAGTCTGGTGCAGAAGGCAAGGGGAAACCACTGCACTAATTTCCCAAGAAATCCGTATGAAAGTGAACAATATGATAAGAGCGAACAGATGCGATCCGGCAACCCGGCGCCATGTTGATTCCAGGTTGCATGGTGTGAAATATGCTACTGGACACACTGCTGCGACTCACCAGGCGCAGTGCGAACAGAATGCTACTGGTGACACGTTATCTGACCAGCGTGCACAGCTTCGTAAGAAAATGAAGATAGGAACCTGGAACGTCCGAGGCATGATCCAACCCGGGAAAAAAGAGATGATAGATAAAGAACAACAGCAGTACAGTCTTCAAGTATTAGGGATTACCGAAACCCACATGAAAGGCTCGGGATTTTATACAACACCAAATGGTTACACAATCTATTTCTCTGGTCCCGAAAACGAAAGTAAGAACGGAGTTGCCGTATCTGTAGCACCTGACATTAACAATTCGGTGTTGGGATACAACCCAGTGAGTGACCGCATCATAACCCTTAGGATCAACACGAGGCCATGTCGCGTCAATCTGGTAGTCGTTTACGCACCCACATCAGCATCAACTGAGGATGAGCTTGACGCATTCTACAACCAAGTCGACGACACTCTTAAAGGTTTGCCATCGAGAGATATCACACTTTTACTAGGTGATCTGAACGCAAAGGTAGGAGACACTACTAACGACAATCACCTTAGAGAAGTAGTCGGAAGATATGGACTTGGTAATAGAAATGAAAGGGGTGAAAGGTGGCTACAATTCTGCACTGAAAACTCTCTTACAATCATGAACACCTGTTTTAAGAACCATCCGAGGAGACTCTATACATGGGTAATGCCAGGAGACCGGGCACGAAACCAGATCGACTACATCGCGATAGCAAGGAGATGGAGATCCTGCATAAGCAACACCAAAACATATCCTGGAGCCGATTGTGGGAGTGATCACAAATTATTAGTAGCAGAAATGGCATTAAAGCTGAAAAAATGCTCTCGTATGATCCAGAAACCTCTAAAAAGGCCCGATTGTGGCGAGCTTACAATGTTTAGCCACTGCGTTGAAAGAAATATGGCAGACTTCAGCATAGACTACAGTATTGACGTAGACCAGAACTGGAACAAAATTAAGAACATTATACTCTCATCACGTAAAGAAAGCCAGAGAACAAGATTGGATGCTCCAAAAAAAGCTTGGATTACAGAGGAAACTTGGAAGGCCATTAAAGAACGGAAAGAATTACTGATAGGCAAAGTTGACTCTGGACATGAAAAATATCAAGAACTGTCAGCGACAGTACAACGATTATGTCGCAAAGATTACAATGACCACTTGAATTCCATCTGTCAAGACATTGAGGATCATGCCCAAAATTTCCACACAAGGGACCTGTTTATGAAAATAAAGATCATTACGCGAGAGCTGAAGCCAAAAACCTGGGCTATAGAAAATGATGAGGGTACACTATTGACCGAAGTTGATCAAGTTACAGAAAGGTGGCGATCATACTGTGAGGGTCTATATGCACATACTACAAACCCAAGGGTAAGTGTTCTGGAGCAAGTGGAAGAACACGGTGAGGAACCCAACATTATTGAGTCGGAAATCAGGAGTGCAATACGCAAGCTTAAGACCAATAAAGCGGCCGGAGGAGACAGCATGTTAGCCGAAGAGTTAAAGCGCCTCGGAGATCAGGGTGTAAAGATAATGCTTGATCTATGCAACCTTGTATGGAAGACAGGAATCTGGCCCACAGACTGGAAGAAATCTTTGGTCATCCCATTGCACAAAAAAGGATCAACAAGAACATGTGGAAACTATCGCACTGTGGCACTCATATCACATGCTAGCAAGATAATGCTTTATGTTCTCAACAGTAGGCTACAATCCTTTCTTGAGTGGCAAATACCCAGTGAACAGGCGGGATTTGTCAAAGGCCGGGGCACAAGGGAACAGATAGTGAATGTTAGGCAAATGATTGAGAAAAGCCGAGAGTTCAACACACCTATGATTATGTGCTTTATTGACTACTCAAAAGCATTTGACTGCGTGCGATGGGACTGTCTGTGGGATATATTACGAGAAATGGGTGTGCCCCAACACCTCATAAAACTGATCGTGAACCTATACCGAGATGGTGAGTCCATGGTTAGAGTTAATAACGTCATCTCTGGACCATTCAAGCCGGAAAAGGGAGTACGGCAAGGATGTATCCTATCTCCCATTCTCTTTAACATTTATGGAGAATACATCATGCGAAGAGCCCTAGATCGATGGGAGGGAGGAATTACCATAGGAGGCGTTAAAATCAGCAACCTGAGATACGCGGATGACACCACACTCTTTGCGGCATCAGAAAAGGAACTAGCCCAACTTTTTCGCAGACTAGAACTGGAGAGCGGACTGGCTGGACTTAGTATTAACAAGTCAAAGACAAAGGTAATGCTAATCGATAGAACTGGTCAACTCGCTAGAACTGGCGAACTGTCCGATCTGGAGTTTGTGCACGAGTTTGTGTACCTCGGATCTCTGCTCTCTGAAAATGGAGGAAGCGAACATGATATCAGAAGACGAATCCAGATAGCCAAAGGTGCCATGAGCAAATTAATTCGGATTTGGCAAAACCGGAGGATATCAAACACGACGAAAAAGAGACTCGTGCAGACCTTAGTCTTCTCAATCTTCCTCTATGGCTCTGAGGCTTGGACGATCCGAGTGTCAGAGAGGAAGAAGATTGACGCATTTGAGATGTGGTGTTGGCGAAGGATGCTCCGCATACCGTGGACCGCTAAAAGAACAAATGTCTCTATCTTGAAGCAACTTCGAATTAGCACAAGACTGTCGACCATTTGTTACCAAAAGATTCTGGGTTACTTTGGTCACATTGCCCGCCGCCAACCTAGTAATCTGGATAAGCTTATAGTCGTAGGAAAGGTGGAGGGCAAAAGACCGCGCGGCCGATCACCTAGCCGCTGGTCTGACCAGATCAAGTCGCTCACAGGCCTCCCGCTTACTACTGCAATGCGGAAAGCCGAGGACAGGACGGAGTGGAGGGCTATCGTGTCGAGCGTCACGAGGTCACTTCAATGCGGACACGACCTTCAGCAATGAAGAAGACGACCAAGAAGACCTGTGATGATCTATACTATATACTATTACTATAATGAAAATGCGAACGTTTGTATGGGTGTATGGATGTTTGTTACTCAATCACGCCCCAACGGCTGAACGGATCTGGATGAAATTTGGCACACAGATAGATTATAGCCTAGAATAGCACATAGGCTGTGAGCACTGTTTAGTGACGGAATAAAGTGAAACAGCACGTAAGATGTAGTTCATCTTGTAGCCCTTTGACCAGGAGAATAACAATAGGCCGCTGAATTCCCACGTCAATCAGCCAATCATAAACAAAGTCACGGCAAATTAGTAAGTCGTTTAATATACCCATTGAGCTGTCAACACAATAATGGATGCAATTCATCATACCGCATAAATTATTAAAACGAGATAATATTATTTTCGGTTCATTGTTGCTCATAGGTTCTGTAATAATTGATTAGGTATTTGGGCATATTAAAAGTATATATAGTCTTTCATAGTACGTTTATTTTTTTATCCTACAATCTCACCTGGCGGTAAGTGATGGTGCAGACTAAGATGGTAGCGGGCTAGCCTGGTATTATTATTAACCCTAATACGTTTCTACGCGGCAACGTATCGAAACGCTCGATTGCTTAGCGGTACGTCTTTGCTAGTAGACTGGTTACTAGCCACGACCGAAACCTCGTACCATACCAGACATTTAAAATAATATTTCCTAAATTGGCCTGCCGTGGATCGAAACCAGGACCTTCTACTTATAAGACCACAGCGCTTACCGCTACACCAAAGGTGCATGTCAATACCAATCATGTCATGACAAAAGGTGCATGTCATGACAATATCATTGAATGTTGTCTGTAATGTCATAGAAAGTATGATAAAATACTCTAAACACTGAAGAACATTAAGGAACTATGCAGAGTATTTTAAAGCTAAGAAAAAAAAGACGTACAAAAATTGAATAAACCCAACCTGTCCTTTACACAAAATCTTAAACAAAATAAAAACCTCAGTGCGCACCGCTCATCTTAATCACTAAAGCGATCCCAAAAACGAAAAAAAAGTCCAATTTTTCAAAAAATTAAAGTGAAACAGCGCGGTTGGTTCGCGCCATATTCGGTGACGCGGCCCGCATAAACGATCCACGACCGCTTTCCGCGGGACCGCAACAAAAAACACGTGTCACAGCAATAAATCATTCGAGTCGAGTTTACTCGATTAAAAGAATCGATTCCCGATGCACGATTACACAGCGATGCTCGGGAAAAATGTCGCTCGGCCGCCGTTTTGGTGTTTTGGGACATTGATATACGAATGCAAAAATTAAAGATGGATTCCATGTTGTGCGAATGTGTGTCTTTCTCTCTATCTGTAGCAGATGATCCGTCTGTTTAACCGATATTAACGAAATTTGTTCCAGAAATAGGTTGCAGGTTGTAAGGATTTTTATATTAACAAAAAGTTAAAATTAAAAAGGATGACAAAGGAAAAGATGGCGAGATATCTTCTTATAGATGTGGGTCACATTGGATGAGACAAGCTCGTGAAAGAAAGCTTTGGCAAGATTTGGGGGAGGCCTACGCCGTAGAGGCAAGTTTTACGTAATTGTGAAAAAATGTAAGCTAATTTTATGGTGTACATATATGTTTACTATTTTTTAACAATAGAAATTAATGTAAATCTTAATATGTAACTATAAATATTGTAATGAACTAATATATGACATAATATAATACTAAATAGAGGCTTTTTATTTATTACTAGATGATGCCCACGACTTCATCCGTGTGGATTGAGGTTTTGATTCCCACGGGAACTCTTGAATTATCCGGGATAAAAAGTATCCTATGTCTGCATTTCTATGGCGCTGTGTATATCTGTGGTTGTCAAAATCAACGTTATGAAAGCACTGTTTTTGTTGCGAAACGAAAGGTGACTTCCGTACGTTCTAGATGTTTGGAATGATAAAATACTTGATAAATTCCGATTCGAATCTTAATTTGTAATTAAGCATTTTTTGGATTTCGCGGACTGCTCTGACGATTTTGTCAATCAATCTTTTTTGTTGTTCATTAAGCTCAGCAATTATAGACTTGCTTCTTTTTAAGGGTTCGTACCATTAGAGAAAATACTAGTATTTTATGTATCTATACTTAATACTTAACTTTAATTCTAATATTTATGTAGTAAAAAACATGCAAAACGTAATGTGCTTACATTTAATTTTGGGAAAGTATTTAAAAAAAATATTATCTAGGGACCTAGATAAATACAAGTTCAATCTTAATAATCGCATATTATGGTGGAAATATTCTTGAATTACAAATTATTTTGGTATTACGTTTGTATGGGCAATTCGACCTCCGGAGCCACCTTAAGAATGTGATATGGGTATTCTACTTACCTACGCCGCAACGGGCAAACGAAACGTCATTTTTTTCATGGACTTGGCTTTAAGTTTGGAAAGTGACACATGAGGCTATAATATTTATCAAGTAAAATTAAATTCTCACAGGATTTTTAAAAACATTAATCCATAATATCGCTTAAAGAATAGCGCTTCTGAAAGATTCACCAAGCGGTCTATTGAAACGATGTATATTTAAATAAAATTAATGTCTTCGGAGCCAGAAAGAACTCGCAATGGGCAGGATTTTTTAAATGACCGCAATAATACTTACTTGCCGCGCTGTTCTTATATTGATATGGCAGTAAAAATATTTAATTGCAGTGAAACGCTCTCCGATTAAAACGAAATCATCGAGAAGTACCTAAAGGATTTTCGTTTTTAATTTCTCTGTCATGAAAAAATCGCTACTAACCATTTTGTCGACATCTTTTCAACGCAATACCATATGCCATCTTCTATTTCTGCGCTTAACATGTATGAACAGAAGATAAGATAGACATAGACGAGCAGAATATTCTGAGTCGCACAAAAAAAAAATACAGAAAAACTAAATCAAACCGAATTAGAGGCTATAATAATAATAATAAGTAATAATAGTAAGTAATAAGTAGTATTAATAAGTCAAAATTCAAAATGATTTTTATTCAAATAAACTTTTACAAGTACTTTTGAATCGTCAAATGAATCTACCACTGGTTCGGAATGCCATTCCTACCGAGAAGAACCAGCAAGAAACTCGGCGGTTGGTCTTTTGAAAAAAAATAAAAAATAATAAGTAATAAGTAGTTTATTTAATTATTCTACTTCGAAATTATTTTTAATTGGCCCTACTGTTTAGCTGAGATCTCTACTAAGCTCTCCAAAAAGTTTAAAGTAAATACACTGAAAATTAGCTTGCCTACATAACAGAAATAACGCTACTTTTATTGCATAGAAGAGGGCGTTACTTTGCCACATAGTTTTACCTATTGTCCTTCATTAACGTAACTTTTGGTATCTACCCGTACATAACTATAAGCTGATACATAAAGTTTTATGAACTTTTCATTACTTATTAAGGTGAATTATCAAAATAAATATAATTTTTAAATAAAATGTCTGAATGTTTATTTAGATTGTGACACTAAGGAATATTATTAACTAGCTTATTACCAAATAAAACACACATAAAAAATTAACATCTTTATTGCGTCGTTTTAATGCAATTATTACGAATTAATGTCTTAACAACGGATGTAAACGCCTTAAGCGGCGATAACATAATTTTATTTATCCACAATTTTATTTACGATATTGCTTTTAGGACGTGAAAATTTAAGCTTTTAAAAATGCATAAAGTGTTTTGTTTTAATATATTCATTTAAAATAATCGCTGTCATTAATTTGCGAGGCTTCTTCAGTTCGGACCACCAGGAGGTTGCGAAATTGAAATTGCTGTACAAAATTACGATATTAATTTGGGAGAAAGTTTTTAATAATTGACGACTAAACTCTGGTGGTTTACCATGAAAACATAAATCCTACGTGTGTGTATTCAAAAAATATTAAATAAACAAAAAAGTGAATACCAAACACGATTATTCGAATTTTTTTGATGCTCCCTTTACTGAAGAAAACCTAACTAGAAACATTGAGAAAGCCTACAGCTAAAACTCTAGCACCACTGCATCCGAGCTATAGCTTGAGTTATAGACCTGGTGACAGCGTCGCTGGTATACCTAGGTATATGAAAAATAAAATATAAACAAACACTAAACAGGCATAAAAATTAGTTCCAATTTTGGCCACCGGGAGACTTTTTCATAATTTCTGATCAGTTGCATCTACTGTATGAACGGTCTAAAAACATAAACACGAATCCACATTATTATCCATAGGTACGAGTACGAAAATTATAGATCCGAAAGTTTGCCAGACAGATAGACAGACAAACACTGTCTATCTGTGTGTCTGTCTATCTGTTTCTTATTTTTCACGGCCCATAAAAACTGATTTCAGTTACAAGAAAATAGCTTGCATGCTGAGGACGGACATAGGCTATTTTACTACTTTTTATTCCGAAAAATTACAAACTTCCCATTTGGTTTTTGTAAAACTTAAATCTACGCGAATTAAATCTCATCTAGTGCATGCATAGTTGCAAAATAATTGAAATGAATTAATTTCCATTTTAATGTAAATTTCATTAAAACTTATTTACAGTTTACATTTAAAAAAACAATGATGCAGCAACGGATGTTACGAATTGGAACGAGACAAATTGTGCACAACAATTTCGTACATCGCAAGCGCCGACAGAGAGCGGCTGAGCTGTTTCTTAAGAAACTATAAATTTTCATGAGGCCGGTGTTGCTCCAGTTTTTTGCCCAACAAAACCAGCTCCAGCCAGCGGGCGGCTGTTTTGATCCCCATAAAGTTTTATAGCCCGAGAAACCTTCAGTTCCGCTCGATTACAATCTTCAATACCCGAAAAGTTGCTTACCCAAAAACACCCCTTATTTCAACTACGCAAAACAACCAAAACCGCTTGTGGAAATTATGTGTCCAATTATATTTGTGAGGTTGTAAATAATAATAGATGTGATCACATTAAGGATCGTGAGCAGTGCTTTACTTAATGAAAATTGACTGAAAATACTGTATCAATTGCCATAAAACCCAGTTATTTGGTTCAGTTCAAAGAAATATATAATTTGATTTTATTGAAAATGACGTAACATTGGGTGGCATAGTCGCTAACGAATGTGTTGGTGCAATTTTTATTAAATCAAAAGCACAACCTGATAAAAACAACCTAGATGTTACACGTTTAGCTATAATATCAAAACCAAATAGAGAAAGTTTAAAATTATATCAGCAAAGAGCTGGGGATCAGATAACACACGATGTATAGTCTATAATCTATAGTATTAGTATAATATTATAAATGCGAAGTTTTGATGGATGGGTGGATAGATGGATGTTTGTTACTCAATCACGCCAGAACGGCTGAATGGATTTGGATAAAATTAGGCACAGAGAAAGATAAAATTCCGGAATAACACACAGGCTACTTTATATACTGGAAGACTGAAGAGTTCCCGCGGGAACCCTCAATCCACGCGGACAAAATATATAAAATTTAAAATTAATGAAGCACATGAATCAGCTAATAGTTGAGGATCAGATAACACCATAGATAATAAAGTAGAACTAGATTTAAATAAATCGTGTGAAGTCTCTGATCATATTAGCATTCCGGTACGATGCCAAATAAATATATTTTTTAAATAGTAGTGTCACAAACAAACATCTAAATATATGAAAGGAAAAGGTGACTGACTCACTGATCTACTAAGGCACAGCTCAAACCACTGGACGGATCAAGCTGAAATTTGGCATTCAGGTAGTTATTATGACGTAGGCATGCGCTACGAAAGAGGGTAACATAGGGCTTTGAAATTTGTATGAAATTCGAACGTAACGTGGCCGAATCCGCGGGCAAAAGCTAGTTGTTTTATAATACAGGTTTGTTATTGACACCAGCCTGTATGAGTGCATAGCTCGATTAGGCGAACTTGCAAAATTAGTTTTTAGCCCACATCCTGCTAATTCGTTGTCTTAGGTGAGCGATGAAAGCAACGCGACAAGATACGACTCCATAGAAAATCACAAACTTATCTACGCGACAACGTACGCCACGTGAAGGGTGAGCTACTGGTTGATACTGTCGCGTCGCGTCGTATCGAGTCACGATGTAGCGTTTGTCGCTCACGTAGGATAATGCTAAGGATACCAGGTGAGATTGCAGTAAAGGGCTTACTTGTCATCGAATAAAAAAAGTAATTCCACGAGATCCCAAAAATCTGAGAAAACAAAACCAATTATATCAACTGGACCAGTTACCCCCCCGATTCGGACAAATTGTTTTAAACGCGGCTCCGTAAAAAGCAAATCATCCGGCAATTTGCTGATTAATTGTTTAATTAATTGCACCCTCCGTGGCGACGTTGTGCACAACTCGCGACGGGTTTTTGTCGAGATTTTGGTATTACAGTTATAAAGGTGCAATTTATAAGCAATTGCGTTTTACATCAGATAGCTTATTTTAAAGAACCAGGCGAGTGACACTTTTTGTAAGTCAAACTGATCTGATATTAGTCTTCTAAAGAAATTAAATACATTACACTTCTTTCAATAGCGAAAGAAAACGTCGAGAAGAATCCTACTAGTCTCAGAGTTTACTATTTATAAATTAGTGAAGTTTGAAACATGGTTGCTTACTATGGGCTTCATAAGAAGGCTCAGGTTCACTCAGCGGGCGATGGAGAGAGCTATGCTTGGAGTATCCCTGCGTGATCAAATCAGAAATGAGTAGATCCAAAAGCAAACCAGAGTAACCGGCATAGCTCGAAGAGACGCCACTGGGCGGGGTTGTAGTTCGTGTAAAGTTCCAACAACTTACCTGGCCCGGTGGCATAACATTGGAACTAATTTTTATGACTGTTAATATTTGTTTTTAACCACCGACGCAAAAAGAGAGGGGTGTTTTATGTTTAACGCGTCTGTTTGTGTATCTGTCTGTGGTATAGTAGCTCCCAAACGGATGAACCGATTTTCGTTTAGTTTTTTTTGTGTCATAGATAATTTTATGTGTTCTTAGCCATGTTTCATGAAAATCTGTTCAGCCGTTTGAAGATCATCAGCTCTTTAATAGTTGATGAGGGGATCTGACTACCTTCCATATTATGTCATATCGATTCGAAATTTAGTACCGTATTACTTCAATGATATTGAAAGAACATGGTAAGGTAACCGTGGCTTTAAATATATGTTAGGGTAAGGTAGATTTCGAAGGTGGGTAATGGGATCAATTAGGCTCAATTACCACTGCGGCAGAGTCGAAGCGACACGACGCGTCTAACTCAACTAACTACTCACTATAAATATCTTACTAATATTTATACCTACTTTAAAAAGGACAAAATAAAAGTAAAATAAAAAAAATTACTTTTATTAATTTATTTAATTTCATTTTAATTTCATTTTTACCATTTAAGTATTTATTGGGTTTATCTATACAAACACAATATTACTTAATCAAAAATCATTTCTTGGGCTTTGGATTTCTCTCATCGAAGTGTTTCCTAAATATAATAAATAGATAGATAGATAATTTATAATAGATAGATAGCAGCAACGCTGTCACCGGGTCAGGTAAGTTTGCGGGATTATACTCTTTTTTTATTTTCATGACAGTTTTTTCTTTTTATCCACTACAAGCTAGCCCTTGACTGCGATCTCACCTGATTGTAAGTGATGATGCAGTCTAAGATGGTAGCGGGCTAACCTGTTAGGGGCATGGCAGTTATATTAAATCCATACCCCATCGGTTCCTACACGAAAACGTACCGGAACGCTAAATCGCTTTAATGAAACTTCTTTTGAAAGTCTAAACAATACTACATATACATTTCGATTAGATCTAGCTTCAATTACGGACAAAAAATAAATGAAGCAAAAAATTGTTTTTCAAATATAATTGGATCGCTGCGTACGGGCATTTATATTGCCACATATAATTAGGCATGACAAACCCGACCCAACGGTCCACTGACCGCGGAACGCACCCAAATGCATGCAGAAATCTCAAAGTTCACAAAGTCAAAGTACAAATACATAAAACTAGACCAAATTAATAAAATGGATCACGGGAAAATGAACTCTATCCCAGTTGATGACGTACGAAAATTGTATCGCAATACGTCGTGTACATATCACGGCATCACCAAGCTACATCCTTGAGGAGTGATCAAGCATATCTCACGTGCAAATCAGCTACCGCTTGTTAGTGGTATCAGATGACTGGGGGTCATCAATTTCGCTTGATTTGCAAAGAAAAAATGACAGCAGATAAGTACGTCTTCCGTTGACGAGATGGACGGTGAATTTCAATTTAAATAATATGACTTTCTATGTCAAGTGGTTCGGAGGATGCTGAGAGATTTCGGATTCCTGGGAGTCAACTTCGAGTGGCATATATGAGGTCAATAGCCGGGTATTCCTCAAGAAAGCAGCTTCGGGGGGGGTTTGAGATTTTCTACACAAGCCGAACTCCAAATATTTTCCATACGACTTTGGAAGTTGATCAGTCGTTAACACTGGAAAAATTTTATGCATGGTTATAGCTGACGACCTGGAGAGTGACATAAACTATCTTTTATCCCGGAAAATTAAGGGGTTCCTGATATAAACCTACTGTGACGCTGTCACCGTGTCACTGTATTGTACCGATGCTTGGTTGACGATCATGATTATGCTTTACTGGAAATTTTTGATTGCAGTTCAAAGGTAGATGAGAAAAGAGGAGGAATAAATTAATGGCTGAGATACAAATTATATAAAACTTAAAAGTCTTTGCTTCAATGAATGAAATTAAAAGCTTAAATTATTTTATTGATTTCAGACCCTTCATTTCAAAAAACCGCAGCAGAATTATGAAATTTTGGATTGCAGTTCAAAGGTAGATGAGAAAAGAGGAGGAATAAATTAATGGCTGAGATACAAATTATATAAAACTTAAAAGTCTTTGCTTTAATGAATGAATATAAGCTAAATTATTTTAGTGATTTCAGAGCCTTCATTTCAAAAAGCCGCAGCAGAATTTTATAATTCCCAAGCCATTGCTCGACATCCCTTAATAGAATAAACATTTATTCCGATCTAAGGAGCGTAAATTCATAATAATAAAGCAATGTTCTAAGCTGTTAATAGTGATAGAAACAGTTCGGCTACCGTATTGCGTGTTCACCGTGAATCGTGAAAATTAAGTCCGCGCTCACGAACTCAGGGGCAGGTAACCTTTTATTTACAAGTTTTGTTGTTGTTTTTATCATTTTTTTTATTTTATCCCCGAATCAGACCAAAAAAAGTTTTCACCAAAAAATCCAAAAAATTCAAGTGACAAGTGAATACAAAATAGGGTTAAATAGACAAACCTGCATAACAAATACTGGCAAGACATCATACAAGCTACTGGTATTCTTTGCCAGTAACAATACATAATACCTGAAAGTGGTATATGACAGAGTACTAGACACAATAGTGAATTTCCTTTAAGTTTTTAAGTCATATATTCGCGAAAGGGGAAACGATATTACAACTTTCCATTCTAAGTACAAGCTTCTAGTAAAGTTACACCGTGTAATCAAAACAAAATGATGCAAACATGTTTTCTACATACCGCATCTTAAGTCGCCTATTCGTCTTTGCCTACTACTGAGTACTTAGCACTTAGCACTTTGACCTAAGTTCACGCACACGGCATCCTTTACGTTTTAAGTAAACAATATTAATTTTCTAAGCTAGGTAACTTGTCTCTATCATATTTTAAAGATAGACCAATAATTAAAACCCAAGTGCGTATTTTCTAAGCTAGCTGATGCAACTATGCGGTAAGCCTATTAAGTACCTACTTATTTAGTAAGAATTAACGTCCCCAGATTGTTACAAGATAAAAAAACAAGTCAACAAATAACTTAAAACATGATCATAATTAAGTTTCTAGATTATCCGAACTACGCAATGCAAAAGATTAAGAACTAGCTTACTTACCCCAGATTCGCGTCAGTGGATTTATTTTAACGTACAGCTTAATCCCTGCTCTAGTAATAATTGCAAAAACGATGCAACTGGAAAACCAACAAACCAAGATATTGAACAAGCAGAAAAAAATGAACCAGCTGCGAGAAATAGTTCCGTCAACAAGAAACCACTAAAGATAATGATACTGGGAGACCAATTAGTTAAGGGATTATCAAGCATCATTAGGATTAAGCGTCATAATCAATGGAATGATGTGTACACGGTTTCCTCCATAGTAAAACCACAAGCAACGGCAGCACAGGTACTAAGTAGCTGTGACAGCCTACTTAAAACCTTGAATAGTGATGACATTGTTATTTTAGGCATAGGGTCTAATGAGAAAAATCCTTACTCCATGTTAACAGAACTAAGTACTGCTTTACACAAACTAAAGCTGTATAGAGTTTTTGTGGTTAATGTTTACAACAATCCCCATTTGAACGTTAAATTATTGAATAATAGCATTAATTTAGTTACTCAAACTTATACAAATTGCAAGTTTATAAATACATTCGGTCCTAAACATATACCTGTTTTGCAACAAAGTTTGGATCAATTGTGCTTTAAGATAAATATAGAGATTAATTATTTAGAATATAATAAGCGTTACATTATAAAGGACAATGCAAAAACACCTTTGTTGTTTAGCGCTGCTGGGACTCTTGGTAAGAAGCCTACTATTGCTAACAATCATAGATTCAAGGTGGCACTCATACAAAAAACTATCCCTTATTATTTTAATCGAACGTATGGCATCAAAAACAAACAGGGGACTCTTCCTACTGAATGCAACAACGTTATGGGAAAAACTAATCTATGTGACAAAGAAAACAAGGTAACGGACAAAGAAACTCAAACTGATGATCACGTGGAACTCATGTCAGAAGATGTAAATAATCAGGGTAGTTCACATAACTTTCGTGTCTCATAAATTACATGTAATACATCAAAATATTAATGGACTTTTAAATAAGGTTGATCTACTATCTGTTGCTCTAAAGGAAATAGAAGAAAGTCAAAAAATTATAATAGATACTGTATGTATTACTGAACATAATCTGATAAATAGCGACACTAATCTATTAAAACTGCCAAACTTTACCCTAGCTTCTAGATTTTCACGCGAATCTAGGAATGGAGGATCTTGTATACTCGTAAGAAATAACCACAATTTTAAAGATTTACATGACCTAGTAAAATTGAGCATACCAAATCTAATAGAGTGTAGTGGTATTCAGTTTCTAGAACATAATATAATAGTAATATGTATTTATAGACCTCCTAAGTTTGACAAATTTACAGTTGACATTTTCTTTAATAAATTACAGGAAATCCTAAATAAATACGGCTATGACAAAAAAAAGAAATTAGTTATTTGTGGTGACATTAATATTGACATACTTAAAAGAAATAAAACAACCTTAGACCTAGAAGATTTACTTGCGGGTTTTAATTTAAAGCTACTTCTTAATGAACCTACACGCTTAATTAGTGGTACCTGCATTGACAACTTTATAAGTAATATTAGAAAATCTAAATGCAATATCAAAGAATTAGCCTTATCAGACCACACAGCACAAATATTTACCTGTGATGTAAAGGCATTTAGTCATATAAAGCACTTCTTTATTGAGAGACGTGACTATAGCAATGACAATATGAGAAAGTTTCGAGAATGTATTAGCAGCCTCAGTTTTAACGAGGTTTATGAAACCAAGGACCCTGAGGAAGCCTTTAACAAATTCTATGAACTATTTAAACTTTTTTATGACCTATGTTTCCCTAAAATAAAAGTAAAAATTTCTTTGGAATCAAAATCTAAATGGATGACAAAGGGTATAAAAAGATGCTCTAAGCAAAAGAGAGAATTATTATGGAAATATAGGAAAGCTCCTGACTCTCGTAATAAAAATAAATTTAAAAACTACTCAAAAAGACTCAGGAAAATAATCAACTTAACACAAACAGCTCAAAATGATTATAGAATAAAAACCTCGCTCAATAAATCTAAAGCAACATGGGATATTATTAACAATAAATTTAAAAATAACATACCAAATAATTCAATTTCTCAAATAAAACAAGACGGTAACATAGTAACGTCTCCAGGTGATATTGCACAAGCATTTAATGATCACTTTGTTAAAAGAAAGTTAAATAAAAATTGCCAACATAAAATACATTGGAGTCTCTTGAAATCAATGTTTATGGGACCATCAATCCCTCAGGATATTGTGGCAATAATTAAAACCCTAAAAAATACTACAAGTACTGGCTATGATGAAATCAGTACAAAAGTCATTAAAAGCGTAAACTTAAGTATATCACCTATCCTAAGTTATATTGTCAATCTATGCGCTGAATCTGGAATATTTCCTGATAAACTAAAAACATCGATTGTAAAACCTCTATTCAAAAAAGGGGATACGCTTGATTTAGACTGCTATCGACCAGTTTCACTAATACCGATTTTTTCCAAAATATTAGAAAAATATATCTATAACAACCTAAATGACTACATGGAATTGAACGGGATTATAACTGACGAGCAAATAGGGTTTAGAAAGAACAAAACAATTAATTTGGCTATATATAATTTTGTTAAAAAAGTTATGGTAGCTTTGGACAAAAAAGAACTAGTGTGTGCATTATTCATGGACTTAACAAAAGCTTTTGATTATGTTGATCATAAAATTCTGGAAAACAAGCTGTATGCTTATGGAGTGCGCGGTAATTCATTAGCATTGGTTAAATCGTATCTTAGTGAAAGATATCAAATAACGGAAATAACGCGTATAAATATGGTCAATAAAACAGAAGAGAGGTATTTCTCTGATCCTAAAAAAATTGATACCGGTGTGCCGCAGGGAAGTGTATTGGGTCCTTTGTTATTTATAACGTATATTAATGATTTTCCTACGAGCACTGATCATCAAATGGTCTTATTTGCGGACGATAGTACTGTAATTTTTACTGGAAAGAATAAAATGACACTCGAAAATGACATCAACAATGCTATAAAGAATATTATTAGTTGGCTGACATCAAATAATTTATTAATAAATCTAGAGAAGACCAATATAATGACTTTTAAAAATAGAAAGAGAAATCTACCACCACTTGACATAACATATTCAGGAACTGAAATAAAAGAAATAAGTAACACTAAGTTCTTAGGTCTTCACATTGATGATTGCCTGTCCTGGGAAGACCAAATAGATAATGTATGTCTAAAATTGAATCGCTTTTCTTTTGCGCTATACATGCTTTCTAAAGTGGTTAATCAAAATGCAGTTATGGTAGCATATAATGCCTACGTTACCTCAACATTGCGATATGGGATTATTTTCTGGGGAAATTCTACTAACAGGGAGAGAGCATTCAAATCCCAAAAAAGGTGTATTAGGTCTATTTATCACCTTCAACCCACTGATTCATGTAAGCCGTATTTCCAAAAATTAAAAATACTTCCTTGTCCATGTCTTTATATCTATGAGGTTGTTGTATTCATTAGGATGAACGAAAATCTATTTAAATTTTCTGAGAATGCAAGAAGAAAAAACAAAATTTGCTTCACTCAGCACTCATCCGCGAAATTCGGAAAAAGCATTATAAATATGGCACCTAGAATCTATAATAAGTTACCAGGAGAGCTTGCGGACAGATCTCTTAATATACATATGTTGAAGCCTAAACTTAAGGAATTTCTTGTGAAAAAATGCTACTATTCCATAAATGAGTATTTTGACGATAATTAATAAAATGATTAAATTAGGAATTTTCTTAAGACTCGTTTTAGACTCAGATGACTATATATAATTTAACTGTATGCGTATATTATGTAAAAAATGGAAAGATCGACTTTAATTGTAACTGTGTTTTATAACAAATTTTGCATGCCTTCTGCAGGCGAAACATATGACTATTCAACTCTGTAACACCTGATGTAAATGTTTGTTTCTGCAAAATAAAGAAATTGTATTGTATTGTATTGTATTTAATCCTACTTTAATGATGGGTCTCGTTGGAAAAGAAACCTATACGCATTTTTAAGATACTAGTCAGGCAGTTAGCTTCTCAGTTTATAAATAACTAGCTGAGGCACTCGACTTTATCCGCTTCTTGAAGAATATTTAGTTGTTATAATAGAGTTGTTATGCAAACCATTCAGATACCAAAATGTTCAGTCATGGTATAAACACGGTATTTAACATTATACGAAACAAGATGGATCATAAAAAATGTAGCGTAAATTATAAAATGTTTGCGACCACTAACACAGGAGCGGCGCTCGAAAAAGGCCAACTTTATCACATTAAGAAATACCCGCGACCAATGTTTTGTTTACGTATTGAATAACAGGTAATAAATGCACTTTCTTATTGACCCCTTCGGTGAATAAGATTCTCATATTTTATTGTTGGTAGTAAATTATAAATTTTATTCACTTAAGATTTTATGAAAACATGATGCAGATGCACTGGGAATGTCTATAAGAATATGCTATCTAGATTCGCACCTAAAGTTACTAAAATGCCTACTAATTTGAAAGTCATAGATTTTTTTTCATTCCACTACATGTAAGCCCCTGATTGCAATCTCACCGGGTGGAAAGTGATGATGCAATCTGAATATGGTAGCCAGCAAACCTGTTAGGGGTACGTCAGTTATATCAAACCCATACCCCTAATTGGTTTCTACATGACATCGCACTGGAACGCTAAATCGCTTGGCGGCACGTCTTTGCTGGTAAGACTAGCCACGGCCGAAGCCTTCTCGCCAGCCAGGAAGCTCGTCAGGGAAGTTGTATAGTTGAAAATTCTGCCAGTTTCCTCCGTCACGACCCGACACCCCGCAGCGTTACTCTGTCTAGACCTGTCGCTTTCTTCGAACCACTGCACTGGTAGAAAATAACGTACTTACCTATCGTCTCAGATAAAGACATGATTCATAAAATAAATTGTCATTATCACACCTCATATACTATAATAATTATCAACCACACTATTTTGTTCTTAAAAAGTGGTTCTATTAAACCATATCAATCATAATGCTTCCAAGAACCGTACAATCCGACGTACTAGAAAATGATGTCCGAGTTTCCCACGAAGTCCACAGTAAATGGCATAGCGCATTAGTATTGAATGCACCTATTCGCCTTTTGATATAAGCAATCCTAGTTGAAGAGCTGGTTGAATGTTATGAGGAAGCTCTTAATAGCTCACAATCATACACATATTTGAAAATACACACACACACCTACTTCACGACCATTGCGAGTTAGAACCTACTTTAAAACTCACAGCAAACAGGACTCTGATTCCTTGTCAGAGGATAGTTAGTCAGTAAGAGCCAATTTCTTCATCGATGGTTATGGTTAACGTTTAACTTGGCTCCTAAATAAAACTTAGGGTCCGAGGTAATCTACTTTTTACCAACTTGTGACTTATATCTTGTGCTACGAGTACTTACCTACTATGCTACCAAACCATCGATGATCCTTAGTGTAGATCCCGCACTTGACACCCGCCAGCTCCCGGTTTATATTCGCTTCTGCTCCAAGCAATCCGGACTAATTCCAACGGAACATCAAAGTGCAGTCATCAGTCAACTTAAGGTAATGAAGATATAAGAGTGTCGACAGTATTGTAATTAGTTGCTTTATTGAGCTTAGATGGCTGTGATTGGTTTGGCACAGAGTAAAGTAATAGTGTTATAAACATAACAGTATCATTTCATGCCTACTTAATATTTGACTCTCAGAGGTCTGAGTGGATTTTTGGTGGTGGAGTTGTGTATTTTTACCAAATTAATTGGAATACATAAGCATTTAATTAACATTTCCATAAAAAAATCCAGACTGGTTTCTCGGTTTTGAGTACTTTTAAAATACTCTACAAAGCTAATTTATAGATAATTTTTAAAATACTGGTTAAATTGTAATAGTTTTTTTTAAATTGCGACATGTGTGACAGACATTTTCCTTCCAGATAAGTAAATCTGCTTTTATGTAACGTTGTGTGAAATTTAAAATATGAATTACTAACTACATAACACTATAGGCATTTCGAAAATCTCAAACGAACTTTGAACTATATGTCACAAAGGCAAATATAATAACCAACTCTTTCAAAACGTTGACCTTTGAGATAAACTATAAACTGCATTTTAACAAGAATATGTATTTCACAGTTTATTCAAATAAAGACCATCCGACCATCAAAGTTAGTACACAGATGCACTTTGCACAGGTGAATGATAAACTTTATTATGTGAGTTGAACGACAATAACATTTAAATGTTACTTGTCTTATCTGTTATCTAACTAATCTGTGGCTCGTATAATTAATCGTTGTGCCACGGTTCTACACTTCCGCGGTTCGGAACGGGTTTCAGTTGAAGATCAGGATTATTTGTGTATAACGTATTTTATGATGAATTTATGATACTAATGACTTATGAGCTTCTATGGAAAGTCCACGTTTTAGTATCAGCATGACTTCATTCTTAATTTCGTTCTATTTTGAATAATGTTATTAAAGTTATAAGCTAGCTGACTCACTCCGGCCACGCATTGCAGATGAATTTAACTTTGTGCAAGCCGTGTTATTTAATGGATCAATCATTCAGTGGTTTCCCATATCATTTCATATAATATGTAAGTAGGCTTTATAAGTTGACGAGTAAAAGTCATTAAAATGTCCACATATTATGACGGACAACTACGGAATCACGGAACAGCAAATCTGAGGTGCAATCATGTAAGGATTGCCGATGAAATTGTTAAAGTCCGACTTCAAAGTAAAATAAACCATAACAGCATGGATTTAGAGCTCAATTTCGTGTATCTATTCTCATACGTTTAGGGTATCGTACATACCTACGCAAACGTATGAGAATGGATACACGAAATTGAGCTCTAATTTAATGATATTATGGTTTATTTTACTTTGAAGCCGAGCTTAAACGATTTCATCGGCAATCCTCACATGATTGCACTGCCCCCCGATTGTTTAAGGAAATTGTAATCGTAATCGTTTGTCAAACGGATAATTGGATCAATTTGAAGTGTTCATAGATGCCTGCACGTCAAAAAGCATGTATGAACTCCATAAACAGTTCGAGTAATACGTTTTAAGCTGTCATACATTGCTCATTGACCGGTCTTTTCTAGTCAGAAAAAAAAGTGTGGTGTCGTTCGACACCAGATAGGAACGAAGTTCCTTATTACATAAATATTAATTTCAAGTTCTAGTCGAGATAAAACGAAAAACAACGCGAGCATGTCGCTGACGTTGCGAAGACAAAAGGATTTAAATATAAATATACAACATTCGAAATTAAACTTTAGTGCTTTAATGTTTAGGTTTAGTTTCGAATAAACTATACATAAAAATCTTACTCCACGCATTTTCGTTACAGACGTTTTTTGCCGGCCTCGCATCGTCCCATAAGAAACTTCGTTCCACAAGACTACCCAGTTAGAGCTCCTCGATATACCTTTTCCATGATCACAACCAAAACGGAAAGGCTTTCGAGGCATCAGATAAACGGTCGGTCTCTAAACGCCTATCTAGATGCCAGCGCCACCTAGCGGCTCTTATCGGCTGCTCGCTTGGCACACGCAATTGTGCTAATTTTGGTGCGCGCTAGAAATATTTTATCGAAGGTTTGATCAAAGGTGAAGAGGAAACGAGCGTATCCTGATGATCTTACTGCGAGTTTATTTTATAGGTTGCGGCGACGGTATCTCTATGTGATGTCGCTAATCAATAGTGCACATGCGTCTTAGTTGTAGAACATTAGAAAGATCAGATAGACAAAGGTTAAGTTTTGCCTAATCCAAACTAATATTATCAGTCGCTAGAGGGCGGTGCTAGTATAACAACAAGCTCCGTATTAAAAAATTCTTTTAAAATCATTAATCGTGTAAATAATATATTATATCTAAGTGAAAGTGTGCGGAAATGTATGATTAGCAGTTGACAGTGTTATCTAAGCTTTATTAGCAGTGGAAGCAATATAAACTCTTCAAATACGGAACATCATATCGGACGTAAAAAAGTGCGAAAATACTCAAGAAAAACAACTATTCAATACTAAAACAGGTTAAAGTGTACTTGACGGAACAAATTACTAATATATACCAAGTGTTACATTTGATTCAAAGACTAATACCTAAAAAAAAAAGTTAAAGTTCGGGTATTGAAAAAAAAACTAAACATATCAAAATAACGGAAAGAAGAAAATACCGCCATCTAACCCATTACACTTTAACCACGCTGTGAAGTTTGAACAAAGTCAAATAAAAAAAACGATCTACCAATAGATGTCACCATAAGGAAATATTTCTACAAGATTGTTCACACTAAAAATATAAAATAAAAATTAAAGTTGCTCATGTGTGCAACTTACGTAGGTACGTACAAAACTTACTTAAAATTTTAATTATGCAAGGACAGCCCAGTACAGTATAAGAATACGAAGACTATTTACATCACTTCTGTTGAGGCTCGAATGGAATAGTGGTCCAGCAACCCAGATAAAATTAAAAGGTCGCGAGTTCGAATCCGCTCAAGAAAAGTGAAAATCAGGCTCTTTTAAGTTTTTCATATTATCTTATATTATCACTTTAAAAAACTATTACAATAGCGCAGTTAACTTTGGACTAAATTAGCTCAGCCTAAAATATAATAATAACAATAATATGACGTCACGGACAGATATGGATGTAAGGGAGAATGTCACATACAGAAAAATAAAACCAACGAGAATTCACAATCGTTCACTGAATATTACAAACAATTCATTCGATGACAACATCCATAGTTCAACCCTTAAAGATGGAAGCACACTCATAAGCACCTACAATAGCTTACCTGATCTCTCAACAGCGGACAATTCACAAATTTTGAGTCTTAAGCAAGAAATTACGGTATTGACAGAACAGTTAGAAAGCGCTCATGAAGAAGTAAGAAAACTAAATGAAGAAAACTCGGAAATGAAAAAAATTATAGAGGAAAACAAGAAGCAATTAAAAATCTACAAAAAAGTTTTGGAAGAAGGTACTATCAGTAACAACTCTACACCTGCGAAATTATACAATAAAAAGAAGTTAACAACCATGGAAATGGTACAAACTACAGAAAATATTCAGTCGAGTACTTCACAACAGTACACAACAACAAGTAAAGAAGAAACTCCGATTACCATTGGAAATGGAATTGCTGAAGATAAGGAGAATCAAATTAGAAAAACAGATATGAACGTACATACTCAAAAAAAGAAAATACAGACTACAAAGGAGCCCTACAATAATCCTACGCAGAATAAAATAGTTTTCCTTGGTGATCAACAATGTTCCGGTCTTGCATCTAAAGTACTAGAGGCCAGAAAGACATATAAAAATCCAAAAATGTATACCATATTGGGACTAACATATCCAAACGCACCCTTAAATCACATTGCATCTGCTTGTACATTGACCAACGATGATTTTCATGAACGAGATTGGTTAGTTTTAGGACTAGGTGCAAATGACACAAATCCGATTAAACTTGGGGCGGAACTTTCGGCTTTTCTCAAACGTTTTAGTAAACCAAAAATAATTATACTTCGCATAATGAACAACCCTTTTCTAAACGAGCAGAAACTAAATAACTACATTAAAACCATAATAAAATGTTTTGAAAATTGTGAATTTTTAGATATACGAACGAAGAATTTGAATAATAATTTGACGGACAGTTGTGACATAATAATTAACCATATAGATAAGATTGACTACGACCAATATTACATACATGGTTCAAAATTTACGGAAAATATAAATAAGAGGAACATGAATCGCGGATCCTATCTAAAACCAGGCACGATACCATACTGTTTCAATAAAATAAGACAAAAAGCGAGGGAATCCAATTTCGGTGAAGCAAGTAGCGTGAATAATCTATCACAAAAAAATATTGTCAAGAATAAAATAACACATTATTTTCCGGTAGTAAAAACGGTACAAAAAAATAATGCTACAAACTTAGAAAACAAAAAGACTAATGGTAAGTTTTTTCGAGGGGTCACCATCATTGACGTTTAGGATCTTACATCAAAATATAGCTGGTATGCTAGGTAAAATTGACAACTTACATATTGTTCTAAATGAATTACTAGAGTCAGGAAAGGGAATTGACCTTCTATGTTTAACAGAGACGTTTGTACAGTCTGGACACGAAAACAACGTACAAATAGACAATTATGAGCTAGCGGCCTATTTCTCAAGGCCTTCTAAAAGAGGAGGTGTCTGTATTCTTGCGAAGAAGGGTACGAAAACGAATCCAATGACATTTCTTAAAACGATAAGCATAGAAAGACATTTTGAATGTTGTGGTATAGAATTAAAAGAACACAATATCTTCGTAATCTGTATATACAGAACACCTGATTCAAACTGTGACATATTCTTTGAAAAATTGGAATCTATAATTTACCAGTTACAGAATAAGAACAAAATAAAAAAGAATGTAGTTATTGTTGGGGATTTTAATATTAATACATTAAAAAAAGACAAAAAAAGTGAATCGTTGGTCGACCTATGCATGAATTATGATCTCACTATGCATATAAACAAACCCACTAGAAAAGAAAATTGTATAGACCATATTATAAGTAATATAAAAAATGCTAACGGGGAAATAATAAATCTCGGATTATCGGACCACGAAACTGGCCAAATGCTCTGCTTTAGCGTTAAACCAACGAAATTACCATTAAGATACTTTTATATATTTAGACGAGATTATGTAGAAGAAAATGTTCATAAATTTAGTTACTGTTTAAATAAAATCCCTTTTACCGAAATATATGAAAAAGACAATATAGACGAAGCATTCAATGAATTTCACGACACATTTTCATTATATTACAAACTGTGCTTTCCAATAATAAAAATACGTGTCCCTGAGTACATAGAGAAACCTCGTTGGATAACTAAGGGAATTAGAAAGAGTTCTGTTGAAAAAAGGAAGCTACGATTTTTATACTACAAAGGAAAATACAATAAACAAAAATATCAAACCTATTCAAGGACGCTAAAAAGATGCGTAACATTATCGCAAAAAATTAATAATTATAAATTCCTTTCTAAGTCAAAAAACAAATGTTTGGCTACGTGGAAATTAATTAAAAGCACATCTAAACAGCTAAGCTCTGTTAAGACTATAGAGGAAATAATATCAGATGGGGAATGTCGCGAAGTCTATAATTACTATCGCGAAATACATAGATTTATGGTAAGTGTAAAGGCAACATTAATCTGTGGTAGAATTAAATATCCTTTGTCTGTGGCATACCCGGAAATTGTTCAATAGTTAAATTGTTCAGTCGTTCAATTGTTCAATAGTTCAATAGATCTTCTTAGTTTTGGAATTTTTACATTAACAGTCTTTTCAAAGTGGTGGTCAGTGAAGGTAGTGGCGTGCTGTGCGGTCTCTCGAAGTGTGGTGGAAGCTGTGATCCCTGCGTTACGCGGAGATGGTGAAATCAAAGCTAAGTACCTAGGCCTTTATTAATTGTATAGATATAAGAATTTCCAAGCATCCATTGTTGGTTATCCCATTATGGGAGCGCGCTCCTAGGTATAGGTTAAGTGTACCGTGGAGGTGTAAACGTGGTTTCGAGGGTTGCGAGAACGCCTGTAGGTTTAAAGGCATGAAGGGTCCGTAAGGCCTGGCCCCCAGGTGGGACAGGGTGGTTACCTGGATTAAATAACCGCAGGGATGATAATGAAATGGGACCGTAAAGCCTGTCCCCATAGGTAGGCAATTTGGATTGGGACAGGATGGTCATGGTTGCAGGTTGACGCAAGAGGCGTCTGTAAAGCCTGTCCCCTGCGGGTTCCCCGTGGAACTTGGTTTATGCGAAGTGTGTAGGATGATGTCGTGTTTTACATCCACACCGCCTACAGGATCCTTAAGTTGACTAAGTGATTCTGGCCCATCGTGCAATGTAACCTTTACACATCCACGGCTGAGTATTGTAATGATGATCTGCTAGGTCTTAGGGCATCCTGACAGTGATGTCATAATTAATTTAACCATGCAGGTCACCGAGACATCGATGGGGCAGGGAGAGAATGCAGAGAGAGAGAGAGAGAGAGAAAGTAGGAATAGAGCAGTGCGTCGGGCACCTCATGGCGAATGTGCAGGTATGACTCCAATGTGATAATATATTCTGTCGGCGGCATTCTGTTCCACTAAAGCATCCCTTTAATACCTATATTTTAGATTAATGAGATTATGTTATTGCCTTAAATACCAAGAAGTCGAAGCAGATATTGGTGGGATAGAATGGGCGTGCCGACAAGTTGGTGGTGATGCTGCTGGGATCATATGATATAGTGAACCAGAGCTCTAAACACATGGAGTCATGCCAAGCTTAAATTATAATAAAGTTGTTTCTCTCTTTTAATTCATGTGAAATAATATAGCAACAAATTAAAGATTTTAAAAGTAAAGAGGCGTTGCTGCCAAGCTATGGTGATTGTTTTCGTTGACAGCAGATGAAATTGGATTAATTTTTCATGTTTTATGGTGTAAAATAGCAATATTAGTTCTGCTACTCGCCGATAGAGGACGTGAGACGCAGTTTCAACAAAAGCGCGAAAAATAAATTGGCCCAGGTAAGTTGGCAGAATTGATTTCCGCATGCTTAAGTCATGATACTGTTAAAAGATTTGAATTTCCTGCTTCGTTTTATTAGTCATAGAGAGTATAGAACGAACGAGTTTGAAGCGATTTTATTGGTTGATATTTGTTTAAAAGAAAGTCAAAACTTCTCTGTGGCAAAAAATTTGTTTGTGCCAACTTAGTAAAAGTGAAAAAGGAGCGGTATATTTAGCGGCTCTGTTGAACGATTTCCGGTGCGTCATTTATGTCTATGAGATGGATTTGTAAAGTGTTGAATTCAAAATGGTGAAACCTGTAGCAACTTGAATTGGAGTGTAATGAAATTTCAGTGCATACTTTCATACTGCATTATTGGTGGATTAATTTAAGTGGATGGAAATAGTGGATTAAAAGCAATTAAAGGGTGAAAGTTATCCTACTCAATGTAAACAAGGAAGCCATATTATTCAGCCTTAATATCAGAGACTGAAGTTTGTCTGATTTACTGAAATCTTTAACACAATTAATACATGTAGTGAGTTATTTCATATTTCTATAATAACTACCAGTGTGTTACAGTACTACTATTTGAATATCTGAGCGTCCATCAAGAACATTGATACTTTTCTTTACCAAAATAGAATTGGATTAGTGACTATATACTAGGTTTAAACTTAACTACATATTGAAGATGACATCCGACATCTTGTAAGAGGAAATTGCCTGAAAACAGGATACATTTTAATGTTATGAAATTTTAGAGAAGGTGTAATTGTTTAAAGGTTTAGGTAAATTCAATTTGGTGTTAATTTATTAAAGTTTCAGAGTCTATTTACAAGTATAAGAAAGATTAAAGATGTATTTTAAATTATTAAGTTAAGATTTTAATCTTTAAAAGGGATACAGAGGTATATAAGTACTTAGCAGTAGATATTAGCACAGATATTAGATACCTGTGTACTAAACCCAAAGGTTAATAACCTTATTCACTAGTTAATGTTGGAATTTGTTTGATCTGAGTAATTTTGCAAATCCGGGTAAATATAGCAAAATTTTTTTTTTTAAGAGAATTGTTAGTTTAGTTATACCTATATTAATCAGAATATACATGAAGTATGTTTATAGTTTATACTAGAATTTAAAAGAAATTCTATTGTATTATTCCAAAGCAATATTTAGTTTTAACCTCAAAATAACAGGTAGGCACATTGTTATTTTAAATTTCAATTCTTTTACCTTTCAATTATTATTATAGTACAAAGCTATACACTTGTATACATACTAAGAGAAAGTTTATAATAGGTATTAATAACTATTTATTTAAGAGAAGAGTATCTCAATGTTAGATCCCTGTATTAAGGGAGTGTGTACTCTGACTCTCCACATATTATGTAGGGGGACAGTTGATTAGATAAAAGGATAAATAGTATAAGAGCAAGTTACTTACACAGCAAGTGAAATACAACTGAATTGATTGAAATAATTTTATGAAATCTTAACGGGAAAATAGATTAAGACAACTGAATCTTGATTATCCTCTTAGGATGAATAGTGATGAAATAAAATAATGTATTTTCTTTTTATTTAGGTGGAATTACTAGAATTCGAGTTCGACCTATACACTATAGGACATTTACAAGTTATTCTCTATCTATTAAAGTAAATATAGCAAGGACAGGTAATTACTGAACTATAATGAAATATTTATATTTTTAAAGAAGACAGGTGTTATATCCAATCTTAATATCTAATTACAGAAGATTCATCATGGATGCTTTATTACTAAAGAGGCTAAAACTTCTTATTACCCAAACAGAAAATGACATACGGCTCTTCAAACAGCTGTGGTAACAGCCCGGGGAGATGGAGATAAGTCTAATCAAATGCGATGCCGTATTCTATTCGATTCAGGCTCTCAGAGATCTTACATCACCCGAAAGATTGCAAAGGAATTAAATCTGTCAATAGAAAAGGATGAAAGTTTATCAGTCTATACCTTTGGCTCAAAGAATCCACAAGAATTTAATAGTCCAGTTGTTCAACTAAAGTTAGAAACTAGATCTAAGAACTGGAAGATTATTTATGCGAACGTCGTACCTATGATTTCACAAGGTGTACCTTATGTTGAGGAACTTAACGAATGGAGGAATAAAATGGAACTGGCAGATGATGGATCTTTGCAGAATCGAGTTGATATTTATTGGGAATGATTACTACTATTCATTTCTTTGTTTAGATAGAATACAGATAAATGAAGATTTATATTTAATTGATTCCGAGTTTGGATGGATACTTTCGGGTCAGATTCCGCATGAGGACAAGGAAGAGGAACACATGTCAGTTGTTACATATTTTCAAACAAAGATTGATTTCAGATTAAGCAAACCTGACATGCCATTAGATCAAGGAAGTATAGCATTCCTTTGGGAACTGGAGTCAATTGGTATAACCGATTCGCCTAAAATTACTAGGGAGGAAGAGGCTATCAATAAATTTAATGAAACCACAAAATTAATAGAAGGTAGATATTACGTCAGCTGGCCGTGGAATGAATATCCTCCGGCACTAACACCTAATCATGGATTAGCGTATGGGCGTTTAGTAAATTTGGTTAAACGATTAGATAAAGAAACCTTAAAAGTTTATGATGATGCTATACAAGAACAAATATCGAAAGGAATAGTCGAAGCAGTATCAAGTAAAGCACATGTGGATCATCCAGTACATTATCTACCACATCATTGCGTTGCTCAAAAGGGTAAACCAATTAGAATCGTTTATGATGCTTCATCAAAAATTAAAGGTAACAAAAGTTTAAATGAATGTCTCTATTGCGGTCCGATGATGTTAGAAGATTTGACAAGTATACTAATTCGATTTCGAAGCCATAATATTGCTCTCTCAGCAGATGTAGAGAAAGCCTTCCTTCAGATAGGGCTACATGAACAAGATCGTGATGTGACTAGATTTATTTGGTTGAAAGATGTGAAAAAACCACCGAGTAACGATAACATTGTTTATTTACGGTTCTGTAGAGTACCTTTCGGAATTATATCAAGTCCATTTCTGCTAAATGCGACGATTAAACATCACCTTTCTAAAGGAAATGAACAACTACAATTGGTTGCGAAAGACATTTATGTCGATGATTTAGTAAGCGGAGTTCAAACGCAGGATGAAGCAGAACAGTTCTACAAAGACGTGAAGAATACCTTTCATCAAATATCTATGAACCTTAGAGACTGGAGTTCAAATTCAAAACAGTTTTTAAACAAGATACCCGATAGTGTTGGGGAGAAGGTTGTGAAAATTTTGGGCCTAGACTGGAATTTAAAGCATGATACATTGCACCTAAGATTCAAAATAGATACAGAGGCAAATTCTAAGCGTGAAGTCTTAAAGGTAATTGCTTCGGTATACGATCCCTGTGGATTAGTAGTACCGCAAATTTTGTCGGCTAAACTATTTCTGCAAAAGCTATGGCAGACTAAAGTTAAATGGGATACAACACTCTCAAAGGAAAACCAGATTGAATGGTTGGAAATAAAAAGAGAATTAGAAACTATTAAGGAAATATCGGTACCCAGATGCTACATGAAAAACGTAAGAAGTGAAGAATATCATTTGCATTGTTTTACGGACGCATCACTCAAAGCATATGCTGCCGTTGTGTATGTAACACATGGAACCAAGAGAAGCTTTATCATCGGGAAAACGCGATTAGTCCCTATAAAAGATCAACAACACTTAAAAATCCCTCGATTAGAGTTACTAGGAGTGTTAATAGGTTGCAGACTAATTAAGATGGTTTCAAAAGCATTTTACATGAAAGTAGGACGTCAAACATTATGGACAGACAGCCAAATTGTCATTGAGTGGTGCCAATCTGATAAATTACTCCCACCGTTTGTAGCTAGACGAGTTGAAGAAATAAAAAGTAATAAAGAACTCATGATTAAATATGTGCCTTCAGAATTAAACCCAGCGGATGTTGCGACTAGACCGGCAAGTTCTAGAGAAGATAAAGAGAGATGGCTTAAAGGTCCACAGTTTTTATCAGAATCCAATAATTGGACGTTTCCTATTAAGAATACGTCACAAACTTTTTTTCTTTCGACGCGGGAGGATCTGCCGAATACTTCTAATGGAAAAAATGTTAATTTAGAGAAAGAGAATAATTTCACAGAAAAAGATATCGGTACTAGACACAATGAATCACTTTGTATTACAGAAGAAATTAGGAAGCTTCAAGCAGAGCACTTTGCCCATGAGATTGCTGGGAAAGAAACTGATTTAAGCCGTAACCTCAAGTTATTTAAAGATGTTGATGGATTGCTACGTTGCAAAGGACGTCTTCAGAATGCAGATCTGTCATTTGACAAACGGTACCCAATATTGATTCCTAAGGAATGTGATTTTACAATCAATTTGATAAAGAAAGTCCACAATGATAATTACCATGTAGGAGCAAATCACACACTCAGTCTCATTAGGCAGTCATACTGGATACCACAAGGCAAATCTCAAGTCCAGAAAGTAATAAGGAGATGCCCAAGGTGTGTTAAACACGGAGCTGGTCCGTTTAAATTACCACCTACTCCAGCACTTCCTGTAGAAAGAGTGAATTACAGCGAACCATTTACTTTTGTGGGAATAGACTATATGGGTCCTGTCTTTGTCAAGAATGGTCAGAAAAGATGGATTTGTTTATTTACTTGTTTAGCGATAAGGGCTGTTCACTTAGAACTAGTGCAAGATCTCACAGCCGAGGAAGGTTCATTGGCATTGAGAAGACTGATAGCGACCAGAAAGGTCCCTCAACTAATCACATCAGATAACGCAGCTCATTTCAAACTTATAGCAGAAATTCTCTCGAAGCAGTATTGTGTTGTTAACAAGATTAAATGGAGATTTATACCACAATTAGCACCTTGGTATGGTGGATTTTATGAGAGACTCGTTGGATTAACTAAGAATTGTATGAAACGCACATTAGCAAAACATATGCTTTCAGATAGCCAGCTAACTACTGTTGTCAAAGAAATTGAAGCCGTATTGAATTCACGACCACTCACATGCGTTGATTCAGAGTTGGACATAATTTTAAAGCCAGTTGATTTTCTTACACCCGGAAGTTGCATTACTATGGAAGAATCAGTTGAAGATTGTATAGATAAAGGTACTACGATTAAAGTTGATCTTATAAAAAGTTGGAAAAGAGGTCTCATTATCTTAAGAGAATTTAAAGAGATGTTTGTGAACAGATACTTGCTAAGTCTTCGAGAAAGGTATCAACACTCGCTTAAGGAACCACGCGTCACTTCAAAACTATCTCCAGCCATAGGACAAATAGTCCAAATAAAAGGAGAAAACAAGAATAGGGAAACCTGGAAAATAGGAAAAATTGTTTCTCTTAAAAAGGGAAGTGATGGTTTATGCAGAATAGCCATAGTAAAAGTTGGGGATAAAGAGTTCACAAGGTCAGTAGCACATCTCTATCCTCTTGAAGCTCAAGAGTCAGAGGGAGAAATTGATATGAGGTTTGAAAAAGAGGATACCTCGAGTGAATGTGCTCCTGCAAGTTTAATAGAACCTTTAGAGGAAAGTATAGAAAGACAAGCAATTATCTCAGAGGAAACAGAACGCGAAGGGAACTCACCATCGATGCAAGTTGACGAACAAACTCTGGATGATTTTGATAGCGAAGTTGTAGATCAAGAAATGAAAGAATCAGACAGAGAGGTTAGCGACTCAGAGAGATTTGAGCTACCAAAGAGAGACAGTGAAGTAGAAGAAGAGGGTCAAAGTACCAGAGTGAGGAGAGTTGCAGCCACTAAAGCTCTACAGAAGATCAGAGAGTGGACGAGCAACTTGTCATGCCTATTCTAACTTTTGTTGCGGCCGGGAGTGTCGCGAAGTCTATAATTACTATCGCGAAATACATAGATTTATGGTAAGTGTAAAGGCAACATTAATCTGTGGTAGAATTAAATATCCTTTGTCTGTGGCATACCCGGAAATTGTTCAATAGTTAAATTGTTCAGTCGTTCAATTGTTCAATAGTTCAATAGATCTTCTTAGTTTTGGAATTTTTACATTAACAGTCTTTTCAAAGTGGTGGTCAGTGAAGGTAGTGGCGTGCTGTGCGGTCTCTCGAAGTGTGGTGGAAGCTGTGATCCCTGCGTTACGCGGAGATGGTGAAATCAAAGCTAAGTACCTAGGCCTTTATTAATTGTATAGATATAAGAATTTCCAAGCATCCATTGTTGGTTATCCCATTATGGGAGCGCGCTCCTAGGTATAGGTTAAGTGTACCGTGGAGGTGTAAACGTGGTTTCGAGGGTTGCGAGAACGCCTGTAGGTTTAAAGGCATGAAGGGTCCGTAAGGCCTGGCCCCCAGGTGGGACAGGGTGGTTACCTGGATTAAATAACCGCAGGGATGATAATGAAATGGGACCGTAAAGCCTGTCCCCATAGGTAGGCAATTTGGATTGGGACAGGATGGTCATGGTTGCAGGTTGACGCAAGAGGCGTCTGTAAAGCCTGTCCCCTGCGGGTTCCCCGTGGAACTTGGTTTATGCGAAGTGTGTAGGATGATGTCGTGTTTTACATCCACACCGCCTACAGGATCCTTAAGTTGACTAAGTGATTCTGGCCCATCGTGCAATGTAACCTTTACACATCCACGGCTGAGTATTGTAATGATGATCTGCTAGGTCTTAGGGCATCCTGACAGTGATGTCATAATTAATTTAACCATGCAGGTCACCGAGACATCGATGGGGCAGGGAGAGAATGCAGAGAGAGAGAGAGAGAGAGAAAGTAGGAATAGAGCAGTGCGTCGGGCACCTCATGGCGAATGTGCAGGTATGACTCCAATGTGATAATATATTCTGTCGGCGGCATTCTGTTCCACTAAAGCATCCCTTTAATACCTATATTTTAGATTAATGAGATTATGTTATTGCCTTAAATACCAAGAAGTCGAAGCAGATATTGGTGGGATAGAATGGGCGTGCCGACAGGGAAGTCATAGATGAACCTAGTGCAATCGCTGATAAATTTAATACTTACTATATAGAATTGGCTAAGAAATCGACAACTAAAGATAAATATAGTAAAGATAATCTGAATAACAACGTTAAATCCCAACCGTGTAGTATATTCATATCTCCTTGTACAGAAAATGAAGTAAAAAATACTATCATGAGCTTAAAAAATACTTCATCAACAGGTATAGATGAAATATGTACAAAAATTATAAAATGTTGCTGTAAAGAGCTAACGCCAATTCTGACATTTCTAATAAATCTCTCATTTGAAAATGGTAAATTTCCTTCTAAACTTAAATTTTCTATAGTAAAACCATTATTCAAAAAAGGTAATCGATCTGAGATGGATAAATATCGACCCGTAACATTGATACCGATCTTTTCAAAAGTTTTTGAAAAAGTAATGCATAAAAGACTAACTGATTACTTAACTAAAAACAACATCATTATAGACGAGCAATACGGTTTTCAAAAAAACAAATCAACGATCTTGGCATGTTTTAATCTCACGAAACGTATTATAGATAATTTGGATAGATGTAAGACTGTTGCCGCTTTATTTTTTGACATGTCAAAAGCTTTTGACTTTGTAGCCCATGATATATTATTAATCAAATTAGAACATTATGGTATAAGGGGAGTGGCGTTAAACTGGATAGAAAGCTATTTAAAAGATAGATATCAATGTGTGGAAATCCAGAGAGTAATTGACTCAGAAATAACTTATTTTAGATCTGATAATAAAATTAATCTAACCGGGGTGCCTCAAGGAAGTGTGCTCGGTCCTTTACTATTTATTATATATATAAATGACCTCCCCCATTGTGTTAATCAACCCTGTACATTATTTGCTGATGACATCTCTGTTGTAATAGAACAAAAGAATACCGATTACACCTCTGAAGTAAATGACGTAACAAAAAATATTATTGAATGGCTAAATAATAATGACTTAACTGTTAATATAAATAAAACTAAATATATTCAATTTACTAAAAGACCGAATATAGTCACGAATGACCTTAATATTCAATATAATGGACAAAAAATTGGACAAGATGAAGTAACGACATTTTTGGGAATAGAACTGGACCGAAACTGTAACTGGAAATCTCATATAGCAAAGATTTGCAGTAAACTAAACAAGTTTGTCTTTGCATTAAGAAGGTTATATAAAACTGTTAACGAACATAGCGCGCTAATGGCTTACCATGGTTACATATCGAGTAATCTTCGTTACGGACTAATTATCTGGGGAAACTCGAGTGATATAAATAAGGCTTTTATAGCACAAAAGAAATGTGTTCGGGCGGTTTGTGGAGCAGGACCTCTCGATTCATGTAAACCCCTCTTTAAAAAGCTAAAAATACTGCCTCTGCCATGTATGTACATATATGAAAGTATCATATTTATTAGGAAAAACAATAATTTATTTACAAAAGCCGCCGAAAAAAAACTACCCGCAAGAAATGGTCACAACTCAAATCGACTAATTATTCCACAGAAAGTTAACTCTGCATTTTACACAAAAAACTGTTACGCAATGTGTGTAGAATTATACAATAAGCTGCCACAGGGATTTAAAGAGAAAAATATGTCGTTACATGTGTTTAAACGTAAACTTTTTGAATGGCTCTTATTCAATTGTTTCTATAGTGTGACTGAATACTTAAATCAATAATTTGACTACTATTTTATTTAATAATTTGACATTTTATTCTTTCTTATGATATAATTGTAAATGTAATAGGTATGTAATCTCTTATTAAGCACCTACCTTGACATCATTATTATTTTTAAGTCCAATCTTTTCTTATATTATGACATACTTAAATGTTCTAATAAATATGATAATAAGAAATAATATGTAAACTTAGAAAATTTTGAACAAATGATTATATGTAGAATCGTATTTTGATAATATTATGTACCTATGTTACTAATTTTAATATTGCATGCCGTATTAAGGTATTTGGATGTACAATATCTAGAATAACACCAAGTAAACCCAAATGTGCAATAAATAAATGATTGATTGATTGATTGATTGATTGATATAAACTGAAATAATGTTTAATAGCTGATGCCAGCGACTTCTGGAACCGCGTGGAATAAGGTTTTTAATAAATAATAAATAAATAAATCCATTGTTGCAGATTTAAAAAGAATATAAATAAAAAAAAATAAAAAAATCTACGACTAGCAACAATACAATAGCTGCTGGGCATTACCCAGCAGCGCTCGGCATTGACCAATACCCAGCGCTGATTTTCAGTTTGCTCCTGACGAAAATATTAAACAATTAAGTGCGCCGCCCGACACGCTCTAGAGAGCTATAAAGCTTATATTATATCTAACACTGAAAATAGATTATAAAATTACAACGAAAAATAAATAATCAAAAATGATACAAAAAAAACAATACAATAAAATAAAATAATTGTGTTCATGTTCAAACATGTTCCCTCCGGAATAGTGAAATATAGTTATTGGACATTTCAGTTTTATTTTTAGTTCCCACGGGCTACTTTTAATCCCGGAAAGATCCTTAACTTTCCGCGATAAAAAGTAGTTTTTATCACTCCCTGGTCCTCAACTATACCCATACGAATCACGTCAATCCGTTACTCTTTTGCGGCGTGATTGAAGGACAAACCAACGATTAAACACACTTTCGCATTTATAATATTAGTATGATCTGCCTCTTACATATTTTTACGTAGCCCGTTAGTGTGTATCGAATGAAAAAAAAATTACGCACGGAGACTTTAACCTACCTACTCAAGATTCGTGATATGAATCTTACTTTTTTGGTGTAAAAATATAATATCAAGCATGGATAAAAACCATAACATGCATGTAACATGTATGGATACTATTTTTGTTTAGGTATTGGCCTACTAAACATAATAGACCTTGGTACATACCTTGATATGTTATGATAGTGGGTATAGACCTTGGTCTATACCCACTACACAGGCGCGGCGCGGCGCGGCACATAATGGCAAGTATTCTTTGTTTAATGTTGTATTGAGCTTGGCTCACTCCAAGTTGTTGAATTTTTGCCAAAAGTGTCAATTTATCAAAACAAAAAAAATAACTCTTGACAAATAATTGTGAACGATTTATTTATCGGGGAATCGTTCAATCTCAGACAATTACACTGGCCAATGATATACGATATCCGATCTTGATCAACCCGAGATAATATTAAAGAGATATTCGGATGTATTATAAAAAAAATACAAGTAATAAAATTATTCGAATAATCGCCGAGTCGGGACGATTTGTTGAATAATGACAATGACAATGCAATGCGTATTCTTGTGTTATAATAATTATTTTGGGTTCCCTATAGTTAGGTATTTTCACGTAAGTTTGCGGATCCATGACGAGTCCAAGTACCTATATAATATTATCCGCTCTACCGTGATTGAGTGTATGATAATATTATCAAACGAGATGATAACCGCGACTTCGTTCGCGTTGATTAAATTCTTCGTATTCCCTGGTAACAAAATTAAAGGGTAACTCTTTAATTTTCGGGGATAAAATATAGTCTGTCCTTCCTACTCAATTTCATCAAAATGGATTTACTAGTATGGATTTTAGGTGACATGTACAAAAAAACGTAGCACGGGATGGTTTAATAATAAAAAATTCTGCAACCATTCATTTTCAATACGTTTTAATGTTTGTACCTAGTTTTATACACAAAACAATTTTGCTTAAAAGTTCTAAGTTATTTAGGATACTTTAAGGTGGAGTCGTTTTAATCGAAATATTGTTACCTATTTAATTTTAATATTTATATTATTAAAAAATGAAAAACAAACCTACCTACCGATTTATGTGCTAAAATCGATATGACTTTATTAGCTAGCCAACTTTAATTCGATTATAATGTGCTATTGAATCGTTAGAAACCACTTTTTTGTATTTGCGACAATTTATTGGGGCTTTAACATAAATTTAAACACATTTGAAACAGATTCAAAACATATTAAGAGACCCCCTAGGGTCAATGTTATATAAGGCATGACCTTCGAGTATTATTTATAGTAAAATTATGTATAGCTGCAGATGTAGGAGGAATTATAACGAAGTAAGTACTTACTCAAACTATCACGAACTAAGCCTTTTTTTATCCCCTACAAGTTAGCCCTTGAATGCGATCTCACCTGATGGTATGTGATGATGCAGTCTCAGATAGCACCTGTTAGGGTATAGTATAAAATAAACACTGAGTATTTTATACACAGGCAGCTACTCCACGATGTGTCAATCATTCGGGATCTCGGGGTTATGATTGATGATAAACCAACATTCAAGGAACATCAGAACCAAATATTTAGTTTCTAGAGCGTGGAAATTAATGGGTTTCATCAAGCGTAACACAACTGATTTTAAGAGAACCGACTGTATTATAACACTATTTAACGCACTGACTCGAAGTATCCTTGAATATGCAGTCTCGGCATGGAACCCGCACTATAAATCACATATCACACGAATAGAGCGAGTCCAACGCTCCTTCACGAGGTACCTCGCTTTTAAGGACAAATCCTGCCCTTATAGAGCTGACTACGAAACGCATCTAAAACATTTTAAAATTCAACCCCATTCAAGAAAAACGAAGGCTTTTGGCTGATCTAACAGCATTGTATAAAATTGTCCACTGCACATTAGACTCTCCCGACTTGTTGAAACAGATTAACATACTTGTTCCTCGCCGTCCTCCCAGATTTCCCCTAAAAACACCTTTATACCTAGCTTTTCCAAAAGTAACCTTGGCAAATACTCCCTAATTAGTCGATTTATTAATTATTGTAACAATTTGACCCCCTTGACATTGACATTTTTCACGATACTTTAACTAGCTAGAAACTTAATTCGATGACATAAACTGTAACTGTAACTTATGGATGAACTTGTATGGATGACTCAATCTTTAACTTAATTTGTATTGTTTAGGATCTAATTTAATTGTAATTATTAATTTTATTTCATTGTACCTAATTTATTAATTTAATTTAATTTAATTGTATAATATTATTTCTTTGTATTGTACTTAAATTTTTGAAAAAGAAAATTATAATATATTGACCGGAGAATCTTTAATGCTGTATATGCCTATAATTAAATATTGTGTTAGAACTAGACAATTGTATTATTTTAACATTATTAATTGTTTGTACAATATTTGTTGGCATATCATATACAAAAAAAATAGCAGTTCTAATAAACCCATACCCTTAGTCGGATTCTAATCTCCAGAGTGTTTAGCCATCTGCACGGGATATAATATTATAGTGCTAAAGCGTATGCCTATACACAGGTGTACTCTCAGTTTATTTTAACTTTCAAAGCCCGATGGACGGTAAATCCGACTCGATCTCGAGAGAGATCACGCGCAGGACTGTAAAATCCTATTTCAATGTAAAGGTTTATTTAAATAATACATGGGAATAAATGGATCTAGCGGCTCCTGATAGATCTAATTATTATGAGATGGCGAAAATAAAAATAAACCCAGATGTGTTATTTGTGAGCTCTTCCAAGACCAGGGCGCATTTGGAACCACTTGCAGCTTTAGTAGTTATCACCATCACGTCTTATACTGTGCACTGTGTAGGTCAAACATACTTGACTTCGACTCATATAAAAGTTTTTATCTATTACCTTCTCACAATTCCCATCAGATCTCGAACATGTATAAATTGTATATCACTCGGCTGCCATTACAATTCTAGAGGTTAGGGAAGCCGATATACTTCGGCTAACAGGCTATTTAGTGCACACGAAGCCAATAATATTATAATAGCGAATAAATTTTGGTTTTTACTAAGCAGCTATTCGAATGAATGGTTTTTTCAACATTAATTTTGTTTTTTATTCCACGATTTTGCGGTGCTGTCATGGGTAGCGATAGATACTTAAAGTTCGCGCGCGAGTTGAATGCAGAGTAAATGTATAGTGACACTGCATTTACTCTGCATTAAACTCGCGCGCGCGCGAACTGTACCTATATATAAATGTATGACAGTGCATTGGAGGTCCATGTTTTTGTTTTTTTAAATCTTTTGGCTACTTGAGAATAATAGTGCTTTATGTTTGGACAAAAATTACGTAAAAAGGGTTGCCTAAGCGAAAAAGTAACTGTTTTAGTTCCTAAGGCATACCATTGACCTTGACCCATCCCCTCAATAACCCCGGCCGATGGAACTACGGGGTCTCGAGGGACTGCAGTGGGGGCTCTAACGCTCTCTAATAGTTGACGATCCCGGGAGGACGGCAGCTCCACTTCACGCTGCTATGCCTTAAGACATTTGGGGAGATCCCCAAGAACGAGCCCATAATGGGCGTCGCTCAAGAGAGGGGCACCGGCGTAAGTTCTTTAAGAGTTCCCGGGGCCCCTCATTATGAGCTGAGGACGGTCACCGAGGGGGTTTAGTGGATAAAATTCCCACATAACCCGATCCTATGTGGTCGAGTATCTATGGAAAATCCCCCCCGTAAACAAAAAAAAGGCATACCATTGCCTGAAGCCATATTATTTTAATATTGTTGACGTTCGCGTTTTAGGATGATTATTATAATCCTTATTTTAGGGACCGGGCATACAACTGTCAGTTTGAAATAAAACTGCTATATGCGATGGTAGTTACAAAGTCATATTAATAAATATCAATTTTTTGCTACATGTGTGTCACCATACAATATTTACTCTGCATTCAACTCGCGAACTATACATACTTACTTCCGGAAAAACTAAAAATTAATGGTAACTTTACTAAAATAGAAACTAAGCTATTGTCAAAATTTTAAAATAGCCTTTGTTATTTATTTAATTTCGTATGACCTTTTCATTAATTTGAATATAATGACTTTTTTATACCTTAATGAATATTAATTTATAACAATAAAATCAATTTGTATGTGAATTAGGTAAGAATCTTAATATTAAATTAATAAAATACGACTTCTTAGACGCGATTGTTATCTTAAAGATTGTTTTGTAACTGATGATGTAACCTTCAATAGCATTTTAAGGTGGGTTTATGATTAACTGTATATCGTATAATATAGTATACCAGCTGACGCCCGCGACTTCGTCCGCGTGGTTTAAGTTTTTTTGATTCCCGCGGGAACTCCTTAATTTTCCGGAATAAAAAGTAGCCTATCCTATAGTCACTCTCCAGGTCCTCAATTATACCCATGCCAAAAATCACGTTACGACAGCAATGAAAATCAAGGGATTTTTTTTCTTTTATTAAATTTTTATTATTCGTCATTTCTGCTATTCGGGACGGAGACATTTACAAAAAAATGAAAAATCATGAAAATCGGTCCAGCCGTTATAAGAGTTATAAGTGTTCGAACAAACCTGTCTTTGTTTTATGTATTAGATAATAAATAGGCATTTTCTAGGCAACCATCCAACCTAGACCTCATCTTTGCTTTTCAGAAGCATGATTATCGTCAAGCGACGATATTTCGACGACCTCCGTGGTGCAATGTTGAGCGCCGTTGTCTTATCGTGCAGAGGTCCCGGGTTCGGTCAGGCCCCCCAGCAGGGTCAATTTAGGAGTTTATAATTGCTGAATTTTCCCTGGTCTTGTCTGGTCGGAGGCTTCGGCCGTGGTTAGTTGCCACCCTGCCGGCGAAGACGTGTCGCCTAGCGATTTAGCGGTCCGGTACGATGCAGTGTAGAAACCGAGGGTTTAATATAACTGCCATGCCCCTATGACAAGTTGGCCTACCATCTTAGTCTGCATCGTCACTTACCATCAGGTGAGAAAAAAATCCAGTCACGTACGAGTCTGACTTGCGCACAAAGGGTTATATACCACCATACAATATAAATTATTTTAGTGAATAACAATAAAGATGTCATAGCAACTCGTAATCAGCTGTGAAATAACGGTAGAGCCTGACAACCAATTCGATACCCCATGAGCACGGAACCCTAATTAACGGTATTAGGATTTATTTCCTGTACTTGTGTTGTGTCACCTTACTTTCTGCCAAAATTCATGATTTTAGGTCAACGGGAAGTAGGTACCTTATAGGTAGGTTTTGATTTACTGGCGACCGTCAAAATATGCAGCATTTTTTTATTGCGTTTACGCAGAGAATTTTCAGAGCTCTAAGAAACCATAGACTCAATAATTATTATGTTTTTAGTATTAATTTCAACTATGTTATTTGAATTAATAATATCAGGTAGGCCAAAATATTCAACCACTAATCATAATAATATTATTATTACTATTCCGATTCGGAACGCAGAAGGTAGATATTCCGTTTTATTCAGCTATATCTTCCTGATAATTTATGAATTTGTATATCAATTAATATAGTAATATTATGTAAATAAACCCATGACTATTCATGTTATAAAAATTAAAATACGAAATGGGATTATAATGAAGTTAAGTTTTAATTTATTGTAGAATTGACATTAAGTATAAACTCGTGGAAACCCTGGCTTTAGAAATTCAAAGTTGAATAGGCATATTAAATTTTTGAATGATACTCTTTATGTCCAAGCTTTATTTGGAACAAATCCTATATTTTTTTAAACTAGAACTTTAATTCGCTTTAATTCGCGACAGTAGGTAAATAATATAGTACAGTGAGTCATGGTACACCATCGAAATCTTCCAAAGACACTATACCACATGGATTTACTTACTGTCGCGAATTATAGCGAATTAAACTACTAGTTCCTTCATAATCATGGACTGTAACGCCTGCTTCTATCCAATTCTTTTTCTATCCAATAGTTTTAGTCCGTAGGACACTAAACGGTAGTAAAGTAAAGTAAAATAGTGAAGTCGGATATGCCACCAATTGGGTGGTATAGTATCCATGAGGATTTCCGCCTCTCCAAGAGAAAAATTCACAGATTTCACTGTCCCTGCAAGAATCGGAGCATTGAAAATGAATACAAAAATTTAATAATTTATGATCGGCTTTTGTTGATTCTTAAAAAAATAAAATCTCTTCTTCAAAAATTTATCAACCGATTTTCTAAATTCTAACTCAAATGCACTCCTCGCCTGCATCCGCATCTTTTAACTCCATCCTATTAATTACTATGAGAATTGGTCAATAATCGTAAAAGCTGCATCACTTTTTAGATACTGAAATACACCGTACCGTTTTTCTACAATTCCAAATCTAAAGGTCACAATTATTTACCGATTTTCATTATTTTTCGCCATTTTGAAGCTAAACTAATAAATACCCTAGGCCTTTTTTATTTTTTCTTAAGTCAGTTTTTTTCCAAAATTTTTTAATAAAATTAAAAATTTAGTAAATAAAACCCCCTCAAAAAACCCCGCCTTTTTTACATTTTTCAAAATTCCAAAAAAAGTTACCAGCCTATTTTCTAAAGTCAAATGCTCACACGTGTCTCGACAAATTCCTCAACTCTTGGTACTATTCGTATCTCGATCCTCCCGAAATCCATGGAGCTATGGCCAAAAATACGTCTCAGGCGATTTGCATCTGATAACCATTTTCAATGGTAAAAAGGACCGGAGTACTAATTATTGCTTGACGCTCTCGAAAATTATCCATCACTGGATGCATACAGGCTAATAGGTAGATGACCCGGATAGTACGTGTTTATCGGTAACAACTAGCAACAGCTTATGACTTCCAGCATACAGAATAAACTACTTCAAGACAAATTATTAAAATTTATTGTCAGATTTGGAAAATTCTTTAAAAATAAACCGTAATTTTGCGGTAGGCATGCTGTATTTTATAACGACTGTACAGCATAAATAACTATAAACGAGAGGTCAAAATATTCAATCAGAGATGAATACACCAATCAAACAAGCATTACAATTATTTCAAAAGAGCCTTATTACAAATTAAATAAAGATTTCAATTCGTATTCGTACTTGACCCATTTATTTTTAGGGATCTATAGGCTCTATTTGAAATTGAAATTGTTTTAGAACTACGAATACTTATTCGTTGTTCGTCATGAATGTGATGTAAAGAATAGAAAACAATCTTATTGAATATTATTTCCAGGGACCTTAGAGACCCATGACAAGATTAATAATATTAAGTTATATTTGAATAAATTTTACACATTTGGTCAAGAAATGTAAAAGTAAAACATTAATGTAAAAAACTTGATTGACATAATATTTCTATACAGAACCCTTGCCTATAGACTAGAAGCGCACATTGCTGCTTATTTTTTAATTTAAGCTGACCGATTCACATAACATTATGTTAAAGACGTGTCATATTGAGGCTTCAGAGGCAGTGTTTCATGCTTTTTATTGGATGTTCAAGTTTTGTATGTAAACAACAAAGACTAAAAGAAACAGATAGACAGTGGTGGCTACCAGTCGACGTAGTACAGCGCAGAGCAGGTCAGACCAGATTTTAAAGGTATAATTGAATCCTTGACCGAATTAGTTTTTCGCGCTCTCAAAGTGTATGCGAATCTTTGTAGAAAAACCATTTGTTTGTAAGAGGTATACTTTCATCATCATCATCCTCAACTGATAGACGTCCATTGCTGGACATAGGTCTCTTGCAAGGATTTCCACACGCCGTTGTCTTGCGCCGCCTGGATCCAGCGGCTCCCTGCGACTCGCCTGATGTCATCCGTCCAGCGAGTAGGGAGTCTGCCAACGCTGTGCTTTCCAACGCGTGGTCGCCACTCCAGCACTTTGGGCCTCCAACGTCTATCGGTTCTATGTGCCCCACCCATGGCCACTTCAGCAACACGTCGAGCAATGTCGGTTACTTTAGTTCTTGTGAACCAAGAGGTATATTAAACATTACTATTTATAATGAATTTTATTACATGATAATTCGTACTTATTACAGACATTGAATTCTTTGCATGAGGTCTTATCTGAGGAAGCTAATCTCAAACTCTACTATTGATCGCTTGAAGACTTTGCCTTATTATTCGCGTACAAATGGCTTCATTTTTATGAGCATCTGAGCTCTGTTCCTTTTTCTGATGGTCTGTGCTATAGGCATATAGGATTGGACAAAATTTAATGGGGACAATCAAACGTATCACGTCTGTTTGGGTAAATTAAGGAACGTGCAAAGTCATTATGATGATACGAAGAGACAGAAATTGAGTAATTTGAGTAGGATTCAGCTTTATTTACGGTGTATTAAAGAAAATGTATGAATCCAGAATTTGCATAAATCTTCATATTACCTGCCTATTCTTTCGAAGTTTAGCAATCATACTTAATAGTAACTTAAACTTTTGACACTGCAGCTCTAAATAAAGGTTGCGTGCTTTTATTGAACGACTAGCTGATGCCCGCCACTTCACCCGCGTGGTATAAGTTGTTTTTTGATTCCCGCGGGAAAATTTTAAATTTTCCGGGATAAAAAGTAGCCTATGTCACTCTCCAGGTCTACTATACCCAAAAATCACTTCGGTTCGTTGCTTCGTTGCGGCGTGATTGAAGGACAAAGGAACACACTTTCACATTTATAATATTAGCATGATTATTCAGTCAGGATGCCGTCAGGCCTTGTATCTTGCCCTTGATAATTAATAATTATTGACTGCCTCGTTGGTCTAGTGGTTAGCATGTTCGACTGCGGTTGACGAGATCCCGGGTTCGATTCCCGGGTCGGGCCATAGCAAGAATATGGTTTCTCTGACAAGGAATTCTCAGTACTAGCCCAGAGTAAGGAAGTTGGCGGTGTTTTACCCCCGTGCCTCAGAGAGCACGTAAAGCCGTCGGTCCTGCGTCTGATCTCTCTCCAGTCGCGTCGGATTTTCCGTCCCATCGGGCTATGAAAGGAAAGGAACAGAGAGTGTACCTGTTTATGCGCACACACTTTTGCACTATAATATCTCCCGCGCAGATGGCTAATCTCTCTGGAGACAGGCCGCCGTGGCTGAAATTCGGTCGGGAGGACATTAATTAATAATTGTAGTAGGTGGAGTTAGGACCTCAAAATTCATGACTCAAGCACATGAGTAAAGAATACTCAAGTACTCCAATTCCCTCTATTTCACAAGAAGAAAGAAAACCTTTCACATCCATAGACTATATGTACAAACACCTCGGGTATGAATGAGTTATTTTGAACTTGTATCACAATTTTTTTTTTTGGTTTTTTTAATCCACTACAAGTTAGTCCTTAGACTGCGATCCTGATGGTAAGTGAAGATGCAGTCTAAGATCAGGCTAATCTGTTAGGGGCATGGCAGTTATATTAAACCCATACCCCTAACCGGTTTCTACACGGCATCGTACCGGAACGCTAAATCGCTTGGCGGCACGTGTTTGTCGGTAGGGTGGTAACTAGCCACGGCCGAAGCCACCAGCAGACCAGGGAAATTTCCGAAATTATAAATTCCCAAATTGACCCTGCCGGGAATCGAACCCGGGACCTCCGCACATTAAGGCAATAGCGCTCAACACTGCGCCAGGGAGGTCGTCAAAGTCTACTATTAAAGTTACGTTACTTTTAAGTACTTACTATCTTTGCTACCGTTACTTCTAGTACATCACGGGCTACCTAACAGTTCTCCTAGAACTAGAACTGTTAGGTATTGTAAATAAAAAAAAATAATGAATCTACTCATTAATCGGTAATTGAATCGAATGGGACAATGTTGCGCTCATAGACATAGGATTTTTTCGCTACGCTCAATTCTAAGTCTATGGTTGCGCTTAATTGCGTCGCAACAAATTAAATACATAAGACGTCCAATTAAAGAAAATAAGAATTCAATTCTTCAAAGAAGTTTTTCTTCTATGACCTATATATTATTTTCCAAGACACAGTACCGCTTAAATTACTTAGGGATCTAATAAATAGCTGGTCGTAATATTATATTTACTAACTGATACCCGCGACTTCGTCCACGTGGATTGAGGTTTTTAGGTTGCCGCAGCAACTTTTTAATTTTCCGGGATAAAAAGTTCCAGACTATAATCTACCTCTGTGCCACATTTCATCCAGATCCGTTCAGCCGTTCTGGCGTGATTGAGTAACAAACATACATCCAAACTTTCCAATCCAATTATCCAGACTTTATATTATTAGTATAGATAACATTTAATTATTATTCCCTTCTCTGTATCGTTCAAAATGGTTGTTTTTTTTTTCAGTTATATTTAATGAGATGCATTAATACTTTTATCTACTCCAGCCATTGATGTAGAATTTTTTTAGTACCTATACTCCAGCATCGAAAAGTTCCAATTTCGAATTTGACAACTATATCGAATTGAACCCTCTTTCGTGTTTGCTTCTCATAACGATACAGTTCGTTGTATGGGAGCTGTATCGTTATGAGTCGTAGCTGTATCGATATGGTTATCTTCATAAATAGGATACCTATAGCTTAGCGGCTCTGGGTTCTGGCACTTTCCCAACCAGTCAATTGATTTGACTTTTTTATTAATTTACAAAGTAAAAAATTATAAAGACGTCCTTGTCGTAGATAAAATCTTGTATGCAACTGTACGTAATTAGTCATTTTAATTCTCGTACTATCCTATTTTGATACTCGGCAAGCCTCGTATCAAAAAACAGCACTCGAATTAAAATGACCCTCATTACGATACAGTTGCATAAATAGCTATTAAAATATACATATCAAACAGTAGATTACCTATTTACTTACTTAATAATTCTTACTTCATTAGCAATTTTAGACTGCATATAGCTTACTACTTAGATGAGACAGCAGTCAAGAAATTTACTGCAGTAGGCTGCAAGGCGGGTTCACGGTCAACAAGGAAACAGCACGAGTTTTAGCCCTATATATAAACAAAAAAAAAAGAAGTTTTCTGTGGTGAATTAAAAAAATCTCACTATGTCCACTCAGCCTTTAAAAGTTTGGTTGATGCCGAAACTCCATGGCTCCTTGACCGTCGGTATGCTAAATTGAATCGCATGCTATTACTTTAAAAATGTACATTTTGACCGCTTGATTACTTCATTAACAAATACTTGGACAACAAAACTCGTCGGCATCCGCTCCACTTCGGACACGTCTATGCGGCAGACGACTTAATAAATCAGAGCCCATGTACGGTTGTAACTACATGATTTTTTGGAACCGTGCGAGGTGTAATCTCAATTAGGCCGATATATTTCCTCGTTAAAATCGGACTGAGTTGGGACTTTTGTACGATACCGTCGCGCGCGAAATGCATTAACTGGATTTAATTAATTAATTTAGTCGCGGGCATCATCTAGTATCAAATTTGTAATTGTCAGTGTGTCTTTGACTGAAATTATCATTTCTCCTATTAATTAATTTATAGAGCCCATGACAACTAGGATGGGGGTCTCTACCATAATGAGAACTCATATATTAAAATGTCATTCAATTTCTGCTAATTAATATTATCTTAGATTATATGAAACAGACGTGCAGTGTGTTAATCGACTGTGACGCAGCGGGACGTAATTTAAAATATCCTTTACTGGATCTGTGTAAGAACAAAAAGTTTAATCGCTTGCAGAGATAGGAGTTTTTCAAACAATTCCTTATTTAGTGTTTGACTTGTATACCTATCCGCTAAACTATTTTATATTTGACAGCTACAGTTGATGTCAAGATGCATCGACTAAAATTAGGATATGTAGGACATTAATTAAACTTGAAACTGGAGTAGCTCCAAGTTAGTAGTGTACCAAAGTATATCTTAGTATAGTTAAATAGATGTGCAAAATGATTTATATGTCTTATACTAGATGATGACTGCGACTTTGTCCGCGTGGATTCAATTTTATGTTGCCGCGAGAACTCTTTATTTTTCTTGGATAAGAAGTATGTCCTACTCTGGAATACGACCTAACTCTGTACAAATGTCATCTAAATTGATTGAAAAGATCGAGCGAATGCGTAGAAGACAGACAAAAACAGGCACAGAGACAAACAGAAACTCTTTCTCATTTATAATATTACTAGCGAATGCCCGCGACTTTGTCTGCGTGGTTTGAGGTTTTTTAATTTTCCGGGATAAAAAGCCTGTGCTATTCAAGACTATTTTCTATACCAATCTCTGTGCCAAATTTCAGCCAGATCCATTCAGCCGTTGGCGCGTGATTGAGTAACAAATATCTATACATCCATCCTAACTTTCACATTTATAATATTAGTAAGATTTATATGGATTTAGTGACAATATTATAAATGGCTATAGTAATGTTTGTATTCTAAAGAAGTTTTAGTGTAAAGTTTTAAGTTAACTAACATAACAAATTACTAATAAGTCAAAATCCAAATACCTAAAACAATGTACGTCGCTCACTGCATAGGTAGGTGCAGTTAATTTTTTTCAATGATACAGTTTTCTTTTAAATCACTTCTCTATGCGAGTGTCCGCCACTCAATAATGCAAAGCTCCCATTATGTGCACTAACGAGCAACATTTCTTTTCGCCCGCAACGCCCGGCTATATCGGGGAATGACTGACCGCCGGCCATTCCGAAAAAATTATGATTTGTTACTTCGCCAGCGGCATGACTTCGCATGAATTGAGTGACAAAAATCATGGACCGAGAGATTGTCGTGGTAGTATCAAATACAATATTTTTACATATATTATACACATAAATAAGAAAATGACGTGTTTGTTTGTTGGTTTGTTCTTCAGTGACGCTGTTACAGAGCGACGACGACAGAGAGGGATCTAGGTGATTTTTGCATATAGTTGAGGACCTGGAGAGTGACATAGGCTACTATTTATCTCGGAAAATTAAGGAGTGTCTGTGGGAATTGAAAAACCTTATTCCACGCGGACGATGTCACGGGCATCAGCTAGTTCTGAAGCAGCGAGAAAATGCTATAGAATATTAATACATTTTACAGTATACCATTTTGACGACCTCCCCGGCGCAGTTGTCAGCGTTGTTGTCTTCTATATAGGAGGTCCCGGGTTCGATCCCCGGCAGGGTCAATTTATTATTTCTGAATTTTCCTTGGAAGTCTGGAAGACTTCGGCTAAGGCTAAGTCACTATCCTACCGACAAAGACATGCCGTGTAGAAACTGACTAGGGGTAGGTATTGATTTTTTTGACGACCTCCGTGGCGCAGTGTATAGCGCTGTTGCCTTAACGTGTGGAGGTCTCGGGTTTGATCCCCGGCAGGGTCAATTTAGGAATTTATAATTTCTGAATTTTCCCTGGTCTGGCCTGGTTGGAGGCTTCGGCCGTGGCTAGTGGCTACCGGCAAAGACGTGCCGCTAAGTGATTTAGCGTTCCGGTACGACGCCGTGTAGAAACCGAAGCGGTGTGGGTTTAACATAACTGCCATGCCCCTAACAGGTTAGCCCGCTACCATCTTAGACTGCATCATCACTTACCATCAGGTGTGATCGCAGTCAAGGGCTAGATTGTAGTGGATGAAAAAAAATATAGCTGCCCCTAACAGGTTAGCAGTTTGCATTCTAAGATAGAAGTGGGCTTTCCTTTTATTATATCCCTTGGGGTAAAAGGTTAGCCAGCTTCCATCTTAGACTGTACCATCACTTACCACCAGGTGAGACCGCAGTCGAGGGCTAACTTGTAGCAATACAGCCGTATACATAGGTATGTACTATTTACGGCTATCTCTCAGACTATCTTGTCAAAAAGGCTATTGTTGGGGTTGACATGTATGAAGGTATGAATCTTATAGCGTTTGAATTAAAGGTTCTTTTGATATGCTTATTCTTAGGGTATCTACACACGTATTCGGCAAACACCAGCAATATCGGTAAAATAAGCATGAGTTATAGGCAGAATGCTGTGTATTTGTTTTGTTTTAGTCCATACTAATATTATAAATGCGAAAGTGTATGTTATGTTTGCTACGCTTTAACCGCCCATCGTTTCAACCGATTTTGATAAAATTTTGTACACCAAAAGTAAGTAGGTTGGTCGGTAGTTTGTAGCTCGGGGGCTTCGCCGGACATAGGCTACTTTTTTGGTCATGACTGCCATATTTGTTAAATAAGGGATCATAACATTATAATTAAAGAATCATTGCCACTATCATAAATATGCGGTCAAAATGGGAAAAACAACTCATTGTTCCTAGCTAGAGTTCTTATGCCTTTCTTTCGTTTAAATTATTATACTACCATCTTAGACTGCATCATCATTTGCAATCAGGTGAGATCGCAGTCAAGGGCTAGCTTGTAGTGGTTAAAAAAAAAATAGTTCGCCATGCACATAGTAAAATAGAGAGATTGTGTTACTTATAAATAATACTTTACTTGTCCGAACTTGTGTGACGAGACCCAGCGAAGGTGTCGGGTCGGGGAACGGCAAGAGTTAATAATATCAATTAAATCTGTTAAGGCTTTATTGCCGCCTTATTAGGCCGCGTACAGTTATGTTAACAAATGAGAGCAATGGGCATACTACCATCGCTGAAAGCAGTATTATTTTAATACTGTAGACGCACATATTCCCGAATTATAATCCTTATCCTAGGGACTTCAAGGTACGCCATATAAAATTGACATTTTTAAATAATACTGCATTAAGTGATTGTAGTAAGCACCCAGTATGGTTGCGTCGGCGACTCTGATCATTCGGCCTTTTAATTAAGTAATCAGTTTATTAATTTTAACACTACCTAGCTGTTAATTTTTTTGTACGTTACATATGATTTTAACGGTTAACCTTTGATATTTAAATGTTGGTGTTTATTTATTGAACATTAATAAACGCAGTATAATACCCGCATGAATATTTATTTATATTTTAGATATTTTTTATTGTTAGCGATTATAGTATAGTGGTGCCTATTCATGTAGTCGGGAGTTCGAACCCCGGGCTCGCATTTCTAATTTTCTGAAAGAAATACTTGTTTTTAGAATTTAAATATCGCTGGAAAGGTTTTCCTTTCAATTCATCGTGTGGAAATCTGCATGCCCGAAAGTTCCTCATAATGATCCCAAAGGTGAGTGAAATCTGCCAATTCGCAGTTAGCTAGAGTGGTGGACTATAGCCAAACCTCATTACTGAGAGGAGTTTCGTGCTCAGTAGTGAGCCTGCAATTGGTTGAAGCGACAAGTAAGTGAAACTATAAGACAAGCGAGTCAATAAAAATATTTAACTATCAAAGACAAGAAAAGAAAAAGATTTTAATAACACGCTAAAAAACTACAATATTAATGAATTCTTAAATGATACAAGACAAACACTAATAAAATCGGTCTCCCTACCACACCCAAACTGGGTATCCATGGCATACCTTATTTACTAATGACCATAATGTTATTTAAGAAATAATGTAACTATGGAATTGCAATAATAAAGAAACTGAAACTTAAACTGATACTTGGTCTAGTAAGCTGAGATTTTGCATGTAGGTCCTTCGGCAATACAAAAGAGTAGTGGGCTAAAATTGAGAATCGGACCCATGCCATCTCTCTAGCCCTGGAGGATGATATAAATCTACTTTACTTTAAAAATATTGGATAGAAGCAGGCGTTATATTGCGGAAGTCCATGATAATAAAGGAACTAGACGTTTAACACACTATAATCCGCCACAGTTGACAAATCTATGTGGTACAGCACTATCTTACACTTGCAGCTTGCGATATTCACCGCCCAGTAAGCCAGCAGTTTGCACCAGCACAACACCACAGCACAGAAATCTTTTTTCTCAACTTTTTTTTTTATCCACTACAAGCTAGCCCTTGACTGCGATCTCACCTGGTGGTAAGTGATGATGCAGTCTAAGATGGTAGCGGGCTAACCTGTTAGGGGCATGGCAGTTATATTAAACCCATACCTCTTCGGTTTCTACACGGCATCGTACCGGAACGCTAAATCGCTTGGCGGCACATCTTTGCAGGTAGAGCGGTATCTAGCCACGGCCGAAGCCTCCTACCAGACTAGACCAGGGAAAATTCAGAAATTATAAATTCCCAAATTGAACCTGCCGGGGATCGAACCCAGGACCTCCGCACGTTAAGGCAACAGCGCTACACACTGCGCCACGGACGTCGTCAAAAACGTACGTTTTACTCCGTTACGTTTTTTAAAGACTTTACAATCTTACTTTACTTCTAGTTCCTTTACTACTCTAATAATTCACGGTCTCACATTTTGAGTGGACACGTTAATTTATTCGTTACCAGACTACCGTCAAAATATCCTGTACAGTAGGTTGTAATACAAACAGACAGGTCTACTGTTTAAATACATAATTAATTTATCTCGTCTATTTGTTTACATCGATACCACAGTTGAGCTATTATACAGTTGGAAAATAAGGCAACTTGAAAACTGTGAACAAAAAACGTGTAAGCAAGCCAACGTGCAAGCCAAGCTTGCCTCGCCTGCATAGCTCGGTGTGATATGCGTGACCTCAAAAATTATTATAATGTCGTTTCTATTTTTGACATGAGTGTTATTTAGCCTAAGAAAAGTTTACATGCTTTCTTGCCTAGTAGTATGTATTAGGTATATGTTCATTTTGCAATCTAAGATGGAAGTGGACTAACTTTGCAAAGCAGTTTTTATGTAGTCCCTTATTGGTTTCACCTATATTAATTTATTCCTTCAAATATACCTTGATTAGAATGACAACTGCTGAAATTAATGATTGGTGGATTGTGGCTCGATACTGTGACTTTATTGTCAGAACTTCCTATGTTATCCCACAATCAGCAAATAAATATTATGATTACGAACTATGCTTATTTCTCAGCTGTAGTGTCATTAGTTTGACACCTGTCATCCTAGTCAGGTTTTATTTTAAGATGTATGGTCGCGTCGAAACTGTATTTTTGCTATACAGTGTCGATACCATGGCAGTAGTTTACAGTAGCTCTACACAGAATAATTTAAAAATGTTTAACCGCCCTTTACTAAACTTTCATGAAGCAAAACTACATCTTAATGCTTTCCAAATAGAAACCACCATTGCTTGCTTTGTGTGGCATGAATATTCAAACCTACCTAGATTGTATGTGTAAGCCAGTAATGGAAATGAAGTTTTGGGAAATGCTCAACTTAGTAGTCCTATGAATATGTAGCTGTGCTGCCTGTTTTGTGTGTGGACGTTGTTCAACAAATTACAAAATCTAATTTTTACTAGGAATACCACTTACCTATTCATTGACTTTTATCTTGTTGGATAGAATAGATATTTATCCTCCGTTTATATGTCCCCAGAAGTAGGTCTGGCGTTTCTTTACCGTTTTACCACAAAACAGTGAGAAACCGTGAGCAACCATTAGTTAGCATCCTTATGAGGTCGAAGTCCAGTTTACAGCCGCGGGGTTTCCACTTCAAAATTGTAATGAGCGGAAAATGGCTAAACGAAACAGACTGAGTGTAGAAAAAATACTAACAAAGAGTATTGATAGTTGCCTTAATGAGCGAGTTGGTTTAACTCCTTTTACTTGCTCAGTCCTTTCTTCTAGCTCTTTGTTGGTGAAAGTTCTTGTATGCAGTTTTCTCCTACGAGTTAAATGGAATCCGTTTGGATCTCGCTCCGCTCGCGGTTAAAATCCCGCTTACTCGAATGAAATGATTTTTATTAAATACTAGCTGATGCCCGTGACTACGTCCGCGTGGTTGAGGTTTCTTGGTTCCCGCGGGAATCCCTTAGTTTTCCGGGATAAAAAGTAGCCTATGTGTTATTCCAGACTATAATCTATCTCTGTGCCAAATTTCATCCAGATCCATTCAGCCGTTGAGGCGTGATTATATGCTTTAAAATGTAAGAAAGGGTAATCTAGAAAATAAAACCTGTACTCTCAAGGCACTCACATTTAATTTTCCTCTCAAAAATATATTAAGATTTTATAAACGTAAAAAAATATTTAAAAACACATCGATATAAAATATTGTATATCACACTGATAACAAATAACTATAGTTCATAACTTACGTATTTCAAGAGTTCATAGGAATTCGTATTTTTATTACTAAAGTTGAGCCATACTAACCTAAAACTATTAAACAAAAAATTTACTAAAACTTATTGATGATATTTGACGTAAGTACTGGTTTTTATATTAAGTATAGTTTCATTTATGTTTACAAAAAAATAGTTTTATTTAGTTTGAAATTAAATATTGTATAAGAAACCAACGAAAACAATAGCGAAATTGTTCTAATAATCGTAAAATTGCTTGAGCATCATAAATGGAATGTGTTTAATTAAAAGTATAAAATCTCCAACAAACTAAAACAATCAACGAAATAGTTAACACAAGACAAACACGAAATTATACACTAAAAAAATAACCTACAAAATTCTTACATAAAAATGACTCAATTAACTGGCCTAATATCTAAAATAAATACTTAGATAATTTTTGTTCAAGCAAATCATCTAATATACAATAATTGTCTAATTTATTTGTACATTTTAATTTTGAGCTTCGTATTATAGTCAACTGGCCGTTATCCCACTAAATTAAACTAAAATGGTAATACATTTAAAAACTGGCATAGTTTTGCAACTGGCACATATCTTAATTCCCCTATTACAAAATATTATGTGGACATGATATACCTACCGTTTATCCTTTATCATACATCTAAAAGAATGTAATTCAAAATATTTAACAACACAGGATATTGTTATTTTATAAACGAACCTACCGAAAATTCATTTACACAAATAATTATGAGAACTGTAATTATATTTGTCCAACCATTTATTTAACTTTTGACATAAGCACGCCTATGAAGTGTCATAATTATTGATATGCACCCATCGACAAATAAACGCAATACTCCATAGACGCATATCGCTTTTTCCAATAGTGAAGCGACGTGCCCTTTTATCCAATATTTCGTAACTCGTAAACTCATATAGTAATTACAAGTACGACTTTGCTTTTCAAAATAGTCACGGAGCTTCAACACTAGCTTTCTTGATAGTCCTTTAATCTTGGCGATGGATGGTTTCTATGACCTGACGGATGCATGTACATTTACTGTACTGTTGTATATTAATGATTTATTTTAAAACATAGATTAATTTAAATGCTTGGGTATGTTTATAAAACAATAAAAAAATGTTGAGCAAAGATAAATATCGATGTGTCAAATTATAATAATAATTAAAACTTCATCATTAAGAAAGTAGATTGTTATCAAAAATAGAATCAGTAACGCATTATAACATCATTGAATCGAGCTGCCAAAACTAAAATAAATGGTTGGATAAATTATAACAATTTAATTGACAGTGCATTTATCAAAAAATATATTGTTGCTAAATGCAATGCAATGTTGTATAATATTATATTTAAAATTATTGTGTTGTACCTCATATCCACACATTTTAAAATATGACACGAAATCATTATCACTTGCCACTCCAACGTCTCTACATCTATCATTTTAAAAGTATCAACTATCTACAAAATAAAAAATAAAACAAATTTAAAATTATGGTAGCAAGGTCAGGTAATCTAAAAAGGAAGGAATGTACGGATTTCATAAATACTGTATGGCAGAGTATTTTTAAAGTAGAATTTATTTGAAAATCTTTAACTAACTAGGAATAAAAATCAAAATAAGTATTTACATATAAATAACGACACGAAATACATGGCTGTGATATCAATCACGAAAAATTTAATACTAATTTATAAATAAACTTGACCTATCCAGTCATTGGCACTTCTTCCACACGTTTCGTGACGAGGCTTAAGTCGAGTGGATTTTTCATGATATCTTTACCGCTATCGTCATTTAAATCGATACTCAGTTCAGGTTCAGAGTCACTAACTTCTTCGTTTTTGGGACTTCTAAATAAAACAGCAGTAGATTTTATTGATAGATCTATAGGTTGATCCTGTTCAACGGCTACTCCAGCTACAGCAGGGGAATGTAATAGAAGATCACCTCCATTACGACTTTGCCAAGTTATCCCTGTTGGTATTGGTCTAATATTTTGCAGTGGTGATGGTAAAAATGGAGCACTTCTTGGTGAGTAACTAGGTGAAGCGGCCATAGGACCAAAAGGTGAAGAAGGTAACGTTGATGGTTTTCTTCTTTTCAGATCTTTATTTTGACTTCTGATTGCGTGTAATCGGACCTCCTTCTCGCTACAAGGTGATGACGCTGGTCTAAATATGCTGAGACCGCTAGTGCTTCTTGAACTATTATCGTCTTCTGGATCAGCCGACGACGCACCTGAATCCGAAGGTGAAACGCTGTGCCGCGTCACTTCTTCAGTAAAGGGATTCTTTTCTGAGCTCTTGTAATATTCCGCTAAAGCCGATGCAGGCAAAAGGTTCGTTGGCAAAAAAGACGAATTGATCGAAGTGTTGAACGTGGGCGGTGATTTACTTGTCTGCAATTGATGCATATGTTGCTGCTGCTGCTCTTGTAAAAGGCAATGTATTTTAAACCAGTTCGATCTTCTCCCGTACCGCGAGCCCGATTTGGACATGCCGACTAGCAAACATTTCCGTAGCCTGCATGCCTTGCAAGCCGTCCTGTTTTTCTTATTGATGACACATTCACCATTGTTCTTGCATTCAGAAATCGAGGACAGGTTATTGTACGTCCGCCCGAAGAACGACTGTAACAAGAGAGAACGCTCATATTAATAAAGGAAAATAATTAAAGAAGGACATTCGATTTTAGCAAAAAATTACGGCACCGATTTCTTGAACTCGCCTGCATTAATTTAGTGTAAAATATCGAGAGACTTCCGTCGCTTTCGCATAAAAAATAGTAATTTATATGCCTTACAGTTAAAGAGTTGCATGTTGTCTCGTTGGATCGAGACCATCTCTGTTCGGAATTAAAAACTACATTTTTCAAAAAGTCATCATAAAGAGCATTGCGGGGAGAATCGAAATCTGGGTCAGCACAAAGGAGGCTGTATCTCACACTTAATATTGCAGATGCACTTTTGCGTCCTGTTGCGCCTTTGACGTAAGTAATGGGAGTGCTTCTCGAAGATTTTTGGATAAATTTCGTTGTTTCCCCGCTGAGACCGGCCTCGACTCATTTCTTACTCAATTAAACTCATACAAAAGCGTAAAATATGTGATTGTGCTACAGTTTCGCCGTGTCTCAGTGTGGTCGGTATGCCTTTGGACTAAAATTATGATCTGTCAGATTATTTGGGATTATATTAATATTTTTGATTACATATTGCTTTTGACCGAAACCTTATTTGAATTCTTCCCTTTATATTAAATTTCTTTTAGGATTTGCATATTTTTTGCCTTCTAAGATTACATTCCCGTTAATAACCATTAACACGACTGTAATGTACCAAAGTTACAGTGCAATAACAGTAATTTGATATTTCCTTACGAGTACATAACTTGTACTAAGATGTGTGCTAAATTATGATTTATTTTTGTCATAGTATAAAATGTTATGCGAGAAGTAAGTTGTATTGTAACGTAATATTATGTTACATACATGTGTTACATGTACCTACAAGTAGTTTTGATAACCATACATAACGTCATAATGTATGCGTATTGCGTATAAAAGCTAAGTGTTTGTTAATCGCCTCTTAACAAGTGATGTTTATTTTATGATGTAACTAGGTGATGCCCGCGACTTCGTCAGCGTGGATAAAGGTTTTTGATTCACGCGGGAATTCTTGAATATTCCAAGTTAACAGTAGCCTATATCTTTTCCTAGGATACAACCTATCCCTGTACCAAATTTCATCAAAATCGGTTGAATAGGTGGGCCGTGAAAGCGTAGCGGACACTTTCGCATTTATAATATTAGTATGAATTAAGTACCTACATAATATTATATTACGTGATAGTAACAATAATAAGGTTCTTTATGAAACTGTATGAAAATCCAAATTTTTGTCCGAAACATAATTTTATTTTTGTGAGTATTCTACTACTTGCTAAAAAATATTTATGAGCTTGATATTAACTTGATGATGTGCTGAGTGTATAAAATAAAACAAATGGTTCCGTAATAGTCTAAAACTTGACATATTGGGTGTAATTTGATAAAATTGTAGCGATTTAGATAAACATCGCTTCAGTGGCATTTACGCCCACTGTAGGTACTATTAAGGCAGACGTGCAATCAGATAAAATTTAGAAAAAAATTAAATGTTATGATATTATTTCACTCTTCTAAATTTATTAAGTTGTCACAAAATTAATTTGCTCTTTCCGGTTGCTCTCAAAGCCCGTATGCTATGGTCAAACCAGTAAAAGTCAACTCCTGTATTTTTATTTGTGTTGATGTCCGTAGATTCAAGTTTACTAGATTAGAATATAATTTGTGTTATTAGCTAACACAGCACATAGTAAATACAGAAACACACACAGAAAGTACTTAAAATGTAACTTATCTCAACAATATAGTCTAAAAAGTCTAATTAAAATAATCGAGGGTAGTATTTTTTGCTACAAAACCATGTTGAATAACAAACAATACCTATCTTCTAAAAATCGTGAAATGCGTTTAGTAATTCAGTTAAAAATATGTGAAACAAAGATCACCCAAGGAAATAGGTACAACGTCGACCTTCACCTATCTGAGAACCATAAAAAGGATTTTTTAAATCAAACATTAAATAAACTTATAAATTGCCTAATGTCCAGTACAATTTTGCAAACGCACGTGAGTCACTAGATTAGAAATTTGAGATAAGTCGTTCTTCGTTATGGGCGCGGATTGCGCGTTACAGATACGACCCTCTAATTGAGCTGCGTTTTACGTGACTTGATTCACTTCTGTTACGATAATGCCGCTAGTCCGAGAGCTTACAGCTCTCTTCAGATTCAATCGAATAAAATCATCATCTCATCTCATCTCACTTCTCACTAATATTATAAATGCGAAAGTTTGGATGTATGGATGTCGGTATGGATTTATGGATGTATGGATGTATGGATGGATGTTTGTTACTCAATCACGCCCCAACGGCTGAAAGGATCTGGATGAAATTTGGCACAGAGATAGATTATAGTCTGGAATAGCACATAGGCTACTTTATATCCCGGAAAATTAAGGAGTTCCTGCGGGAACCAAAAAACCTTAATCCACGTGGATGGAGTCGCGGGCATCAGCTAGTAATGTATAATCTCCATAATTATGTGTTGGATTTTTCTGATTAGAAATTCTCAGTACTAACCCGGAGTTAGGAAGTTGGCGGTGTTTCACCCGCGTGCCTCGGAGAGCACGTTAAGCCGTCGGTCTCGGTTATTATCACTAACATGATTATAGTCGTTAAAGCCCGCCAACCCGCATTGGAGCAGCGTGGTTGTTCCAAGCTCTAATTCCCTCTCTCCTATGAGAGTGGAGGCCTGTACCACAGTAAACAGATACAACCAGTATTTAAACTACCTAGAAACGTTCGAAACAGCTCACTCACACAAACGTGCGCATCGAACATGCGATGACGCGGCACTCACTAGTGACGTCACTGCGTCGAGCGCTTGGGGTTTCGTCGATGCGCACGTTTGTGTGAGTGAGCCTGTTTCGAACGTTTCTAGGTAGTAGTTTCCATACTGTTTGCATCTTCTTACTGTGCCTGTACCCAGCAGTGGGACGTTGATGGACTTTAGTGGTGGTAGAAGATATTATCTGCATCGTCATCCACTGGATGATGGATTTGCACTATAGTACAAAGTGTCATTAAACCCAGACGTTAGCCTTCTTTCAACTTTTGGCTGCCCTATTAAAATGCCAGTCCTATTAAAATGCCAATCTCAGCTAAGCTAATATATATCGTCATGAAATAGAGTCGTATTAGATAACTGAAATTTAAATTGTTTCAGTTATTATTATTGACTATTAAATAATTTATTATATTAAACTTTATTCTTATTATTTTGTTTTATGGTTTTTATTAAAAATTACCTAAAAACAATGCTGCAAAACTGTCAACAATTAATTGGCTACAGGCATTACTTGTACCTAACTTTGAAAGTTTTATTATAACTACATTATTATTATAAAAATAAAAAAAATATAATTTTCGTGATAAATAATAAATATATAGGATTACTACATTCGTCTATGTTATTTATTCAAAAAGTTATCACAATTTTATCGTAGTTTTGGACTGCACAATTACTTTTGTTGTAGTCTCTAGGACTATTGCTATAATAATGCCAGGATATTTTCATTGCTCATAAAATTGTAGGTAGATCATTTTTTAGAAGATAAATCTAAAGGCCGGCATAATGGTGTACCTACTCATATTTTATAGTTCACTAGATAAAATGTAAATGGATTGCATTTTTCTCTACTACGAGTTAGCCATTGACTGCGATCTCACCTAATGTAGTAATTTTGACGACCTCCGTGGCGCAGTGTGTAGCGCTGTTGTCTTAACGTGCGGAGCTCCGATTCCCGGCGGGTCAATTTGGGAATTTATAATTTCTGAATTTTCCCTGGTCTGGCCTGGTGGGAGGCTTCGGCGATTTAGCATTCCGGTACGATGCCGTGTAGAAACCGAATAGGGGTATGGGTTTAATATAACTGCCATGCCCCTAACAGGTTAGCCCGCTACCATCTCAGACTACATCATCACTTACCATCAGGTGAGATTGCAGTCAAGGGATAACTTGTAGTGGATTTTTAAAAAAATGATGCAGTCTAATATGGTAGCTTGCTAACCTGTAAGGGGTATGGCAATCAAATTAAACCTATATCCCTAATCGGCTTCTACACGGCATTGTACTGAAACGCTAAATCGCTTCGCGTCTATCTTTGCTTTGTAACTAGCCACGGCCGATGATTGATGATTGTACAGAGTTATAGATCGTGCTCTAGAGATCCTTGCAAGAGACTTTGCTCCTCTGACCAGCGGATGCCGATGTCAATTTTTTTAGGGTTCCGTACCTCAAGAGAGGAAAAGGAACCCTCACAGGATCGCTTCATTGTCCGTGTGTCAGCCTGTCGGTCAACACCCTTTTTTCGCGCGGGGATAGAATGAAAGAAGGAAAAACATTTATTTCCACTATTGTGCCACACATAAATAGCATACCTAAATAGGTAGATCACCACTGCACCTCACGATCTAGAGAAGATATATTATCTATACTACAGCAAAGGGGCGCAGGAATGAACTGCATTACGTATGGCACAACCCGAAAAATGGTCCAGGCTCAGCATAATGCTGCATGTCTAGTGCAAGCACAAAAACATACAGCGCTGATTTTCAGCCGGAACCCTTATTCAGGTGACACCACGGAAAAAAATATCGTAGCTGCAAGCCAGTTCGACACTTAAAAAACTATAGTTTAATAGTAATTGGATCGACTACAAAGGATCATTAATACTACGTACAATTCTAATTACTAGCCAATAAACTTAAACTACTATATCGAATGAGTAGTACACTACTATATCCGCGGACCTCGCGTCCTAGGGCCACAGCACTCACCGCAGTGCTAGAGACGTCGTCGCGCCGCATTTATTTACCAATAATAGCAAAAACCGCTTCCGCTACGCTTTGTAGTTGACGGACGAGTGGCCTAGTTGTTACAACACGTATCAGTCGATTGTGATTGTCAAGCAACGTTGACCCAAGTCGGTAACTGCATGGGTGACGAATTTGGAGGTTGAAATTTGGCCTTTTCGTTTCTTCATAACCTCGGAGAGCGCGTTAAGCCATCGATCTCGTTTATCATCAAACCGCTGATAATAATCGTTACAAAAAATACTCCTAGTCGAGTCGTATGCGGAAGCAAGTGGGAGCCCACCGCATTATTATCCCAAAAAACTCCTGCCATTATTTGATAAATGGAAAGGGATCATGACCTTCAGTAATGAGGAAAACGATGCAGGGAGGGATAGAATAGCAAAAAATTCATGGGCAGGCATCACAAAGATTGATTCCACTTAGTACTAATGGTGTGATATTGAATTGAAATGAATTTATAATACAAAATTTAAAGCGCGATACGGTATATCCTAACGAGATCAACCTATATAGTAAACTGTAACGGTTTTGATATTATTCACGAAATATGAATAATGGATTGCTGTCACGTCTCGTTAGCCTAGGTGTCGATGCCTAAAACAGAGGTGCACGATTGAACTTACTTCCTACGAGTAGATATGAATCTGAGCGAGATAATTGTACTGGATTTCGAAATGCTACGCTTTTGTTTTCGCTTCCTTAATATCATAAATGTATGCGTGTGAAATGGATCAACGTGATCCGACGTTTTTTGACGACCTCCGTGGCGCAGTGTGTAGCGCTGTTACCTTAACGTGCGGAGGAGGTCCCGGGTTCGATCCCCGGCAGGGTCAATTTAGGAATTTATAATTTCTGAATTTTCCCTGGTCTGGCCTGGGGGGAGGCTTCGGCCGTGGCTAGTTACCACCCTACCGGCAAAGACGTGCCGCCAAGTGATTTAGCGTTCCGGTGTGATGCCGTGTAGAAACCGAAGGGGTATGGGTTTAATATAACTGCCATGCCCCTAACAGGTTAGCCCGCTACCATCTTAGACTGCATCATCACTTACCATCAGGTGAGATCGCAGTCAAGGGCTAGCTTGTAGTGGATAAAAAAAAAATGTGGAAGCGTGTGAAATGGATCAACGTGATCTTTACATGGATATTGAAAAAGACTTGGAGAGTGACTAATTCCCGAAAATGCACTAGTTCTTACAGATCAACGTGATTTTTAATTTGAATACTAGATAATGCCTCTATTGACTGCCTCGTTGGTCTAGCGGTTAGCATAGTCGACTGCAGATCACGAGGTCCTGGGTTTGATTCCCGGCCGGGCATAAAATTGTTAGGTATTGGGTTTTTCAATTTAGAAATTCTCAGTGCCAGCCCGGAGTTGGAAGTTGGCGGTATTTCACCTGGCCTGGCCTCGGAGAGCACGTTAAGCCGTCGGTCCCGGTTATTATCACTAACATGATAATAGTTGTTAAAGCCCACCAACCCGCATTAGAGCAGCGTGGTGGGTCTAAGCTCTAATTCCCTCTCTCCTATGAGAGTAGAGGCCTGTGCCCAGCAGTGGGACGTTAATAGGCTGTAGTGAATGAATGAATGAATGACTAGATAATGCCCGCGATATGTTTCTCGTGGCTTGGGTTTTTTTGTTCCCGCAGGAACTTCTTAATTTTGCCACATAAAAAGACAGGACGTCATCTCAAGCAGGTCAGAACAGCACAAGTTCTTATTCTGTAGCGGTTCTTTGAAGACTGCAATGGACATCTATCAGCTGAGGACTTGAAATTTCATCTCTTATTAAGATTAGGATGTTTCAACTTTATTATTAATAATAATAATAATTAGCTTTATTTTTCTCCATCTGTTACAATTTTTAGTTATTATGTTAGTTGTGTTAGTTGGGTTTGTAATCATTATTGAGATTTAAAGGTAAGTGTTGGTTAGTTAGTAATTATAGCTTCAGATGGGTCCCATATCCTGGGTAAAAGCCTCCTCCATTTTGTGCCAAGTTTTTCTGTCGTTTGCCACCTGCCTCCAATTGTCTCTGACAGCAGGAGACAGTTTCAACTTTATTAACGCACTAAAATCTTCTTTTTTGTATATGTCACCGTAAGATTGCAAAAACCGTTACATTGTAATTTAACTAGCGAAATTGTAAACTGTCGTCAGATTACAATATAACGCATTATTTTTCGGTAGAATGTAACCTGTTAGGTATATTAACCCGATAAAACCTAAGTGACCGGCCTGAGGCCGGGCCCTACCTGATTACTTATGTCTAACCTAACCTACAAGAAAGAGACAAGAAAACGTAAATACAATGATTTTTTCAGAAATTGACACTCAGAACATTGACCGATTCACAATCTTTCGACAGTTTACAATTTCGCTAGTTAGATTACAATCTAACGGTTTTGCAATCTTACGGTGACATATACACTAGGTATTTCCTGCGAATTTAGTCGCGTGAAGGGGAAAATCTTTGATTATTCGAGGTAAAAAGTAGCCTCAATCTATCGATAACTTTGTTTCGCAATTTTGCATTTATTAGTATGGATGGAAGGAAGCTTGGCAAAGTTTTGCTCTAATAGCTCTGCTAGTTCCTTAGTTTAAGACGATTTGTGAGATGGTGATAAATAAAAAAAAAACCGGCTGAGTTTGTTGTGGGCTCTTTTCAGACCAGCGCCCCCAGGCAGCGCGCGAGGGTTCCAAACCTTCGTTTTAGTTCCCTCGGAAGCTTTAGTTTTAAGATACTGTAACTGATTTGTTCACCATCATGTTTTATTATGTAGGTACTAGCTGATGCCTGCGACTACGTCCGCGTGGATTAAGGTTTTTTGGTTCCCGCGGGAATTCCTTAGTTTTCCGGGATAAAAAGTAGCCTATGTGTTATTCCAGACTATAGTCTATCTCTGTGCCAAATTTCATCCAGATCCATTCAGCCGTTGGGGCGTGATTGAGTAACAAACATCCATCGATACATCCATACATCCAAATTTTCGCATTTATAATATTAGTATAGATTTGGACGTCAATAAGTGTACAGTGTACCTAATTTGAATAAATGAATATTAATGGATTCCAAACTATTCGAGTAGATTCTTGTTACAAAATTATCCACTATGACACTTTATATTTTGGTATATCACTCACTTAATCGTACCTTTTCTGCATTAAACTAATAAAAAAAATTATTCAAGGTAACATACATCTGTACCTAAGTTAGAATGTTACCTACATCAGATCAAGGTCCATGTAACTAACAGCTTGACAGACTAATTGCACCACTTGACAGACAGACAGTTTACTTTTTAGAGTTAGTTAGTATATTTGACCGAGCGAAGCGAAGGTCTCTGAGTCTACTTGGGTGAATTGGCACTTGTCCGTCCGTCCGTCCGTCCGTCCGTCCGTCCGTCCGTATGTCAGAGCATTATAACTTCTGAATTACTGAATTTTATTACTTCAGCTTTAAATATAATATGTAAACCAATGGCCTCCCGCCGAATATGGCTTAAAAAATAATAAAAATCTTTATTTCAGGGGGGCTCTCATAGAAGCGTATCTGGGTTTAATGTTGAATATAGAAGAGGGGGATTTGCTTTGATTTTTTTAGCTGAATATTCAAGAATTTTATTAATGCGAAATAAAATATTTTTTATAAAGTTACATAGGGTTGCGGTATATCATTTTAAAGACAAGTAGGAATGGAGTTCAAAAAAATTTTTTTTTAAATTTTTCCCCCAAAATTGGCGAAATGGGGGACCTTCAAAGTGGAGATTTTCTAACGTCCAAAGATGACCTCAGAACTCTAAATTTTCTGAAAAGATGAGCCTGAAACTTGATCAATTATTTCAATTAATCCTGTACTTGAACAACAAATACTAAAATTAGATAAATATTGTAAGGAAACGGATTTATTTAATTTTTAATGAGCTTCAGTATTTTTAATAGAACTTCACATTTATGTCAATAGATGGCGCTGCGAGTTCGGGGCGAACCACCAGTATTTAAGATCCGAAATCTATTTCCCACCGTTAAAAGTCACAGGATATTCTAATTAGTATTATCAGATATAATTGGGTTATTGCCAGTCAGGAGGTAAACTATGTAGTGCCGCTATTGTTTGAGGACCTTACTAAACATACATAACAGTAGATAGAAACTACGTAATACTTATTACTATAATAGACTAGAACTAGATGATAAACTTGGAGTGTGGATTAAGCTGTTTTTATATTTCCGCGGCAACTCCTTTATTTTCCGGGACAATAAGTAACCTAGTGTCCTATCTTGGGATACAACCTACCTCTATACTAAATTTCATCAAAATCGGGCCGTTAAAGCGTAGCAGGCAGACAGACAGATCGGCTACGGATCGACGTGATTTGGAGTAAAAGTTTATTTGAGATCTTGGAAAATAATTGTGTCCCGGAGAAGGATATAATATACGCTATTTTTTATCCCGGAAAATAAAAGAGTTCCCGCGGGAATTTAAAAACCTTAATTCACGCTGATGAAGTCACGCAGCATCCAGTTAAAATAAAGGTTAACTTAACGTAGAATAATAATTAGTTAAAAAATAAACCAAAATAATCTCCCAAGCTTTTATCATAATAACGTTATACTTTACGTTAGCAGCTGTTGTAATGTAAAACGTTGCAGCTATTAAAGCGGCCATTACACGATAAACAATATTCTCAATCAGTTACAGCGTCATTACTCCACACTAACATGTTAACCGTAATCAAGATTGAGGTAACTAGCTTGTCGGCAGCGAAATTGTGGGCAGGGGACTAACTGTCATCGCTTAAAGCAGTATTATTTTAATATTATTGACGTTCTTTGGGTATTTGACAGGTAGTCAAATTAGCAACTTTTTTTTAAACGTCAAAACGCGTCCTAAGTATGGGATTTATATGAAATTTTGAAATGTGACGTCATAAAAGTTCGACGCACTTTTTTACTTTAATCGATTGTTTAAAATGGTGATTCGTCATAAAACTATCGCAGGGGACGTGGATATTACGACTTTTGGGAGGGAAACTCTTTAATTTTTCGGGATCAAAAGTAACCTTTGTCCTTCACCGGGATGCAACCTACCCGTGTACCTAATTTCATCAAAATCGGTTGAACGGATGAGTTGTGAAAGCGTAGCAGACAGACACGCTTTCATATTTTCAATATCAGTATGGATATCCTTCTAGAGTATAAAAGATATTATCTATACTGATATAAAAAAAGGCTTTAACAACTCATTTATTCAACCGATTTGTATAGTATAGGTTGCATTTCGGGGAGAGGCATAGGCTACTTTTTATCCCAAAAAATTAAAGAGTTGCCGCTGCGGGAATAAAAACTAAATTCACGCTAACGAAGTCGCGGGCATCAGCTAGGATAATATATTTAATTCTAACAAATAGAACACTTAATTGGAATGGTATACAGTTAACAAGTCTACGCGTTGTGTAACATAAACTTCGAGCAGTATCTTCTTCATCAGGCCTGTCTTAAGCTCGAGCTACGAAACCAGTAAATAGGAACACAAATTTTACGTAATTTTCATGTCTCATTCATAGTTAACGCCAAGGTATAGCAAGCGTACAGTTGAGCGTAAAACTTGTGCAAAACAGATAGGGCATGCATGATTGAAAGTTCTGTTCGCGGTTTTGGACAACTGGGGTTTGATTGACGAAAATTAATAAAATTATACGCAATCTACTAAACAATATAATAAACAACAAATAATTACAAAATGTCAGAGTGTGTTTTTTGTTGGTCTGTCCTTCAATCACGTCACAACGGAGCGGAACGTATTTTTTTATTGGATATAACTAAAAACCTGGAGAGTGATATAGGCTACTTTTTAACTCGGAAAATTAAATAGATCCCACGGCCACTAGCTTATGAACCTAAATCCTAGCGGATGAATTTGCACGCATCACCTTTTTGTATTGTCAAGAAGTATCGATGGTCAACGGTTAATTTTTTTTTGCATGGAGTAATAATCTTTAATCCGACAAACTTATATCTGACCCCGTATCGCTAGAGACAGCGTCACTAGTTTCTATGAAAAATAAAAACACGAACTAAACAGACATAAAAATAATAGCACAATAGCCGTTTATGTAAGTTCATTTCAGAACTGTACGTTTGCCCCTCTACGGTATAAGGTATTAACCATAGACGGGCACATAAATCCAGTGGGTTTACTCGGAATGGTTATTTCACCTCATTTGCATACCCACTGAACTATGACTGCGACGTTTGATGGACGCTATAAATTCTTTTCACTGGTGATATCTTGGCATCGAATCAATTTGTTCACTTTGAATGTACTCAGAACGATGTGCGGATAACACATTGAGTGAGTTTAAGTTGTTAAGTACTGTTGGTTTCAGAATTACTGCTAGTGGAATTGGAAAGTATTTGTAGACATATTTTGAATTCAATTCCTTTTAAGGTAGGTACATTGACGAAGGTAGTTTTACGACCTCCGTGGCGCAGTGCGTAGCGCTGTTGCCTTTACGTGCGGGCCTAGCGGGAGGCTTTGGCCGTGGATATTTTCCACCCTACCGGCAAAAGACGTGCCGCCAAGCGATTTAGCGTTCCGGTACGATGCCGTGTAGAAACCGAAGGGGTATGGGTTTAATATAACTGCCATGCCCCTAACAGGTTAGCCCGCTACCATCTTAGACTGCATCATCACTTACCATCAGTTGAGATCGCAGTCAAGGGCTAGCTTGTAGTGGATAAAAAAATCATATTTATGTAAAATATAGAACTAACAGTATGAATAATTTAACAGTATAATAATAATTTGAATTACGTTTATGTGATCTATTAAGAGTTTAGGAGAGTGATCTTTATAGAGTGAAAGTGAGTTTTTCTTATATTAATCCTAAAAGTTTAATATTTTTGTTTCAATCCACTACAAGTTAGCCCTCGAAAGCAATCTCACCTAATGTTAAGTGATGATGCGATGAAGTGATTGTAGCGGGCTAAGCTGTTAGGGCTACGGCAGTTATACTAAACCCATACCCCTAATCGGTTTCTACGGTATCGTACAGGAACGCTAAATCACTTAGCGGCACGTCTTTGCCGGTTGGGTGGAAAATATCCACGGCCGAAGCCTCCCGCTAGGCCAGACCTGAGAAAATTCAGAAATTATGAATTCCCGAATTTACCCTGCTGGAGATCGAACACGAGACCTCCCACGATAAGACTACAGCGTTCACCACTGCACCAAGGAGGTCGTCTTATTTAAAAATCGTTAGTATAATTGCGTCTATGTCTATACATGCAGAGACTTAAAAATCCGTGCGAAAGTAAAAGTGCAAAAAAAGCCTTGTAGAAATGGCCGCTATCTAGTTCTATTTACTGCCACTTCCGCGTCCTTTCAACATAATTGCTTCCAATAAAAGCCATAATAGAAGACCATAGAGAAAAAATATTATAAAACGGCTCATTATTCAGGGGCCGTGAGAAACTCCGCCACGCCCACACGCACAATCGAAATTCTTAGAACATTTGTCATAGTATATTATGTGAAATATGGCGGTTCAAAATGATACGGATGAGCGGCGAATGTGTGGCATTATTTATGGCTGCTTTCCACGCGATCACTGTCTCTAGTTTTAATTTTTGAGTATTTTTAAATTCGTATACAAGATGACTGCGAGCCCACGGTGGCAAGTGATTATAAATACTGTCTAAAGCCCTGAATCGATTACAGCCGAAGCGCATCGAATCAAAACCCGTCTCATTTTTCTGTATGGGAAGAAGCGCACTTTGGCGCGCCACTTAACGACGCAATGTAAATAAATCTATACAATATAATATAATATAATTATAAATGCTAAAGTTTGGAAGAAAAGATGGGTGGATGGTTTGTTACTCAATCACACCAGAACGGCTGAAGGGGTCTGGATGAAATATAGCACAGAGATAGATTATAGTCTGGAACACATAGACTACTTTTTATCCAGGAAAATTAAAGTTTCTGTGAGAACCGAAAAACCTAAATCCACGCGGACAATAATATGTAGGGTAGGTTTTTTTTAAAATTTATAGACTAGCGCTTGGCTGCAATCAGACTTGCTGGGGAATTATTGCGATTTGATAGCCTAGTGGATGCTAGCCTTTAGATGGATTTGGGCTAACTTGGTTATTAAATATCAGGTAATCAGTTTCAATGCGACATTGTACCGGAATGCTAAAAAAATATAAACAAAAAAAATCTACTCATTCGTAAAAAAAATAAGAAAACAAAACGCCGCGTTATTAATGCGAAAATGATTGAGGGGATTTATTATTTTATGTATATAGAACACAACATGCTTAATTAACATTTTATAGAACACCAATAATTAAAACGTTTTACGACAGACCATGTGACATTTTAACGGGCTATAACACGGTCGTAAATTTTAAATCGACAGAAAACAAAATGAAATGAATCCATTACCAACAAAAGCGTTTCTAAAAAAACTGTATCGTATTTTGACCCCTGACCCGGTCGCCCACTTTTAGTCTATTCAAATCAAAATGTGCGTAAAATTATGCGTCTTTCCCTTTACTGTATTCAAACGAAATCTTATTCATAGTCTGAGATGTCGTGAAACATTTGTATAAGTTGGTATAACCAACTTATACGAAGTCGAATTTTTTTTTGTGTTTGTCATGTAAAAAAATCGTTCTAAATATAGTCCCGAACATACCTGACCCGGTGGCCAAAATTGGAACTACTTATCTCACCGGGTCAGTGTTTGTCGAACTTGGATATTTAGTAATTATGTATCATTACATTACATTGATGACATTAATACATTACAATGGTTTAGCTTATTCTAACATCTAGATATATTATTATTCGAGTAAAACCAGAATTACGACATGGGTCTGTAGTAGAAATAACACATTTGACGCTTCAATCAGCTTTATACGTTAGGCTACGTTCGCACTACGAAAAATATTCACGCGATATTTTTCTTCGCAATTCTGTAACACTAGAAATCATATGGAGGTGTCGCACTGTTGACTAAAACTGGTGACTGTTCGCACGTTGTGAAACGACTGGTGAATAAAATTTGCGCGAAAATAAAATCGATGGTTTGATATAATTTCACGCGGTGCGGTAAGAATAATAATTATATTCGCGAGGATATTTTGTGCTGTGTGGAGTTGTATGACGCTCACCGCATTCGCAGTGCGAAGCAGGTGAAATTTGTACGTAAAATATACATCGAATGATTTTCGCAGTGTGAACGTAGCCTTAGTCTTAACTTTGAACCTATAAAATCACTTCAAACTAATTTAAGTCAACGTTTCTTAGACTATGATAATAACTTCATAAAAATACTACTACTGAACTATTTGGTTAAAATTTCTTACACTATTTTCTATTGGACAACTTTCATTCTTTAGAAGCTTAAAAATATTAAGTGACAATAAATTTTCCTTCTTTGAAAATCATATCTAATATTATGAAATGATGCGCTTTACCTTTGACCTGCTACGAGTACTTTTTCTGCTCTGACTGCTTTTAAAATATAATAAATATAGCTTATTTATAGTAATAACTTATGTTCTACTTTAAATAATGTCATAATAAACTTTATGGCAATATTTCAAGCTTATGCTCCATTATACAGAATTTTAAAGTTTATGTTACATCGTTGAATGTTTAAAACATCGCACTCAAAGTTCAAAATGTCATTTTTTACTATTTCATGCAGTTTTGAGATTTAAAACAATTACAGAAAGATTCCTCCAACAAAAAATATACCTATACAATGTACAGAAATAGTCCAGTTACAGTCTTATAATAAGTATAATATTATCTAGATAGATTAGGCCTCAGGGGCGTTTTGAAAACGGGACATTTTGGGAACGAGCTGTCCAGAATTGAAATGACGAAAACATGATCATTTACGTGATATTATCAAGTCTTGTGTACGTAATCTGGATCTCCAAGGAACCTACACTAATACTAAAAATGCAGTTCGGATGGACGGAGGGATGGATATTTGTAACTCAATCACGCCAGAACGGCAAAAACATAGATAAGTATGGAATAACGCGCAGGCTACTTTTTATACCGGAATCGAAAAACCTCAATCCACGCGGAGGAGGTTGCGGCCTGCGGGCATCAGCTAGTGCTTTATGATATCCAAGTTCACATCCCTTTGGCATCAGTCCACTTATTACATACTATTAAAATGCAATCTTAACACAATATCGGCGTAGATAAAGAACATCGGATCCTTTACAGATGTTACGGATTTTAGTCAGGTACTTGCTCTGACAACCGGCTTCTTTACAAGTGCGTTTGTTTTATGGCTCCTACTTTTCATTGGCGATAGCCTCAGTGGTAAGGCTTAGGCCTCCTGTTTAAGGTGCCAGCGGAGAATGAATTGCCCATACAAACGTAATACCAAAATAATTAATAATTCGAGAACATTTCCACCAAAATGAGAGTATATTTGGATTCAAATTGTATTTATCTAGTCCCCTGGATTTATATGTTTTCAAAATACTTTCCTAAAATGAAATGTAAATGAATTGCGTTTTGCATATTTTTACGACAAGATGGACATGTTTCCCTCTTATTTGTTTCATATTAAAACCAACGATATCTTACGTATTAATTGGTCAGCAGCATAGCCTATATTGTCAAGTTACAGAATAACAAAACGAAGTAAAAAGCACGATAAGTTTTCATTCATCATTTTTGGTATTCACGGAACAAGACTAAATGTATAACAAATTCTGTAAGCTCATATTGCTATCTCGCTTGAACGCGATCATGTGTCATCAGTGAAATAGAGATAGCAATATACCGGCAAATTTATATTTGCGGTTCGAATAGAAGTTGCGAGCGGCGCGAACCGGCCTCTTAAGGGTTGGAATTCGAATCCCTTTTTTTATCCACTTGAAGTTAGGTATGGTAAGTGATGATGCAGTCTAAGATGGTAGCGAGCTAACCATGGGTGCATTCTCTCTTCCTTTAAGCTCATAGCCCGATGGGACGGAAATTCCGAGACGACCGGAGATAAATCAGGCGCAGGACCGACCGTCACGACGGCAAGGCGGAGGCGGAGGTGAAAGACCGCCAACTTCCTAACTCCGGGCTAGTGCTATGAATTTCTCGTCAGACAAACCCAATACTTGTTATAGCCCGACCCGGGACTCAAACACCTCGTCGGCTGCAGTCGAACATGCTAACCATTGGACTAACAAGTCACTGATGCAAGCGAGGTAGTCAAGCATGTCAGCAGCATGCAAATACTGACATGACTTATCCAATATTATTCAATAACCACGGGGCAGCACAGACTAGCACAGACTCGACATCGAATAAAAAAAAGGTTTGGCATGTTTATCCTCATTCGTCAAGTTTACAGCGAATAAACATTTCCGTGAATGGAGCTCGTAATGTATAACGATTTATGTACATACTACGTGACTGATTAGTATCTAGAAATGGTTAAATGGAGTAGAAATTCCGATGACTCAACTTGAAATAAGTGAGGTGAACGCAGACTCTAGACAAACTCGTCTTGATTTCAACAAACTCCAATGTTTATATTGATATCTTCAAATCAAGAGCGAATAGGTATCTTCTCGGCATGCGCGGCTACACCTTACGCTGAATCACTACGTACGCCAGCAAGTAACAAAAATAAGTTCTTATGTTAGCTCGTTATTTTAAAATATTTGATAAATCAGAAGAATACAATTAAAAGTTTTTTTTCATTTGAATATTTGATTGCGATTTTTCAGTAGAGCGTAAAAAACCTACTATAATAACAATTTATCTATGGAAAATGTCTGACTGACTGTTTGACTGACTGACTGATCTGTCAACATACAGCTCAAACCACTGGACGGATCGGGATGAAATTTGGCATACAAATAGCTAATGACGTAGGCATGCGATAAGAAAGGATTTTTCAAAATCCAATACCAAAGGGGTTAAAAAGTGCGAGCTTCTTCTCTAGTAAAAGTTCGTTTTAAATAGAAATTAAAAGTGACCTCACTTTTCAGGATGCAGGATTTTTCTTTGCACCAAACTTTGTCTAAAGCGGTTGAACATAGCCACAATGGAGAATAAAGTGGCTGTGAAAGCGTAGCAGACAGAGATACAGAACAGACTCACTATTGAAATTAAGTACAATTTAAAGTCTACTACAGGAAAATATAATTGTGGCATAACAATAAATAAGAAAAGGTGAAGAAAAAAATTTAAGAAAAAACTATGATAATTTTTTTGTAGTCGAATGTTTGCGCACAGGCATGACGAGTTGCAGTGGCGCTCATGTTGTTGTTATTATAACATGAGTTTATAGAATTGATATTATGTGCTAAATTGTGATGTAATTTCGCACTTAGCTCTACTTTGCTATGTAGAGAGATCAAATTAAAACTAAGCCAATCTTTACACGTGGTTCTAATTAAGAAAACTCTTGAAGTTAGTGCGTAACTGCCTCGTTGTTGTGGTAGTTAGTATTTTAGACTGCGGCCGTCGAGGTTCACAGGGGCCACAATTAAGTACCTATTGGGTTTTTGTGATTAGAAATTCTCGGTACTAGTCTGAAGTTAGGAAGTTGGAGGTGTATCACCCCCGTACCTCGGAGAGCACGTTAAGCCGTCGATCCCGGTTATAATCACTAACATGAGTCGTTAAAGCCCGCCAAACCGAATTGGAGCAGCGTGGTGGGTGTAAGCTCTAATTTCCTCTCTCCTATGAGAGTGGAGGCCTGTACCACAGTAAACATACAACCAGTATTTAAACTACCTAGAAACGTTCGAAACAGCTCACTCACACAAACGTGCGCATCGAACATGCGATGACGCGGCACTCACGGCACTGCGAAGAGCGCTTGGGGTCTCGTCGATGCGCACGTTTGTGTGAGTGAGCCTGTGCCTAGCAGTGGGACGTTAATGGGCTGCCGGTAGTAGTAGCAGTGTGTAAATCGTTCGCAATTAAAATCAATATTATATGACTTTATTAAGATTGCCAATAACTACAAATTGTTGTACGGATTCCAACTTGAATTTGCTCTTAATTTGATAACCAGGATCATTCTTATTGTGAAATCTTCATAGATTCGGAGTTATGTGCATATTAAGCAATTGAATATTGCCTAAGCGTTGAACGTAAACATCGTTAGGAATCCTGTACACTTGAGATTTCTTAAAAGTCACTCAAATTAGCCAGAACGGTAAACTATGGCCTAAATACGCCTCATTCGGAGAGGATAGTGGCACGGAGACGGGTAGAGATGTTAATGATGCTTCTTTTTAAATGTGTTACTCCCTTTTTTCCTCCGACATGACGATCGAAGACAATTCTAGGTTGGTCCTAGGAATGGCTTTTTTTTATTGCCTTTTTTTTTTTCTGAATGAATAGGTGCTGCTATATGTAAGTGCAGTGCATCGGGGAAAAGGTATTACAAAGGACATTTACGCTTTTATATTGCAAATACGATTGATCGACGTGAGAGCTCATTCTCGCCAAGTGTAAGCGAACGTCAAAGTAAAATGGACCCAAAAGCTCTTGCTTTATAGTCACAAATTCAGCGTTTGGAGCGTTGGCTGTGAATAAATACACGAAATGATGAAATGAGCTCTAAACCAATGCCGTTAAGGTTCATTTTACTTTGACTTTCGCATACACTTGGCGAGGTGAGCTCTCACGTCGATCAAGCATATTTGCAATGTAAAAACTCAGAGTAAGCGTAATGATAATGACGCTAAAAGAGCTAAAATATTGAGAGGTCAGTACTTTGCAAAACATCGCTAAATACTTAATCCAAAGAGGTCCCCCAATGTTTGCCACACATGGCCCGAACCCTACCCAACCTTAATTCGAAAGAATTTCGTAAGTCCCCACATCTTAAAAGCATTTTTTTAATACAACGCTCGGCGGGCCCATGTCAGTTTTACAATATGTCGAACTGTATACATAGTCATAAACATAATGAACGCCATACACGCATCCGACTTGACAATAAAGCGCGTGGGTGGGGACAGGTTTATGCAATTTGGAGGTGAAAAGTGAAAACGTTTAAAATCTAAATCCATACTAATATTATAAATGCGAAAGTGTCTGTCTGTCTGCTATGCTTTAATGGTCCAACTATTCGACCGATTTTGATGAAATTACAGGGATAGGTTATTTCCCGGGGAAGGACATAGGCTACTTTTTATCCCGGAAAATTGAACAGATTGGTTCCGTTGAATACTCGGTTGAACGGATGAGCCGTTAAGACAAATAGACAGACAGACACACTTTCGTATTTATAATACCTATTAGTATGGAAGTAGTACCTATGGTTATAGTGCTAATAGTAGTAGGTGTATAAATAATACTTACAGTATAAGCTTGCTTTATTAAAATTTTACTAAAACTTTAAAAACAGAGACGATATACAAAATATCTAATTAGTAAACCAGTTAACTACATAATATACCACAAAAATCTTAATTTTCAAATTAATTAGTTTCATAATTTTATTTTACCATGCCATCAATAATGTCGATATTATCTGCATAAATGATATCGTAGCGTAATATTACAACATTATTTATTAGTAACATTATTTCATACTAAGTTTTACAATATCATACTAATATTATTATAAATGCGATAGTATGTTTGTTTGTATGTTGGTTTATCGTTCAATCACGCCGCAAAGAAGCAACGGATTGACGTGATTTTTAGCATGGTTTTTATAGTTAAGGACCAGGAGAGTGGGCTTATGGGAATAGGCTTATTTTTAAACAAACTTAAACCAAGCGGAAGTCTCGAGCATCAGCTAGTTCATAAATATTTTAATGCAAGACCAAATTAATTAATCACTGATGCATAACACACTTCTTAGATGTAAGAATTTGTCGTACGTCAGTGAAATGTTCCGTTTGCGGTCGACTTCAAATTTCTGTTAATTAATTCAGCTCCTTGATGCCTCTCGCTTTGATATTTATTCACTTTTTATCCGTGGCGGGCACGAGTCGATAAAATGACGATTGTGGTATGGTCTAAAGATAACTAAAAATATCTACCTCCTAATATAATACTCCTGAGTCCTGACCGTATTTCGTATGGAGGTAGGAAGCTTACATGAAGGTTCTAAGTTTTTGAAGTTTGAGACTTGAAAATCGGTATTTAGGTTATTTGTTTTAAATTTAAATAATAATAACCGGTATATAAGCAATTTTATGAACATGAACCTCAAAAAGGGTGAAATGGGGGTTGGAAGGTTACATGAAAGTTTTTTTTTTTTTTTTTTGAAGTTAAATCCATAAAAATTGGCATTAAAGATAAAAACCTTTTTGTAACCGAAATTCTAACCCAAATTTGGGTTGAAAGGTTACATACAAGTCCTAGATATGTTTTGAAAGATTTATCCTTAGATATGGTATGGACCACTAGTATTTTATTATTCAGAATGATTTTTACTTGATTGATTTTTATTTTATTTATTTATTAGCAATCAAGAGCGTTATCTACTAAATAAAGCCATAGAAGATTACAAAAAGGTTAAAGGTTATAAAAAACATTTTAAAAAAGTAGTTTAAAATATATCATAATTCATAATTCATTTACTGTCCAGAACATGGTACATTCTAATATAGTCACATTAATATGTGACTATATTATTACACTATGATACATTAAAAACAATAAGTTCTCTATGTTCTAAAGTAGCCAATGTACAATTTTCAAGTTAACTATTTAATTATAATAAATAAATTGTAGGCACACATTAATGATTAAAATATAATCCTAACAGTCAAATAAACAAAAAGTTTTTAAATTGTTTCACGAAAAGTACAAACAGTTTTACAAATTCCGATTGTGTTTAAAAGAGAACAACATTCTTGAGTCGCTAAACGTCTATCGCTTATAATCAAGAATGAGTTACGTAAACGTTATGGTGGCCATTTTTTATTGTTAGGGTCATCGGACACAGCCGGTGTCACATTGTACTTTTATAGATTGTCGAGATTTAGTGCCCTCTGTAAGGTGCGGTGATAAATTTATTGGACCTTATCACTTGGTAATGGTATGGATGAATAGCGTTATAGAATTTTTCGTTTTTGTATTCTGGACCGGTCATTGACTCTTGACGTTCGAAATAGAGCTCAGATAATTATTATTATTAATTGACTCATAAAAATAAAATATATAAAGTTGTATACTCTATCGATACGTATTTTTTACTGACTCGTAGACGACTGTCTAAATTTTGTTGAATTGATTGTTGAATTTAATGTTTATAGTAATTATTGCACGTTAAAGCGGTTGCGCTAGGTTTCCTGTTCAAGAGGTTCAAGGTTCAAATCCCGGGCATGCACCTCTAACTTTTTGGAGCTTTATTTGTTACAGCGAAGGAATAAGTAAAGTAAGAAAAGATTTTCATAGGGTTCTCAAATGCCAGAGTGGTGGACTATGGCCTTAGACTTTGCTAAACCCTTCTCATTCTGAGACCCGTGCTGAGTAGTATGCTCACTATACTTTGAAATCATGATGGATCACTCTAATAGTTAAAAAGAAAGTGTAAATGAACTTTATTATTCAACCTACATCAAAATAGCACTACAAAATTTTATTTCTGGTCCGGCCACTGACTTCAAAATCGATTATTTTTACTCGTAACTTTACAGTGCGAATATTCTCATAGTCATTTGGTGATTGCTGCACCAATTTGCGGTAATTAAATTGGATACACGATACGTTTTCAGTTTTAAGTGAATGATTTATTTTTATGGATTACGATATCTTTGTAGGTCAATTTTACTAAATCGATATCTCACCTTCTAATATATTATAGTACAATTTTTCAAATTTAATAGCCTTTCTTTTCTCGTTTTATAAATCACTTAAAGTCTATTATAGTGACTGGCTATTTAATTTAATTAATTAGACGAACTACTTATAGAGATAGAGAAATAAATAATATTGATTTATGTTGTGATAGTATTTATATTTTTGTGGGAGGCTTTTGCCGCGACAAGTTGTTAAACGGGTCGTATGAATTATATTAAACGATTTTTGAAAGCTTTTTATTTGTTTGTGGTAACCGCTACATGACTCCCCTTCGAGACTGGAAGTCGTATAAGTTGTGACGTAGCGTTGGTTGGTGAGTTGGTGCTGAGTTGGTGACAGCACCAAGCACCAGCACAGCCGCTCGCACAGGCGAGCGGCTGTGCTGGCGGGGAAGCTGGCGGCTGTGAAGCGGCTGTGCTGACCGGCTGGGCTAGACGCTGTGCTTCGGCGACGGTAGGTTGAGTACGTGACAATGACGATGTAGCGGATTGCTGGGTGAGCGAAGGTTGCGTGTTCATCACGTCGGGGTCACCACTGTGGTAACCGCTACATATTCTACATACATACAAACTTAGATTTTTCAATATTACATGCTTTTTGAGTCTTTAAAGCCAATGCGCACGGCATATTTTCTACGCGCACATGACGCGATACAAACGCGATTCGACGCAAATCATACGCGTCAGTCGCAGCTAGAAATCTCTGCACAAGTCCACGAATTCAGACGCGTGTCTGAATTCGTGGACGTGTGCAGAGGTCCTCCGGACCGAATTTCGGCCACGGTGACCTATCTCCAGAGAGATTAGCCATCTGCGCGGGAGATATTACAGTGCACAAGTGTGTGCGCATACACAGGTGCACTCTCTGTTCCTTTACTCTCATAGCCCGATGGGATGGAAAATCCAACACGACCGGAGAGAGATCAGGCGTAGGACCGACGACTTTACGTGCTGTCCGCGGCACGGGGGTGAAACACTGCCATCTTCCTTACTCCGGGCTAGTATTGAGAATTTCTTGTCAGAAAAACCCAATACTTGCTATGGCCCGACCCGGGAATCGAACCCGAGACCTCGTCGCGTCGGCCGCAGTCGAACATGCTAACCACTAGACCAACGAGGCAGACGCGCGGAAGTATTGTTACTATCGTTCAGTAACATCGATACAGACGCGTTGTAGATGCGCGTATGTCCCAACATCAACAGTGTTAAAGTAATACTGCTGATGGTAGTAAGCATCCTGGCCCTTATCACTTGAACTGCACCTCGTGAGCACTAAACGCGATATTTCGCCGTACTCGAGCTATGCGCTGCCAATTGTAACGCAGTTCCCGATAGAAGGGACCTGCAGCCTGATTCTGTAACTCAGTGGCTATCAAAGAGTGAAAGCCACTGACATATATTCTTTATCCATTGAAGGTTTGCTATGAAAACTTAATTTTTATTTCATAGCAAACCTTCAATGGATAAAGAATATATGTCAGTGGCTTTCACTCTTTGATAGCCACTGAGTTACAGAATCAGGCTGCTGATACTAGAATAAGGGTGCCTGCCCACGGAACCCGTGATTTATGATGAGGACGATAACGTTAAAATATCAAATTAATGTATTTATACAGTTCCAAATAAAAAGTAAATCAACCAATAATTATAAAGCCCGTTAAAATATTAATTAGCCATAATATTATTATTCTTATTAAGGGGCCTATTATTATTTTAGGTGTAAGGTGGTCGCACATTTTAACGCTATAGATATTAAAATGACATATCTTTTAATTATTATAGTATAGATTCTTAGGGTAGTGTCGTCTTAGTACCTATCGAGTGCTGACACTAACCTTGTGTATAGATTACGGTGACAAACCACCCTCTCTAGAAAACCTAAGCTTTAAAGCCAGCTATATTAATTTACCTCCAGAATAGCAAAGTAGTTAGCATAAGTCATGGTTTCGTAACTAATCAGTAATTACCATAGTCGAAAACTTTCAAAAACTACAATCTAACTTTTACGTAAATCCTACCTATCTTCTAATTACTCAAAAATGTTAACTGTCAAAAATGTAGACCCTTTATTCAGAAACTCGTTTAAGTTATCAGTGAAACCTATATCTAATGTGAACGTGTTTCAATTGGCCGTACTATAAATCGCGGCTTAAGTGAGGCGTTATCTTAACGCAGTTAAAGATTACACGAAGATTCAGACCACTGTAGTAAGCGACGCGATTAAGTAAAGCCAACTTTTAATATTATAGTTTGGCGGAGCGATTTAGTAAAGGCAAATTGTAATATTAAAATTTAACGACGTGATTTAGTTTGTCCAGTTTTAAGACACAGAGTTATAGAATTTAATTGGCGTTAAAGAGCGAAAACACACGTTTGTTTTGTTTACGTTACGTCACGTTGTCTGCGCGATATGTTCTAGGGAAGGGAACATTGTAGGGAACCAGCGTTTTTATGTCGCTCTAGTGTGTGTGGCTCCACAAAAAGTGTACCACGTTCTTTTTTATGTGATAATCTTTACTAGGAGACTATAGCAGATTATTCGACAATGGTGTCACAGACAAAACAAAGATTACATATGTAAAAAATTTATCTATAGCAGATTAGAAGTAGATATTAATTTATTTAATCGCTAATCGCGCCGCTCATCACCGTCCCTCCTCATTACCTTTGACCGTCCGCTTCGCAGTAACGGCCGATGCTCGGGCGCAGATAAACCGAACTATCGGCTTTCCCTACATTTTTAATTAGATTACTTTACATTACTTAAACTTTAACGAAGTACAACATTCCGAGACTTAGACATTGTATTACTAGTAAATTATACGGAATACATGCTGGTTATCTCGGGAAACTATTGGATTTTAGTAGTTGATAGGCTTTTATTAGTGAGCAACAAATATCTGAGTCTTATATGCGAGTAAAGTTTTGAATACTATTGTGATAAGTACTTACGCATACAATTCTTGAACTTATAGCATTGGGTCTCCAAATTGCATGTAATTATTTTTTGAAATAGTTAAAGACTATGACTATGACTATGACTAAACGATTTGAATTTGAGAATCAGTTGCCCGTCGTCTCTTGTAGTTCTAATTAGTTTATAAGTGAATTGTGAGATGTTGATAAGACTAAGTTATCGGACACAGCTTCTTATGGGATTCTTTTTTATTAGGGCACGTTTGTTACCTTCACAGTTTCAGTTTTAAGATTCTGTTATTCATATCTACTATTTAGTTGCTATATTCCACAATTTATAGTACTTTGAATGAATAACTTTTGACTTTAACTTTACTGCTAATATAAATTATACAAAATTGAAGTTGATATTTTCAAATAATACTATAAACAGATATACATTTTTAACAGCTAGTCGTATAAACGGGATTATACCCATTTAACATAGATCCAACAATGTGTTAATACACGAACGTAAAAATGTTCAAATCTGTTCACGGAGATGATAATAAATATTGGCCGTCAGAAAACACTTTACGATTCGTTTTCAATCCAAAATCAATCACACATGTACAAAATGTTAATCCCGCAACCATACTCACGATCTTCTATAAGTTATAAGAATGTAGCGATTTCAAAATATCGTAAAAAATATTATTTTTTAAAATACGAAATATCAATATTCTAGGGATGGTACGTGAATTTAAGTTATAAACATCCTGTCACTATTTTACGAGTTCCTAGAGAGTTCCGTCGACTTCAAAAAATATTATATATTGTCAGCTTTGTGTTTAAAATTGAATTGAATTTTTAGAAAATATAAAAGATTGTGTATTTGTTTATTGACGAAGGTTTAATTAAGTTGATATTTGACTCATTCGATGTAATTCACTCGGTCAGTTTGTTAGCGGGGATACGCCATATTGGTATAATTTGCATAAATACGAGTATTTTGACTTTGTTGGGTTAGTCTGTTGAAGGCAGACTCAGCGATTATTGAATACTTTTGTGTTTATATCGCAATTTGTTTTAGAGCTTAGCAGTAGCAACTGCAGCCTGATCAAATGATTAATTTATTGTTGTTGTGATGCTTTGGCCAAGTTTCTTAATTACACATTACATTATTTAACTGTTTACATTAAATCTCTCGTGAAACCGCTACACGTTTAACCATTTATTCGTGCACGTTTTAAAGAGAGTACAAACATATTTTAAAAGTAATTTTAATTATTCACCCACTTCTGGAATTATGCTTACAATATTTACAAATAATTTCAAATGAGCTTTTTTCACTCAAATCTAAATTAAAAACAAAAATCTTAAAATTAATCCTCGTCGATGCCACCGCAGTGAGGCAAAGTGCCCAAGATGCTCGCAGCATTGTCTTTGGATTCCCGCTAGACTCGATAACCCTTTTTGAAATTTCATCAAAAAGCACTCGAGCCCCCGGGCCCCCACGGGCCCCACGGCCCATGGTCTCAACCCCGAAAGGCATAACTATGAAAGATCCATCAAGGTTTTCATATTTGCACCTCTTGGCCCGTTCAGCAAATAAAAAAACCGCTATCGCTCACAAATCGCTCCACACTACATCACAGTGGTAATTGTTTTCACCGTATATAAAATATGAAACATTTATTACAATATTTCAGCTTGTCAGTCTGTCTATTCAAATTCGAGCGTGTCTTATCGATAATTGGATATCATTACATGGGATTACAGCTGACGATGTGTGTTAATGAAGTGTAAGAAAGCCAAACTGGATACGACTTTCATGTTGCCGCAGGTGTAACGTCGAATGAGACGATTAATAATGAAGATCCTTTTTTTATTCCACTACAAGTAGACTGCGATCTCACTTGATGGTTAATGATGATGCAGTCTAAGATGGTGTAGTAGTAAGTGGGCTAACCTTGGCGTTACGTCTTTCGCCGGTAGGGTGGTAACTAGCCACGGCCAAAGTCTCCCGCCAGACCAGACCAGAGAAAATTCAAAAATTATAAATTCCCAAACTGACCATGCCCGGGCCTTCCCCAATAAGACAACAGCACTCACTTCTGCGCTAGGGAGGTCGTCCTTTTTATAAGTGTTCCAAAAATCTTATGCTCAACATTATAATAACAGAACTAAACCTGAAAAAGGTAAGTATAACTTCGGACTATAGGACTTCAGAACCTGTTCTTAGCTAAATTTGGTTTATTAGTAAGGGCCTAAAATATGACCTAAGCCACGAAATGCGTGTCCTGCTGCGAAGGCTATTGTGCTATATATTAGTACAGTTGTACATGTATGATCCAATAAGCTTGAATCTCACAATAAATAATGTCCACTGTTGGACATAGGCCTCAACGAATTACTTCTTTTCGGATTTTGTCCCTCAAATAAATTAAAAGCATAGGTAGCTCTTTCCGTAGCGCGCTGAGCGACTTGAACTTTGTGGACTAGCCTCGAATATCCGTGTCCTCGTTTCGGCACCGTAAGTCATAACCGACAGGACGCACTGATTGAAGACTTTTGTCTTCAGGCATTGCGGCATAGGCGATGAAAAGACTTGATGGAGTTTACCATATGCTGCCCAGCCTAGCTGTTAGCAATAATCCTTGGAGAAATTTACACTCTGCTCTCCGTGTTTAAAACTCCTAAAATCACATAAATATAAATAATAATATCTCGACCACCTCATAAACACAATTACTGAACATTAGAAATTTTACCTGTTGCAAAACCTAGCAACCCAATTCTCATAAAATCTAATAGAGATTGGAATGATCTCGTTCAAAACTACATTTAACAAACTAGCAATCACATAAAACTACTCCCAATAACATTTTATACTGAGAGAGAGTCGGTTCCCAAACCTTTCGATAAGAAGTGATACGGATATAAAAGGCTGCCGCGGGCGCTAACAATTATTTCGGTAGCAACTACCTCCTGTTATTAGAGAAACACTTAGATATCTATCTCATCAGATACACAAATGATAAATTACTCAACGCCAAGTATAGATCAGAATTTCTTTTATCATCCGTACGGGTATAATGATAGACTCCTCATTTTTTGATAATTGTCTCACTCTTAATCATTTTTTTGTGACGGTGGTTATTAATTTTTTTCATCTTGTCTCCTTATTGTGTGAGCGGAACTTTGGTGCGATTCAATTTCGTAGACGAAATGAGGTTGACAAGTTAAACTGTTCCGTGTTATTGATATTCATTTGTTGTAATGGAAATTAAATCACCTGATTGATCGATTCTTTATTTTTTTTTTAGTTTTTTATCAGTGGTGGCGTGCAGAGGTTTTGAAGCTTAAGTTAGTCAGAATATCTAATAACACAAGCTGTTTTGTTGAAAAATTAGCATTGACGTATTTCTATTTGGGTTTTTTTTTGTTTCTATAAACGCCACTGACAGCTATAGATAGGTTGAGAAGAGGAGAGTCGTTTTCACGAAGGATAAGATCCGAATTGAGGATTACAGTTCGGACTGGATATCGGTGAATGCTCGAAATGACTTTTTTTTCTTTAAGTTTTATCACTTTTTGAGCTAGATCTTACTTGCGTATCTCGTTGGTACTTAGGTAATAAAAAAATGATTATACTCATCTCATTTCATCTCACTCAGAAAAATAATAAATCTCTACCCAGCTACTGAAAGTTAAATAATCTCGATCTATTTAAGAGAAGCGTAAGATTGTTTTCTAAAAAATGATATGAAATGTGCACATTTCATACCCTGTAAATGAGTTCGAAAGTTAAACTTCCCGGCCTAGGCCAGTAAAGAATGTATGTATTTTCATTACATAATTATCATAAGTTAGCATTTGGAATCTTTCTTCCTGAATATCTTGTAACTTGTTATAATGTTCTTTGGCCTAAATACGAGTAGTTTAAATTTGGAACTCTACCGTAATACGCGTTCAGCACTCACAGCGCAAAAAAATAAATTAAAAGTATAAATATAACTAATTTAACTTTTAATATTCCTTAAGTAGGTTAGGTAGGTGGTAGTGTTTTTTTATTTACTTTCTTTTAATAACATAATATAATATATTTTAAAAAAGTCACTTGTTTCATTTTTTAGAAAAGCACTATACACACCCCGACCGGGAGAGCATTTCTGGTCTCGTATAATATAGCCGGCCTCGCGTAGCTCGGCCGTCTAACTAACACTCGACCAGAAAACGCGTACTTCCCGGTCTCGCGATGTAATGTACTATTACACTAAATGGTCCTTTTACAAGGTTTTGCATACACAGAGAACTTCGCGGAAAACTCGAGCTGTGTCAACCATGAAAACAGAGTAAATACTTTTTACGAGGTTACGAGCCAAGCAGCCAATATTTGCTATACAGTAAAGTATAATATTGCACGTTAAGTGCATGTCGTTAAAGCTTCTTTAATAAAATACTTGAGATTCAACGATTGCAGAATATCATCTGAATAAAGTTTTTTTTGTGAGCACGTTGGTCCAATAGAAGATAACATAATATTATAAATTACTATTTTTTTAAAACCTGTTAATATAGAATCCTTACTTCCATATCCTTACTAATATTTTAAATGCAAAAGTTTGTATGTATGGATGTTTGTTACTCTTTCACGCCAGAACGGCAGTACGGATCTGGATGAAATTTGGCACAGAGATAGACTATACTCTGGAATAACACAGGCAACTTTTTATCCCGGAAAATTGAAGAGATACCGCGGTAACGAAAAAACCTTAATCCACGCGGACGAAGTCGCGGGTATCAGCTAGTTTACTTATATAATAACTAGATGATGCCCGCGACTTCGTCCGCGTGGATTAAGTTTTTTAAATTCCCGCGGGAACACCTTAATTTTCTGGGATAAAAAGTAGCTTATGTCCTTCCCTGGGATACAAACTATCCTACTACCAAATTTCATCAAAATCGGTTAAACAGGTGGGCCGTGAAAGCGTAGTAGTCAGACAGATAGACAGACATACATTTATAATATTAGTATGGATATGGAAATGGACATGAATGTGAATGAATGAATGGATATGGACCTGCCTATCCTACTTTTTTTTAACTGGGTAGCGGAATGGTGGTAATTATAATACTGGTTGCATCCTACTTACTAAAAATTGTTTTGCATTTTATTAAGTAGTGTATTTGTTTGTGTTTTCATTGGTTTGGTCTTCAATTATGACACAAAGGTGGCTTTTACATGGATATCTCTATAAATACCTTATTGAACTCTAACTTTTTAAACTAAAGTGTCGTCCATCAATATATTACAATCCAATAAAGAATTCCCATGTCGATCAGTCGGACGGCTCAATCAGTATTACGCTAAATTATAAAGCAACGCTTAATGATCGTGTATATTGTAATTATGAAGTGCCGGTGTCCCACAACCGGTTGTTACGCGTATTAGATGTTAAGTGCAGGCCGCTGCTCTATATTGAGAGCGAAACTTTGTGATAGCTTATTATTTAGCTATAAATCCGTCTGTAACACGGAAAGGGTGTTTCATTGGCCAACGCACACATTATCCACGATAACACATTGATATCATATTGTCATCGTAAAAGTGGCATAGATAGAAACGCTATATTGGCGAAGATATTATCGACCAATGAAATATCTAAATAAAATATTATAGAAATATTATTTAATTAAATTATCGCGATAGTAATTAATTTCACGTGTCATATTATTATGTATGGCGGAAATGTATTATAAGCTATGTAAATAGTGCATAAGACACTAGCTTAGTGTATTATAATAATTATGAAATATTATGAAGTATAATTATGAAGTATATTGTTTGCTATACTATATTAAGTACTAACGTAACTTAAACCAAACTTATTTTATTTTATATTTTCTTTAGTTCACTAAAAATGTTATTTATATACTTACGTGCTTTTATATACTCGTATTTTACTAATAACTGCAATGTGAACTCGCTATCCTCGCATAAACGTCAAAGTTTTAGAGGATAGCCATCCTCTGTGTGTTGTATGTTTATCTTGAACAATAAATTCAAAAAATAATAATAATAATAATTTATTTGTGTATGTAAGTTTATTAATTTGCATTTATTTACGTAAGTTTATTATAAATCTTTTGGCCATATATGTATTTATTTTGTATGCGGGCGTGAGAGCTAAATTTTTACCGATAATAATAATAATACCAAAAAATATTTTTAGATGCAGTTTATTAGAAAACTAAACAATACTTTGTTATTTAAATATGTGCTTTGTGAGAAAAAAAAGATAAAGAACACCTAAATAGCGTAAACATTCGCATCAAATATTATAGCTTTCAGTACAACCCCGTCACAGTTTTAGTTCAGTTCAGTTAGTTATCGATATAGTAGTATAAACGCGCGTAACAGTTTTTACTGATTGCAAAGTACGGGCAAGAAACTGATAATCGAAGCATTTAACACCGTATACTTAGATGTAATTGAGGCACAATTGATGAAGCTTATATTTCTATAAAGAGAAACTGTAGCTTAGAAGTATAAAAATAGTCTAAGTAATAGTAATACCTTTTTCTTTACCAAATCTATGGAATATATTAAAATCTAAATTAAAAAGTAAACATTAAAAATATCATCCGAACCGCTGCAATGAGGCAATGTACCCAGAACGCTGCCTGTGTTTCCCCGCTGAATAGCCAAACTTATATGTTGGCCGAGGTAACTGCCAGCGCTCCGGTTACCTGTGCACTGTGAGACGAGAAGATAGATCCTCGAAAAGGATTTAGCGTCTTCACCCCTCGAGCCCAGGGTTTCAACACCAAAATGCACAAAAATGAAATTATTTTCTACATTTTCATACTTGCGCCCCTTACTAATTAAATTATTATTGTTTTTTATGACTAACAGTTTGAAAGTCGTTCCAATAAAACCTTCCAAATTCTTCACCAGCGAAATAATAATATATTTTGTCTTACACCTTTACGTTTTACTAATGAATTGATTGTTCGAAGTTATTTTCCGTGCAAGTAATGCTAGCGAGGAAAAGCTATATATCGCTAAAAAAATATATTATGTATTTTATGACTTCAATTTTGTATAAGTATATATTTCGATATTAATCTGTTAAAATAGGTATGGGGATGACTTTAAGAAATCGATCTATTAAGGATTCATAAAATGGAAGAATAGTGTGTAAAAGAAAATAGATTTTGTGTGTGATATTTGATTGTCATCCATTTTAGAACTATTTTCTTTTTAAAAATATATTATGTAAAATATATACTACTTATAATGTAATAAAAGGATCAGTTCCTTAAATATTCAATGTTGACAAGATACATTAAAATCTAAATTAAAAACTAAAAACTAAACATTAAAAAAATACAATCTATGCCGCTGCAATGAGGCAATGTGCCCAGAACGCTGGCTGCGTTTCCCCGCTGAATAACTAAAATTATATTGTTGGCCGATGTAACTGCCAGCCCTCCGGTCACCTGTGATATTTTAGATTAAAAATTAGACATTTTTATCGCTTATCCCGCTTTCCAACTTGCGTTAAAGTTGCTTAACCAGCGTTAGTGACAAGCGATAGTCATTGTGCAACAACACAATTTCAAACACGCGACTAGTATTTTAATAAACAATACAGTACCTATTACGATTAACTAAGAAAGGCGCATCTTCGACGCATACATGCAAAACCCTTTCTATAATATACGATCGGAGTGACCTCACGCACACAGCTGCGAATTCACCTGTACTGAACCAAAACCACTCGTGCCTACTGTCACAATTGTAAGGGCTTGTACACATGATCTATACTAATATTATAAATGCGAAAGTTTGGATGGATTTTTTTTAATCAATCACGCCAGAACGGCCGAACGGATCTGGATGAAATTTTAATTACTAGAATTATTTAGACTTTTTATTCCGGAAAATTAAAGAGTAACTGCGGGGACAAAAAACCTCGATCCACGCGGACGAAGTCGCAGGCACGAGCTATTGTTTAATAATTTCAATCTTTTAATAAACGTTAATATTGGCTTCTTATTCAAGAGGCCCTGGGCTTATATCCCAGGCACTTTTTTAAATTTTATTGGTTGACATGCCAATGAATTTGGTTGCAACAATATTATTAAAATAATACACTTTTCTTGTGTTTAAAAAAGAAAAGTATTTAAAAATATATATTTCAACTGTCTACCTATCACGGTTCATGAGATATCGCTCGCTGACTGACAGACGGACGGATGTACGGACGAACAGCGGAGGCTTGGTAATCCAGTTGATATTCTCTGGGTGCGAAACCCTAAAAAGAAACGCGAGGAAACCTGCTTAACTGAGTGTACTCCATAATGTTTTCAAAGGTGTGTGAAGTCTGCCAATAAGTACTTGGTCAGCGTGGTTGACTATAGCCTAAATCCTCATTCTGCTAGGAGATTCGTTCTCAGAAATTAGTAGAGATTATGGTGGGTATCCTCAATACTCAATTTATTTATTACATGTAGGGCATACACGTCTCTTATGTTACGTCATATTTTCACTTACCGGTACGGAAATTCTACTGAGAAGAGCCGACAAGAAACTCAGCAGTTGCTCTTTTTAAATGTTTTTTTTGTTAATTTCTATGAATTTATCGTTTTCTGTTCTAAAATGGATTTCCACATATTACTGTATCAAGCTTTACAGATAAACTCTGACATTCCACGCACACATGCACATTTGTTGCGTGTGTGCATACCATACCGTACTGTCACCTGCAACGACCTTCTATATCAATAGGGTGCCGCCACACGTGTTCGCATATTATTTTAATTCATAAGCATAATTATTTTATTATAATAACATAGATGTGTTAGCAGAAGATGATTCATTACAAAAAGTACCTACTGAAATGTGTACTATGTAGAGGAAAACTGTGAATCGATACACAACAAGACCAAAATAATAATTATTAATGATCCATTTCGTACACTGAAAGTATATAAATACAGTTAATAATACATAGATTAAGAAAATTTGAACATCGCTACCCGATAATCCGATTGTTTTCATGTGGCATGCATATGCCGAGTTTTAAAACCGAATATGTGTGAAAGCACTCTTATTGATATATTGGTCAATAAGCTCACACGCAATCGTCCATTATAAGGAAAACTAACCCTATTTTAATGATATCAAAATTCAAATTACATTGTACGACGATTTATAATACTATCTACACACACAAATTGAAGGTGTCGGGACTGTGCATGTGTGAACGAGACATCGCTTTTGAATGGGATGTACCCCTTGCTGGAGGCATTTCAAACTTTACATCAATGCTTTTAGGTTCATATTTGGTTGAAGTAGGAAGTAAGATAGGATAGCGCACGGCAAAATGTAGCTCTAAGTGTCGTGGGAAGGCAGGTCGATTCGGTTACGTTACTATTTTCAGTTCTAACGGAGCTTTTTTGACAAGGCACAGCACCTTTGAGATGGGATCGCTTTTTAGTTTACACTTTTAGTGGTTCATCGGCTTTAGTCATGGAATGTTTATAGATAGCGTACTTTGGAAGATTGCCATGCATCAATTGAATATACTTGTACTATTCTATTTCGATGTTGCCATGATAACTAATTTAATACCTACACTTAAAACGATTAGACGTATCAAAAGAGCTTTTTAAGCTTTAATTAACAATCAAGAAACTCTCAAATATTAATACAATTAGATTAATTGAGAAATTTTATCATTATGGTCAGTATGACGTCACGGGCATAACAAATTTTCAATCAGTTTTTTTGTAGCGCATGCGCAAATAAATTGTTAACCGATTTTAGTGAATAAGAAAAAATAAAAGCCGAGTGACTGCGAAAGTAATAATGAAGTTAATTAATATCTACATCTATACTAACATTATAAATGCGAAAGTTTGGATGCATGGATACATGGTTTGTTACTCAATCATGCCAGAACGGCTGGACGGATCTGAATGAAAATAATTTGGCTCAGAGATAGATTATAGTCTGGAATGTCATATCGACTTATTGTTATTCCGGAAAATTAAAGAGTTTCCGCGAGAAACAAAAAACCTCAATACACGCGGACGAAGTCGCGCGCATCAGCTATATTATTATAAAATCAATTTTTGCATAGACTAAATTGCAATAATATATCAGTAAGATACATTTCTATGCAGCATTAAAATATTATAATTAGTAGTGACTCGTTAATAGTATAATGGTAGGTTTTACGTATCGTGGCATTAAGTATACTCTGTAATAAGTGGTGCGTAATGAGTGTTCGCATTGTTCTGTTTCACTAAGATAATAATAATTGTTGTTGTGAGAAAATATACTATTTTTAATATTACGAAGGAAAGTAAATTGGTATTTTTATTATAAACTAGCTGATGCCCATGACTACGTCCACGTGGATTAAGGTTTTTGGTTCCCGTGGAACTCTTTAAATTTATGGGATTAGCCTATGTGTTATTCCAGACTATAATCTATCACTGTGCCAAATTTCATCCAGATCCATGGACCCGTTTGGGCGTGATTGAGTAATCGTCCATCCATACATCTACCCATCCACCCATCCATCCATCCAAACTTTCACATTTATAACATTATTATAGTTACCAAAATATTATCTTAGTAGGTAATATTATATAAAATTTTGGTAAAGATTAAATTGGACTACAATAATTATTTGTCCCACTGCCGGTGGAGAGTCGAGATGATGGGATGCCGGGGTGAGGAAGCGAAATTTTTTATAAATGATAAATGATGATTTATTTATTTCACATAGGACAACTTGTGTCACTTATGATACGTCAAGACTCTACCACCGGTTCGGAAAAATGATTAAGAGAGATCAGCCGTCGTTTAAGGGATGGACGTATGAACCAGAGCGTAAGCGACTTACGCTCTGGTTCATAACTGGTCCAAAGGTAATCCATCGCCATTCAGCGTGGTTGTCCATTTTTGAGGTTAAAAAATATTCACGACTTATACTGCACTTTTTCATCGAATCGGAACACACCCAAATCATTGTCATGCAAAAATTTATATAAATAATATTAATTAAATTCCTTGTAAACTACAAGTAGCCTCACTCGCGTTGATGTTTTCAATACGAGGCGCTAGTCTTCTGGAATCTACAATTACGGCGCGGCGTCGTAATATACCAAAAAAACAATAATTACAAGCTCGTTTTAAATTCCACACCGTTTAACAAAGTCGAAATTGATTTTAAAATACTTTAGTACCGTAATTGTATCATTTATGATGATGATGGTCCCATAATAATTATGATTATACTTTATAGTATTAATTAATTGCCGAGATGAAATGTTTTAGTGAAATGGAAACAGTATCTCAGCCTTTGATCTTTCCGCCGACTTTTACCCCATTACAGAATAACATTTAATTATTAATTTTTACATCATTAGTATGCAAATTGTGGTTAATCAATAGAACGTGGTTACGAGCGCGAATTTGGTATTTAATAAAATTTTGATTGAGTGATTACTAAAATAAAACCTCAGCTGTTTATGTTTGATATTAAATGAAGATATTTGAACGGATGAAATCATAATTATTGGTTGATTTGATTCTAGTTAAAATTGGGTTAATGCGAGTCGAATCAGCTTTATGTGATTCTATAAGATGGGAGATGATTTTTCTCCCATAACACTGAAATAAAAAGCTTTTTAAAAGCTCATCCGTGGGAAAAGATGTATAGGGTATAAATTAATAAAATTTAGATGTAAAAATGTATTTTAATTTATATTATATTGTATATTTATTCTTCGCTAAGACTTATAAAAAGCACTTACGAAAGTCAGATCGGTATAGTACAATACAACATTGATACAATGTCGCAACTTCATAATAAAAATGTCATAATTATTATATTAGAATAAAAAGAAAAAGGTACTCAAGTACATAATTTTCATGTCATAGAATAATTTTATTTAGTTATTTATTTAACCAAAAACATACAATCTACATGATGCACAGTTATCAAAAGTAATACAATAAAGTTTTATATATCAATACAAAGTTTTTCATTAATAAAGCACTTAATTAGTCTATACATCATTTAAAACAGAGCTTTTGTTACTGCTGTGCTAGGAAACCTGTATGACAGCAGTAACGACTTCCTCCAGGATCTCACTGAGTGACTCATAAGTGATAGAATAGCAATTTATTATTAATGTAAAACTAAGTTAAACTAGTGGTTCGCCCCGAACTAAGACCTCGCGGCGCCATCTATTGACATAAATGTGAAGTTCTGTTAAAAATACTGAAGCTCATTAAAAATTAAATAATTCCGTTTCCTTACAATATTTATCTAATTTTAGTATTTGTTGTTCAAGTACAGGATATAATTGAAATAATTGATCAAGTTTCAGGCTCATCCTTTCAGAAAATTTAGAGTTCTGAGGTCATCTTTGGACGTTAGAAAATCACCACTTTGAAAGCCCCCCATTTCGTCAATTTTGGGGGAAAAATTTAAAAAAAAATATTTTTGGACTCTATTCCTAATTATCTTTTAAATGATATACCGCAACCCTATGTAACTTTATAAAAAATATTTTACTTCGCATTCGCTTCTATGAGAGCCCCCCTGAAATAAAGATTTTTATTATTTTTTAAGCCATATTCGGCGGGAGGCCATTGGTTTACATATTATATTTAAAGCTGAAGTAATTGCGTTCAGTAATTCAGAAGTTATAATGCTCTGACAGACGGACGGACGGACGGACGGACGGACGGACGGACGGACGGACAAGTGCCAATTCACCCAAGTAGACTCAGAGACCTTCGCTTCGCTCGGTCAATTAAGTAGGTATACAAGCAGTGCGCGTTAGATAGTGTGTGCATCTATTCGTGTGTGCATATGTGGGGGGAGGGAAGGAGTGTGTGTGTTGGTCAGTATTTGTGAGTGAAAAAGTAGTGTTAGAGTGAAACTTGTGTTTATGGGTTGTCTCTTATCGATAGCAGTTAATGGGATTAAGATTAAATGAATAATTAATATAGTAACAATATAATTATGTGAATCGTCGTATTAATTATAGTTCTTTTATGAAAAGAAAATTATTAATATTTAGTTTCGGAATTTTATTATGACTTAACCGGTGAAACTGTTGAAATTATGAAAAAAAAGTGTTTTAAATAAAAATTTTTGTTAAGGTTTCAAAACAAGCATTATTAAACAAAAAAAAATCACAATACTTAAACCCTTTCTATATTCATAAAATGTGCGTCCATTATGAAATTTGATTTTGTTAATTTTTAATCGATGTTGTTATATTGGCGCTATTAATACGTCGAAAATTTCTCAAATTTTTATAATATTTATGAACTCAGAAAGGTTACAACACTGAATCGAATCGCTTGTTCTGATTTATTGTCGCAGTTAATCAACTCAATCTGTTTTTTCCTTAATGCAATTTAAATATGAGAGGCAACATGTTTGTTCATACGCTAAAATGTCACGTTGTGAGTTTTTATATTATGGGTGCGAAAATGTATGTTTTATGTAAATAGCACTGCGTGCGACATGCGACAACAAACAATCATTTATTCAAAAAATAAGAGGGCATTAGAATCGGTACATATGCCAAAATAAAGGTCGCAGGTTCGAATCTCGCTTGCCTTGATACGTAATACCTACTTTTTATCACCCCCTTACTACTATTTATAAATATGAAGGTGTGTCTGCCTATCTGTCTGACTGCTACGCATTGGCGGCTCAACAGCTTTTCTGTCTCAACCGATTCTGATAAAAGTTGTAAAAATAGATTGCATCCAGGGACTTATGTTACTTTTTATCTTAGAAGAATTTCCCGCGGCAATAAAAGAAACGGACGTCGTCTGTCGAGGGCAATAATCATTATCATCCGTCATCGTTAAATATTGTTATTTACTAATTTCTTATTTTAGGTTTACGAGAGCAATTGAGAAATTATGCTTGGGATCGTTTCTAAATATGAGACTAAACAGAACTATGGTCCCAGTGGCGTGCAGATCACAGAGGCATAAAAGCACCGCTTTGCTTAACCTATTATTTTGCATTGTGACCAGCCAGTAAACTTACCAAACCAAAATGCCTACCCTGGCTTCAAATCCTGCGCACGCCACTGTATGGTCCTGTAATTTATCTGACCAGGCGACAGCTTCGTTGGTATTGCATTTATTGTAGCTAATAAATATAAAGAATAAAATTAAAAATTAAACTAAAAATCATAAAAAGGAGACTGTTCAGATTTGTTTGGGGCGTGGGTCCGGCCCTTTTACAAGTAGAGAAACGAAAGAAAGAAAAATACTAGACCCGTTTTGATCGTTCAAATCTACGAATTCGTCGTAATTTCAGTGGTGAAATTATTTAATATTTCCACGATAAGCAACACTAAACATGAGTGGCTACCAATGGCAGATTAAATTTTTTTGACGTTTTCAAAAGAAAAACACGTATTTTACATACTGACACTGACTGTCAGAAATGACGTTTGATACATTTCGCGCCTACTGCCTTCTCTATGGCTGAAGGTTTATTTGTTTTCACGTTATTTACTTTATTATTCTAAATTATTATATTTTTAATACAATTTATGTATTTTCCTCTACTCTGCATGGTTAAGATAAGGTGGTGGGACTGTACTAGGTTATCCTCTTCAAGATTTATCTAGTTCTAGTATTAGGGTCATAATTCCTTGTGAATAAAAGTCGTAGAAGCAATCTCGTCTGCTTAGTCATCTGCCAGTCTATCCACTTTATATAATTAACATCGGTTGTCATTCCAGATTAAAAAGCGTAACAAAAACGGCCATCCTGTTCCGTACCTTACTGTTCTTTGACTGCCCTTATTTCCCGGTACACAACTGGTTTGTGGGCACATGTCCAATAGAAAAAATCAAATAGGAACAAGATGCTGTACTTAATGACAACCGACCACAGATTACGGGCTCTGAGCTAAGCGCTCATTAGTAGAGTAAACAATATATTGACACGCATTTACAAAATTGAACTTTATCTGTACATTTTTAGAGTTTAATTTAGATTGCCGGTGTAAAGCCCTACGGGTTATGGCTATATATACTCCTTGTTTGCACCTTCGGCCACTTAGCAGGCCGTTATGTTGTTTTGTGGAGATTCTCTGGCTATGCCATGCCGATGCGGGAGGCGATGGCCTAGTTAGAAAATGATAAATAAACCGAAATTTTTAGTTTGTAGTTTTTATTATGATATTATGTTTGGTTTGTTTGATCTGCCTTTCTAGCAACTTTTTTGTTGCTTTTGTTAGTATGTGTCAGGCAATTGTAAGCAGATAGTCTCGATTTCGGAAAATATTCTGGAAATCATATTATTTTTTCCTTTTTAAATAATGAGATACAGATGGGAATGACTCTACCATTGCTTGGATTAAAACTACAAAAGTATCCTTCCGAAGAAATGCAAAACATCTGTTAAAATGAATATAGTTTATAGGTTTTTAAATCGATTGGAATAAGTTCATGTTTTGACTAAGATATCTATTAGATATAATATATGGACGAAAACACACTTCGGTTTGGATCGGGAAAAAAGGCCCCGCGAAACCTTGTTACGTGCACTTTTAATTATAGAGTTGCACAGACCTGCAAGATACGACAAAACGTGTTTCTCTTAAAGAGTTCCCGCGGGAATCAAAAAATTCACAGATTTCGCAGTCCCCGCAAGAAACGGAGCATTGAAAATGAATAAAAAAAATTACGAAAAAAAAATCACAGATTTTCAAAATTCCAACTCGAATACACTTCTCGCCTGCATTCGCATCTTTTAACACCATTACCATGACGATCGGTCAATAATCATAGAAGCTACATCACTTTTTATATACGGAAATACCAGTTTTTCTACAAATCCAAATCTAAAGGGATCACCTACAAGGTCACAATTATTAACCAATTTTCAAATTTTTTCGTTATTTTGTAGCTAAACCTTAATAGACTAATACCCTAGGACTTTTTTTTTTTCATTTTTTCTTAAGTCGGTTTTTTTTTCGAAATATTTACAATTCAGTAAACAAACAAAAAACCCGACATTTTTAAATTTTTCAAAATCACAAAAAAAGTTACAAGCCGATTTTCAAAATTCAAACGTTCGCACATGTCTCGATAAATTCCTCAACTCTTGGTACTATTCCTATCTCGATCCTCCCAAAATCCTCGGAGCTATGGCCAAAAATACGTCTAAGGCGATTTGCATCTGATAACCATTTTCAATGGTAAAATCCTAATCCACGCGGACGAAATCGCGGGCATCATCTATACTTGCCACTTGAACAAATGCAATGACGCTAATGTGTCAAACTTGAAATTGTAGAATTCGATGTTTGAAAACTCTTGAAAACTTTGAAACCTAATAAATATCTTGCTCAAGCGTTTAAGACCATAATGTACGTTCTGTTCTATAGAATCTAATTTGAAAACTGTTAAACATTTTCATACCGCGACCGTACACTATCCCTAAATAGATACTAACTCATAATATTAATTTTTCATAGAACTATAAATCCATTGAACTGTAACAAAGCGAGATTTATGCGTGGGTTAAATACTTGAACACTGATAACCGCTACAGTAAGGTGAAAAAGGTTAGGATTGATCGTAAATATCGGGTTAATCTTCTCCTTCGCCCGAAAGATAGCGGCCTATGAAAAATTGTTATGGATAGTAGAAATACCGTATCATTTGTTACGGTATTACAACACGATTACTCTAACGCGTTTTTCACTTTTCTGTTCTATGGAACCATTTGTTATTTGGATGCCTTAGTGGTTTTATCGTATTTTTATTTTAGATTAGTTAACACGTCCGGCTTCGCACGGGTAGACTTGCCTTATTTATGATACTACAGCTTTTATTAATGTAATATTTATGGTCAAGGAACAAGAAGCTTAATTCGCTATACTACGCCAAAGCACCTGTAACTTGCACGTGTAGCTTGTTATATTAACCTACATTTTCGGCCGTGGCTAGATACCACCCTACCGGCAGTATTCTAGGCATCACTACTTCCAGTAAGTCTAATTACAGCCAAGCGCTAGAATATAAATTAAAAAAAAAAAAATTGCCAGTCATAGGGACTGCCGATAGAAGTGAAAACGAATACTCATTAATTTTTTTTTAATTTTTTTTTAAATTAAAATTATTAAAATGTAAGCCTTATTCATATGGCATTAAAGTTTTATTTCGAATGTAGTATATTTATATTTAAGACCTTTTATCTCCGTTTAACCACGTGAGCATGTCGGTGTTCGCGAGCATGTCGGTCATGCGAATCTATATTTTTACCCCCTATCGAAAAGTGCTCAACGCGCCTAAAGAAGTTTTCACTTCAAGAAAATGTAACATCCATTTTGTTACTATTATTATTAGACATTATTTTATACTCGGTTTTTTGCTTTTGATTCGACATTCTAATAGACAATAATTATAAATATATAATCGGTAATAATTATGACATTTGATGATGTAGACGTAGTTACTTGACATACTTGGAGATTATAACACATTTAGTCTATCTACACATTTTGACGTAATGGTCTAGCTAGGCAATGGGGCGGTTCGTTGTTAGGAGACCCCCGTATTAAATCCTCAGTCGTTGAAACTTGGCAGGGCGGTAGTGAGGTATGAATAAATAGTTATAAAAAAACATCCAACAAAAAATCCATGCGGAAGTTAGGTTTTTATACCTGAAACTTAAAATTTATGACAATATTTTCTCTATTTCTTTTTTATTTATTAGTAGGAAGTATAATTAGACTCAAAAACAAAATATCAAACGAAATAATCATGCAGAACATCGATATTAAACCGATTTTATTAACAAACCTAAACCGCGTTTACGCGATAATGTACTCGTACCTTCCTGCTTTAACAATTGGGTATAGCATGAAAAGCCTTACTTCCTTCCTGATTTGTTGGTGGATATTTATAATATACGTATAACTCATTATACTTTATCATACGGTAAAGTTTCGTCGCCTGAGGAATTATTGTTGGGGTCAACTAGCTTTATTGCCTATAGGCGTCACTGTGATTTCCTTCAAACTATCACTTCTGAAAGTGGGACCTATTTCTTTGAAACAATCGCAGTTGGCTCAGTTTATAGTTAAGTAAATTTGTACTATTGTAGGACATTACATCATCACATATTTGTACACCACACTGTGGTAGAATATTAGGATACTCTATTTTTAAGAACATCTTTGTGCTACCGTATTCCACAAATAAATAATTTGACTTGAATTGAATTATATAGTTCAATCTAAATTCTCATTCATACTAACAATAAACAGTCATTTAAAACCGAGCAATAGTTAAAGCAATTCAAAATTAAATTACTTGTATTCAAATCACTAAAAAGGTACTTAAAACGGTCCGAGCCAGCATAAATCAAATGATCTCATTGAAACGCAGCCAATAAAACACTGATACCGTCACTTCTTCTCAATCTATTGTGCGTGTCAACAATAATTTACTTCCCTAGAAATATATTAGCTTTTAGAATGACAAATTTAAAGTGATCGCACATTTGAGAGCACTAAACGCGCCACTTATATTTGATTCAATCCCATTAAAAACCTATGTTAGAGGGATTTTGAAATGCGGCGATGTACTTAAATTACTCCATTGAGCTGATTGACTCTAGTCTATAGCTGGATGGGCTTCAAATATCCGAATTTTAGCGCACGTTGATGCAATTAAAAATATTAATATAATTCGAACATAAGTCTTCATCGAATCGTATGCAAAAGGATCTGTGAGCCCACCTCATTATTATCTAAGAGAAAATCACTACCATTATCACTGGTTATTACTCTCAGAAATAAAAAAAATGATAAAGTGTGAGAGAGACTCTAATTGACAATAATAAATTAAACTGTGTATACCTACCTAATTTAGGCTATAATTGAAAAGATAATCGAAAGTTCTACTTACCTATAGATCACGCACGAGTTGAATGCAGATTAAATGTATCTGTCATCAAACATTTATTCTGCATTCAACTCGCGCGCAAACTGTACTTACTTATTGCTGATAGTTTTTATGAGGAGGATAAATCGGTCGATTTACAAGGGATATTTATTTGTATGTTGACAGTTTGATTCATTTTCCAAACTGCATTTACCGCTAGGCACTTATTCGCTTGCGTGCGAACAATTAATGTGCAATCACCATTAGAAATATTACCTGTAGGCCGACAATTTTAATAGCTACTTTTAATACATCTTATGTCAAAGTCGTAGAGGCTAAAATTGATTGTTCTTTAGGTCAAAGGTAACTATGTTTGTCTGGTACTTGGCGTGGGTTATTAAAATACAATGCTGGTTGCAAATAAGCGAATGTGTGACGTCGGTGAGTTGAAAGCGTTAGAACGGCGTTCCTAAGTTCAAGTTACTTCAGGGCTGTAAAACTCTCGTAGCTTTAGTGTGAAGATACCGTAATTGATTATCACCGTCATATTTTATAAGTTTTGGAAGTCAATGTGTACAGTGTACCTAAATTGAATGAATAAATATTGATTGATTGATTGATATCTTTTTTAATAATTTCGTCATAATTTCCACGTTATTTTTAACGATAAGCTAATACAGATAGAGGTAGAAAGAAAGTTGACCAGTAGAAGTAACACCAGATGCCGAATTAAATATACTAATAGGTAATAAGCCGATGTTCTAATAAAATTAGATGTATCAAGAATCGCTGCCTCATTAATACAAATTGGCTGATATTATTGCAAAATAGTGGCAGAAAAAAATAGATTAACCGAACAGGCCGGAAACGATAGTGCGTAAAACGGTAATAAGTGCCCGCGGGCGGTAATTTTATCACTATATAATACAGTTATTATCCAATGATTTCTAATTGGTACTAATACTAATCTGTCTTTAATGTATTCGGTATAAATCTACGTTCAAAAGAGAAAAGCTCAATAATATCTACTTAAATACGACAAGAGTATGTCTTATACATAATATTGCCTATTATTTTATTAAATTTGCAATGTTGTAGCTTGCTATGGACATAATATTATATTCCAAAACTAGCTGATGTCCGTTTTCTTAATTTTCCGGGATAAGGAGCCTCGTCACTCTCCAAGTCCTCGGATATACACGTGCAAAAAATCACGATGCTCCATTGTTTGCGGCGTGATTGAAGGGCAAACCAACAAACAAACACACTTTCGCATTTTTAATATTAGTACATAATATGATTATAATCAGTACATAAGGGGTGTTTAATGAGGTTTTATCAAAGTTCTTCTATTAGATGGTGTAATTTTGAAACAATCTGGCCAAAAATTGTCAAAAGAAAAAAATATTGACATGTAAATTTTTTTTGGTGAGTTTTACTCTCATTGTAAAGTAAGAGATTGTCTCTTACGATTTTCCATTGACAATATAGATTGGCAAAAGTTATATGTGACAACCCTGAAAGCACGCGTTCCTATTGAACGCAATTTGTAAGCAACGCTCGCGATCAACTGGAAGCGAGTCGACTTGATTTGAGACAATATTAGTATCGAGTGCGCTTACCTTACCGCAAAAAGGTTAAAAAATTAATGGTAATACTACTCTACGATACTACTCATCATAAAAATATTAATGTTTTTTTAAATCTAGATACAAGCTAGCACTAGGGGGGTTACTATTTTTTATTTTTTTTTATTTTGTTTATTAGTCTGTAATCAACAGCGTTTTTACATTTTAATTTACAGTTATTTCTTAAAAAACTAAAATAAGGCCAAAAAGATTACATAATTATTATACAATTATTAAAATAAATAGGTACCATAAAGCTTAAAGTTAAAAGTTAAAAAATTAAAAAAGTGCAAGTGCGCGCGGGTATGTGTGTGTGTGTGTATGTGTGTGTGTGTGTATGTGGGTGTGAGTGTGTGTGTGTGCGGGTGTGTATGTGTGTTATGAGGGATGTGCTTGTGTAATAAATGTAAATACTACTATTTCCGATGTAGTTTAATGAGTGCATTTTTCAATTGAGTTTTAGATAGACGGAAAAGGTCAAGATCGGAGTAAACTTTATTGTAGGTTCGCGATAAGCGTATAATTACAGAGTTTTGGGCGTAGTTTGTGTTTGATTTTGGCACAGTAGCTTGGGTTTTCGGGGCCTAAAAGGGGAAGCGTTTAATGAGAAAGCTGACAGCAGGCCAGGACAGTCAATTTGGCCAGTCAAAATAGCTTGTAACAGCAGCATGTCACTTTGGTTTCTTCTTAGTTCCAGTGAGTCTATTTTATAATGAGTACAGACTTCTTTGTAACTGTTAAATGTTTTGAATTCTTTAAAAGCCAGGTACCTCAGAAATTGCTTTTGTATTGACTCGAGTCTTTGAGTATGTATAACGTAATAAGGTGACCATATGTTACATGAATATTCAAGAAGACTACGAACATAAGCAAAATATAGAGTTTTTATGCATTCAATATTATTGAAAGTACGAGTGACTCGCTTAATGAAGCCGAGTTGTTTGTAGGCTTTGTCCACCACGGCTTCGACATGCTCATTCATTGATAGTTTAGCGTCGATTTTAATACCCAGGTCTTTCACGGTTGCGACTTTTGCAATGTTAACACCATTGATTTTATAGTCAAAAGCAATTGAATTAGTTTTACGAGATAGTGTTATGTGGTGGCATTTTTTAACATTGACAATAATTCTATTCCGGACATAGTATTCAGCCAGGGCATTTAAGTCTTCTTGTAGGAGAAGACAATCATCAAGAGAACGTATTTTAAGGAAGATTTTCTTATCGTCAGCGTACATAAGATGTTGTGCGTGGCTAAAGCAGCTATCAATATCGAATAGATATGCATTATATAAAAGGGGACCGAGAATAGATCCCTGGGGTACCCCTGACGGTATAGTTATAAAATCGCTTCTAGCACTGCCCGTTACTACTGCCTGCATACGGTTTTTAATATATGAGGTCAGCCATCGGAGTAAGTTGCCATTAATTCCTAAGATGCTTAGCTTATGAAGCAGGATCACGTGATCCACACGATCGAAAGCTTTTTCGAAATCAGTGTAGATCACGTCCACCTGGCACCTCTCATCCATGCCCCGCAAAACGTAGTCCGTGAAGACCGCTAAGTTTGTGACCGTGGAACGATTTTTCATAAAGCCGTGCTGCTCGTTGGGGATAGATCTAGAAATAATTGGGGATATGTGTGAGTAAACAACGGATTCGAACAACTTGCTCATCACGTTAAGGATAGAGATAGGTCGATAGTTCTCTATTTGGGTTCGTGATCCACTTTTATGAATGGGTACTATTAAAGCTTCTTTCCAGATATCTGGGAAACTGCAATAGACGTTTATGGAAAGGTTAAAAATGATCGATAGCGGTTTAGCCAGATTTGAAGCACACTTTCTATCACTATCATCGCTTAAAGCAGTATAACTTCAAAATGACAGTTTTATGACACGTAGGTGCCTTGACTTCCCTAAAATAAGGATTATAATTCAAAAACACGAAACTTGGACATAGTAAGTAATAATGTTGTCCAAAGTGGAGATTCGTTAGCGAAGTTTTGTTTTCTGAATAAGAGGGAAGGGTCAGGACACCTGCATATCTGGGATATTCGTATATCTACGTAACTGTATTCGTTATGGCGACAGTATACCTATACTGGAGAAACATAGTCTTCTATTTCCCTCGTCCCTAAGATGAAAGAAAGCCTCCTACTTTTACCATACCTCAGATAATTTATAAAATAACAGGTCCCAAATTAACCAAGCCAAAAATATAATTGGAAACTTTCATAACGTAAGGCAGTACTTCTTTGCACCATAAAATCACCAATACTACCAGAACCTAGTATCTTTAACTACTGTTATATTAAGTAACACGTAACACGTTAATGCGAAAACGAAAGTATAACATTAATTTTGTAACGGCCGATTTAGTACAGATTGCAGATTTATGGGGGCTCATTACTCACACTTAGGCTGAATAATTTGTATGTTTGTTGCGACAGTAACACAGCGCAAGTATATATTCATACAGTCTGTCGACACCCATACAAATGACAGATCCAGCTACTATGACATTTGCAGCACCTAGCGGTATCGGTACTCTACGGCCTCTACAAATAAATTAGAGTGGTGAGATTTTTGTACTGAACTTTTTTCCACTTTCTCCGTCACGTCTCTGTCAATCTGCAGCGTTGCTCTGTTAAGTGCCTCCTTCGAACGACTGGTAAGAAAGAACGCATTTCCTTACTTAGACTGTGACAGTGCTATGTGAGTTTTCTACAATATTGATTATTCGCTAATTAAGCGTGCGTTATTAATGCTCGTATAATGATGCCCATTGCCCAAGGTTTTGATTTTATGATAGAAAAAGCTCACGATCACTATCAGCGCAGAGTTCAGAACCAACTCCTCAAGGATCCTTTATCGTTCTGGAACTATACCAAATCAAAAAGAGGTAGTAGGGCTCCGCGGAAAATTTTAAAAAACGGGGTTCTGTTGACTGCAGAGCAGTGTGCGGTTGAGTTCGCTCAGTTTTTCCAGTCCGTCTATAGCTCAGAGCGAGCCGAATTGAATGTTAGCGCGGCCATAGCAGCAGCGGGTGGAGAGAACGGAGCGGCGCGGGTCCATATCGATCGATTGACCTTGGACGAGGTAAGGCAGGCACTTAAACAACTTAAACCAAAAAAGTCAGCGGGACCAGATTGCATCCCACCTTACCTATTTAGAGACTGTCGATTGGTGCTGGCGGAACCGTTGCTTCACATATATAATCTGTGTTTGAAGAAAGCTGTGTTTCCTGAGACGTGGAAATTAACCCGAGTCGTACCGGTACCAAAAGGTGGATCGGGAACACAGTTGGAGGGGTACAGGCCTGTAGCGGTGCTTTCCACACCCGCAAAAGTATTAGAGTCGGCTATCCATAAAATAATCTACAACCAGGTTAGCGCGCAACTTTCGGACGCTCAGCATGGATTCCGGCCAGCGAGGAGTACTACGAGCAACCTTATCGCTTACATGGCTCATATTGTTCCAGCAGTTGACAGTGGGGGGCAGGCTGATGCAGCATACTTTGACTTTCGGAAGGCATTCGATCTAGTAGACAACGATGTCTTGCTTAAAAAGTTAGCAGCGGTTGGGTTCACTCCCCATTTACTGAATTTTTTTGCTAGTTACTTGAGAGATAGGCAACAATACGTAGACTATAGGGGTCATAGGTCAGAAACATATTTTACTAGATCCGGTGTGAGTCAGGGTAGCAACCTGGGTCCCTTACAGTTTATTTTAATGATAAACGACCTACCTCAGGTAATCAAGGATGCCAAGTGTTTGCTGTTCGCGGATGATCTCAAGCTCTCTCTGACTGTAGATGGCGAGAGTGACTGTGGGAGGCTGCAGCGGGACATTGATCGAGCAGTCAAATGGAGCAAGGACAACCGTTTACAATTTAACACCTCAAAATGTGCAGTTATCACCTTTTCTAAGGCACAATCCCCCATCCGTTATGATTATAATATCGATGGGGTACCAATGGTGAGAGTTTCAGAGGTGAGGGACTTGGGGGTTGGTTTGAACACAGAACTTACGTTTCGTAACCACATTGTAAAATGCTGTAAGAAAGCTTACAAAAATCTAGGCTTCTTACTTCGTACCGTTAGGAGCTTCAGTAACATAAAGGCGGTGATAGCCTTATACAATGCTTTGGTCAGGAGCCACTTAGAAAGTAACTCAGTCATCTGGGCTCCACATGAGGCTAAATATAGCCTTATGTTAGAGCGGGTACAAAATAAATTTGTTAGGTACCTATATATGAAGCTATATGGGGTATACCCATACTACCCGTTAATGTACCCAACATTATTTGTTTTGGGTATGGTCGGGTATAATGAACTAGGGGTTAGGAGGGAATTAGCACTTATATTGTACATTTTTAAAATATTACGGGGGAAGTCATATAATGCGGACGTTTTAGGACAGCTGAGTTTCCGTGTCCCGGACCGGTACGTGTGGCGCAGGCGCAGGCCACCGCTGCTGGCGGTGCCGCGAGGACGCACCAACTTGCTCTGCAAGGCGCCGCTGACGCGCGCGATTCGCACCCTTAACGTCATAGCTGAGAGAACGGATCTGTTTTGCTGTACTCTGGGTGAACTCACAAGAATTGCTCTGTGGGCTTTATGTTATCATAATAATAATAATATTTAATTAGTTTATATTTAATTACCTGGTTTATATTTAATTACTTAGTTTATATTTGGTTAGTTTATAATATAGGATTATTTAGGTGTACTACACTAGTGTATTAGGGAAACCTGTAATGCTAGTTGTAAGTTGAGAAAAATAAAAATAAATAAATAAATAAATAAATATTTCACCATAATAAATAGGCCCGAAAAAATCTATACTAATATTATAAATGCGAAAGTTTGGATGGATGTATGTTACGCAATCACGCCAGAACGGCTGAACGGATCTGGATGAAATTTGGCACAGAGACAGATTATAGTCTAGTCATAGGCTACTTATTATCCCCGAAAATTGAAGAGATCCCGCGGGTACCAAAAATTTTCAATCCACGCGGACGAAGTCGCGAGTATCAGCTAGTATTTTCATGATTTTATTTGTGTTGCTTAGATGAAATAATATAAAGAAGGCTGTAAAAAGATAAACCTGATGGCCACATAAAGTAACTTCATAATCAGCTAGGTCTAGAAATTTTAGACTGTGCATGCAGGTTTTCTATTGTAACGTACACTTCTATAGTAATCAGTAATTTAAAAAAAATGAATTAAGCTGAAGTGCGTGAACGGAGTGTCTCTCATGAGGATAAGTAAGTATGTACAGTATATTTTTAGAAAATATTAATATCTTGCTGTTTTTGTCTATACTGAAAATTTTAGACATAGTTTAAAGCTGGACGTTTGCAGAACGAAAGCATAACCTATTTGAAAATATAGTTTTGGCAGACCCGATTTTAAACAAATCAAAATGTCAAGTCAATAAATAATTAGTAGTTATGTAATTAATGTGTGACAGATAGACTGACGGATATAGTCGCATCACAAGGGTTCTTTTTATCCAGTTTTTGATACGGAGCTCTAAAAATAAGTCCAGTTTCATTAAAAAATGCTCTAAAACCGGAAGTAAAGCCTCAATAGAATGACTAATTATAGTCCTACCGAAGTTCTAATACCATTCAAAAAAATTATGAAAATTTCGATCTCTCGTCATAATAATCATAATCTGGAACATCCAGAAAACTTAAAACCATTTCAAAGAGTCACAACATTCAAAAATGGATCCCAATTATCGTCTTCTAAATAGCTTTTAATACCATTTATCAAAAAAACGACATACCGAATATCTAAACTTTACCGAATCGGTAAAACTCTTGTACGGGTGGTCCCATTATGTGGGAACATTGGCTTACTTGTCTATACCTCGTTTACATATTCAACCACCATAAATTGTCATTACAACAATCATTCGGTACATTGAATCGATAACTCCAATCGATTCTGTATCGGTTCACCGCTGGGCGCCGTAAAGGTATGCGTCCACTCTATTTATGAGGGGGTACATCTAAACGATCAAACCATGGTTGCTGTGGTTAACTCCTAAGAATATTCGATAAAATCTATACTAATATTATAAATGCGAAAGTTACGATAGAACTGATGAATGTTTATTACAAAATCATACCAGAACGGCTGAACGGATCTGGATGATATTTGGCATAGGGAAAGATTATAGTCTGGAATAACACATAGGCTACTATTTATCCCGAAAAATTAAACAGTTCCCGCGAGAATAAAAAAAAACTTTAATTCAGGCTGACGAAAGACCACGCGGACATCATTTAGTAAGACATATTTTTTTGTACAAAAATAATTTACAATCCTACACACACTGGATTTTTTGTACAAAACAAATTTAGTATGTGTAGGATTTTAAAGAAAACGTGAACTTCAATTTTATATGTACATCAAAAATACATGGAAAATTCTAAAGTGTTGCCTTTAACGTATTTTATACGCATCTTTACTGGACTTTATCGGTTTATTATCGTAAATAAAGTTTGAAACGATTTTTTATCTAATGCCGACCATTTTAAATGAGCACTTTTACATATTTTATGGTTAGTACCAATATCGATAGTTTATTTATCTCTTACCCGCTTCGCATCTGAATTGGTATGGTTTGAGAAAAATTTGTATTTAACAATATATACATATAATATCTGGTAAGGTATTTCTTTGTTTTATTTACAATTTTTTTACACTTATGATCTTATGCTTATTTTAGACTGCAAACAAACTGGTGCATCAGTTAGGCGATATTTAATTTTATTAAACACTAGCTGATGCCCGCGATTTCGTCCGCGTGGATTGAGGTTTTTTGGTTCCCGAAGGAACACTTTAATTTTCCGGGATAAGAAGTAGCCTATGTGCTATTCCAGACTATAATCTATCTCTGTGCCAAATTTCATCCAGATCCGTTCAGCCGTTGTGGCGTGATTGAGTAACAAACATCCATCCATACATCTAAACTTTGGCATTTATACATAAGAAAAGTATAGCTCCAAATAAAACAACAGATGTTTATATTTCAGTCATCACGTGAACACCATCAGTATTCTCCACCTGTCACAGGCACCTAACGCCCGTTTACACCCGACTACAATTTAACACGCCACGTGCGTTCCGTACACATTGACGATTCACGTTGCAAATGCGACTTAACGCCGGGATTTAAGCGGCCACAAACTTTATTCAACAAAAAAATTGGGATTTCCAAACCTTTTACAAGGCCGGTCGCATTTTTCAATGTTGTCATATTATCGATTCACGCTGCGAATACGCTTTAACGCCTGGAGTTATGGGCCCGAATTTTTTTACAACAATAGCTCGGTATTTAAGCTCTCATAAAGAGTCGAATATTCAATTCAATATTTATTTATTCAGTCGATGATGCCCGAGACTTCGTCCGCGTGGACTAAGTTTTTTCAATTCCTTCAGGAACTCCTTAATTTGCCGGGAAAAAAAGTAGCCTATGTTCTTCCCCGGGATACAACCTATCTCTGTACCAAATTTTCGGGAAAGTTTAGCAGATAGACACATAGACCGACGGACAGAAACACTTTCGCATTTATAATATTAGTAAGGATGTACCAAATACCTCATCATTGTCAAATTAATCCACCACTACAGCCTATCAACGTCCCACTGCTGGGCACAGGCCTCCACTCTCATAGAAGAGAGGGAATTAGAGCTTACACCCACCACGCTGCTCCAATGCGGGTTGGTGGGTCAAATTAATGGTATAGGTTTTTCTCTAATCTCTATCAAGAACAAGTCAAATAATGATTTACTTATTTAAATAACTTTAGTGAAAATAATGCATTTTTTCGTTAAATTATCATTGCTTCCAAACAGCTGGACATTCTTTTTAAATTAATTACTAACAAGAAAGAATCAGTAGTTGGTAATTTTACATTTCTAAAATGTTATAATATTTTTCCTAACAAAGTCTGTTCAAGTTCAAGTTCTTTTTTCAACTTATTGTAATGGTAATTTACAGATTTGACGACCTCCGTGGCGCAGTGTGTAGCGCTGTTGCCTTAACGTGCGGAGGTCCTGGGTTCGATCCCCGGCAGGGTCAATTTGGGAATTTATAATTTCTGAATTTTCCCTGGTGTGGCCTGGTGGGAGGCTTCGGCCGTGGCTAGTTACCACCCTACCGGCAAAGACGTGCCGCCAAGCGATTTAGCGTTCCGGTACGATGCCGTGCAGAAACCGAAGGGGTATGGGTTTAATATAACTGCCATGCCCCTTACAGGTTAGCCCGCTACCATCTTAGACTGCATCATCACTTACCATCAGGTGAGATCGTAGTCAAGGGCTGGCTTGTAGTGGATAAAAAAAAAAATAAATTTTCTTATTTTAGGAACGTGGTCTTAACGCCGGGATTCAAACAGGCATTTTATCCCAACCCAAAAGAACTTATCTCACATTATATCACCAAAGGATTATAATTCTTATTCTGTCTATTTGAGGTTTAATTTTATTTGATGAATTTGAAGCAATGATCAGACTCAGCGATGACTACGGAGCGCGCAATAAAAATCAATAAATCCTCACTTACTATTCTATATGCGATGTTGTTATGTAAGCCTAAGTAGATTAATGGGTCAATGTACTTGCTATTCGGTCGGTTTTTTATTGGTTCGAATGTAATTTAATCTGATTTGCATTTCATTCACGATTCAAATGCACTTGATGGCCCGTACGCAACAATGTATGTAGTGGGCGCAGGGTTTTATAGAGATTACATTTTATGACGTGCGTAACGACTAGCATTACAATTTTAAATCATTGCCATTTACACGAGAACACGAGCTTTAAGTGTAACTTTTTTCAACCCTTTAAACAAAATTAAACATGACCACTCTTTAGCTATAAAATTTTATACAGAAAGAAAGAAAGAAAAGACAGAAAGAAAATCTATTTATTCTCACCATTGTTATTATAGACCATTAATGTCCCACTGCTGGGCACAGGTCTCCTCGCTGCTCCAATGCGGGTTGACGGGCTGCTTTAACGCTTTAACGCCCTATTATCATGTCAGTGATAGTAATCTGGACCGACGGTTTAAAGTGCTCTCTGTGGCACGGGGATGACTCACCGCCAACTTCGAACTCCAGGCTGGCACTGAGAAATTCTTATGCTTTTTATGCCCGACCGGAAATCGAACCCAGGACCTCGAGATCCGCAGTCAACCATGCTAACCACCTAGACCTCAGAGGCAGAAAGAAGAGCTTTTTTAAGGCTCTGGATAACCAAACAAAGTTAAATAAGCTAATAATGAAAGAAATGGAAGTTTAATTTCGCTATAATCTGCCACAATAGGTAAATCTATGTGGTACAGTGTGTATCTTGCGATATTTACCATACCTACCAGACAAATGGTGTAAATTATTCACAAGGCACGTTTCACTTTTCTTTTCTTTTCTTTTTTCCCACTCCAATACCGGAGCATCTTAAGAGCTATTGATTCTACAATGCACGATTGCTTATACTTACTGAGGCAAATATATTTTTAGATGTAGATTTAAATTAGATTAAGTTCTGAAAAATATATATTACGATGCATTGAAGACTACAGAACATCAGAGCTACTACCTTCAACTAAGTAGCCAAGCGCGGGGCTTTTGCCATTGTAATAATGATGTCATGATAGTATCAATATCAATGTTACCACCAGCATTGATAGTCATATAACGTAGCTTTTGGCATAAGCTTGATAACTCTTAGGGGCTGCGCACACTAACGACGTTCATACAGGCCTAAAGTTAAAATGTCATATCGGAAGGCGAATGATGGATGAGCACGGAAGTAGACTGCAGAGCAAAAGTTAAACACTGCTGCTTCTTCGCTGCAAAAGAGAAGTAAAAGTGACGTTTTGCTCACATTCTTCTGACATAGAACATATGTACTTTTTTTCCTATGCCGATCCATCGTGGGATATAATGGTCTATATCCAGCTCCCCACAGGATAGTATAATAACTTACACTATTGTATTTTATTTAACTTACATACTTACTTATGTATTGTAATAGATTGTTTAAAAAAACAAAAAAGAACAACTGCTGAGTTTCTTGTCGGCTCTTCTTGGCAGAAACTGTTTTCCGAACCGGTGGTAGAGTCAAAACATGACGTAGCATAAGAGACACCTGTATGTCCTAAAATTCCTACATGTTCGTAATAAATTGAATTGAATTTAATTGTATATTGATCCTGGGAATAGATGAGATCTTGAGACCCCTCACCGGCGCCGCTGGTTTATAATAGGTATGTGGGTATTAGGTATGGTGGGGCCAGCAAATTTCATAGGCTTTAGACTGTTAGGGTGCAAAAATACACTTTCCAGCGAATAAAAAGAACTCGAGTTAGCTTAACCTTGTTCTTGTGCGCAGTAGTGGGTAGCTGATAAGTTGTGATGATGATTTTAATGCCGGATTCAAATAGTACATTACTGCCCAGGCCGGAAATAAAACAATTCATGGCTGAGTAATATTTTAAAGACGAGGCGATGCCGAAGACTTCCGAATTGATTTTAAAAGGACGAGGTTATAGCCGAGGCCAGAATTAGCAGAAAAAAGAGGCAGTGAATTGCTATCTCGAAAGAGACTTGTATAGTGCTTTTCTCTTATTTGCGAGGAAGGAGCTTACATTGCCGATAGATGGCGTTGACCTATCTAAAATCACGCTAAAATCTTATACTGTAGGTGGCAATGATAATATGATTTCCTATTTGAATGTCGGAGGCCAGGAGCCATACTGCCAATACTTAACCAATATTACTCAATCTGACAGTTTAATGTCACGTATCTTGACGTTCCTTAAATAAGGATTATAATTGTAAAACATAAAAGTCAACAATAATGAAACAATATGGCTTTAACCGTTAGCAATATAGCCCCTGAAAAGAGCCAATGTACGCATTGTTTTTAACCCCCGACGCAAAAAGAGACGGATGTTATAAGTTTAGCGTGTCTGTTTGTGTATCTGTCTGTGGTATCGTAGCGCCCAAACGGATCAACCGATTTTCGTTTAGTTTTTTTGTGTCATAGATAATTTTATCCCGAGTGTTCTTGGCCATGTTTCATGAAAATCTGTTCATCCGTCTAAAGGTCATCAGCTTTTTTCTTAATCTGTTACTTCCATATTATGTCGGGGGTTGTTTTAAATTTGTAATTTATACCTACATGTAATTGAGTAATGAAGCAATTTGCGAGCGCGTAGTAGTTAAACTTTTTATTGTGATCACCGATCGGTGTCTTTATTAAATGGTCTTGAATGTGCACGCTCTAAGGTTAACACTTACATAATAAGTATCCAATGGCGTTGGTGTAAAAACAATAGAATGTGTGATCGACATTGAAATCGATTCATTTGGTTGTGCAAAAACGCCGCATACATGCCCGCCCCGCGATATTCACTATCTGTGAGTGGAATTATAAAGCCGGTATTAAAGAGCCTTCAATTCAGCAGTGTAGTATTTATAAATATATAAAAAGAGAGGTGACTGACTGACATGGTATAACAACACAGGGTATATCAAACAACTGGTCCGAACGGACTGAAATTTGGTATATAGATATCTAGCTATTATGACGTAGTCTACATCCGCTAAGAAAGGATTTTTGAAAATTCAACCCCAAAAAGGGAAGGGATTAGAAATTTGAATGAAAATCTAAACTAACATGAGTGAAGCTGCGGGCAAAAGCTAAAATAAATTGATTGAAACAGTTGTTGGTAATTTTAAATATATGTTGTTCCGTGGATTCTTAGTGCCAAAAATTTCTTGCCAGATATTTCATCTCATCTGGTGACAGAACGGCTGGCTCATTTTTTGCGCAAAGGAGCTGATGCCCGAGGCTTCGTCCGCGTGGTTTAAGTTTTTTGATTCCCTCGGGAACTCCTTAATTTTCCGGGATAAAAAGTAGCCTAAGTCACTCTCCAGGTCCTCAACTATACCCATACCAAAAATCACGCCGATCCGTTGCTCCGTTGCGGCGTGATTGAAGGACAAACCAACAAATCAATAAACCAACAAACAAACACAATTTCGCATTTATAATATTAGTATGAGATACTACGATTTAATCTGTTTTGACGCGCGGGCACGCCGCTTCACGCTTCGTTACGCTACAATGTTGCCAGCAAGCGATATTATTTGTTCACTGATATGACACTAAGTGGCCATACTAGGACTCTAGTAATTTGAATCATGCGGTCAGCTTTACAACAATTTTATAATTAGGTAATATATACTTCAACTTTGTACGTTTTTAACTTAATAAGTAACATTTTCGGGCAATTAATTTGTCAGCAGAGTTGTAATAGCTTGGTTGTCAGTGTCCTAGTATTTAGTTTTTCCTGCGGATATTTTAATTTCAAATCTTTTATCACTATATATTAAGTGCTGTCAGAAATATTTAAATAATAAAATTAAACAAGTACTTAATTGTGAATTTTATTATTATTGTTTATTTCAATAAAAATCTCGCTATTTTATTCTTAGACCCATTTGCACAAGGCCATTTAAACTGATTTAGTTAAATTTAGCCAAATTGATTTTCATTGCGGCGTTAAGACATCCAAACTTACAAACATGAAAACATCTATACTGACACTATAAATGCGAAAGTTTGGATGGATGGATGTTTGTTACTCAATCACTCCAAACGGCTGAAAGAATCAGGATGTAATTTTGCACAGAGGTAGTATAATAGTCTGGAATAGCACTTTATATTCTCACATAAAGGCTACTTTATATTCCGGTAAATTAAAAAGTTCCCGCGGGAACCAAAAAACCTCACAGACGCACCAGCACCAGCTAGTAAGTAGATCATTTAATAATGTTTGGATTATACATTTATAATATTATTTGTAGAATAACTCTAATTTTCTCGCAAAAATTACCTAAACACAAAGGTCCGAAAGTTCGACGCCCTCTGCGAACGTTAACGCGTAAACTACACTCTATTCTACGCGAGCTAACTACAAGTACCTACACACTGATTTACAGATGTCATACATAGATGTGCACGCGCACCACGTACCCTATCACCTGCTGCGACGCTATAAATTGACGTCCACTCACTGCAACGAAGTGAACCTAGAATTATAATAAGCTGTATTTACGATTACCTTAGCAACTGGCGATGTTTTGCTGTTCGTTGCTAAATACTGAACGTGGATAGTAATAACGCTAAGATATTGTTACACCGTCAAAGAGTTGGTCAGATGATCTTATGCTAAGATAAAAAAAAATGAAATTTTGGCAAATTAAAGTTCGTTATGACTTGGTTTATGAGGGACGAGTGGCCTAGCTGTGACAACGCATATCAGACGATCGCGATTGTTAATCAACGTTGACCCAACTCGGTAACTGGATGGGTGACCGAATTTGGAGGTTCAAATTTGGGCGTTTCATTTCCTCAGTGAGAAAGAGTACAAGTGCCATCAGTCCCGGTTATTATCACTTTCATCTGATAATAAAATTCAAAATTCAAAATACAAATGTTTTTTATTCAAATAGACTTTTTACAAGTGCTTATGAATAGTCGAATGAATCTACCACTGGTTCGGAATGCCGTTCCTATAATAATTCTACCATTATGTGAATAGGAAAGGAATAAAAAGATTCGTCTTTTTATTTACAGGGTTTTATTGAAGAAAAAAATGTCATTATTAACTTGTAGTTGTGAATTATACGTAGGTATAGAGTTGCTGCCTATTTAAGACAACTCTAAGAATTTAAATTGTGATAATAAAAATATTAGACAAATATTTTCTTCATAACATTGCGAGAGAAACTAAAAAAATACTTATTAATCAAGATAACAGAAACATTTTAATGAAATAAAACTTTACATTATTATCATCGAGTTTGATAATAATCTCGATGGCTGTTCTTTCAAAACGATTTCAATTTAATTTTTATCATCTGGACCCGCTAATGACCGCTAATCTTACGTTTAGCGATACAGATTCATCTGAATTTCGTCTTTCCATATTAGGTATTAATTACTCCCACATTCATATTTTACATACATAACGAGAATAGGCAGAGAGCTTATCGTACGATTATTGATAGAAACACGACACACAAAAATATTTTTTAAAAGTAGGTAATACTTTATCACAAGTAGGTTATAAATAATCCTCATATTTTATTTACCCGGAATTTAATGTACCGTATCTACATTAAACTTCGAAATATCTTATACTTCCGAATTAAGAGTCATTTTGTAAAAGTACTAATAAAGAATATCGCTTCATCTTTTTCATTTTGAACAACCTAAATAGCTATGTTCTCATAAATATCCAGAGCCATTTTATTAACATTGTTAGATTTTAAAAAAAGATTCTTGTTACAAATGTATCTCTGATTATATTATTATCTACGACAGACTGATTTTTATTTTATGGAGTTAAGAATGAACTCTTCTGTTGTGTTTCAATATGGATAGAGAAATAAAATAATATTATTAATATTTTGACCTGAAATTTACACGAAATTTATGATTGCTACTTATGTTAATATAAGGACTGCAAAAGTTAAATGAGTGTCAAGACACTACAATACTGTAGTTCAAGTATTACGATCTTAAGATTTTTTCTCGTGATCTCTTGGTCTACAATGTTAGTTATCTCTGATGAAGTAACTAAATTCCTACGCCTATTCTGATTCGAGACGGCACTGAAACTTGATGGGAGTCACGATAAATCACAACTTTACAACCATGGTTTTAATTTTTTTTTAATTATACTTTTTTGTTTTTCTGTTCATCAATGATTGGCGCTTAAGATAGCAAAGCCTTCAGACGATCAAACTTCAAACTTAATGTCAAAAAGCTAAACTATAGTCCCACAGACTTATCTGACACGGTGACAACGTCGCTGGAAAGTACCATGAAAAATAATATTTAATAAAAAAACTTAACAGGTATAAAAATTAGTGCCAATTTTGCCCACCAGGCCAGATATATAAGGAACTATACCGGAATGTGAATAAGAAAATTCTTTTCCGAATATAAATTAAATAACCCTTTAACCGTTAACATCTATTAGATCTATTAGATCTGTTTTTGCAATAATATAATCAAAAGATAGAGCTCAAATTCTTAATAATGTAAAATAATGTGATTTCAAATATGGAGTCCATTTAAAATGTTCAAGAAAACCATTTAAACTTACTATATCTTCCATAAAAAGAGCCCCGAATTAAAAATGATGTAAGACTAAAAATTCAGATCACAAATAAGAACAAATCAGTTCATCCAATTTTAATCGATTGAGTTCAAAATGAAATGTTGCCAGTCGATGGAACCGTGGCGGTGGGTCGGCGGCGGCTTGTGATTGCTAACAATTTGATACAATTACATCTCTACCTAATTTATGATTCCCTGTGATTTTCCGAGAAAGGTGACGACGCAACGGACTTCGAAACCTCAAGTCATTAAGGACGTGCGCAAACATAAGACAGTCTCAATGCAATGTAGGTGAGAATACTTACATGCCTGAAAGGTCTTAATTTTCTCAATGGTTTGTGGAGTTTGCTAAACCGCACTTGGCCAGCGCGGTGGAACGTGGCTCGAATGTTTCTCATTCTGAGTGGAGGGACGGAGTGTGGAGCCCTCACTAAGTGAGCCAATGATGGGTTGATATGATGATGAGGATAAGTGATAAGAACTACTTGTACTAAACAAAAAAACTTTTTTTTAATTCACTACAAGCTAGCCCTTGAGTGCGTTCTCACCTGATGGTAAGTGATGATGCAGTCTAAGATTTCATAGTGCTTACACTAAATAATGTCCGCGACTTCGCCCGCGTGGATTAAGTTTTTTGAATTCCAAACCATTTTCTGGGATAAAAAGTAGCTTATGTCATTCCCCGGGATACTTAGCCTATCTTTATACCAATTTCATAAAAGTCCGTTGCAAAATAGGGCCGTGAAAGCGTAGCAGTACATTTAATAATATTAATATAGATTAACTCATTGCATTTTTTCAAAATTTGGGCATAGATGTTAGAGCTTGCCTACTAAAGATGCCCATTAAACTGGTGAAACACAAAGTAGCTCTCTTGAAATTTTTGTGAACAAAAGAAAATTTTACTGTGTGTATACAATTTTTTTTAAATGCGCTTGTAAGATTAGAATGATTTAGTAAGATAAGGTAATTTTGTACCATCTCCTTCCTATTAAAGTTTATCTGATTATATTTTCATAATTTTTTAAAAAACATTATTAACTTACCTACAGAAATTGTTAAATTACAATCTTCAGGTGTCGGAGATGTGTGCATACGTCACAAGCCTACTCTTTAAAATTCCACCTCTTAAAACAAAACCATAATTTCGATAAAGAGAGATGAAACATGGAAACTTTTAAAAGCTTCTCCATTAATAACGAATAGTAACACAGTTACGACACTGATGATATCAAAATTAAATTAGCATGTTTTAATCTGATTACCTCTGGCAAGGGATTAGAGGTTGCTTTGATTTAGTTTTCTCTTTCAACGTTTACTGCCATTTTGATTAAGCTTTATGGAACTTATAAATTGTGCGTAGGTACCACTAATATTATGTACCTACTAGCATATGCCCGCGACTTCATCCGCGTGGATTGAGGTTTTTGGCCCGTGGGAAATCTTTATTTTCCGGGATAAAAAGTAGCCTATGTGTTACACCAGACTATAATTATCTCTGTGCCAACATCCAGATCCGATCAGCTGTTCTGGTGTAATGGAGTAACAAACATTCAAACCATTCAAACTTTCGCATTTATAATATTAGTATAGATTCGCGTAATACTATAATTTGTTTAAATCCACTACATGTTAGCTTTTGACCGATCTCACCTGATGGTAAGTGATGATGCAGTCTAAGATGGTAGCGGACTAATTAGTTAGGGGCATGGTAGTTATATTAAATCCATACCCCTAATCGGTTTCTACACGGCATCGTACCGGAACGCTAAATCGCTTGGCGGCACGTCTTTGCCATTAGGGTGGTTACTAGGCACGGCTGAAGCCTCCCACCAGAAATTCGTTGCCAATCTAGGCTATAGTTATTGTGGTTAAAGGAAAGATTGAAGCCTCGTAAGTGAGATCAGCTTAATTTTGTAGAAGAACTTTTCCTTTTTTGTCGAGCTTCAACTGTTTTTTATTTATTTTAATTTCCTATAATAAAATACTTATTTTACTTAATAATCATCAATATATGGTTAGGAATGAAATACAAATCTTAAAATTACTAAGGTTGCTTGTAAAATATCACTCACAGTAGTTAGCTCGCCTATTTCATCATAATGACTCGTATCTTGCTTTAAATATTCTGTTATACATAATTATTGCTTTATCACCACAAGATATTATAAAGCACCTAGATATTATATTTTGTGTTAAAGAGGTGTCAAAATAATCATAAATGCTTTCGTGCAGTTTTTAGTGCTATGATAATAACATTGTATTTATCTAAGCTATAAAGAATCGAGTTAAGCATGAACCATAGTATTATGACGATGTTAAGATTTTTTTTCTAAGCAATTTCTTCTTTTAACCAATTAAATTGTTAATAAGCTACTGTATGACAAGCAATTGAGCTTATCATCCGATGATCAAAATAATTGCTTACAATTTCCAGACGTTTGCATTTCTCGATTCAAACTTCTCGATGCGATGATGATGGATCGATTCTTTGGCACTCGGTCCCATAATACTCTTACCTACCACACCGCCTGAACTTTTAATGAGCATTCTATTTGAACACCCAAAATTCAACAATAGACCTAATCAGCGATAGAAAATCACAAATCACTACCGTTACTGCACTATAATTCGTATCCGATAATCACGATCCGATTCAAAATCGATTCAATGATCGACATAGTGACGCCCTGTCCTGGCGGTCACAAAAGAAAAGAAAGTGTTGATGCCCGTTAACCATGGTTAAATTTGGTGTGGCGTTTGACTTTAACTATGTTATTTAACTGGGCGAAATTCGGAGTATTTCGCTAGGGTCACCATGTCAAAGAATTATTTTTAAAAAAAGAATCTTGAATATAGGTAATCCATTGGATACTAATATTATCTTTCACTGAAATACTTGAATATATGTAATGTAGGTCCCTACGTTACACAGCATTTTGTATATGGTGAAATACCTACTTAATAAAAGACCAGTAGACTCGTAAAACAAACCAAAAATCCTGGGAAATCACTGGAGATTCTAATTAAAAAATGAGATTTAACAGTATGTAGTCCTTTTCTTTTGAACTATGTAATCATTGTCATACAAAATTGTGATCATTTTTATTTTGCATCGAAATTTCTAGATGCAAGAACTATTCACTAGTAAAGGATTCAGTCGAGGTTTACAAGTTAATTATTACAAGATTTCCGGAAATTCAGCATATCATAAATGGTATCCCTATTCTCTAATACACGACTTTCACATGCCTTTCATCGATCTCGTATAAGATTTCTTATATCTTTACATATTTCTAATGACATCAAAATCCGTCCAGTCATTCACAGTAGCTACAACAAATTGCCTGTATAGAATTATAACTAAAAATAAACTCAGCCAGACTATGTGTGAAATACATTGTAATGAGCGATTTTATTCGTTTGTATTCAGATTTTTTGCAAATCATTTAGGTATTCAAACCCACTTACTACATACAGCTAAGAGATGTATAGAATATTTTGCTAATAAGAAGATGGTAGACTTTTTATTTTATTTTTGAATTTAAACTTCGTTAGAATCGTTGTGATTTGAAAATTCGATGAAACGAAAAAACGACACTAAAAAGAGACAAACATATTCATAATAGGATTTAGCCTGCGAGAGAATGAGATAGAATACGAGTTATATTTATCTCATTCTCTCAAAGGCTACTTTACTGCAGTTTCACTTCTGCCGTGTGTGAATTGCACACACACACACTTTTTTTTTATACAGAATACGAATACGTAAAAGCTCAATATCAAACGAATTAGGTAGATAGTAAATTTATCTAGTTTCACAAAATTATTGTTTACTAGCTGATGCTTTTTCCTCCTGGTTTAAGTTCTTTTCACTTCCCGTGGGAGCTTCTTAATTTTCCGGGATAAAAATGCCGGGTCCAACGCTCCAGGTCCTCGATTATACCAGTGCAATAATCACATCGATGCGTTGCTCTGTTTAGCGTGACTGAAAGACAAAACAACAAACAAACACACTTTCGCATTTATAATATCAAGTATTCATAGGTTAAAACGTGTTGTTTTTTTTATGAGATAATAATGATGAAGACCATAATAGTATTATTATGAGGAGTCAGAGTTTAGTGACAATAATACGCGTTTTGTATTGTGTGTTGTTTATGTAACAGTTGGTCTAGTGGCTAGCATGTTCGACTGCGGTTGACGAGGACCCTGGTTCTAGTCCCGGGCGGGGTCATAACTAAATATTGAGTTTTCTGACGAGAAATTCTCAGTACTAGCCCGGAGTAAGGAAGTTGGTGGTGTTGCACCCCCGGACATCGGAGAGCACGTTAAGCCGTCAGTCTTCCGCCTAAACTCTTTCCGGTCGTGTCGAATTTTCCGTCCCATAGAGCTATCAGAGTAAAGGAACAGACTGTGCACACTTGTACACTATAATATCGCCCGCGTAGATGTCTAATCTCTCTGGAAATAGGCCGTCGTTGCTGGAATTCGGTCGGGATGACATTATTAATAACCTATCCATTATTATTAAAAAGAGTAACCACCGAGTTTCTTACTGGTTCTTCTCTGTATGAATGGCATTCCGAACCAGTGGTAGATTCACTCGTCAATTCAAAATCTTTTGTACCTAATAAGTTTATTTGAATAAAAAAATATGAGTTTGAATTTGAGTATCGTCTGCGCACTCTCAAAACGGCCTCATTTTTGCACGCCAATAATTTCACCGGGGCCTCGGAAACATTTAAAGCATTACACAAGCATATTGAAATTAAAGATCTCAGCGGGCGATGTATTATAATGACGTATAATGTGGTTACGCTCCATGAATAATTTATGGGGTTTCCACTGACTCCAAAATTTGCCCGTGTTGCCTTGGTGTTCGTAATATGCTCCATATCATTAGGACTTCGTGTATTAGAGTTTATTTATGACTTCGCGTGGATTTTTTGAAAATTCTGTGAGAACTTCGGAATGAAAAGTATATCCTTCCCCACGATGACACTTATCTCAGTACCAAATTTCTTTAAATTGGTTCAACAAAATGGCTTATGAAAATATAGCAGACAGACAGACATACAGATAGACGGAAAGCAAGCAATACTCAGCACCACCACGTTTTGTTTATTATACAATAATATGGAAGTATTATACGTTCCATAGAGTTTCAAAGACAAAATTTATAACAGTTTAAATCTTTACAAAGTTTGATAAAAAGATGAAAATAACCGAGTCTGAGCAATTGAGCAACGACAGTCCATATTTTCACATGCCCTAGACCAGAACTAATATAACTTTGAATATATAGGATTACAAACAGTCTTTATATTCTGAGGTAATTTAAACTGAAAATTTGCATCTTATTTATAATATTCTAATGATCCTTTTTGTCAAACTTGCATAAACATTTGTACATAATAAATCGTTCTTGTTTTTGTCAATCTGAGTAAATGGATTGCAATCGATTAACCTTTAGGACTGTAAGATCTAATTCAGTGTAGTGTAGGTTGTCTGTAATATTAAAAAATGCGTTCATTTACCCTCATTTACTAATCTATATATTTTTTAATCGTTCGTAAAGAGAAAACTCCAGTCGTGTATCGGAGCTGTCACACACAATTTTTTTTATTGAATAAATTTTTACGATATACAACCTAGTATCCTAGATAAAACAGAAATATTATAGTTCTGTAATATAAAAGTTACTACGACTTATTAAATTATATTTTTATATTTTACTAATAAAGACAATCAGTTAAATTTATAATATTTAGCGTTTTTATACAAGTACTTATTACAAACTGTAATAGTCATTACAGTTTTTACACTGTGGTACAATTAACATTATGCACCATTATTTAGGACTTTTTGAGTCGTGAAATATTACAGCTCAGTTTTTTAAAAGCAGATATTAATAACGAATTTTATGAGCAGAATCTGAAGATTTAACTATTTTACGACTTTCTGTTGGTAATAAAAATAAAAATAGTAAAGTAATTTCCTCCAAGTCTATTTCTGCAAAGTAGAAAAAATAGGAGCTTTAAAACTTAATTTTATTAATTAAATATAGAGCTAAATTTTTATTACAAGGTTTTTGGATTCTATTACCACCTGTGGTGAGACCGCGTGCTCCATCGACTTAGTATATTTTGATATTATGACCTTACCTGTTTTTGAAATCATTCGAACAATATAAGTTTAAGTCAATTTTTCAGAAAAATATAGGCGAATATAAACTTTTAAACGAAGTATAGAAAAATATTTGGTTCCCATAAAAGTTTGCCTTTTTTGCATGGACAGATTATCGAAATTTACATAAAATTATGACTTTTTAATTGATCGACTTTTCGCTGATGTCACTGCCGTAGGAGTTAAGAAACACAACAGATGAATAAGAATCCATTATAGTATACAGGGGCCAGACTGCCAACGCTTAAAGTAATACTTAAGCAATATTACTCAAAGTGACAGTTTGATGTCACGTATACCTTGACGTTCATAAATTAGGGATTATAATTCTAAAACACGAAAGTCAACAATAATGAAACAATGTGGCTGATTCTACAGTGCACAATTCCTAAACTAAACTAAAATGACAAGATTAAAAATATCGCTAACCCTTTCATAATACTCCATGCGGAAAGTGACAGAACTAGATTTAAAGCTGTCATTTTAAATTATTTTTTAGATTGTTTAAGACAGAATCAGCTCCTTTGCGGAAGTAACATGACGCAAAGCAACGCGATACGATTCCATGGAAAATGACAAACTTATCTAAGCGACTACGTAGGCTAGTTAAAGGAAAAAACGGATCCCTTATTTCCTTTGTTGTCCGTCCGCCTGTCTGCCAAGACCCTTCTTCTCAGGAACGCATGGTGGTATCAAGCTGAAATTCATATCAAATACTCAAGTCTACTGTCCCTTGGAGCTGTGAAAAAATCAAACTTCTAAGCCAACGCAATCAAAAGATACAGCCGTATACGCTGCAAATTTTCGACACTCGCGAAAGCAAAGTGAATACAGGATAGACAGGACAGGGTACTTCCCGTGAACTCAAACCTTGAAATTTGGTACGAAGCTCAGATAGATTATAGCACAGATAAAAGAAAAATTGCGAAAAGCATACATTTTTAGTTACATCATATAATAGAAATATTTTTAATAATTTTAAACTTACTAATGTTATGGATTTCATTTAGCAATAAAAATACCATAACTTTTACTCATATCAAACCTGTAGGGTTTGTACGGAATCCTCGGTGCGCGAGTCCAACTCGCACTTGGCCGGTTTTTTTTGATAATGTCGCGTTGCGATGTATCGAGTCGCAGTGTCTCGTTTGTCGCTGCCTTGCCTGCTAGTGCTGGTTTTTGGTAAAAATCTCACAAGATGACTTTTCATTGTATAAAGTGAACCCTAAGCATCAAAAGTAATTTCAACATTATTATAATAACAAAACCAGTAGGTATTACTTACAATGAACACTATATAAAATTACCCATAAAGAAGTATACCCATAAATTACTCCACCAAATATTACACATAAAGTAGGTTCTCTATACCTGAAGAAGTTTGTAATCTGTGGAGGTAGGAAGTTCTAACACCCACTTACTACGGAAGACGCATACGTTACGCGGACTTTAGCCCATCGTGTAGGCAAGCCTTAATATCATAAAAACAAAGTATTTCACCCATCATGATATATAATTTAATACCCAAAGAAGTAGATCTCATTAATAATTCGGATATTAATTAAAAATCGTGACACAAAACGAACCGCGGGCGGTCGCCAATATTTGGAACCGTTAAATTATCAAACCCACGACGGATGATCCTTTTAGAGTAGACCAATAATTTGACTTTACGAACTCTATAGTGTAGGTCATGCGAATACTCGTTTCTTGAAAGGTCCCAGATTTGATGTCCAGATCGTCTCAATTAAGGAATTAGGTAAAAAAACAATATTATTCGAAAATACTTTAAAGGCGCTTATTTGAGACTAAGATTCTACCAATCTCTTCATAAATCTCTTTTGATATAATTTCCTGAAGTGGGTGCTAGGTCCCAGGTTCTACTCCACTTCTGCATAAATGAAAGTTTAGAAAGTCAGATCCATCACCGATATACAAGATGAGAGTAGATCCTAAGAGTTTTAATAAAAAAAACATAAATAATCAGCTAATAGACTGATAGAAAATTGGGCAGTATAATTTACGTGGACGCATTTAAAGCAATTTTAAGGGCCCTGATAGTATACAACAATGAAATATGACACCAAACGCACTAAAAAGCCTTATCGAAATATTCTATCAGCCGCCGCCCACTTATTGTCCCCAGGCTTGTGTTTATTTTAAAATTAATTTGAATAAATACTTAATTATGTTAAACATCTAATCGGGCTAGAGGTTCAAAAAGGTACGTTTCGAGAGCGCATAAATACGACGGATGAAATGCGACATCGTTTTACGTCGCGTCGCTCTATCGCAACAACTACGTTGCGCTTATTTGGCGCTACTTGCGTGTGGTATAGGAAAAATGCTACAAAGAATGATAGATTATAATTTAAATTTGAACTGTTAGAAATCAAACAAGCATTTTAGGTCTGGTAAAAATAGTACAAAACAAGATCTGTTTTTGTTTTGTAGTTGAAATGATGATGATATATATATATATATATATATATATATATATATATATATATATATATATATATATATAAATCTCACTCATATCTATATAATTTATCTCATATCTTGTACCTATTCTTCCTCCACTGCCAAGCGTCACTGTTAGAGATCTCTTATAGAGATATGTTATAACTTTTTGGTATTAAATAAATTTAAAAAAAAATGATTGAAGTCAAAAACGGTTATCATAAAAACAAATGTTTTATTATTAGGGACGATATTATTATTCAAAAGCTTAATATATTTTTAAAAACTAGCGCTGATAATATAAACCTATACCTAATATGCAAATATCAAGCTGCGTTAAACTTGGACCTTCGCTAAGATTTTTACTCTAAAAATCATCATAAAAATTTTACTTGTCTCCTGGTTTTCTTGATTTATACCCAAACTAGCTGATGCCCGCGACTTCGTCCGCGTGATTTAAGTTTTTTGTTATTCCCGCGGGAACTCCTTAATTTTCTGGGATAAAAAGACACGTCGATCCGTTGCTCCGTTGCGGCGTGATTGAAGGACAAACTAACAAACCAATAAACCAACAAACAAACACGCTTTCGCATTTATGACATAAGCATGATGCCTTAGTACCGAAACGTACCTTTAATTGTGTAAAGCATACAGACTGTATGGCGGACGCAAATGTAAATTTAAAACGTGAGGTGCGTTAAAATGTCTATCTAATTACTGATATCAAAACAAGATAGTGTGAGATACATAGATATTGAGATACGTACCACATATTCAAGCAAGCTAGATTCGACCTAATTGAAAGCATAATAAAGACTAAACTATTTTTTTCAATCTCCAATGGTTTAACCTGCATAGTTTTTATTGGAGTATAAAAATTTAAACTAGTTAAGTTTATTTTTATAAGAGCAAGTTTTTCAAGTATATTTGTGAACAGCCTTCATTAATAATACCTACAGTTCGCGCGCGAGTTGAATGCAGATTAAATGTATGTGTCACTTGTACATTTACTCTGCATTCAACTCGCGTGCAAATTATACAAGGCTCAATAATATCTTTGTGATCTCCACACTATATGTATCAAAAATATTTTAAAAGTTATGAAATACTAAAGTTACCTGCACTATGTTATGCTTTATAAAGAACAATTAGTTTTTTTTTTAATTTTATTTAATGGTTTGCCAACAGGTAATACACAATATCAATATAAAGATAACAAAACACATAGAAAACATTTTTGAGTGTACACCCAATTACTGGCAAGCCGGAATGCATTTAGCTGATCTTTGAACAAAAAACATTACAAAAATAAAGCACTCAGCTAGAAATATTATCAGTCTATGATACTGCATCAATGAACTGATGCAGCATCCTTTTGTACTGCTGTAAAGAGAGTGAATGAGGATCCGTGGTAATTTTAGCAGTTTTGAAGAGGTTATTTGTACTCACGACATAGTTAGTTGTAATTATAAAGCTGTCAAATGTTTAAAATCATACAGTATTCTGTAACTTATACAAAATCGAACTCAAGGCTATGAAATAACTACAAAAAGAGGTTAAAAAAACCTATCAAATGACCACATAAGCGCATATAAATTCAGCTAAAGTATGCATACTTTATACTTATAATGATACGATATAGCTATTACAATATTCAGTTTCACATATCATAATTTGTCGTTAAAATAATACTATGATTTACTACAGACATCCACGAGTTATTACATATCTCTTTTGTTCATAAATAAATTCGGTGTAATTTACATTATTATTGTTTGAACAAAGTTATAATAATATGAGTCTTTTTTTGTAGTCTGGAAGTCGTAAATTAAGAAAAGCAGGCATAAATTGCTATGTCACATAAATTATTCCGTTTTAAAGTTTCGAGTATATTAAATTATGAATATCGTATATTTAAAAAGCTTTTATGTCCATTAAAATTACGCTCAATGCGAGATTCAATTTTTAAATTAAATGTGGCGTAAATTATAATTAACTAGCGTACTAATGAGGGCTTCACACGGGTGGGCATAATAAATTTAAAAACTATTTTTAATACTAATATTATGTTGAACTCATCCGTTTATTACACTTTGAATTACTGTTTCATGACGCAATTATCCATACTAATGAATGTGACATGTGTATGTCTGTCTGTTTAACTATAAGTCTGTCCGTCTGCTATGCTTTCATGGGTCATCTGTTGATTGTCTTTATCCCAGGAAAGGACATTAGGCTACTTTTTATGCCAGAAAATCACATAAGGATTTTTATAAACACGTGAACGAAGTCGTCGGTATCATCTTATCTTACTAATATTATAAATGCGAAAGTTTGGATGTATGGATGTCGGTATGGATGTATGAATGGATGTTTGTTACTCAATCACGCCCCAACGGCTAAACGGATCTGGATGAAATTTGGCACAGAGATAGATTATAGTCTGGAATAACACATAGGCTACTTTTTATCCCGGAAAATTAAAGAGTTCCCGCGGGAACCACAAAACCACGATCCACGCGTACGAAGTCGCGGGCGTCAGCTAGTTCTGTAATAAAATATTATTAGGTCAGTCTAAAAGTTCGGTCAAAATTTGAAATTTAGTGAATCGGTAGCACGTTACAGCAAATTACATATACATAACACATACTACGTTTAACCCTTACATAAAGGAACGATTCAGGCTCCTTCCCAATCCAGCATACCTTGCGATCTGCCAGTGACTATAAACTTAAAATCGCCAAACGTAACACCGAGGGATACACAGACTCGTTCACCCTACAAGCAGTCAAAAAGCATTACCTATCGCTGTACACTTGTTCTTGTAAATGAGTTATGCTTTTATGTTATGTTTAGTGCATTATGCTACTCTAACTAAGCAATTAAGTTATTGATATATTTTTTTTAAAATGTATAGGCTAGCGCTTGGCTGCAATCAGACTTGCATGCAAGAGGTGATGCAGCCTAAGGTGGAGCGCTTGCCTAGAAGATGCCTATTCACTCTTGATTTGAAGGTACCTATATTAAAAGAAGATGGGAAAACGGAAGCCGGAAGGGCATTCCATATCCTAGCGGTTCGAATTAGAAACGAGGAAGCAAATCGCTTCGTACGAGCCCGCGGAATTTCGACTGCGTAAGGGTGCAGACCTTGTCGATGCCTTGCGGTTCGATAGTAAAAAGGTGACGGAGGAACCAGATCGAATAGTACTTGAGCACACTCTCCGAAATATATCCTATAGAATACCGACTGACAGGCAACTTTGCGCCGATGTTCTAAGCTTTGCAGCTTCGAACTGACCAGCGCTTTGTTGCCAATAAGTCTCCTGGCGCGACGATCCACCGAATCCAATGCGTCAAGCTGGTACTTGGCAGAGCCATTCCATAAATGGCTGCAGTACTCCATGCACGAACGAACTTTATTATTGATATGATAAAGTTGGACTATTCGGGAAATATAGTGATAAAATGCGTTAAAGGATTATACTACCAATCGGGTCCTCATATTTGTCAGTGTAAGTAACAGACACAGGCAAAATACTGAGGTAAAATCATTAAATTAAGAACAGCACTACAAAAAAGTTCAGTTCAGAAAAAGTTCACCGAGTAGGTACTCGATTCGAGTTTAGTGATTCGACGCGGCCCGTTACAGCAAAACGCAACATAATTACATCACCGTGGGCAAAAAGTCACTAAAAGTGCATACCTATCAGCACAAGGGACGTACCTAACGGACACAAGGAAAAATCTTTAAATTGTCTCAAGACGAAAATCAATATTAAATTATGAACAGTACTACAAAAAAAGTTCACTTCAGAAAAAGTTCACCGAGTAGGTACTCGATTCGAGTTTAGTGAATCGACGCGGCCCGTTACAGCAAAACACTCGGAGGCGGTGCGCGAGCGCACTTAACAGAAAATTGAATCGCGCGACAGCTTCGCGACAAAAAGTGGCAAATTGATTCGGGGTAGCAAATTGCGAAGCGACAATGCGCCGCCGTCCTGTCTCGTATCGCGTGTCGTTGTTAAAGCGACGGGAAGCCTGTGTCATATGAATTTATTTATTTATACTCCCTTTGATTTACTGTTAATGGTTTTTGAGCTAGGTGTTTATCCTTGCGTAGTGTAAGTTAAGTGCACGCGAACCTTGTTGTAGGTTTTGTATGATTTACTTAAGAACCGATTTTGTAATTTTTTAAACTATATTAATTTTTTTTTAAACTAGCTATGTTTTAACCAAGTTACGTGTTTTAATTCTCATGTAGTGTTAATATTCCAACTTTTTTTAGTTTCCTAAATCAAACGTCATATTTATGACAAATGGGTTATCAGTAACACCCATTCAAAAACGTCACAATTTGTACATTTTAAGAAAAATAATTGATGTTGTTTTATTATCTATAGTCGTATTCGGTAAGTGAATGCATTGCGACCACCCACATCGCAATCACGACACGTAATACGAACCTAAGTCATTAATCATGCAACATTACTGGTGGATGATAGAAATAATAAATTTGATAATAACAGCTACGATCTACTTCACTTCTTATGTTCTTACATTAGTGGGCTTAAATTCTAGAGCATTTGTCGCCATTACTCTTTCATTACAAAATTAATGACTGTCAGCAACACAGACTTTAAATGACTACACATATTAAGAGGTAAAGATTAGAGTGTAGTCTTAATTTTTTTAGCCTGCCGGGGATCTAATTCGAGACCTCCCACTTATAAAACCACAGCGCAATTCACAGCACTAGGGAGGTCGTCAAAAACAAATTTACTACATTATGCGCCAGCCCTTAATCTAGAGCCTAGAACTCTACAAGTCCACCCAGCTGCTAGTGGTATCCGCGCCTAAAGCGTAGCATAAACGTAGCGTAATTAAGCATAAACTAGTTGATTTATTTCCACTCCCGACAAGTGCTAGTTCCATGTCATTCAAGCGTCAATCGCGGATTCAAATGTTTAATGTTACTTCCAGATCTACCGCGGCCGTGATGCGATAAAAAACGCGCTAAATATTGGTTTGCCGCGACAAAATTATAGTTTCAGAGTCAGTGGTAATTCAATTTCCATATCCGAACTTATAAATGCGAAAGTGCAAGTTTCAGGCGTCATCTAACTGTGATGATATTTAAAAAAAAACATACGCGCCGAATTGAGAACCTTCTCCTATTTTGGAAGTCGGTTAAAAATGGCTTAAATTAGCGCTACTTTAATATGCGCCAGCCCTAACACTCAAGGCCAAGAACTCTACAAGTCCACCCAGCTGCAAGTGGTATCCGTACCTAAAGCGTAGCATAAACTAGTTGATTTATTTCCACTCCCGACAAGTGCTGTCTCCATGCCATTCAAGCGTCAATCGCGGATTCAAATGGTTCTGAACAAGCGGCTAGTTTTATGCCGCTTCCAGATCTACCGCGGCCGTGATGCGATAAAAAGCGCGTTAAATATTGGATTGCCGCGACAAAATTGTAGTTCCAGAGCCGGTAGTAGTTAATTTAAAGCAATTTTGTCGTAAGGCAGATTGCGACGAGAATCCATTCTCATAACTTTTATTATAAAAGTGTACGTATTAAAAGTTGTAACTTCCTTACATGTTAACAACTTTAAATGAAGTATGGGACAAAGCCTATCGCTATCAAGAGCAGGACATAATTATAGTTAGGATATTCTTTACAGCGAAGAAAAAGATTGTCTGTAGTAGCGCGCATCGAAAAGAGCGCATAAGAAATGCATTCCTATTATACATGTGCATGAAAATTATTTAAAATGTATATTCTTCTTAATGCTTCATGAATAGAGAGATACTTTTTTTGTTACGAAAACACCTGTACGAACATGAAAATACCTGAAAATACCTGTACGAAACATTTTTGTTCTTTAATTAGTTTGTCATCTTATTGTACAATGTTTCTTGCAAATAAACGATTGATTGATTGATTGACTTTATTGAACTCCTGAAATTAATGTTTAGTTTATACTGAAATTCTCTTTTATTTATAGGTTATAACATAAGACAATTAATGACGCCCGCGATTTCGTATCTGGGTTCTTTATCTCGTTTTAACGCTTTATAATTTGGGATGAAAAACAGGCTCTTTTTCTATATTTCGCCAAAATCAGTTTCTGAGATTTGCTTAAATAAAATGAAAAGGTAACAGAAAGACACTATCACATATTTTATAATATTAGATAACCAATAAAATCATTGAATACCTATAAATATTACCACAACCTCCTATGCTATCTATTCACAGATTTGTCGCAATTCACCAGAGATTGATTCAGGTTGCATATTAAATACTTTTATATTTTTTGCAGGATTTCCTTAAATGCTCATAGCTCTATATTAGGCTTATTGGTGGAAAAGTTATTGCCGACCCTTTGATGTAGTGACTAGAAAAACTTCATCGGATTTGGTAATTAATCTTAGTAGCTCACTTAAACTTATTTAAGTAAATATTCAAACCGGTAAAGCACCTAACTTTTCTAATTAAGTAATTAAAACAATTACTTTAACGGTGAAGGAAAACATCGTTAGGAAACCTGCATGCCTTTGACAATCTCCCTGGCGCGTAGTGAGCGCTGTCTTAACGTGGGAGGTCCCGGGTTCGATTCCCGGCAGAGTCAATTTGGGTATATATCATGTTTGAATTTTCTCTGGTCTGGTCTGGTGGGTGGATAGTTTTGAGGATTTAATAATTCATTAATTAATAAATAAATAAAATGTTACCGAAAAATCGCAAGTAGGTATATATCGCAACATTAATCTTATTTCTTTATTATAATTTTAGACATCAATTTACCTAATATTATTTGTTATAGTAGGTTATTATTAATGGATGCGATTCAAAAGTGATAAAGCATTGATATAATATAGACAGATGGACAAAATATGCATTCTTATAGACTCTGCTACGTGAGAATTTTGTGATGTTTAACTATTCTGTGGTGTTAGGCGCAACAGTGTGTGCTTGTACCCAAGAGGTGTACAGTCCGACAAACAACTGACCCAGGTCAGTTATGTTTGTGGGACTAATATTTTTGAATTTCTAAATTTGAGTTAGACCAGACCGAAAATTTTGACGAGAATAATCTCATTTATACCTTATACTGGATTTAATAGAATTGTTGTTACCTTGCACCCTTCGCACGTGAAAGCTCCGAAATGAAAACCCGCTGCTGGTTCGCCGCACACTTTACATTGCTGGTTCATCTGGAAAAGGAAAAAAAAAGTATTTGTAAAGAACTAAGTAAGTAGTTAATTAATAAGTAGATGGCCCAACATAGCTTCGCACGGGTGGGTTTACGTTACGTCCTACCAAAATAGTTGAAAATCTACTTTTTCTTAAGCTAGACCGACCATGAAGATTTGCGGCGAGGAGTTGAGAGGTTTCGCTTTCCATCTCCGAACTTATCTTATGACATATCTTTGTGTTTACATGAAACTTAGAAGATAAGTACAGCCTTTGTAAAGGCCAACGTAAACAGTCGTAAGTTTTCCCGACTTATGTCCAGGAATTATTTAGTAAGAATAATATTATTATGTAGTATTTGATAATGTAAATCACAAAGTGGATAGACGACCTCAAGCAAGTAGCTGGAAGCAAGCTGTACAAAACCGTACTCTGTGGAGATCCATGCCAGAGACGTTCGTCTAGCAGTGGACGCCTATAGGTTGAAACGACGATATTATGTAATAGTAGATTATACACCAAGGGGATAAAGCACTGTTTTATGTCACGGGCGCTACATTGAATCCTGAACGTAACGCAGGACTCCAAATTTAACTCCCGAGCGCAGCGAGGGTGTTATAAGTTAATTCCCGAATATTGAGTCCTGAGTGCAGTGAGGGATTCAAGCGCCCAAGAAAAAAACAGTTTTATCCCCGTGGTGTATACTCTACTTTTCTCACTTTATGCGAGACAATAAAAAACCAGGCTTAGTAGATAGTGTTTATTACAGCAAATTAAAAGTGCAAATTGATATTGGAGACATTAGTCCAATTATGGAAAGATAAAGTTATACTTTTATTTGGTACGTTTATCGAGTTTGGTACGTTTGAGCTAGAGTTTATTTGAGTTGTGATAGAATCTTCTAAAGGTACTACTAGCTACGGCTATAGCACATTCTTCCAGCTGGCGTGGCCTACTCGGTTTGACAAACAAACGAAATTCGTCTCAGTGCGAATCTAGTGGGCCACGGCCTATATAGCCACTTCTTTCAGCTAGCGTGGCCTACTCGATTTGACAAACAAATGAAGTTCATCTCAGTGCGAATCTAGTGGGCCATGGCTTCGGTTTTAGAAAATCGAGTTGGCTGCGCCTGCTGAGAACACATTCTGTTTAGCGAAATTAGATTTTATCGACATTGCAATAAGAATTATGAAAGTGAAAATCACATTATTGACCAGCGGGTTATAATGAAATTCAATAGAACATTATAACCTGGCTAAAGCCAAGAGATATAATGTCTTGCTTTCGGTAAGGTTTACATGACATATAATTCGGCATTGTCGAGCATGTGGTGTGAAAATAATATTAATGTTTTTAAAGTTTTACAAGAGAAGCACGATTGATCTTCTAGCGCCAAAGAAATAATAATACAATTTACCTAAATCTAAGTCTATATCTCGTGCATATCAAACTAACTAAAAATAACAATGCATGAAATTGAGAATCTCCTGCCTTAAATTTAGTAAACATTTTAACTTAATAATATAATCCATGCACGTGTATGCTAAGGAATTCCATAATAATAACATTTCGTAATACATACGCATATTTTGAGCTCATGCGCATTAATAGTCCACATTATAATAACATTTGAACTGGGAGTGACTTATAAAAGCGTGACACGGCGATAATAAAAAGAAAATACCGAAAATCACTGACTCACTCTATATTCATTTGTAGTGTTATGATTTTTAAGCAGCCAAAAGTATTGGGTTGTTAGCGTTCAAAAAAAAAACTTAATCAAACATGCACGTTTGTACGGTGCACCAAATGATACCAAATTTTAATTCAATAAGTCTTTATATATATTAGCTATAAAAGTTGAAATTGTTTGAAAACTTAACCCTTCGCCTACCGTATGAACAAGTAGCTTCTAGTGGTAATCGAAGGTCAGTGTAGTCGTGTACATTTGTACAGAGGTTTATTGAAGATTCGAATGTATGTCACAACTCAATTATTGATGTCATTTATGTCTAGTTAGGTAACACGATTTAGTTACGATTTCTATGCATTTGTTAAGGTCTAATAACCTTGTAATTTTGATGTATTATGATCGTTTAACTAACCATTTTATTGCATAATTTGCTGGACGTTTTGCAATTTTTGTTACCATCTTAATATTTTGACTGTGTACGAGTAGATATTAAATTTAAAGACCTTAACCGATATTCAACTATAACTGTTGCTAAGCTATTAATCAAAATCTTGTTTGGGTTTTCGTCGTGGGCATTTTCGTCGTGGAATAGTTTATTCATAGTTTAAATAACCGATACTTTAGCTATATAATATATTATGCCTGATAATATTAAGCTATATAATGTCAATGATATTATATAGGTATATGTATAATGTACAACGCTTTAAACATAAGTTATTTGAAGTGCAAAAAACTGAATAAAAAGTGCTATTTATTAAATTAAAAGGTGCTCTAGTTTTTAATTCAGAAAGTTTATCAAATGAAACTTAAATAAAATAAAACAACGTTATCTCACCACAAAAATGTTAACATGCCATGTTTAATTTATACGCCAATAAAACGGAATGTAAACAAATTGCACCCAGTAATCGTGATGCGCAATACAAGTTTACATGTGACGCAATGATCTTGCTAAGTTTACACTCTTGTCTCATTCAGTGTATTAGACAAAACGAACAACTCGTAATATTTTAGGTACAGGTTGATTATATTGTGTGCGGTGAAATTATACTTCATACTAATATTATAAATGCCAAAGTGTGTTTGTTTGTTGGTTTATTGGTTGGTTAGTTTGTCCTTCAATCGCGCCGCAACAAAGCAACGAATCGACGAGATATTTTGCATGGGTATAGTTAAAGACCTGAAAAATAACATAAGATTATTTTTATCCCGGAAAATTAAGGAGTTCCCGTGGGAAATAAAAATCTTATTCCACGCCGACGAAGTCGCGGGAATCAGCTAGTGAAACTATAAGCAAACTATAACAAAGCTAATGTTATCTCTCCACACAAAATGTTAACGTGTTCTGTTTAATTTAATCGGCATTAAAACGGAATGTAAACAAATTACACCGAAATGTAATCGTGACGCGCCGACAGGGCCTTGCTAAGTTTACACTGTTGTCTTATGTATGCAGCAGTGTATTAGACAAAACGGACAACTTGTTGTACTCGTATATTATAGGTACAGGCAGATTTTTTTGTGAACGATGAATTAATGAAACTATAAAGCACACCCCACGGACTCCAGATTCAAATTCAATATATTTTTTTATTTCTTTTTCAACTGCTTTTGAATCGTCGAGAAAATCTACCCTTGGTTCGTAATGCCATTCCTACTGAGAAGAGCCAGACAAAGTTAGTCTAACGTAATTTCATAAATTTTTCTTACGTTTCCTGTCCCGTGTTTATTTCATCCAAGGTTATTCATCCTCACAGCCCTTTAAATGATTCCTTGTTTGATAAGCTAAATATTTTGTTTACCTGTCACCGTTACCAGCCACCGTGCCAGGCGATAGGCAAACTATACTAAATGTCCACTCTAAATAATTTCGGTTCTGGCTTCACTAACCGCTTTCGTAGTCCCATCCTGTATGAACGGTCTGTTCCGATCGTGACAATAGTTGAAAGTGACATGGCACTCCAGTGTTACGTAAATCAAACTAAATGACTTGCGGGTCGTCAATGTCTTTTCGCCTATAACGTGATATCGCGTGTATACAATAATATGTTGACCTGGGGGGTTACTACGCTTAAAGCAGTATTATTTCAAAACGCCAGTTTACGTCACGTACCTTGACGTCCTTAAAATAAGGATGTTGCAATTTCAAAACACGGACGTTAACAATATTAAAACAACACGGCTTAAAGTCTATGGTATTTCAGTGAGTTGTGAATACACACTTCATCTGTTTTAAGTTAGTACTGTGTACCAAACTTATCCCTACAAAAGTGGTTTGAATTTGTTTAAAATTTAATTATCATATAAGTCAAACATTGTGGCCAATGCAACACAATATTCTCTACACTCAAAATGACAGCCCTACAGCAGAGAGTATTATGAAAGGGATAGCAATATAAATAGAGCTGTCATTTAAGTTTAGTTTAGATATGGTGTACAACAGAATTGGTTTTTTTTACATAGTCTTCTTTGTGGATCTTCCACTCCACCTATCATTGGCAAAGTGCATTGTGCTGGTGTGGCACTAATAAAGGCCATAGAACAAAATTGGCTTAATTATGACCCCGGCAGGGTCAATTTGGGAATTTATAATTTCTGAATTTTCCCTGGTCTGGTCTGGTGGGAGGCTTCGGCCGTGGCTAGTCACCACCCTACCGGCAAAGACGTGCCGCCAAGCGATTTAGCGTTCCGGTACGATGCCGTGCAGAAACCGAAGGGGTATGGGTTTAATATAACTGCCATGCCCTTAACAGGTTAGCCCGCTACCATCTTAGACTGTATCATCACTTACCATCAGGTGAGATCGCAGTCAAGGGCTAGCTTGTAGTGGATTAAAAAAAAATGACGTGTCACTAAATTATAAAAGGCATTTCAATAAAACTTATAATAAAGGAACTAGAAGTTTAGTTCGCTATAATCCGCCACAGTAGATAAATCAGTGTGACACAGTATGTATTTTGCACTTGCAGCTTGCGATATTCACCATTCAGTAAGCTAACTCGCACCGGTACAGTATCATACAAATTTTCCAAATAATTCTCAACGTAGTACGTTTCACTCCGACACCGGAATATCTTCAGGAGATGTTGACTCGACAACTTTGCCATAGACTTCCAAAAAGTAACGCCTGCTTATATCCAAAAATAAGACTTATGCCCCAACTATTCGGATTTTACGCATCACTAGTACCTGAACGCTACATCGCTCGACGGAACGTTAACAAAAAACGTCTTCAGCGTGGTGGCATCGCGTGCTCACAATGTGTATTTTACTAAACCGATTTCCTCGTTTTAAATAACGAGAACGAGTTCACATATTTCTTTACAAAAATTAAATAAATGCACGATAATAACACGTTGCAGCGCAAGGGTTAACAGGATGGCGTGACTGAGCACTGTTAACATGTTATTATACGACTCTTTCTCGTTTTTATTTTGGCATTGTATGCTTATTTTGCGACTTTGTTTGCCATATTAGCGATTCACACGTGTAATTATTTTTTATTAATTGAGGGTATTTGAATAATTTATGGATGTTAATGTTTGACACTTAGAACATTCATGTTTGATTTATGTAACTTTTCTTTCTTTTTTATTACTTAATATGGCATTTTTTTTAAATTCATACCAACACATACTATACTAATATTGTAAGTGCGAAAGTGTGTGTGTCTGTCTGTAACGTTTTATTGGTCCATCTTTTCAACCAATTTTGATGAAATTTGGTATATAGATTTAATCCCGGCTACTTTTTATTCCGGAAAATTGAAGAGTTCCCGCGGGAATCAAACCACATAATTCGCAAAAGCAAAAGTCGCTGGCATCATATAGACACCTACAAGATACTTCCATACTAATATTATAAATGCAAAAGTGTGTTTGTCTATCTGTCTGCTAAGCTTTCAAAGCTATCCCTGTACCGAATTTCGGTACAGGGATAGGTTGTATCCTGGGGAAAAACATAGGCTTTTAATCCACGAAAATCAAGGAGTTCCCGCAGGAATCAAAAAACTTATTACAGGCAAACGAAATCGCTGGCATCACCTAGTCACCTAAGTTATTAATAAATTCAACTTTTTTTAAACATTATAAGTATGAAAACAATTAAATGAAAAAACGGACAGAATTCAACTAGTAGGTATATATATTTTGCACTGAATGACGGATCGATTAGCATTTCAGCGACTCGACGGCACGACAGCTTATGGATTTAATGGATTCTCAGCCTCATTTCGGAAATATTTTCAAAATACGCGCCCCTTGTAACAATCAGTTAGGCTTGTATTTCTTTTGAACCTACTTATTTGTGGTGTCAGGTATTTTATCCGTACTTCCGTACAAATCTATACTCATTATCTTATCTTATCTTACTTCTTACTATAATATTATAAATGCGAAAGTTTGGATGGATGTATGGATGTATGGATGTATGGATGTATGGATGTTTGTTACTCAATCACGCCCCAACGGCTGAACGGATCTGGCTGAAATTTGGCACAGAGATAGACTATAGTCTGGAATAGCACATAGGCTACTTTTTATCTCAGAAAATGAAAGAGTTCCCGCGGGAACTAAAACCTCAAACCACGCAGACGAAGTCGCGGGCATCCGCTAGTTAAATTATAAGGTTAGATGGATGGATGGATGGATGGATAGATAAGTAATAAGCGTAATTTTTTTTTAAAAAGAGCAACCAACGAATTTCTTGCTGGTTCTTCTCGGTAGGAATGGTATTCCAAACCAGTGTTAGATTCACTCGACGATTCAAAAACACTTTTAATAAGTTTATTTGAATCAAACAATTTGAGTTTGAGTTTGTACATGAAAAATTTAACAGTCAGTCAGTTTCTTTCATACTACTTTGTTACACGACTTCGTTGGAGTAGATTTCAGTTTTTAAGGATTCCTACCGAGAAAAACCAGCAGGAAACTCCATTACATTTCTCTCTATAGTAAAATTATATTAAATTAACAAAAAATATTTTCGATGGAATTTTGAAATGGAATCAGTTAACAAACTCAAGGGAAAACGCTTTTTAAGCAAAAAAAAATTTGATTATTTCGTACACACACAAAAATATATGACTTACGCGTAATTTGGACGCAGTTGCTTAATTTTTTCAAGAGTCACTTTAAGCTGTCAAAGACCAGAATAAATTGTTCCCATTTAATCGCCCCGGTCATCACTGTGCGAATGCACGAATGATAATATATCAAAGTCCAAAATTTGGGTTGGATTTTTATGAATTTCATCTGATAAAGTTTAGACCAAGATTACACTGGGGACATGTCGTGCGACGAATATTATTTTTTTTTAAACATACAGTAACATACATCACAACATAATATTCAACACTTAAACAAGTTTCATTTAAACAAATGAAAGTCCAAGGAATCTACAATATTGAGATTTCTTTTAAGAAACAGATTATATTAAATGAAGAAATTAGAAGTTCAATTCGCTTTATTCCGCGATAATAGGTAAATCTATGTGGTACAGGGTGTATCTCGCACACATTATAGCCCGCGATATTCACCACACCACAGAAATCTTCCATACTACTCCCAACGTACGTTTCACTCCGATACCGGACCATCTTCTGGAGATCATATATATATAACAAATGTTGTTTATGAATAAAAAATGATAAGTTTTATTAGTGCAAAATGTCAATGAAATGAATCATTATTTATTAGTCAGTTTAGTGCAAAAAATATTATGCCTAGGCTTTTAGAAACTCATATATCTATTTAAAATAAATGGAAATTCAGATCTTTAAAAAGTATTAGCCGCTGTATTAATAGGCGCTGCACATTTTTAAATATTAATTTCAATTTCATTCATTTTAAAACAGACAACTTTTATGGTCCATTATTGTTAGTAACAATATAATCCTAATAACTATGTTAGTACTTAAACTCTAAAGGTGTTAGTAACAATTTTACCTTAATCTATGTTAGTACATGAAAACTAAAAGTGATTTAGTCCTCTGTGTAAGTTTCCCCACCAGAGGACTATCCATTTTCCCTGCTATGCTGTTCAGGATGCTGTTGCTGCTTCCACGGACTCTGGCAGTGATGCGGTTTTCTTGCGCCAGACAGCATCAAAGCTATCTGTCCGCACCTGGGCAAACATCGTTGACGCGCTGCAGAACCTAGGTCGCCGCAACAGCACCCTGAACGCATTATTATATTGGACTCGCAGTGCGTTGTAAGCCCTTTGCGTATACCGGAACCACAGGCTCGCTGAGTATAAGGATGTACAGTAGGCTCTGAAAAGAGTTATCTTCACCGCCTCTGTACATCGGGCAAACCTGCGGGACAGCATATTCGCTCGGACTGACAACGCCCTGCGCTCCCTTTTCATGTCCGCATCATCCATTTGATCGTCTGTTACAACGATGTAATAATTGATGTTCTTCAGTATAATATATCTAGAATAGCTGACCAAACACGGTAAACATAGATTACATACAGAAAGTACTTAAAATTTAAAATAATTAGCAACTAAAATTTGTCGAGCCAACGAAAAGACCCAAACTCAGCTGAATGTTGTGCGTACAAAATGTAACCACAACGCTGTTATTCAGTTAGGGTCATCTCTCTTGTGAATGTGTAAAATATTATATGCGACAAAAAGTCGCTAGTGTGTTAAGGCACTCCGCAGTAGTGGTGATGTTAATTAAGTAATTTCTGATGACGCGAAGGCTGCATCGACAATCGTTAATGGGCAACCCTTTTTGGAATACATACAAATGATTGCGATTTATCAAAGGGTAATCTTTTATGATCAATTATGCAGTTTTATAACTTGTAAATGAGGTAGCAAAGCGTGGGTAGATCCGCTGAGGTGATAAAAATATATCGACCCTTTTTTATCAATGACATGTTCGTGTTTGGATTTTTTCTCATCAGATAGGTATTGAAATGCTACTGGCAGTATAGGAGCTACTGCGTTAGAGGTTTTTTTTTTGATCCACTACAAGCTAGCGCCTGACTGCGATCACACCTGATGGTAAGTGATGATGCAGTCTAAGATGGTAGCGGGCTAACCTGTTAGAGGCATGGCAGTTATATCAATCCCACACCCCTTCGGTTTCTACACGGCATCGTACCGGAACGCTAAATCGCTTGGCGGCACGTCTTTGCCGGTAGAGTGGTAACTAGCCACGGCCGAAGCCTCCCACCAGGCAAATGTAGGAAGGAATGATAGTTTTGTAGTCCTTTAATAGGCCCGTACCGTATTTAAATAAATAGTAAGTTAAATCAAGATTTACTAAAATCAGAAATTCCTATATCTTAAACCGAAACCGAAATATTACAAATCTTTAATTTTGTAGAAAGGCGTTTGTCCTTAATTTATATTACTTTTCATGTAAGATCATGAGAAATAATATAATTTAGCGTTTAATTTTTAATCTAAGTCCGCTTTTGTAGAACAATGCTAGGAAAAATACCAGCGATTTCTATTTTATAACAAAATTCCACAACCTATCTTAAACTTGCCTTTACACAAGTTTAAGAAGTCCATTAAAAGTATGCCTCTGAAAAAAGCTTATGATACTGTTGAAAATTACGTAAATGACAAAGGAGCATGGATTTGACTCGCTCCAGCAATGCTAAGGACAGGTGGTACGTATGTATTCTACATATTAATGAAATTATTATTATTTTTTTCAAAAGAGCAACCGCCGAGTTTCTTGCTTGTTCTTCTCAGTAGGAATTTCATTCCAAACCAGTGGTAGATTCACTCGACGATTCAAAAGTACTTGTAAAAGTTTATTAGCTTAAAAACCATTTGAATTTTGAATTACAGACTAATTAACATATTATCAACAGATATAATAATCCAACCTTAATGAGACCATTCTGTTTAGCATAATCTCTAAACTAAAGTTACAGGTCTATCTATCCTTTTCACAATACTCCCTACGGAAAGGGGCCGCAATAAGTTTAAGCTGTCATTCAAGTTTAGTTTAGAGACTGTGCTGAACAGAATTGGTTGGTAATTTGTTGCTTCATACTTCAATTGGTTGCTTCATACTTTATTTTTATTTTCCTCCACCTAAAACCCTGAATAAGTCAACCCGTAACAACAACCTACCGTTGCCTACCACCATCGCATAAACGACTGCCCGTTCACACCACGTCCGCATTAGCAAACGATTGACAAGTGTGAAAACACATTTCAAGAAAGGAAAGCGCTCTAAAAGGCATCCGCTCTAAACTTGGCCACTAAGCTTTGCATACCATCCGATTTACAATCGCATCAGAACCATGGAAATCGTCTCACGTAGCGACAGCTGATGGACTCCATGTATGGGCTTTTGACTCCAATGCCTTCCCTATTTCGTTTATCCCGTTCGATTTGTTTGTATTGCTTTACTAGACTTCCTCGTTGGTCTATCGGTTAGGTTAGACAGCGGATCACGAGATCCTGGGTTCGATTCCCGGTCGGGCATAAAGAAATTGCTAGGTGTCGGGTTTTTCAGTTAAGAAATTCTCAGTTCCAGCCAGGAGTTGGAAGTTGTCGGTGAGTCACTCCCGTGCCTCGGAGAGCACGCTAAGCCGTCGGACCCGGTTATTATCACTATAACATGATAATAGTCGTTAAAGCCCGCCAACCAGCATTGGATCAGCGTGGTGAGACTAAGCTCTTATTCCCTCTCTCCTGAGTGCGGAGGCCTGTGCCCAGCAGTGGGACGTTACTGGTCTGTAGTTTTTTTTTTTATCCACTACAAGCTAGCCCTTGACTGCGATCTCACCTGATGGTAAGTGATGATGCAGTCTAAGATGGTAGTGGGCTAACCTGTTAGGGGCATGGCAGTTATATTAAACCCACACCCCTTCGGTTTCTACACGGCATCGTACCGGAACGCTAAATCGCTTGGCGGCACGTCTTTGCCGGTGGATGTGGTGGATGGTGGCTTTACTAGATGATACATGCGACTACATCTAAGGGTTTAAGTTCTTTTTATTCCTACGGGAACTCTTTAGTAATAAAATGTCGTTGCCTGGAATGCTACCTAACTTTATTTCAAATTTCATCAAAATCTAATGAAAAGATGGACTGTTATAGCGTAGCACACACACGTACACACTTTCGCATTTATAATACTAATACAGATCTATTACTATATTATTTGAATAGTTTTGACATAGCACACTGTTTATTTTGATGAAACGGTAGCCGACGGACCGTTCACTTGAACAAAAAACTTGATGTAAAGTGTTCAATTTGAAACACACAAACACTTGAAAAAAATTGCTACACAAACTTTGTCATAATATTTTCTTATCGAATGAAATATATAACGGTAGCATCTTTAAATGTTTTTGTCATAACAAATAGTGGTCGCGGAACATTAATTTTTGCTCTCGGAACATTAAGGGTTTCCCGCGAGAATAAAAAAACTTAATCAAAGCGAAAGAAGTCGCAAGCATTTCGACGACCTCCGTGGTGCAGTGTGTAGCGCTGTTGCCTTAACGTGCGGAGGTCCTGGATTCAATCCCCGGCAGGGTCAATTTGGGAATTTATAATTTCTGAATTTTCCCTGGTCTGGTCTGGTGGGAGGCTTCGGCCGTGGCTAGTTACCACCCTACTGGCAAAGACGTGCCGCCAAGCGATTTAGCGTTCCGGTACGATGCCGTGTAGAAACCGCAGGGGTATGGGTTTAATATAACTGCCCTGCCCTTAACAGGTTAGCCCGCTATCATCTTAGACTGCATCATCACTTACCATCAGGTGAGATCGCAGTCAAGGGCTAGCTTGTAATGGATAAAAAAAAAAGCACCATCTAGTAGATAATAATATACCTATATAATATTACCATCATACTAATATTATAACTGCGAAAGTTAGTTTGTTTGTTGGTTTGTTATTCAATCGGAGCAACGGATCGACGTGATTTTTGGAATGGGTATAGTTGAAGACCTGGAGAGTGACATAGGCTACGTTTTATACCGGAAAATTAAGGAGTGCCCGTGTTAATTAAAAAATCTTTTTCCACACGGACTAAGTCGCGGGCATCAGCTTGTTAGGTATAAACCTTCATTGATAAATAATTAGGCTAAAATATTTGAAATGATTTCGTCCGCGTAGAGTAAGATGTTTTGATTCCCGAGAGAATTCATTTTTCGGGAAAATAAGAAGCCAAGTCCTCCACACGTACCTCTGTACTTATCAAAGATGGTTGAAAAATGGGGAGTGAAAGCAGACAGACATACCTACTAACTGACGGACACTCATTATAACATTAGTATGGATTTATTGTAAGACTGGCTTGGCTTAATCCATTTCATGCCTCCTGGATCTTTTTTTATCCACTACAAGTCAGCCCTTGACTGCGATCTCACCTGATGGTAAGTGATGATGCAGTCTAAGAAGGTAGCGGGCTAACTTGTTAGGGGCATGGCAGTTATATTAAACCCATACCTATTGGTTTCTACACAGCATCGTACCGAAACGCTAAATCGCTTGGCGGCACGTCTTTGCCGGTAGAGTGGTAACTAGCCACGGCCGAAGCCGTCGTCATAGTTTTGCGTCCATGTTAATAATGTCCTCCCGACCGAATTTCGGCCACGGCGGCCAATCTCCAGAGAGATTCAACCATCTGCGCGGGAGATATTATAGTGCACAAGTGTGTGCGCAAACACAGGTGCACTATCTGTTCCTTTACTCTCATAGCCCAATGGGACGGAAAATCCGACACGATCGGAGAGACACAATCCGACACGATCAGGCGCAGGACGACTTTACGTGCTCTCCGAGGCACGGGGGTGAAACACCGTCAATTTCCTAACTCCGGGCTAGAACTGAGAATTTCTGGCCAGAAAAACCCAATACTTGTTATGGCCCGTCCCGGGACTCGAACCCGGGACCTTGTCGGTCGCAGTCGAACATGCTAACCACAAGACCAACGAGGCAGTTGCGTCCATTTTACTATTACAATCGCCAAAGGAAGACCTTTTAAATACTAAATTGTTACATCTCGTAGCATTTACTTGATGAACATCAAATATTATCTAAAGATCTTTTATTGTGTGTCAATAGGAAGAAGCAAATTGCGGTGTTCAAACTTTCCTAGCAACAATGTTTATATAGCTGAGTGCCCTCTCAATTATCGAGATATTATGTTACAAGGAACACGTTTAGAAGAAGACATACCGGCTTCCGATGCAAAAAAGGTATCTATACGTTTGTGTGGAAACATCTTCAATGTATGAGTCTAACCCATAATACTATAAACAAAATTGATCTCCTTTTATATCATTTACGATTACTTTAAAAATAGGGCGCCACAAATAAATAAAATTATCAAAATTTCTTAATACTTATTAAATTTATTTATAAATTTATACGAAAGTATAACAATTACATTTACCTTAGACGTTCAATAAAGGTTTTCAGTGTAAATCGACGTAGTCCTTATCGAAGCATCCTCCAGTTTAATAAAATAATAAACTTAATTCAAACTTCGATGAAACCGTCATCGTTATGATATACTATGTTGGACCAACTGATCTGGTACTTAAGTAGGGGCAACGTCTTCATTGGAGACCGTGCTGCTTTTTGTTAAGGCACGTAAGTAACAAATGCGGAACAATATTTAAAGAAAGGGCGTAGAATGTAGTTTGTTTTGTAAATGATACTTCTAATACTACTAACTCATACTTGATACTTTCATAGTGGTAGATTCACTTGACGATTCAAAAGTACTTGTAAAAGTTTATTTGAATAAAAAATATTTGATTTGATTTGATTTGATATTGCCTCAAGATATGCTCTTGCTATTTTTGCGTGAAACTTGACGAGAAAATGTAATTTCATTTTAGATTAATCGTTCTATCAATTTCACTCTACAAAGTTTATACAAGTCATTTCGACTACGAGGGTACAGATAAGCTAAAAAAGTCTCGAAAAATTCTTTGGATTTTAAAATTTTTTTTTTGTGTGTGTTTAGCTAGGAATCCTCTGACATGGTTATCGAAGACATTATATAGCTTAACACGGCTTTTTTAAAAAATCTGTTTTAATTGTCATTTTAATACATTGCATTTCTTTTTTGAAGTGAAACTTCTTTAGAATCGTTGTGATTTGAAAATTCGATGAAACGAAAAAGCGACACCAAAAAGAGACAAACATATTCGTAATGCAATTTAGCCTGCGAGAGAATGAGATAAAATACAAGTTATATTTATCTCATTCTCTCGTAGGCTACTTTTCTGAAGTTTCACTTCTGCCTTGTGTGAATGCACACACACACTCTTTTATCTTTATTTTTTTCATTAACTGTTTGAATCACTGATGCGCTGAACTTTCGCAAAAACAAACAAGAGCGTTCCAAATTACGACAACAATTTGTTCACCTTTATACCCTACCACCTGCCACAAACTCGACCCAATTCCAGAACTCGATTATGAACATAAATCTCGGAAGGCGTGGACAGTGTTGCCGCGAAATTTGGGCCGATGAATGGGAAGTCATTAAAGGATAATGGCGATTTACGATAGCTGAATCGGAATTTATATATTTCGTGGTACGGACCAAACGGTTTCATGCTCACACCGTGATTTTATTATTAGAGAAAATATGTTTTAATTTTTTTTACTAATTGACCACATTCCCAACTGGTATGAACTAAAATCGCATATTAGAGAGTTATAATCTAAGGATTTTTAAATTATTGATAATTAAATGAAGCTCACGAATTCGTCCGCGTGTAATAAGATTTTTAATTTACATTGGAACACTTTTATTTTCCGATGAAAAAAGTCGTCTATATCCTTCCTTGGGATACAATTTAACTACCTACCATTCGTTAAAATCAGTTGAAAAGATGGGTCGTAGAAGCATAGCAAACAAACAGACACACTTTCTAATATTTTATAATATTAATAATATGGAATTGACTCGATTGCTAGTAATTATTTTATAAACAGCAGGTTTCAAAAGTTCATTTTATCTGTATTATTAAACTATTTGCAGCGGCATAGATGATATTTTTAATGTTAAGTTTTTAGTTTTTTAATTTAGATTTTAAACTATGTATGCCATTCTATATATAGTTATTATAGCAAGCTTAAGAGCTACATATGTATGGCTACACATTGATGTAATTCTCAATGAATTTTTTACACGCTTTTTATTAGCTTCAGACGTATGTATGTTAGTATGTAACGGAATCTTTGAACATGATTTTAACCCCCTTTAAAACGTCGGATTAACTCGAAATTTGGCAAACTTATTAAGGACCGATGACAATTCAATATTTTAGACAGTTTGACCCGTTATCCTTACTAGGATAATCAGGATTAGCGATTTTTTGTTTTCCTGAGACCCGGAGTGTCTGCGTCAAAAGCGTGTTTTTTAGTTTTTTTAAACTATTATTTCAAAAGAGGAAGCCCCGCATTTCGTTCTGGTTCTTCTCGGTAGAATGGCATTTCAAACCAGTAGCACAGAATCCAGTAGGTAGTTGATTTACTCGACGATTCAAAAGCAGTTTTAAGAAAATTATGTGTTTAAATTATGATTTCAATAAATAGATACTTGTAACCTAGCATAAGTAGATACGAAATAGCTGTAGTATAAAACGATAAGTGCACATCATAAGACCTGCATGCAAAGACTCGTGTATATAAAGACTGTAATGGCGAAATCAATCACTTAACCCAAAACTTCGGCTATGAAATTACAGAGCATGCAAAAAACACCAGCCTCTAACTTAATTAAATTGAAACAAAACATCATAATAAGAAACGATATGTGTAAATATGTAAAGGCTAATACCTAATACTAATAAAATCCATAATGTCACATACACAAGTACATACCGTCAATAAGTTCAAACAGCAATAAAGTTAATCAATCACCATGGAGTGACAAATGTCAGCCTGACGTGGATTAACTAGGTTCGCCCTAAATAGCGAGCGGCAAGAACAAGTAGGTAATCGATGCTAATTACAGTTACGTACAACTCTAGTTTATGGTGTCCTGGTGGGTATTTACACAGTGAACCTGACGCTGTGGATAATCTTTTTTTTTTTAATCCACTACAAGCTAGCCCTTGACTGCGATCTCACCTGATGGTAAGTGATGATGCAGTCTAAGATGGTAGCGGGCTAACCTGTTAGGGCCATGGCAGTTATATTAAACGCATACCCCTTCGGTTTCTACACGGCATACGATGCCGTGTAGAAACGGAAGGAACGCTAAATCGCTTAGCGGCACGTCTTTGCCGGTAGGGTGGTAACTAGCCACGGCCGAAGCCTCCCACCAGACCAGACCAGGGAAAATTCAGAAATTATAAATTCCCAAATTGACCCTGCCGGGGATCGAACCCAGGACCTCCGCATCTGTGAATAAATCACGAATTTACTTCAGTATAGCTCCTTGGAGAAGTAGGTTCTGAAATCCCGATTAAATGGGATACAGTGGCTTCTTCGGTACATACACAGAGAACCTGAGTGGTAGATAAAATCCATACTAATATTATAAATGCGAAAGTGTGTCTGTCTGTCTGCTACGCTTTCACGGCCCACCTGTTCAACCGATTTTGGTGAAATTTGGTACAGTGATGGGTTGTATCCCAGGGAAGTACATAGGCTAGGAAGTTGCTCCCGTCTTCATCCGCGCGGAATAAGGTGGAATAAAAGATTCCGCATGGAATAAAACATTTCATTTAACTTAACTATGTAATTAGATGTTTCATGATCCATATTTGCACCAGTGATATTTGGCTTGGCAATATTTATAATATTTAATTAAATATTTTATTAACTTATTAAACCATATATATAAAAAAAAATTAATAAAAAAATCAACTAGTCTCACAAATAGTTCTTGTTATTAAGAATTTTCTTTAAAATAATCCTGACACCTTTTTTTTAATATATAGGCTAGCGCTTGGCTGCAATCAGACTGCATGCAAGAGGTGATGCAGCCTAAGGTCATAATTTTTAAGTCATCGGTCATAATTTTTAAGCTCTCTTTAATTTAAAGAAGGGACTAGTTAAAATTACTACACAGAATTGAATTAAATCAGCCCACTTCTTAACCAAAACCCATAATTATCAGATCGAGAAGTTTTATTGAAAACTCCTATACCAATTCATACTCTGCCATACATTCGACATAAGTCTCACATTTCTCGAAAGATTCCATCCAGTTTCTCACGATCTCTAGAACGAAAAGCGTTTGAAAGAAATCTCGTCTTTAATATTATATCATTCTAATTAATTTATTTTATTTATGCCGCAGCACCTCCCACAATAACTCAGGTGTTTGTATACCGTTGATCATATTATTTATCACGCCCTGCTGGCGGCAACTATTTATACTAAACTAGCGCTTAACTGCGACGTCGTCTATGTAAATAGTGGCTGCAATGTAATAAGAAAATTCCTTGGATGGAATAAACACGTGATAAAAAATGTATGAAATCACGTTCGACTAACTTTTGCGGGGCGAGGGAAGAGTGATTGTGACACTAGTGTATAAAAAAGTCAATCAATATGATAACACACTATCATAATTAAAGGTGAAACTACCCAGTTCGCGGCTAGAGGGGTAAGGCGAATATGGGCGTTATCACGCGCCCCGTGGTTAATTAATCCAAGAGAAATTCATACTATAACCACAGTGTAAGTAAGTCTATATTCATATCAACGCCTATACACAGGCGCTCTAGACAGAGCAACGCCACAGCGTTGCTCTGTTTAGAGTCAAGACGCCTTCGCTGGATGGCTGGTAGAAAAGAACACCCTAAGAACGTTTTAAAATAATCCCTTTCTCTTAACAACCCATTGCTAGATCACTACTACTGAGCACGAGTCTCCTATCGGAATGAGAAGGATTTGGCCATACACCACCACGCTGGTGTATATGAGGATTGGCAGACTTCACACACTTTCAAGAACATTATGAAGAACGCTTGGGCATGTAGGTTTCCTCACCGGATGAAGCAAGTGATATAATTTAATTTAGTTTGATAAGTTGGAGGTGCGGTCCGGTGTCATAACTTAGAGGCTATCATCGCTTTTATTATATTGCTAACTAGCTGATGCGATTTTCCGGGATAATAAGTATCCTATATGTTATTCGATACTATAATCTATCTCTGTGTCAAATTTCATCCAGATTTGTTCTGCTGTTCTGGCGCAATTAAGGCGCTGTGAGCTCACGAGATGAAAAACACAGGCGCGCGGAGGTGAAATCGAGCAAGCGCATGTCACAAAAAATGCATGAAATAATTTGTAAAAAAATTAATATTTACTTTTCAACACATAAGATTCCGACAGTGTGTTTGATTTAGAAATATGAATTTTATCTTATATTTCTAGAGCTAATTATTTGTTTCAATAAGGAGAAAAATTGCTTTAAAAGGTAAATTAAGAGGTATAATTAAAATAAATTTCAATGCAGATTTTTTTTTAAATTGTGTTTTGAGATGCGTCAATGGCTGCTCAAAGGTCTTGAAAACAGCACATTATTTTTACAAGCATACATTATGTCACCGTTTGATGGATACCCTGCTTTTAAAATCCCCCTTTTACGCTACACGCTTAACAAACAACCATAATCCAAACTTTCGCAATTAGAATATTAGTACAGAAGTGTAGACTAGATGATATCGGCGACTTCGTTCGCGTGATTTAAGTTTTTTGATTCGCAGGGGAACTCCTTAACTTTCTGAGATAAAAATTCCTTCCCCTAAAACGAAATTTCATCAAAATCGGTTGATTAGCAGTTAAACCATAGCAGACAGACAGACACTTGTAGTGGTTAAAAAATAAATAAATAAAATTAGTATTTAGTATGGATAAAAATAATTCACTTAGGACTTTTCTTTTTTTTTTTTTAAATTAACTTATCGATTAAAATTTTTAAACGACCAAGTTCTTTTTACCTTTTTCATCATACTCGTATACCTACTGAATTTTGGCCCGTTTGAATAATTTATTTTGGTGCCGAGGCGTTAAATTTTATCTACAGATAGTGGAAAAGCTTATAAAATACGTAGCTAGAACTGAAAAGAAGATATCTTGCCTTTTTTATACATAAAAACATTCTTCAGTACATCTTACTTCTTACTTCTTACTAATATTATAAATGCGAAAGTTTGGATGTATGGATGTCGGTATGGATGTATGGATGGATGTTTGTTACTCAATCACGCCCCAACGGCTGAACGGATCTGGATGAAATTTGGCACAGAGATAGATTATAGTCTGGAACACATAGGCTAATTTTTATCCCGGAAAATTAAAGACCACAAAACCTCGATCCACGCGGACGAAGTCGCGGGCGTCAGCTAGTTCTAAAATACTTCAGTCAATACACAGACATAAACGGCTGGACTCTTATAGTAATATTAAAAAATATGGATTTCTAATACGTTATTTATGTTAAGTATTGATTTTATATATCTCGTTATAGATCGCTTAACATTAATTTGTATGGATTAGAAAATGTTAATTATTTCAAATTAGACTACATTCCTTTATGACCGTAAAGCTATAATAAAGCGGTGTTGGGATTTATTGAATTTATAATTTTATTGTCATCCTCTGAATAATTGTGTGCTCTTAAATTAATCCAATATTTATTAGGAACATCTTGTATTTATTGGATACATCCATTATTTATTGGGATATTGGGTGAAACTAATTAGGATACAAATATTCACTTATTTATAATCGGAACGGTTAAGGCTAAGCGCAGACGGGCCCGGTTTTCAGCTTGTTTTTTACTCGTTTTTTTATTAGCGTGTTCGTACATCCACCGAAATTAAAATTTAAATAAAAAAATATTTAATGCTTTTCAGTGCTTTTGAAGTCGGTATTTCTCAGTTTTGTTAATATTCAAATAGCACCAGGATTGGATTTATACCTAAGACTCAAAGCTTGATTTTTTTTGAACTTTAACAATAATAATTGGAAACATGAGGAGGAAACCTGCATGAAACCTGAGAGTTCTCCACAATAAAGGAACTAAAAGTTTCATTCGGTATCGGTAAACGAACGTTGAGAGTCGTTTGGAAGATTTCTGTGTTGTCGTGAATATCGCAGGCTATAAGTGCGGGACCACACCACCCTGTACCAAATAAATGATTTATTTATTTCATGTAGGACAACTTGTGCCACTTATGATACGTTAAGACTCTCTACCACCGGTTCGGAAAGCTGCTTCTACTGAGAAGAGTCGGCAAAAAAACTCAGCAGTTGCTCTTTTCTCAAAAAAGAAAAAGGTTACAATAAGAAAACAATACAACACATAGGGACATTATGTTACAAGTATTATACTGACTTGTGGGTCACTGGATGCGAGGCGGGTTGCTTCCATGCAACTTTGTCATTCAGAAAATCATCGATAGTGTAAAAACCTCGACTTAACAAATGCTGTTTAACACATTCTTTAAATTTACTTGATGGCAAATCCAGCAACTCTTTGGGAACCATGTTATAAAAGCGTAGGTACACTGGACCCCACAAAGGATTTCTGCACCTTGCACATACGATACGACGCTGTTACTAGCTTATGGCGTATTATACTTACCTATTGTGGCGGATTGTGCCCAGGGGCCATACAGTTTGATGTCATGTACCTTGATGATATACTCGTATAATAGTTCCTTATTTTAAGATGATTTGTGAGATGGTGATATATAAAAAAAAACCCCACCTGAGTTTTTTGTGGGCTCTTCAGACCAGGCCGCGGTTGGAACCCTCGCAGCTTTAAGATACCGTAACTGATTATCACCATCATGTTTTATAAGTAATTGGACGTCAATAAGTGTACAGTGTACCTAATTTGTTTTTCTTAAATATATAGGCTAGCATTTGGCTGCAATCAGACTTGCATGCAAGAGTTGATGCAGCCTAAGGTGGAGCGCGCTTGCCTAGAAGATGCCTATTCACTCTTGATTTGAAGGTATTAAATCAATATTCATTAATTGTTTGATTGATTGTTCCTAAAATAAGCCTTATAATTCTGAAACATGAAAGTGAATATGTAATAATAAAACAATCAGGGACTGAAAAACAGGTTCATAAAGGTTACAGAAATATAAGTGTTACAGATTGAAAGTGTAACAGAAACGAATCTGTAACAGAAATGACAGTGTTTTAAAGTGTTTTAATGTGCCAAATGTGACGTTGCCAAATTTACTGTTGACGCGTATTCAAATTTAACCTAAGGTCTAGGACCGTTGGTTGCAATTGTTTTAAGAAAAACATGGGTATGTTGTGTCAGTATGTGTGAAGTCCGATGAAGTGAGAAGAACGCGTTGTCACACCGTGCAGTTTGTTAGGGCAATGTACCTATTAGGGTTACAGATAAAAACACTTATTAACAGAAATAAACGGTTACAGATTGATTGGGTTACAGTATCGTTTCTGTTTCCGTTATAAGTGTTTCTGTTTTAACAGTTTCCAAAAACAGTGTTTAAACCCCTTATTTCGGTTACTGTTTCAGTCCTTAGAAACAATATAGCTTTAAGTTTTGGCAGTGCCTTTGCCCTTCATATTCTCCGTAAAGTCAGTAGTCATGACACGCCGAGCTATGGGCTGAGGTAATGAAGAAGATTATATTATAAAAAAATTAAACACTATTTTCAAAAGTTAACAGTCCCCGCTTTCTTATTTACATAAAAGCTTAATTTTTTTACATTTAAGTTAAAATTATTATGAAAACTCATAATTTGCTGCGCTTGGTAAGGGCCTGTCAGCTTCTCAATCAAAAAGTCTAAAATAATAGGCGGCCAATTAAACCAATTTCTGATGTGAGGTTGTTAAAATTCTTGAAACGGCGCGCGTTTTCATAAAAATATCATTTTTGGGGATCCGTAGTCAAAACGAGAATCAAGAGTGGTTGATCTGGTGACTACCTTGAGAAAATAAATTAATCAATTTGAAAGTAACATAATTTTATTTTTGGAATTACCTGGTATAATTCATTATTTTGTTTTGTTTAGTGGTAATTAAATTTTAATCAAATAAAATTGATAATGTTTTGTGAAATACAACAGAAACCGTTTTTAGTATCTATTTTATCGCTTATTTAATACAAAAACCATTTTATAATCTTACTTCTTATCTTACTTCTTACTAATATTATAAATGCGAAAGTTTGGATGTATGGATGTCGGTATGGATGTATGGATGGATGTTTATTACTCAATCACGCCTCAACGGCTGAACGGATCTGGATGAAATTTGGCACAGAGATAAATTATAGTCTGGAATAACACACAGGCTACTTTTTATCCCGGAAAATTAAAAAATTCCCGCGGGAACCAAAAACCTCAATCCAGGCGGACGAAGTCGGAGGCATAAGATAGTAATAATATAAGAAGCCAACCGCCAAAAAAATACATAACATTTTTTTTTATCCTGTGTGTGTTGGACTAATTACAAGAAAACAACTGATGTTACCCACAATTTGGCAAAAAAAAAATTATGAATAATGTGCAATAGGCTTTCTATCTACTTATCTTTAACCAAATAATATGGCTAATTCTAAACTAAAGTCAATCTCTAAATTAAAGGTCTTAATTGACAGCACTGAATCTAGTTCCTTCCTTTCCGTTGGGTGAATTATGAAAGGAATGGCAATAATGTACTCACATTTTAGTTTACTGAAGAGATAGTGTACAACATAATTAATTCTACATTCTAGTAGTTATTTCTTACTGAAATGACCACGGAACCTTACCTAAAGCGTTCCCGATGCACGCTTGACCGGTTATTTAATAAAGAAATTCATTTTTCAGAATTTACATTCTTATAGGAATATGGCAATTTCACAATTAAGCGTAAATTAACGATCACTATCTGTAATTGAGTGGAGCCAATAAAGACATCAATTGTGTTCCAGTTTAACGGTTACTTTAACATAATCTTTCGAGAGAAATATGCGAATATAATTTTAATCCTTATGACCGTAAGAATGACCTGCGGCAAGACGTTAATGCTGGGTCCGCAGACGTTTATATAGAACATTGTAAACTCTATGATGTGCTATTGAATAACCTTAAATAATAACAGCTGTGTTAACTTAATATCGTATATAGTAATCAATTATATGGTAGCGTCTATAGTCTGCCTCGTTGGTCTAGCGGTTAGCATAGTCGACTGCGGATCACGAGGGTTCGATTCCCGGTCGGGCATAAAAATTGTTAGGGGTTGGGTTTTTCAATTAAGAAATTCTCAGTGACAGCGTTGAGTTGGAAGTTGGCGGTGTTTTACCCCGGTGCCTCGGAGAGCACGTTAAGCTCGGTCCCGGTTATTATCACTAACATGATAATAGTCGTTACAGCCAGCCGACCCGCATTGGAGGGCATAAAATGTCAATGGATCTCGTGCTTAAGTTTAGATTAATGTCTCCTGAATTCCTTTTTAGTTTTTGTCAAAAATTTTACACAACGAGTGCGTAGATGAGAGCTTCAATGGGTAAATAGAAGGAAAAAAAATTATGCCTACAAGTTAGCCCTTGACTGCGATCTCATCCTATGTTAAGTGATGATGCAGCCTAAGATTACTAGTGGGCTCACCTGTTAGGGGCATGGTAAATATATTAAACCCATACCCCTAATCATCTTCTACACGGCATCGTACCGAAACGCTTAATCGCTTGGCGGCACGACGTTGCCGGCCACGGCCGAAGCCTCCCACCAGGCCAGACTAGGGAAATTCAGCAATTATAACTTCCCAATCAATTGACTCTGCCAGACTCTGACAACAGCGCTCAAATCTGCGCCAGGGAAGTCGTCAAAAGTAAGAAAACATAATTTAAAATTTATTTGAAAAAATGTTGTAGCTGATGCCAAAATTTTTTACCACCGTAATGGTCTCCTATATCTTCACATACCTTCAATAATAAATAGTTCATGAACTTAATATTATATAACTTAATTGAGTTTATAACTTGAATCAATATTCTGAAATCAAATAGAACTCGTCGATAGACCAGGGACATATAACGCTTAAATCCATATAGTTTCATTAAATTATTGTTGACTTTCGTGTTTTAGAATTATATTCCTTATTTTAGGACCGCCAAGGTACGTGACATCAAACTGTCATTTAGAGTAATATTGCTTAAGTATTGCTTTCAACGTTACAGTATGGCCCCAGCGGGTGAGTTATGACGTAATTGAGTAGGTACACACAATAAATGAGTTGAAACAATAAAAGTCCACAATCAATTTTATTTGTTTTGTTTATTAGTTAATTAACTGGAATTCAAAAGCTTTTCATTTAGAAATTAGAATTGCCGGTTTGTAATTAGCTTTAGACTTTGAGAGTATTAATGTTCAATGGAAATATGGTGGTTGGAATGCAATTAATTTCTGTTGTGTTAATGAAGTTAGTGCTTTTAATTGCTTTAAGCATTGATGTGATTACACAATTACCTGCCAGAGTTTCTGATTAAATCGGGGACTGTTAGTATTTTTAACGTATCTATACCTACTTATTATATAAATGCGAAAGTTTGGACAGATGGATGAATGTTTGTTACTCAATCACGCCTGAACGACTGAACGGATCAGGATAAAATTTGGCTAAGTAATATCACACAGGTTAATTTTTATCCCGGAGAATTAAAGTGTTCCCGCGTGAACCAAAAAACTTCAATGTACGCGTACGAAGTCGCGGTTATTAGCTAGTTAGTGATAAACATTAAAAAAAAACTCAGAACATGCTTTCTTCTTGTTTCCATCATCAGATTCACCAACGTAGGGCTCGTTAAACTATAAACGAAATGAGCTCAAAACCGAGGGACCTCAGGGTCAGTCCCTCGTTACCAAGTGTAGAAATGTTCTTTATTCTTTATGCTTTATTCTTTATCCTTTATCCTTTATCCTTTATCCTTTATCCTTTATCCTTTATCCTTTATCCTTTATCCTTTATCCTTTATCCTTTATCCTTTATCCTTTATCCTTTATCATTTATCCTTTATCATTTATCATTTATCCTTTATCATTTATCCTTTATCCTTTATCATTTATCCTTTATCCTTTATCCTTTATCCTTTATCCTTTATCCTTTATCCTTTATCCTTTATCCTTTATCCTTTACCCTTTATCCTTTATCCTTTATCCTTTATCCTTTATCCTTTATCCTTTATTCTTTATTCTTTATTTGTGAAACATGCCTGGGGAGACATTACAGTTGCCCAATTCGTCTCCCCAGGCTATAAATACCTTAAAACAAAAATAAAAATCAGACACAATAAAAAACAAAATAAACCAACAAATTAGACATACTAAAAACACTAATAAAAAAATTAAAAAAACCATTAAAAACACTAAAATAAACTACATATCACTTACTTTCCAGCAAAGGTTTTATTATATTATGTAAGATACGTTATTATAAAAAAATAAAATATACCCTTCCAGAGCTTGAATTGTCGAAGAGTTTCACTACCCAGGATGCATCATAATATTATTTAGTTCCGTTAAACCAAATTGGTATTAAAAACGTTTGCATCATTTCAAATTGATACAAAGCAGTTAACCTACTACGTACAAATTCGATATGTGAGCATATATTTTTTAAATATTAAACGAAGATTTTCAGACGAGGGACGCCGGGATGAGCCATCTAGTTTTTTATTATAATTTTTAATAACGACTTCGGTATGAACGGTTCGAAGTCTTCCTTGAGTTGACCTTCAACCGAACGAATTTATAACATTGTTACTCCATTCTTCAACGTCATTCAAAGAAAAATAATTCAAAAGATTAAGATGTATTTGCATAATGGTTCGTATTGCCAAATCACATTATGGTATCTTTTCAGGATGGAAAGAATTTTATCTTGTTGGATGGTTATTTTTTAATGTAGGAACCAGAACTTTAATTCGCTAAAATCCACTATAACTTCAACAACACAATTATGTGGTGTGGTGAAAAAAAAATCACTGTACTACATAGATTTTCCTGATGTCACGCATTATATTAACTGCCTCGTTGGTCTAGCGGTTAGCATAGTCGACTGCGGATCACGAGGTAATGGGTTCGATTCCCGGTCGGGCAAAAAAATTGGTATTGGGTTTTTCAATTCAGAAATTCTCAGTGCCAGCCCGAAATTGGAAGTTGGCGGTGTGTCACCCCCGTGCCTCGGAGAGCACGTTAAGCCGTCGGTCCCGGTTATTACCACTAACATTACAATAGTCGTTAAAGCCCGCCAACCCGCATTGGAGCAGCGTGGTGGGTCTAAGCTCTAATTCCCTTTCTTATATAAGAGTGGAGGCCTGTGCCCAGCAGTGGGACGTTAATAGGCTGTAGTGGTGGTGGTGGTGGTGGTGCGCATTATAGTGAATTAAACTTCTGGTTCCTTCATTACGATGGACTTCCGCAAAGTAACGCCCGCTTCTATCCAATATTTTTTTCATGTGATTTTGTTACTTAATAAATTCAGGGATCTTATTATTAAAAATTGATGGATACATTGTAACAATCACAAAGACCTTTTACTTTTTCAAAAGTTTCCAAAATTTTGGCCAAAATCCGTTTTATCATAAATTAAGCCGATCACAGTAATTGAGGCTATAACAATGATTGATACACGTTTAAAAAATAGGGCTAAAACAATGATTTTTACTTGATAAAGCCCTTGATGTTGTTGATGAGAGTTGGACGTTGTTGTTGTTGTTTAAATCCATACTAATATTATAAATGCGATAGATGAAGACCGATTTTGATGAAATTTGGTACAGGAGTAGATTGTATCCGGGGGAAGGACAAAAGTTTATTTTTAACCCGGAAAATCAAGGAGTTCCCGCGGGAATCCAAAACCTAATTCACGCGGACGAAGTCGCGGGCATCACAAAACTTAATTCACGCGGACAAAGTCGACGGCATTATCTAGTTTTATTATAAAGCAAGACTCGAAATTGCTACGGATAAAAATGTATCATGATAATTGGTTTACCCAATCGTATTGACTCGTATTTAACGTTAACATTTTAACCACGACAACGTGTTGAACTGTTGACGAGCGAAAATCCGTTTCAGACATACCATGTTACATATCCGTGACGGGCTGACATGCAAGAAAATAAACAAAGTGAAACAATTTCGGATACAGATTTTAATCCCTTAACAAGCTGTTCTCATTGATTTCTTTAAAGCTCTTTACCTCACATGTAATGTAATATGTAATTACAATCTGATAGCCCTTGTCTTAAGGCGTGGGTAATATTTAGCTGTCAGCACACCCGTCAGTTATTTGTACAACAGTTTGTCAGTTTGTGCGTTCATTTGCATACGCTTTTCACCCGGATTTTGAAAGAGGCTGCTAAGTGCTAATAAACTCTTTGGATGTTTGTTAACGAGACGCATAGCTTGTCACTTGTGGTATCAAACACGCATTAGATAGGGTCCCGTAGCCTCCCATCCATCAGCCTGTATGCGTCCATTTCTGGACATAGGCCTTTTCGAGAGCGCGCCACCAAACACTTCTCATCCACCCACTTCCCACCACCTTCTTTAGGTCATCGGACCAGCGGGTTGGAGGTCGTCCTACACTGCACTTGCCGGAACCTGTCTCCACTCCAGAACACATCTGCCCCAACGGCCGGTTCTGCGACACATATGACCCGCCCACTGCAACTTCAGCGTGCTAATCCTCAGAGCTATGTCGGTCACTTTAGTTCTTTTACGAATTTCCTCGTCCCGGATTTTATCCCTGAGAGAGATTCCCGACATAGCCCGCTCCGTAGCACGCTGAGTGACTTTTAAATTGTGGACGAGGCCCACCGTCAGTGTCCACGTTTCCACCCCATACGTCATTAACGTAGCCTTGCAAGTTGTTGGTATTGTTGCAAAGGCGGTCGTATATGCTTGGTCTGGCGTATGAAATATCGATGGGGTCAGCTAAATTCACGTAAGTGTGAGCAAAGACACGTTTTACTTATCCATACTATAATATTATAAATGCAGAATTGTTTCTGTTTGTCTGCTAAGTTTTCACGGCACACCTCTACCGATTTCGATGAAATTTGGTACAGGGATAGGTTGTATACCGGGGAAGGACATAAGCTCTATTATCCCGGAAAATCAAAATTAAAAAGTACCCGTAGTGCGGAAGAAGTTGCGGGCATTATCTAGTTACCCATATTTTTCACTAGTCATGCCCAATTGACAGGTGCCAAATCCAATAAGACCGCCTTATTGTACCTATATTTTAAGTTTCCTTGTATCTTGTTTCTTTTGTGTTTTTGTGGTGCACAATAAAGTATATACATAAATACAAATTATAAATTCCAAAATTGACCCTGCCTGGGATATACCCCGGGACCTCCGCACGTTAAGACAACAGCGCTCAACACTGCGCAACTTAGATTGTTTAGAACGTTAATAATTAAAAGGGTTAATTTAATTTCCGAGACAGTGATAGAGTCTCGATTTATCATTAGTGTCACAAGTTGTCCTGCAATAAAAATCATTTCATTTCCATATTATCTACAAGAACTAGTCCGCACGTGTACGAAATAATTATGTAATTGGATGACGTGTGCCGTTACTTTTTTCTAGCAACTAAGTGCTACATATTTCACGCTCGAGTGAAAATTAATTTCACGCCTTTTGACGCCTCCGTCGGCGTTTCAAACAGTAGCGCGGACTATTGACGCTTGGACCAAAACACGAAAACAAAACACCTATTAGAGCACTTTGTTAAAATATAGACCGTTTCATTCGGATTGTTCTACAGGTGAAGCTGAGCTAAAACTATGCGATAGCTCTAAACCTCCTTTGAATTATTTTTGAGTAATAAATGGAGCTTTTTTTGAAACTATCGTTAGTGTCACTAGCTGATGCCCGCAAATAATTTATTTTAATTTCCACGGGAACTCCGCAATTTTCTGGGTTAAAAAGTACCTCCTCTAGGACCGCAACAATATCCATGCAAAATAACACGTCGATCCGTTGCTCTGTTTTAGATTCAGACCTAGCAGGTACTCGTATAGTCAGACAGTCGGGTCTCTCAACCTCCAAAGTATTTAACAATGGTAATACGTGTTTTATTCCATTATAGTTCAATGTTAAAATGCAATTTTCTAAGTCAATATGAGCTCCGTACAAAGAAAGAAAATCTAGACCTAATATTCCATGAGCCATACAAGGTAATGAATCGAATACATAGAACTCGTGCGGTAATTGTACACCGCTTGGAGCAGATAGTTTTAAATAAACAGAGCCTTTCGCTTGGATTTGACCCCCCACGCCGTTGATTACAATACGGCTGTCGCTAATGGGTGTATTATGACATGTTTTGTTACTAACCGCTGATATTGAAGCTCCGGTATCTAATAACCAGAGACATCTTCTATTATTCAAATATAGCTCTACGTATTTAATATTGTTCTGTAAAGTTAGTAAAATACTTTTAGTCTCGAAAAAACTGGTTTTGATTTTCAGAGGGAGTAGTTTTGTTCTGAGAATCCGAGTCAGTCAGAATATGCATGACATTTCCAGCTTGATGTCTATAAAAACGATTGGGAAACTTACTTCTGCGGCCTCGTGTCATCCCCCGAGCGCCGTTCTGGTTTGCTCTCGTAGATGGGGAATAATAGTGCGCTGCGGCCTGATGCTCCGATGTTCGTCTGCCTGGCGTATAATATGATGGCCTTGAACCTGTATACCTACCTGTATTCCATCTACCTCTGTAATTATTAAAATTCCTAGACCGATAGTATGTATGATGGTGCTTCATAGTTAGTAAATCACCTGTTGAAGATGAAGGGCTCGAGATTTCTTCATCAAGAGCACCTTGAATCGTATCTTTTAACGAGTCGTAGTTCCTGGCTGTAATAACTGTGCTGAGTGTTCGATTTCGCAGCCCGTCGGCAAACTTTTTAATGACAAATTTTTCATTTAAAGGCTTAAGTACCGCATAAGTATTTGAATCACCTTTTGCCTGCGATATCGTAAGGTCAACGAAAAGTTCAGACATTTCTTTCGCGTAATCTTGAATAGATTTATTATTTTGCCTTAACTGTTGTATCTTATTCTGTATAGCTATAGGCGATTTTTGTGGCAGTAACACACGCCACATATCGCTAACCAAGTCATTGATGGCTGTGTAATTTGACTGTAATTGCAATTTAGCATTTTGTGACAGTCTACTTTTAAGTATAAGTTGAATGAGATTGTTTTTGCAATCGGCATTAGCAAGCAAAGAATCATAGTAAATAATATTGTCTATTAATTGTTTTATTGATTTTTCTGAGTCATCGATGACTGGTAATAATTGTAATGCCACCTTAAGTTCAAATTTTGCCATTTTGCTAATTTTTTCATGGATTATGGGTACTACACAATTTTAAAATGTCGTCATATACATCGAAAAAATCATTTCTTAACTTATCAAATCGTAGGCATTCATCGCCTTTAAAAGATACAGGTAGCGAAGCTAATTTTTCTATAATCGAATTAAAATTACTTACTATATTGTCCGCTTCATTTAATTTCTTAGATATAATTTCACCTTTTCTTCGAGTGGGACCAATTTTAACTAAATATACTTTTATTTTGGAAAGTTCGTTGAATAGTTTCAATAAGTCGTCATACATTACTGTCCATTTTGCACTTTGCACTTTCACTAGTTCTTAGTTCTTACATGTATCACAATCACTCACAATTCACAATGCTTGGGAGCGTGGCAGGTTTCACAGGAACTTACTGGTGCTGCAGGTCCTCCACTTCGAGGTCCTCGAGAGGTCCGAATCGACCTTCTGAGTACATGTTGACCGAGCTGGGCTCTAATCCAGCCTTCGTGGCAATTTTTATAAAATTTGTATACCAAATAGAGTACTCCAAGTAGCAAAATTGTGCAGATTATAAACAATATTATATTTATTGAACTTATGTGCCAATGTAACTGCTCGATGTTGGCGTTGTTTTGTCCGTTTTGATTAATAAATATATCTTCCTTCTCGACTTTAGAGTTGCACATTTTTTTTTTTTTTTCTTATTATTTTAGCCTATGTTAATCTTCATGGCCATAGTCCAGTGAGTCCGACTGGCAGGGTCGCCATCTAAGGTTGGTTGGGACCAGGCGACGGAAAATGAGTATACAACCCAAGAGTTGGTAATGGACTGATTTATTGGTATAGACTTATTACTAGATACATGCATGTATGTGTAAGCAATAATAATTATAAAGGTATGCACACACTACAGAATTGTCGAAGAGTTTCACTACCCAGGATGCATCATAATATTATTTAGTTCCGTTAAACCAAATTGGTATTAAAAACGTTTGCATCATTTCAAATTGATACAAAGCAGTTAACCTACTACGTACAAATTCGATATGTGAGCATATATTTTTTAAATATTAAACGAAGATTTTCAGACGAGGGACGCCGGGATGAGCCATCTAGTTTTTTATTATAATTTTTAATAACGACTTCGGTATGAACGGTTCGAAGTCTTCCTTGAGTTGACCTTCAACCGAACGAATTTATAACATTGTTACTCCATTCTTCAACGTCATTCAAAGAAAAATAATTCAAAAGATTAAGATGTATTTGCATAATGGTTCGTATTGCCAAATCACATTATGGTATCTTTTCAGGATGGAAAGAATTTTATCTTGTTGGATGGTTATTTTTTAATGTAGGAACCAGAACTTTAATTCGCTAAAATCCACTATAACTTCAACAACACAATTATGTGGTGTGGTGAAAAAAAAATCACTGTACTACATAGATTTTCCTGATGTCACGCATTATATTAACTGCCTCGTTGGTCTAGCGGTTAGCATAGTCGACTGCGGATCACGAGGTAATGGGTTCGATTCCCGGTCGGGCAAAAAAATTGGTATTGGGTTTTTCAATTCAGAAATTCTCAGTGCCAGCCCGAAATTGGAAGTTGGCGGTGTGTCACCCCCGTGCCTCGGAGAGCACGTTAAGCCGTCGGTCCCGGTTATTACCACTAACATTACAATAGTCGTTAAAGCCCGCCAACCCGCATTGGAGCAGCGTGGTGGGTCTAAGCTCTAATTCCCTTTCTTATATAAGAGTGGAGGCCTGTGCCCAGCAGTGGGACGTTAATAGGCTGTAGTGGTGGTGGTGGTGGTGGTGCGCATTATAGTGAATTAAACTTCTGGTTCCTTCATTACGATGGACTTCCGCAAAGTAACGCCCGCTTCTATCCAATATTTTTTTCATGTGATTTTGTTACTTAATAAATTCAGGGATCTTATTATTAAAAATTGATGGATACATTGTAACAATCACAAAGACCTTTTACTTTTTCAAAAGTTTCCAAAATTTTGGCCAAAATCCGTTTTATCATAAATTAAGCCGATCACAGTAATTGAGGCTATAACAATGATTGATACACGTTTAAAAAATAGGGCTAAAACAATGATTTTTACTTGATAAAGCCCTTGATGTTGTTGATGAGAGTTGGACGTTGTTGTTGTTGTTTAAATCCATACTAATATTATAAATGCGATAGATGAAGACCGATTTTGATGAAATTTGGTACAGGAGTAGATTGTATCCGGGGGAAGGACAAAAGTTTATTTTTAACCCGGAAAATCAAGGAGTTCCCGCGGGAATCCAAAACCTAATTCACGCGGACGAAGTCGCGGGCATCACAAAACTTAATTCACGCGGACAAAGTCGACGGCATTATCTAGTTTTATTATAAAGCAAGACTCGAAATTGCTACGGATAAAAATGTATCATGATAATTGGTTTACCCAATCGTATTGACTCGTATTTAACGTTAACATTTTAACCACGACAACGTGTTGAACTGTTGACGAGCGAAAATCCGTTTCAGACATACCATGTTACATATCCGTGACGGGCTGACATGCAAGAAAATAAACAAAGTGAAACAATTTCGGATACAGATTTTAATCCCTTAACAAGCTGTTCTCATTGATTTCTTTAAAGCTCTTTACCTCACATGTAATGTAATATGTAATTACAATCTGATAGCCCTTGTCTTAAGGCGTGGGTAATATTTAGCTGTCAGCACACCCGTCAGTTATTTGTACAACAGTTTGTCAGTTTGTGCGTTCATTTGCATACGCTTTTCACCCGGATTTTGAAAGAGGCTGCTAAGTGCTAATAAACTCTTTGGATGTTTGTTAACGAGACGCATAGCTTGTCACTTGTGGTATCAAACACGCATTAGATAGGGTCCCGTAGCCTCCCATCCATCAGCCTGTATGCGTCCATTTCTGGACATAGGCCTTTTCGAGAGCGCGCCACCAAACACTTCTCATCCACCCACTTCCCACCACCTTCTTTAGGTCATCGGACCAGCGGGTTGGAGGTCGTCCTACACTGCACTTGCCGGAACCTGTCTCCACTCCAGAACACATCTGCCCCAACGGCCGGTTCTGCGACACATATGACCCGCCCACTGCAACTTCAGCGTGCTAATCCTCAGAGCTATGTCGGTCACTTTAGTTCTTTTACGAATTTCCTCGTCCCGGATTTTATCCCTGAGAGAGATTCCCGACATAGCCCGCTCCGTAGCACGCTGAGTGACTTTTAAATTGTGGACGAGGCCCACCGTCAGTGTCCACGTTTCCACCCCATACGTCATTAACGTAGCCTTGCAAGTTGTTGGTATTGTTGCAAAGGCGGTCGTATATGCTTGGTCTGGCGTATGAAATATCGATGGGGTCAGCTAAATTCACGTAAGTGTGAGCAAAGACACGTTTTACTTATCCATACTATAATATTATAAATGCAGAATTGTTTCTGTTTGTCTGCTAAGTTTTCACGGCACACCTCTACCGATTTCGATGAAATTTGGTACAGGGATAGGTTGTATACCGGGGAAGGACATAAGCTCTATTATCCCGGAAAATCAAAATTAAAAAGTACCCGTAGTGCGGAAGAAGTTGCGGGCATTATCTAGTTACCCATATTTTTCACTAGTCATGCCCAATTGACAGGTGCCAAATCCAATAAGACCGCCTTATTGTACCTATATTTTAAGTTTCCTTGTATCTTGTTTCTTTTGTGTTTTTGTGGTGCACAATAAAGTATATACATAAATACAAATTATAAATTCCAAAATTGACCCTGCCTGGGATATACCCCGGGACCTCCGCACGTTAAGACAACAGCGCTCAACACTGCGCAACTTAGATTGTTTAGAACGTTAATAATTAAAAGGGTTAATTTAATTTCCGAGACAGTGATAGAGTCTCGATTTATCATTAGTGTCACAAGTTGTCCTGCAATAAAAATCATTTCATTTCCATATTATCTACAAGAACTAGTCCGCACGTGTACGAAATAATTATGTAATTGGATGACGTGTGCCGTTACTTTTTTCTAGCAACTAAGTGCTACATATTTCACGCTCGAGTGAAAATTAATTTCACGCCTTTTGACGCCTCCGTCGGCGTTTCAAACAGTAGCGCGGACTATTGACGCTTGGACCAAAACACGAAAACAAAACACCTATTAGAGCACTTTGTTAAAATATAGACCGTTTCATTCGGATTGTTCTACAGGTGAAGCTGAGCTAAAACTATGCGATAGCTCTAAACCTCCTTTGAATTATTTTTGAGTAATAAATGGAGCTTTTTTTGAAACTATCGTTAGTGTCACTAGCTGATGCCCGCAAATAATTTATTTTAATTTCCACGGGAACTCCGCAATTTTCTGGGTTAAAAAGTACCTCCTCTAGGACCGCAACAATATCCATGCAAAATAACACGTCGATCCGTTGCTCTGTTTTAGAACTTATTTGATCTTATTTTTTATTTTTTTTATCCACTACAAGCTAGCCCTTGACTGCAATCACACCTGATGGTAAGTGATGATGCAGTCTAAGATGGTAGCGGGCTAACTTGTTAGGGGCATGGCAGTTATATTAAACCCACACCCCTTCGGTTTCTACACGGCATCGTACCGGAACGCTAAAACGCTTGACGGCACGTCTTGGCCGGTAGGGTGGTAACTAGCCACGGCCGAAGCCTCCCACCAGGCCAGACCAGTTATTGTTCTTTTGTCGGCTCGTCGACTCATCAAAATCATTGTTACCATCCCATCGCCACTCCTGAGTCTCCTCTCAGAGTGAGAATTTTTACCCATAATCCACCACGCTGGCCAAGTGCAGACTGGCAGACACCATACCCCTTTGAGAACATCATGAATAACTCTCGGGCATTCAGGTTTCGTCAAGATGTTAAGATGTTTTTTTTTATATAGGCTAGCGCTTGACTGCAATCGGCCTTGCTTGTGGTGTGTGGTGATGCAGCCTAAGGTGGATCGCGACACCGGAAAACGCACATGACTAAAAAAAACAGGTGTGTTCCCGAGAATCGAACCCTAGACCAGCCAGATAGGAAGCCGGATGCTTCAGATTTCACAACTCTATCGAATTGTAAAAGTGGATCGTCTAAATAAAGTGATCTGTTGAATTTACAAGTAATTTTGTAAAAGAAAACTAGATTTACAACCTAATGGAACTAAGGTACGCCTTAATTATATAGTTTAATAGCTAATAAACATTTATAGCTTAGCATAATTGCTAGTACTCAGTTATTAAAGGTCAACGGCCAATATTGGACTTAAAATCATATGCACCAGTTTTGACCAATAAGTTTCCGAAAGTCACCAACGAAAATGAATTCTTTACTCTTTAAAATTAAGGTTGAATTTTGATTTTCATGAAGTTAATTTCGGTTTGCCTTATGGTCGGTGTCTTTGCATATGCAAATAGAAAAGAAGAATTTTGCTCTCGTAAAATATATTGGATTTTACGATGTGATGTTTGCTCTCAGACATGGTGGGTGGTAGACTTTTGAGGTCTCAAATAAATACTTACGCACTGCGCATATTAATTTTGGAGGTTTCCATATCTCGCCTAACTAAATCAGCGTGGGTGTACTAACCTTAATTAACTCAGCAAAGTATCACAGAACTTAGAAATGTTTACTATTACTCATTGCACCCAAATAACTAGTTCTTAAAATATAATGTTTGCTCTCGAAATATGAATTTACATTATATCTAAATAAGTATGGAAAAATCTTTAATTATTAATTACAATCAATCAAGTAATTTGTAGTTAAGTGTACAATAAGTTCGACTATTGTACAGTCGACGTCAAAAGTCTACACTTACCTACAACTTAATTGATTATGATTATTATTCATGAATTCCTGATACTTGAGAACCCATCCTTACCTGAAGTTGGTTTATTTATACGACCCTAGATTACTTACTACTATAATGTACTTGGCTTTACAAATTTTTACAGAAAACTGCTACCTACGACTTAAAATATCTCTTAATATAAGGGTACCAAAAGCTTAATATACGATTTTCAATTCTTACCTAAAAGGCTTCTCGCCAAGCGAATATAAGCGAGAGAAGAAAAAAAATAACGCAAAACGTAATATACAAAAGTAGCTCAAAATATTCAATCTTCACTAATTACTGCCCTCAAGGGTTACCCAACCTGTGGCGTAAAAAGGTAACTCGGCATTTTGGACGCGCGCCCATTAATCACAACCCGCGGTTTATAATGTACACGTACTGCGAACAGGGGGATTACTACCATCCCGTGAAACAATATTATTTTAAAATTACAGTTTTATATTACGTACTCTGACGTCGCTAAAATAAGGATTATAATTCTGAAACAAGAATGTAAACAATATTAAAATAATACTGTCGTAGTTAGCCCCCTGACACGGACACAAAAAAACCGCTTCAGAATTAATTAGCGAAAGCCGGCACTTTTTCTTAGTATTCTTCAAGTAAAATAATATTTTTCGATTTCATTTGCTTATGATATTATAATAATTAAGATTGAATTAGAATCGAAAGCTAACTCTGGCTAGTTACCACACTACCTTCAAAGACGTACCTTCCAAGCGATTTAGCGTTACGCTACGAACCCGTGTAGAAACTAATTAGAATATGGAGTTAGTATAACTTTTTCTGAGGATTTATTTATATTTTTATTTATTTATTTATATTATATTCAGTAGGTACCAAACTTAAAAACTAAACATAAAAATTTAAAGGACATGTACAAGGACAACTTATCTCTTGAAGAGACTTCTTCCAACAACCCCAGAATGTGAGAATTGTGAAAAATAAAAAAAGCTGATTAGGTACTCATAAACTAGAGAGTAGAATCACGGATATTCCCTGGTAGGGAATTCCAGAGACGCGCTGCTACCACCGCAAACGACTTAGCGTAAAAATATGGTGTTCCATGTGGGTACTTCGAGTGACTTTATCATTACACAGGTGTGTAAAGGTCTTGTTCGGGGAGGAGCATGCTGAAAATGTTCATGCAAATAAGGTGGGGAAGAGAACTTCAATATTTTGAAAAGTAATGTTAGATTAGGAGGAGGAGGAGGTGGCCCATTGACCACACGTAGTTTATGTTTAATTTGTATTAGTATAAGTTTAGTTTAAACTAAGTAGGTATAAAATTAAGTAATTAGTGTTGGTCAATAAACTTTTATTTATTATTTATTAGAATATGAAAATTTCACTTGTTGAGTCGGGGCTAATATACAATTGACGAATTTCAAAATGACAAAATTATATGGAAGCAACCGACTTTGGGTCCAGCTCCCCACAGGATAGTATAATAACTTACACTAATGTATTTTATTTAACTTATATACTTATGTATTGGAAATTTAATAAAAAATTTTTTAAGAGAAATAACCACAATACATCTAAAAATCTTAAAAATAAATAAATAATAATACAATAACTAAAATATATTATTAACAGGAGTCCCTTTAGGCAAGGTTCCAAAGATACTGGCAGCGTTCCCCCTTTGAATAGCTAGATAATAATAAATAATAATAATAATAATAATCTATTACAATACATCCATAAATACTTATGTATGTATTGTAATAGATTGTTTTAAAAAAAAGCAACTGCTGAGTTTCTTGCCGGCTCTTCTCGGCAGAATCTGCTTTCCCAAAACATGACGTCGCATAAGAGACACCTATGTCCAACATGTTGGAAATAAATTGAATTGAATTGAATTGAACATTCCGGCGAAGGTGAATAGGGAGCCACTTCAGTTGTCGATGAAATTCTGAAACATGGTCGAATGCGCATGCGCATGAATTGCGCAGTCCATATATAAAACGGATGCACAATTTCTGAAGCCGATCTACGAGTAGTTTGTCGAGTAGCTCCTCCGTTGCATCCAAATAGCAAACGTCAGCATAGTCGATGAGGGGAATGAGAATAGATTGTGCTTACATAATTTTAGTGCGAAAAGGTAAAAATGGATTTAAATCAGCATTTATTTGTGATCAAATATGCATGCAAGTTAGGTTGTAGATAAGTGTTAGGTATGGCAGTTTTAACTGCATCACGCTGGAACGATTAATCTAACTTTCAGTTTTACTTACTTTTATTATTAAAAAATAAACAACATATTCTACTGAAAATATCTAATGAAGTTATTCATACTTATTATGAGTTTTATTTCATATGCATTAACAACGGCGGCCATATTTGATTTGTATAGATATAACAAAAAATTATGTCAAAGATTATGCCAATTCTATTAAATATTTAGTGTTAAATATCAACGCCAATCAACATTTAATATTTAATTAAACGGTAGCCGAATATGCTAACGCTTTTGATCAACTTGACATGCATTATGAGTTGTCCAAAATTATTTGCCAATTATTTTCACTAATTAAACGTGTTAGCAAACGAGACAAAGGTAATTTAACACAATAATGCGAAAGTTGCTCCAAGAGAAGTAAAAGTTTCGTAGAAATCCATACTAATTTATAAATGCGAAAGTGTGTCTGTCTGTAACGCTTTCACGGCTCCTTTGCTCAAACGATTCTGATGAAATTTGGTACAAGGATAGGTTGTATCCCGGGGAAGGACAAAGGCAAATTTTTATTCCGGAAAATAATAGAGTTTCCGTCGGAATCAAAAAACCTTAACTGACGCGGATGAAGTCGCGGGCACCACCTAGTATCTTTATAATTGTATTAATATCAGACAAGTATGTAACCCATGTCTAATGTAAGGCATACTTTAAAATTCCACACATAAAAAGGTCACGCGAGCCCTGAAGCCAAAATTAAAATCACCGACTCCAACACTAATTGACAGCTCCAATAATTAATTTTAATTGACGAATGAGTCAGCCATTTTAGATGTAATGCAAATACCGAATCAAACAAGAAGGAAAGTTTTCCCACACTAGTTAGCATAGAGAAGGAGGTATTTTTTTTTCATTCATTCATTCATACAGAAGGTCCGTATTAATAAACCGACAGGGGCATCTTAATCATTCGTTGTTGCAGCGCTTGTGTTTGTTTTGTTATCTGTAAACGTCATGAGGAAAGCTGCGTTACTGAAGGTTTTCATAATAATCTGAAACATGTGCCTACCAGTCTACACTCAGTGTGGTAGAATAGCACAAACCCTGCACATTCTAGACTATCAGTTGAGATGGTTTGCCACCCCAAAAATACCACTTAGAATTGATAGATTTAATGCTACTAAATTTTAAAAAAATTGCACATTCAGTACCACTTTTAAGGCCATACTTATATTATAAATGCGAAAGTGTGTCTGTCTGTCTGATATGATTCCCATCTTTTGACCAATTTTTAAAAAAATTTGGTATAAATATATATTGCATCACGGTGTGGGACATGGGTTACTTTTTATCCCAGAAAATTTAAGAATTCCCACGCGAAATAAAAAAGCTTAATCAACACGGACAAAGTCGAGGGCGCCATCTAGTTTCTCTGTAAAAAACGAAAGCTCATCAAACAAAGAAATAGCTTAAGTGCGCGTACGATCTCATTCCAAAAAAGCTTACACATATAAAAATTGCTCTCATCAAATGTCAAAGATCTACTTACAAACAAACTTGAGCTGAAGGTATTCATTGTGCTTCTAGGGCTCTCAATAAAATGGCCGCGGAGCTTTAGTTCAACATAAGTTCTGGTACAGCAATAACCAGTGTTTGTTGAACGCTCTCCACAAGAGGGATGACGCAGACGGGCGTTTATAAATTAGTTGTATTTGCCTAAATGATTATAGTCTCCATACAATATAAAACTCAGTTGAGTTTATGCTACACCAAATAGACTAAGTTTGTAACTTTTTGTTTTCTTATGAATAAATAAATTAAAAAAAAATTATTTTAATCAGTATTGATCAAGACATTTGTTAATAAAATGATTGATTATAAAATCCAATTAGCAAATAAGTTGTGAGCAAAATAAATGTAGACGATTAGTGTTATTATTTAATTTTTTGGTATAAATATGCAAAGTTAATGATGTCATATTCATTCGCAAGTAATTAAAATGTAAAAAGAGACTAATAAAGCTTTATCGTGATATAATACAGCTGAAGATTTTTGACACCAAATGTGAATGCATTTTTAAATTTTTATAAATGTAACTATTTCATCAAATAAGAAAAATGGCTTGCATTCAAGACAGTCATAATATTTAAGAGTTCCCAAGTGATTTCCAAGGGAGGTCAATCTACACGGACTATGTACCGACACCATCTAGTAGTATACAAGTATAATTATGTACTTTAATTCGTTTATATACTTAAAAATAAAAAATTGTCTGGTTGACAAAACGTGCACGCCTGCACTTTTATATGGATTTACAGACTGCCAGGAGCTGCCATTAACTATCGAACTCCAATAAGAAATACATTAGTATGTCTTACAGGAACGAAACTTGGTCTGTTTAGTGGCGTTTCAAGCGCTCGTCTGCACAGCTTAAAGCTCTAGAGATGAGGCTGTGTGAAAAACCAACAGCGCCACCATCGTAACGGCCAAATGGACTTTGTCACTTTGCCGATGCGCGATTTGCACTAACCAAATAACATTCTCCTCCTAAGATTTCACTATGTGATACTATGTGGTATTGAAATGGATGACCCGCATGTACTTTGACTGTCCATCCCTTCATGCATCATGTAGGTATTTATCTACCGATGGACATAGGTCTTTTGGAGAGCATAATATAGGTCTACACTTTCCCATCTAAGCACTTCTTGCCACTCTTTTTAAGGTCTTCGGTCCAACGGACTAGAGGTCGTTCCGCACTACGCTTACCGGAACTTGATATCCACTTCAAACCCGTGTTTTGGCTTCTGGTTCATGGTGTCATCTTAATTGTACAATGTTTCCAGCAAATAAACGAATATATATTTATTCATAGGGTTCTGCAGATACGAAAATAGTTATTTTTCTTATTGTACATTCAACAGAGATGCTTCATGCTTTCCAATCAATCAATCGTTTATTTGCTTGAAACACTATACAACACAATAACGTCGTTTGGCACGTCAGTTGAACGCGTTGATGTCATTTATATTGTGCACCGCGTTCAAACCAAGCTGTCTCTAACTGCCGCACTCCGACTCGATAATAATCATTACTTAAGAAGTTCCTTAATATAGATTTTGTAATGAAATGTATACATAAGGAGTTCCTTAATCCTCCAATTCTTAGTGCGGCACTAAATCTTCTTTTTCTAAATATATAAGAGCAAACGGTGACTGAGTAATCATCGCTGAAATTAAGCATACATATAGCAATTTTGACGTAGACATCTGCTACCAATAAATTTTGAAAATTCAACCCATAAAGGCGTAAAACAGGGGTTTGAAATTTACCAATCAAAATTGACTGAACGTGAGCGAAGCCACGTGCAAAAACTAGTTCCCAAATAAAATTCAAATTGGATTTCCGAGACACAAAAAAGGACGAAACGGACGTATTACATGAAAATTTTGCGGTGTAACATTGTATCGGACACGATTCGTATCAAGATTCTAATTAGACCCAAATTCGCGCTAAATCATCCACAAAACATTTACAAAACGCCAAGATAACTTTGGCCGCATAATTTACCCGAAAAAAGTGCAAACTGTAATCTCGGGGTCTCCATCGAAAATCGATTCATCGCATATCGATTTAAAAATTCGACCACCTGCATTTTGCAAGTAACGGTCCCATATATCTTTTACATCGACACCTCTGTATTCGACATTATAAACAATTACTCATGAAATCGATTCGGGAGAAATCGATTTGAATTATGATAAGTGCGATGACCCCATTAGCCTGGTGACCTTTGATTCAAATCTATTAGTCTTACTGCAAATTAATTTGTACGACTGGACTATTATTTTGCGGGAATGATGTATGAACTCGGTTTTGCTTGTGAACTCTTAATTTTTTTTTAATTACTATTTTTTATTGCGACGCTGTTATAAACCGAGTTTCTTGCTGGCTCTTTTCGGTAGGAATGGCATTCTGGACCAGCGGTAGATTCACTCGATGATTCTAAAACGTTTGTAAAAGTATTTTTGAATAAAAAAGCATTAATGTTTGAAGTTTCAAGTTTACAACAACTTTTCCGTGATAAAGTAGCGTATGTCCGTCCCCAGGATGCAACTTATCTACACCAAGCGTATAGCAGACAACGTGAATTTTTTATGAAATATTCCTTGAGCGCCCTAGTGGTGTATTAACAAAAGATTTTTCGAAATTAGGGTCTAATTTCGAAAAATCTTTCTGTCTGAAATCTAAAAATCTAAGTGTATGTCTTTTTTTATGAAAGATTTTTCAAGTACTATCCATGAAACTTTGTATTTGAGCTTCTGGTTAAAAATGGAGAAATACTTTGCTTTATAATTTCTGAGCGTTACTTTTCTAGTGGGTACAAAAATTTATAAAAACGGCCGTAAAAAAGTTTCATCAACTTTGTTCAAGTATTTTATTGGACCAGTTTCAAAATTAAACCCAGATTATGTAGTATTTCTTGTTATTAAGATTATTTACAGGTCCCGTTTAAACACTTTCTGGTATTAATAAAAGATTGGCTTACCGATTACCCACCCTCCACGTTTTGGCAATTTTTCTTAAAGCATCAACACAATTATGGTCCATTTATCATCTTGAGAGAAACCGTGTAAATACCATAATGTAAAGCTTAAACAGACTAAATAATTTAACCGTTCATTTTCATTTCTTGTAACTGTTACCTCATGGCCCTTCCTAGAGAAAGGAACTTGAGGCCACGGGGTAGCAGGAGGCACATTCTATCATTTTCAATTATTGTAAAAAGTAAAAACATACTTTGACAAATTAATGTGGCCAAACCAAATTCTTGATGATGAAATTACGGTTAGGTATTTTAGACATAAATGGCGTGAAAAATTACCTCAAATTTACCTGGATGACCGAGCTTTAGAAATTCTCTATCAAATACTAGGTATGATAGTCAAAATATTAGTTTGATAGAGCAGAATAGCGAAAACAACTACTTAGTAATTTTTTCCTACATTTTTCTAACCAAAACTAGAACATCATAGGTACTTAGTCGAAATTCCACGGACGCATACAAAACCATTAGCTTCCTTGTTTTTTATTAGAAACGCTTGTAACACCTTTTGCAAACAGGTCTGATTGCAGCAAAGTGCTCGACTGTCTGTCTGTCTACTATGTTTCCCGGCCCATTTTTTCAACCCATTTTGACGAACTTTGATACTGAGGTAGGTTGCATCTTAAGAAAGACATAAGGCTACTTTTTATCCCGGAAAATGTATGTGGTCCCGCAGAAATAATAAATAATCTAATACGACTGAATTCAGGAAATGCAAACATGAAATCAAAAATAAACTAAAACATCTAGCACTGACAAATTGCTTTGTACTTGTATATAGTCTATACTCAGCTTTATTTAAATTAATATTCGCACGTAAAATCGAAGGATTGAGGCGTTTGTAATTAAAGGCGATAATTGTTTCTGTTCTCGAAGAAAATAATGTACACCTACATTTATATTGGCGTTTCATTACACTGTCCCCAATAATAGCGTTGCGGTGTTTATGAGGATACAGTCATTTCTATGTAATTAGAGTAAGATACAGTCATTTCTATGTAATTATAGTAACACGTAATTATGATTGTGAGAAGATTATTATTGTAGGTTACTTTATATTGTTTTGGTTCTCGAATAAATGCACATTTATATTGGCGTTTCATTAAAATGTCCCCAATAATAGCGTTGCGGTGTTTATGAGGATACAGCCATTTGTATGTAATTAGAGTAACACGTGTGATTATGATACGATGAAGAACATAGAGAAGATTATTATTATAGTGGGTTACTTTATCACAGAGTAGTAATAAGTAACCTACCTACGAGTACCTATTATTGGGATGGGAATTGGGAAGTATAATGATGCAATTGTTAAGCGATGTTTGGCTTTAATTGTCAGCAAGTAGGTATGGAATAGCATGATTGTTTTTATTTTTGAATTGAAACATATTTAGAATCGTTTTCAACGAAACGAATATGCGACACCAAAAAGAGACAAACATATTCATAAAATAGGATTTAGTCTGCGAGAGAATGAGATAGAATACCAGTTTTATTTATCTCATTCTTTCGTAGGCTACTTTTCTGAAGTTTCACTTCTGCCGTGTGTGAATTGCACACACGCACTTTTATTTTATTTTTAAACTAGCGAATGCTCGCGACTTCGTCCGCGTGATTTGTGGTTTTTCGGTTCCCGCGGGAACTCTTTAATTTTCCGGGATAAAAAGTAGCCTATGTGCTATTCCAGACTATAATCTATCTCTGTGCCAAATTTCGTTCAGAACCGTTCAGCCGTTGGGGCGTGATTGAGTAACAAACATCCATCCAAACTTTCGCATTTATAATATTAAGTATAGAAGTACAGATAGTAAGATCTAACAGGATACATACTATAAAATGGCATACTAAGCATCTTTCCTTTTACAAAATCATAATTATAATTGTATAAGGTAGCCCATATTTAGTAGGTATACGTGGAAGCATGTACGAGTGGAAGGTAGTAGTTTATATTTAACAGCCAACATTTATTGTCGACTGAACATCTTCCGTCAAACAAATATATAAAATCAATATAGAACCTAATTGAAAACACCGGCTACCAGTATTACTACCACCTTTTATGTGCATACGAATAAAATATAAGAAATTATATAGAAACCACAAAACAAGGACGATCCGAGGCCACTGCAATGAGAAAATGATTAGGAAATCATAAAGGGAAACGACGTTGGTTAGATCGTTAAAATCACGGACCTATACTATGAAGTGGTCAGAAAAACCATAGTTTAGCGATTATACAGTAGACGGAAAACTTTGCGGTACGCGTCCCCTGGAATATTTTCCTGAAACTAATAATACGTTTCGTTTTTGTATTATTTTCAACAAACTTTGTAAGGATTTAATGTGTTATTGTTACTTTCTTTCCTCTGTGAGAATTAAAAGAATCTGAAGTTTTTGAATCCTGTGCAAGGAATAAGATAAGGCACGGTAATTCACTACCCATGTAATTACTACTGTACCAATCCTAGTACTATTAGTAATACGAGTATTTTTTTATCCTTGTTCCCTACTAATAACTTCTCCAAATGTATTTAATTCAAAATATCACCCTGTGATTTATACACATTGTATGAGCCTGCGCATAGAGGCAAAGGAAACGTTGGGTTGACGATAGAAAGCACACGGCTGGGGCACCACCACCACCACCACTACAGCCTATTAACGTCCCACTTAGCTTAGACCCACCACGCTGCTCCAATGCGGGTTGGCGGGCTTTAACGACTATTATCATGTTTAGTGATAATAACCGGGACCGACGGCTTAACGTGCTCTCCGAGGCACAGGGGTGACACACCACCAACTTCCAACTCCGGGCTGGCACTGAGAATTTCTTAATTGAAAAACCCAATACCAATTTTTATGCCCGACCGGGAATCGAACCCAGGACCTCGTGATCCGCCGTCGACTATGCTAACCGCTAGACCAACGAGGCAGGATGGACAAGAAAAGCTTAAACAGAATTAACTGGCAACACCTGAAGGAGGCCTATGCGCCAGAGGGCGCGCTGATCGCAACGGATGCTAAAGTGCGAAGTTTTTAACTAATTGTAATTTGTAATTTAATCAGCTATAAAGGCTTTATTTATTTATTTTATTTACGACCGTGCCCTCAAGACTCTTAGTAGCCGAAACACGCAAACAAAGATGTCGGCTGTGATTCTCAAAATTAATTCCGAACTGTATGATAGCTACACTGAGGTGGGAGTATGAGGATAACTTTGCACTTGCATTACTAGATTCTGGCCTATAACGTGTTTAATTTATGTGCCAGTCCCAAGTCAATAAGGCGACCGCATCAACGCGATTACCGTGTCGTCTCAATTCCTATGCGAATGGGAATGACGATATTATAAATATAGCTCTTAACCACCCACGGAATTGTGAGGCGCAAGTTTTTTTTATTCCATTACAAGTTAGGCCTTGACTGCGATCTGCTATGCAGGGTGGTAGCAGGCTAACCTGGTACCCGACTTACATGAGCGACAAACGCGACACCGCGACTCAATACGAAACAACGCGACTATACAAACAGTAGCTGACACTTCACGTGGCCTACGATGTCGTGTATATAAGTTCATCATTTTGTATGGTGTCGTATCGCATCGCGATGCTTATGTCGCTCAACGGTGGTGCTATGTGAGCGACAAACGCGACGCGACAGTTTCAAACACTAGCTAACCCTTCATGTGGCTTATGTTGTCGCGTAGACAAGTTTGCCATTTCCTATGGCGTCGAATTGCGTCGCGTCGAGTCGGTTCTGCCGCTGTCCTAGGACAACGGGTCGCCTAGGACAACGGGCTAGAGGTATGACAGTTATATTATTAAACCTATACATCAAAATGGTTTCTATCTATATCGTACCAAGCCAAAGCAGGTATTACCATATTAATATGTTTTATAGTTTACTAGATGATGCCCGCGTCTGTGTCCGCGTGGATTAAAGTTTTTCGATTCCCGCGCTTAGTTTTTCCGGGATAAAAAGCAGCCTATGTCCTTCCCCAGGATACATTCATCCCTTTACCAAATCTCATTAAAATCGGTTGAACTTTCGCTTTCACACTTTCGCATTTATAATATTAGTATAAATTCTCAGCAGATTCAATCATGGACTGCTATTTGAAATGAAGGTATCAATTTTTTTTTGATTTATAGGCTAGCGCTTGGCTTGCAAGTGGTGATGCAGCCTAAAGTGAAGCAGGCCAGCTGCGCATGCCTAGCAGATGCCTATTCACTCTTGATTGAGTAAATTTATAAAACAGCGTTTCCGCTATTAGCTCATGAATTAGAGTGTTATTTCAGATACTTTGACGACACTAATCAGGTTAACATAATCACCTATTTGTAGACGAGCGTTAAATGGTGACACCGTAATGACTCTTACGTTATACCAGTGAATCTGGTGAACTTTAGTATTATGGTTATTGTATTAAGATGGTAATATGATTACAGCCGATTATGCTGAATGTGCAAAGAAGTATACAAAGTTCTCTTGGTTGGGTCTAAATACAAATACAAAAGTTTTTTATTCAAGTAGACGCAATCTTTATTTGACAAGTGCATTGAATATTCGAATGAATCTACCACTGGTTCGGAATGCTATCCCTATCGAGAAGAATCAGCAAGAAACTCGGTGGTTGCTCTGTTGAAAAATTGTTTTTTTTTTAATATTGGTGATTAGAGGTGCAAAATATAAAGCTCCAGACAAAAAAGAAAAAGAAGAGATAAGATACATTTTAGCTTTTTTAATATTTTAAGTTCAACGATTATTTTTGTTATAATTATAGAACTTGTATTTTTTTATTTTAAATAATAATTACATAATACACAACATAATTTTAAAAACACTTTTTAACTAACTAAAGAACATATTTTATGTGAAGTTCAAATAAAAAATTTCAACGTCGCGGGAATCGAAGTCGCACCCTGCGGGATATCGAGCCCGTGTTGCTTTTCTAATTAAACAAGAAATTAATTACTGTTGAAATCTAAGCTTAATTTTGTTAATTTAATTTGCATATTTCATTATATATTATGAATGAGTAGGAGCCTGTAAGTTTTATAGCATTTTAAATGAATCAAGAAAAAATCTTATGGTATGAGGAATTCTTTTTTTTTTAATTTGTTTACCCGCTCTTGAATCATACCTCGTTGAATACAAATCTTAAAATTATAATGACGTATCTTACACAGTTTCTCCGAAAAATACATTGGTTACGAACCTTAGCGTGAAAAAGGAAGATTTTACTATTCTTATTTTTTATATAGGTACTTTCAAATCAAGAGTGAATACCTAGGCATCTTCTAGGCAAGCGCGCTCCACCTTGGGCTGCATCACCACTTGCAAGCAGGTCTGTTTGCAGCCAAGCGCTAGCCTATATATTTAAAAAACAATCGCAAAAGGAGGGTTCCGTATAGTCTTGCTATTTTTCAAACCTTACAAAGCTTTGAAAAGTAGCACGACTACTTTACCCGACTACAAAAACCTACCTTATGCATGCCATAAGACGTACTTGACCAGTCAAAATAAAAATACTTTCCAGAATTATTCAGTACCCGAATATGAGTACAAATCTACCTGGTTTGCATGTTCTATTGCATCATCAAATACCATGGGATTTTTCGTTCTTCAAATTACCATCAGATTACGATCACAGGCAAGCTCTAAATCTATAGTCCAATAGCACGCGAGAAATTGTCTTTTCAAAACGCAATCTTTATTTGTATATAGATTTGCATTTAAATGTACTTTAGATGTTCTTGTTACAATAAGCTTCGTAACTATTCCAAGCTGGTATTAGCCCTGATGATGGATTTATTGTGATTTGTGAAAGTTCATGTGTACAGTCCTAGAAAAATCACTCACTACTTAACCGATTTTAAATTAAATTTGCACACCGTGTGCAGTTTGATCCAACTTGAAAGATAGGATAGCTTACATCTTAATTTATAGCCGCAATATTATTTTATTGTAAATTATTTGTCTATTATTTGACATACACAATAATCTTACTATACTATATATATACTATACTATATACTATAATATTATAAATGCGAAAGTTTGGATGTATGGATGTCGGTATGGATGTATGGATGTATGGATGGATGTTTGTTACTCAATCACGCCCCAACAGCTTAACGGATCTGGATGAAATTTAGCACAAAGATAGATTATAGTCTGGAATAACACATTTTTGCTACTTTTTATCCCGGAAAATTAAAGAGTTCTCGCGGGAACCGAAAAATGTTAATCCATGCGGGCGAAGTCGCGGGCATCAGCTAGTTTTATAATAAGGCAGCAAAGCTCTAATGCATTAAATAAATGTTATGTAGATTTTAATATTATGACAGAATGATGCCCGTATATAATAATAATTATATAATAATAGCTGTAAACACCAGTTGGATAGCCTAATTCTACTTCTTTCTCCATTGACTTGACTCTCATAGGAGACACGGAATTAGAGCTTAGACGCACCACGCTGCTCCAATGCGGGTTGGCGGGCTTTAACGACTATTATTATGTTAGTGATAATAACCTGGACCGACGGCTTCGAGGCACCGGGGTGAAATACCGTCAACTTCCTAACTCCGGGCTATTACTGAGAATTTCTAGTCAGATAAACCCAATACTCAATTGTGGCCCGACCCCGACTCTAACCCGGTACCCCGTCGGCCGCAGTCGAACATGCCAACCATTAAACCTACGAGGCAGAGTGACAAACACCCTGATACATATTCACAGCCGCTTAGGCATCTGTGACAAGGTTGCTCCGATTTTACGACCGACTAATCCGATGAATATAAATATGAGAGCGGGCCTATTAGCCCACCACTAGGTGGTCCCTCGTGAATACTGTGTCGTCTCCGCTCGTAAAAGTTTAATCAAAACCATCAAAGGCGTTATTTACAAGTCATGTATGAACACTTAGTGTTTTATTATTTGCGATAACGGAAATAAATTTTATATAACTCTGAATATATCAGAGATGATTTGAAATCAAAATATTTATTTTCAATCTTCAGAATTATTTTGTACTTGATGATGCCCGCGACTTCGTCCACGTGGCTTAAGGTTTTTTTGATTCCCGCGGGAACTCCATAATTTTCCGGGATAACTACTATACTAAAAGACAGGCCGTGACAGCGTAGCAGACATACAGACAGAAATACTTTCGCTTTTATAATATTAGTGTCAAATTAGTATGAATGTATGAATATAATATATACAAAGAAGGACTAAAAGATATTTATACTTTAAATATTATAAATGCATAAGTTTGCATGGATGGATAATTAAATAATCATTTTATTTGCATATATAATGTTTGTTACTCAATCGCACCAGAACGGCAGAACGGATCTGGATGAAATTTGGCACAGAGATAGATTATAGTCTGAAATAACACATTTTTGCTACTTTTTATCCCGGAAAATTAAAGAGTTCTCGCGGGAACCGAAAAACTTTAATCCATGCGGGCGAAGTCGCGGGCATCAGCTAGCGTAGGTACTAATACTCAATTAAATTCTGATGACAACAGTAATTATTTAAATTCAATTACAAAGTATTTCTGTACAACTTCATTGCTTTGATGTGTCTAGGTTTACAATGTAATTTTGTTTTTGTTTAACACTAATTTTCATCAATGGCATAATAGCTCTAGTTTTTATGCATCAAAGTGAACTTTGAAACCGCGATCACCATAATATCCTAAGCATATCAAAACAACCGCATACTTTGAAAAAAACCATCAACGGATATGTCCCAAATTTAATCAGCAAAATTCCCAAGCTCTATGCGTATCTAATGTACATCATTAATCAAACTGGCTCCTGAATATACCTTGCACAAATCTATTTCTTAATCCCATAGAAAAATGTACCTTATCTTCTTAAAAACAAAATGCATTATTGTATGATTTAACTACTGTTACTTAAACTTTTCGGGAGTATTTGTTTTTTCTGACGATTGTAACTTTTATTAATTAATAGATAAGAGTTATTTTGGTTTGACAGTTTTTTTAAGGCAGTAGCATTGTTTATTATACCGATGTCACTTCAGGACAGATGCGTGGTAAATACTTATTAATGATATAAGTGGAGCGGAGGTTAAAGAAGTGCTTTGTCACGCGACGTTTAGCGTTGTTTGTTTGGTGACAAGGAAGTTATTTCGCCTCGTTAGTAGTTTGTTGAAATTAAAATATTGATTGAAGTTCTGTCGATGTTGAATACTGGAGGACTAGTGGAGGACAAAACTACAGAGACTGATTATTTGCTCATATCCAAACTAATCCATACTAATATTATAAATGCGAAAGTGTTTCTGTCTGTCTGTCTGCTACGCTTTCACGGCCCATCTGTTCAACCGATTTTGATGAAATTTGGTACAGGGATAGGTTGTATCCCGGAGAAGGACATTGGCTACTTTTTATCCCAGAGTAAAGAGTTACCGCAGGAATCAAAAATCTTCCGATCCGGAAAAATCCACGAGGACGAAGTTGCGGGCATAGTCAAGTATTCAATATATCTTTACTAGCTGATGCCCGCGACTTCATCCGCGTGGTTTAAGTTTTTTTAATTCCCGCGGGAACTCCTTAATTTTCCGGGATAAATAGCTTAGCCTATGTCACTTTCCAGGTCCTCAATTATAGGTACCCATACCAACAATCACGCTGATCTGTGCGGCGTGATTGAAGGACTAACCAACAAACAAACACACTTTTGCATTTATAATATTAGTATGATATGATATGATGTTTGACTGAGTTTAACAGTCCTACAGAGTTCTTTTTTTTTCAATCAATCAAATCTAAGCTTTGCTGATAGATTTTAATATCTCATATCAACTGGGATACTTTGAGCTATCTCAGTCATACCTTGTTCAGATTTTCCGTGAATCTCCTCATTTCTGATGTAATCATGAAAGACTCTCCGAGAAGGTATAATATTTCTTTCTAATAGCCCACGAAGTGACTTCGAACTTTCTCATCAAAGCATTTTTTCTGTTATCATCGCTCAACACTATCTACAGGCACCTTGACCTTCAGACATATTATATTTAGAGAGTAAAGTTTAATTGAGATATTCGTATTATATAATGCACCAACCTTAGGTTACATGTTTTATTAATTAAGCATCGACTGCCCGAGACTTATGCGGCCGCGGCCGAGTGTATTTCAATACTATCTCTATGAGGCTAATAAACAATCGGGGTCATTAAAACCCACGTTACATCTCAATAGGACCCATTAATATAGGTAGATGGTCCAATTGAAATTATATATCGCCCCGTGCTCATTAGGAAATGTATGTATGTATCTATGTATGTATATACTTTATTGTACACCACGAATATACAAAAACAACATGTTACAAACAAGAAAACAACAATAAGTAGGTACAATAAGGCGGTCTTATCGCTAAGCAGCGATCTCTTCCAGACAACCTTAACGTTAATGAGAAAATGAAAAAGAAATGCTGTTTGTATGGCATTATGCTTATAACTTAATGTCTGAACTTGATTGAGGTTTTCTGGCTCCCGCGGAATCTTTAATTTTTTGAAATAAAAAGTAGCCTGTGTTATTCCTGACTATAATCTACCGCTGTGCCAAATTTCATCCAGATCCATTCAGCCGTTCTGTCGTGATTGAGTAATAAACATCCATCCATCCATACAAACTTTTACATTTATAATATTATAAATGTAAAAGTTTGAACTAGCTGATGCCCGTGACTCCGTCCGCGTGGATTGAGTTTTTTGATTCCCGCGGGAACTCTTTAATTTTCCGGGATAAAAAGTAGCATAAGTATTCCAGAATATAATCTATCTCTGTGCCAAATTTCGTCCACATCCGTTCAGCCGTTCTTGCGTGATTGAGTAACAAACATCCATCCAGCATATTAGTGTAGATTAGGTATAGATAGCTTTTTTATCTGCATAGTATAATAATAATTAAAATAAGTAAATGTGTGCAGATTAAAAATTACAATATAATAATATATATACAATACATTCCTCGCCAGCAAGAAACAATGATCGCAAAGTTTTTTACATTTTTAAAGTATTAAAGCTACGCAGATGGTAAATATTTCAAGTTATTATAATTTAAAAGAAACTATAATTTTAGAAATATTACTTTTGGCTGGTTAATTAGATTGTAATTTATTAAAATTATACGAAAGTAAAATGTGTAACAATAAAAATAGTTTCTATTTTATTTATTACGGGTAAGATTTGTGTTTAAGTCATATCTAAAAGTGTTACGTGTTAATTCTAATGTAGCTTCAGATGTTGCCGAAATCTTATGAATATTGAAATGTTGTGGCATAATGTATGAGGTGCGTAGGCTTCCCTGTGTTCTTCTAAATGAATAAATTCCGGTGCGTGATTTAAATCAGTTTAATGTGAATGATATTGGTATAAGGGCGTATTTGCAATGGTGTTTATTATTAGACTCAATGTATCAATAGTCTATGTGAAACATTATATTTTACTCTACGGCCTCGCATGGTCGAGGGTGACAACACCGGTCTGCGGATAATATGATTCCTGCCACGTTTAACTTAGATACCTTTAAGGCAAGAGTGAATAAGCATCTTCTAGGCAAGCGCGTTCCAAGTTCCAACCTAGACCTCATCATTGCTTTGCACTAAGCATGATTGTCGTCAAGCTTGAGCATCTAATCATGGCGGCCGTTCTTGTGTGATTAATTAATAATGAGAGGTTATAGAGTGTTTCGTTTTAATATTAAATAGTCTAAGAAGTGTAATAATAAGTGATATTCAGCATAAAAAGGCTCAACTAACGCTTTTTGTCGGAGTATGCCCGACTAGTTTTTCTTATTTCATGCGCAGAATCGAAGAGCATATTTTAAACGAAGTACGTGACACAGCGTAAACTTACCCGTTTCACGCTGTCACACTAAGCAGGCTTAAATAAGGACTGAATCGAAACCAGTCGGGCATATTCCGACAAAAAGTGTGAGTAGTTCCTTTGATTTTCATTTTGAAGTATTTTACTGTTTTACTCACGTAACTTTAATAGGTAGACAAGAAGTTGGTGCGGATAACTTACCTGAAAACAGAAACAGAATCTTTAAAATTATCATAATAATTACTACTACACTAGTTGAATCGCATTTTACTTTATTGTGAACAAAAACAATGACATGCGCGACATGACAAAACGTTATTGGCAATTCCCAAGCGACGCGAGCGCAGACTGTGATGATATGTTCGTAGCTTTTTAGCCCTTAGAATTAGCAAGACAAGTATATTTTCGGTATTTATTTATTTATTTATATATCTTTATTGCACACAAAATATACAGTATACAGCTTAAAACTAGTAAGACTACATAGAAATGTGCGGTATCATTTTTCCTTCACTTAAAAGGTAAGTTAATTAACATTATTATTATCATTAGTTAGCTAGTTAGCTAGTTAGCTAGTAATATTATAAATGCGAAAGTTTGGATGTATGGATGTCGGTATGGATGTATGGATGGATGTTTGTTACTCAATCACGCCCCAACCGCTTAATGGATCTGGATGAAATTTGGCACAGAGATAGATTATAGTCTGGAATAACACATAGGCTACTTTTTATCCCGGAAAATTAAAGAGTTCCCGCGGGAACCACAAAACCTCGATCCACGCGTACGAAGTCTCGGGCGTCAGCTAGTAAAAAATATATAAACAGTTAAAAATTATTTGACGAAAAAGTATATTAGTAATTAAATATTCACTGAGTTGAAAACCTTCTCAATGTAAACAAACCTTTGTCAAAATAAATGCTTTCGTCACGTGCAGTGATGAATCAATTCGGATGTATCTTTTAATGAGGGTGAGATATAATGCGGCCAGCGCTCGTAAAATATGCGACCAATCGAATATATTATTTGTTTTATATCGACCATCGTACGCGTATGGTAAAACGTAATAAAAATTCTTAAAGAATATTTAATTTCGAATAAAAATAAGCGTTAAATCGATCGATTACATTAAAATATTGATTAGGGCTACAATTTTATCTTAATGTTGAATGTCGTTACTTTTATTTCGTTCAAATTGATGGCACGTGGTCAGTTGCTAGTATGTAGTTACATTTTTTATTAGTCTTTTTTTTATCATGTACAATTGTTAACCCTTGACTGCGATCTCACCTGATGGTAAGTGATGATGCAGTCTACGATGGTAGCAGGCTCACCTGTTATATTAAACCCATACTCCTAATCTGTTTCTTCACGGTATCGTACCGGAACGCTAAATCACTTGGCAAGTCTGTGCCGATAGGTTAGTAACTAGCCACGGCCGAAGCCTCTCACCAGGCAAAACATACTCCACATAAATACTACATATTATTATAAAGATAATGAGCTTGTCTTTTTGTAAGTCGTCTCTGGATCCAAACGACGAAGAAATACCGATGCTTTTAATCTAATCCATCCATACTAATATTAGAAACGTGTCTTTTTTTTTTATCCACTACAAGCTAGCCCTTGACTGCGATCTCACCTGATGGTAAGTGATGATGCAGTCTAAGATGGTAGCGGGCTAACCTGTTAGGGGCATGGCAGTTGTATTAAACCCATACACCTTCGGTTTCTACACGGCATCGTACCGGAACGCTAAATCGCTTGGCGGCACGTCTTTGCCGATAGGGTGGTAACTAGCCACGGCCGAAGCCTCCCACCAGGCCAGACCAGGGAAAATGCAGAAATTATAAATTCCCCAATTGACCCTGCCGGGGATCGAACCCGGGACCTGACTGTCTGTTACGTTTTCACGGTCCGTCTTTTCAACAGACTATGATGAAATTGGTTGTAGAGGCAGGTGGTATCCGGGGGAAGGACATAGGCTTTTTATTCTGGAAAATTAAAGAGTTCTCGCGGGAACAAAAAACTTAATCCACACGGACAAAGTCTCGGGCATCAGTTAGTAATATATATTATTATTTTAATAGATTAAACTCACAAAAACCAAAAAGATCAAGAGGTGTCCGATTGAACCCGGGTCGGGTCACTAGTGCAAATTTAATACTATTAAGTTAGATCGTCGTCTCATATATATTGAGATTTCCTCAATAAATCTGTCGGCAGTACAGAAGCTGTCTTCATAACAATCAGTGCTTGGCCTTTCCTTTCTATTATTATTTTCCTTATCATAACACGGATGAATAAAGTTGTTTTGCTTTTAGCATGATAAATTCCACATTATTAGTTCGCATCATCACTTACCACCAGGAGAGATCGCAGTCAAGTGCAAACTAGTCAACAACACTACAAATGCACTTGAAAATTTGTCGTCATTTCCTCTCAACAAAGTTCTAATGTTTGTACCATCGGTATTCGTTAGTAGATAAAAGGAAAGTGCTTTAAAACTTCTTTGGAATACCATCTTTATGGCTTTGGTAATAAAGGTGTGGTTCATCTATTTATTTATGGGTACAAGTTGTGAACTTAGATGCCTCCAGACCGTGGTAACTAGGACATGAGAGTGACCATTGCAATTTACTCGCAATGTAGATTAGGGTTGATTTATAGATAGAGAATTGTGGGTAAATATCGATTAACTTTATGTATGTATTTAACCGTATTGAAATTACTATTTTAGTAATTGTTTGATAATAATGGTATAAATTTAATATTGAATATTTTGTATATTTTATTGACCAAATTGAATTTGTAATTTGTTTAATAGTTAATTAATTAATTTAATAATGTGATTGTAATTAGTAATAATATTTTGAGATTAATTTGTAATTTTAGGTAGTTTTTAATTGTGATAATGTAATTAATTGCTCGCGAACAGTGACATGCTTGCGAACATAAATATACTCCATTCGAAATTATACTTTAATGACTTAGTTTTAAGGTTTATATTTTAATAATTTTAATTAAAAAAAAACATGTAAAAAAAATCCCTATTACTGCCAATTTTATTTATTTCAAACACCGACACATTTGAGATCCCGCTGCTGTTTTCTTTATTTGAATTTGTCAAGACAATATGGACGATGGAATGATCCATGCTCGGAAATTTTTCTCAGTTAGGAAGTTGGAGGTGTTGCACCCCCGTGCCTCGTAGAACACGTAAAGCAGTTGGTCCTGCGCCTGATTTTTGCGGTCGTGTCGGATTTTCCGTCCCATCGGGCTATGAGAGTTAAAGAATAGAGAGCGCACTTGTGATTGCGCACACACAATATGTGCACCATAATAACTCCCGCGCCGAGGGCTAATCTCTCTAGAGATGGGCCGCCGTGGCCGAAATTCGGTTGGGAGGACATTATTATGTGGACAGATATCGACATCAAATGAATCGTAGGTAGCCGCAAGATAGTGGAATTCCTTTACGAGACGGGTGTCAAGGACGACTTCCACAAGTTGACATCGACGATAGGTGACAATGACTTCTAAGGGCAAAACACACAGGGAATTCCTTGTATTTATATGGACGACATCACACAGCGTCACCCGCCACGCGCCCAACCTGCGCCCGCGTTCTGTGTGATGTCGTCTATAGAAATACAAGGAATTCAACTCGCGGCGCACCCGACCTGGCCCGCTTCCGACCCGCACCCGTTCTCCGTGTGTTTTGCACTTTAGCAAGAATTCCCTAACCAAGTACAAGATCACAATATACAGAATATTGTTTTATTGAATGTTGGTACTGCCAAATACTATCTAACTTGAAGTTAAATAATATCAACAATATACATATATGCAACAAATTCAATAACAGTCGAACACACACAAAGGGCGTCTTTATATCATTAAACAGATGCTTATAGTAAAAAGCGTTAAGTGTAACAAAACGAGTCGCCAAATTGAAAAAAAATGCATGAATATTTGATCCTGAATCAAAAGTCATTAGTCAACTTTTTATTAACACCGGAACAAGTTTAGTATTGCTTGCCTGTTTCCTTGCCACCATTCAATTGTAAACTGTATTGCCCAGTAATAAAGAAGTTAGATGTAGTTTTGGGATAGCCAAGTGCAAAAAATAAGTCATTGTGTCACACGCGATTGTATTATGCTGACAATTGTCCTGCTTCCTCCAGTTTCGGTGATAGTTCGAGAGTAAGATCATTAATCAAAGAGAACACATGCGGATCGCCCATTCTTTTCAGTAGATCACACGAAATCTCATTTTGATTTTAAACTTTAATGCTTTCTTCGTTAACGATATCAAGAATATTACAAGCAACTTTAACATTAATGTCCTTGATGTTAAAGGCTGTAATGGTATCATCGGAAAGATCATTTATTATCAACTCGATCCCATATTTGCCTTAGGATTTTCACCTTCTTATGTGGGAATATTCAATTTGTTTGCGTCAACTGTTTTTGTGCAATTGACGCGCAAATCCTGAGTGACTAATGATAGGGATCCTTAATGGAAGCTTAATAGGGATGATACTTTGTAGCCCTATTTTTGTAAATGATAAAAAAGTTGTTTTTTATAGAATAACCAATTCGGTTAGACATTTTTTGCAAATTAAAAATATGAAAAGTAAATATTTACCCAAAATATTTTTTAAATTGTGTGACCTATATTTGTAAGCAATGTTAATAAAACTTTCAAAAAAGATAATATTACTCGTATTTAGATTCTTTGTCATCATAGTTGCAATTTAAAGACATCGGACATCCACCGCTAGATACCGTAGGTTCATATTAATTGTAGATCGCTCATAGAAAATTTCTAAATTATTGTAGGCCTTCAACGTCACAGACTTTACCTATGTTATTAATTAACGTAACCAACGATAAACTTTTTCTAGCATAACATCATGTAAGTAATTCTTATTAAGAGTTTTTAATAAGACACGGCTATTTAAACCTGCATTACGACTAAGCAACTTAAAATATTCTTATAATGTTTTTATAACCCTATCTGGAGCATACAAGAGGAAATGTGCCCATAATATCACTCCTTATTTATAAACTAATCTCTAAATTAATATACATGACTATAAATAGAGTTGAAAGGAACTATGCAACGGAGTGAAACGGCGACATTTCTTCCATTTTATATGCAATATAAATGTAGAACATTTATTTTCTCACGGTTGCGCCCACTACCGAAAGACTGATTCAAACAAGGTGTATCGACATACTAGGCATTCCATACTTCACGTTATCGTTTCACGTTATCTCAAATTTTAAGATCTTTGATTTTATAGATAGATTACATCCACAAACTTATCAGGCCCGGTGGCCAAAATTGGAACTATTTTTTTATGCATGTATAGTTTTTGTTTTTATTTTATTTTTCATATAATATACTAGCGGTATTATTTTTGTACATAAAGTCCCACAAACTTATCTGACCCGATGGCAATGTCGCTAGTATAATATTATATTAAAAATAAAATAAAAACTAAACAGATAAAAATTAGTTCCTATTTTGGCCACCGCGTCAGATATGTTGGTGAAGCTTTACGTAAACTGACACTTCATGAAGTAATTAAGAGAGGAACACCTAGTTACGATAGCAGAATTTACTTTTACTGCGAGTATGAATTACAATTCTACACAAACGTTTATGATATTTTTGCGATAACAATAGCACATACTACTACCAAAAATAGCTTCTATTCATAAGGCAATAAACATCATAAAATGCATATTGTCATGAGTGAACTTTTGATAATGACAAAACACACATACAATAAGGGTACTTGTAAAATTAATCATGTGGCACAGTACACTGTTGGTAAACTTCAGATGTAACACAATAAGTTTGTCCCCATTGTTGTGGGGATAAAAAGTGATACACATCGAGTGTACCCAAAATTCGCAAGGATTAATGATTATGTCTTGCTCTGCGTTGAATTTTTATTTTTTGGTCGCAATAAGAATGCGTGTTCTTATGATAAATGTAAAAAGATTGCATTATTTATTGTTGCTTGGTGTTGTAAAGTAGCTTGCTGTGTTCTGATTTAATTTTGTTTTTTTGTAATTCACGATCTCTGACCAAGTAATTCGCTTCCTTGTTTCTGGAACGCTTGAATACCCATCTGTATTCCATTTGCCCTACTTAAAATCCATAGAATAATCTTAAAAAGAGAGATTTTCGTCTCATATTAAAATTTCATGATTTCCTTCCATCCATTCTCCATCAGCCTGCATTAGTCCACTGCTGGACGAACGCTGCCTTTTGGAGAGCACGCCACTACACACGGCCCTCCGCTTTCCTCATCCACCCACTTCCCGCTACCTTTTTAAGGTCGTCGGTCCAGCGGGCTGGAGGTCGTCTCACACTGCGTTTACCGGTGCGTGGTCTCCACTCCAAAACGCGTCTGCCCCAACGGCCATCGGTTCTGCGACAGAGATGACGTTACCAACTGCCACACCAGCTTACTAATTCTCATCATATCATACTTAATATTATAAATGCGAAAGTACTATGTTTGTTGGTTTGTTGGTTAATTGGTTTGTCCTTCAATCACGTCGCAATGGAGGAACGGATCGACGTGATTATTGGCATGGGTATAGTTGAGGACCTGGAGAGTGGCATAGGCTACTTTTTATCCCGGAAAATTAAGGAGTCAAATTCAAATTCAAATTCAAAATGTTTTTTATTCAAATAAACTTTTACAAGTACTTTTGAATCGTCAAGTGAATCTACCACTGGTTCGGAATGCCATTCCTAACGAGAAGAACCAGCAAGAAACTCGGCGGTTGCTCTTTTGAAAAAATAATAAGTTCCCGTGGGTATCAAAAAAACTTAAACCACGCGGACGAAGTCGCGGGCATCAGCTAGTGATTTATAAGGTTGAAAACATAGGCTGTGAAAGCGTAGCAGGCAGACAGGCAGACGAACAGGCATGCTTGCATTCATATTGTTATATGAGTATGGATTAATTAAACTTGTGGCGATCGAGTCTCTAATGTTATTATCGATTGGTTATAAAAATGGGTTTGTTTCACTTTGATCTTTGAATTTTAAATTAATTTTAGTCTTCATTAGGATTCAGCGGTAATAGCTTAGTGGTTAAATCGTCATCGACCTGATTCTCCACCTTACCTTACCAAGCACCTTAAATTTTTAGAGTTATTTGCATTTTAAGCAATAAAAATCACTCGCTATTGATAGAGTCCTCCCTCGTGTTCTCTGTATAAAAAAAAAAGCAAACCACTAAGTAGTGTTTGCAAACTGAAAGGAGATCGGTGCTCAGGTAGTACGTCGAATATGAATTGATTTTAGGAAAATAATTATAAATAAACATAATATTTTTCAAATTATTTCCTTAGAAATTTCTTACGTCAAAATGTAAAATATCAAGTCCTAACATAATAATTTTAGAAGAAACGCAAAAAATTGCAGATTATTGTAAACTAGATGATGCCCGCGACTTCGTCCGCGTGGATTAAGTTTTAATGATTCCCGCGGGAACTCTTTAAAAGTCCTTCTCTTTAACGCCTATGTCATTCCCCGGGATACAACCTATCCCTGTACCAAATTTCGTCAAAATTGGTTGAACGGTTGGCCGTGAAAGCGTAGCAGACAGACGGACAGACAGATAGACACACTTTCGCATTTATAATATTAGTATGGATGAAGCTTCGTTCCTTGATTAGTATTGACTTTCGCAAAATAACGCCTCCTTAATATTATAACATCTTTGGTCAACTCACATAATCGCAAGCTAAATATACTATCATTATCTATTAATTATGACCGCATTGTATAAAAGTGAAAAACAAATTGCAATTCAGCGCAGTGTAGAACATAGCATTAAACACTAATCGGCTTCTAAGTACGCTAATAACCTATAATTTCAGTTTTATATGTGGGAAAAGGTCAAACAAGATCAACTTTAAATCAGAGTGCGGTTCCATTGAAGGGAGAAAGGCGGAAAGGATACAAAACTATGCGTATGTACTCGTAACTAGAGAAACTGGGTAACTGAGAAATCAACGTACAACTCAAATTACTGAGTCTCTGCCAGATGCAGAAATTATGACTGGTAGGAAGGAATATATACTTCCTAAACTGTGTTAATACTCTTAGTTTTCCAGATAAGAATAAACCTCTCATGCAGCCTTTGCAAGTCAATAAAAAAGATCAAGAAAGCGTGGTCGCAATAATTATTATTGCTCTAGGTCTTGCAAAAAGTCTTCTCTACCTGCCACTCCTTCTTCTCATATTATTACATTACTATCCGCTTGTACTCCGCTTCAGTGGAAACACTACCTTAATGTAAGTTCTTACTTTCGCTTTTAGTAAACCGTAAACATAAATTGTTTACAAGCGTAATGTTCCGAAATAATGTAATCGATACACAAATCATATTTAATTATGCAAGGCATAAGGTTAATTTATGTTCATTATAATAGCATTATTATGTTTGCCGCTTTGGCGGCGTGGTTTCATAATCATTCGTATAAACAATATGACCGAATTCGGCAAATTAATCTCATCTTAATAAAATTAAACTAGATGATGACCGCGACTTCGTCCGCATGGATTAAGTTATCGATTCCCGCGGGAACTCATGTAATTTTCCGAGATAAAAGTAGCCTATGTCCTTCCGCGGGATGTAACCTACGTCTATAATAAATTTCACCAAAATCGGTTAAACGGATGGACCGTGAAAGTGCAGCAGACAGGGAGACAGACACACTTTCGCATTTTTATTATTAATATAGACTAGATGATGCCCGCGACTTTATCCGCGTGGATTAAGATTTTTTGATTCCCGCGGGAAGTTTTCCGGGATGAAAAGTAGCTTAAGTCCATCCCCAATATACAGCCTACCCCTTTAACAAATTTTTTTAATTTTTTTTTATCCACTACAAACTAGCCCTTGACTGCGATCTCATCTGATGGTAAGTGATGATGCAGTCTAAGACGGTAGCGGGCTAACCTGTTTGGGGCATCGCAGTTATATTAAACCCATACCCCTTCGGTTTCTACACGGCATCGTACCGGAATGCTAAATCGCTTGGCGGCATGTCTTTGCCGGTAGGGTGGTAACTAGCCACGGCCAAAATCAAAATCAAATCAATTTCATCAAAATCGGTTGAACTGATGTGCGGTCGGATATAAACAAAATGGAACGTACCAAAAAAACATATCATGTCTAATTTTTTACGGGAATCGAAGTCGTTAAAGATGTCACACGCCGTTCGGACGCGTCAGACAATCACAATAGACGATATCGAAGATAAGTAAACTAGTCAATGGATTTTATCATAAAAATGACACGAAGTGATAGCTTTCGGTCGTCATGGCTGTGTAATTTTCAATAAATCTTACAATTACACATTTTTGTCATGTCATTGTGTATTTTGTCAAATGTCAAATATTCAGATCATTACTTTGTGTAAAAAAATGTTTTGTGTTCCTATAAAATCGTTTGTGTGCCAAATAAAATTTTATATGCTATTGTTAAAGTTATTGTATACTAACGTAAATTTTCAAATACAATCATAAGAATTTTTAAAAATGACTGGTGGGAGGCTCCGGCAAAAACGTACCTCCAAGGAGTATGGGTTTTATATAACTGCCCTTAACAGATTAGCCCGCTACCATCTTTGACTGCATCATCACTTACAATTTTTTTTTTAATCCATTACAAGCTAGCCCTTGACTGTGATCTCACCTGATGGTAAGTGATGATGCAGTCTAAGATGGTAGCGGGATAACCTGTTAGGGGCATGGCAGTTATATTAAACCCATACCCCTTCGGTTTCTACACGGCATCGTACCGGAACGCTGAATCGCTTGGCGGCACTATCAAGTGAGATCGCAGTCAAGGGCTGATTTGTAGTGGAATAAAAAATCCTGAAATTACCAAACCTGGAATCGAAATTTGAGAAATATAGCTTTAGGACAGACTAGAAGCGAGGGCTTTATATGTGTGACGTAGATGTACTACTATATTACAGAAATATTGTCCAATTATCATCTGAATCATCATCAGAAGTCATCATCTGTAGTCGTTACTATCTCAACCAAAAGACGTCCACTGCTGGACATAGGCAGTGGCGCGCACAATATTCGGAGCCAGGGTTGGCATTGTATAAGTAGATACCTGTTTTCAGGCAATGCATGATGAAAAATAAGCATTGAGGTTTTAACTAGGTAAGAAACGCTTCTCCTCCCTGAAATGACTCTTATGTCGAGCTTGCCACTGGAAATAGGTCCATTGAAAAGATCTACACAGGACATAGTTTTCGGTCTTAGGTATACTTGCGTTTAATGGCTCTAGTTCCTTGCAATCAGTGGGGATTTTCCAACACATCATTTTCCGTAAACATTCGAGTACTTAGAGATCCTAATGTCTACTAGCTATAATTTTATCCGCTAGCTGATGCCCGCGACTTCGTCCGCGTGGATTGAGGTTTATTGGTTCCCGCGGGAACTCTTTAATTTTCCGGGATAAAATGAAGCCTATGTGTTATTCGAACTATAATTTAACTGAGTGCCCATCAAGATCCGTTCAGTCGCTCTGGCATCTTTCCATCTAAACTTTCGCATTTATAATATTTGTAGGTATAGAGTATAGATATCTCATCTTAAATAGTCATAGCGTAACCAAAAGGGGTCCCTTTCAACCCCGATCTCATTTCGGACGATTACCCTCCATTACAATGACACAATAACAACAAAAAATAAACAAAATTATTTATAAGGAAGCGTACAAGCAAACCGGTACACACAATGAACTACAAAAACACACTACTTTTAATATTGATACACTTAGTACAGGGGTTAGGAGTAGATTATTTGAATATAAAATTATTTTCGCCACTCGAACAAAACAAAGGAGTACAGACCAGAAGTCAATCGTTTTATACATTTTTTATTAAGCACACCCGTACTAATATCAGAACTGGTTACGTAATAAATTCTTAGAGACAATACACTTGATGTATGTACAGATTATGCGTGTTTTTATGGGAACTGTTTTTGGGGTGACAACTGACAAGTTATTTTGGCCGCGGCACTTTATTTATGTTTCCTTGAGAGGTATATGGGCTCGGTGGTTCAATATTTAAGCTTTCTCCGCATCTCGCTGTCACAGTTTGTACGGTAACGTGATTTTTAACTGGATTTTTGATGGAAAATGTAGAGATGAAGGTGTATGTTTTCTGTTGAGGCGTTTTGCATGCAGATGGGCATGCATCGTATATTTTTCTAAATAATAAAAGGAAAAAGTGACTGACTAATCGTTCAAAGCACAGCTCAAAACACAAAAATAATCGGGCTCCAGCGGTAATGGTAACGTAGGCATCCACTAAGAATTTGGAAATTCAACCCCTATGGGCGTAAGAAAGGGGTCTCAAATTTACAAATCAAAATCGCACTTAATCTAAGCAAAGTCGTGATACCAGCTAGTATAGGTCGTGACTTCGTCTTTCAAATAGTATTATAAGATTTTGTTGGATCTTTTTGATTTTTCTTGTTAAAATCACCTAACACTGTGAATTTAAAATAATTTCAATTATTATTATAATTATTTAACGTAACATATTATAGAAGACATATTTTAGAAATATATACGTTTTATTTCTTTTTAATCTAATCATGATATCATAATTATGAAAACTAGAGCTAAGTAATTAATAATACCTAACTATTTTTTAATGTAAATTAAAACCAATGACACTTATCATAATATTGTAATGATTATAAATTTTCTTGCCCGTATTTTGGGCTATATTAAAGTTAATATATTTCACTTTAGTTTTAAAGCACCAATAAGACGGCTCCACCCGATAGAAGCCGTTATAGCGTACTTGTGACATGGTAAACAAAAATTTACCAACATTGTTTTCATGTTTTCCTGTAGGTTTCATGCACATTGACAGCAAAATTGTGATCTAATTAGTGCTTACAGTGAAAGCAAATATAGCTACGAATAATAGCTACGAATAAAATCATCTTTCCGAACCGGTGGTAGATTCTTGCGACTTACCATAAGCGGCACAAGTTGTCCTACGTGAAATAAATCATTTCATTTTCAATGCTTCGCATTACATAGAATTAGAGAATGAGAAAACAACGGAAAAGTTCACGCATACGTCCGTGTATTATTTAATTGATCGCTTGATCAATTTGCCCTGCAAAATTCTCTTTTTTAAACCATATGACAAATTTGCCATTGACGTCTAATGAAGTCAAATAAAAAAGCGGAAGAGGTATTAATATGATGCTTTTTAAAAAACTCATATCGTACACCGTACCGAAAAGCTACATCGCTTGGAAGCACGTCTTTCCCGGAAGGATTGTAATTAGCCAGAGCCAAATAAATGACCCACCAGGTAAATGTCTGACGTGATAAGGCCTGTTTCATTCCATAGAACGATTGCGTCGGTCTACCACTCCACTAATAGGTTTCACATTTAATTATAATATCCCAATAAATATACCAACGGCCACCCGTGGGCCAAGTACTCTCCTTTCACGCTTCTTCACATACAAAGATTAAGTGTAAAATTTACATCGAAATCAGCTTAGTACAGTTTGTTATGACCACACTAATACATTATGTATTTAAAGATTATCTTTTTTTATCGTCACGATCAGTGCGGTAATTAAGAACTACTATCAATTTAAATAAGAATCTAATTAATAAAATGTTGTTTCTCTTCTCTATAATCTGTGAAAACTCAGTAAAGTTGAACATTTTATTTTTCTCATCCCACTACAAGTTAGCCCTTGACTGCAATCTCACCTGGTGGTAAATAAATGTTAGGGATATGGCAGCTATGTTAAACCCACACCAGCTCTAATCGGTAAAACGCTGGTAAAGGCCATTTTAGTCAGTAGGGTGCCAACACAGATGTAGTACTAACAGATACCGCGCTAGGAACACGGCAGGCGCGCCAACAAAGCAAATACAAAACGAAAAGCAAATACAAATCTCATTTAGTTGGATGCGACGCGTCGAGAAGTTTCGACGTAACGTGTGTTACAAGTTTCTCAAAATAATGCCTTCTTGTGTCTTGAAACACTGTAAAAATTGTTCCCAAAAATTAAAAAAGGATAATGGTGTTTCTTTTCATAGGTAAGAATTTATATTTTCATTCTGTAAGTTTTTTTCCCTTTTTATTTAATTGCTGATGACTTGAAACACAAAACCTCAACGATATCTATCAGTGTTGCTAATTTACGTTGTAATATTTTCCCTTAAATTAAAGAAGGTGTAAATGAGCTGTTAGTAGATAGTTTTTTTTTTTGTGAAACAGCTACGCTGCCGGCGTATTTCGAGGTACGCCGATTAGCTTATAGGTACGCCAGCTGCTTTTGAGGTACGTCAGCTACTTTGATGGTACGTAGGCTACTTTTAAGGTACGCCAGCTTCTTTAGAGGTACGCCAGCTACTTTAGAGGTACGTAGGCTACTTTGGTGGTACGCAGGCTACTTTGCTGGTACGCAGGCTACTTTTAAGGTACGCCAGCTACTTTAGAGGTACGCAGGCTACTTTAGAGGTACGCAGGCTACTTTTAAGGTACGCCAGCTACTTTAGAGGTACGCAGGCTACTTTGGAGGTACGTAGGCTACTTTGGTGGTACGCAGGCTACTTTGCTGGTACGCAGGCTACTTTTAAGGTACGCCAGCTACTTTAGAGGTACGCAGGCTACTTTGGAGGTACGCCAGCTACTTTAGAGGTACGCAGGCTACTTTGCTGGTACGCAGGCTACTTTGCTGGTACGCAGGCTACTTTTAAGGTACGCCAGCTACTTTAGAGGTACGCAGGCTACTTTAGAGGTACGCAGGCTACTTTGGAGGTACGTAGGCTACTTTGGTGGTACGCAGGCTACTTTGCTGGTACGCAGGCTACTTTTAAGGTACGCCAGCTACTTTAGAGGTACGCAGGCTACTTTGGAGGTACGCCAGCTACTTTAGAGGTACGCAGGCTACTTTGGTGGTACGCAGGCTACTTTTAAGGTACGCCAGCTACTTTAGAGGTACGCAGGCTACTTTAGAGGTACGCAGGCAACTTTGGAGGTACGCAGGCTACTTTGGTAGTACGTAGGCTACTTTTAAGGTACACCAGCTACTTAGGAGGTACGTAGACTACTTTAGTGGTACGCAGGCCACTTTGGTGGTACGCAGGCTAATTTTAAGGTACGCCAGCTACTTTAGAGGTACGCAGGCTACTTTGGTGGTACGTAGGCTACTTTTAAGGTACGTCAGCTACTTTAGAGGTACGCCGGCTACTTTAGAGGTACGCAGGCTACTTTGGTAGTACGTAGGCTACTTTTAAGGTACAACAGCTACTTTGGAGGTACGTAGGTTACTTTGGTGGTACGCCATCTATTTTGGAGGTATGCAGGATACTTTGGAGGAACGAAGGATACTTTTAAGGTACGACTACTGCTTTAAAGGTTCTTTTGCTATTTTTTCGGACTACTTTATAGGGGTACGCGGACTAGTTTGGAGTGTTATAAACTGTTACTTACAATCATTTTATGTGTTTAAGAATTTGGTAAAGTCAATATTTTAGTTTAAGAAAGCCTGCGTACCTCTAAAGTAGCCGGCGTACCTCTAAAGTAGCTGACGTACCTTAAAAGTAGCCTACGTACCACCAAAGTAGCCTGCGTACCTCTAAAGTAGCCGGCGTACCTCTAAAGTAGCTGGCGTACCACCAAAATAGCCTACGTACCTCCTAAGTAGCCTGCGTACCTCTAAAGTAGCTGGCGTACCTCTAAAGAAGCTGGCGAACCTTAAAAGTAGCCTACGTACCATCAAAGTAGCTGACGTACCTCAAAAGCAGCTGGCGTACCTACGTACCACCAAAGTAGTCGGCGTATCTCTAAAGTAGTCGGCCTACCTCCAAAGTAGTCTCCGTACCTCCAATTTAACTGGCATATCTTGAAAGTATTCGACGTACCGCTAAATTACTCAGCGTAGCTCCAAAGTAGCCAGCGTACCACCACAGTAATATGCGAATCTCCTTTTCCAGGATACAAGCTATTCTCCTACCATATGTCGTTGAAATCGGTTAAGTAGTTAAGGTCTAAAGATAGAACAAACAATTAAAATTTCTTACATTAATTTGGCATTTTTTCATTAATGTGGCAACATTTCACGCACACTGATGCATGTGTCCAGACAGTGCTGTCACGCACACTAGAATAAATTTTGGCCGCACTGTCGTGTTCCGAGCGCGGTATCTGTTAGTACTACATCTGTGGGTGCCAACTAACCACGGCTGAAGTCTCCCACCAAAATTCAGACCAGAGAAAATGCAGAAATTATAAATTTCCAACTTGACCCCGCTGGGGATTGAACCCAAAGCCTCCCTTGTAAGACCACTGCACCATGTATGTCGTCGTTTCGATTTGTTGAAGTTATGTACATTTAGTGTGTGTTTAGTGTACGTACGTATACGCATATATTATCTAGTGTAGTAAATCATGGTAGGTCATTTCAAATGACTAGTAATAATTTTGTTTAGAAGATAATTAAATAATTTATTATAGCTGCAGTAAAACGTTTATAAAATACTAGCGGATCCCCGCGACTTCGTCTGCGTGGTTTGAGGTTTTTTGGTTCCCGCGGGAACTCTTTAAATTTCCGGGATAAAAAGCCTATGTGCTATTCTAGACTATGATCTATCTCCGTGCCAAATTTCAGTCAGATCCGTTCAGCCATTGGGGCGTGATTGAGTAACAGACATCCATCCATACATCCATACATCCACACATCCATACAGCCATACATCCATACATCCATACATCCATACATCCATACATCCATACATCCATACATCCATACATCCATACATACATACATCCATACATCCATACATCCATACATCCATACATCCATACATCCATACATCCATACATCCATACATCCATACATCCAAACTTTCGCATTCATAATATTAGTATAGATTAGTAAGATATATTTTCAACTAAAACAAGAATGAGCACACACTGACCTTTGTTCGTCACAATTTTATAATTTTAAAAGTTCGCGTACATTGCCGACATTTATTAAAATCCATATTAATATTATAAATGCGAAAGTGTGTCTTTCTGTCTGTCTGCTACGCTTTCACGACCAAACAATCACAAAAATAATGCGGAGAGAAGAAAAGTAAAAAAGAACTAGGAGGCTCCTCTGTGTCCAGTCAATAATGTTAAAAAAACGAGCTTTGAAAATATAGTTTTAGGAAAATTAGAATCTTATTCAATAAAAAAATTGATAGATTTATGTTCATGTGCATTAGAATATCTATCTATCTATATTATATAAAAATGAAACCCGTTTTCCTTGGTCACGGCATCACGCGTGAATGGCTGGACCGATTTCACTAATTCTTTTTTTGTTGTATTTGTTATTATTAGGAGAAGGTTCTTACGGAAAAAAATATTAAGAAAATCTCTCAGAAATATTGAAAAATATACATTTAATTTTGCATACTAAGGCGGTACGAAGTTCGCCGGGTCAGCTAGTAGAAGATAAAATAATAAGTTTTTTGTAGCATTAGCAGAGAGTCGTAGTCGCATAAGCGACCAAGCTCATTAAATAAAAATAAAAAATGTTGGATTGATATGATGACCTTTTAAACCGCTCTAGTTTTGGTATTATGATAATAACTATGAATCACTAATTGGCATTCCTAACAGATCTAGTTTACATTATTTTTATCACATATCATATTATTACTATATTACTATTAAAAATAAATTGTAAGCTATGGATTTCGAATTTATTGTATATCAATATATTATTGTTATTTATTAATTCTGCATAATTTAATATAAGTAATCCATATTAATATAATAAATGCGAAAGTGTGTGTCTGTCTGCTACGCTTTAACGGTCCATTGATTTTGATGAAATTTGGTAAAGAGCTATTTTATATCCCGAGATAGGATAAAGACTATATTTTATCCCGAAAAATTAAAGAGTTCGCGCGGAAATCAAGAACCTTAATCCACCCGGACAAAGCCGCGGGCATCGTCTAGTCATCTATAAGATTTGCTAATCACCTAATCCTAAAGAATACACTCGAAGATTTTTTATTAAAGCTACCATATAATTATAGATCTAGAATGTTTATATTAACCAGTATTAATTTAATGCTGACTCAGGAACTCCTTTGGAAATTTAATACTCAGTTGTTTTTATATTGACTTTTTGAAACCCTCTTTCTAGACATTTAAAGTTGCTGTTGACATCTAAAACGATTATTTTAACTTAAGTCCATAATCCTAATCAAAAACATTTTATTCTAAGCAATGGATTAGTCTAATTCAATAAACGCTTCATATTATTTTATTGATTCTAGTAAATATATTTTGCTTTCATATACGAGTACGTTTCTTTGAGTAGTCAATTTTTGTCCGTTAGTAATTAATTAGTGGAACAATAGTTAAGAAAGTTATTTCTTGTAATGATGGCATTAATGATAATTCCATTTTTATAAAACTAATTTCGAAGCGGTGATAGCTTAGTGGTTGAAACCCCTGACCTCCTGTACGGGGTCGCGTGTTCGATTCCCGGGCACGCACCTACACCTTTTCGAAGTAATTTGCGTTTTAAAAAATAAAACAATTAATTCAAACGTAGAAGAAAAACATCATGAGGTAACGTGTATGCCCGAGAGTTCTTTATAATGTACTCGAAGGTGTTTAAAGTCTTGCAATCCACACTTGGCCAGCGTGGTGTAATATGGCCAAACCCTTCTCATTCTGAGAGGAGACATGACTAACTATACTTTGTTGAAATACATAATATATACCTGTACATGTACCTGTTGTTTAAGTTTATATAATATCTTGTTAAACATTAATTAATTCTGTATTTAATTTAATTTTAATGTAAATCGGAAAGTTTTCGTTTCTTTAATAAGTACCTACACAGTTTTAACTTATATAATATATATATATATATATATATATATATATATATATATATTGTTTTTTAATCCACTACAAGCTAGCCCTTGACTACGATCTCACCTGATGGTAAGTGATGATGCAGTCTAAGTTGGTAGCGGGCTAACCTGTTAGGGGCATGGCAACGCCTCCGGTTTCTACACGGCATCGTACCGGAACGCTAAATCGCTGGGCGGCACGTCTTTGCCGGTAGGGTGGTAACTAGCCACGGCCGAAGCCTCCCACCAGGCGAAACTATCTATTCACTATTCTATAACTATTCACTATTCTCACATTCTGGGGCATCTGGAAGAAATCTCTTCAAGAGATAAGTTGTCCTTGTGCATGTCCTTTCAATGTTTATGTTTTATTTTTAAGTTACCTACTGATACAGAATGTATAAATAAATAAATAAAATAATATTGTAACATCCATCCATCCATCCAAACTTTCGTATTTATAATATTAGTATAGAAGTATAGATATGGATTTTTCTTATCAAATTGTCGAAATTAAATCAAAATAACTCTTGTCACATAAAATAACTAAGTTTAATTAAATAAAAATTCTTCCAAGTTAATAAATATCCAATTAAGCGAATGCTCCAAATGATATTTACTTAAAAAGGAAATAAAATCTGAATACATATTAAATTATAAGCTTTATGAATTAATCTTTATTGTAATTTTACTACAGAACTATTTTTAAGGACCAGGATATCATTAATTCAACCCATTATAGTTCTATTGTTTGCCATTTTAATTTAATAATAATATCGTTATATAATTAAACATCCAATAATAAATGATGTGAATAGCATTTGAGGAACGAGTGGCCTAGTTGGTACAACGCGTATCAGTCGATTCCGATTGTTAAGCAACGGTGACCCAAGTCGGTAAATGGATGGGTGACCAATTTTGTAAGTCTGAATTTTTAGGCTTTTTGATTCCTCCGTGCCTCGGAGACCATGTTAGTACTCTTAGTCGGCTCTTATGCAGAAGGGCCTGGGATGGGTTCAAATTATTATCCCATATATTTATCCAAAAAAACCCTGCAATTATGTGATTAATGAAAGGAGTCACTTCAGTCAGATATGATATGAGGAATACGACGCAGAAAGAGAGAGAGACGTTAATTTGACGACCTCGGTGGCGCAGTGTGTAGCGCTGTTGCCTTAACGTACGGAGGTCTCGGGTTCGATCCCCGGCAGGGTCAATTTAGGAATTTATAATTTCTGAATTTTCCCTGGTCTGGCCTGGTGGGAGGCTTCGGCCGTGGCTAGTTACCACCCTACCGGCAAAGACGTGCCGCCAAGCGATTTAGCGTTCCGGTACGATGCCGTGTAGAAACCGAAGGGGTGTGGGTTTAATATAACTGCCATGCCCCTAACAGGTTAGCCCGCTACCATCTTAGACTGCATCATCACTTACCATCAGGTGAGATCGCAGTCAAGGGCTAACTTGTTGTGGATAAAAAAAAAAAAAAATAAGAACAGGAAGTCTATTCTAACCTGTAATTGAGCCAGAGTGGTAGAACGTGGCATTCGGAACCAGTGGCAGATTAACTGGACGAATCATAAGCACTTGTAAAAGTAAAATGAAAAATCATTACAATTACAATAAAACCTTAATAACCCTTTATTTTATGAGGCAAATATTTTCCCAGCAGTGGGATATAAAGAAGGCGTTAATGTACGTGTACTCAACTCAGTAATTATCTCACTTTACTGTATTACAATTGAACAGAGGCGCCGGTACGCTTCAGTCGTGGCATGCATATAAAACTCCTTTATACCACTATGTTTGCTGATTTACTGTATTCAATTAATCAAAGTGCTTCAATCAATACAGTTTTTGGGTTCCGTAACTCTTTTTTTATCCACTATAAGTTTGCCCTTGACTGCGATCTCACCTGATGGTTAGTGATAGGTTAAGACTTAAGATGGTAGCGGGCTAACCTGCTAGGGGCATGGCATTTATGTTAAACCCATATCCCTTTTCGGTTTCTACTCAGCATCGTACCGGGACGCTAAATCGCTTGGTGGCACTTTTTCGCCGGTAGGGTGGTAACTAGCCACGGCCGAAGCCTCCTACCAGGCCAGACCAGGAAATATTCAGAAATTATAAATTCCCAAATTGGCCATGCCGGGGATCGAACCCGTGGCCTCTGCACGTTAAAACTGCAGCGCTCAACACTGTGCAAAAAACTCGATAATGGGACCACATTGATATCTGTCTATCAGAGTCGGAGGATGTACTATAATGGCTTAAACCAGTATTATTTTAATCTTGTTGACCCTTATTTCAGGGACGTTAAGGTACGTTATATTTTATTACGTCAAAATAATCCTGCTTTAACCGTTTACCAAAGGTAAGCAATATTACTCAAAATGACAGTTTGATGTCACGTACCTAGACGTTCTAAAAATAAGGATTATACTTAATTCTAATAAAACAAGTCAACAATACTGAAACAATATGGCTTTTAGCATTGCCAGTATGGCCCCTGGTCCTTTTATTATTTTATTAGCAAGTGCATGATTAAGGTAACAAGTTGAAACTCTTTTAACGTTAATACATTATACCTCATTATAGCTATTAACTTGGTATGCAATACTTTGTCTGAGAAGAATACAAGCAGGAAAAGTACTAATGACACCTCTCCCTCCTAACCTCAACCCCCCTCGGAACGGACACAACGTATGGCTGCACGCAGTCTGTGCGCGTCCGCCATGTCGCGTGCACAGGATCATGAATATGGACCCTGAATGGGACCGAAACTAGCCGAACATTTTCCGACAAATCTGCTTACGTTATACAAGTTAAAACTCATTGGTCAGTAAAACAGGAAGTACACTCACTAAAATCCAGGATCAGTGAAGTATTCCTGATCCTGAAATTGGTTTAAACTTTAATTCCCATATTCACGAACTGTAATAAAGCAATAAATAATATACATACTGTTAGATGGATAAAACTATAATGGAATCATCCCAGACTATCCTTGTCTATTGCGTGTATGAAGACCCATTTGACATTTTACGTTCCTAGAGATTCGCGCGCTTTTTAAGTGACAGCTATTGAAAAGAACCGACTCGCGGATAAGTTTTATTAATTCGCGGTATACAATACCTACAGAACCCTTTTAGAGCGCAATTACTCACACTTGATCTTTCTGTTCTTAGAAAATTAATTAAACTAGTGTGAAATTAGATTACGAGTACATACGTAAGTACTGAAAATCGCTATCAAAGAGAATGTAATCGCCATATTTTTTGCGCGTCGCGTCGCACTCATTGCTCGGACGTTATTAGACGCCAACGACTGAACTTTGATATGCTCCCACATCTATCAATCTTATGTTGTAATGTTTTAATGATGCAACTATATTAAGGAAAGTAATATTGGTATTGTTAATTATGATACTAAGTAATGCCCGCGACTTCACTAACATCTGATTATAATCGGTACAAAAATAAAATTTAAATACTCTTAGTCGAGTCGTATATGGAAGGACGTGGGATTCTTCTTCTTTTCGTTTATATTTTATTAATGGAAAGGGGCCACGACCCTCAGTGATGAGGAATACGACGCAGAGATTGAGAGGAAGTAAGGATTAAGGAACTCCATGTCACTGTCCATCTATATAGTGGGAGAAACACAGAGCTTTAACGTTTTTTGTCACGTACGATTTTTCCAGGCCAGACCCCGCCAAGAAAATACCTATTCTTTCAAAGAATAGACATTTCTTTCAAATCTAAGATGTCAGATTCAAACCTTAGCAATTAATTATCTATGCAGTTCCATCGGTAAAAATTCGAGTATTTGTAGAGATAAATGGATGCAAAGTGATGTTCAATGTTAGAATCAGAACGCGAGACGGGCGTGTTGTCACGCGGGTCGCGACTAGCATACCGAGTAATTTACTTGCTCAGTGTTAATAGTGGCCATTAATTGTTCTTTATTTATGTTTGTTTCATTGGAATCATCGGTGACAGTATTTATCTTAGTCGTACGCGGTATTTTTACTGCGTATAACCGTAGGTATTAATCACAGGTAACTTTAAGTACATACCTACTACTATTCCATCTACGTGCACTTTTTTTTAATTTATAGGCTAACGCTTGGCTGCAATCAGACCTGCTTGCAAGTGGTGCCTAAATGCAGCCTAAGGTGGAGCGCGCTTGCCTAGTTTTAAGATGGTTATTGACTTTTAATTTGAAAGTACCCATACTACATAAGTGGACCGCGAAACAAATGCCGGAACGACATTCAATATTCTAGCGATTCAAATAATAAACGTTTTCGTTTTAATTTTTAATGAAAATATTTATAAAAACAACGAAAACCTTGTTATTTTGTGCTTTTAAAATAACCAGTTATACTTGCAAAGAAAAGTCATCGAGAAAACAAGTAACAAAAACCTATAATTTAAAAACATAAGCAAAGAAAACTAAATGAATGCATGAATACGGTCTATCCTTTCTGAGCCATAAAAGGAGACATAGCTTGGCAACGGCGCAAGAGATCCATTACTCTTACAGCTACAGTAGCTTAAACTAATTAGGAGTCGACTAATTGTCGGTAACAATAAGCTGTTAGCCGCTGAAGATTCAAAATGGCATGTGGTGCAAGTGAAAAGCGACCAGTGTGTGTTCGTACTTTACCTGTAAATAGGTCAAAAAATTTATCCATTACACGAATGCTGAGATCTAGTGAATTATACTGTAACTTTAAAGATGGTTATAAAGTGAAAAATGTAGGCTGAGTCGGTAAGTCATTCATTAAAGACCCTTCTTTATTCATCTATCTTCTATCATTCATCATTGAAACAAAAAAAATCAAAGCTACAAACCAGCTTGCTTCTTAAAATAGCGTTATTTAACATTATTATTTTTAGCCTATTGCCATCCACTACAAGAATGAGGCCTCTACATACCCACTTCTTTTCTGCTGCCGTTTCGATGTCGCCACGCCACCACGCCGAATATTTTTCCTCACTAACATTTTTCAAATTATTATTTTTCAATTCAATCGATCGCTTCACTTATAAAATGTACCAAACACCCATCCATAAAGTACGGGCATATAACCGTCAGACGGAGTAGTATTCCCGGTGGCTAACCTCGATTTAGGTTTATTTTACTTTAATATGTCGTTAAATGGTAGCTAATTTCCATGCTTACATGTTTACGTGCGTTCTATAAAGTATGGAGCGTTCTAAAAGTCCCTACGCAATAAAATTACCTATCAACTGTAATGGCGTAAGGTACAAGCAATAGAATCGTTAATGGGATCGCGTCCAATGCACCTTGCTTTGGTATTTAATTGATTTTTAACTATTCTGGAAAATGGTAAAGTGTCGTTTGGGATTTATGGAAAGCTTTATTGAAGCTTTAAGTACTTGTATATTCTCGAAATTCTAAAACAGAGTAGATTATATTCATATTCTGATCCCAGAAACGACTTTTTTCATTCACTTGCACTCTTATGCCTAAAAGTTACAAATCACCGGGAAAACTATAGTTATAAGTATAAAATATAGTTTTTGTTATTGTTCACATCCTGATCATCTTCAATTCAATTTTATTTATTTGTGATTACAGTTAGCCCGCCAACCCGCATTGGATTAGCGTGGTGGGTTCAAGCTCTAATTCCCTCCCTCCTATGAGAGTGAAGGCCTGTGCCCAGCAGTGGGACGTTAATGGGCTGTGGTGGAGGAATACAGTTACAATAAGATGTTAGTTTACACTGGAATCATGTATTCTACCACAGTGTGGTGTATACAAATATATTTCAAACGCTTGAATCATTATAGCTAACAAGACTCTCGATCAAGTCACTTTTTAAACCAAAAAAAAAACTTAATCAAAATCAGTTCATCCATTTGGCCTCTACGATGCTATAGACAGATGCACAGATTACACACGTTAAACTTATATCGCTCTATATTCGTCGGGTGTTAAAAAAAGGTACTATTTAAAGTATGTTCCAATAGAAATGAGCTATTTTTTTTAACTTCATTATTGTCTGATCACGTAATCTCATTTGCAATTCGAGTAATAATTATTGGAATATCTAGAAAATCGTTGTCTTTCAATACTACCATCACTATTGGCCAAGGCGCCGATAAGATGACATGATCAGACGTTTAAGAAGTTGAATAATACCTATGTTTTAAGTATTTTGCCACGCCACGCCACTGCATGGCTGATTTTGCTCTTAATAACTAACTCACCTATTTACAATCATGGAAATAAATATATTCTACTAGCTGATGCCCGCGACTTCGTCCACGTGGTTAAAATTTTTTTTAATCCCGCGGGAACTTCTTAATTTTCCGGGATAAAAAGTATTCCTATGTCACTCTCCAGGTGACCCATACTAAAAATCACGTCGATCCGTTGCGGCGTGATTGAAGGACAAACCAACAAACCAACAAACACACAAACATTCGAATTTATAATATTAGTATGATTCTATTATATTCTCATCTCTATTTGAACAGACTACATGAGCTTGCGCGTGGCTTGCGTGTGTAAAGTGTATGTCAAATCCCTTTACGGGGTCATTGAATCGTTTCACCTAGAAATGGTTTCCCTGTTTTATGACGTTCGGAGACTGAAGAGTGCCATCCCTTTTGTGTTGAAAACAACTTTACGATCGTTTCTATGGCCGCCATTGTAAATGTAAGGCCCTCGCGTGCGAATGCATGCGTTTACTCTGACCCTTTGTTGAGACTTTGTTAATCTTAATGGGTGGTCCTGTTTTAGACACATTTTATATTTTGTTACATGTTATGTATTCAGCTCTTTTATCCATACTAAATAATATAAGAAATTGTGCAAAAGTATGTCTTAAGTAAGTATTATGTCTATTTGTCTGCTTGTTAGGCTTTCACGGCCCAAGATCAAAGGATTTTTTTTTTTTTTTTTTATCCACTACAAGTTAGCCCTTGACTGCGATCTCACCTGATGGTAAATGATGATGCAGTCTAAGATGGTAGCGGGCTAACCTGTTAGGGGCATGGCAGTTATATTAAACCCATACCCCTTCGGTTTCTACACGGCATCGTACCGGAACGCTTAATCGCTTGGCGGCACGTCTTTGCCGGTAGGGTGGTAACTAGCCACGGCCGAAGCCTCCCACCAGGCCAGACCAGGGAAAATGCAGAAATCATAAATTCCCAAATTGACCCTGCCGGGGATCGAACCCGGGACCTCCGCACGCTAAGGCAACAGCGCTACACTCTGCGCCACGGAGGTCGTCAAAAAAAAAGGATTTTGACGAAATTCGCTACAGTCGCGAGATGCAATGGATGAATGTTGTAGGTATGGATTATCCATACTAATCCAAAGTGTGTATGCACGATTGCAAGTCTTTATCGTGCATTGTAGAGTCAACATCTCCTGAAGAAGATTGAGGCTATTTTCGAGGGTTTATGTGGTGTGGTAAATATCGCGGGCAGCAAGTTCAAGATACGCACTGTACCACATAGATTTGCCTTCTGGATTTAGCGAATTAAACTTCTAGTTTCATTGCCATGGACTTCCACAAGGTAACTCCTGCTTCTATCCAACAAAGTGTGTATGTCTGTTTACTAAACTTTCGCGACTCATCTGTTCAATTACTGATTTTACGAAAGGTACTGAGATATGTTGCATACTGAGAAAGGACATTGACTTTTTCTTTTATTCCCGAAAATCTCCCGATGTTCCCGAATGTTTTAAAAAATATAAATTCAGCGGGCATCATCTAGTTTAAAAGTAAATGAAATGTTTGTTTCATGTAAGATAACTTGTTCCACCTATATCAGGATTCTACTCGTACCTACCATCTATTAAGTGTATTATTATTTTTAGTATTGCTAGATTTATAGTATTTTATAGGTGTTTTTTGCATGGTTTCTAGCATAACCACAAAATATTGTTTAGAAGTAAAATCTCAGTGCATTCAAGAGGTCATTGAATCATTTCAGCAAGAAAGGTACTCTTGTTTACGACTCGCGGAAAGTGACGGCGGTTTTGTGCGGAATCGATTTTACGACCGTTTCTATGGCCCGCCATTGTCAAAGTTTCCCTAAGCACTAGAAATTTCTAGGCTGTACTCTGTTATGTTACTTTGTTACTTATCAAACGTGTGGTCTAAGACCAGTTTCACACTAAATGGTATAAATGTTAGTTTAGTTAATAAAAGTGACATTTGAAAGTGCACAGTTATTTAAACAAGCTGCCCAAGAATATTAAAGAATGTAAAAGCTTGCACACTTTCAAAAAACTACTCAAAATTTACTTATCCAAAAACAATTAAATAAAAATAATATGATAGAATATGTTTTAATACAATTCACTTGTTTACATTAAGTACGCTAAATCTTGTTTACATTAAATGTTTCATGTTAGCCTGTAAGTTTTATATAAGTGAATTGTAAAATTATTTTTGAAATAATAAACATCTTAAACCAGAAAAGTAATAATAAATATAACAATTTGAACCCTTATGCTGAATATGTCATCCAATCTAATCCATCAACATGCATCCATAGCTATAATTTATTTTTTATGTTGGTACGGAACCCTTTGTGCCCAAGTCTGACTCGCACTTGACCGGTTTTTATTTTATGTATAAGCACACGCTTGGCTTCAGTCAAAATGCAACATATAAGGTTCATCATAATACAACATATAAGGTTGCTTTCCTAGAAGTTACCTATGCATTCATGTTTTCTATTCTTCATATTCAAAGTTAAGGGGAAAACGGAAGCCAGAAGTGTATTACAATAGCTACAAACTCATAATAACCAACTTTGAAGCATGAGTTGCTGTAAAATATAGTTGCGGCCACTAAAAATAATTATAATAACGCAAAAGCCTGTCCCAGGTTTAACATAAAGGTGAAAACAACAAACTTTCAGTACTTAGATAACAAGGGAAAGCCGAAGATGACTATTGTCTTTCTGAACCATAAACACATAGCTTTATGGGGTGGTTAAATTGGTCTGTTGTACAACACGCGGTGAATCATTTCCTTGCTCCCGTGTTACGTATTACAGACCACATAAGTGATCCATTGCAATCGTCGCATTTGTGGTTCGTCGTCGAAACCGACGTACGACGTATAGAATCGACTTACTGTGATTCTATCAATTGATCTATACAAAGTTTGGATGGATGGTTGTTTGTTACTCAATCACGCCAGAATAGCTCAACGGATCAGGAGGTAAGTCATAGATATAGATTAGGTATCGTCTGGAATAACACATAGGCTACTTTTTATCCCGGAAAATTAAAAACTTCCCGCGGGAACAACAACACTCAATCCACGCGGGCGAAATCGCGGGCGGATGCTATTAGATAATATATCGTTAAATTATATTAAGTACATAAAAATACCTGTAATATTCAAAAGAAAGAGGTGACTGACTGATATATTAACGCACAGCCAAAACCACTGGACGGATTGGCAATTGACTGAAAATTGGCATAGGTATAGATTTAGCTATTAGTTAATAACGTAATCTACGGCTTTCTTTCGTTGGGAAAGTCTGGCTGAAAACCTAGGGGATTGGAGGCACTTGGTTCAACAGAATATAAAAGCCAAGCGATTTAGCGTTCCGATACGATGTCGTGTAGAAACCGAAGGGGTATGGGTTTAATATAACTGCCATGCCCCTAACAGGTTAGCCCGCTACCATGTTAGACTGCATCATCACTTACCATCAGGTGAGATCGCAGTCAAGGGCTAGCTTGTAGTGGATTAAAATAAATAAATAAAGAATATCACCGAATTCGAGACTAAAAGGAGGCTAGACATTTACCATGACCAACTTTAAGGTAGACAACCCTCCAATATAGCTTATACTTATGTTGATCGTACCCTGTCATGCCCTCACTGCGCGCGTTTATTCCGTGCTAAAATAGGGCACATCAGCTACATTAGGGCACATGAGCGAAGCCCTTATTCAAATTCAAATTAACAGAGATTCAGTCGCTGTTGCCGAACTCGGCAAAGGAATCATCAAACTACTTACTGCTGCTAAAATATATTTTTTGAAAATTCAACCCCAAGGGTTAAAATGAGGGTTTGAATTTTCTCAACGTAATCGAACACGCGAGCAAAATCTAGTTAGTTATAAGAATATTTGCGATTATGTTATTGATTGCAAAGTAGTTTCGTAATGAATACAGAAGCCAATTGCGTATTATTGTTAGTTATTTTATGTTCTCGAAGCGCTCTAGCGGCTCGAGTAGGCGCATTACTCATCAATGTACAGACAGACATGGTAATGCGTAGGTGAGAAAGTGCAATATACCTCTATTACCTATGAGTTTGTAGCTGGGTTATATTAATTTCGCCTGCTGGCTGTATAGCTTAACTAGCTGATGCCCGCGACTTTGTCCGCGTGGTTTAAGTTTTTTTGTTATTCCCGCGGGAGCTCCTTAATTTTCCGGGATAAAATAGAAGAGTGACATAGTAGCGTAAGTCCTCAACTATACCCATCCCAAAAATCACGTCAATCCGTTGCTCCGTTGCGGCGTGATTGAAGGACAAACCAACAAACCAACAAACAAACACTTTCGCATTTATAATATTAGTATGATTTCAGTGTCGAGTGTAGGTATGTAAGGTTTTTGGCATGCAATTTATTGCACTACTCACTAATGAACTTAATATCCACACAAAAACTCATATTTAAGCTTATGTATCCATAATAACATAATAAATGCTGAAGTGTCTGTTTGATTGTTACGCTTTCAAAAAAAAAGGTATAAGGACAGGTAACATCCCGGGAAAGGTCAAAGACTACTTTTTATCCCGGAAAATCTAGTTCCGAGGCTTTTCAAAAGTCTAAACGCGAACGGAGTTGCGGGCATCAAGCTTTTAGTCTTAGAACACCAAGCTGGTCATATGCAGACTTCTCACACCTTTGATACATTTTGAAGCACTGAGGCATGGAGGTTTCTTCATTCATCTTCATGTTTCTTCATTTCCTACACCGTAAAAAACAAGTGATGATATTTATAAGTCTCTGTACCAAATTTAACTGCCTCGTTGGTATAGCGGTTAGCATAGTCGACTGCGGATCACGAGGTCCTGGGTTCGATTCCCGGTCGGGCAAAAAATTGGTATTGGATTTTTCAATTCAGGAATTCTCAGTGCCAGCTCGGAGTTGAAAGTTGGCGGTGTTTCACCCCCATGCCTCAGAGAGCACGTTAAGCCGTCGGTCCTGGTTATTATCACTAACATGATAATAGTCGTTAAAGCCCGCCAACCCGCATTGGCGCAGCGTGGTGGGTCTAAGCCCTAATTCCCTCCTCCTATGAGAGTGGAGGCTTGTGCTCAGCAGTGGGACGTTAATAGGCTGTAGTGGTGGTGGCGGTGGTACCAAATTTAGCCATAATAAGTTGAACAGATAGACAGACAGAGACACTTTTGCCCTTATAATATTATTAGTAAGGATTTCGCGGGTTCAAGATCAGTGGCTTATTCACTTACAACTTTTAAGTAGAGAACCTACTCTAGATATGCGAATCTGTTAGTAATTCTTGTAGATTGTAGACCAAAAACATTGAACTGCGACCCCTTATCTACATGAATGTATGTTCCATAAAACGTAATGTAGCTAAAGTGTTCGAATCATTCAAATTAACTCGTCCGTCATAGTACGTCGGGGATTTTGACACGGTACGTCAACGTGCGCGGGCGCATGTCGCGGATGACAGTTGGGGAAATATGGCGTCCGGTCGGAATGTAAAGAGGCCCGTGAGGTCATCACTCGGAATATTATTTAAATTAGACCATGGACAGGGAATAAAATATGATGGATGAATGAGTACGAGTACCATCCATCTATCAACATTTTAAGCATCCAATACTTGACGTAAACTTTTTGGTGAGTGCACTACCACACATAGTCTACCACCTTCCTCATCCACGTACTTGCGCCATCTTCTTTATCTAGATTAGAGGCCTACAAAGCGTCTTTGGTAAGTATACCTGCATCAGATTGCGAGACGAGAGGAAACACCAGCCTGCCATGAGTGCGGTGCTCCTGAAGATACAGTACATCACACCTTGATGGAGTGTGCGGCGTGGGGACCTCAACGACACATTCTGTCGTCTGCGCTAAGTGGGAGCCTCTCGCTGTTAAGCATAATCCACGATATGATTGACGGCGAGACGTTCTGGACTTTAATGACATCCTTCTGTGAAAGCGTTATCGCACTGAAGGAGACTGCGGAGCGGGAACGTGAGCTGGACGCTAATGCTCCACCGATCTGTAGAAGAAGACTGGGTGGATGAAGGCGACGATATGCTCGCCTTCTCCCGCCATTGTGTAGGTGTTATAGGTGTCATAGGTGTCGTCTCAGTCGTATCCAAGATTTGGGACCCTGAGACGGTTCATTCTAGATGCGGACTGAGCCGCTGGTTTTTTAGTGGGTATTCCGGAGTGAGTACAAAACCGCTCGTGAGTCCTACATAACCGCTTAGTGCGGTATGCGTAAAAGCATTTTTCCAGCGATACAAAAAAAGGTACCTACAAAACGAGAATCGTACCGTAAAATCCATACTCCGCCTTCCTCACCAACCCGCTTAATTATTATTTATGAATTTCAATTTGAACAGCCGCCATACAGCCAGCGCTGAAGCCATATTGTTTCATTATTGTTGACTTTCGTGTTTTAGAATAATTATAATCCTTACTAGATGATGCCCGCGATCAGCATGGATTACGGGTTTTTGATTCCCGAAGGAACTCCTTAATTTTCCGGGATAAAATGTAGCCTATACGTCTTTCCCTGGGATACAAATTATCCCTATACTAAATTTCATCAAAATATGTTGAACAGATGGGCCGTGAAAGCGTAGCAGATAGACAGACAAACACACTTCCGTATTTATAATATTAGTATGGATTTTAAAACGTCAAGGTATGTGACGTCCAACTTTTATTTTGAGTAATATTACTTTAGTATTGCGTTGGCCGTACTGCCAACGCAATACTAAAGTAATATTACTTAATTAATGTACAAAGATGTGTGAATTACATTAAAACGATTTATTAGTGTGCGCGCACTCTAATCCGATGATCCGGGTCACACGGACACGTCACGGCGGGTGACCCCTGACGGATCGTGTCGTGACGTGACGTGTGAACGGCGTCTGATTTGATTTGAAATTAGAGCGACTCGTAACGTGTACGGGTTTTTGAAATATTGTTTCACTAGCCGTTGCCTGTGAGTTTGATTGGATTATTTTATTCTTATAATACCAGTGTAGTGAAGCGGTGATAGTCTAGACACCCGTACGCTTACTCTGAGTTTTTACATTGCAAATACGATTGATCGACGTGAGAGCTCACCACGTCAAGTGTAAGCGAACGTTAAAGTAAAATGAACCTTAACAACATTGATTAAGAGCTCATTTCATCATTTCGTGTATTTATTCACAGCCAGCGCTCCAAACGCTGAATTTGTGACTTTAAAGCAAGAGCTTTTGGGTCCATTTTACTTTGTCGTTCGCTTACCGTTGGCGTGGTGAGCTCTCACGTCGATTAATCGTATTTGCAATTTAAAAACTCAGAGTAAGCGTACTGACCTCCCTTACGTGGTCGCAGGTAGGACCCCGGGCACGCACCTCCAACTTTTAGAAGTTATGTGCGTTTTACGGAATTAAATATCACTTGCTTCAAACGGTAAGGGAATTATCATGAGAAAGCCTGCATGCCCGAGAAGTCTTCATTATGTTCTCGAAGGTGTTCTTAGTTTTGTCCAGCGTGGTAGACTGTGGCCAAACCCTATTCATTCTAGAGAAGACTCATGCTCTGTAGTGAGCCAGCAATGGGAACATAAGAGAGAAAGAGACTGCCAATGACCTATTCCTCGTGGATTGACGTTTCTTTCTCAGGAACTTTTTTATTTTGGCGGTAAAGTTTAAATGCCCTTCCTCGTGATGCAATCACGTTCGTGTATTTTATCAAAATCGATTAAACAGATGGGCCGTGAAAGCGTAGCAAATAGACAGACAGACAGGCACACCTTCGCATTTATATTATTATGACAGATTTTCAAGCGTCTTAAAGGCACACCTACTTGAAATTTATTTAAATTTAATATCCAGAAGCAATACTTATAGATAATTTTTGCTAGTACAGCAAGATGAAAATTAAATTCGAGGCGAGATTAAACTGAGTAATAAATAAATAAATAAGTACCTAATAGTCTAATGGTCGCTTAGTTAGTTCAGCCATTGGTTCTGCGGGCGAAATCTGTAGGCCAAAGTGTGCTTAAATAACGTTAAGCTTACGTTTTGTGAAGTGCATTAATTATTACAATAGTTCAAGCAAGCGTGTTAGCAAAAATACCAGTAATCATCGCTCAAGCTCGCTTGCTTTACGTATGTGTACACTCACTTACATTAAAATAAGACCACACACCGATGGTGATCCGGTAGCTTATTTACCATGCCATATTTGTGATGTCAGAGGACGCGCCAACACAAATATTTGACCAAATCTTGATCTCGACCAATAAAATGTTTTATTTTATGTAAATTGTATTGAAGGTATTTAAGGTCATCTACGAACGAACTTCAAATGCATAGGTATGTATGTAATGAAGGTTCTTCGCTTTGACCTGATGATCACATCCGTTTGAATACATTATTTAGGATTACCAATATGAAATAACATCAATACAAAGACGTAGCCAAGATAGCTGTTTTGGTATTATAATCAAAATACACAATTTATCATAATTATCAAGCGTTTTTACCTACCTGATCAATGGCGCCATACTTTTACATTCATTTTTTCAGATAAACAGACTATCTTACTTTCGCATTTATAAATCCTTATGTGTGTTTGTTTCTCTATTTGTCTGTTATTAATCTTTTGATGGTTAAACATCTGGCCTAATCTTGACGAAGTTTGGCATAGAGTTATTTCATTTACTTGTATGTATATTTTTGAATCATTATTATTCGCCAAAAAGCACATAAATATGTATAAGAACTTAAGTAATATAAGACGCAAGAACAAGTTAAGCATCCCTTGGTCCAGAACAGTACAATTTGGTAACAGCTCTTACATTATGTTACCGAAACTTTATAACCGATTACCGACTGAATTACAACAAATAAAAGATTTTTTCAAATTTAAAAATAAGTTAAAAGACTATCTAATACAAAAACGCTACTACGAAATTAGTGAATACCTTAATTAAAATATTGTAGGATATGTATTGTTTTTTGTGTTAAGGCCCCATGCTACTCCAGCGGAAATTTCATTCTGAGAGCAAGATATCAGCTATCGCACTCCAACGTCTGTTACCGGTTGCGAATGGCCACAGTGTAGAATAATAATAAAACCACGCACCGCATTTGCATGAATTCTTAACGTTGTAGTTCCATTCAAGTTAGCTCTGTTAGTTTTCGCGAACTTAATAATTATGTTTATTAATCTTATTAATACCTAATAATATATGATATTGATTACCTTTAATTTTTATAGTCTAACTAGATGATTCCCGCGACTTCGTCCGTGTGGATTAAAGTTTTTTGATTCCCGCGGGAACTCTTGAATTTTCCGGGATAAAAAGTAGCCTATGTCCTTCCCCGGAATACAATGCCAAATGCCAAATATCGTCAAAATCGGTTGAGCAGGTGGGCCGTAAAAGCGTAGCAGATGGACAGACAGACAGACACATTTTGCATTTATAATATTAGTATGGATTAAAGTAATATTAATTTCACTATATGCTTTTTCATTCATTTTATACAACTAAAAAACTGTGATGTGAGTTGATAGTAGTGCAAGATCGAAACAATCCTAATTGCATTATACAATTTTCTTATTGAATTATACACGGCATCGACTCAGTACGTTAAATTTAACAAGTAAAAATAAAATAAAAAGATAAATATGTACTAGGATTAGCATCGTTTGAAATAATCATTACTTTCCAAGCATTCTAAATTTTTTTATTTTTACCAAGAGATTTCTTATCTTGTTTAATTCGTATTAGGTATGAAATTGTAACCTTCAATCAAATAAAAAAATATAACAAAAAACTATTGATACAATTCAATTTATACTTTAAAGGTAACTAAATAAGGTAAGTTTTAAGACAAATCTTTTACACCAGTAACTTTTTCTATGACTGCGAGCCTAAAGGGTCATAAAGCTTATGTTGTATTGTTTCTATTGTTTTGTATTGTATTGTTTGTATTTCTGGCGAACTGAAAAAGTTTTATAACACAACTGCTTACTGTCATCCAAATAGCATTTGGATATGATAGTACTACTTATCGTGTTTTCATTATAATTTGTATGTCATAGGGATACTTTATCCAGTGCTAAAAACCCAATAAAAACGTCTAGATAAGGAATTATTATATATTTTATTATTTTTAATACATATTTCACAAAATAGGTATAAACAAATAACAACATTTATATAATAAAATAAAGGAATTTAAGTAAAAACAAAATGGAGAATTGTCAAGGATGCCAGCATCCATGCACAAATTTTTCAAGCACCGTATCTATAACCGTATTTATAGTGAAGCGCAATCTTCACTGCCAAACCATTCTCGACTTTGCTGACGTGGAAATAATATTGAAAATCAATTAGCAATAGCATAGAGACTAATAATTTGAAGTACCAAGAATCATAAGAATCCAAAAATTTTTGGCGTAATTTGCACTTCTGAATTTGATACATGTAATATGTATCTAATTTAGTAATCAAGTAGAAACAAATTCTCTGCCAAACCATTCCCAACTTTGCTAGCTTGGAAATAATATCGAAAATCAATTGGCAGCTAAAATGGACAGTGAGGGCAAAGACATTAGGGCAAGACGTTAGTTAGCAATGACCGATACAATCCGTTGCGCTAATAAGCGGGGTTGTAAAATCCTTTTGTCATAGGACAAAAGGATTTTAAGGAAGTTGTCCGCGGCTGAGACAAAAGAATTGTGAAAATTAGATAAGAATTGCATTTGTAGTATTATTTATGTATTAAAAAGTAAGTACTGATACTTATGCGCTAGCAACTGTCTTCACAATTGCAGTTTTTCTTTTTATCTTTGCTATGACAAACCTAACTAAAACGTACCTACAAAAAATGTAAATAAATAGAATAAAACATTATGAAATAACACCACATTATGTACCAAAGCAATAAAAAATATATTGAGACAATTGATGATAGAAAGAAAGAAGTCGGTGTTTTACCATGCACCGTAAAAATCAAATCTACTAAAAATATTTACCTTGGTAGATTCTGGATTTCAATTTATTTCCACAACACTTTCGCAAATTATAATGAAGTGATAGAGTCCGAACTCCCAACCCTAGAGATTCCGAGATTATAAAAATTACACTCAACTAAGATTCACCAAGCAAAGAGCATAACGAAGGATTACCAATCTGATCGAGAATGAAAAGAAAGCGATGCAAGCGATGAAGAAGAAAAGCGATGCAACTAACATTGACACGTGGTTGAGAACAATCACCTTATCAACTATCCCGTGCTCTGAGATGGCGGTTAGCAATCACCGATATTTATTATCCATCAATAAATATAAGGCCTTCCGTTGCGCTAATAATGAGGTTGTAAAATCCTTTGTCTTTTATCACTACATACCACTATAGAACACAGGTGTGCAAAGACATCTGAAAAGGATTGTTTTTATTTCAACGCACCTGCAAAATAAAATGACTTAAAATTTTATGATTGTGTTTTGTTTATAAGTAAAACTCCTTGTTATTGTATATTCGATGTCTTTAAAAAAACATTTCAAGCGTGCATATGCTTCAGATGTTTTTTTTATCGTACTAAATAAAACCGAAAAAGATAAGATTAAGATACGTAATAATAAAAAAGGGTCATGAAACCGAGTCTATTTGGATAATAGGTTAAACTTAATTTATCTAAAAAGCCCACATTTTCAAATAACAAAACATATTTTTAAATTAAGCAACTAATCGAAAGTAAATACTACGGCTACAATGTAGTAATAACTCGAATCAGTTTGTATCATTATTTTAATAACATAAATAAACAGCATATTAACTCATTTTGATGGGTATAAAAATATTTTATCATTACCTACTTTGTTATTTTCTAATAAGATACCATGCTGAATTCGTTACACTATGGCATATTTTGGCATCGTAATAAGCCCAAGGCGCTTAGGGAACCTACACAGGTCCAACCGCGCTGAAGCGTCGCGTGTGACTGACAAGATAACGTAACTACGGCCCATAACTGTCAAGCAATAGGGTCGACAATTCTTTGTACTCGCTTTCCATGCGATTTGAACATTTCATGGAGACATGCGAGAATTAAAGTAATCAAGAATATCATTTGAAATACGATACCTACCGCAAAATAAAGTGATCCAAATCTTAATTTGATTGTTGTACACCTATACTGAAAGTTTCGTTCTTATAGGCCGAGCCATTTAAGAGAAAAAGCCTTCTTGCTCTTTTATTCCTCATGACTTTGGAATTTTTTTCTATCGAGAAAATTTCGTCCAATCATGTTTTCCTGTGATCCAATACTTGAAAATATAATGAATTATAGTATATATTAATTTCAAATTTTTCGATCCACGCGTTACAAACTTATATCGATTTTAGAATCGACGAAAACGGACACAGCGGCGTTAAGGATTAAGCACCTAAATAAGATTAAATTCACAGTATATTATATATTAATTACTTTATACGTACACAACATTGACATTTATATATAATTTGACATTGTGATAATTATTATGATGCACTTGATTATGAAGGAAAATAAATAATTTTATGCATAAGGATATAATAAATGACATCTTGAACTTATTTTATTTTATGTATACTCAAATGAAAGGAATGTATAGTAATGTATATAATCTAATTTATTCATACATATTATGAAGTCTTTAGTTGACTATGCTGTAGTCTGTTTGTGAAAATTTCTTATTATTATAATTTCCTTGTTATGCTTGTTACCCATGTTATTTGTACGCCACACTGTGGTAGGATACATGATCCTTTTATAATTGTAACACCTTTTTGTACCTACTGTATTCACAAATAAATAAATGAAATGAAATGAAATGAAATTTCATATTTGCGTTCATGTTTACATTGGCATGAGGCCCTGCTTAGCTTGCATACTGGCGACGGAAATAGGCAGTCTACTTTTCCGGGGCGGCACAAACATTTATCCCGGAAGATCAGAGCTTCACGGTAATAGTTAAGTAACAGTAAAATGTGAAGTGAGTTAATGGAATTCACAAGTATGCTTTTAATAATTTTTATTAAATTTACAATTTACAATGCTTTTGAAAATCATTATAATACTTTTTTATATGTTTTAATTTTACAAAATAATATATTCATGTAAAACTACTCATTAATTCATCTTATGAAAACCTAGCGTCGACATAATAAATTGGTTAAGGCATTAAATGATACCTTGTTAAATAATAATAATTAAAATCATTATTAGGTTTCAGACATCCTTTGGTAAAGATAAAATTTTGCATTTGTGCCCTAATTTTTTTTTCTCATAATATCTTAAATGTATTACTTATATTTTAAAAACGTTGCTATCTTCACAAAATCTAGCTATTTAGTCCATAATATATGTATCCAGCACTAGAATTCTTATTAAAACATATAAATTTAAACTAGGGCTCTTACACCATAAACTATCTTTGCTACAATTCCATAGAAGTGAATAAAAACACGGTGAATTGAAACAAGTTTTAATCGCAGCCATATTTAACATTTCGAAGAAGCGCCCGCTGGAATATTTAGAGCGTCATAACTGCACTGAACCTGACTTGTTCCTCTAAGGCTAGGATCACACTATAGAAACTGTTTTGAATTTATACTAATATTATAAATGTGAAGGTGTGTTCGTATTTTGGTTTGTCACTAAATCACGGCCCAACAGAGCAACGGATCGAATTTTTTTTGCATAGATTTAGTTGAGGACATGAAGAGGCTACTTTTTATTCAGGAAAATAAAGGAATTTTCGTGGGGATTAAAAAAAATAATCCACGTGGATGAAGTCGCGGGCATCTGCTAGTATTAACGAACTAACTAGGTCTGTTATACTTCCGCATTCTTTCAGTGCGTACCAAAGTTTAAAATAACCTATCAAAACTATTCAAAAAACAATCATTAATGTGAATTGAACTAAGAATAATAAAGTCACAATTTTAACTTAGTCAATGATAGTCAATAGCTTTCTATGTTCTTAAGTACTATCTATTTAGGTTAGTAATTATGTGTGAACTAAGCTTAAGGAGAGCAATGATCACAACTGTCATAATTAACATTATTTCACGTAAAGAGCTAAACGCTAACCCCAACATTCTACACCCAAATTGGAAAACGGAATATCTAAGGACAAAATGTCGTTATTTCTTCTCGTAGTCAATCAGACTTCATAAAATATGTCCGTAGGACTGATGTCTTATTGCTATCAATGTAATTGTAACTAAAGTAAGCAATTACATATTTATCTGTATTGATAAATGGTGACCCCTAAAATAAAAAAATATATTATATTCAAATCAAACCACTTATTCATTTATTTTGCGAAATTAATTATATTTATTTTAACTACCCATTGTAATTATTACTATTATTGATATTATGTTACACTTCGGAATCACTGGCATAAAAATTAATGTAATGAAGTTACCTACCATTAATAAAATAAAATAGTTTTATAAATAAATTATAAAATTAAATTTTATTTGAATAATTTCAATAACAAATAAAAATTCAATACATAATTAACTGGATTATGAAAAGATAAAGCTTAGAAATGGTAAATAAGATAAGTTTGAGCTACGGACGCGTTGATGTCTTTTATTTGCTTGGCCAGTCTTATTAATATTAAGGTCCCAACATTCATTGCAGAACTTTTCATAGCATTTGGTACGTCTAAATTTTTCTGTCGTTTACAGTTGTTCATTGCAATAGATTTCTAATCCATTAGAATTATTCAAGTAAAACCTACATCAATCATTGTAACAGTCTCAATTGCTGTGATTGACTGAATTTTATAATATACCTATTATTAATATTCTTGCTGCTACAATGGCTATCAGCCAATAGTGTTAACTAATCAGAGGTGATTGTGATCGGTAGGTACTTTGTAATAATAATTTTCACGTAAATTTATAAGGCCTCAGGACTGGCATTAGTTAAGTAGGTACCTACTGAACATTGATCCACATTAGCCATGGTAAGCAGCGCGGTTATGCCTCTTTAAACTGATTGCCATTGCCATCATTTAAGACTGGGATGACAACAAACAATACTTACTTAACATGCATAAGTTTTATTGAGATATTAAGTTAACAAGAGCAATAAATGTTAAACGATTAGGTATAATAATAAATATAAGAAAGCCATCAAAAACGGTTCTATAGATGTCAAATACGGTTAATAACTTTTCATTAACATTTTAATGTTATAATGTAATTATTGCGTTTGTTTAAATGATAAATTTACCATAGGGAAGGGTAATAAATATTAATCGATTAGTAGTATTAGAAAGTTATCGAAAATACTTTAAAATCCATACTTATTAATATTATAAATGCGAAAGTGTGTCTGTCTGTCTGTCTGTCTGTCTATCTGTCTGTCTGCTACGCTTTCCCGGCCCATCTTTTCAACCGATTTTGCTGAAATTTGGTACAGGGGTAGATGGTATCCCGGGGAAGGACATAGGCTACTTTTTATCCCGGAAAATTAAAGAGTTCCCGCGGGAATCAAAAATCTTAATCCACGCGGACGAAGTCGCGGGAATCATCTAGTCTATAATAATATCATATATTTTTCATTAACGGCAAATCGTTTCGAAGTTTTGAAACAGCGGTTCTCCCAGTGGGACATCAATACACTGTCAGTAGAATAACAAGCACTTCAGAAAATAAACTCTACAACAAATATTATTGACTGACTTGAAGTAAAAGATACATGGATATAAATATTTAGCAACCAGGTATGGAAAAGGCGATTTGAAAAAATAAGTCCATCATAAAGTTGTCATAACAAAGTAATTTAAATAGCTGAAACAATACGCTTGGCTGCAATAACAAACTTATGTAAACACACTTTAATTTGTTTATTGGTTGTTTTTTGTTCAAAGTTTCTTGTTTCCACTGTATTTTAGCAAACAGCTAAAAAGGTTCAGCGAAATAGGGGTTTTGGTTATATAGCATTGGTTGTAAATGTCAAAGTTAATTTAATTATAGACAATATTATGTCTTCTCTATATTGACACAAAAACTTTTAGATTTGTAAGGGAGCATGTTCCATTTATGGCAAGTTTGGTTGCAAATAGGCCTTTATATTTTATTATTCCTTGGCTTGACTTGGCACACAAACAACTCTTAGCGCATACAGTAGTCGATTATTTGCACGGTTTTACGATTTATATAGCAAATTATCTTGTAAAGTAAGAAATTGCATAAAAATTTGCCTCGTCAAACAACGTGTTTTGAGACCCATCTTTTTTTAAAAATAGGCTTACGCTTGACTACAATCACACCTGATGGGAAGTGATGATGTGGCCTAAGATGGGACGCGCTAAGATGGGACATAGCCCTTATTTACACTTTTAGCACTTCGGCCCAGTTATACCAATTTGACATTAACTGTTCGTTTAAACCAATAGCAAGTAAATATAGCGCTATGTGCAGGGATGAAATTAAGCTACTTTCAGGGAGTCTATAAATTCAGGAGGCGCAAGATCGCGGCCTTTGGAAGTAATATGTTCAGTCTACGTTAACATTGATTACTTTCGGTAAAAGTTTGCAGCTTCACTTCCAGGTTATTTCAAATTCAGCTTAGCAATTCAACGCAGAAATGCAACCAGTATTTTTGCAATACAGTTTCCCAAAATAGCAGGCTGAAGACTTATGCTGAGATATATATTGCTTACTTTGAATTTACTCAGGCTTTACTTAAAGTTAAAGAGGGATGGAATTATGTGCGTATCTTCTGTCTCATTTTAACTCAGTCTTAATTTAAAGTATGCTCTATAGATGTCACACTTAGCCACTAGGTTTTAACATATTGTTTTAATAACAGACCTCTTTTGGGTCATTGAATTTCATCCTATGTTCTAACATGACATACCATTAAATGAAATCCTATTTAGGTAAGTGATTCGACGATTCATAGTCGCAAGTGTAATGCGTCTCCTAAAGAGGTGAAAATGTCATCACAAGCCGCACTGACCATACTCACAGTTAAACCTTAGATGTTCACTTTCTACTTTGGACTGTGGTGATGTGCGATAAAACACAAGCGAAAGCGATTCTTTAATTATACTTACTAAACCGGTAATTTATAACAAATTGACTCTTTATATTTTAACTATGATAATAATATAGTATCTGTGAATTACACTTCAAATTACTGATAAAAACAAAAAATATACTATGTTAACCTTGGATAATAAATAGATAGTTATAAAATAAATAGTATTTGAAAACTACTTCCAGACGAGAAAATAATTATTTTAAAGATATTAGATCTTTCAGGACAGTTTGCTTGAACTTAGAATTCATATCCCCTGCTTAAGATAGCAACTTTGATGAGATACAAATAATTAATCTATTCTAATATTATCAATGCGAAAGTTTGGATGGATGGATGTGTGGATATATGTTTAACACTAGGGAAACCCCTGTAATGCTAGTTGTAAGTCAAGAAAATAAATAAATAAATGTTTTTTTACTAAATCACGCCGGAACGGCTGAACGGATCTGGATCAAATTTGGCACAGAGATACGTTATAGTCTGAAACAACACATAGGCTAACCAAAAAACCCTATTCCATGCGGGCGAAGTCACGAGCATCAGCTCTTTAAAATATACTTTGCTAAGGCGTTCTTAGCACATTAATTAATTTAGTTGAGGCTAGCATGCTTTATGGTATTCGTGCTAAAACGGACTATTTTAGTCTACTGACAGAGTGACAGCCAATAAGAGATGTTTCGAGACAGTCATTGTTTCAATCTCAATTGTTTTTATCTCATTATTTCTGCAATAATGCATTTCAGCCATATAAAAGCCAGTAAAAGAATATATTCCAATCAGAAGTGATGTGACTGCCAAACAACATTAGAAAGCAAGCTAAAGCAAGCATTATGGTTAGCAAATGGAAAAAGGATTCTCGCACGATAATTTTTATTACTATACCCGCTCATCGCTCATAGTTTATTCCACAAATGTTATTACATAAAAGCCTTGTTCTGAGGCACTCATGTTTTGTTGTTTAATTATACAAGGTGTTGCACTTTAAAGCTATATTAATACGATATCGATGAAATCACTACGGATCTTAAAGTGCATTTAAAGGCTAGTGTATAAATATAAATAAGTAGGTGCTTCCTCCCTGACGCATTGATGAGCGCTGAGGTCTTACAAGCCCCATGTTTGATTCCCATAGGGTCAATTTGGAAATTTATATATTTTTTAAATTGTCTGGTCGGTGGATGGTAGCCTTCTGTCAAGCGATTTGGCGTTCCAGTACGGTTAAGCGTATGGGTTTATTAATATAGCTGCCGCACCTACTGGGTTAACCTGCTACCATTTTAGACTGCATCTTACCAGATCACGTGAGATCGCTAACTTGTAGTAGAATAAAAAAACAGCATAAAAAGTAGTACACCCTCGAGTCTAGAGTCGAACTTATACATCCGCTAATTTCCTTTTTTTTTATTCGAACCATAAGGGGGTAGGGTAAACTATATTTATCTATTCTGTAACATTACATATCCTCACAATACAAAATTATTGTATATATAATAATTTTGACTCATATATTTAAAAAATACCATTAAAATGGAAACAACAAATGCAACAATAAATCATTCGACGATAATTTAGTTTAATAAAAATTAATTTTACGATTCTGTTATTTTCATTATAATAGTAATTTTAATTTAAAACCAGTTTTTAAACCGAAATATTTTTGATTAAATCAAATTTCGCGAGTCCACCCACATCGATGGACCACGCCCAAAGCACTAAAATTTAATAGAAAAGGTGATTAAATATTAAACGCGTTGACATTTTAATATCAACTGGGCATCAGGACGTGCATTTTTATGATCTAACATTTATTACTAAACGATAAAATATATAGTCAGAGGTTGTATTTAAAAGTAAAATTAATTACTCACATTAGTCAGGCTGAAGCAAGCGTGAATTGGTTTTGTTATATTTTTTTACAAACAAATTATTCTGTGTTCAACTAAAGAATTAATCACTTTAAATATTCAAGTGAAAATGACGAAATGAATAATTTAATTGAACATGATATTTAAAAATAATATTTACTAGCTGATGCCCGCGACTTTGGTACCAGCGCGAACTCTTTAATTTTCCGGGATATAAAAAGAAGCCTATGTGTTATTCCAAGCTATAATTTATCTCTGTGCCAAATTTCGTCCAGATTCGTTCAGCTGTTCTGGCGTAATAGAGTAACCAACATCCATACATCCATCCATGTATCTAAACTTTCGCATTTATAATATTATTATAGATTAAAGATTGCGTCTTGCATATCTTGCAGTTTTTAATTCTTTTTGTAACTACTTTTATTTTAAAAACTAACTGTATTTTTTAATAATTGCCAATTGTTTTTTTAGGATCATGATCACAAATATAGATGTATTTATTTATTTCGTAAAAGTTTATCAGTTTAAATATTATCAACTAGATGATTCTAGATTGATTGATTTCGTCCGCTTGGATTAAGATTTTTGATTCCCGCAGGAACTCTTTGATTTTCCGGGATAAAAAGTAGCCTATCCCTATTTCCTGGAATACAATCTACCTCTGTACAAAATTTCATCAAAATCGGTTGAGCAGACAGACAGACAGAACACTTTCGCATTTATAATATTAGTATGGATGTTCTGTTTGTTTATTATTTCATGAGTGCAGATACGACTACGTACTATTATTATATCTGTATGTATGTATGTATGTATGTATGTATGGGTACGTTATCTAAATTAAATAAAATTAAAAAAGAGACTGATTTATTATTCAGTCCAAAATATTAAGCTATTTGCGCTTTTAGGTGTAAATACCTGACTTCCGCATGGACTTAGATCTCTTTGCATGAGTTTTGGTTCATACCATACCTTACAACCCTGCCAAGTTTCTGCATACAATAAACCGCTTCGTTTCCTAGATTGTTAGTCGCTATAAAAATCAAACCAAAATAGATTTTCGTGTAATTGCTGTTATGTCTAGAGCTTTATCATCGACAGATATTATGCAAAAAATGCACTATAAAAAGATTTATAAGTGTTACAAGAAAAAATGGTTGAAAGGTAAATCATGGAGTCACAAGTCATCTCGCGAGTATATATGTACTGTATTAGAGAAGTTTGACTTGGTACAAGTGTATGTTACACATTGTGTCTTGTAGTAAATATTTATTGATTAATACGTAATATACTTCATGTCATGTTGGAGATAAAACTACAGGATGCTATGAATTATGTTATGTTATCATGATTTTAGAGATAAATTTAAGAGAGAAAAAAATATATAATTAATTTATACTATATCAAGCAGTGATTAAAATTATTAAGTATTTTAAAAAAGCTCTTTCGACTTACTACATGACATACTAAACACGTTTCGCTGTCACATTTTCATGAATAGAGTCTCGCGTATACTTTTGTTTTTGTTAGATTTTTAATGGAATTTTTTTACACTTTTTTACTCACATTTTTTTTTAAAACATTGGATGATAGGTGAAAATTAAATTCCCTGTGCTTTTAAAATAATACCTTCACCTGCGTCTCGCGGGTAATTTTCATCGTGCTGCACTTGGTGTAAATATTATTACTAATGTATGCATACATATATTAGTAATATAATAATATTTACACCTAATAATATTATACTGGTATTATTTATTAGTATTACAAGCCTGTTTCTATACATTATTATTGAGCATTATTAAGAAGATATGTAATGAGGTCCTACAATCTGATGCAAATGATAAATACGCATTTTTTGTACCCCACACAAATCCTGTTCTTGGTTTGACCTGTTATAAATGCTTGTCACTTTAATGACATCACGTTCTAACATCGGTTTTATTTATTTAATCATATCATACCATTAAATATATTATTAAAAGAACTTCTTGTGTGTGAATTAAAGCATTGAATATATATTAATACATGACGATCAATAAGCCTAGCGTATAATTAGAAGTAAACCTAATTTATTGCAATCTTATCCATTCTGCACCCACTCTCATGCATTCAGGTGATGATGCAGTCTCAAGTGGAAGTGAGCTAATTTGAAAGGGGTATGGCAATTTTATTTCTCTCAAGGTTCTCTTTCGCTCCACCACCACCACTACTACAGCCTATTAACGTCCCACTGCTGGGCACAGGCCTCCACTCTCATAGGAGGGAGGGAATTAGAGCTTAGACCTACCACGCTGCTCCAATGCGGGTTGGTGGGCTTTAACGACTACTATCATGTTAGTGATAATAACCGGGACCGACGGCTTAACGTGCTCTCCGAGGCACGGGTGTGAAACACCGCCAACTTCCAACTCCGGGCTGGCACTGAGAATTTCTCAATTGAAATACCCAATACTAACTAACAATGTTTATGCCCGACCGGGAATCGAACCCAGGACCTCGTGATCCGCAGTCGACTATGCTAACCGCTAGACCAACGAAGCAGCTCTTTCGCTCACTCGCAATTAAATAATGAAAATCGATCTTACATCAGAAACTTATATTAATTATTCTGAGCTTTAAGTCTAGTGCTAGTCTACTTGCAACCAATTCATAGAATTTTTATTTTTATTTATTAAGGTCTTTTTTTTCTAAAGTAATTTATGAAGTGCGATAAAAGAAGCATGAAGTTATTATTAAAATAACTATTATAAAATAACTTAAATAAGCTTAGGTACTTTTGGTTTCATTATATAAATGAAATACTGAATGAATGTGGTATATAATATATGTATTTTTTTTTTCATTACTAAATCCTATTAAGCTAGAGCTATAGCATGCGCTCTTATGTAAGTTATGATATTAAAAATATTAGATTTTTTTAAATAAATGATAGAATATCATTAATGAAAACATATTCTCATCTTTTTAAGATACAAGTCTTACCCACACGAACTTTCTTGCAAAAAGTTCTGTCATCAAAATAGCAGATATAAAAAAATTGTACAGTAACATAAATTAATGTAATGATGTAGGTCTGTACGCAGACGTCATAACATTCTGAATGATTTGTATGTACATTCAACTTCATGCAAATTTCAACAATTTGGAGCGGCTTAAAAACCACTTAAACTTAAGATGGATCTAGATCCAACGGAAAATGGTAAATTAACAACCCGAATATAAGTAAGATATACGTCACTTGTTACAAGCTAAATGCTTCTCGTAGTTTTAACAAAAATTTTAACTTTTTTTTATCCGCTACAAGCTAGCCCTTGACTGCGAGCCCTTGAGCCCTTCGGTTTCTACACGGCATCGTACCGGAACGCTAAATGGCTTGGCGGCACGTCTTTGCCGGTAGCGCCGAGGGCGGTAACTAGCCACGGCCGAAGACTCGTACCAGGCCAGACCAGGGAAAATTCAGAAATTGTAAATCCCCAAATTGACCCTGCCGGGGATCGAACCCGAGAACTCCCACGTTAAGACAACAACTCTCAACACTGCGCCACGGAGGTCGTCAAAATTAATCAAATTATTAGCATAAGAGTCACGTACATTAGCTATTCTATACTAATATTAATTTTATAAATGCGAAAGTTTGGATGATGGATGCATGCGGTTCTGGCGTGATTGAGCAACAAACATGGATGTTTGGATGAATGAATGGATGCATGGATGAACGGATCTGGATGAAATTCTGCACCGAGAAAGATTATAGGAATAACACATAGGCTACTTTTTATCCCGTAAAATTAAATAGTTACCGCGAACCAAAAAACATCAATCCACGCGGACGAAGTCACGATGCAGCTAGTATGCCCTATATGAAATAAATAAATTGGTATTGAGTTTAAAAAACAGGCACACTTTTTGTTTTTTCATTTCATAAATGCGGATTTAAAGGTGCTTTGATGGCAAGTTTTATTGGATTTCTAATCTATTGCCAACTGAGTTCGACCACCTGGGACCGATTTAGTTGTGTGTATTTTGTATAATGTGGAGATAATACCGTTATTGATGACAATGTGATGTAGTTTTATGGTTCTCAGTTGCACCGTTACTTATATATACGTCATATTTATATCTTATATTATGTTTGTTCGACTTTTTCTACAAAAAACAAGAAATTCACAGTATTAGCCCGTACTTAGTAAGTTGACGGTGTTTCACTCACGTGCCTCGGAAAGCACGTTAAGTTGTCGGTCCCGGTTGTCAGTCCTGCGCGTGATCTCTCTCCGGTCGTGTCGGATTTTCTGTCCCATCGGGTTATGAGAGTACCAAAAGGAACAGAGAGTGCATCTGTGTATGCGCACACACTTGTGCACTAAAATATTATCTCCCGCGCAGATGGCCAATCTCTCTGGAGATAGGCCGCTTTCCCAGGATGCAACCGCTATATCAATTTTAATCAAAATCGGTTGAAAAGATAGGCCGTTAAAGCGTAGCAGACAGACAGAAAGTCTAGATGTTATGAATATAATAAATACGTTCATCAAAATTTCTAGAAATTGATGCATTCATTCACGTGTCGTAATATTATTTCTCAACATGCACGTAATCTTAAAAACAAATAATCACTTTATCCAAGCCAACATCTCTACTCTTTATTAATTTTTTATTAAACTACTACAAACTCTAGCTTTTTTATTCCACTAGGTACAAGTTGGCCCTTGACTGCAATCTCACACAGATGGTACGTTATGATGCAGCCTAAAATGGTAGTGGGCTAACCTGTGAGAAATATGGCAGTTGCCAGTTACATTAATGATTAAACCCATACCCCTTAACAGTTTCTACACGGCATCGAACCGGAACGCGAATTCGCTTTGCGGTACGTCTATGCCGGTAGGGTTGTAACTAGCTTAGGCGGAAGACTCCAACTAGGTCAGACTAAAATTCAGCAATTATAATGACCTGTCAGGGATCGAACCCGCTGCTTCGATCGAACCTCGGCCGGGGGATCGAAGGACCTAATAAAATAATCTGCATCATTCTGTTCTGCATAATTTTTACACAATTCAATGAAATAATAACAAAATTTCTTCTGAGATACATTGGTTGCTTTACAATACTTTCACTTTTTTTTTATCGACTACAAGCTAGCCCTTGACTGCGATCTCACTCACCTCAGCTCCAGAGAGGTCGTCAAAATATTTCAGTATAATAATTAATAATATTATCACTAAGTTGCATAGGTAACATATATATATATATGTCACCGTAAAATTGCAAAAACCCGTCAGATTGTAATCTAACTAGCGGTATTGTAAACTGTCGACAGATTGTGACCCGTTCAATGTTCAGAATGTCAATTTTTGAAATATTGATTGTATTTACGTTTTCTTGTCTATTTCGTGTAGGTTAGGTTAGTGTTCGACATAATTAATCAGGTAGTGGTTAGGTTTTAACAGATTACAATCTACTGAAAAATAATGCGTTAAATTGTAATCTGTCGACAGTTAACAATTTCGCTAGTTAGATTACAATCTAACGGTTTTTACTATCTTACCGTGACATATACATAGGTACAAGGCCGTTAAGTTCGCGTGTCAAAGAATGACCGTAATAACTTTACGAACACAATCGTAACCGTATGCTCGCAATCGTAATCAATCACACGTGATCTGACCCCATGGGATCATTCGATGTTACTGATGCATGATTACATCGGGTCATGGATTTGAATCATGTTGGTTATGCTATGATTATTTCGAAATATTATGATGTTTGGACTGTATACGTCGACTCTATATTTTTGAAATGTTGTCTACAATCTATCTACAAATTTTTTATGTTGGGTGTCAGAAATATTGTTGAGATAGGTAGATATATTGGTAAATAAAGCTTACGTATTGAATGATACTTGTAGCATTTATAAAAAATAACGTAGAATTTGACTTAAGATATAATGAAATTACAAGTCATTTTACACCGAATTTGTTAGAACTCTAGCTACTTATACCTACACTTAGGTCATAAACAATAATAAAATCCATGTGATATAATAAACACTTTTCTGTTATATACAAACTACAAAGTGAATACTGAATCCAAATTTTTGTTTGAAGTACATAACTTTAATTGTCTCTTTTACCATCAACTAACAGAATCCTGCACTGAAAAGAAACGCTAAATTTTAAGTATAAAAGCTCACAATAAAAAAATCGCCAGAAATAAAAATATACATTTCAATAGTAAGTTTTATGGCGCCAAATCACTTATATAGCTATATACATAATAAGGTTAGTTAATAGCAGTAGATTCTATTTTTCTTAATTCTTCTTGAAAAAAATTTAGTACTTACCGTGATGTCTGGAAAATTTGGCAACAGAAAAAGCTCCGAAGATTTCATACAAAAACTAAAGTTTGATCGTTCACTCAACTGTTTTATATCGCATAATATTTCCACTTTCACTAGATTTAAACACAGATTACACTAACTTTAATTGAAGTTTATGAACAAAAAATTGCGAGAAGGCCCGCAGCCGCGCAAAATTCAAAATTGGAGCGCGCGTCCGTGCGTACGCGCAGCGCGAATCGCCCGGTTCGTTTTTGAGACCCTACCGAGGCTCACTCGGATGTGGCTCGTGTGTGACTGTACACTCATCTTGCACTTCACGATCACCGAAGAAGACACGTCTTCCATCCCACTCGCACGTACGCCAGCCCCCTATACCTGTCCCCCTCCATCTTATTATCAGAGGTTAAACCGCGTTACCGCGCTCATCTGTCAGTCGGCACGCGGGCATCGGGTGGGAAGGTCGCGTTCACAGATTCCCGTTACTTTCTCTATGCGCCCATAAAACACGTACCGTATGACGCCCGGCTATTTTGTCGGTGCGATGCTTCTTGGTAATTTATTTGTTTGGAGCGCAGGTGCCTCTCCGGGTTTTATCGATGGCGCTTTTATGCAAAGGTCCATGCCTCCAGGTCTTATAACGGTTCTTTGTGAATATAAAAGACATTGTTTCGAAACAATATTTAATTTTAACGATTCATTTTAATAAGTTTATTCATAATTGGGTCAAAGTTGACAAAAAATGTCAAGAATTTTTATATCGCGTTGACATTTATCGGCGATAAATCAGCGCTCGCGCAGGTGAAACTAGATCACCGAATTCGAGCGGTGGCAAATTTTATCACGGACCAATCGGGTGGTCGCGAAATGACATGTGCGCTAGATCATTCGTTTAGATGATCGGCGCGCGCGCAGCTCTTGCGGCGATTGGCGTGAACGGCGCAAGCCCCGCCTGTACCGTTACAGGGGGGCAATCACTGCCCCAAAGTGGGGGTTTAGTAGATCACAAGAGGGGATCGGTGACATACGCCATTTAATTAATACGATTGTAATTTGTAGCTTTATTGTTAGATGAGCATCATAAATTAGCCAGTCTACGATGATCCCGGAACCATTGTAGTTTGCCAACACTGGCTTCCTGATCGGGTGTATAAATAGATAGTAATTGTTATAACCTTTACCATATTATGAATATCAATTGATATACATGGAAATATTATGTTTGTTTCATAGGCCTAACTACCAATAGATACCTACATGTACGTGTTAAGTACAAGATACGTATAAATATATCTGAACACAAAAAAATGCCTTCACTTAGATACCTACCATAGGTACATCCATCTCTAAAAATTAACAATATAAATATTCTTTCAGCCTTGGATAAAATAGATCCAGGTAAGTGATGCTGCAGTCTAAGATGGTAGCCTGAACCTGTTAAGGGCATGGCATTATATTAAACCCATACCCCTTCGGTTTCTATACGGCATCGCATTAATATAACTTGGGTAAGTATAAAAATCTTACTCAGAAAGAAGTAGCCTACCTACCTTATAAGAAGAAGCACACCTTAAAGCCTTTCAAAGTGCTAAGTACTAAGTAGCGATAACGAGATAAAGAGAAACAAGAGCGATTGCTTAGTGGCTGTTGATATCAGAAGCCAATATTATATATTATCATTTACTAGCTGATGCCTGCGACTTCGTCAGCATGGTTTAAGTTTCTTTTATCACCGCCGGAACTCCTTAATTTTCCGGGATAGCCTATGTCACTCTCCGGGTCCTCAACTATACCCGTGCCAAAAATCACGGCAGTCCGTTGCTCCGTTGCGGCGTAATTGAAGGACAAACCAATAAACCTAAAAATAAACACTCTTTCGCATTTATACCTTATAATATTAGTATGATTATTATGAAAGCTATTCAAGTCTATGAAAAGATGTACCTACCTAAAGCTCGTCTCTTCTCTGTTTTTGTGGAACTAGTCCACAAAAACAGAGACTCATGTCCAGCATTATGCGGATAAAACTGGCTTTCTTTGGACATCTACAAAGAGGAGCAATTCTTACTTCTAAGATTAGTTTTGGAAGGAAGAATTGCAGGCAAGAGAGCTCCGGGTCGCCAAAGGCGCAAGTGGTTGGACGATATAAGGGAGTGGAAAGGGCTTAACTATCCAAAGCTCAAACATGCGGCTCAAAATAGATAAGTTTTTCGGATGATGACAGCCAAACTTCATTTTGAAGAAGGCACACGATGATGACGATGATAAAGCTCTTAAATATGATTTTATCACTTTTTATTGGAAGCCATAGGCAGTGGTTGATTTTGAAAGTAGGGTAGGCATCAGTTAATCAGAATATCTATTTACTAGCTGTTTTGATGACAACCGAGCATTGACGTATTTCCATTTGGGTAAGCTGTGCTTTTATGCCTCTATGAACTGCATGCCACTGGCCATAGGATGAGCTAATATATAAATTGAAAGCAAAAAGGTTGTTTAAGTGTCCAGGTACCGTATGGCACTGTGCCATATAATCCCGAGTGTCACAACCATTCGCATAATGATGTAAATTTAATAACCTCAGGTTAGCACCCACTGTGAGGTTGCGTACACAACCATAGGTCAAACCAGTACTAGAAACGGTAGGGATAGAATAAATTAGATGGAACATGTTAAGTTCATTGGAACGGGTATATAAACCTTTGAACTTTTATGGGGCGTTTCGGAAAATTTTAGCTCAGTTCAACGTAAGTATGACATCTTTATTAATAACACTATTAATATAATAATGCACTCTACACATAAAAGAAACCTACTAAATGATGCCCGCGACTTCGTCCACGCGGACAATCGTTTTTGACTTCCTCGCTAACTCTTAAATTTTCCTCGAAAAATAGCTAATGTAATTTCCCGGGATACAACCTGTCTCTGTGCCAAATTTTGACAAAATCTTTTGAAACAATGGGCCATTAAAACAAATTAGACAGACAGGCAGACTTTGGCATTTAAAAATATATAATTATAAATTATTTGTAACGAGATAAAAGTAAAACTTCACTATAATTTATTTTCAAATAAGCTTTATTTTTTATAATTTTTCCCTCTGCGTCGTATTCCTCATTACTGAGGGTCTTGACCCCTTTCCATTAATAAAATAATGGTAGGAAGTTTCTTGGGATAACAATACGGTGGGTTCCCACGTCCTTTCGCATATTATAATTAAGTTATTTCAATGATATCTCTATATCAACAGAAAACATAGAAAGGCTCGTAGTCAAGTTAAAGTCAAGTAGGTAAACAAGCCGTTTCTGATAAGACTTTCACTGATGAGCCCCTTCGATTCAATGAAGGCTTTGTATATTCTACGAGGCAGTAGGTACATCGGTAAAATAAGTAAACTTATCACACAATCAATGAAGCCAGAGCTTGTTTCGATTTCCGTTAATTACCACTAGATGATGCCCGCAACTTCATCCGCGTGGATTAAGTTTTATTAATTCCCGCGGGAACTCCTTAAGTAGTAATTTTCTCCTTAGAAAAGACTAGTTGACGCCCGCGACTTCGTACGCGTGGATCGAGGTTTTGTGGTTCCCGCGGGAACTCTTTAATTTTCCGGGATAAAAAGTAGCCTATGTATTATTCCAGACTATAATCTATCTCTGTGCCAAATTTCATCCAGATCCGTTCAGCCGTTGGGGCGTGATTGAGTAACAAACATACATCCATACATCCATACCGACATCCATACATCCAAACTTTTCACATTTATAATATTAGTAAGATAGTATAGTATAGTATATAGTACATAGTATATAGTATATAGTATAGTAAGAGTAAGAAGTAAGATAAGATAAGATGAACCGTTAAAGCGTAGCAGACAGACAGACACACTTTCGCATTAATTATGATATTAGTAGGAATTCATTATTTACGCAAACTTTAAACTTAATAATATGCAACTTTCTTTATGGAAACGAGTTAAAAATGTAAAGCCTACATTGCACTAAGGCAGTTTAAGCATTTAAGGCTTTATCGATGGTGCGCACTAACAAATTGAATGCATCGTTCTTATACGCCATGTATGGCAGAGACGCAGGTAGAGTCGTAAAAACAAAGTTATATATTAGTTTTATAGGGGAAACACCCAAGTGGGCCATAACATCTGGTCTAACTGTATGCTTAAGTACTAAGTATGTTACATTATGTTACGTTAAGTATGTTATATCTTTGGTACATCTAGGTCAAATAGGCTACCTACGTAAAGTTGGTAATAATATGTATTTAATGATATTATTTTTTTTTTATATTAGAGATGTGAGTGAATATTCTATACTCAGTGTCATTAAACCACTATATTTTAACTTTAATCTTAAAAACTTATCATCTAGTGTAAATAGGTGCCTAAAATGAGGGACCTAGTTGTGACAACAGCCAATGGGTGATTGTACCTAAGCAACGTTAACCTAAGTTCGTAACTGAATAATTGGTGATCGAATCCTGGAGCTTTATTGCGTATGTATGATTGCTAAAGTGCAACTATTGCAATCACCTCTTGTTAGCTTGCACTTAGTCGATATTGGCTAAAAGCAATAATAGATTTTGACCAAGAACACAATTAGGTACCTTATTTATCTAAATCACAACAACAAAAATTGTGCAAATGATTGATGCAGCTTTTACGGAGTAGGGCAACAAGCATCATGAATCCAGTTACAGACTTCGGTTGTTGCTAGTTTTAAGTAAATAAATAAATAATATTAAGTAAGTACCTATAAATAGCATTTCTTTAAGTGGCAACTATGCCAGAACCTAGTACTTTTTATCACTTTCGGCCTTTTCCACTTCGTTATTCAGTATCAATTATAATAATGATTCTAACCAGATAATGAAAAAAAAAAATTCTTACTGGAAATAACTCAAAGATGCCTGAATATAATTGTGTTAAGCATTCCTAATAGAATTAAGTAGTTAGTCGTAAGTCCGACCAAAGAAAATAAAACATTTTTATTTTAAAAATGTTCCGTAAAATTAAACTCATAAGGTATATTTTCGCGGAACATCGATGTCAAAGCTTACGTAAGCGCGGAAGCTCGTTGAAGTTACTTGTACTGACAGCTCGTCAGCGTAGGCGTCGTGTCAAGCGCACGTGGACACGTCGTGATTCTCGATGTCGCCGATAGATGGCGCTGGCAGTTACAGTTTATGAATGAAACATTTTTGTTCAAAAAACTGCAAAGAATTACCTACTTCATAATAAATTATAAAAACTAACCGAAATCAAGCTAAAATACGTTTTTTAAGTATACGAGTAGGTTAATCTATGCTTAGGGCGGAGAGGCTGTTCTTAGCAGCTGATGCCGGCCTAAATGGATACAAAAACAGAATTTTAATGATAATTGAGTACCTCCTTATGAAAAATGACACAGATGACAGGTATTATGATACTCTAAGGGCTAAAACTTCCACATCCCATTTGATATATCTGAGCCTCGCTTCCTAGGGACACATTCATAACTTTGAAAGTTATTTGCGTTTTGCGGAATCTTGCATGCCCAAGGTTCTTTTTTTTCATAATGTTATTAAAGGTTAGTAAATTTTACCAATCTACGTTTTATCAGCGTGGTGGACTATGTTCTTTTCATTTTCATTTGAGTTAGGTGGTATGCTACAATTAAAAAAAATACTTATAATTATGTTGCTAATGACCATAAACTTTACGTTGATAAGATAAAATTATACAGGTACCTACAACCACAGAATAGGTATTACATTCTTGAAAATCTGTTTATGGGTCTTACTTACCATAAAAAGGGCGTGGAATGTTTGTTTAAATCGTAAACTCTTATATCAAAAAGTCGTTTGCAATGTCAATAAAAACATTACGACCAACGCAAGTTATGAAGCCTTTGATGCTTTTATATGCGAGATAAAAGGTAAGGAAGTACTATAATTTCATAAACTGTGTTTCTTTAATTTCTGCTCGCTTTTATGACCTGTTATCATCAAGACATAATAATTTGTCTCATAAAAACACCATAAACGTCCTACGGTGCAAAGATCTTACCACCTACTCGTACTTAGTGGTTTTTTAACTTTAAAAAGGATGTTTATTTTTTAATTTTAGTGTCAAACTGCACAATATGGTTGTAATTTTTTTTTTGATAAACTCCTGAGTATTAACTATACGTTTATTGCCTTGGGTCTTACTTAATTTCAAATAATAAAGGTGATAGGATAACAAAATGCATAGGTACTAATATTATAAATTCCAAGTAAGTCAGTTTGTCTATCCGTCATCATTTCAGGGTGAAATGATTCATTTCAGAGGGGTGGGGATTTAGAAGTTTATTTAGTAAATTAATTAATTAATTAAATAGGTATACAAAACGTAGGCGTAAAACGTGCATAGTTCGAACATCGATGAAGATTGGGGTTCCAAGTTGGTGTGGCGACCCCGCACTGGAAAGCGTAACATTGGCGGACTGAAAAACATTCATAAAGGTTACAGAATTATGTGTTACAGTATGAATTGATAACAGAATCAAAGCTGTAACCCTTTTCAATATGTTTTTAAATATCAATCCACTACGCTGTTTTAAAGTGTAACCGGAAATGCGACGTTGCCAAATTTACTGTGTACATAATATTGGATATTAGATAGCTATACATACCTTTGAGTGTAGACAGCAAGTAGACAGTCAATTTATTTGCTACTAGATGATGCCCGCGACTTCGTCCGTGTGGATCTCAGATCAAGAGAGTCGCAGGCAGCCGCTGGATCCTGGTGACACAAGGACCCTGGAAGTCCTTAGATCTATTTCCGGATATGGATGTAGACACAAATAATTAAGGCACAAATTTAAAAAAAAAAATGTTTTTTGATTGTATGACTATAGATTTAGATAAAGCAATATAAAACCAGATAACGAAAAAATCAAAAGCACAATAGGTACATTTGAATATTTATGAATAGGTTGAATTTTTATTCCAGAGCATTTTATTACAATCTAGATACCCAGAACTGCACGGGTGGTAGAAGTCACTCAGATGACAAGAAACAATCGAACCCATCTCTTAACAAATCAATATAGAGGTCAAAATTCAAGACCTCTATACAATTAGGTTAACAAAACGATCAGGGGGCGTACTGCCATCGCTTAAAGCCGTTTTCTTTTAATATTGTTGACATTCATGAGATAGAATTATAATCCTTATTTTAGCGACGTCAAGGTACGTGACATAAAACTGCCATTTTTTAATAATACTGCTTTGAGCGATGGCAGTAACCCCTCAGGAATAAAAACGTGATGGATTTCTTGATGCTGCTTTTCAATCAATACGTCATCTTAAAAAACTAAACTAATTATATTCCTACTAAGAACGCTTTAGGTGGTAATATAATTAACTAATCCTGACCTTTTAACAAAGATGTCTTATTGAATGTTAGTGTTTTGTTTTTATATCCTATGTCAGAAATAAATATATTTTTTAACGATTAATAATATATTATAGAGCGTCTTCCGAAAATAATAAATCCACGTTCTCTGTTAGTTTAAGGTTTAACTAGCTGATGAATAAATAAATAAAAAATGAATAAAAATAAAGTACCTTATGTGTTATGCCAGACTATAATTGGATACTTAGATTCTGGCGTGACTGAATAACAAACATCGATCCATCCATCCATCCATCCATCCCTCCAAACTTTCACATTTATGATATTAGTAATTAGTATAGATAACCATTTTAAACTAATTTTTTTTAATCCACTTCAAGCTTGTGCAGTGCAAGCACCTCATTAATTTACCCACTAAGCAGGAGGCGAATAGGCTTTAAAGTTTAGCGAACTTAGGCCGGTTGCATATAGATAAATAACCCTTTCTGAGTAACGTGAAGAAAAGCATCGTGAAGAGACGTGCCTTTTTTTTTCATCCACTACAAGCTAGCCCTTGACTGCGATCTCACCTGATGGTAAGTGATGATGCAGTCTAAGATGGTAGCGGGCTAACCTGTTAGGGGCATGGCAGTTATATTGAACCCATACCCCTTCGGTTTCTACACGGCATCGTACCGGAACGCTAAATCGCTTGGCGGCACGTCTTTGCCGGTAGGGTGGTAACTAGCCACGGCCGCTGCCTCCCACCAGACCAGATCAGGGAAAATTCGGAAATTATAAATTCCCAAATTGACCCTGCCGGGGATCGAACCCGGGAACTCCGCACGTTAAGGCAACAGCGCTACACACTGCGCCACGGAGGTCGTCAAAAAAAAATATTAAGTAAAAAAGTGCGAGAAATTTCAATAACGTCACAACCACAATAGTCAGTATATAATACAATTTCCCATACTTACCTAGGTACTAATACCCAATTGAAACAATAAAAATATTTGATTGGTTCTAATAGTCACAATCTTTAAAGCAAAAATTATTAATTTACGTAACAATTCTAGTATTACCCTATTTTCGGAGAGAAAATTAATACCTACTGGACGTTTGATTAGCCAAACTATAAAATTAAAAATGAATGACAATTTAACGTTAAGAGTACAAAAATGATTGAGGCAGTTTTATGTAAATTTTGTCCTTTAAAAAAAACAAAGAAAATGAATTTTCATAGTGGTTTTGTTTAACTTGAATAGCAACAAGTACCTATTTATGTTTTCAGCGCTTCAAGCCAATTTAGCTTCGATTACAAATCCTTGCAAGGTATAGTTTCGTGTGAGTGGATGTTACTCATATGCGCATTGCTCAACAGCTATCAAACCATCAAACAAATCAATAATAAATCAAATTTGACACCTCCAACGCTGGAAACAGAATAAAATAAACTCAATTGTTTTTCGAAACATCTCCGCGTCTGGCCCAGGGCTTCGAGGAATGGTAAAAATATGATACTCGGAATAAAGGGCGTAAAGGGCAACTGATATCATTAATTTTAGAAGCCTCGCTCCATATTTTATCGTTCAATGCGGGCTACAAATAGAGGAATTTGAAAAAAATACTGTCCCGTTCACGTAACGGCGTTCCGCAAATTCATCGTCAAAACGCCCCGATTAAAAAACATCTACAAATTAAGAGTTACTCGGAGAGATTTTTAATGGATGTTAGGAGTTTCCGTGAGCGATAAGATACCAAATCAGAAGAACCAAAATCCCTGACCAGCCTCATCCATAGTTATTGGCAAGTTAAAAAAGCAGCAAGCAATCATTGGCTGGTACGATTATCAGAGGACTGATAGCAGTTGGAGCCAGAAAGTTCTAAAATAAATATAAGAAGCGCATTGTGTAGCATATTGAACTGCTTGGAAGTGGCTAGATGAGAGAGTTACATATGGAACAGTCTGACGGGAACAGGCTTATGATGATTGTAACTATGAATATTTATTTTAAAATATACGAAAGAAGTTTAAGTAAGCAATAATGAAGTATGTCTATTTCTCCTGTTTTTCAATGTTTCAACTAACATTTAATTTTTTTGCTGGTTCTGTAGTTAAGTACGTTTCGCACTTTATAGTTTTTATTTTTTGGCGTCCTCCCACGCAAGGCTACATTTTTTGCGATCTATATTTTGATTAATGTTGACGTCGTTTTGTTGTATTTTTAACGTTTTTGGACCAACGAGTTTTGTGGTATTCATTTTGCAATACCCCAAATATTTCGAAATGATTTGTAAAGACATCGAGATTCTTGAAATTGAACTATTTACCCCTTCTCTGAACAAGGCAAAGTTTTGTTAAAGAGCTTTGAGAAACATAATTCGAGAGTTGGATTATATGATTAGTTCTAGAAAACACTTATTCTTTAGTCCATAATTAAAAAAGCTCGGGGGAACTCGTACTTTCTGGGATCAAAAGTATCGTCAAAAACCAGGAGTCCTATTTGTAAAAGATGTCTTATTAATTATTAAAATCTCTATTGTTGTGCTTAACTGAATTTATATATAATTTATTTTTTATCCACTACAAGCTAGCCCTTGACTGCGATCTCACCTGATGGTAAGTGATGATGCAGTCTAAGATGGTAGCGGGCTAACCTGTTAGGGGCATGGCAGTTATATTAAACTCATACCCCTTCGGTTTCTACACGGCATCGTACCGGAACGCTAAATCGCTTGGCGGCACGTCTTTGCCGGTAGGGTGGTAACTAGCCACGGCCAAAGCCTCCCACCAGGCCAGACCAGGGAAAATTCCCAAATTGACCCTGCCGGGGATCGAACCCAGGACCTCCGCACGTTAAGGCAACAGCGCTACACACTGCGCCACGGAGGTCGTCAAATTTTAGTGCTAGCCAATTAGAGGTCATAGTGATTACTGATTGCTAATTTGTAGCACTCATATTTAGGCCCCAGGTATAAAGTTATTTCTGTGCAGATATATTTGCAGCTTGATTGAAGAACAACCAAACACACTTTTGCATTTATAGTATTAGTAGGTTGAACGATACACATCTAATAATAGAAGTGATGTGCCTTTTTTTTATCTCTTCAAACGCCAATTCAAAAATCTTTGAAGACATGAAGTAGATAATCTAGGGCAATAAATAACTGACATAGTCGAAAGCGTACAAAGAATTAGGGTACCTTGACTAATGATTGGAAGATATACGTTGGTTATTTACGTATTTTTCTATAACTTTGCAAAAATATTAACGATCTATTTTAAACTTTAATCTTGGAACAATAATGTATACAATTGGATGTAGGTTTCTTGATCTTGAATTGTGTAACGGTGTGGGTACAGACAATTGCATTTCACTCGATACAATAAAGGATAATGGAATCATTTGACACGATCTCTCAAAATATTTTAGGAGCAACTGTGCAATTTCTGTACTAGTATTGAAGTCACGAGCTGAAGCGATTTTATTATTAAAATCGCACAATTACAAACGTTTTAAAGCGTTACATTCCAACCGGACAGAAGGCTAGTCTGTTTTCACTCAAATGAATGACACGAGCTCAGAAACTTTATCTTATGCAAACATAAAAGACATCGATAAAATATTTTTATTTTTCTACATAAATACCAGTTATGTTATAATTTACATGATTTTCAAACTACCATAAAATAATTAATAATAATTTTAACGACCTCGGTAGCGCTGTGTTGAGCGCTGTTGTTGTCGTTGTCTTAACATTCGTAGGTCACGGGTTCAATCCCCGGCAGGGTCCATTTGGGAATTTATAATTTCTGAATTTTCCCTAGTCTGGCCTGCTGTGGCTAGAAACCACCCTACCGGCAAAGACGTGACGCCAAGCGATTTGGCGTTCCGGTACGATGCTGTTGTTGCGGCACCACTTACTGTACCACAACTTAGGATGGGTTGAGTGCTAAATTAAAGACGTATGGCGTTCACTGTCCAATATATTATAACTTTGAAACACCGATGTTACAAGTATGGTGGATGGGTTAGCACTGCCTGTCGGTCGCGCGCAGGCGACTATACGTAGTGCCATCCTGTGCTTCGTAAGCACATTGTATCCCCACAATATTCCCCCCTTTTACAAAAAAAAAATGGATGCTACATACATTTTTTTTTTTTTTTTTTAAAGTTACATCAAAAACGATTCTTCGTAAATTATTAGGAGTCGTGCTTTTAGTGCCTCGTAACGGCCTTTTTCTGGAGGGTTTACTAGAAGGTCAGTTACCTGCTGGATTGCGTCCTTTCCGAGTTTAGAAATTATAAACTGGAATTTCGCTTCGTCCGACATTTTCTGCGGATGTAGGACAGCCTCAGACTGAATGAACCAGTGCCTGGGTAAATCCTTCCAAAATTCTGGAATGCGGGCGGCCACCGATACACCGGACAATTCAGGTTTTTCTTCCGCCATTTTGTGATGTTTTCCAAGTCCCGTTTTATCAAATTCACCGTGTTTTTTTTTTTTTTTTTGCGTCCGGGGTCACCAATTGTTGCGGCACCACTTACTGTACCACAACTTAGGATGGGTTGAGTGCTAAATTAAAGACGTATGGCGTTCACTGTCCAATATATTATAACTTTGAAACACCGATGTTACAAGTATGGTGGATGGGTTAGCACTGCCTGTCGGTCGCGCGCAGGCGACTATACGTAGTGCCATCCTGTGCTTCGTAAGCACATTGTATCCCCACACTGTGTAGGAACCGAATAGGGGTATGGGTTTAATATAAATGCCCTATGCCCCTAATAGGTTAGCCCGCTACCATCTAAGACTGCATCATCACTTCGTATCGCATCGGATCGAGATCGCAGTCAAGGGCTTAATTGTAGTGGACAAAATTACAGTTTATGACTGTTCATGCTAGACCTACAGGTACAGTGTGATAATCGCAATCATCTTTTATTGTCTGTCATTTTATTATTTGCTAGGATGCAGTGTTAAAAATCAAAATTCGAATATTTGATCAATTATTGTCTACTATCTACTATTGGTTAGGAATGAAAAATGGAATTGAAATTTCTTCTCTAAGAATATTCCAATATTGCTGCATGGTTTTGAAATGTTGTTACAAAAAACTATTTTTATTCTCCATTGGTCGCTTATGTTTGTGGCAACCCTCAATAGTCCAATGTCAAAGAGACAATATACCGATAAGTGGGGGGTCCTTTCGACCCCAATGCGATTGAACAAAAACGTGTCAATATTGTGAACAATGTTTTCGTTCGCTTTGTGGCCAGTGAAGATAAATGACTATCGCCATTCACAAATAATATACCACAATTTGTAGATTAATATTGTTTAGGAAAGCTTAGCGTGGATAAGTCTTAGAGTTTCTATACTTCCTAATAGACTTCGTTTGCATGGATTTTCTTCATCGCGTGGAAGCTTTGATTTTCCGGCATAAAAAGTCCTACTTTCGCTTCCGGAATGTAAAGTGTATGTGTTTATACGTAATATTGTCATAATCGGTCAGATGACCCTAAAATGATTGATTAATTTAATTTATAAAATATCGTTGCTTGGTTTAAACCAAATAAAAATTGGTAAAATATGCTTTAAACTAGACTTTAGACTTTTTGTCCTTGACCATATCAAAATACCGTAAATCATTAAATCTTAGAGATTGAGCCTAATATAACTAACCCACTTCATACAAATTTGTATGTTAAAGACATTGTGGCGCATGCCCTATACACTGCCAAGTGCCCACCTTTTCGTTACTTCACAGTAAGTCATATATAATGTACCTACTTAGTACGCAGTTTAATGAATCAAATTATCACCAAGCAACTCTACTGAGCTAAGGCAAGTGCAATCTTAGAATAAGTTTTCTTCCACTAGTGCGTATCCATAGTATTCCAACATTCGCTCCTGCACATAACCACATTTCAAACGTCGTTTTATCCGTCACCGCCTACCGAATATCCCGACTATTGTTACAAGCATCTGTTTTATCACAAAATATGGGTATACCGTGTTGATATAAATAAATAAAGATACAAAATTCATTAGAAAAATCTGTGGTTAACAGTTACTACACAGGTTCAGTATCTACGTAGCGTAAATGATATACAATCAGCACCATTCAAATATGCCATGATCCAAGTTCAACTGCAGTTTTTTTTTAATTTCATATTATGCGGTCTAAGATTTTAGCGGGTTAATCGATTTTTTGCAGTCATATTAAATCCATATCCCTAGTCAGTTTATACATGGGTGTACATGGAAGCCAAAGACCATGACTCTGAAAAGGGTTCTTTGTGGATCCTTCCACATTAAATTGGTGACTGTCACACACTATTGTATTCCTCACAACACAGAGAGACGAAGGAAGTCTCCCAAGGTTGGTCGAATAAGCACAAATTTGAGTGTCTCCATAATGCAACTACATAGTTCCTTTATTTTAGGAAAAAACAAACACATTGATAAATACATTATAATTAAAAATAATCCATACTAATATTATAAATGCGAAAGTGTGTCTGTCTGTCTGTCTGTCTGTCTGTCTGTCTGTCTGCTACGTTTTCCCGGCCCATCTTTTCAACCGATTTTGCTGAAATTTGGTACAGGGGTAGATGGTATCCCGGGGAAGGACATAGGCTACTTTTTATCCCGGAAAATTAAGGAGTTCCTGCGGGAACCAAAAACATTAATCCACGCGGACGGAGTCGCGGGAATCATCTAGTACATAATAATTGTAACTGATCGCTCATATTTTTTCAGCTACTTTCACATCATATAATCTTAGATTTTGTATATCAATGGCATGGGGTACTGACGACCCACAAGCGCCCCAGCATAACCAGGTGACGATTTTTATCTATCGGTTTTTGTTGTAATAAATATGTTTGATCGAGCTGATAAAATTAGACAAGATGCGAATGGGACCTCTTGTCCCTGTAAGGGGGTTAACATCTGTGGCTCTAAAAGTCAACGTTGTATTTTAATGTGCTTATTTCTTGCATTCGAGCAGATTGGTTTAGAGATTGCGTTATGATTATTTCTATGAAGATTTGATAGAATAATTTTAGCATCATGAATTATTATCCTAGACTAGCAGATGCCCACGACTTCGTTCGCCTGGCATATTTTTTTTAAATTCCCACGGGCATTCTTTAATATTCCGGGACCTCAGAGTTGCTTATGTCTTTCTCTAGGTTATCAAATAAAAAGTACCCTATGTCACAGTATCCAGGTCTTCCACTATACCCATGCAAATCACGTCAACCCGTTACTTTTTTGTAGCGCGATTGAAGGACAAACCAATAAACCAACAAACACACACAATTTCGCATTTATAATATTATGCATTGATTTTATATTTATCATCATAAGTATTCGAACCCCTCTGGTAAGTAAGTAAGTGAGTAAGTAATATCATGTTCAAGCACTGGAAACACACTGTTAACAAAGTTTTTAAGAGTATTAGTCACAGTGCATATAGTCGCAGAGACAGTGGGTGATAAATCCCGCGTTTCTTACTTGCCTTTGTCAATTTTGTATTGAGGACGCACCATTGTTTGGCGGTACTTCGATTTTGCTCGGATTCGTTTAGCGTATTTCAAGTTAAAGGCTTATAGCGATATTTAAAACGGCAGATAAATAGGTAGATAGAGCAACAAATACCGTTGTGCAAGTACGCGTCGTACGTACGTACATAGTACGATAATAATAAGAACTTTTGTTTGAAGTAAGAGTGACTAAAACTATATTATACTCACTAATGGTTACTGTAACCAACTATTCCTTCGTTGAAGTTCAGTTTTCTCTTGATTCATTTGAACTTGAGAAAATAATTTGAATGTAGAGCAAAGAGAAATTTACTGCAAGCAAGTACAAACTAACCCATAATTCAATTACATTAATAAAAGTTCACCAGCGTTTTCCGAACGTCCTATTAGTGATAACATGCCTGCTCTAAAAATTGCCGATAGGCGCGAAGTTTACAGGCACTTAGCAGCTTCTTATAGTAATGTAGCCAAGCAAGGGAAGTAAGCAAGTAAATACAATATCTTTCTTGCAAAACGCTAGGGAGTAATACGTATTCCGTTTGTAACTTAGACCACTCGTTACATACATAGTGTTCGATATACGTATTCCGTTTCAAATTCAAACTTAAATGTTTTTTATTCAAGTGCTTTTGAATCGTCGAGTGAGTCTACCACGTTTTGTAACTTAGACCACACGTTACACACATAGAGTGTTCGATTTTCCTCGGGTCTATATGACCCCCAACAATGCCCTTCGTTAGCGAGCGCGAAACATCAGCTCACGGGTTTTTGTACTACATGTTACGCCTAGATAATATTCACGGGACGTTTATGTAATAAACGCGTATACCTCGGTGGCTGAAATGGCCGTGTACAATTTTTGCAATTTTTTTGGAGTTTGCACAGTGTAGAGGGTGTTAAAATACATGTAACAAAGAATAGTTTTAGTACATTTTAGTTCTGAGATAAATGAACGGGAAAAGGCAAACGAAAATCTGTGACGAAAAAACTGTCTTTCTAGAGATGTTGTTAACACTTGCTGTTGCATCAAGATTTCTGACCTAATAACATTGCAACATAATCTAGGAATTTTTACTTATAATTTTAGACAAACACTAGCTGATGCCCGCGATTTTGTTCGCGTGGATTGAGGTTTTTGGTTCCGCGGGAACTCTTTAATTTTCCGGGTATAAAAAGTAGCCCTTGTGTTATGCTAGACTATAATATCTCTGTGCTAATACATCCAGATCCGTTTAACTCTTTAATTTTCCGGGATAATAAGTGTCCTTCCCCGGGATACAAACTATCCCTACACCAAATTTCATAAAAATCGGTTGAACAGTTGGGCCGTGAAAGCAGACAGACAAACATATTTTCGCATTTATAATATTAGTATGGATTACAACGATCTTTGGGGCTCTTGATTCTCAGTTATGAATGGAAACGAAATCTAGGCACCTAAAATATGTTTTGAGGATTTCAACCAGCCTACCGTGCCGTGTAAAACAGAAAACAAGTAGGAAATAACGTCAGATAAAGCAACGAACGCCGTACTTTATGTCAATGAGAAACAAAACAATCACTGTCATAAAATTTGAAGTGGCTGACTTATATAATTTGCAGTGGAGTGTGAACCGAGACGTAGGCGTTATACTTAAAGCACACTACTGATTTATTGAGTAGGCACGTATTTGAATACGAATATCTGTATGGGAACCAGGAGCTAGGAAACAAATGTAGGTTCATCAAAATAATTCATTTTATTTATTTGGAACTGATCTAATTTCTAAAAAAAAAAAATATTATTAAGTACCTATTTAATGTAACCTGTGTAGGTTACATTAAACATTGATGTATTTTTTACGCCACTACAAGTAAGCCCTTGACTGCATTCTCACCTGATGGTAAGGGATGATGCAGTCTAAGATGGTAGCGGGCTAAACTGTTAAGGGCATGGCAATTATATTTAGTTATATTAAACCCATACCCCTAATCGATTTCTACACGGCATCGTACCGGAACGCTAAATCATTTGGCGGCACGTCATTGCCGTTAGGGTGGTAACTAGCCACGACCGAAGACCGAAGGCCAGACCAGGGAAAATTCAGAAATTATAAGACAACAGCGCTCAACACTGCGCCACGGAGGTCGTTGAACCTAAAGCCTTAGCTAATAACATTTTAATCTTATTGTATTCCTACAGGATCGCACTATATGAATAAGGTTCTTCAGGCGTTAAATTAAAGTTATTTGTAGTTCCCAGTTTTTTTTAATTCATAGCGAGCGTGATATTTAACTACCAGGAGGCTTAGTACCATCGCGTTGTTTATTTCAATACTAGATTATGCCCGCGAATTCGTCCGCGTGGATTGATTTTTTGGTTCCCGTGATAACTCTTTGCTTTACCAGGATAAAAAGTAGCTCATGTGTTATTCCAAACTATAATAATCTACCTATCTCTGTGCTAAAATCCGTCCATCCATTCATCCATCCATCTAAACTTTCGCATTTATAATATTTGTATGGATTTAATAATACTACATATCACCTCCTAGACTCAACCTTGGCCCAACCATGATTTACTTCTCACCGAGTTTATTAGCATAGTTTCGCTTTTCGGTGACTAAGCCTCACAGCACCGCGTCAGAAATGGCACATTTATATTGAAATATGGTAATGCACAGCATGATAACTATCGCTTGACGGACCTATATTTCGCACGGTGTTTTATTAGTATTGTTTCAGTTAATTGTTGTGTTTTCGTCGATAATTTGGACAATTTGTAGCGTTGTTTATTGATAGGCGTTGAAAAGCTCATTGAGAGAGGAAATATTGCTGCACATTTCAAACAAGGATACAAACAATTTAATAACAGAGTTGGCTACTTAATATCGATCATGGTTTTAATTGCAATGCGTTTGAAATAAATCAATGTGCCATAACTTACCCCGCTACCATTAAAGAGTGCATTATCATTTACCACTAGATGAGATTAAGAAGTTAGCTAGTTACCACCCTACCGGCAAAGACGTGCCGCCAAGCGATTTAGCGTTCCGGTACGATGCCGTGTAGAAACCGAAGGGGTATGGGTTTAAAATAACTGCCATACCCCTAACAGGTTAGCCTGCTACCATCTTAGACTGCATCATCACTTACCATCAGGTGAGATCACACTCAAGGGCTAGCTTGAAGTGGATAAAAAAAAAACTTGTAGTGGTAATAATGTGACAATTAAACTATGCTAGAATTTTGAATTGATGTTGTTTAAAAAAATGCTCATTTCATTTTTTGTATAAATTGATAGATATTATACGAAAATATGATGAAATTAAATGTTTATTTCATTTAGGACTCTACCACATAATATTCAGTTCAAATAGTACTTTACCTACCATCTTATCTTACTAATATTATAAATGCGAAAGTTTGGATGTATGGATGTCGGTATGGATGTATGGATGGATGTTTGTTACTCAATCACGCCCCAACGGCTGAACGGATCTGGATGAAATTTGGCACAGAGATAGATTATAGTCTGGAATAACACATAGGCTACTTTTTATCCCGGAAAATAAAGAGTTCCCGCGGGAACCACAAAACCTCAATCCACGCGTACGAAGTCACTGGCGTCAGCTAGTAATCTATATAATTATTAGGTGTTAATTTTACCAAGACATAGGTACTTTGGAGTCTGTTAAAGATAAGATAATTAAAACAGATACTAAAAACATATAAATAACATTAGACAAACGAGTCCAGCCCAAAGTTTAAACCAATCAGATTACTTCAAATAGTAGTCTACCTACCATAATCTAATTATAATTAGGTGTTAATTTTACCAAGACGTAATTTGGAGTTTGTTAAAGATAAGATAATTAAAACAGGTACTGAAAACTTATCAATAGCATTAGAGAAACGAGTCCAGCCCAAAGATTAAACCAAGCAGATTACTTCAAATAGTAGTCTACCTACCATAATCTAATAATTATTAGGTGTTAATCTTACCAAGACATACTTTTGAGTTTGTTAAAGATAAGATAATTAAAACAGGTTCAGTAAACTTATCTATAACATTAAACAGATAAACGAGTCCAGCCCATAGATTAAACCAATCAGATTACTCTAAATCTTAACAGATTAACGACTAACGTATATCGGTTTGCTATAAATATGGCCACATTATCAAGCTCTCATAAACGTCCGGATTATCTATTAACTAGTAATTTAAGAGGCGAAACGAATTGTTCGAGAGATTTGTCGTGCCCCATTGCAATAATGACTTTTTAAATCACCCGTTTGTTACATTTCTGTATCAAAACTTATTTATAGATATTTATAGACTACGAAAGTATTGACAAAGTTTTTCGTAAACATCTCATATATCTTAAGATAAATGGAATAGAGTTCATAATTCAACAGTGTGGTATATTAATAAACGCACAACGAAGTTGTTTAGTAGTACTCAATGTATTCTTTCAATGTTATAAAGTAGCTCACGCTTCATAAATAAAATTATCGAACAATTGCACTACAAAATGCTCGACACCCCAGTTTAACCTACTTAAATGGTGAGGGATAAAAATATTATGACATTTATTATGTTAGGTAAAGTTATACTAGATGTGTCATTAAAATTGAATACAGAATAGGTTTTGTAATGAAAATATTATTTTCATTAAATGAGAAAGCATAACACACGCAAAGCTTTAACTTACAAACTAAATTACAAATTAAAAATATTATGTAGGAATATGTAGAAAAAGGGGTTCACTAATGTTTCACAAAAAACATTCAAAAATGATCATTTCACAAAAAACGTTTCAAAAACTAATCATTTCACAAACGTCGTATTCCGCAAACATAATATAATTTATTAAAAGATCATTTGACAAATACTCAGTTCACAAATACTTTACTTTGCAAACGTGCTGAATGTAAAATTGTCATTTACTAATCTAATATTTCATAAAATAATTTATTCTTGAAATTCCTAATTTTACAAAATATAAATTGTTATTTGAAAAATAAAACTAACTATAGGTCGCCCGCAACTTCGTAGAGTAATTTTTTTGTGTGTTTTCACTTTTATAATATTAATGGATTCTAAAAATAATAAAATTTCTAAAATAGCCAAAATTATTACACTGCATTCTAAAAGGAACGTCTAAAACTGGTACTTCCAGACGTTCCTTAGTTCCGTGTTCTCGTAGTAGAAACAGTGGCATAAATCTCAACACTTCGTCGGCCCAAACACAATCGATACGTAGAGGTACAAGCTACAAAGACTATGATTTGTTGGCGACAAACCCCATAAATAAAAATCGGAATGTATAGGATTCTTTGGTATTAGAGAAAAAATATTTATTTATTATGGTCACTTATTGGGAACTAGAGATAGAATCTCCTGATAGGTGGAATTGTTGTCATCGATGGAGTTATGTGTTGATTACTCTATAAGTCTTCGGTTACAATTTTATACATTTTTGTTTACAACTCTGAGGCATTCTTCTGTTGAGCTTTTGTAGAATAATTTATTGTTTCAATATCATTTAAGATTTATGTAGATTTTTTGGTACAATCCGATTATTATTTACTTAAATGATAAAAGAACATGGATTTGACTCGCTTCAGCAATGCTAAGGATACATAATATGTATCTACACATTAATGAAATTGTACTGAAATGTTATTAAAAACATTTGAATTTTGAATTTGTATTTTATTATTTTAAGGGGCTGATGTTTGACCACTGGCGGCGTGTCCACCGGAACACAAATAGGAAGTGAAGCTAGAAATAAGTTTTCTAGTTTAATGTTAATCTTATTAAGTCGACCTACCTTTGTTTTTTGCATCGCCTATTTACCAGCTCGTAATCATTTCGTAATCATTTTCATGTCAAATCCATAATAATATTATATATTTTTTTAAAGCCAAGTTAAGACCATAGATAGACTAACTAAATAACTGGTCTAGTTAATCTAGATAACCTTTAAAAAATTCATCTCCACGATGACAAAAACTAATGTACCTACCTATAATTAACTAAATACCTAAACATGCCTATGTACAACCTATCACTACCAAATTTCATTGAAATCTATTGAAAAGATCGGTAGTTAAAGTGTAGCACAAAGACAGACAGACGGACAGACAGACAGACAAACTTTCGCATTTATAATATTAGTATTGATTTGATACTAGAGGACATCTTGAAAATTATCTTTAAAAATAAATATGTAAGTTATATAGTTTACCTGGAACCTATAGCGATCCAGCTCGATGGACATAAGACCTAACAATGTATACATGGTGGTTCCTCATGAAGTTGAAGTGATATAGGATCCACCCAGGCCATTGGTGGATCCTAGTGAACTCCACAGTGTTATTCGATCCACTGGTGGATCCAAAAAGTGGATTCTAGTGGATTGAGGGGAAAAACAGGAAAAAGAAACAGGAAAACGGGGATTATATTCACTCAAATTTCTTTTTATGCTTATTACTTCCCATTTTTGAATGAATGTCCCACATTGAAATTATACAAACCTACTACTCCTGTCGAATTATGCAAATAATATAGACTTGAAACCGCCGAACGTGCTCTCGTACACTGGGAGACGATTCACAAATACGTCTTATTACTACAATCATAAGGATCATATTAAAAATATAATTAATTGCTTTGTGGTATACTGTACAGCCATTGTTATGGTATGACTAACTACGATATAGAACTAACTGAAACGGTTGAGCCAGACACTGCCAAAGAATATGATATTAATTAGATTATTTAACAGACGTTCCTAATTGATTATTATTAAGATTTTACCTTCATCTAGTTTCGCATTCCATCATCATCATTATTTCAGTCCGGTAATATGCACTCCACATGCTCTGGCCCACCCAAAGCCGACTTTCAGCTAATGACCCAGTTTTGTGAAGTCTACCTCAATCCGCTAATAGCCAGTGGGGTGGACTCGGGCCTAAACCCGTCTCATTCATAGAGGAGTTGCATGCGTGTAGGCTGTTCAAGGGTTAAAATGATGACGACGATGATGTTAAAGCACTTCTTAGTTCTTTATTTAATCCTATGGTGTTTAGTATATATAAAAGTTTTTATAAAAAGAACGCTTATTTCGCCTGCAAATTCGTCACTCGTTTAGCACCACCCAGAGGACACGTGTAGGGAGGTAGAAGATAGTTACTGCGGACGTGAGCGACGGGGCATCCCCCTTCAAAGCAAAGCGCTTCTGTATAACGCTGACCGATCGGCGCTAACCAGCCCACTTATAAATCCACTAACTTATCTAGCCCGGTGGCCAAATTTGGAACTAATTTTTATGCCTGTTTAGAGTTTGATTTTATTTCGTTTTTTATAGGACTAGGTATATATTAGCCAAATTAATTGCTACACCCATGATTGGGTAAAAATCCACTGTTGCTGCAAAACAAGGAGAATAGGATACGTCTTACTAAATAGCAAGAATATCAACCAATTACAACAATTACGACTGTATAAATTAATGACTACTGATAAAAAACTAGCTAAGCACGGGATCACTAACTAGTTTTTTAGATTAGATTAGCCTAGATGATGTTCGCGACTTCGTTCGCGTTGGTAAAGTTTTTTTTTGTTGCCGCGAGAACTCCGGCCTATGTCTATGGTCTATCTATGTCTTTCCCCGAGATGTAATCTACCTGTGTACTAAATTTCATCAAAATCGGTTGAAAAGATGGGCTAACACCCCATCTTTGCATAGCAGACAGACACACTTCTTAGATTTTCTAAGTTTAGGCATAATAAACAAAGTCTGCACCCTCTACGTAGTTGCTTAGATCAGTTGATCTATAGATCATTAGAAATGCACTATTAATAATTTATCTGGAGCCGGCGTGGGCGCGGTAGACAATGCGAAAGCGACTGATTTTTATTGAAGCACTGTTACGACACGTTACAGGCCCTTGTTATGTTGATCTGGTTGTCATACCGAACGCAAATCAACTCTATTATTACTTTGACGTCAATGGGTTATTGCACCAGAGACCCAATTGTATAAGCAAATTGTAATCATTTGACGGTTCAAAACGTATTATTCGAACTGTTTAAGGATTTCATACATGCTTTTTGACGTGCATCTATGAAGTCCTTAAACAGGTCAATTTATCCGTTTGACAAACGATTACGATTACAATTTCCTTACACAATCGGGGGGCAAAGGAGACGGTTCAGATTTGTATGGAGCGTAGGCCAAGTCTTGTACAAGCAGAGAAATGAAGAAAAATAAAATACTAGACCAGTTTTTGTTGGTCAAATCTACGAATTCGTCGTAATTTCAGTGGTAAAATTATTTAATCTTTCCAAGTTATTGGACACTAAACATTAGTGAGTAACAATGGCGGATTCCTATTTTTTGACGTTTTAAAAAGAAAAACACGTTATTTTGACAGTGCCTTTCACAAATGACATTTGATACATTTCGCGCCTACTACCTAACCTATGGCTGAAGGTTGCCATCTTGGAAAAGTATCGAAAACTTGAAATACATTTTTATTTTTTGCTCGTTGTTTACTTTACTGTTCTAAATTATTATATTTTAATACAATCTATGTATTTTCCTCTATTCATGGTAGAGTGTACAAGAGTAGGCCTAAAATGAACCTTTTTCTTTAGAATATTTTGTCTGGTGAGAGGCTTTGGCCGTGTCTAGCTACCACCCTAACGGCAAAGTCGTTGTAAAATAGGAGTTAGAAAGTTTATCTGTCTGTCCGTGGTCTGTCTGCTACGCATTCACGGCTCATCCGTTTAACAGATTTTGATGAAATTTGATATAGCCCGGACAGGTGGTATTCCTAGGAAGGACATAGGCTACTGTTTACCTCGGAAAATTAAGAAGTTCCCGTGGGAATCAAAAAATCTTAATCCGCGCGTACGAAGTCGCGGGCATAATCTATAGATCAATATTTTTAAACTAGAGGTCGCCTGATACTTCGTCCGCATACAATTTCTGATTTCCTATGAGATTATGAAATTTTTACTGCTGCAAAAAGCCTATGTATAGAGGCTTTATAATATAGGTTATGCAGGTTCTTATTATGTAAAACTTATAACCTGCTGATTGAAACTAATAACCTAAATCCCAATTTTCAAGTCTCAAACTTCAAAAATATAGGACTTTCATACAAACTTCCAACCCCCATTTCACCTCCTTACGGGTGAATTTTCTCAAACCGTTTCTTGGCTGATGCCTACGCTATAGACAAAATCTAACTTTCAAATTTCAGTTCAGTTTGAATGCTTTATAGTTCCTGAGATATCGTGATTAGTCAGTTAGTCAGACAGTGAGTGAGTGAATGACTAGTATTTTTCTTTTATATATGTCACCGTAAGATTGTAAAAACCGTTAGATTATAATATAACGTTTTTTATCTCGATAGATTATAAACTTTCGACAGATTGTGAACCGTAACATACTGCTTACAATTTAACGCGTTATTTTTCGGTATATTGTAATATATTAGGTATATTAACCCGATAGAACCTAATAGGCCGCAGGCCGGGCACTACCTGAATGTTCATGTCAAACCCTAACCTAACGTATAGTTCGCGCGCGAGTTGAATGCAGAGTAAATGTATGGTGACACTTACATTTACTCTGCATTTAACTCGCGCGCGAACTGTACAATAAAGAGACAAGAAAACGTAAAAACAATAAATATTTCATAAATTAATAATCAGAACATTGAACGGTTCACAATCTTTCGACAGTTTATAATCTAGCGGGATAGAAACCGTTACATTATAATCTAACGGATTTTACAATCTTACGGTGACATATATTATAAATTTAACCAATATTCCTATCATCAACGCTCTTTAGTACTAAAACAACATATAATCTAAAATCAAAATCTAATTCCTAAAGCAATATTCATAAATCGCATCCAAATTGTTTTGCACCGTGAAATCGCTCGTTCCAATCGAGATAATCGAATTGGATGAGTCGATTGAATCGATTCAAGGATTGATTGATTGTCGTCGCGAATGATTAATATACTCGCGTTGATCGATTGATGAATGCGAGTAATGTATGCAAGGGCCCTATAAAATACACTTTAGCATAATGTGGTGTATCAAATTAGGTATTAGATAAGTATATTAGGTTTGATGACCTCCCTGGCGAAGTGGTGAGCGCTGTGGTCTTATAAATGGGAGGTCCCGGGTTCGATCCCAGGCAGGGTCAATTCGAGTATTTATAATTTCAGAATTTTCTCTGGTCTGGCCTGGCGTGGCTAGTTACCACCCAACCGGCAAAGACGTACCGAATTAAGAAGTAAGAAACCGATTAACTGCCATACCCCTTACAGATTAGCCCGCCACTATCTTAGACTGCATCATCACTTGCCATCAGGTGAGAGGTGAGATTGCAGTCAAGGGCAAAGTTGTAGCGGTGTAAAAAAGAAATATACCCGTCCCGGTTTCGTTCGGGCATCTAACCAAAGTGATTCCAAATTGATTTTCAGGGACCATACTGGTAACACTATATACCATACTGCTTTATGTGTTGAAAGTTGTAATATTACTCAAAGTGACGATTTGAGTTTGAAAAATAAAATGTACGCCGACGAAGACGCGAGCATTATCTACTATATTGAAAATCACTTGCTATAACGGTGAAGTCTGCGTGAGAGTTCTCAATACTGTCCTTAAAAGTGTGTAACGTTTTTCAATCCACACTTGGCGAGCGTGGTGGGCTAGATCACCTAAGCCCTGCTTAATTTGAACGGGATTTTTTTGAAGTGAAACTTCTTTAGTATCGTTGATTTGAAAATTCGATGAAACGGATGTTGTCGCCACGGTACAAGTGGCGCCACAGGGACGTGTATACAAAGCGTTCCCTTTTTGTAATTTTCAGTTTTATTGTTTAAATGTAGCAGCAGAAAGTCTGATTTATTCATTGCTTTCCATCTGCCTTTGGTTGATAAAACGAAAAACTAAATGAAAAAGCCACACCAAAAAGAGAAAAACATATTCATAATAGGATTTAGCCTGCGAGAGAATGAGATAGAATACAAGTTATATTTATCTCAATATCTCGTGGGCTACTTTTCTGAAGTTTCACATCTACCGTGTATAAATTGCACACACACACTTTTTTTTATATAAATAGGCCTGCGCTTGGACTCGTGTTCTTAACGGACAGGCGATGGTTTGCAAGTTATGTACATTCGGAAAGAAAGCTTGGGGTTACCATTAATAAACCATAAACTATAATAATAACATATTATTTACGACCCCGATAAAAATCGATGATAAAATCGATTAGGGGCTATTACAACTGGGCCATACGAAAATACCATTTACGAGGAATGGATACCGACGCGGCGCACAAATTACAGATCAGAGTGAATTCGAGTGTTACATACCTGTTACCAAAACGGATAATGTCTACAATCAGGCTCGGTATCGAAATAGTGTCTCTATTACGGAAACGTTTAGTGATAGCGATTACCAATTGATATTGCGCATTACCAATTGATTCTGAAATAGGAAGAAAGTTCAGTTCAAAAGTTCAAACAATGGACACAACCAGTATCTGGGGCTGTAGCCCTTATTCGAAAAAGCTGTATTTATCATAGATAGATATATAGTTAGATCAGATAAATTAAATTTGTACAAATAATTAAAAAAAGTAAGTGCAGCAAACTATGCAAAGGCTCATGTGATCTCCTCAAGATTTTTTAATAATTTATTAAGAACTAGATGATGCCCGCAACTTCGTCCGCGTGGATCAAGATTTTTTGATTCCCGCGGGAACTCCTTAATTTTCCGGGATAAAAAGTAACCTATGTAATTCCCGGGGGTATATACTACCTCTATACCAAATTTTAGCGAAATCGGTTGAAAAGATAGGCCGGGAAAGCCTAGCAGACAGATAGACACACTTTCGCATTTATAATATTAGTATGGATTTAGCATTTATTATGAAGCTTTGAGAATTTACAAACTCAATTGTTCTGATTGGATGAATATAAATTCAGCCAATCAGAGCCTTCTTGCTGCGTTAATAGATTTAGGCTATTGGCAAAATATTGCTAACCAATCAGAGATTGCAATCATTGCTGTGTAACAACCATTTAACCATAATAGAGCCGCAATGTAGATGTAAAAATACAAAACAAAACACAAAGTGTTTCGTTCATTACCGTTGAGTTTCCGTGATAGAGCCATATTTGCCACAGCGATATTTATGTATTGCGACCAATTTTGCACGATTTATATTTCGCGAAGGCTGCATTTAGGTAATTACATGGAAGCTGAAACTCTGTACGGGGGTTTTTTGCCGATGACAGGTTTAAGAACAACCATTGCCCTTAGAGTTTCACGCGAAAGTTTAAAATTAAAGTGTTTGAACATTAGGCACTATTTATAACGAAGAGAATTGTGCTTCGCTATGGGCATAGCGCAACATTTTTGTAGCAGCTATGGAAATAGTCTTAAGAATGTGTGTTCTTTCAGATTTTAGTCATCACATAAGGATTTATTATTTATGTGATGTTGGTTATTTACAAAACAACTACAGCCCATTAACGTCTCACTGCTGGGCACAGACCTCCACTCTTATAGAGAGAGGGAATTAGAGCTTAGACCCACCACGCTGCTCCAATGCGGGTTGCTGGGCTTTAACGACTATTATCATGTAATATTATAGTATATTATCATGATAATAACCGGGACCGACCGTGCTCTCCGAGGCACGGGGGTGATTCACTGCCAACTTCCAAATCCGGGCTGGCTCTGAGAATTTCTCAACTGAAATACTGAACTAAATTGAATACTGAATACCTAAAAATTTTTTATGCAAGACCGAAGCAGTTTACGAAACGCTCTACTGTAAATTTTCCCCTAAAGCGTTTGTTATGAACCTCGTAAGGTTTAACAGAGCAGAATCTTTTTTAAATTTTATTGTCATAATATTATAATATTGAAATTTCTTTTTTTTTGTTTTAAACTATTTTTCCAAATCCTTTACGGTCCATCAGTCTATTATCTAACATTTTGTCACGCACAGACTTTATCATTCAAAAAGATCTCATTTGCAGGCTTTATACGATTTTTTATTATCGTACTGTAAATGATCCGATTATTTAGTGCGTTACCGCCTTAAAATGTGATGTCACACACCATCAAGTATTTTCCAAAACAAATGCTAACTTGTCATCGAATAAAAAAAACAGCTCATCCCGACGCGTCGGATAATAGATACAATCGGCCTACGATACAAGCATTATCTCGATGAAATATTGAGCCATATTACGTGTTATTAGCACACACACAAACAGGCATACAAAACCGAAACAATAGGCGGCGGGAAACAATGACAGAAAGAATCGTTTAATCCAATTACAACGATATGTATGGAGTGAGGATGGGAATAGTGTGGACATTACTAGACCAAAATATTCGTTAGGAACATACTTTTCAGTTAATAGGTAAAACAACACTATAATAGATTCAATTTACTTTATCATCTATAAAAAAGAGACTAGAAAATTCACTATGATATAATTATATACGTAAGAGGCTTACTCCTTAATTTTCCGAGATGAAAAATAGCCAATAATATAATATTATTATGTCACTTTCCAGGTCATCAACTATAACCATGAACAAAATCACGTCGATCCGTTATTCTGTTGCGGCTCGAGTGAAGGACAAACCAACAAACAAACATATTTTTGCATTTATAATATATATGATCGATTGCTTCTCAAATTAAGTCTAGCATTACAGGCCTTTCCCTAATTCAATATAATACATTGACTATATTTTTATTTTATTCGGTCACATCCACATAGTCTAGCCTATCACTTAGCTCGTAAGTTATACGTGGCGAGCAAATGGGTGGTCCATGTTACCGTTTTATCATCACGAGCGACGACCGGATAGCGCTAACATATGATATCTCCCGCGGTCCCAGATAATGTTTAAGGAGGCTGACTTATGAGGCAGGAGTCTCTCAGACTCTGCGTCGTATTCCTCATAACTGAGGGTTGTGACTCCTTTCCATTACTCACATAAGTATTACACATCTATCTGGTCCAGTCTGGTCATTACCACCCTACCAACAAAAACGTGCCTCCAAGCGATTTAGTGTTCGGTACGATGCCGTGTAGAAACCGATTAGGAGTATGGGTTTAATACAACCTGCCATACCCCTAACAGGTTAGCCCGCTACCATCTTAGACTGCATCACTTACCATCAAGTTTACCTTGAGATTGCTGTCAAGGGCTAAGTTGTAGTTGATATAAAAATATAAATAAATAAAAAATCTAGAACCAGAATACAACAATAAACTTCTAACGAGAGTGGCACTAAAAAAGTAATCTATAACAAATCGAATCCGGACGACACTGCAGTCCGAGGGCGTCACTAATTAGGTAACACCACCAACAGCTCACGACTAATCGATATTATATCGATACAATAAAAATATTTCCACATTAAATCGAATCGATTTTACCTTTTATAAACCGCTTACCGGGTGAATTAGGCCCGATTTATATTCCAAATACGGCGGTTTTCAACCGAAAACTAGATTTTAAGACCGTATTAAGTCGATAACGGTATGTATTATTGTGACACATGTCAATACGGTTCTGAATTTGTGTGGAATCGTGGACGGGGTCGGGTGATGCGCACATAAAATATTGAGAATGGCCTACTTTAGATAAACAAGTGCATTAGGTGGTTCTGTTGCGCCTACGCGCGTTATTTTATGCCTCCCGAATTTAAATATGTTGATTGTGACGCCTTCCAGGCCTTACGGCGTTTACCAATGCACGTATTTAAATATTATATAAAAGGAAAACGTGACTGACTGACTGACTGATCTATGAATGCACAGCTCAAACCGCTGGGACGGATCGGGCTGAAATTTGGCATACAGATGCTTGGCTCATAAAACATAATTTTTAAAAACCCCTATCTAAGCGAATAGAAAGGATTTTTAGAAATTCAATCCCTAAGTGGGTAGGGGTTTTAAATTTGTATGAAAGTCAAATTTAAGGTTAGCAAAGCTGCGTGCATCAGCTAGTCGTAGTACACACCTCAAAAATACAAAAGAAAAAGTTCCAAAAAACAAACATAAAATGTAGCCAATCAAATATGAATGTAATAAAAATAAGTACCGTAATTGATAACACAAATGATAAATACATTATTAATAGTTGATGGTCCAGTCAGTTTTCCAAAGGAATAGTTTGCTCGTGTAGCGCTTAAGTACCAGTTCATAAATTGAATCCTGAAAGATCCTGAAAATATAGTTAAAATCCTGAAAAATTTCCATCGCTGATAACCTTATATATATATATATAATTCGATTAAGTAATTTAAGCAGTAATAATTTAGGTTACGATGGGGCTGGCGTGTCCGTGTCGGACAAGTACTAAATAAATGAAGATTTTAACAAACGTTAACATGCCACCTAGCACGGTGCGTGGATACAAAACTTAAGTTTGTCATCTCAACCCTTCGCCGAATCATATAGTTTTTCTATATTTCCCGCTCCTATATCCTTTTGCAGTGGCTCGCTTATGTGCGGATTTAAGTGTTCATACACATTTGAGATGAGAAAATTGTAAACAACCTTCAGGTATGCATTTTATCCTTCACTGTTCTAACAATTGATATTTTATTTTATTGCTTAAAATAGGTATAATCGAATAGTATTGCAAGGTAAACATAACGTTGGATTATAACAACAAAACTTGCGAGGCTAAAGTAAACATACAATCTAATTCCAATAGTTGTTAGCTTGGTTTCAGGGTCACGTCGAACAAAAACTCATCTTGTTTCTAAATTATAACACGACGGTGCTAATTCAAGATGGCGTACGATCCGCGGCAAAGATCACGCAGGGCGTCAATCATAACGCTACTGTGACTATGCTACTAGTTTTTTTTTAATCCACTACAAGTAACTTGACTGCGATCGTAGTGAGTAAGTGACGGTGCAGTCTAAAATGGTAGCGAGCTAACTTGTTAGGGGCATGGCAGTTATATTAAACCCATACCCCTATTCGGTTTCTACATTGCAACGTATCGGAACCACTACTAACTATTCTGTGCCAGAACGCTTAAATTTTCGACGGTAATGGGTCTCGAGGTGACATAATCATTAAACATGACTTTGGTTTTATCCACGTTCATCTAAAGAGCCACAGATCTGGAAGAATGGCTAAAATAAATTCATTTAATTAACTCAAGGTTCCTTAAATTAATTACCAATTTTTTATTTAATTTTTCTGTGCAGTGTGGTCACCGTGTGCAAAGACATCAAGTGCACTAATGTCGGTACATTAAGATTAAGGACACATCTAGTTGCTTTACCGGAGATCGTGTTTTTTACAACGCTATTATAAATATTTTCAATGATTGCGACCAGACTCAATCATGCTGTCAATTGTTATTTCGGATGTGGTATGTTACTTCTTTTCTATTTTTTTATTGTATACTAATCCTACTCGATACTAGCATACTATTGAGGGAAACTACAAAAAGAATTTTAAGACAAGATTATCCCATTTTATTTATTTTTTAGTGAAACGTATTTTGCACATAAACAAAAAAACACTCTAGCCTCTAATTAGCAATTTGGCATTAGTTGAAAGAGTTACTCGTTTAGCTCATCATGATGGGAAAAGTTGCTGGAAAGAGAGGCGTTGGTCGCAGAAAAAAGTCTTGTCTTCGCAACATACGGGAGTCAACCGGAATCGCGAGTGCTGCCGAATTATTTCGCCTTGCCAATAACAGAAGTGAAAAATATACCAAGCTTCCAACCTTCGTTGATCGGAGATGCACCCGAAGAAGTCAATAATAATATTTAATTATTTATCAAAGATTTGCTTTTTATTTCATTCAACATACTTTAGACGGATTAGATGGATCAGCATTATAGAAATGACAAAATTTGACGTCATTCAATTAATTTATTATTAGTCGACATTGATGTAGAATTTTTTTAGTACCTATACACATTACACATACATTGATTATAATTTTGACTGATACAGAATCGATGATTTTCCCCCCCAAAAAACTATACAAAAATCAATCAATAGTATTTTAAACATACCGCATCTAGCTCCCATCACAGATCAGAGGAACACAGATCATTACGTTCATCGCACTTCGCTCACAATCGGTCACCTTGACTTTTCCCGATCGGTATGAAATAATTTGACATAATACCGCATCTAGCGTCATTACCGCTTGTCATTACTCCGTGATGTGCACTTGATGTTTTTAATGGTTTTTGTACCGAGATTTAATGTTAATGAGGACTGATTTTAACCGACTTTGCTAGGAACAGACTTAAAATAATCTAATTTTTCATGGATTATTAGTACTTAATTTACCGAGATAAAAAGTAGTTTCTTACTCTTCCGGTCTTCGACTATACCCATGCAAAAAATCTCGTTGATTAACGTGCTCAGTTGCGACGTGATTGAAGGACAAACCAATAAACAAACACACTTTCGCATTGATATTGATATTATTTCCGATTTATCGATCATCGATCTGCCCCCACATTGTGTATATGTAACCACGCGGACGAAGTTGCGGGCATAAGCTAGTTTAAACTGAGTAAGCGCAGTAGTAACATAAGCGCTGTTTTTATTTTATACTTACTAAGAAACAAAAAAATATTTATTTTTTCAAGATCTAGTTTTCTTTGGTCTTTTGTCTTATTAGGCGTTGGCATCATTTAACGCCACTTTAGAGTAAGCAAACGAGAATTAAAGTTATTTTCTTATGATGAAGAAATACCATTACAAATTAATTTATTTAATTAAATTTATTAGCATATATTTTCTTACTATTATGTATAAATAGGTTGCTATGAATAAAAGTTACAATTTCAGTTATTGTTTCGATTAACTTTAAAAATAATTAAAAATATTTTGATTAAATTTTAATATAAAAATGTTGCACTTTATTAATATTTTTTGATTATTATGGGCGTGTATAAACGAACTCTTTGCTTAACTGTGTATCTTTGGCATCTTATATCATTGCACTAATAAACTCATTTATCACTGTGTCTTCGATTTGGTAATAAAACTTTTTTTTGGTCATCGATTTGAATATTTAATGAAGAGTTAATAAATACTAGTTATTCGTGATTTATGGACGTGGAATTCAGGAAAGAGAAAGTTTCGTTATTATCTATGCATTATCATTATTAATTGTTAGTTTTGTTAACCAACGTTAAAAGACCTTGCAGGTTTTCAAATATACACAAAAGCACACCTAAGAATTACTTTATTGCTTTTCCTTGTAATAAAGTTTCATACAAATACAACTTAATGTTCATAGAACCTTTAAATTACGTATACCTGTACCTATAACTAAACTAGGAGTTCCATTAATTGATTCAATTTTATTTATTTTCGTCTAATCCATTCACTTACACGTCACAGTCATTTAATTGAAACTAGGTAATTTTAAATTTCTTTATTTACCTACCTAAATTAATTAATTCCATACTTATATTTTTCACTTTCTTTGCCTTGTAGGGTGGTTCAGGAAATTATAAATTCCCAAATAGACCCTGCCGGGAATCGAACCCGGGCCTTCCCACGCTAAGACAACAGGGCTCACCACTGCGCCAGAGAGGTCGTCAAATCTTCTCAGTAGCAATGGCATTACGAACCAGTGCATGGTACATTCACTTGACCATTAAAAAGTTTATTTAACTACACAAATAAAAAAAACATTTGAATTTGAACAATGTTATAGATGACAAACTTATCTGAGCCGGTGACATCGTCGCTACTATAATATGTGAAAAACTAGCGAATGCCCGCGACATCGTCTGCGTGGTTTGAAGATTTTTGATTCCCGCGGGAACTCTTTAATTTTCCGGGATAAAAAGTAGCCTATGTGCTATTCCAGACTACATTCTATCTCTGTGCCAGATCAAATTTCACCCAGATCCGTTCAGTCGTTGGGGCGTGATTGAGTAACAAACATCCATACATCTATACATCCATCCAAACTTTCGCATTTATAACATTAAGCAAGATAAAATAAAAAACTAAAACTAAACAGGCACAAAATTAGTTCCAATGTTGGCCACCGGGTCAGATAAAGGACATTGTCCAATTTCGCCTAAAAATCAACATACTTTTGAAATATACAGTGATTCTTAGCTTATTTTTTAACCTTTTTTCCAAAATTATTAGATTTCAACGGACACTTCAAATTAATTAAAAAATAAATAAATGGGTATTAAATTGATTACCATTCTCTTCCGTCTTGTAACTTACAGGTTAAAATAATAAACAATACCACCGCTTGAGCGCTGGTTCCGTAACTTAAGAAATAAGATAAAAGCAGCATGAAGCGCTGAGTGCGCTAGTATTCCGAATCTCGCAACGCCATCTATTGAAAGTACAATAAATTGATATTTATAATCTGTAATGTTTTTGGTGAACTACGACGAAACTTATTGACGATGATATTTATTTTTCAAGCAGATTGGGTCGAAATAACCTCAAAATTGAAAATATTTTTGGTAATAAATAAATTATCTGAAGTGTCCGTTATTCAAATCTAATTACAATAGTATTTATGTGTTATTTTGAATCCGATAATGTATGTTTTATGACTGTTGGTTCTTAGGCGAACTTTGTATGGGCGTTGGTCAATGTTCTTTGTTGGACATACTAACACATATTATACGTGTTACGTCATATTACACAAACAACCCGCGTCACCCTCCCTACCTGACCTACACGACCCTGCCTTTTGCAAGTCACCGAGTTTTTGCACAGCGCAATATCCGCCTGCTTACTCGAGAACAGTTTTTTGCCATAGAATCATCATGTCTCATCATCGTGTAATAAGGTAATAATTTGTGAGATACTGACTGAATTAGGGCAAAAATACACTACGGATAGGAAATACGCTTAGGCCTATCGTGGTTGTCTGTGCAGCTCCATATCAATATATATAAAAATCAATGCCACTTTTCGTTGTAGTTTTATAACTCAAGAACGGGCTCACCTATCCAAACCAAATATTTAAGGCTTTGTTCGGACTATTTAGTAGATGGTTTATGTGAAGTTTGCACAAAATCGGTCGAGCGGTTCTTCATTTATCACATTTTTTGTAAACGATTTATACGTAGCGAAGCATGTACCGGACCGCTAGTATGAGTATATTTGTGGGGACTTTTTACACAACTGCTCAAAAAATGAGTGGATTTATGAGGTACTAATTGATGCCCGCGAATTCGTCCGAGTGGATTTAGTTTTATTAGTTCCCGCGGGAACCCTTTGGTTTTCCAGGATAAAAAGTAGCGTAAGTGTAATTTCCGACTAAAATCTATCTTTGTGCCAAATTTCATACAGACCCGTTCAGCCGTTCTGGCGTGATTGAGTAACAAACATCCATCCATCCATCCAAACTTTCGCATTTTTAATATTAGTATAGAGGTATGTGAGTTTCTTTAACATAACTTCTAAATGCCCAAACCGATTTGGATGTATATGGTATTGTTAGAATCCTTAGATCATCCCTAGTGTCATGACACTGGCCATAATTTTTTTGTCAAAAATTCAATATGGCAGCTATAAGGCGCCATTTTCAAATCGGCACCATACAATGCGATTGCAGTCGTGTTTTTTATTAATTATGTTTACTTGTTATCCGTAGTGTGTTTTGACCCTTATATACCTAGTTTTTACATAAAACTAGTTTAGATTAATTATTTCATTACATTTGATTTCCGCAATGTCTAGTAGGTAGTTTATTTGGCTGCGAATTTTAAAGTGTAAATCCCTGATAGGTTCAAAGAAAAAATATTTTATGGAGGAGGAAAATCCTCATAGACAACCTCTTTATTTCCATTCAGGTGAGACTAGTGACCTTTTCCGTTACTAGGCACTAGATGGAGACGGAAAAAGCTATCGTAGAACTAGATGATGCCCGCAACTTCATCCGCGAGGATTATGATTTTTTGAGTTCCGCGGGATCACTGATTTTCCGGGATTAAAGTAGCCTATGTCCAAAGAAGCCTTCCTGTCTTTCTTTGGGATGCAAGCTATCTCTGTACCAAATTTTCAACCTTTTTTAGTTATAGGTAATTTTATGAATGGGTGAACTTTAAAAAAAAGCTCCTACGAACATGTCACTTATTTGGAGGAAGAGGTAGTAAAGGTTTCTATCGAATTAAAAATAACGAAAACCACGACAACTTTATAACAACTGAGTACATCAGATATCAAAATATTAGAGTTCATATTGTTACATAATTGAAAGTTAATTGAAAACTAAATACCATATTATATTCCTTATAATAATATACTCGTAGGTTTAGAGAAAGAGCATTTAGGTAGCAACTAAATAAATAGGTTGATGTTGCTGCCGCTACAAAATAAATGCAGGCGAACCCACTCGCCTCGCATAGTCGTGTAAACATTGATTGCATGATTGATCCATCTGGTTTCATTTGCCCACGTGAACCCTGAGGTCGCGGTACCGTGAGAGATGAGCCGACCTTCGTATGAGCTTTGTATGCGATATTGTTCGTTGCACCTTACTATGTGTTGGTATGGTCACAGTGTGAGTGTAATTTATCCTTACAGTGGATAGACGCCCATAAAAAACAGCATAAGTTAAAATCATTAAAGAAAACATCAAAATTGACGAATTACACATTTTCACCTTTTTTCACTACAAGTTAGAACTGGATGTGGACTTGTTAAATGATGATGCAGTCTAAAAAGGCTAACCTGTCAGGGATGTGGATGACATAATATTATATTCAACACACTTGCTCATAAAGTTGCTCTAATTTCACCGCAATAAGGCACATAATGACACCTATAATCAAACTGTGACTTTTTCATTACTATTATTCACAAGTGAGTAATAGAGTTTTTATTTTATTTTATCTACTAAATAAAATTATTTTTTAGTATTATTTTATTCACGCATGTGTTGAAAAAACGTCGTATGATACACGTGTGTATTGATGGTTACCGTCCTCGGCTATCTTAGACCCTCACCTAACGGCTCGGGTCTCAATGCGCCTCAGCGGTAATCGTCAACATTACACACTTGTAACATAATGTACTATTATATCAATACCCCTAATGAGTCTCTTCACTGCATCGTACCCGAACGCTAAATCGCTTGGCAGCACGTCTTTGCTGGTAGAGTGGTAACTAGCCACGGCCAAAGCCCAGCCAAAGACCAGACAATACCAGAGTAAATTCATAAATTAGAAATTCTCAAATTTATCCTTTTCTATTGTCTTTGAGGTGGGAACCGGGAACCCACCTCAAAGACAATAGTACTCACCTCTGTGACAAGGAGGTCGTCAAAAACCACTGCATAATTTACTAAATGTCTGTCCGATCCGTCCAGTCGTTTGAGCTGTGCGTTGATAGATCAGTCAGTCAGTCAGTGAGTCACCTCTTCCTTTTTATATATTGAGATAGCTGGTAGTAAGCTTGGAGATACGCTTCCCCATCTTACCCCTGTCACCCCGCAGCGTTGCCCTGTCTACACGTCTTCATCGGTTGACTGTACGGAAATAGCTCTATCTCCTTAGACTGTGGTATGGTCAAGTTTTAGAATGCAAGGCTCTATTTCTTAGATTATTAAACAACTACACAATTCTAATGATTTTTGAAGTAAAGTTATATTTTTGTATGTCTTATGTTTATGTATATTATGTAATCCATATTGTTTCATTATTGTTGACTTTCGTGTTTAAGAATTATAATCCTTATGTTAGGGACGTCAAGGTACGTGACATCAAACTGCCATTTTGAGTAATATTGCTTATGTCTTATCTAAAACACGAAAGTCAACAATAATGAAACAATATTAGCTTTAAGCGGTGGCAATAAATAATAATATGGCCCCTGATGGGTTTTTTCTTACTTCCGCACTCTTGGTATACATTTTATATTGAAATAATCATTACTAAAGGAACTCCTTAGTTTAGATTTTGCATTGAACTCTATACTAAGGAGTTCCTTATGCGATTCTGAGAATGGCGGTCTAAGTCCCAAACCAAGAATTTGGCAGTGCCGTTTATCGTCGTTGCATACTCATGTTTAGGCTAAATACAATTTCATAATACAATAATATGCTAATCATTAACATGCAATATGACGTATGAATGATGTGCAGAAAATGTAATAAGCTCATGCTCTTCAAATCGTCCTGCGTAGACTGCAGACAAGTTAGTTGTTCGCTGACTTTTGTGTCGGTGTCGATGGCAGTGGCAAAGGAAAATAAATGATTTTTTATTCTTTAGTCTATTTAAATTAATTTAATATTAGTGTATTTTTAAATTAATTTCATATTATTGTTTTTTGCCTCGTTGGTCTAGTGGTTAGCATGTTTGTCTGCGGCTGACGAGGTCCCGGGTTCGAGTCCCGGGTCGGGCCATATTAAGTATTGGGTTTTTCTGACTAGAAATTCTCAGTACTAGCCCGGAGTTAGGAAGTTGGCGGTGTTTCACCCCCGTGCCTCGGACAGCACGTTAAGCCGTCGGTCCCGGTTATTATCACTAATATGATAATAGTCGTTCAAGTCCGCCAACCCGCATTGGAGCAGCGTGGTGGGTCTAAGCTCTAATTCCCGCTCTCCATGAGAGTGGAGGCCTGTGCCCAGCAGTGGGACGTTAATGGGCTATAGTGGTGGGTGGTGGTGGTAGTGTATTTTAAGTAAGTTCATAATATTATTATTTATAATTTTTTGTTTAGTTACTCAAGATCCAACCCGAAAAATAGATTTGGGGGGTTTCAGAGAGAGATAGTGAGAGAGAGTGAAAAATAATAATCAAAAAACAATTGTTCCAATGTTTAGGCACCTTGTATTGAGATATTGTGAGCATTTTTGGTGTTAGTATTGAGTTCCAAATCAATTTTATGCAGTAACCAAACCAAAAAAAAATAGTATACAGTACGATGCGAGTCTGGCGTTGTAATTTCAAATCACAAAACGCGAATGTAAAACTTGCAAATGTCTAGACTTAAGTCTACGCAGGCTTATATCAGGTGTCGCAAATCGCGCTAGCTAGGTGTTGAAAAATGTTTACATAATAAACACTCGTTGACCATGTCAATTTGACATTAACACGCGGTTATTCCCAATAAAGTTTATTGTGAACTTTATTTATTTTATCTTTATGTATTTATCACCACGTTCGCTATACAATAAAACTGGCTATTCTTTTCTTTGTATAGATTTCACAAGACAACAATTCTCTCTTTGTTAACAGTTTGACCCTCTTGCCTCGATATATGAAAACATAAAAACACTTGTAAACTAACGTTATACCACAGAATAGGTAAATACTAGTGACAGAACGAAACGGTACTGATCTACCTTTCTGATACGAACCGCCAAGGTGTGGAATACCCTTCCAGCGCTGCCTATTTCCTGCCACGTGCACTTTAAGTACCTTTAAAAGGCAACAGTGAATAGGCAACTTCTAGGTAAGCGTGCTCCAACCTAGACCTCATCACTTCTTTGTATTAAGCATGATTGTCGTCAAGGGAAAGCTTTTCTGAAAAAAAGAACAACAATGGCATAAGGATGCATTTTCAATGCAATGTTCATATGGCAAAGCATATACGCACAAATAGATCATGTGCCTAACTAATTCTGGAAATTAAATTTATGAAAAAAAAATAGAAAAAATTTGGAATATTTTAAGCATACCATATAGAATAATAAACTTGTTAGAATTTTTTTTTTATTGAAATCCTTTAGTTATGGATAAGGTAAATCATCAGGAGCATAACGTTTATTTTTTTAACCCGTCGTTTCAAAAGCTGGATTGAAGCTTTTAAAAGGTAAATCCGAACATTAGCTTTTATCAGGGGATAAAGAAGAATATAATACCTCAAACCTCAAACAATGACGACTACATGGTGCAGTGTTGAGCGCTGTTGTCTTAAAAGGTACGGAGGTCCCGGGTTCGATCCCCGGCAGTGTCAATGTAGGAGTTTATAATTTCTGAATTTTCCTTGGTCTGGACTGGTGGGAAGCTTCGGCCGTGGCTAGTTACCACCCTACCGGCAAAGACGTACCCTCAAGTGATTTAGCGTTCCGGTACGATGCCGTGTAGAAACCGAAGGGGTGTGGGTTTAATATAACTGCCTTGCCCCTAACAGGTTAGCCCGCTACCATCTTAGACTGCATCATCACTTACCATCAGGTGTGATCGCAGTCAAGGGATAGCTTGTAGTGGATGAAAAAAAAGGCACGTCTCTTCACGATGCTTTTCTTCACGTTACTCAGAAAGGGTTATTTATCTATATGCAACCGGCCTAAGTTCGCTAAACTTTAAAGCCTATTCGCCTCCTGCTTAGTGGGTAAATTAATGAGGTGCTTGCACTGCACAAGCTTTGTCCCTTCGTGTAGGGTCCGCTTTATAAATGGCCGGCCATCGCCTGCGAGATGGCGATATATCGCAGCCAGATAACACCCAGCTATGTATAGTGAGGGTTTTTTTTTCATTTGTTATGCCTATAAAATCGGTAAAATTTTATCAAAAGTTTAGGTGATGCCTGCGACTTCGTCCACGTGGAACAAGTTTTTTTTAATTTCCGCGGGTACTACTTAATTTTCTGGAATAAAAAGTAGCCTATGTTACTCTCCATGTTCTCAACAATACCCAATCAGAGACTCATTTCGATCCGTTACGATTGAACGGAAAACCAATAAAAAAACTCATTTTCGCATTTATAACATTATTAGTATGATGATTATATAGTAGGGTGATGAAAATCACCCTATTATTTATTTTATTTATATATTTAGTACCGAACTGATATGATAGTAAAATTTTATTAAAAGAGAGAGAATTTCGGCCACAGCGGCCAATCTTCGTGCGTTTTAAGAAATTAAATATCACTTCCTTCAAACGGCAAAAGAATTCTCATAATATTCTCTTAGGTTTGTGAAGTCTGTGAATCTGCACTTGACCAGCGTGGTGGACTATGGCCAAACTCTTCTCATTCTGAAAGAGACTCATGCTGTGTAGTTAGATGGCAACGGGTTTATAAGAGAGAGAGTTAAATAAAAGCTAAGCTTCCGTTACAATCAATGAGTGCCAGCCTTTAAGCTATAACGGCTATAAAAGTACCTACTACCAGCACAATGGCAATTTAGAACCGTGTCTAGACCACCAATACGGATGGTATCGGGGTTCGACTGAATGGCCGGTGCTCCATTCATCGGTACACGCTGTCGTGTTTTGTGTGTTTGTTTGTTGCGTTTGACGCAAGTATAGAACTTGGGGTGAATAACCCTTGACTGCGATTTAAAATTTTAAAAATAAATAATTGTGCAACAATGGTTGTCTTAAGGTCTAACTTGAGATGCACGGAGCGGCGCGGCACGTAGGGGCAAATGTTATTATTTGTATGTATGAGTTTTTACGGGGCCGCGTTGTGGAGTGCATCTCCGTGCCGCGTCGCATAAGTGTGCTCAGCTCCACACAACCAAATTTAATATTTACCGCTGCGTGCCGTGCCCCACCGTCCCTCATAGTGTGGGTAGCCCTTTATTCGTTGTCCTAGGTGAGCGACAAAAGTCACGCGACGCAATATGGTTCTATACTACAGAAAATGACAGTAGTAGATGTGATTTATGAGCGGTAAATAGGTTTTTACATACGAGTTGACTCATGTCAGCTCAATGGCACCAGGCGAGGGCTCACCATCGTCACGAATTTGTTAAAACCTTAACGCCCGTGTATCATACAATATTATTCAATACAATTGTGAGAAAACTTGAAAATAAAAGTCGAGTAGGTAGGTACTAGGTACTCACTAGAAAATGGTTTTTCACGCCCATAAGTTTTATTTCGAGATTTTTGGCGGCTATTATTAGCGCGATTTTTTCCCAAATTTAAACACCTAATTTTTGATTTAATTTTATGATTCCACATCACTTAAACCACTCATATTGAATAATTTATAAGAAAAACTCAATGAAACTTTGCAAAATAACGCGCACAGATTAAAGATTTAGTATCTACGGCGCGTTGTTGTAATTGCGTTTTTTTTATTGGCTTCATGGCCCTAGGTTCTAGCTTTTAACTCCCAGCATGGACTATTCAGCCTTTACTTTTTTGATTTATAAAACTTAAAACAATTTAAATTATTAATACTAAATACAATTTTTAATTTAATGAATTAATTTCATTAATCTACATCTATGTTATTATTTTTTAGGTTTTCTACATACAAAGTCATTATCATTATGAACCTTCTTGCAAGAAAACTTTTTAATTAGAAGTGACGTGGACTTACAAAAATTTTAAAAAAAAAACTGCAAATTTACTGCACGAGGGCAGGAAGTTTAAGTTACAAGCCCTGTTTACTGCCTCTGTAAGTGCATTTTTCGAGCAAGTGTATTGAAAACTTATATTCCGTGAGAACGTTAGCCACGTGAAGGGTCAACTACTGTTTGATACTGTGACGCGTCGCGTCGTATCGCGATTGTCGCTCACGTAGGACAATGTACCAATTTCAGCGGAGCTTTCAGTCCAAAGTAACGAAATAAATTATTTTTAGTATATTTGTCTTATTTGAAAAAGCAGCCCTTAATTTTACAATCTTTCCTGCAAAACTTCCTCTTACTGATAACTGAATCTCATTAACGGCCACTTCGAGGATAAAAATAACCTGACCTAAGTTATCTCTGAGAAATTAAATAAAAGCAAGATACGCAGTTTTGAATCTTAAGCGTAACAAAATAAGGCTATTTTAAACAAGAATAAATGTAAGCGTTTAGCTGCTTATCTTATCGAAAACGTTTCATTGGCTAATTTCTCAAATATAACTATTAAACGCACCTGTTTGTGACTACACAGTGTTTCGGAGAATCGCGAAAAAATCTTTTTAAGTTTCTTCGTCTTTAGAATTTTATTTCTTATTTCTGATAACCTTGAACGTCATATTTTATTCGTACCTTCTGCCCACCTATTTATATAAAAATAAATTGCCGAAATGTATGTTATCGCATCACTTCAGAACGGCTGGGCCGATTTTGATGGAATTTTTTGTAAGCGTTTGAGGGGTTCCAGGATGGTTTATATCACAATTAGACCCGGGAGGGGGCGCTGGGTTTTTGGTTCATGGCATTTAAGAAATTAAAATTAATTTAAGTAATTTCAATAATTTAAGTATTTATGTACTTTGTCCGTTACCATTTACGAGTATCACTAAATTTATGTAATAATTATTTTCACACCTTTAAGAATATAAAGAATATTTATTTTAAAATTACAAAGTCATTTTGAAGCTCCAAAGCACCAATCATGAAACCTGGATGTATATTAACGCCGTGAAATAATTGTCCTAATATTAATTTTGTACTGTTGTTCCATATTCAAATTTAAAATTGAAACCAATTTTCTTTAATTCGATAAAAATAGGAATTTAAAGCCAACTTCGGATAATTTCGAAACGAATTCTGTTACGAATTAAGTTGGAAGATCAGCAAAGCAGTGTGTCCCAAAAATTAATATTGAAATTACAACTACTAACAACACTTAGAGGTTTTGTAAATGGCTTTAATAAACTCCCAGATAGGCTATCTATTCGATTTGTGTACCTTTGACCGACATAAAATCGATTTTATTACCATTCGATATATCTTGCATTAAGATGATCGTCAGGGCTTTTTGCAATATGCTTTCATTACACAATTTATACTTAACGGTGAATTGGCATGCCGTTTAGTGCCTTATACGATTCTGTGTCATTAAATTGTTATAGGGTATTTGCCTGTGTATGAAATCTATACAATATTAAAAGGATAAACCGATTAACTGACATACTCGTAACAGTGTTATTGTACAGGGGCCATACTGAGCAATACTTAAGCAATATTGATCAAAATGACAGGTTGATGTCACGTATCTTGACATACCAAATAAGGATTATATTATAAAACACGAAAATTAACAAGAATGAAACAATAATATGGTTTTTAGCGTCGACAGCATGGCCCCAGCTCGCACTTTCTACCATGAATTAGGGAAGGTTTTACTAAGAGCCAGAAAAAATCTACTTAAGCAAAAGAAGAAGTTTTATAAGAAAATTTAGACTAATAATTTCACACGGATGGGTAAACTAAGTTTATAGATAATTAATATTACGTGATAGGTACGTATAAAACTTTTGAAGCTGTCTACAGTGACGATCGTAATAAAATCCAGAGCTATCTATCTTCTTTACTTGGGTAATTTTTTTATTAAAAAATCCAAACTAATATTATAAATGCGCGCAAGTGGGTCTATCTATCTCTCTGGTACGCTTTCACGGTCCATTGTTACAACCGATTTTGATGAAATTTGCTATAGAGGCTGATTGTATCTGATTGTATCCTTTTTATCCAAAAAAACTAAGGAGTTCCTGCGGGAACCAAAAACCTCAGTCCACGCGGAAAACGTCGCGGACATCAGCTAGTAATCAAATAACTTTATCTAGTTACAAAAACATAAAAAATCGTTGATACTTTTGGAACACGAAGCGAACAATGAGTGATTCCCAGCGTTTCGATCGATTTACACCATTATAATAACGTACGGGGTGTCATCGTGTATTATTAGACGGTATTAAAAACTCATCACCACCTCGTTTCGGTGAGAAAGGAAGGAGGTCGGTAACGGGTCACCGTGACTTCCTATCACCTGGTAAATTTTATTATAAGGTTAAAATTATAGACAATTATTTGTTGGTGGCGACTTCAATCGCGTTACAAATGCTATAATGGCGACAGCACAATTATTGTAAAGCCTAGCTTGCTTGCTAGGTCGGTGTTAATATACCGACATCAGCTAAGAAACTGATTCACAAGTATTGGTTAATCTATGCCTATGATCTATGGCATTATATTATGTAACTAGCTTCTGCCCGCGGCTTCGCCCGCGTGGCCTACAAGAACCAAATGTCATTTTTTTCAGAAACAAACATCATAAGCGTTGTCACTCCCTCTCAATTGTATGTAATATACAAACTGACAATATCTCAAACAAAGCAATAAGCAGGAAGTTCTAAGTTCTATAACTAAACTAATCTCTGGAATGAGAGTAGTACGGTTTTAATTCACCAAAGCTTTGTAGAGGAGCGAGTACTGAGATGCGTACTTGACATCTTTACCATCAGAAGAAAAGCTAATCGACATTCCAGCTTTTACCAGCAAAAATGTCATAATACAAACTTTCAACCCCTATTTTACCCTTTGGGAGGTGAAATTTCGAGAAACCCTTTCTTAGTGCAAACCTACTCTTCACAAAAAACACACCCTACAAATTTCATGTCTATAAGACCAGCGGTTTAGGCTGTGCGTTGATATATAAGTCAGGACTTCATCCGCGTGGTTTAAGCTTTTTTCCCCACAGGCACTCCTTGATTTTCCGGTATAAAAAGTAGCCTTTATCACTCTTCAGGTCCTTAACTATACCCATGCAAAAAATCTCGTTGATCCGTTGCTGCGTGATTGAAGGACAAACTCTCTATTTAACGTCCTTGGGGATCAAATTTTCAAAAATGGTGAAAAATATACTTCTTCATATTTAACCGAATGCTCAAATACCATGGCTTTGACTTGAAAAATGAATGACTTTCATACCAACTTTCAACCCCTATTTTACCTCTTTGGGGGTGGAATTTTAAAAGCTGTGACACACGTACTTATTTTTTTTACCGATAGCCGAAATTCCAAGTTTCGTTGATATAAATTGAAAAAATCTTGAGAAATGGAGGACTTTCATGCAATTTTTCATCCCCTATTTCACGCCTTTGGGGGTCGAATTTTCAAATTGGTGGAACACGTACTTCTTCATATTTAACCAAAAGCCCAAATGCTAAGTTTCATGGCTATAACTTGAGAAATGAAGGACCCTTTGGGGGTGGAATTTTGAAAAACTGTTGGTCTGTTGGTCACATACGTACTTCTTTATTTTTTAACGAAAGCTAAAATACTCAGTTTTGTTGATATTACTTGAGAAATATCTTGAGAAATGATGGGCTTTTACACAAACTTTCATCCCCCAGTTCACCCCTTTGGGGGTCGAATTTTCAAAAATGGTGAAACACGTACCTCTTCATATCTAACTGAAAGCCCAAATGCTAAGTTTAATGACTATAACTTGAAAAATGAAGGTCTTTCATACAAACTTTCAACCCCTATTACACCCCTTCGGGGGTGGAATTTTGAAAGCTGTGACACAGATACTTCTTTTTCTTCGTTAATATGACTTGAAAAATATCTTGAGAAATGAAGGACTTTCATACAAAATTTCACCCCCTGTTTCACCCATTTAGGGGTGGAATTTTGAAAAACTGTGAAACACATATTTCTTTATTTTAAACCGTTAGCTTAAATACCAAGTTTCATGGCTATAACTTGAGAAATGTAGGACTCTCATATTAACTTTCAACGCTTATTTTACCCCTTTGGGGGTGGAATTTTGAAAAACTGTTGGTCTGTTGGTCACATACGTACTTCTCTATTTTTTAACGAAAGCTAAAATACTCAGTTTTGTTGATATTACTTGAGAAATATCTTGAGAAATTATGGGCTTTTACACAAACTTTCATCCCCCAGTTCACCCCTTTGGGGGTCGAATTTTCAAAAATGGTGAAACACGTACCTCTTCATATCTAACTGAAAGCCCAAATGCTAAGTTTAATGACTATAACTTGAAAAATGAAGGTCTTTCATACTAACTTTCAACCCCTATTACACCCCTTCGGGGGTGGAATTTTAAAAGCTGTGACACAGATACTTCTTTTTCTTCGTTAATATGACTTGAAAAATATCTTAAGAAATGAAGGACTTTCATACAAACTTTCACCCCCTGTTTCACCCCTTTAGGGGTGGAATTTTTAAAAACTGTGAAACACGTATTTCTTTATTTTAAACCGTTAGCTTAAATACCAAGTTTCATGGATATAACTTGAAAGATGACGGACTTTCATACAAACTTTCACCCCCTATTTCACCCCCTTAGGGGTGCAATATTGAAAAATTGTAAATCACTTATTTCTGCATATCTAACTGAAAGCCCAAATGATAAGTTTCATGGCTATAACTTGAGAAATGAAGGACTTTCACACAAACTTTCAACCCCTATTTTACCCCTTTGGGGGTGAAATTTTGAAAAACTGTGACACACGTACTTCTTTATTTATTACCTTAAGCCAAAATACCAAGTTTCATGGATATAACTTGAGAAATGACGGAGTTTCATACAAACTTTCACCCCCTATTTCACCCCCTTAGGGGTGGAATTTTGAAAAATCCTTTCTTAGTGTGCGCGTACGTCATAAAAGTAACCTACTGTCAAAATTTCAAGTTTTTAGGCCCAGTGGTTTAGGCTGTACGTTGATATATAAGTCAGTCAGGACTTTGAATTTTATATATATTATAGATAATATCTTACTAATATTATAAATGCGAAAGTTTGGATGTATGGATGTATGGATGTATGGATGGATGCTTGTTACTCAATCGCGCCCCAAAGGCTGAACGGATCTGAATGAAATTTGGTACAGAGATAGATTATAGTCTGGAATAACACATAGGCTTCTTTTAATCCCGGAAAATTGAAGATTTCCCGCCGGAACCGAAAAACCTCAATCCACGCGGACGAAGTCGCGGGCATCACCTAGTATGTATATTGTCGATTCAATCATAAAGTATATTTTAAATGATTTGGCTTTAAAATAGGTAGGTATACAGAAACAATTTTGTGGTATTTTTTGTCAGTGAATTTAATCATTAATTCTTGATCGAATTAGGCCGTTTCCACAAGGAATCTTAAATTGAGTTAGTTAAATTTTAGCAATACAAAATTTTACTAAATCAATTTAAACGTCCTGGTACAAGCGGCCCTTAGTCACATACATTCCTCTTGGATGTATTTGCAGGCAATAGCAAGTTTATAAAATGCCACGGCCCATGGTTAAAGCACAAAAATGATTTTAGTCCGTACCGGTGATAGGAATAAGAAAATGACCGGATATGGTGGTGTGTTCCCATGACAATACTATCAGCGCGGGAGTCGTGCCGCAGATGCGCTCGCGCATCCACGCCTACGCAGACTTCATAGTAAGGAAAATACGGACATTCCATCAAGGCTCTATCATAACGTAAAAAACAGAGTTTTTTTTTTTTATTTTTTTAATCCACTACAAGCTAGCCCTTGACTGCGATCTCACCTGAAGGTAAGTGATGATGCAGTCTAAGATGGTAAGTTTTTTTCTATTCAGTGTACCTATCAAACGGTAACATATTATGTATGTTTCAAAAAATAATATGTTGTTTTCAAGACTTCTAAGCAGCCATTGACGCAACACAAACACTTTGTTATGATCTCGTGAACTGAGAGCGCCACGTGAAGTGAGAGCGTCATATCAAAAGCATTAAAACGTCACACTCGAACAAAGTCGAAGTAATTTTCAAAGAGAATAACATTATTGTACACATTTTTAGTGTCAATAGTATCATTATTTAATTTATATTAATTAGTAACGTGACGGTGATAATTAGTTACAGTATCTTAAAACTTAAGCTACTAGGGTTGAAAACGCGTCTGGTCTTCTCATGCAATTGATATCAATGAACGTGTTTTCTTTTTTAGTTTTTAGGCAATCACGTCAATTTTTCTACCTCATTACTATCAGGTTATTAAGCGACTTGCCTGTATTTAACTTTATGTACATACAATATTTAGGTATATCCACACAATTCTCTCGTATCCGTGAATGGATACAGATCAATCTGAGCCCGTTTGCGCAGGCAACCCTTGGCTTTTATTGCGATTTACATTAAACTTACCTTTGCGTATGAATCCATACTAATAATAAAAATGCAAAACTGTATTTGTCTGTCTGTCCATCCATACATCCAAACTTTCGCATTTATAATATTTACTAGCGAATGCCTGCGACTTGAGGGTTGAGGGTTTTGGGTTCCCGCGGGAACTCTTTAATTTTCCGGGATATAAAGTAGCCTATATGCTATTCCAGACTATAATAATATATCTCTGTGCCAAATTTCAATCAGATCCGTTCAGCCGTTGGGGCATGATTGAGTAATATTTATTTGATTCGTTGTGTGATTGGCTTTACAAAATTAATATTACAATCCATGTGCATTGAGCATAAAAAAATATCTTACACACGCGCACTAAATCAATTACTTCATTTCTTCGAAGCATATCTATAGATACCTACTTACTGTAACTGTACCCACCAATTACCTATATATTTACTTATCATAATATTTCCTACTTCCAAGTGAAAATTATTAAAGGCAAAAGTCACGACCTCCAATAGTTTACATTTTACAAAAGCACTAAATATTATACGAAGTTATATTATTCAAATAATTGCTAGCTGCAACGTCTTCCTTGGCGTGGTCACAATATTTCTTTCTGACGTTGATGTGATCGGTGCAAAACTATATATTTCAGCCATTGATGCAGGCAATTTTTCACTTTATTCGGCCGCATTAAGATTTATCACAAACGCATTTAAAACATTGTAAAATGGTACTTTAAAACAAAGTTAAAATGCATCCAACAAAATTTATGTGACGTGACTTTATATCTTACTTCATCGAAATAGAACTTAAGGGTTTTAGAAGTAGCAGTATGAATAAAGTTGTGTGGTAAATACGACAATGTTGGAAGTCATTATTATCGGTGGTGGCACCACGTTTTCACACTTTGTGTGAAATAACGGTTCTTTCAAATTAGATCTGACGTATAGGTATGCATTACGATTTTGCTTTGGCAATTTTGTTCACGATAATAATTTTGATTTAAGGCTTTATTTAATTTTGCTGCGAACTCATTTAATGATATGATTGTGTGTGTATCCAAAAAAAAAAGAACTAAAAACTTATTTTCCCTTATGTCCTCCTGCAGAATAAACATAGAAAAAGATACCATTTGTTAAAACCATTTGAATTTCTTGCTAAAATTTGTAAAAAAATACTATGAATGAAACAAATTAAATGATGTAGCGATTTAGGTAAATAAGTACACTAATAGTTGACCATTGGCATATTATGATACGTAAATGCACAAGAAATGATTTTGAAGAATAATTATCGTAGTATTTTATTTTTGATGGACTTCCAAAAAGAAGAAATATCACAATTTTTTGGCGTGTTTTTTATGCACCAAATATTTCAAGCAACAAGGCCAATACAATACAAAAATAACATTTAATACAACAACTAAAACTTACTATAATAAAACTATCTCGTCGTATTCCTCATTGCTGAGGGTCGTGACCTCTTTCCATTAATCACATTAAGGCAGGGGTTTTCTTGGGATAATAATGCGGTGGATTTCGTGGTCCTTCCATTTATTTAGAATAAAGCTGTACCAATATTGTAAAACCGTGGGCGAACTTGAAATGTCATTCGCTCACACTACAGCCCATTAACGTCCCACTGCTGGGCATAGGCATAGGAATCAGAGCTTAGACCTACCACGCTGCTCCAATGCGGGTTGGCGGGCTTTAGCGACTATTATCATTTTAGTGATAATAACCGGGACCGACAGCTTAACGTGCGAAACGAGGAACGGGGGTGAAGCACAGCCAAATTCCTAACTGTAGCTAGTACTGAGAATTTCTAGTCAGAAAAACCCAATAATTATGGCCCGACCCGGGACTCAAACCCGGGACCTCGTCGGCCGCATTCGAACTTGCTAACCACTAGTGACTAGAGTTAGACTAACGAGGAAGTTGAAATGTACCAAATAAGAACTAGTTCAAAACCTACTTCATATAGCTTAGATATGTTTAAGTAATAGTTAGTATACTGTAGCTTAAGTTTACGATAAGCTAGCAGCCTTCACATTTATAATAATATATAGGGCTCAATTCGAAGATGTCTCCCACAGCCGAGATGAGCCCACAGCCTCCTCATAAATTAGAATCACGATCTCATTACCATCTGACTTTAGTACGTAATCAGAATCTGTGATTCAATATATAAAGGTGCAGGGATATTATTCTAACGTATTGGTACACTGCGGTAAGCGGTGATAGCCTAGTGGTTAAGACCTCAGCCTCCTGTTTGGAGGGTCCCGGGTTCGATCCCTGGGAATTTTAACGACCTTCTTGGCTCAGTGGTCTTTTAAGTTGGATATCCCAATTCTAATTCCTAGCGGATTTGGGAATTTATAAATATCTAGGTGATGCTCGCGACTTCGTTCGCATGGATTTTTTTTTTATTCCTGGGGGAATTAGTTAATTTTCAGTAGCCAATGGGTTTAAAGATGTTTTATTTCCTCATAAAAGAACAAAGTTCACTTAAATGAGAAACTAAGAACAAACATTTACTAAAAAAAATAATGCTTAGAGTAACAAGGTGACCTGTATAGGTGAAGTAATTTTTTCTTAAATCTTACGAAGGATTTTTCATTACGCCTATGGGAATCCTTTCCCGGGATGTAATGTACCTATACCAAATTTTATCAAAATCAATTGAAAAGAATTGGCTATAAAAGCGTAGCAGACAGACACACATTCACATTTATATTAGTACTAGCTGATGCCCGCGACTTCGCCTGCGTGGTTTAAGTTTTTTGATTCCCGCGGGAACTCCTTAATTTTCCGGGATAAAAAGTATCCTATGTCACTCTCCAGGTCCTCAACTATACCCATGCCAAAAATCATGTCGATCCGTTGCTCCGTTGCGGCGTGATTGAAGGACAAACCAACAAACCAATAAACCAACTAACCAACAAACCAACAAACAAACACACTTTCGCATTTATAGTATTAGTATGATATATGATATGATATGATATGATGAAGTATGATGGATTTGAAAACTTCCTCTGGTCTGGTTTAATGGGGAGCTTTGGCCGTGGGTGGTTACCACACTACTTGCTCGATTTAGTGTTCCGATAGTTACAGTGCCGTGTATAATTCGATTAGGGGTATGGTTTTAAAATTACTACCAGTTTAACAACCCGGATAAAAAAATCTTCTCTACTAATAGCCCGGATAATCTTGCCTAGGTCTCATGTGTCAGCTTTGTGTTTCAAATTGAATTGAATTTTTAGAAAATATAAAAGATTGTGTATTTGTTTATTGACTAAGGTTTAATTAAGTTGATATTTGACTCATTCGATGTAATTCACTCGGTCAGTTTGTTGGCGGGGATACGCCATATTGGTATAATTCGCATAAATACGAATATTTTGACGATTGAACGGCAGTCGTGGCCGGGATCGGGTGAGTGTTTTCTTTATTTTACCAAGTTTTTATAATTATCTGTTTACATTGAATATCTCGTGAACCCGCTGCAAGTGAGTTTTGAAGAGAGTACAAACATATTTTTAAAGTAATTTTAATTATTTGCCCCCCCTTCTGGAATTATGCTTACACATGGAATCTAAGATTGGCTTAAATCTTGGTTAGCTCCTTGTGAGCTGTGGTATTCCATATATAATGTTTCATTTCGTTGTGCTAATTTTTGCCTGAATAAAGGATTATTTATTTTATTTAATAAATTAAATATCTTTAGCCTCTACACACGAAGGCTAACACGTAGTGCATACCATCCTAGTGAAATAAGACAATTAGTTCGTGATTGTTGAATGAGTGACTCACAGCGATCCCACGATTCACGTTTGATTTGAGATACAAGTTGAAGATATAGTTAGCTAAGTTATTATGAATAAATGCATCCTAGTAAAATAATCCAGCTGCATATTAGCCAACTTTTTCATATCATATTCATTTTTCCGCACGAAATTTTAATTTCTTGTGGAAAAATCGAACAAAATTTTTTCCCTGGCGTAGTGTTGAGCGCTGTTATCTTTACATGCGGAGGTTCAAACCCGGCAGGGTAAACTTGGGAATTTATAATTTCTGAATTTTTCTGGCCTGGTGGCCAGCCGTGCCACCGGCTTCAGCCGTGGCTAGTTACCACCCTACCAGCAAAGACGTGCCACCAAGCGATTTAGCGTTCTGGTCCAAGCCGTGTAGAAACCGATTAGGAGAAAGGGTTAAATATAAGGATTTAATATAACTCCTAACAGTTTAACCCGCTAACCTTTTAGGAGCTCACCTGATAGTAAGTGATGATGCATCATCACTTACCATCCGGTGAGATTGCAATCACTACTACTTCAACAAACTCACATAACTTCGAAAAGTTTGAGGTACATGCCCGGGGATCGAAGCCGCGACCCTGTGAAGGAGGTCGGGTCGGTTAATTTTTGACCGAGCGAAGCGAAGGTCTCTGAGTCTACTTGGGTGAATTGGCACTTGTCCGTCCGTCCGTCCGTCCGTCCGTCCGTCCGTCCGTCTGTCAGAGCATTATAACTTCTGAATTACTGAACGCAATTACTTCAGCTTTAAATATAATATGTAAACCAATGGCCTCCCGCCGAATATGGCTTAAAAAATAGTAAAAATCTTTATTTCAGGGGTGCTCTCGTAGAAGCGAATGCGAAGTAAAATATTTTTTTAAAAGTTACATAGGGTTGCGGTATATCATTTTAAAGATAATTAGGAATAGGGTCCAAAAGTATTTTTTTTAAAATTTTTCTCCCAAAATTGACGAAATGGGGGGCTTTCAAAGTGGAGATTTTCTAACGTCCAAAGATGACCTCAGAACTCTAAATTTTCTGAAAGGATGAGCCTGAAACTTGATCAATTATTTCAATTATATCCTGTACTTGAACAACAAATACTAAAATTAGATAAATATTGTAAGGAAACGGAATTATTTAATTTTTAATGAGCTTCAGTATTTTTAACAGAACTTCACATTTATGTCAATAGATGGCGCCGCGAGGTCTCAGTTCGGGGCGAACCACTAGTTATAAACTAAGGAGTTCTCGTTGCAAAGTTATAAAGAGTTTTATAGATTTCTTTTATAAAGCGCAACGTTGGCAGATCCCCTACTCGCTGGACAGACGACATCAGGAAAGTCGCAGGGAGCTGCTGGATCCAGGCGGCGCAAGACCGAGACGTGTGGAAGTCCTTTCAAGAGGCCATATGTCCAGCAGTGGACGTTTATCGGTTGAGGATGATGATGATGATGAAGGAGTTCTCGTGGGAATTTTAAAAAAAAAACTTATTTTACGCGGAAGAAGTCGCGGGCATCAGCTAGTCTAAATATATATAAATCACGTGTCACGTTGTTTGTCCGCGATGGACACTTAAACTACTTAACCGATTTTAAATTAAATTTTCACACCGTGTGCAGTTTGATCCAACTTGAAAGATAGGATAGCATACATCTTAATTTATGGCCGCAATATTATTATATGTCGGATTTGCAATGTAAGACGGAGAAAAAACGATCGAACGAAAACGTTCCTTACCAAAAGCTTATTCCACGCGGACGAAGTCGCGGGCATCAGCTAATCCTATATAAATTAGATAAACCATAGTGTACTACAGATTTTTGAGAACGAGTGACCTCGCCGTGATTAATCTATTGTTTCATTTGAATTAATTGTTGTGTAATCATAATTTGATGAGATGAATAGATTAATTGTTGTATCTGTAACAGTGACTCAATGAACGTTGTATTTATACTAATACCAGCTGGTGCTCGCGACTTCGTCCGCTTGAAGTAAGTTTGTTTAAATTCCCACGCGAATCCCTTAATGTTTCGGGATACAAAGTAGTCTATGTCACTCTCAGGTCCTCAACTATACCCATGCAAAAAACACATAGATCCGTTACTCTGTTGTTGCCTGATTGAAAGACAAACCAACAAAAACACATTTTCACTTTTATAATATTAGTATGATTTTATTTTAAAATATGGGAAAGTGGTTCTGTCTTACGTTTTTACGGCCTATACTTTTTTTTGTCCACTACAAGGTAGCCCTTGATTGCAATCTCACCGGATGGTAAGTGATGATGCATCATCACTTACTATCAGGTGAGCTAAATATTACTTCTAATACTTCAAACGGTGAAGTAAAACATGGTGAGGAAACCTGAACGTCCGATGATTCCTCACAATGCTCTCGAAGGTGTGTGAAGTCTGCCAGTTCGCACTTGGCCAGCGTGGTGGAAAACCCATCAATCAATACATTTTCAATGAATTCCTTTGAATGAGACATTCAAAGGAATTCATTGAAAATGTATTGATAAGAGCTGGCTCTGTTGCGGCGTCAAGGACAAACCAAGAAACCTCCGTTTGACGACCTCCGTGGCGCAGTGTGTAGCGCTGTTGCCTTAACGTACGGAGGTCCCGGGTTCGATCCCCAGCAGAGTAAATTTAAGAATTTATAATTTCTGAATTTTCCCTGGTCTGGCCTGGTGGGAGGCTTCGGCCGTGGCTAGTTACCACCCTACCGGCAACGACGTGCCGACAAGCGATTTAGCGTTCCGGTACGATGCCGTGTAGAAACCGAAGGGGTGTGGGTTTAATATAACTGCCATGCCCCTAACAGGTTAGCCCGCTACCATCTTAGACTGCATCATCACTTACTATCAGGTGAGATCGTAGTCAAGGGCTAGCTTGTAGTGGAAAAAAAAAACAAATATATTTCCACATTTTTATAATAATTAATATGGGAAATTAAGTATTGAATTTCGCACATGCAAAGTCGAAGGCAAAACTTAATGTTTTTAATATCTTAGTACCTTTAAACCTCCAAGGATCTGTCATATCGAGCATTGGAAAGTGCGAGTAATTATGGTCTACAAAGCCTACACTTGATAAGTCAACGCCCACGCGAATGTGAAGTACCTCTCAAGTGGTTTAAAGTTGAATCGGGAGCTTTGATGATTTCTAGCTGTCGCGCCTTTTCTTCGCTCGGGTAATTCAACTAAGGTTTCCCAACTACTGATATTATGACCATCAGACAGATTATACATTTTTGTATACGACGTACTTACTAAACGAGTATTCCTATCTCATCCCACCGTAATCTAAATCTAAACTAATATTATAAACAGGAAAGATTTGTTTGTTGTTTGTAATGGATAAACTCAAAAACTACTCAACTAATTTTAATAATTCTTTCACCAATAAAAGTTACATCATCAGCGAGTAACACAGGCTATATTTGATTTTCAAAAAAATTAGAGATCCTTAGGAAAATTGCAATAATGTGAACTAAGTCGGAAAAAATCGTCAATTCTGAGAGTTTACGTGGCGTGCGCTGCGTGGATAGTTAAAGTTACACGAAAACAATGTATGGTGGAATTATTCCGCTCAAAAAGTTCTAAAAAAGTCTGCGAGAGTATATATCTATCTTTTAAGGTTGACTCACAATAACCATTTTTATGATTTTCAAATTTGGTCCTAACCAATGCTTTACTTGCGAAGATGTTTTTACCCACATAGTATTATTCCCAAAATAAATATGTTAAAACAATTCAAGTATTTAATTAATATAAAAGGTTTGGCACTTTACAGTAGTTTTGACGAATAGATAATTTGCGCTAATCTGAATAGTTTGGGGTACACAATATTGTGCGTGTATGCGCGTGGCCTCATAAATAAAAAAAATAAAGTATGACCCTTTTCTATTATAGCTGCTAGACTGACCACTCTACCTGGGCAAGATTTGGCTGGTTACTCGAAGATTTGGTTTTTTTTATCTTACTTAAGACTAGATTATGCTCGCAATTGCTTCGTCCGTTCGGATTAGGGTTTTTTGATTCCCGCTGCAACCCGGGATTTTTTATTTATTTCATATTGCACAAAAAAAAAAAAATACAAAAATGATGTATCTCGCCAAACTACACACGCAGTTTGTTGGCGAGTTCGCGCTCAACTTATATTATGCCGTGCACTTATCATTTACACACAACATCAGTATACCTAGTTATAATATAATAAAAATTAAGAAACTTACGCTAAATATTTATTTATTTACTTAACTATAGTATGTTATTGTTAATCAGTGAAGGAGTCGTTAATAAAAACTTCCTTTAGTTTTTTCTTAAGGACTCCTTCACTGACTTTTTTACCTACTCTTAACCACTCTATGCTATTAAATATCTTAGGTACTAAGTAACGATTTAATCTCTTACCATAATAATTATTTGCTCTATTTACTCTTAATCGACCTTGTGTGTTTATGTGATAAAAGTTCTTTATACTTACTTGAATAATAGTGTTCTTTTGCTAACAAATATTTTAACTTAATATGTATTGGTAGTATTTTTAATGTATGAAACTTACCTCTATACTAAATTTCATGAACATAATATGAGCTGTGAAAGCGTAGCAGAAAGACTGACCGACACACTTTGGCATTTATAATACGAGTATGGATGGAGCTGACGTTCGACGCTGTTATGTAAAGAAAAGCCCCCCATATAATCCTAATATTTCAAAAAAATCTTACGTATTGCTAGATCCATCGAATGGTGCATTAGAATATGTTCAACTAGCACATCAGTGCCCATACTCGTAGTTTATGTTACCTGCAGGTAATAAACCGACCCGATGACCCGCGATGTGAGATCGGCCGCCATTAATGAATATCGCGCATCGGCACAATGCCCGCCGCGCACTAATAGCTGCGCGCGCGCAATTAACAACGCTGACCCTGGGTTTACCATGTGCGAAATTTTGCGTTGCCGTAAATTTTAGATGTAGTGCAATAGAATTTCATAAGGGACGTTTACAAATAGATAGCATCCACAATGCATTACATATTTATAAATTGCAAGATTGCGTTTGACAACAGTCATTCTTAGTGCAAAGCAATGATGAGGTCTAGGTTGAAACTGGCCTAGAAGATTCCTATTCACTCTTGAAAAAAATCAACAACTCCCGAGCACACGGAGTCCAAAATTGTGCGATGCGATGTGATATACGCGAATAAGGCCTCTTAAAAATAAATACACAAGTTTTAGAAATGCAATAAAATCATGCTCCTGAAAAAAGCTTATTATACTCTTGAAGATTATGTTAATGGTAAAAGAGCATGTATTCATAACTATAAATATACGAGTATCACCACTTGTAACAAAGCATCGCATGTTAATCGTACACACAAACATTTTTGTGCATCATACTTAATATTATAAATGCGAAAGTCAGTTTGTTTGTTGGTTTGTCCTTCAATCACGCTGCAACGGAGCAGCGGACCGACGTGATTTTTGGCATGGGTATAGTTGAGGACCTGAAGAGTAACATAGGCTACTTTTTATCCCGGAAAATTGGGGAGTTCCCTAGGGAATCCAAAAAAAAAATACTCAACGCGGACGAAGTCGCGGGCATCAGCTAGTTATTTATAAATGTTACTGCTCAAGACCATCTTTACAAAATACATGCGCTATCTTGGTAGATAAAATAAACAAATTTCGTCTTCAGAGCTACAGTTTTTATCCTGAAAACGTGACTTTAGTGTTTGTTTTATGTAAATTAGCCATTTGTAAGACTCGGCGTCTACTGCCCCACCATTGATAATTCTTTATTTCACTATAGATCTGATACTAAAGGATACGAACTTCAATGCCATGATATTCAATTCTAAGTCCTAAGGCGAGTAAGTACAAATTCGATAAATTGATACACGTTTATTTTAGTAATATTAAAGATTGAAATAATATAATATGAACTATTGACTGTGGTCTCATAAGTAATGCTTCTGTAGATAACAACCTAAAATCAGTGCATTTTCACGAATGTCTTAAAGCCAAAATTACTTCCTACCGAAAATGGGAGTCGTTCGTGTTTCCAATAAGTTGTTTGTTAAACAAAAAACAAAATTAAAGGTAACCCAACACCCGGAGGGTGGAGTTACGTTTTTAAATATTTGACTTTTTGAAGTTCGTATAATTATCATCACGAAAAGTTGCTATCCAATATGCATTCAGCTACAACATTAAATGTGAAGACATAAAATCGGTTTTCCATTGGGTTGAGTGTTGCGATAATTTTGTAAATAATTGGTTTGTATTTTCTGGCGCCTTGTTTTCGAGTCGTGAATAACTGTAACATGGGTTTGACGGAATTCCGTTGATTACTTAATTATTTTTCAACTCGATAGTAATAATTTTCCAGTTCTCGAATGTGAAAAGTAATCTGAGGAAGTATGTAGTTTTATTTTACGGTAAAAATTTGTAACGAGATGACCAGAATATGAAACTAGTTTTTCTGTGTAAAACAACGCCTATACCATGTTGATACTGCTGCCTGCTTTCCGAACCGATTGTAGAATCAAAACAAGACGTATAATAAGAGACATTTGTATGTCCTATTATACTAATATTATAATGCAAAAGTGTGCGTTTGTTGGTTGGTCCTTCAATCACGCCGTATACAGTGGCTCTTTCCCACCTTTTGAGTAGTAGGTACCAACGCTACGTTTTCTTGAGAAGTTGCCACTCTTGGGCCTTTGGCCTCTTGTGATCTTAGGCCCACAATGTCCATCGCTTATTCGAAGTTCGAACTATGTATCCTGCCCATGTCCACTACAGGTATAGTTATTAACAGCTAGGTTTGCAAACTGTTTAACTATCTTTTATATCATCTTATACAGATGATAAATGAGAAAATGAAATTGGATTTTCTCTTTAATGTTATAAATGCGTAAGTGTGTCTGTCTGTCTATCTGAAACGCTTTCACGGCCCGTCCATCCAACCACTTTTGACGAAATTTGTTACAAAGATAGGATACATTCCGGGGAAGTACATATGATATTTTTAATCCCGGAAAATTTAAGCGTTCCTGCGGGAATCAAAAACCTTAATCCACACGGACGAAGTCGCGGACATAATCCTGTATTATAATGGATCTCTAAAACACTAAACAGTTTAACGTGTTTCTAGCGTATGAAAATATTGAGTCAAGGGATGACTTAACATTGAATTAAAGAAATTGAGAGAAAAATAACATCAGAATAAATAGCTGATTGTTAATATAAAATAGATTTTACCCTACAATATACATTATTGTTATTATGATTATTAATTTTCTCAATCATCGATATAAATCGTTACGTGATGTAATGCTGAGAGTCCTTGGAACGAGTTCACACACGTTATTACATATAGCGAGTTCCGTGTTGGTAATTAAAGAAAAAACGTGCGCAATGTAGATTGTTATGGTTTAAAATAAAGTGAATAATAAAACTTTATTATAATTTATATTATTATAGTTATTACAATCAAAATTACAATTGTTTTGATTTGATCTGAACCTTTACGTACTCGAGCTTCGGTCTGATAGAATTGCTGAAAACCATTAGATAAGATAAGATTTTATTTATTGAAAAATACATGTTTCTTAATAGGAGTACGTTAAATTAAATTAGAGAACCGCGGGACAAAACGTCCGCGTCGTAGGAAAAGACCCTTTATCCAGTCGCACCAATGTGCGCAAATCCATTGGAAAATAAGTTACGTAGAACTTCTATTCACCAGACATTAATTATTACAGACAAAGTTTACTTTTATGACTTAGTTTTTACGAGTACTTTTTTATAAGTCATTCACTCAGTTATAGATCAAAGTTATATATATACCTTTATACATATGCAGAACGTTCAATACGCAAAATGGCTTATATAATATATATTTAGACTTAAATTGGTCCAGTTTTTCTTTTGGCAGCACAAGTCCCTAAACTATTCTAAATAAATAAAATTTAAAACATTTCTGAACTCTACTGTACCTATGTTTTCTAGAGTTGCGACCGCTTGGTGTATTCCATATCGATAAAAACTAGACTAGACAATCGATTATTTCCGTAACGATTGGGCACAGACTGCTTGACTGCTCTGCTGCTGACAGATTGCTTGTTATAAATCAATACGTAATTACTCGAATAGATGACTCGACTAGACAGATGATGTGTGCTCTCCTTTGTTCTGCGTGATCTGTTGTGACTGCTCCTCGACTGCTATTACTTCACTGATGCAACGACTTATTAATTATGGCTTATTGTGCTTTATTTCTTATCTTGCAACCCACTCCGGCTTCGCATAACTAGAACGAAGAATTCACTGATTTTATTTTAAAAGAGAATATACTCCTAGGCAAAGATCACGACCCTCAGCAGTGAGGAGAAGGGTTAATCTAAGAATTCTAATAAAATATTAGTTAATAGTTTCAATATCGTTTTAGAACTGTGCTATTTTTATTATTAGGTACTAGTTCAGTTTTTAAGCAGTGTTCTATTTTTATATTTGCACAAAACATTATAAAAACATAAGAAAAAGGGCAGGGAGTAAGATACCTACATATGTTTACCAGTGACTGTATTCAACTTAGTTATTGATGATCTTAATTTTCATAAAAACATGAAAATAACTACAGAAACTAATAAGAATAAGGCAGTACGGACAGACAAGCTCGACTGAGGACTTATATATTTTTTATTTCACCAACGAATCAAATTTTGTAACTAATCGATACTGCGATTAATAAGAGATGTCGATTTTAATAATCTTGTCACGACTTACATCCAACATAATTATTTGCTGCTTAACATTTAAAAATAAAAGGAACACTTGTTTACGAACGTCGTCTCAAAATATTACATCATATTTTGAATGGCTACATAGGTGTTTAATTGATTTGAATAATAAAAAAAAATTCATCCCTAATACTCATAATCGTAGCTACTTATAAGTAATACGTACCTACTCGTAGTTCTGCCATTGACTGCAATATTACCCGTAGTTAGTGATGATGCAGTCTAAGATGGTAGCGGGCTAACCTGATAGGGGTATCGCAGTTATGCCACACAATAGGTAATAGTACAAGCTAAACTCATACCCTTAATCGGTTTCTACACAGCATCGTACTGGAACGCTTAATCACTTGGCGGCACATCTTTGCCGGTAGAGTCGTAACTAGCCACGGCCGAAACCTACCACTAGGTCAGACAGACAAAAATCAGAAATTATAAGTTGTCAAATTGACCCTGCCGGGGATCGAACCCGGGAACTCTCTAATACCTCTCTCTGGAATAACACATAGGCTACTTTTTATCCCGGAAAATTAAAGAGTTCCCTTTGGAACTGAAAACCTTAATCCACGTGAACGAAGTCGCGGGCATCAGCTCGTTTCAACATATAACTTGTTTTAGTTAAATAAATAAATAAATAAATTAGGCTTATTCTATCGCATTAGGTTAGGTACCTGTAAGGATAGATTTATGTTGGGTGTATTAGTAAATAAATAAATAAACTTATTTCTTGTAGGTATAGTTCTTTATTTTCATACAATGTAGATTAAAATTGCCCTCCAGTTTGTTTCGTTCCCGAGTCGGAAGTAGAATTACAGGCAGGCTACCGTGCGCCAAACAACTAACTCACCGCAACTGATTTGCGAAATAAAACGAGACCGGCTTACAGACGGCGCCGGGGTAATGGGGTAGGGATTACCTTGCGTGTCGCGTGATATCGATACAATATATTGCACTAGATTTTATCGATAAAATTTAAAGCAATAAAATTTGTGTAGTGTAATTTTCGCGACATATTATTAAATTCATTTATAAAAAATTGGTGTTTCTTATATAAAATATACAATTGTTATTGCACCAGCTAAAACCACACGTAGCTTATGTGTTTGAATCAAGTTATTTCTTTATCGTTGAAAACCTTAAATTGGCAATGTTTCACGCACATCCACTCTTTCACCAGCATTTTCTTTTTCAAACCATTTTTTTTATTGCAAGATAGGCTTGCGCTTCAAGACAATCACGCTTATTACAAAGCAATGATGAGGTCTAGGTTAAAGCGCGCCGGCCTGGAAGATGCCTATTCACTCTTGCCTTGAAGGTACTTAAGTTATACGCAGCAAGGAATACACGCGTTGGAAGGGCATTCCACATCCTGGCGGTTCGAATTCCATTACAGAAACCAATACAAACCATGACAATAATTTGACTTAAATATTTGATATAACATTGGGCTCTAAGGAACTAAAAATGTAAATTTTTGCCTCGAATATAATTTTCTAGATTTTCAACTTCTTGCCAAAAAATTTTTACGAGATATTTCACCGCGGTTAATTGCCTCATCTGGTGACAGAAGGGCTGGCTCATTTTTTGCGCAAAGGATCAGCCTGGCTGTCCAGCGCGGAAATGCAGCCAGCATTCTTGCCACCATTCCACGCGGGCATGATTTATATAGTAATTAGGTTAGGCTAGCTAGCATTAAGTTCTATTGTATTATTTTCAATAAAGGTTAAAAAAAAAAAAAACTTCTATTCATATCAACATCAATATCGATAACTCAATATTACCATCCCTACGAACCAACAATTCCGCATAAGGTAATCATTTGTCTACTTGACTAAACTGAATTATATTATTTTTATTATTCTTTAATGATGGCCGCTGTAATTGGAGGCCGAGTCGGCTCCTGTTCTAACCCAACTCATTGCTCTGAGATTATTCATATCATCGTTGTTAAGGGGAAGCTCATGTTATTTAGGTCAAGATACTGCCTTTAGATTGTAAGTCAAAACTATAAGTGTTTAGCTTTAAAAGGTATTATTAAAAATCTGCAACATCGAAATTATAATACAGTATAATTCCCGTAACTTCAACGGACGATTAGGATTTTTTTGATTCCCGCGGGAACTCCTTAATTTTCCGGGATAAAAAGTAGCTTATGTCCTTACCCGGGATCTAAACTACCTCTGTAGAGTCTGTACGCATCAAAATTGGTTGAAAAGATGCACTGGTATAGCGTAGCAGACAGACAGACAGACAGACACACACACTTTCGCATTTCTAGTATTATTTCTAGTATTATTTATCAAAAATATTCCGATAATTTGAACAAGATGATGCCCACGTCTTCGTCCGCGTTAATGACGGTATTTTGGTTCCCACGGGAACTCTTTAATTTTCGGGGCTAAACAGTAGCCTATGTCTTTCCCCGGGATACAAATTATCTCTATAGAAAATTTCATCAAAATTGGTTGAACAGATGGGCCGTGAAAGCGTAGCAGATAAATTGACACACTTTCGCATTTATAATATCAGTATGTATATAAAATCTATGAAAATTGCCAACCTAATATGTAAATCACTAACAAGTAAATTACTTATTTGATACTTACATGTAATTGGGCGACTAGGTTAAAGGATTTTTCATATGATCTTTAATTTTATATTGTGACACTAACATAGTATTTCACTATGATTTTGATGAATCGTTCTTAACACTTTCTAAACATAATTTCTATTTCTACTTTTTTATTTCTGTACTTACTGACGACAAATTTAAATGCAATTGATTCCTTTAAATATTCAGTTTTAAACAAACAACTCAATACTTTTTGATGATTGTAGTTATTTTGTTATGCTATTCGTTACTTAATTTTCTATCTATGTCTATTTCATTGTATGGCTTTTATGTCTTTTCTTGCATCTTAGCCTTAAGTTGTTTATTATTAGATTATGATGTACAATCACACACAGCCCGTGAAGGCTCAGTTAGCACGATAATATTTATTTTATAGCATGCATGACTTTGCGCATGCCTCCAATTCATTTACTATGTAATTTAAATCATATCCTACACTCTTCATTTTTCAATAACCTCCAAAAAACTAAACTTTTGTGGCCATGGCCAACTAGTTATAATGTTTAACACCACATAATTTAATTATAAATAGGTACTCTGTCTCTCTCCATTTGTACCTATAAGAAGGAGAGAGCAGGCGCTTTTCTGTCATATTATACGGCTTTTCAGTCAAGAGCACCGATTTCCCTACTGTAAAGAAGTTACGTTCTAATGTGTACGAAAATAGCTATTTATGCAACTGTATCGTAATGAGGGTCATTTTAATTCGAGTGCTGTTTTTTGATACGAGGCTTGCCGAGTATCAAAATAGGATAGTACGAGAATTAATATGACTAATTACGTACAGTTGCATACAAGATTTTATCTACGACAAGGACGTCTTTATAATTTTTTACTTTGTAAATTAATAAAAAAGTCAAATCAATTGACTGGTTGGGAAAGTGCCAGAACCCAGAGCCGCTAAGCTATAGGTATCTTATTTATGAAGATAACCATATCGATACAGCTACGACTCATAACGATACAGCTCCCATACAACGAACTGTATCGTTATGAGAAGCAAACACGAAAGAGGGTTCAATTCGATATAGTTGTCAAATTCGAAATTGGAACTTTTCGATGCTGGAGTAGATAAAACATATTATAATATAGTACTATTAAAGTAGTTAGATAACCTTTTTCTAATCAAGGTGGTTTTCTCAAACAAACTTGCAAATTACCACCTGTGTAGTGAAATATTACATTAATTTGTATTACTTCCGGAGGCTGGGCTGCTAATAGCAATTATTAATTACAATTAAACTAATAATTACAAGCAGCAAAACTTAGCTTAATTAGTTATTAGCCACCCATTACTGTATTATAGGTAATGTCCTATACTATTAGGTACATCTATAATGAATTAAAAGCTCTTTAAAAGGCTACCACGGATATCGCGAGTGTTATATAATTATGATTTTATTTTATTAACCGACTTCCAAAAAGAAGGAGGTTCTCAAATCGGCGCGTATGTTTTTTTTTTTCAGTTTTTAAATTGACAATGGGGCTGATTCTGTAGTGCACAATCTCTAAACTAAACTAAAATTAGAGCATTTCAAATATTGCTAACCCTTTCATAATACTTCCTACGGAAAGGGACAGAACTAGATTTGAAGCTGCCATTTCAGTTTAGTTTAGAGATTGTGTTATACAGAATCAGTCCCATTGTATATATTATTTTATCTACTCCAGCATCGAAAAGTTCCAATTTCGAATTTGACAACTATATCGAATTGAACCCTCTTTCGTGTTTGCTTCTCATAACGATACAGTTCGTTGTATGGGAGCTGTATGAGTCGTAGCTGTATCGATATGGTTATCTTCATAAATAGGATACCTATAGCTTAGCGGCTCTGGGTTCTGGCACTTTCCCAACCAGTCAATTGATTTGACTTTTTTATTAATTTACAAAGTAAAAAATTATAAAGACGTCCTTGTCGTAGATAAAATCTTGTATGCAACTGTACGTAATTAGTCATTTTAATTCTCGTACTATCCTATTTTGATACTCGGCAAGCAATCAAAAAACAGCACTCGACTTAAAATGACCCTCATTACGATACAGTTGCATAAATAGCTATTATTGTATTGGGTTTGTACCTTTTGATAAAGAATATTATTGTATCGCAAAAATTGCAATTATTGTGATTGGCCAAATTTATGATGTACTAGCTGATGCCCTCGACTTCGTCCGCGTGGAATAAGATTTTTTGGATTCCCGCGGGAACTCCTCAATTTTCCGGGATAAAAAGTAGCCTATGTCACTCTCCAGGTCCTCAACTCTACCCATGCCAAAAATAACGTCGATCCGCTAATCTCTTGCAGCGTGATTGAAGGATAAACCAACAAACAAACACACTTTCACATAATTATAATATTAGTATAGTATGATTCTTGCTACAAAACTAACAAAATTAAATTAGTGGAGTACCTACCGCTGACCAGAGAGTATACTACAATCGTTTAAAGCAATATTATTTTAAAACTAGCTGATGTCCGCGACATCGTCTGCGTGGATTGAGGTGTTTTGGTTCCCGTGGGAACTCTTTAATTTTCCGGGATAAAAAGTAGCCCATGTCCATCCCCAGGATGCAACCTATCCCTGTACCAAATTTCATCTAATTCGGATGAACAGATGGGCCATGAAAGCGTAGCAGACAGACAGACAGACAGACAGACACACTTTCGCACTTATAATATTAGTATGGATAAGAAAATATATTATATAGATAGAAGTATAGATTTGGTAGCTGTAATTTTGTTCTACAATAATTAGTATTTTCTAACTCTACGGTTTTTGTTATTTTACGAAGGCACATGTTTCACCAACTATGTAACTATAGGTTGCCGGTCTCGGGTTCGGTTCCCGCGAAGTGGGCGTGTATTAATTACCCCGGGCACCACCCCTGCGTGTATCGAGCCGACGCGACGGTACTTCGCTGAGTTCTACGGTACTAGCATTTACGTGTGGGAAAAATGTACATTACGTCGGGAATTTTGATAATATTCCACGTACGTTCCAAATTTCAAAAGAAATCAATTTATTAGGGTAAATTAATCTCGACCTCAAATTAGTTTTGATTTTGACGACCTCCGTGGCGCAGTGTTGAGCGCTATTGTCTTAACGTGCGGAGGTCCCGGGTTCTATCCAAAGTAGGGTCAGTTTGGGAATTTATAAACTCTGAATTTTCCCTGGTCTGGCCTGGGAGGTTTCGGCCATGGCTATTTACCACTTACCACCCTACTGGTAACGACGTGCCGTCAAGCGATTGTGACGTCTTGTTTTGACTCTACCGATCTCAATAATGATTTATGCTTTACCGATGTTTTCCTTCACACGTTGAAGGAAATTTTTACGTCGTGAGGAAACCTGCATGCATGAGACTTCTCCACAGAGCCCTTGAAAATTCGCACAAAAGTAAAATATTATGACAAGCTAAAAATTTTAATTTAGAGCATAATTGTATTGCAATATTGACTTCGTAACAACAGTACGAAATGTCGTTGCAGCAGTTTACCGCTGGCAAGGCAACCTAGCTGGATTGTTTAGAGCAAAATTCACGCGAACGAAGTCGCCGGATAAATCATAGTTACTTCATACTAATATTATAAATGCGAATGTGTGTTTGTTTGTTGGTTTGTCCTTCAATCACACCGCAACGGAGCAATGGAACGGATTTTTGGCATCAGTATAGTTAAGAATTTGGAGAGTGACCTAAGCTACTTTTTATTCCGGAAAATTAATGAATTCCCGCGGGATAAAAAAAAACAAACCACGAGGGTGAAGGCACAGGCACTAGTCCATACTATATTATAAATGCTAAAGCGTGTCAGTCTGCCAATCTGTTAGCTACGCTCGGCCTAACTACTCAACCCATCTTGATGAAATTTGGTACAGAGATAGTTTACATCCCGGGAAACACACCATCTCGGCGCCTGGAAAGGGCACAGGCTACTTTTTATTAAAAAATTTAGAAAAAAATGGAAATTAAAGAGTTCCCGCGGGATTCAAAACCTTAATCCACCCGGACGAAGTCGCGCGCATCAACTAGTGCCTAATAAATGTACTAAGTATCATTAGTAAATCGTAATATAGGAAATATACAAAGAAACAAAATTGAAGATGATTTCATTGGGCATTCAAATAATTCGTGATCATTCATTTTTAATTAAATATTTATTCGTGTAGGGCGGGGCCGCTCCGCCCTGCGTTATCGATATTGTTTTCTAAAGATCTGAGATTAGTGTTGAGCTGTTAGATGAGCGATTTCTATCTAGTTTATTATAAGTATGATACACATTTAGCAAACAAATCGTTATAAAGTAAAAGTAAAGTAAAATATACTTTATTGTATACTATACAAAAATAAATACAACAAAAATAATAATCTAATGGACATGGCACAACAGGCGGTCTTATTGCTTAAATAGCGATCTCTTCTAGGCAACCTTGGGGCAGGCATTATAAGCACACAAAATTACTTGAGAACACAAATAATTTTGGGAGACAACAATAATTGGAGTGAGCAAAATATACATACTGTATTACCTTTTAACCTTTCTTAATTTACTAAATAAAACCTACCATTAAACGCCGATCTTCGTCGAGAAAAGATTGCTATTATTTTAGGTCAATCAATGAACCAATCAATCAATCGTACTTTATTTGCAAGAAACAATGTACAATTAAAATGACAAACTAATTAACGAACAAACATGTTTCGTCATTGGTGACATACAAATTTATAAAGTAGGTACTTAGTCTCTAAATATTATCATCTAATCATATTTTATAACAGTTTGCGTACTCTTGTATGGTTCAAAATGTCCATTAAAAACTCTTGTAGCAAACACTAACTTATAATAGTTTTTAATAATAACAATACTTTCTGGGAGTATGTTAGATAGAATTCAAGTCTTAACAAAGGCGCTATTACCAAAATGTGCTGTATTTGATGCCGGCATGCGGAGTTTATTTATATGACTTTTACTTATTAAATTATCATAAAGGTGCAGATTTCTATGAGCAAACAATATTGACTCTGAAATACACTCTAAAATATACATCAGTAACAACCAAGACCAAACCAACCAAAGAGGCCAATTCCCAAAAGGACTCAAGCGGTTATTGGTAAAATTTAAACGTCCGTAAGCTTATCATTTAATTTCTCATCAAAGATTAAGCCGCTAATTCAATGGCCCTACCTACCCGACCTCCGCACTGGCCGGGATTCTCGAGCAAAGGTCACATGTTCGATGTTATCGGAACTCATGATGTCAGTGAAATTAAAAGTGACGTGTTTCTTTCGTTTCGTTATCGATACTTTGTGTTATTTGCTTTTATTACAAGGATTCGATTACGATATGAGGTAAGTATAGAGAGTAAGTCAAAATAATATTCGCTTAGGTATATTTAACACACACATCCTGAAGTGTCTGTAAAGTAGATCTTATAGTTCAGGCCGTCCTTACAATATCTTATTGTATCACCGATGATCGGTGGTAGGTGGATCGGTGATCCTGGCTATTTTTTAAACTATTTTTTTTAACTCTTAATATCCTTTTTTAATTATTAGACTCTTGGAAAATATCAAACCGTAGTAGGATATTTATTTATCCATACTAATATTAGAAATGGGAAAGTGTGTCTGTCGGTCTGTCTGTCCTGTCTGCTACGCTTTCACGGCCCAAATACTCAGGTGGACGTAAATCCTTGCGTTACTCCGATTTTGATGAAATTTGGTACAGAGATCGGTTACATCCCGAGGAAGGACATTTATTATACTACCTTTTTATTTCGGAGAATAAGAGTCCCCGCGGGAATTAAAAAACATCAATCCACACGGACGAAGTTGCGGGCATCATCTAGTTACTAATACTACTCAACATTCTTTTGTATGTATATTATTTCTATCTATCATAATATTATTCTTGGAAAATATTTGAACGCAGTGGGATTATTATATATTAAGGATAATTTCATCAGCGAGGAATTTCTGTTTTACCATGGCGACCAGCAGCCAATCAACCACTCAACGTGCAAGCAATTTCTGTGAAAATGAATGTAGTTCATTAAAATCAAATCAAATCAAATGTTTTTTATTCAAATAAACTTTTACAAGTACTTTTGAATCGTCCAGTGAATCTACCACTGGTTCGGAATGCCATTCCTACCGAGAAGAACCAGCAAAAGTGGAAGAAATATATAAAGAAGATAATAATTAAGTCCAATTTACCTTTTTTGATTGCAGTAACCTCGAGCTTATAGATGGTTAGAGAACAATCGAAAAATCGCGATAAAGTGACTATTGACAAACTTCACAATAAACAGATGAGGACTATAATAGTGCCTAACAGTACTGTTTATTACTAGGCAAACTCTAAAGTTTGCCGTTTATTAAGAGATAAAAAAGGAAACTACAGCCAAACCACGCTGATTCGATACGAGTCACATTTTTTCCATAGGTTAGCACTTAGCGCATAGATTCAGCTCACTTCAGCATGCCGCTAAGCAGTTTCTTCAATACTAATATTATAAATGCGAAAGTGTGTCTGCCTGTCTGTCTGCTACGCTTTCACGGTCTATCTGTTCAAGTGATTATAGTGAAATTTGGTATGTAGATAGTTTGTACCCCGGGAAAGAACATAGCTTACTTTTTATCTCGGCAAATTAAAGACTTCCAGCGGGAATCAAAAAACTTCAAACCACGGGTACGCCAGTAGTAAATACATAAGTGGCAAATTATTTTATTTTATGTTTAATGTCTAGAGTCTGCGCTGCCCACAGTACGTAGCCTATAGTGTGCCTGTATAGGCAGCACTAATACGCGAGGATGTGCAGGTCGCGCGCTGACCCGCGTTGTGTGCGATATATTGCGTCGACGGGCGATACTGACCGCAGACAATATGCGCTATTAGTCATTTTATCGCAGGTCTGCGTTGAAGAAATATATAAAGAAGATAATAATTAAGTCCAATTTACCTTTTTTGATTGCAGTAACCTCGAGCTTATAGATGGTTAGAGAACAATCGAAAAATCGCGATAAAGTGACTATTGACAAACTTCACAATAAACAGATGAGGACTATAATATAGTGCCTAACAGTACTGTTTATTACTAGGCAAACTCTAAAGTTTGCCGTTTATTAAGAGATAAAAAAGGAAACTACAGCCAAACCACGCTGATTCGATACGAGTCACATTTTTTCCATAGGTTAGCACTTAGCGCATAGACTCAGCTCACTTCAGCATGCCGCTAAGCAGTTTCTTCAATACTAATATTATAAATGCGAAAGTGTGTCTGCCTGTCTGTCTGCTACGCTTTCACGGTCTATCTGTTCAAGTGATTATAGTGAAATTTGGTATGTAGATAGTTTGTACCCCGGGAAAGAACATAGCTTACTTTTTATCTCGGCAAATTAAAGACTTCCAGCGGGAATCAAAAAACTTCAAACCACGGGTACGCCAGTAGTAAATACATAAGTGGCAAATTATTTTATTTTATGTTTAATGTCTAGAGTCTGCGCTGCCCACAGTACGTAGCCTATAGTGTGCCTGTATAAGCAGCACTAATACGCGAGGATGTGCAGGTCGCGCGCTGACCCGCGTTGTGTGCGATATATTGCGTCGACGGGCGATACTGACCGCAGACAATATGCGCTATTAGTCATTTTATCGCAGGTCTGCGTTGAAATTAAGACTGAGGTAATTTAGTAAATATTATGCGTGCCTTGTAACGGTGAATTAATTGTTATAAAGAAAATCTTTAGTGAATCGTGTGTAATAAATAAATAATTAATTAATCTATTTGCTTACTTGTAGTGGATTAAATAAATTGAACTGATAATTCGTATTATTTGTTTAATTTTTATTACAAGATGATTTAGGTTTTGTATTGCACCAATCTCGAGAAAACTAATCAGTTTTCTTTCGGTATAAATATTGGACTATTTCCGATTTAAGCTATTTATGTAGCAAGGCTAAAAGCCATAAAAACACGATCCCCATTTATAATATAGTTTGGATTTTATTTGTATTATATGCATTTTTTAATGTAGTTAAAACTCAATTGCAGTTAAGGCAATTCTGTCATAGCGGAAACTTGAGTTAATTACACCTACAACAAATTACTATGCTATAGGAATATACCTATGTTTATAATCAACTAGCTAATACCTGAAACTTTGTCCGCGTGTATTTTTCCCCGCGGAATTTATATTTCCGGGATAAAAAGTAGCCTAATTAGTGTGATAGGTCTATTACACTGCACTCTTTTTTTTTATCCACTACAAGCTATCCCTTGACTGCGATCTCACCTGATGGTAAGTGATAATGCAGTCTAAGATGGTAGCGGGCTAATCTGTTAGGGGCATGGCAGTTATATTAAACCCATACCCCTTCGATTTCTACATGACATCGTACCGGAACGCTAAATCGCTTGGCGGCACGGCTTTGCCGGTAGGGTGGAAACTGGCCACGGCCGAAGCCTCCCACTAGACCAGACCAGGGAAAATTCAGAAATTATAAATTCAACAGGGCCCTGTGAAAAGGGTGAGTGTGGCCGCTAGTTTTGGCGTCGCTTATTACAAAGCAATAAGGACCAAATTAGGGACTCTTTCTCCCTATATCTTATTACACTATCCTGATTCAGGGTTAAGGGTCCCTGTGAAAAATGCAGTGTAATAGGCCTATTATTATTCCGGACTGTATCTCTGTGCCAAATTTCATCCAGATCCGTTCAGCCGTTCTGGCGTGATTGAGTAACAAACATCCATCCATCCATACATCCATCCATCCAAACTTTCACATTTATAATATTAGTACATATAAATAACTAGGATTATAATCAACATGATGGTTTGGATGTGCTTTATTTCAATCTTTTTTCATTTTCGTTCTCTTCTATTTTACCAATATTCCTATTGCATAAACCAGTCCCTAGCAAATACCTACAGCCCTACAGTTCACGTCCATTTTATGAGGTGCGCAAGGTCGTAATACCGCTGCACCGCTAGCCGATCGGAAGATGCATGCACTTAGGCCAGATACATACCTAAAGCTTTACTGTAGGGACTGGTACTTCTTAGAAACAAAGTCGTACTAGGTTTACACGGGAATATTGTGAATATTGTTGACTTTCGTGTTTTAGAATAATATCCTTAAAATGGTATCCGCGACTTTATCCGCGTGTACAATGTTTTCCGATTCCCGCGAGAACTTTATTTTCTGGGATAAAAATTAACCTGTTACTGTTTATCCCAGATTATATTCCGGGTAGCCTTCCCCCGGAATATAACCTATCCCAAACAAAATTTAATCGAAATCGGTTGAGCAGGTGGACCGTGAAAGCGTTACAGACAAACTGACAAATAGACACACTTTCGCAATTTTATAACATGTGTACAGATTTTAGGGACGTCAAGGTACGTGACATAAAACTGCCATTTATAAACTGCTTTAAGCGATGGTAGTAAGCCCGCAGTAATTTATAGATACGCCTTGAACTATACCCATACAAAAAATAATGTTAAATTTAATCTGCTAGGAGTACTTTGTAGAATATTGGCTAAGGTCTTAGGTCCCACCACCTAGACGGCATTGTGTTCACAATAACAGAGTATTACCAATCAATAATCCTGAGATTTACCTCCAAACCTCCAATAAACATGTCCCAGGCAACTGAATTCCACTTAGTATTTCAAACCGTTCGTGCGACCATATGCATTGTTACTGTGCAGCTCTTGTCCAAGCTTGCGCCCGCGCATATTTCCCGCGACTAGTGATGCGCGATATACCTCACCGTATCACAGATCACTCGATTAGTTCTGTAGTTTAGGGAATTTCCCTTAGTCGCAATAATATGGATAATAGAAAAATCATTACATACTCTATGTGATTAATGTAAAGGGGTCACGACCCTCATAAAAGAGGAATGTGACGCAGGAAGAGATATGCCCAAATAATAATATGTTATACGTTATAACGTGCTTATATTCGCCAAATATGAACCACTAGATGATGCCCGCGACTTCGTCTGCGTAGATTAAGATTGTTTGATTCCCGTGGGAACTCTTTAATTCTCCGGGATAAAAAGTAAAGCCTATGTCCTTCTCCGGGATACAAACTATCTCCGTACCAAATTTCATCAAAATCAGTTGAACAGATGCGCGGTGAAAGCGTAGCAGACGGACGGAACAGACTGAAATACTTTCGCATTTATAATATCAGATGGATTACGGCTGTAGATATAATGATTTAGTTTATCTTTCACTCGCGAACTACCCAGGCCTATTTCTCACTGCATTTATCATACATTATGCCAGCAATGAATATTCTCGTGTTAACGTGGCCACGTTTAATTTATTAATTTGTACCCCCTGACCTCAGCCATAACAATTTATGGGGTAATCCTATTATAGTTACATAGACTAATGGTTTATTTTCCGTTTTCAATTATCTTTTCAGTGAAGATGCCTTTAAGGAATTTTGACAAATCACTTCTCAAGTATAGCCATGCTTATAGTCTGTAAGTTCCTTCAAATAAACGATTTTGTTTCATCTGAAATCCAAAAGATCATAGGTTTAAATACCACTCGTGGTAACACGCGTCTATAACACCTACGTGTATGCAAAATTTCAGCTCAATCGAAAACCGGAAAGTGGGTCAAATTTAACTTTCAAGTTTTGATTACGGACAGACGCTAGGACAGGTGAAACTATATAAAAGCTTGTATAAAAGTATGTCTGTATAAATCAATGGGCCGAGTGGATTTGTATTTGGTGATGGTACATTGGCAAAAGTGAAATTGAATGTGCGCATGGCGTTTTTGAGCTCCTTCGTGAGTTCGTGAGAAAGACCTCCGAACCGAATTTCAGCCACGGCAGCCTATCTGCAGAGAGATTAACCATCTGCGCGGGAGATATTACAATGCACACCCAGGTTCTGTGTTCCTTTACTCTCATAACTCCGATGGGACGAAAAATCCGACACGACCGGAAAGAGACGAGGCGTAGGACCGTCGGCTTTACGTGCTCTCGAGGCACGAGGTGGTACACCGCCAACTTCCCAACTCCGGGCTAGTATAGAGAATTTCTTGTCAGAAAAACCCAATACTTGTTAAGGCCCAAACCGGGACACGAACTCGGGACCTCGTCGGCTGCGAGCCATGCTAGCCACTAGACCAAATAGGCAGTCGACGCTATATTAACCTAGTGTGCAGCCAGAATAAAGGTACCTTTATTTACCCATACGTTGGTTAATAGCGTTCGCACTAACTTTGCGAGCATACACTGTGTCGTAAATATATTTTGCAACGCATACATAAAATAACACTTGATTTCGCCGATACACCCGTTTCGGCGGGGTCGACTTGTGGCTTGTGACCCTCTTATGACCCGGGGTTCAGCTCAAAATGTCACGTAGTATAAAAGTTTACCACAATTAGGAACCAGTTTAGATCCATCGTGAATGTGTGAAGATTTTCCGATAAAGGTGACACCGGCGTTTCTTAACGCCTTTCCCAGTGGGCTTACTGACGACTGACACTTGTGATGCACGGAACGGCGCAGCACGTATCGGCAAATATTATTGAAGTGAAACGTCTTTAGAATCGTTCTGATTTGAAAATTCGATTAAACGAAAAAGCGACACTAAAAAGAGACAAACATATTTATATAGGATGTAGATAGGATTTAGATTGCGAGAGAATGAGACAGAATACAATTTTTATTTATTACATTTTCTCGTGATTGGAAACATACACTTTATTGGTGCGGTCAGTAACGCCGCTTACTGACCGCACCAATAAAGGGTAGGCACACAAAATACATTGATATTTTTGTTCAAATTGGAGATCTGTGAGTTGTTGTGCTGAAGGGATTTTAAAAATATTGTGTGATAACGTGATATATAAACCAAACAGGTTGTTCTTCATAAGTCTTGAGCCCCGCGATATTATGGAATGATATCCTAAACACAGATATCTAGTTAGGAGTCAGACCTACCACCCACGCAAATGGCCAAATTATGATGTAAGTTACACTTTCATGTTTTAGTTAATCTCTTAGTACGACCAAAACTGTATTCATTTTATTCATTCATAATAAATCTACAAAAATAATAACAATAAACCACGAACACAAACAGTAGCATATAGCCTGCTGTTATTTGTGTTCGTGGTTTATTGTTATTATTTTTGTAGATTTATTATGAATGAATAAAATGAATACAGTTTTGGTCGTACTAAGAGATTATTTCTAGAGTGTTTATATCAAACATTTAGTACAGAAAGGTATTTTTTTTAAATCCAACGATGTAAAAAATGCTAAATATCATGCACCTAATATGTACTTACCTCATCAACATAAAAAATATTTTTCCTTTCACATATGTGTTTTTTTACTAAACACTATTTCACTGCTCTATCTTTACGGAAAGGTTAAAAGAAATGTAACTGTCACACGTTCATATATACATTTCAATCTTTACGGAAAGGTTAAAAGAAGTGTAACTGTCACATGTTCACTTTTTTTCTACATGGTAGGTATATTTTCCACCGAAAGCAGACTTCAGCTACCGAACACAGTATGCTCAAAATCAGATAAGCACTTCTAAGATAGGTACAAAGATAAAATAAACTTTCAAACCAAATAATAGTGACAACCGAATTCCATGTGGACTCGAATACTGCTTCAAATCGTAACTAGCGCATACATAAGACCACTAAATGATATCCGCGACTAGGTGAACGTAGATTTATATTTTTGAAAAAATACATGGCATCTCTTTAATTTTCCGGGATGCAACGTATGTATGTACCAAATTGCATCGAAATAGTTTGAACAGATGGGCCAAATCAGCGACAGACAAAAAAAATCGCATTAGTTATAATATTAGGATTATTATTCAAGCTGTTGATATATAAAAGTCCAAATTATTAAGAAAAGTACCACTGTTTAGTAGACATCTAGTCATACTCCAACCTAAACCTCATCATTGCTTTGTATTAAAGCAAGATCAAACGCTAGCGTATTCTGATATAAAAATATATTCATTTATTACTAGATGATGCCGCGTTGATTGAGTTTTTTTTTGTATCCCTGTGGGTACTCCTTAATTTTCCAGGATAAAAATTCGTTCCCCGGGATGTAAAATCGGTTGAAAACATGGCCCGGGAAAGCGTAGCAGACTAACACACTTTCGAATTTAAAATATATGGATTTACTAGCTAATGCCCGCGACTTCGTACGCGTGGATCGAGGTTTTGTGGTTCCCGCGGGAACTCTTTAATTTTCCGGGATAAAAAGTAGCCTATGTGTTATTCCAGACTATAATCTATCTCTGTGCCAAATTTCATCCAGATCCGTTCAGCTGTTGGGGCGTGATTGAGTAACAAACATCCATCCATACATCCATACATCCATACATCCAAACTTTCGCATTTATAATATTAGTAAGATAAGTAAATAAGTAATAAGTAATAAGTAATAAGTATAAGTATAAGTAAGATTAATTTTCTACTTTTGCTTGAAACTATAAAAAATTTGGGCATTAGTCGAGAGTGTGCGCTTCTTCGACGCATGTAATATTATATGTATGAAGTCTGAGATGGTTTTCATAGGAATAATGTGTAGTGGCACTCATAATTGGAGGTTTATAATTCGGACTCTGTATTACACGTTGCATTCCAGGCTGCTTTCTAACATAACATTGCCCACGCGTATCTTATTGAATTTATTCGGGTGATGAAGAACACCTTTTATGAATTAAATGGATGTGTCAAAGAGTTTAACACTATCGATTCAAATAATACTTTTAATTTCCATAGCTTTGTCGTCTTATGAAGTAAACGAAATATGAATAGTTTTTAAAGTGCTTCTAAAGTATAAGTGCTAAAAATTATCTGACCGGGTGACATCATCGCTAGTATAGATGAAAAGTAAAATAAAAACAAAAACTAAACAGGCATAAAAATTAGTTCCAATTTTGATCACCGGGTCAGATATGTTTGTGGGACTCTACGTATCTTAAGGTGCCAGCGGAGGGTGAATTGCCGATACAAACGAAATACCAAAATAATTTGTAATTCGAGAATATTTCCACCATATTATGCGATTATTAAGATTGAACTTGTATTTATCTAGGTTCCTGGATAATTATGTTTTCAAAATACTTGTACTGAAGATACTTTAATATTCTAACAAAGTTAAAAATTGCTTTTAAACAAAGCATTAATTAATAAGAAGGGTGTAGAATGACAGATTGCTGTACCATTTGCACGTTACAATCCGAAATGAAAATTATTGTGGGAGAGTTATGCCACATCCAAATACATTCTAAAATTTGGATCTAAATCCAAAATCATCCTAGTATATTGACCCACGACCATGATTTGTTGATATAACGGAGAGCATCGGCCATCTCTCGACTAAATCCGAGACTGAACACTGAACTAAGCTTCATTTCCGAAAAATGGTCTCAAGGACCTCTTGACAAGTCCAAATATGTGATTGTGTGAGCGTAATCGAGTTTTGTGTTCATGTTATTGGTTAGAAATATATACTAGCTGATGCCCGCGACTTCGTCCGCGTAGATTGAAGCTTTTTGGTTCCCGCGGGAATTCTTTAATTTTCCGTGATAAAAATAGCCTCTGTGTTATTCCAGACTAAGTGTCAAATTTCATCCAGATCCGTTCAGCCATTTTTGACGTGATTATTCTCGCGGGAACTCCCTAATTTTTCACGATAAAAGTAGGCTAAGTGCTATTTCACACTATAATCTATCTCTGTGCCAAATTTGCGTTCCGTTCAGCCGTTTTAACGTGATTGAGTTACAAACATCCATTCATCCAAACTTTCACATATATAATATGAATTGAGTATAGATTTAAATATCTTTGATTAAGATATGGATACAATAATAGTTGTGTATCATGTAGTGTAGTACTTATTTTTAAAAATATTTAAGGTTTCCGATAAGTTTTTGTACTGACAAAAACTTATCGGAAACCTTAAATATTTTACTACAAATTAACTGTAATTTGTAGTTTTACTAACCTTAAACTTATCATCTAATTAAATATGAGCTCTATCTTTATTTCTTACCATAATTATTATATTCAGTTATGTTCAACTTACAACTTATATTGTAATTAGTTTAGGCTAGCTAACTTCTATGTAAGTTCTATTGTATTGTTTTCAATAAAATAAAATAAAAACATACAAAGTACGGCTTACGAATACGTACGAGTTAGGACGTAATAAAATCAATATTTAAATTAATTAATATTTCGACGATTAATCCAAATCGTAAGTTAAGCTAAGTCGTGCTCTTGAAGATGTATACTCACCCACATAATGAGTATAATCTGGTTTGATTAATTATTAAACTAGGTACAAGTTTTCTTGTAGGATGGTATCACGCATACATTTAGCGGATAGCAAAAAATCTGATATGCCCTAATAGGTTTGCGTCATCATATTAAAAAAATAGCACTAACAATAATATTACTAGATGATGCCCGCGACTTCGTCTGCGTTGATAAACTTTTTCTATTCCCGGGGAAAATCCTTAATTTTCCGGGATAAAAGTAACCTATGTCTTTCGCGGGGATGTAACCTATCTCAATTCCAAATTTTATCACAGTGATATCAATCAATCAATCAATCAAATAATGTTTATTCAATATAGGTAGGTATACTACACTTATTGACGTCTAGTTATTTATAAAATATAATGGTGATAATAATCAGTAACGGTATCTTAAAACTAAAACTACGAGGGTTCCAAACGCGCCCTGGTCTGAGAAGAGCCCACAACAAACTCAGCCGGGTTTTTTTTTCCATTATCACCATTTCACAAATCATCTTAACTAAGGAACTATCAGAGCCATTAGAACAAATCATTGCCAAGCTTCCTTGTCATTTAAGTAATCGTTTACATGGTAATAAGATTTTTTAATGAGTTTACGTTTTACATTAACTTTGAACTTATTCAGAGACATCTTCAACATGTCTTCTGGAAGCTTATTGTAGAAGCGGACACTGTTTCCAACAAATGAATTGCTAGTTTTACTAAGCCTAGAAGCAGGCATTACAAGTTTATTTTTATTTATATTGATATATATTTAGTCGAAAAGCTCATTTTAGGTCCAATGGCCTATTTATGGTAGCGGGAAGCGGGTGGATGAGGAAGGCGGAGGACCGTGTTTGGTGGCGCGCTCTCGAAAAGGCCTATGTCCAGCAGTAGATGCATACAGGCTGATGGATGGGTGGATGGATAGTTGAAAAGATTGGTTGTTATAGCTTTGCAGATAGACAGAAACACTTTCGCATTTATAGTATTAGTATAGATTATTATAGTAGGTATGTATTACAAGTTCCAACAGTATTATTACCATGTTAAATATCCATAGAGCAAGCCAGGTAAATAGACTTAATACATAAACAGTAACACGTCTTAAACCCTACGTAATGCCTTAAATTAAGACTTGTTCAACAAGTTGTTAGATTGTTCGCCTTCGTGGATAAATATGTGCAATTAAAGCTGCAAGGTTTAAATGCGTTTTAACATATAATTATAATTAAAGGAAACCATACAATAATGCACTTCCAAGGATTTGATGAGCTGTTATTTTATTAATATACAATATTAATAATATTTTATTAATAAACATTATTAATGCAATTTTGACGTTATGTTCGAGGCTCGAACTTCGTGAGTGCAATAAAGTAAATGACCTATTTCAAATTCATCCCGTGAAGAGCTTAAGTGTTTTATAGACACGGCAATATCCCAATAGAACTGTCAAAGAACTGATTATTTGTGTTAATTTTTTATTGATTCAAGTGACCGACAAAAATTGTTTATTTATTTTCGCAGTGAGAAATTCAAAATCTTCCATTAAAAATAATAATTAATTAGGTATATTTTAATAATGCTATTTGCTCGGTTCACTAGATCAAGCTCTTTAAAGGCAGTATTCATTATTATATAAGGTTTGGAAATATCGTATGAATTGCATAAAATTTTAAGCTGTCTATGAAAATATACTTATTAAGTACAATAAATTTTGTTTGATTAAAATACGTAATAGCCGACTCTTTAATAATGTAAATTAAATTCCACATCTGTGCGTCCATAGCTCTGTAAAACGTATTCGTCACGCTTCTTCAGAAATTAGATCATCAAAAACAAAATTCATTCAACAAACAAACGTAGCCATTATAGATCAAGAGACAGTAGACGGATATGCACATATACACTAAAATAAATAAATTATGAACAGTTCATCATGTTCAAGGAGCTTGATGAGTACTGTATGGCTTGTTACCAAAATATACGTAGAATTTAGTATCACATACCAACATAGTAATATATTTTTGACCAACTATGAAATGAAATGAAATGAAAATAATGATTTACTTACTAACTAAAATAATATGCTCTACATTCAAGGCTTAAACTAGTTGTGATAATATGTCAGGAGTCAGGACTCAAGACAAAACGAGGCGAAAGCAGATTATCATGTAATTTAACTGGTGAGTGAGTATTTTTTATTAGTAAGTAAAATAAATGAGTAGGTATAAATATCTTAAGTGCAAATATAAATACTATCTATTTACCTGGCGATGCCTAGCGCTCGCCCAACCCTCCCCGTTGATGCTGTAGCAGTAGGCCCACAGGGCAGACCCTACTAACTGACCGCATAGTCATCCGAAAAAAAAGTATGGTAGCAAAGCTTCTGAAATGCTTTTCAGCTTCCATTTCTTTTAAGAGAGATAAAGCTTAAAGAGAGAATAATCTGAAGAAGGTAAGGTTCATTCGTAAGGTATTTCTTGAGGCTGTCTCTACGCCTGTTAGAAACTCTTATTTTAATCGTATGGAAGCGTCTCCGACCTCTACCGAATGGTCACGATACCGTACTGGTCACGACTTTTACCGTACAGAGTACACTCAAAAGCGAAAACACATTAACTAAACAATCGTTATTGAGGAAAAATCAAGGTTTCCTAGCTGACTTCCTTGACAAAAGCACTTTTCAAAGTCAACTTGAATAAAAAATATTGAATTTTGAATTTTGATTTCACCAGATTCGGCTACTTCTCTGAAATAAAAGAAATTTTAAAGGTCCAGTAGTTACTGTTCGTTCATATTATTTCAGTCAGTTTCTCCTTCCATGTAACTCTACATATATATACTTACCTACCTAACCATTGTTTTAAACTTTCAAATGTTTTTTTATCCACTACAAGTTAGCCCTTGACTGAGATCTTACCTGATGGTAAGTGATGATGCAGTCTAAGATATTAGCGGGCTAACTTGTTGGCATAGTAGTAATATCAAACGCATTTTTGTGCCTGACTACCCAATTTTTATTTTATTTATTTATTATAAAATCGTAATTAAATATTTATTATAAAATCGTATTTTATTAATCGATCGGAAAGAAGCAAACGAAAATTTTAATTAATCAGAAATTACTGTTTGATTATAGTTTGCGTTAAGGTTTCAACTTATATTGAATATAGATTTAATATAGATTAAAACGTTTTTATTAGATTTATATAGGCAATATTTAAAAAATAATAATTAATGGTAAGAAGTGCATCAGCTATGTGGTGGTTTACTTTTTTGTATTTAGAAGCTTTTAAAGTTAAATTTTCTATACCTGTCCTTTGTAATTGTCAACTCCAGAATAAACTTATCAATAAGTGACATCATCACAATATTTTGACTAAATCAGTTTAAGCAGGGTTTTGCAAGACGGCCTTAATATTCTTAATAGCCCCTCTACAACTTATTTTAAAGGAAACGCGCGCGTTTCGTTTTTGAAAATAATTCCGCAAATAAAGGTATAGCTCTTATCTAAATAAACATGGTACATGTTTATTTAGATAAGAAGTTTATTCTCTTCTTCTCGGTAGGAACGGCTTTCCGAAAAATTCAAAAGCACTTGCAAAAGTTTATTTGAATAAAATCATAGTTTGAGTCTGAGTTAGAATTTTACTTCCGTCAGAAAAAAAACTGAGTTATACTCTCGTTACTATGTCGTGCCGTAGGTAGTGCCTGAAGAAGTTTTTTTTTTAAATAAGCGTAAACGACAGACTATTTCGAACGCGTCGTCGTCGCGTCACCTGTCAAAGTATATAGGTGCATACAGGTACGTGGAGTTTTAGCACTTTAGCTTTCACTAATTATTTCTGTGACCACTAACAACCTCATTAGCGGTACAAAATATGCTTATTTTTGCAACTTTAACACTTGTCTTCCAAGTGTTGAAGGCATTTAACGACACTCTAAAGCTGCGAGTCCATGGTCTTAGCAGCTCGGTAGGTACTGTAATATTGTATCATAACAAGTTATTCGGCTACAGATTCATGGGATGGAATTTCTATCAAAATGTTCTCAGTAGAATCACAGATATAAGCAGTTAGCGGTATTAGAAGCCTGCTTGAAAAGCATCTATAAAATTATACAAAGTTCGCCAGATCTCTTTCCGGTCTCAACGTACCTAAACATACTAAAGTTTGGTTGGATGGATGTTTGTTACTCAATCAGAATGGCTGAACGGCAGGGCTACCGGCTAAAACTGACAGCTACATTACACTGTAGCGACCGCAATCGCCTCTGATTGGTTAACACTCTTCCACTATTATACAAAATCCATTGACGCAGCAAGAATACCATAAATTCAGCCAATCACAACAATCGATACTGTAACAATGATTGATGCAGAAGTTACGCGGTCGCCCTGCAGATATAGATGAAATTTGTTTATTATAGTCTGAAAATAACACATAGGGTACATGTTATCCCGGTAAATGATAGACTTCCCGCGGGAACCAAAAAACTTCAATCCACGCGGACGAAGTTGCGGGCATCAGCTAGTAATAAATATTTTCAAAGCATGTGTAAAAAGAGCGAAATTGATTTTTAGCACATAAATATCCCAAGCGGGTGTTTCAAACAGCCTGTGGACGTTCAGCTTTATATTGCACACTGTAATTAAATGTTAACACTGTTACGAACTAACCAGGCTAGATTAAGTGAAACTCACCTTTGAGGAAATATTTCAAAGTTGCTTGACGTCTCAAACTTATTTACTGCTAAGTTATTTTTTATTAGCGTACAGAATGTTTTAAAGTGTTAAGTAGACGTTATTTTTAATTTACACTAGCACGGCACGCATAGCCATGCCTCTTACGCGTCTCCTAGTGTAGTTAAATGTTAGTATGTCCTAATACCGAACTGCACAAAGTTTTAAAAAGTCACATAAACATGATTTGGAACATTCATACTATTATTATAAATGCGAAAGTGTGTCTGTCTGTTAGACTATAACGGCCTATCTTGGTAAAGAGACAGACTGTGGCATGAGGAAGGATACAAGCTACTATTTATCCTAGGAAATTTAGGAGCTACCGCGGAAATATAAAAGAAACTCAAACCACGCGGGCGTAGGTTCTGTTTAATCTGGGATTTGGCACTATTATTTAAAAAAATCCCTTTTACCATTAAGTACATTAAAACTCCCTAGTTGGTCTAGTGGTTAGCATGTTCAACTGCGGCCGACGTGGATTCCGAGTTCGAGTCCCGGGTTGGGCCATAATTAAGTATTGGGCTTTAATGACTAGAAGTTCTCAGTAGGTACTAGCCCGGAGTTAGGAAGTTGGCGGTGTGTCACCCCGTGCCTCGGAGAGCACGTTAAGCCATCGGTTCCAGTTACTATCACTAACATGGTAATAGTCGTTAAAGCCTGCCAACCCACATTAGAGCAGCGTGGTGGCTTAAGCTCTAATTCAAGCAAAAGCAAAAATTTATATTATATACAAAATTCCTATGAGAGGGGAGGCCTGTACCCAGCAGTGGGACGTTAAGTGTAGTGGTTGTGGACATTAAAACGAGTCATGATCCTCAGAATTATGGATTCGTTATATGACGCAGAGAGCTGTACCTATACGAAGCTCAGCTTAAATCTGAAGTCTTAATTAGTTTCCACGAGAAAATAACTTCGTTAGGAAACTCGAATGAAACCTCGCACGTTTATATTCCTAATGATTTAAAGGCTCATAGAAATAAATGATGAATTTATATGTTTCGCCTTCCGAAGAAGCTAGCAATATGTAACCATAAATTCGTAAACTTACTAGTTATTGCTTGGTCCATAATTTGAAATTTGATTGCTCTCTTACGGTCTACCATACTCGTAACTATTGGATATGACTGTAAAATTATTATTGTTTCTCACTTTGGATTTTCTTGTAGTGTTTTAGCACATTCATCATATTTCTTAGTTGGTAACACTCTCTCCAGGAAATTTTATACACTGCAGTAGTCGGTTTTAAGGTGTGTGTGACCAACTGATGCAACACCATTTTATTCTAATGTAATTTTAGCAGGTGCTTATATAAGGGTCTCTATAATCTTATGATGTAACTAGTTTTTGCCCGCGGTATCGCTCATGTTAGCTTCGATTTTCATACAAATTTTAAGGCCCTATTTAATCCCTCAGGGATTGAATTTTCAAAAATCCTAAACTACGTAATAATAGCTATCATAAGGCCAAATAACAGCCCGATCCGTCCAGTGGTTTGAACTGTGCGTTGATAGATCAGTCAGTCAGTCAGTCACCTTTTCCTTTTATATATTTAGACTATGATAATATTGTGGAGAAACCGATTAAGGATACAGTATAGAGTATTTTGACGACCTCTGTGGCGCAGCTTGAGCGCTGTTGTCTTAACGTGCGGAGATTCAATCCCCGGGTTCAATCCCCGGCAGGGTAAACTTAGAAATTTATAATTTCTGAATTTTCCTTGGTCTGGCCTGGTGGGAGGCTTCGGTCGTGGCTAGTTACCACCCTACCGGCAAAGACGTGCCGCCAAGCGATTTAGCATTCCGGTACGATGCCGTGTAGAAACCAAATAGGGGTATGGGTTTAATATAACTGCTATGCCCCTTACAGGTTGGCCCGTTATCATCTTAGACTGCATCATGACTTACCATCAGGTGAGATCGCAGTCAAGGGTTAACTTGTAGAGGATAAAAAAAAATCTAGCTGAGGCCTAATCCTGACTTACCAAAAACCTAAAACTTACCAATCGTTGCCAAAGGAAAATTTGAGATTGCATTAAAAAAATCTTCCAGTTAGTAAAATGCCATGTCGCTTAATGAACAGAAACATTAACATTTAGGTACCGTTAGGTATCATGTAAGTACTGAGGTCTGAAACGTGCAAACCTGTCCTCAATACATAATCAGGCTCTAAATTAAGTTATTCATTAACGCTAAAAGCCTATCTCATCAGGTTACACTTAGCACATGAGCTACATGTTTAAGAAGATGCGCATCGTGTTGGGGCTAGGGATGCGCCTATTATATTCGCGAGTAGACTAATTTGCTATTTATAGAAAAGATAAAAAACGATTACTAATTATATGTACAAAAATTACACGCCGCCATCCAAGTGATCGTTAATGGGCATTGTGCCCGAAACACTGGCGCTATTACCTTATGTTATGTATTTGTTATATATTGTATATTTATCTAGTGTTATATTGGTACTCAACCCCCGAAAAGGGGTTGCGGGGTCGTGGGTTCATTCCCAGGGCACGCAAGTCAAATTTTCTTAAATATCACTTGCTTCAAACGGTGAAGGAAAACGTCGTGAGGAAACCTGAATTCCCAAGAGTTTTTCATAATGTTCTCGAAGGTGTGTGATGTCTGGTAATACGCGTTTGGCCAGGGTGGTGGACTATATGGCCATACCCTTATCATTCCGAGAGGAGACTCGTGCTCAGTAGTGAGTCAGCAACGGGTTGAAATGATGATGATATCGTTCACTAATGTACAATACCTGCAAGTGGCCCAACACTAGCGCGGTCTTAGTCTCATGCGCATTTGATTTGGATCGCTCGATCTATTCTGGGAAACGTGTCATGGAGTCATAGTTTAAACAATGAGTGTAGTACATTATGGCAAAGATGTGTTAGAGAGGTATAAACTTTGATACAGGAACAGTGATTAATACCTATTCTTTATCTCGGAAAATTAAGGAGTTCCCCGAGAGTTGCTGGCATCATCTTCCATTTTCCTACTGTAATACTTTCAGATAAAAGAAGGTAAGTATGTTATTGCCATTAATCTTTAAGCATTCGTAAGTTTTTTGTTGACTTGCAAAAACAGTTTTATAGGCATAAAACATTAACACTGAAACACAAATCGTATATGATTTAACGATTGACGACCATACTGGCGGTGAGTAATTAGGCACTAAACAATAATGTTCATCATTTCTGTATCGCTCCTCAATCTATTACTATTGCCGACTTCCAGAGGGGTTGAAAAATTACGCAATTTAACATAAATGTCAGGTCATCAGGTCTGTTGATAATAGTAGAGTGTCAATCGAATGACTCCCAGAGGGTTGGAAAGTTAGGCGTTTAAAGGTAATGTTTAACGTGTCTGTATCGACGCTTAATCTATTGTTGTATTATGGATCATTGGTGCTACGCGCGTGGGCGCCATTGAGGCGTGAGCGCGCATTTGTATCGATTATAATCCAATTGTATCATGGGATTAGTATTACGTTATTAAACATGTCGGACATTTTGTCTGTTATTGTGTTTAATCAACAAACATTTTTGTGGTGAAGTACATTTAGGGGTTAAAGCGCTAACAGATTATCTGATTCGATATCGGTAACCGGCGTCTGATATTACGTTCCTGGTTTTCAAATTGTCCACTCCGATATTGGATTACGGATCATTTTACTTGCTCCGATAACTTAGCGGCATCCGATACCGACATCGTATCGGATGATCTGAAAACGCTTTTAGTAGAAGCGTCATCCTTTTTTGTTTAGAATATTTTTTTAATTTTCCGTGTGGGGAAAAACCTGCGGTAAATTACTGATATTACATAGAATTGGAGCACTGGGTTATTTTTACACGCACATTACAATATACTTACTCGTGGGTTTTTATTGATAAATTTTGTGTCATAAATTGTTCGGCCTTTTAGCGGAAAATTATTACAATCTATCTTAGTTTGATGTAAGTTTCCTGGTGTTTCTTGTTATAGTTAAATTATAAAATTACCAGAACAGTAAGCATGATAAAGTATATTAAGAAATTCAAACTACTCTCTCGTTTCTGGTATAATTTGGTAAATAGGGCATTCCAAATCAGCGGTGGTTGATCAGCCCATCTACTAAATCCATTTTGACGAATTTTGCTTCAGAGATAATTCGGAGATTGCATTCCGGGGATGGATAATAGACATAGGCTAAAGAGGAAAATTACAGAATTAAAAAAAACTTAAATACGTCTAGTAGAAGATATTTTTTACAGCTAAAAAGATCGGATTTGAATAACAACTTTTTCAATCTTCATTTTATAGTCAGGCAAAACTTTTAATAGGTACGCATCATTGTGACGTCCAATACTCGTCAGAACTAGATGCAGGCTCATTAAAAAACAGCGCAAGTTTCACGAACAATTGAATTGAAAGAGAAAAAAATGCATTCCCGAGACACATATATGGCATGATCTAAGGGTTCCTGGGAAATTAGCGACGTATTTATAGTCGTGGAGGGCGGACACCGGAAATCCCGTATACAAAGATGATATCTTTACAACCGCTGGATGCCAGTTTTGAATAAGTTTCAGAATTTATTGACATAGATTAGGCTAGAAAGATGTGACATGCTGTTGATGTTGGATTCTTGTCCTCTGAGAGACAATGTTCAAAATTATACCTAGCTTTATTATGAGAGATTCCCAATATTTTACTGATATAGGGAACAGTGATAGTACAATGCAAGTAATGCTCCAAAAGATTGGTATGTAATTGGACTATTGTCAAATTTATTTAAAAAATCAAAACTTCCACATGATACGTTGAAATTAATATATCAGTTTGTAGTAAATTATGCACCTCTCCGATTTTCTAATAGAAATTTTATATTTTTAAAAGTAGAGTCTCATAAAAAACGACATTGCTTTTCGAGCTTTGGTTTTCTGACATTTACGTACACCCATAACTGTCATCCTTCGAGTAAATAGTGTGATCCGATTTTTGATCTCGAATTATCCATTCAAAGACAGATATTGTGGTCATACCTACATAGACATGATCTTTACCTATGAACTAGAAAATTTAATATAGGTATAAATGCCCATAGAACACATATGCCCACTACATTGGCCAAACCGATATGCAAAACGCTTAGGGCCTAAATCTACAAAATGTATCATCCAATATCTTTTCATATCTATCTGACGAAATAACTATTTATATATCCCTAATATAGAAATTGCTCGCACATCTTTTATGAAGATGAAGAAAGTGCTTTGTAGCCGTCAACTTTCTCTGAAACTCCGTGTAAGACTCCTACAATGCTACATTTGGCCTGTAGTTTTATATGGTTGTGAGGCATGGACACTAGTGGAAGACCTGCGTAAAAAGATCGAAGCTTTTGAAATGTGGACGTACCGCAGGATGCTCCGCATAAGCTGGACGGCTAAAGTGTCTAACATTGAGGTTCTTGCCCCCATGCAGAAGAAGACCGAGTTAGTTAAAACCATCAAGCAGCGTAAGATCTCGTACCTAGGCCATATTTTACGACACGATAGGTACCGCCTGCTGCAGACTATAATGATGGGTAAAATCGCTGGCAAAAGAGGGCTGGGAAGAAGGAAGAAGTCATGGCTACGTAACATAAGGGAGTGGACTGGTATAAAAACAGTTGCAGAACTATTCCGCCTAGCCATGGACAAGGAGAAATTTAGTAAACTGACTGCTGACCTTCAGTAATGGAGAGGCACATGAAGAAGAAGATATCTCCTAATATATTTTTCTACCTATCTACCTAAATAACTAATCTTTGCCCCGAACGCGGAATATTAATATTCAATACACAGCCACTAGCTCGTGTACAACTCGTATATAGATCATTATATTGTTCAGTATTTAACGTGCGCCCTATCGTCAGCGGGCGCGACGTGCTTCGAGTAGCAAGCAGAGCATTAGAATTAGATTTTATTACCAGTCTATAAGGTATGTGGTGCACTTTTGTAATCGATTTACGATTTTGGCTCGTACCTATTTGCTTTTGGCGATCAGGCATTGCTAATGGATAACTGGGTACCTAGCCGAATAAATTAGTCTTTGACGAAACGGTGCTCTTATTATGATAGAAATTTTTTAAATTGAATTCAGAATGTCCTGGACTAGAGAAACTGTACAAAATATCCATACTAATATTATAAATACGAAAGTGTGTCTGTCTGTCTGCTACGCTTTCCCGGCCCATCTTTCCACCCGATTTTGCTGAAATTTGGTATAGAAGTAGGTTATGTCTCGGGGAAGGATATAGGCTACCCGGAAAATTAAGGAGTTCCTGCGGGAATCAAAAAATCTTAATCCACGCGGACGAAGTCGTGGGCATCATCTAGTTGTATATAAGGAGGTTTGTATATTTACCGATATAATTTCTTACTTTTATCTGTTAGGCAGGATTAGATTTGCTTGCCCTAAATCTTTGATATTTTTTCGTACAGCCCCGTAACTTTCTATCTTCCCTATAATAGTACTACCTAATTAGCTACAAATAGATAAAATTAACAATTCACCCAAGTAGACTCAGAGACCTTCGCTTCGCTCGGTCAATAATAATAAGGAATCAGACTTGATAGTGATAATGGGTAACGGTATCTTAAAACTAAAACTACGAGGGTTCCAAACGCGCCCTGGTCTGAGAAGAGCCCACAACAAACTCAGCCGGGTTTCTTTTTTAATTATCACCATCTCACAAATCATCTTAACTAAGGAACTATCAGAGACATTAGAGCAAATTATTGCCAAACTTCCTTGTCGTTTAAGTAGTCCTTTACATGGTAATAAGATTTTTCAATGAGTTTACGTTTTACATTAACTTTGAACTTATTCAGAGACATCTTCAATATGTCTTCTGGGAGCTTATTGTACAAGAAGCGGACACTGTTTCCAACAAATGAATTGCTAGTTTCACTAAGCCTAGAAACAGGCATTACAAGTTTATTTTTATTTCTAGTATTGACATTATGACAATCACTTTTCTTCTTGAATTTATCAATGTGCTAATGCACGTGTACTAAGCTTAACCATTATTATTTTTAAAAAAAACGAATAATACATACCTCTAGCATAGGTAAAGCTCGGAGTACTAATATGATTAACATATTAAGCGTCGTGTGTAGTGCAATGAAGTCATCAGTCAACGGGCAATCACGAGCGCGTTACATATTAAACAGTCTGTAGACTTGCCTACGAATAGAGGCGTCAAGACGAATATTAATTGATTTGTTGGTACTTTTGGGATCAGTTGTCTATCTTACAGCCTACTAATATTATGAGTGCCTCGTTGGTCTAGTGGTAAGGTAGACTGTGACGAGGTCCCGGGTTCAATCCCCGATTCAATAGGAAGTTGATGGTCGTTTCACCCCTGTGCCTCGGACAGCTTAACCGTCAAATGCCGTCGGACAGTGATTTCTCTCCGGTCATGTTGGAATTTCCGTTCCTTCGGACTATAACAGTAAGCAAGTTGCCACCATTCAACGCGGGCATAACTTGTTAATAGGTAAGCCTAAAGATAGGCTACAAGGTTTATCGAAACGTTTTCAATTTTAAAAAAAATGGTTCTATGAACATCATGCTTCACCATCGAAAAATATTGGCGCTGCTTCGATTGTACATCCACACATTCCACACTATGTAAAAAGGGATACCATTATATTTTAAGTAAGAACGTACAGTTAAGCGATTTAGGGTTGGTAGAAACCACTTTTTTCTATGGTATAGAATAGAAACCGATTAGGGGTATGGGTTTAATAATATAACTGCCAACCCTAACAGTAGCCCGCTACCATCTCAAACAGCATCATCACTTACCACATGGGGGCTTACTACTCGTACCATCGCTTAAGTAGTATAATTTTAATGTTGTTATAACGTTCTATGTTTCAGAATAATTATAATCCTTATTTTAGGGACGTCATGGTCCGTCATGGTCGTCGCAGATGGTAGTAAGGTGGTGAGATTGAACTCAAGGGCTAACTTGAAGTGGCTAGTTACCACCCTACCAGCAAAGACGTGCCGCCAAGCGATTTAGCGTTCTGGTACGATGCCGCGTAGAAACCGAATAGGGGTATGGGTTTAATATAACTGCCATGCCTCTAACAGGTTAGCCCGCTACCATCTTAGACTGCATCATCACTTACCATCAGGTGAGATCGCATTCAAGGGCTAACTTGTAGTGGATAAAAAATAAATAAAAAAAATTGCATAATAACTTAATGTAGTGCTACAACTTCCCAAATTTTCCCTTTAAAAGGGAAATCACTGCTTTTAGTTACAAGTTCGGTTCTTTTTAAGTTCCTCAATATCGATTCAACCCAAATAATTACGTAAACATCGCGTGAAAGATCAATGCGGACGAAACCAAAAGAAAAAAAATATGGCCGACGCGTTTCGAATATAACGCACCAATTTGTCAAGTCTGCGCCAGGCATATCTTCTGCCATCAATCACCACCACAGGATACAAAACATAGTTGGGGACCATAGAGAAAAAATGTATCCTCCAGAAAAAAATATATGTAAAAGCGCGCGATTAGGGATTCGTTGTGCGCCCGCGCAGAGCGGAAACGGCACGTAGAGGAAACGTCAGGACGCGATACGATTTCGAATTTCGAATTTAGATTGGAATATGAATGGTTGACATGGCGTCTAGTTTTTTTTTTGGTAATGTCTTTCTTAATAGATGTATGGAGGTGACTTGTTTTATTGGCCGTTTCCGCTGTTACTCCTTTTTGTTGGGTATTGATAGTACAATGTTGGAATCTTTTTTTTAAATTATTAATAAGCCTAATAATATAGTTACTGTTTTAGCACAAATTTTTCATTGGTTTTCCATCCTACTAGATGATTTATCCTCCCGATATTCAGGGATCCCGCGGGAACGATTTGATTAAGCAGGATTAAAATTAAGAGCCTTCAATTTTAAAAAATGTTAACAATGCAAGAATCAGTGAGTAGTTTTTCTGAAAAAAGTTACTTAGGTACCGTAGTACTTACGTCCTTTCTTGTCCAAACTAATATAACTTTTCTGAGATATTTTTAATTTGAAATATTACACATCGTCGGTAAGGTAATCATTGACTGTTGCTAAGCATACGGATCAATCAATAAATTATAAGAACAAACAAAAAAAACATTCTCGGTATAAGCAATATCCTAAAGATCAAGGAGTCAAAATAAAGATGGAGGCCAATTGATCTATTGCGCAAAATTTATGATTTCATTTAAAAATGCTTCCTACCAGCTATTTAATTATAATTATAGTGCACGTGTTTTTAACATCTATTGATTTCTATTTTTTATATCCGACGCATAATTTTAAATTTTGCATTATAAGTAACGACCTCCGTAGCGCAGTGTGTAGCGCTGTTGCCTTAACGTGCGGAGGGCCTGGGTTCGATCCCCGGCAGGGTCAATTTCTGAATTTTCCCTGGTCTGGCCTGGTGGGAGGCTTCGACCGTGGCTAGTTACCACCCTACCGGCAAAGACGTGCCGCCAAGCGATTTAGCGTTCCGGTACGATGCTGTGTAGAAACCGAAGGGGTATGGGTTTAATATAACTGCCATACCCCTAACAGGTTAGCCTTCTACCATCTTCAACTACATCATCACTTACCATCAGGTGAGATCGCAGTCAAGGGCTAGCTTGTAGTGGATAAAAAAAGGTAGGTGCACTTAAACAAAAAAACAGTAACTAACCACAAGTGTAATTTGAACTTTATTTTTTTTATATCTAATAGATTTGGTTTATGTTACGCGATTTAGGAAAATAATAAAAATAAAATGTTGAGATCAGATAAATTAGCAAAAAAGATTGATAACTAATGACTAGTAGCAAAATCGATTTTACCTCCTATTTAGGGATCATATTTTGCCTGTAGATTAGCGATTATTTTCTAATGGGGCATAAAATTGCATATTTTCAAGATCAAAACGGTGAACATCTCAATCAATAATAACATTAATAACTGATCAAGAGTGTAAACTTTAGCAATATTATAAATATTTATAAAAAAAAAAAAAAGTAAAACGACGGCGTCGCGTGTGAAACGCATTTCGTTTATTTTTTAAATCAACTACAACCCTTGACTGCGATCCTATCTGATGGTAAGTGCAGTCTAAGATGGCAGTTATGTTAAACCCATACCCCTAATCGGTTTCTACACGGCATCGTACCGGAGCGCTAAATCGCTTAGTGGCACATCTTTGCTGGGCGGTCTAGCCACGGCCGAAGCCCACCAAGCCAAGAGATCGAACCCGGGACCTTCCACGTTAAGAAAAACGCGCTCATCTGTGCAGCTCTATAGACTTAACTCACTACTAGATGATGTGGATGTTTGTGCAGACGTTTGATCTTGTCGCGCTAGTGTGTACCACTTCGTTGGCTGTGCTCGCACTTAGGGTGAAAATGCTACGGCCAAAACAAATCTTGCTGATAAGTTTTTCATCCGTTAGCGAAATAAGGTTTGCTTGAAAAACTGGAGATTATTAGTCATGGTAAAAAAAACAGAAAGAACAAAGACATACCTACCAAATTACAGAAGCATAATTTAAAAACGAAGCTAGTTCAAGCCAGAGCGTAGGTATTTCATAGGAGATCTTTCAAGACCTTTAACTAAGGATCTATAAAAAAATTAACAAAGTAAGGTCTACATCAATACATCAATCATGAGTATAACTTAATTTTTCATTAAGTTGGAACCAAAAAAACTACATTTTGTAATGGCACGAGGCGAGCATAATTGATTTTTTTCACCCAATCGGACCGCGTCGAGGATAAAAAGCGTCCTGCACTTTGTAGCTCGAGGTAGCGCAGACAAAAGACACGATGACACTCGGCGCGTCACGCCCCGATTCGTTGCAATTCGCCAAATGACAGCTACTTGGCGAATTGCAACGAATGGCGAAGCCAGTGCGTCTTTCTGTCCCGATCCCTCTTTTATTCCAAAGGTCCGATTTATAATAATTTAAACTCTTACATTCTTTACATATTTTGAGAACTTTCTACACTCAACGAGATTTTATTGAAGCAAAATAGCTAATATACTTACTACAGCTTAAAATGAAGACTTTTTCGGTTAAGTTTGCGGCTACATTTAGCTCGCAACCGAGCAAGCTAATTTTGATGTACAGAAACAGCTGATGATAACAGAACTGAGCATAGGTAAAGATCCTGAAGGACGACTGTGTGTGCTTATATTTAATTGTAAAGGCAATATTAAATGCTTTAGTTATTTTTCCTCTATTTAAAGGCATTGATGTAAACAAAAATCACATAAAAATTAAAGTATCACACATAAAACAAGGTCTTTTTTTACCTATATTTATCTGAACTACGATTTATTATTAAACCATTTTGTCTTGTCTTATATCTGCACACATCCTGACATCCACACCTTTTTACTCGTTGTGTTTTTTGTAATTAGACCAAAATGCTCGGAAATCGTGCCTTGGGTTTCAATCGTTTTGGCAATTTGGGTCTGATTGGATGATGTCAAGAGCAGGATATAGGTTAAAGGACTTTGTTTTTTGTGAGTTATTAAGACAAACCCAAATTTAGGTAATTAAGGGTTAGGTTTAGGTCGTTTTTGATTAATGTGCTCTTGGCAGCTTCCGTTGGGATTACTTTGTTAATATTATAATCTTTGAAAAACCTAAGGTTGCAGCTAAAAACGCATCATTAGTTTTTTTTGCAAATTCAAATGTTTTAATTCAAATTAACTGTTGCAAGTTCTACATCTAAGCACATAAAACTACCTGTTAATGTATATTTTACTAGCTGCCCGCGACTTCGTTCACGTGGCTGAAGTTTTTTAATTCCGGCATAAAAAGTAGCCTGTGTCACTCTCCAGGTTCTCAACTATGCCAAAAATCACGTCGCTCCGTTGCGACTTGATTGAAGGACAAACCAATAAACCAATAAACCAACAAACACACTTTCGCATTTTTAATCCTTAGCTTATTTTATAAACCCGATTTGTATCCTACATCTAATGACGGAAATGGTAAATCGTTCAGCAAAGCGTCCTTGCGAAAAAGACCTTCTAGGACTCAAATCATTATTTTTTTTACTTCAAAAAAAATTACTTTAAAGTTCGAATCCATAGACATCACAAAACAACACAATCTGGATGTGCTCTTAATAATTTTATCATAACACTAAGTGGAGATTCTTTGCCACAATACACTCGACTCTGAATAGCTTCACACGGGAAACCCATAGCTATGGTGTTAACCATATTAATGACATATATAACTTTTGTTAGCACACGCACAACCATTGTAACTTGACCTATCCTCCCCAAAATGTTAATAGAAAAAGTTTCAAATTGTATTGGTAGTGGGAGTTCATCTTAGAATTGATAGTTTTTTCTATGTGGGATGAGGAAATCCACTGTAAAGTCTTAAAAGCGCTGGTCACCGTGAGAAGAATTGATAAAATAACATGGTTAAAGATTGTCTTTTGATTGTTTGAAGTGTAGTGTGTGGTCATATCAAGAGAACCAAACGATGACGTCGGTGTTCAAATAATGTAGTGATGTTATTGGAGTGAGATCTTTTCTTTATCATAAACAAGCCTAAGCAGTTTTAAATTCAACCTGCAAATTTCTTTCTCTGTCTTTCGCTCAGTTTTCCTAATTTTTGAAACATCTTCAGGGGTGGAATTTACAAAAATTCTTAAAATTTAAATAAAGAAAAAAAATTTAAAAAATAACATTTAAAGAAAAGTATTCTTCGTTATTTAATCGAAAGTCCAATCACATTTTTTTAAAATTTTGTATTTTACTTGATTATATCTATAATTCCTGGAATTTATGTGTAGATTTAGTTTTGGGAGAAATCACGTGGGAACCTATTGATTTTTCAGTATAAAAAGTAGCATATCTCCAGTTGGTCTCAGTAGTCCATCTTCAGGATGCAAGTGAATTAGTTTCTTTATATCTAATTTCGTCCAAATTGGTAAAGTGCATGTACAGAAAAAGGTAGACAAGAAATTAATAAATTGTGTATGTTAATTATAAGCGCTCCGGGCACGATTCCCAGAGAGGTTAATATTCTGCTAGTTCCGCAATTTTTTTCATATTATGTATTTAAACATTGTCCTAATTCCCTGTAAATTACCTGTAAATGTCTTCTACATACATAAAATCTAACAACGATAGTGTGCAACTTTCTTAAGCATAATTTGAACACGATAAGTGCAGTTAAGTGCAGCCAACCACAGTGAAGAGTGGCGGGCGGCGAGCGCCACGACAAATGTTTAAAATAGATTACATTTTTACACTTCCTTACTCGCGCTAGCGACAAACCCGCAGATAAATTAAACCTGCGCAAGTGTACGTGGATTGAATAGTTTGATACTGAAGCAATTTGAATTTTTCATATCTGTCGTATTATTGTGGTTTATTTGTTTTCATATTATCAAATAATCTTTATTGAAAACAATACTAAGTAGCTAGCCTAACCTATTACTATATAAATCATACCCGCGTGGAATGGTGGCAAGAATGCTGGCTGCATTTCCGTGTTGTACAGCCAGGCTAATCCTTTGCGCAAAAAATTAGCCAGCCCTTCTGTCACCAGATGAGGTGTAGAAATATCTCGCAATAAATTTTTAATTTCCTATATTCATCCTGTCGACCTGTCGACACCCACTGCTAACGAAGGAGAAAGTTTCTACCAAGAGCTCCACAGAACTGTAGTAAAACTGTAATGGGCCTTCTACAGCCACGTTTTCAGTGCGAAGACCTTGGAATCTCATGAACTTCTTGTTATGTTCCCTACTCAAAGCCACTTAAATTTTGCAACTTGCTGCATGTACTAAAAACTATTTTCTTAAAATTGAGCGTTTTTAATCTAGCAAATTATTGTGGTTATTTCGCAATTGTATATAATTCATAATTATTGTTTCTGATTTATAGTCCTGTCACTGAATGCCACCGCAGATAAGTTAAAATACGCATGCTACAGTTAGACTTGAGAATAATAATTAGAAAAATGACGTATTTGCTAATTTTTTTTTTTCATTAACTAAAGTATCAAAAAGTTTTAGTATGCGGTACACAAAAATAATTTATTTCTATGTAATATCGTTGCCTACCCGCAGACTAGTTACACAAATAAACTCCGCGGTTACACTAAACGGTATCTCAACTTTCATATACCTTTTTAACTTATCATTCTTATTTTTTAATGAACTCTGAAAATGAGGAAAAGAGAGTTGAAACTTGAAAGTAAGAGATTCCCTCACTTCATTTCCATAATATATATTTTCCTCTATTTATCAAAATATAAGCTTGTCGATTAGTTTTTCTTACTTGTTAAAAAAAAACAGTCCAGCATCAAAGTATAAGCATGTAAATTATTTATTGCAGTTAAATGCAGTATTTTAATGCATATCAGTATTGAAACTATTACAGAACTTAATCATATAAAAAGCATAATTATATCACAGTTTAAGTATATAATCATACAGTGGGTCCATGGCCATACAAACGATAAACCCTGCTACTATGACCTACCGGCTACCGGATAGCACCTAGAGGTACGGAACTCTTAACTAAAGTTGAGAGAGGTAAGAAGCTGCATACGAATTTGACATTAGTGTCAAATTTTTTTTTGAAAGTTTTGTCTAATCTGTCCCTTGTCCCTTTTATAGTCCCACAAACTTATCTGACCCAGTGGCTAAAGTTGGAACTAATATTTATGCCTATTTAGTTTTTTTTTCATACTGTAAGCGACGCTGTCACCGAAGTTTGTAGGACTATACCCCCTCTGCAGCGTTGCTCTGTCTAGATGCCTCCTTCGAACGACTGGCATAGGAAAGAACGTATCTTCGTGGACTGTAATAATATTACGGTGGATTCTCATGAGACATCTCAATGACAAGCAATAGCTTCCCATCCTTGTGACAGATTATCTGATATTTACGACTCATTATGAACTTTTTTATTCAAATCAGCATGGGCACAGTCATGGGGCGCGGTTTCGAAATTAGAATAGTGCTGTCCTTATACAGGTTGTTTCAACAGAGCCTACGCAGTACATTTGTTTTTTCTTTAACTTGGATTGTTCTCTAGCTTTAACTACATTTTTCTTCAAGTTATCTTAAATAAAAAGTTTTATGTAGGTATAAGATTTTTTAACATCAATTAAAACGTAATAGGTGGCGTAGCACTGAATTATTAGTACCATGTTTTTTACGATGATAACACATATTTTTTCAGAATTCGAAAACATTTTATTTACTAGGGACGAGATTTTACTTATTCATATTATGTACGAGTAGATTGTAGACCAATGGCTAATCCTAGCAGTCGATCTAGGTATCACGGTGTTTAATGATCACCTAGAAAGTGATTATTGTTTTAAAGCTTTATTTTATATATACACATTATTTCTTCAAGATTTTTATAGGGTAACTATGTTTATTACGAAAAAAAAACCATTTGTGTGTTAGAATCAAACTCACCCTGTATAAAACATTAAGTAAAATAAAAAAATTGCCACCAAACAATAACCAATGTTCCCAGAAACAAAATGTTTTGACTTGTCGCGACCGCAGACATTTTTTGTGACCACTCTGTGACAAACCATCCCCTTTTGTTCCGGTGATAATGACTCCATAGAAAAGGGTGGCTTTTGGCTTCCCTTGCTCATTGTTTGTGAATTTACATATAACATGACAAAGTTTTGTTTGTATTATATTTTGCGGAAGTCATTTTACTACAGAGTACAATAACATTGTCCTGTGAATCACGCTATTTATATTTTGAATTTAACACAATATAGTATAGAGAATAAAATACGTCTAGGCGATGATATCTTAATCAGATTATTTTTTGAGAGACGTATGACCTAGTTTCGGCTACGCATATAAGTAGTTTGCGATTGCTAAGCAACTCAAGCAACATTGATCCAAGTAGGTAACTGGATGGGTGACCGAATTTCGTAGTTCGAATTTGGCATTTTCGTTTCGTCCGTGCCTCGGAGAGCACGTTAAGCTGGCGGTCCCGGTTATTATCACTAACATCTGATAATAATTGTTAGAAACCAAGAATTGAAATAGTAGTTTTAGTTGAGTCGTATGCGGAAGGACTGGGATCTCACCGCATTATTATCCCAAGAAAACCCCTATCATTATAAGTTTTTTTTTTTTTTATCCACTAAAAGCTAGCCCTTGACTGCGATCTCACCTGATGGTAAGTGATGATGCAGTCTAAGATGGTAGCGGGCTAACCTGATAGGGGCATGGCAGTTATATTAAACCCATACCCCTTCGGTTTCTACACGGCATCGTACCGGAACGCTAAATCGCTTGGCGGCACGTTTTTGCCGGTAGGGTGGTAACTAGCCACGGCCGAAGCCTCCTACCATAAATTCCCAAATTGACCCTGCCGGGGATCGAACCCAGAACCTCCGCACGTTAAGGTAACAACGCTATACACTGCGCCACGGAGGTCGTCAAAATGGAAAAGAATTACGACCCTCAGCTATGAGGAATACGACGCATAGAGAGTCAAAAGTATAGTCCGAGCAAAGTCAAAGTTCGTTCTATACTTAGATCTTAGCCTAAGTCAAACGTGAGAACTGAGGCACCTTTCCTAATAATCCCCTAATGAGAGGCATCGATTAAAGAGGGTCAGAGGTCCGGCTCGAGCGCTTTGTCGGCTAAAGTATATTGTCAAAGACCTCACTTTCGAGATTAATTCGTAGATACGGCACTTTATATCGTTGCATTAACCGCAAGGGAATTCGTAGTAATTTAAAAACGAATGTGCATTTTGTGTGTCTTAATTAGCTGATTGTTCGTGTGCATACGGCCTTATCATGTAACGTTTTGTAAACCATACCGATTTAATAAATTCGAGGATGTCTGTTGGTTTGTATTTCGCTGTTAGGTACTTTTCATATCCAAAAACCGATTTTGACGAATTTCGGTACAGACAGAGCTCTCAAGCTGAAAACAGATAGGCTAATCTTTATTCCAGAACAACAAAATATCCTACGGGGTTTTAAAAACCTAAACCGTCACGGTAATATTATGAAACACCTATAATTAATTAAAACAAAGAGAGAGCAAAAGTTCCTACCTACTTCTTAGATAGAAAGATAAATTCAAATCTTAGATGTGTATCTAAAGTACCAATACCAAGTAAATTTAATTGTAGTTTTTGCTTTTCTACGTAAGAAATATCATAGTAATAAGTAATAAAAGTGCGTGTACAAACACACGCGTACTCTATGTTCCCTCACTTTCATATCCACTGGACCACGAGGTAGGTATCACATTAGTAAGATGGAAATCTATTCCTCCAAAGTAATTATTTCAATAAGACGTATTTTACAGTATACCTACAGTGGCATCTCCCTAAGGATGAAAACACACTAGGGACAGGTTGTGACAAAACTTTCGCGTCGCATGGTAAACTAGTTTTGTCGCGCAGGTTTGTGTAAATTTTTTTTTACTTCATATAAAAGTGCGGATTACTTCTAAAAGTACGGATGCCGACTTTTTTACTTTCCAGCCCGTAGTGTGTCCTTGCCCTTAAAATCAATACAAATAAAAAGAAGAGACATAATGCCGCATTCATACCTACAAAAATCAACTTAACAGCGAAACCTATAAAGGTGTTTTAACGATAATGATATTATTAGAGTAATCACGTTAGTGAGACGCCTCACGCCTGCGCGCGCGCATCTCTCCTAATAATGATCAATGATCGCGTGACGTCGGGAAAATGCCAAATATTCCATACATCACCCATGCTTTCAATATTGACAGGCGGATGGTATTTATAACCATAGAACTTAGAATACATAGAAATGTTTTTCCAAGCAAAGGCAATAAACCTACCTTTTTAAGGCTAGGTTTGATGAAATTTGGTAGTGAAGTAGACAAAGGCGCCGACATTTAATTTCCAAAAGATCCTGAGGAAGTTGGTAACTTTAAAGTTTAAATATTAATCGTTTTTCCTAAAATACAACCCAATATTAAATTCAACAAGCTATTTTAATTAAGTGTAACTTTACTAAATTAAAAAGTAACTTATAATGTTCTATCAATTAATTTCCCTATTCCAATGAAACATGACACGACTGTTACTATTTGTTAACAATTGAATGAATGTTAATTTCTACCAATTTATACTACTACATACTTCTAACTACTACCTTACTTTTATAAAGTAAAAACTAACTTGAATTTAATTTAATTTAAAGCAGGCAAGGCCCATAGTAATATAAACATAATATAACATATAAAATTTTAGCAATACATCCATCCATACTGATATTTTAAATGCGAAAGTGTGTCCGTCTGTCTTATCTGCTATAACGCTTCAACGGTCTATCTTTTCAACCGATTTTGATGAAATTTGGTATGGAGAATTAGAATGTAACCTACATTTCCAGGAAAGGGCATAAGGTCTTTATCCCAGAAAATTCAGCAGTTCCCCCGGGATTTAAAAAACTTAATTCACGCTAACAAAATCACGAGCATCATTTAGTATGTTATATTAATGTTCTATCGACTAAGTAGTTCCCCAGTTCTAACGAAACAGTTCACAACAGTGTAGCTATAGGAAGATTACTTTGTCAAATAAACCAGAGCCAAACGGCCTCTCACTCACGAGTCTGAATTGAACGAGCCACCCCATTAACCTAGTCGTAAGCCCGTATGTTTCATTAGATTCCTATCTGTGACCCATCAGACATCTGCATAGGTCAGGTTATCAACTGTAATAAATGGCTTTATTCCCTAATGCAAAGATAACTTTAAATTGTGTACCAATTTCTTGTAAGGGCCTTAATAAACAAGCTCGATAATGTTTTGTTTATGGCACTTGTTATATAATACTTTGCGTTATCTTGTTTATTATTTTGTAGCTGTAATAGATAGTTTGGAGGTTGTGTTAAATTTTAGTTGTGTTTTCTTTGCAAAATTGCGGCACCATTCTCTAAGTTTAGCATGTAAACTAATATTGTATAAAGAAAAAACATAATTAACTTTTATTTTATTATAATTATAGGTTATGTGAAAATGAGTGTGTCCGTCAATTTCTGTCTGATTGTGAAGGAATATGGTACAGGTATAGGTTACCGGATTTAACTGCAACTTATCCATTGCAACTGACTTGTACTGCTGCCACTATTCAACACTTCAATGGTGTATTTGTTTATTAGACAAGTCTAAAACTTAACTAACTCTACTAAAAAAAGTAAAAACAAGAACATGGATCAACACGAAAAATAATCGTTTGGCGATATAGGTACTGCACACGAATGTAACTGAGACCGCTTTGATTACTATTTGTAACGTTTATATTAGCTCAATTGATGTGCCGGCGTGATTGACGGAGTTTAACGAGTCTATTTTGTTATTAGGTCAATCGCAGGAATGCAGCGGATGCCTTGTTATGTAGGTTAAAGGTTATGGGATGCTAAGTGCTAACGCCCTGCATGGTGGCAGACGAAATACCGACACACGTTAGAGTTTTCGTACAAACTTTCATACAACTATAAACTTCTCAGTGGTACTGTATCTGAGTGCAGTGTTAAGTTTAAGTTATTAAACCCCTTTGGGGGAGGAATCTCTAGGGTGCTCAAAGAGTAATCTCTTAAAATTTCAAATTTCATATTCTTACATTCAGCCCAAACTGCTGAATGTAGGAATTTGGTTGTCCGTCCGTCGGTCACTCAGGACAAAGCCTTTTATAGTTATTGATGATGATTAATAATTCTTAAGCATATTATAGCAAAACGGGTGGTGCCTTGTATTGCATGCCTCACACTGCGTCACTGAGGTCGTCGTCATGTACTAAAACTCTCACGTGTGTCAATAGATTTCGTCTGTAAAAACTTAATCTAAGTGTACAGACATACTTCCGCGTATTAAATATTAGCATGAAATTATACTTAGGTAGGCTCTTATTTTAAATGATCACTTAGAAATCTTTGCTTTTCAACCGTTTCTACCATACCAGCAAGAACCGTTCATTCCGCGCAGCGACTACGTTAACATTATGCAAAGGTATAAATCTCCAGTAGTAACAAAACGGCTGACATAATCAGCTATCCGCAGTCAGATAAGACGGACCAATAAATATTATTATTGTCAGACACGCACCGGCCGCACTGGGACGCTTCCTGACCCGATGTCAGAGTTCATTTGGAACTTACGATAAATGGAAAAATATATACGCATAGGTACATATTATTATATGTATATAGTTAAGTATATAGAAAAATGTTTTTGAGACTCCGATTGACAAAATTTTCTACGTCAGTCCACAAGTATTATTGTGAGATTTGATGCATTTTGCACGTGTTCCTTATGAAGCCTCACGTAAAAACTTACATGTGTAATTATTTCGACTTAACTAACATTTACATTATGATTTACATATTTAATAGCGATATTACGATTCAGAAACAACACTTGCCGGCTCTTCACAGTAGAATCAGTTTTCCGAACCGGTGATAGTCTTGATTAATCATAAGTGATACAAGTTGTCCTACGTGAAATATATGTATCATGGAACTCTTTAATTTTCCGACATAAATAGTAGCCTATATGTAATTCCCGACTATAATCTATCTCTGTGCCAAATTTCATTGTAATCCGTTTAGCCGTTTTGGCGTAATTGATTGACAAACATCCATCCATCCATCCAAACTTTCGCATTTGTAATGCTAGCTGACTAGCTGATGCCGGCGACTTCGTCTGCATGGATTGAGGTTTAATGGTTCCTGCTAAAACTCTTTAATTTTCCGGAATAAAACTATATGCCTATGTGTTAGGTACTCCAGACTATAATCTACCTCTTATTTATTCGTATGGCGTTTGGTACAAAATAAGCGTTTTTATAAAAATAACGCTTATTTCGCCTGCAAGTTCGTCGCTCGTTTAGCACCATCCAGGGGACACGTGCAGGGAGGTAGAAGGTAGCTCCTGCGGACGTGAGCGTCGGGGCATCCCCCAATCTACCTCTGTGCCAATTTCATCCAGACCCGTTCAGCGGTTCTGGCGTGATTGCGTAACAAAAATCCATCCATCCATCGAAACTTTCCCATTTATAATATTAGTATTAATATTTTAGTATACATAATGAATGAACCTAGACGTAGCTTATATAAATAAACGCAATGCCTTTCTACAACTCGATTCCATGTAAAGATAGAGATTGTTATCTGAACAAGTTCCGAACGTGACCGGCGATAAACTCTACCATCAATTAAGTAATTAATTCTCATTACGAGACCAGCGCAAAATTCACAGTTAACAAATCAACGGTGTTTGTCACACGACTTTCCCATTTCAACAAAAAATATTGATGTTTATTCGTATAGGCTTTCTAACGACTTGAAGTCGCAATTTTTCAACAAAACTCCATATTAAGGCCCTGTGTAGCGTAAAAGGGGGGTTTCAAAAGCAGTGTACCTATCCATCAAACGGTGACATAATGTATGCTTGTAAAAATAAGAGGCTGTTTTCAAGACCTTTGAGCAGCCATTGACGCATCTCAAAACACAATTTTAAAAAATCTCTGCATTGAAATTTATTTTAAACATACCTCTTAATTTACCTTTTAAAGCATTTTTTCTCCTTATTGAAACCAATAATTAGCTCTAGAAATATAAGATAAAATTCATATTTCTAAATCAAACACATTGTCGGATTCATTTGTATTGAAAAGTAAATATTATTTTTTTTACAAATTATTTCATGCATTTTTTGCAACATGCACTTGCTCGATTCCCCGCGCGCCTGTGTTTTTCATCTCGTGATCTCACAGCGCCTTAAGGAAGAGGTTACCTACTAAGGTTACGATCTAGTCTATGAGTAAGTAAGCTAATGAGCAACATTATTTTAACCTAAACTGATATTATACATGCAATATTGAAAGTATGCTCCTGAAAAAAGCTTATTATATTGTTGAAGATTATGTAAGGAGCATGACGACCTCCGTGGCGTAGTGTGTAGCGCTCTTGCCTTAACGTGCGGAGGTCCTGGGTTCGATCCCCGGCACTTTCCCTGGTCTGGCCTGGTGGGAGGCTACGGCCGTGGCTAGTTACCACCCTACTGGCAAAGACATGCCGCTAGGCGATTTAGCGTTCCGGTACGATGCCGTGTAGAATCCGTAGGGGTATGGGTTTAATATAACTGCCATGCCCCTAACAGGTTAGCCCGCATCTTAGAAAGCATCATCACTTACCATCAGGTGAGATCGCAGTCAATGGCTAGCTTGTAGTGGATCAAAAAAAAAGCATGGATTTGATCCAGCAATGCTAAGGACAGCGGTTACATACGTACACATTAATATAATAATTGTAAGTTAATTATTTAAAAAGAGCAACCACTGAGTTTCGTGCTGGTTCTTCTCGGTAGGAATGGCATTCTACATACATACACATTGATACAATAATTGTAAATTAATTATTTAAAAATAGCAACCACCGAGTTTCTTGCTGGTTCTTCTCGGTAGGAATGGTATTCCAAACCGGTGGTAGATTCACTTGACGATTCAAAAGTACTTGTAAAAGTTTATTTGAATAAAAAAACTTTTGATTTAATTTGATTTGATATTATGCGAAAGTTAATTTTATTCCACTACACGTCTAAGATGTTTTCTATCCTTTTAAACGTTAATAGAATACTTAGGATACAATACTCGAGAAAATCATTTTTCTATTTTTTTTTATCCATTACAAGTTAGCTCTTGACTGCGATGTCACCTGCAGGTGGTAAGATATGATACAGTCTAAGATGATAGCGGGCTAACCTGTTTGGGGCATGGCAGTTATATGAAACCCATACCAATAATCGATACAGGGCATCGTACCGGAACACTAACAGCTAGGCGGCACATTTTTACCGTTAGGGTACAGTAACTAGCCACGGCCGAAGCCTCCCAACCCTCCTACCAGAATAGACCAGAGAAATCTCAGAAACATCAGAAAAGACGCATTTAAATTACTGTTAATGCCTTTTTCAATGCAACCCAGTTTAACGAGAGCAGGGTAGTAACTAGCCACGATTGAAGCCTCCTACCAGACCAGACCAGAGAAACCTCAGAAACGTCAGAACAGATGACGTCAGATAATCCCACCTAGTTTCACAAGAAATAAGTACCATCCATCAAGTTATAGCCCTAGGCATACCATTATCAGACACTAAATAAACCAGTAGCGAAAATATTAAACCCGACTTAACGAGAGGCGTGTTGCCTTCAGGGCGTCTGCTTGTCACAGAGGCGCGGTCGCAACTAGCTTAATCTGGCAGCTGATTTAACCACGATTAATTGGTGATTAATTTTATTAGCAGGTAAGTAAGGAATGGAAATCTTCTGAGCACTTACGTGATGTTTATGTTTACATATTTTGTCCCTGCAATTTTCTGGGGATATACTTTTAATACTTTTAATTATAACGTCAACACGTTCGTGTTTTAGAATTAATTATAATTCCTTAATTTAAGGACGTCAAGGTACGTGACATAAAGCTGTTATTTTTATGTAATACTGCTTTAAGTGATGGTAGTAGGGCGTCTGCCTGTCACAGAGTTGCGGTCGCAACTAGCTTAATCTGACATCTGGCTTAACTACGATTAATTGGTGATTAATTTTATTACAAGGTAATTAAGGTATGGAAATCTTCTGGACAATTTTGAGATGCTTATCTTTACATTTTTGTACCTGAAATTTTCTGCAGCGTAGTATGATGATACTTAAAAACAAAACGTCTGACTACATTATACCTACGAATAAGCATAATAAGTATTGTCTAACTTGACTAGTTGATTTGTTTCGAAATATTTAAAAATAACACTTATACAGAGTGTTTGTTAAATTAAAATGCGTGAATTAAGGTTAATAAAAACCCATCAAATCTCTTACATTTTTCGGAATCAAAAGTCTGTCTTAGAGAGGCGGGTTTCTTCAAATAAGGACTATTTCTTAAAATAATTTAGGGTAAACCTGCGAAAAGAAGAGATTTCTTAGGTTTTATGCAAACTTTGAATGGACAGGGAATTTTAAAAAATCCCAATTTTTTTTAACCAGCCTGTATAAAATCTCGCAACCCACCGACCAGTCATCACGGCAAAGAAATACTTTGATAACTCAATTCGACACACACTTAGCGCTTTTGACTTAATTTAGTCGCATTATTAGGACATCAAAGCGTGCCGACACGAAAAAGCAATACGGCCGCCACCTCTCGAGAAGGAGACGAGTTAGACATCGATCTGTTCCCCTAAAGAACAGGACCACTTGGCCTAAAAAATAAAATGATGCCACCAAAATAATATGCGCGAGTTAATTATGTTTTCTATTAATCTATGTCATGTGTGGCAATAAATAATTTATCTATCTATCTATGTCCCGTTTTGAGGTTTTTGATGCAGCTTAAAGATATGTTGTATACAAGATGATGCCCGTGACTTCTTCCGCGTGTATTTTTTCTTACCACGGGAACTTGTCCTTCCCCGGAGATACAATTTCTAAACCAAATTTCATCAAAATTGGTTAAAAAGATAGGTCATGAAAGCATAGCAGACTTCCCAATCTATCAATAAAAATAAAATGATTTAAGTTGACTCACCAACATATCAACGTGCAGCTACCGCTTAGAAACATAAGATTTCCCATGTTACTTTTCTCTAGGACGTAGACTAAGTATTTAATTTGAGAAATTCCAAAGGGAAAAATTAAGGCCACAGAATCTTACATCTTCTTCCAAAAGTGTAGGTCTGTGCCCGACACCGGCCACATCAAACGCCGGCCATTTTTACAATCGAGTCAATAGATTTTATTGATTTTGTATTATCGATCGAACGTTATGTCGATTCGACGTGCTCTCTCTGGAACGCTCAATTTTGTAATTAGTTTAAGCCTTTGTTTGGTATCCATTGCAATTTGGTTCGCACGATAAGAATCTTGTTTGTCTGTTGTAACGTCTTTTTTAATTTTCTTATGATACAAGTTTGATATTTACAAAATTAAAAGCGACCTTAGTGACCCGACCCGCCTTGCTAAGGCTTAGCTCATGCTGAATTGCTGAAACCAATCTTACTAAGTAAAAAAAGTTTGGATGGATGTATGGATGTTTGTTACTCAATCACGCCCCAACGGCTGAACGGATCTGGCTGATATTTGGCACAGAGATAGATTATAGCTTGGAATAGCACATATAGGCTACTTTTTATACCGGAAAATTAAAGAGTTCCTGCGGGAACCAAAAAACCTCAAACCACGCAGACGAAGTCGCGGGCATTCGCTAGTGTTTTAATTAATTGCACGCGCACGCACACACACACGCATACACACACACACACATACACACCGAGACACACACACACACACACACACACACATATCCGCGCGCACTTGCACTTTTTTAAGATTTAACTGTAAATTAATATGTTAAAACGCTGTTGATTACAGACTAATAAACAAAATAAATAAATAAAATTAAATAAAATTGAAATGGTTGAAATGACATGATTTATTTATTTCACATAGGACAACTTGTGTGACTTAAGATAAGTCAAGACTCTGATTAACATCGACTGAGAAGAAGCCAGCAAGATCAGTTGTTAGCTTAGCAGTTGTTAGCTTAACAGTTGTTCTTTTTAAAAAGCGACTTTTACTCGACTAAGACGACGTAACTACGTACTTTTAAAGGATTGTAACTATCCTTAACGTACATTTGTGGTAATAACCGGGATCGGCGGTTAAACGATTATCGACGATTATAAGAGCGGTATGTAGGTTTTTACATTCGAGTTGACTCATGTCAGCCCGATCAAAGTCAATATTATGAACGTGCTTGCAAGAAAGCTTTTATTCAGAAGTAAACTGGACCAACGATGATTAAAAAAAATAGGACGACAGCAGTAAATTCTGGTAAAAAAATATCACGAGGGTACTAAATTTAACTAACAAGCCCTGTTTATCTGTAAGTGCATTTTTCGAGTAACTGTATTGAAAAAAATATTTCGCGTATCCCATATTGAATGAGATTTATTCCTATAACCTTCATTTTTTATGGCGTCGTGTTTCCAGTAGCTAAATTCTAATACTAAACTCTCTCATTACATTCCGCAAAACAAGACTTGCTCCACACAGACGTTTAAAAATAAAAACAAAGAATCCAAAGCGCCATTTTAAGTAGTGAGTGGTGCCGGTGGTTATCTAGCAATCAAACAATTCGAGCGTGAAAATGTCGCTCGTCGCTTATCCGCCGCGATCTGCCGATACGCCGCTATCTGCGATCGCACGAGCCTCGCGCCCTCTGCTGGCCTTAAATAGCGCCTTTTCTAACACTTCTGTTGGTGCAACTATTTACACTATTCTTAGGAAGCACCTAAATTTGTGCTTTATTCGACTATAGTTGATAGATATTATTACTAATATTATGAATTCGATAGTGTGTCTGACTCTCTATTTGTATGTCTTTTTATTGCTTTTTATAGTGCAAGAAAACCCCCTGCCATTACGTGACCACGACCCTCAGCAATGCAAAGGCAAAGCAAAGGAATACGACGCAGAGAGAGAGAGAGACAGCGCAACAGCTGAGCTTATCTCATCGAAATTGTATACAAAGATAAATTGCATCCCAGAGCATAACTTCAGCAATTTTTATCCCGGAGAATCAAAATTTTCGAATATCATTCGAAAATTAAAAAACTAAAATGTTTCAACGGAATTAAATGAAAATCTGATCTAAATGAAATCACATCTAGATTAAGAATACGATAGAGAATCCTAAGCGTCATTATAAGTAGTGACTGGTACCAGCGGTTATCTAGCAATAAAACAATTTAATTTTCCGGGATCAAAAGTATATGTGTTATTCCAGACTATAATCTATCTCTGTGCCAAATTTCATCCAGATCCATTCAGTCGTTTTGGCGTGATTGAGTAACAAACATCCATCCATTCATACATGCATCCATCCATCCAAACTATCGCATTTATAAAATAAAGAGGACTTTGTGTTTTTTTTTAATATGCTCTGCAAGTTATCCTCCACTTCGCTAGTATGTACACTGGTAACTGATTTGCATATCAGAAACTGTAATAATTTAGTGTTTTTTTGTGCTTAATAAATAAAAATTAATAAATAAAATCTAAGCCATTCGCCGTCGTTTTCGTGATTGCCATCATCTTAATAATTTTACCCAGTGCTCATTATTTGTAAAGCAAACACGAACATTACAAGCGACCACTCATCTTACGCCAACAAACACTGACTGTGTATTGTCTGTATGCTCGTTTTAATTACCCAGGTCAAATTAATGACGGGTCATTGACATCTAAATATTATGACGAAAATGACAAATATTTGTATCTGGTGTGTGCTTAAGTTCAATGATCTTTATTTTATTTCAAACTAGAACGACCCACCCAAGCTTCTTTCCCTCTCTTCTAACCTTATGCGATGAATATCGAAGTCAAACTCAAATGATTTTTGCCATACTGTATGTATACTTTTAATATTATAAATTCGAAATTGTTTCGACGACCTCCGTGGCGCAGTGTGTAGCGCTGTTGTCTTAACGTGTGTTTGTTTGATTCAACCACGTCGTAACGAAGCAACGGATCGACGGAATTTTTGGCATGGATATATTTGAGGACCTGGATAGTAACATCAGCTACTTTATATCCCGGAAAACTAAGAAGTTCTCGCGGGAATTAAAAAACTTAAACACGTTAACGTCGCGGGCATCAGCTAGTATTCAAGTAAACTTTTACAAGTGCTTTTGAATAGTCGGGTGAATCTACCACTGGTTCAGAATGCCATTTCTACAGAAAGAAACTGGAAGTTAGCATATGCATCGCATAGGTTTACCTCTGGATAGATTTAAGTCAAGCACCTTCTAATAAATGAGCCTTAGCCTGCAAAGCTTTGACAACATTGATGTAGAATTTTAGTGTATGTTTGACAATGTTTATTTCTTGTAACCCATTTCCTGTTTTTATGTGCAATAAAGTATTAATAAAGCCATGCTAATATTATAAATGCGAAAGTGTGTCTGTCTGTCTGCTACGCTTTCATGTCCCTTCTGTTTTACCGATTTTGATGAAATTTGGTAAAGGGATAGGTTGTATCCTGGAAAATTCAAGAGTTCCCGCGGGAATCAAAAACCTTAATCCACGCGGTCGAAGTCGCGGGCATCAGCAAGTTTTATTCGACCCAGATCTAGGTAACATTTATTTTATTAGCCGCATAGCTACTCGTACTATGCCAAAGCCACAGTAATACATTAGCTAGTAGGTACTAGGTAGGTAAATTATGAACTTTACTGTCTGCAACTCAGTATAGAGCTATCTATGTCTAGAGTTGCAGACGTCTTTATTACATAGGTAACGGTACAGACAGACCAATTTATGAACCGTGCTATATGGATCATCGCCAACACATATTCTGTGTACGTCTGTTTGTCGATCGACATTCCAAGTGTCGTCCTGCCATTGGATTGGCGCGTGCTCCATTGATTTGTCGACCGTCAGTCTGTCTATCACTATGGGATCCAAGTAGGAAGAAATAAGCGAATTCCATTATTCCCGTTTTAACCATGACGAAAAAATACGGTTGTTATATTTTAATGTACTCCATAATATATTCTTGTCCGAAGCCGAAATACGAGAGCATCCCGTTTGCTCTTGCAATCCTCAGAAACGGCCAGAACACTTGGTCCGCAGCCGAAGACTTCGAAACCGATTCAAAGCCGAAACCGAAGAAGAAAGTATTCAGACTTTTACAACAACAACATACAACAACAACAATACAACACACAACAAACAACAATACAATAGCAACATTATGTACAACAATTATTGCAATTTACTGGCAGTAAATTGTGAGCGGGACTAATGATAAGAAAACAACTGTTGTTACCCACAATTTGGCAAAATAAAAATTATGAATTATGAATTATGAACGTCATACAACAAGAACATGATATACAACATCTATTACAACAATTATTACAACGTTATACAACAATATTTTAAAATGTTAGCCACTTATCTGCTGCAGTGAGTATACGCGGAACTAAATAATATGTATTGATGTGAAAAGGACGATATAATTCATAACGACGATGGAAGATATAACTTAAAAGCCATATTAGAGATTCATTTTTCAAAAAACTTCCTACACTATTTATTGAACTTTCGATATCATAAGTTTTCGATCACATGAACAATCGATCTCGCATAGGTACTTTCGTTAAGATGAAAGGCCGATATCATAAGCTATCGATGTAACGTGTTCGATATGAGCTTCGGTGTTGTGTATGTCGATGTGGCGTACACATAGCTTTAAAAAAAATTATTTTCGGTCTTACAAGTATTTACGAGTATATTATTATTCTGACGAGCGTAGAACCGCTTTCGCCTGTGCATTACGGCGGCCTCTGATACGAAATTTGAATTTTAAGAATGTTTTCAAACGTGTGACATCATTGCTAAAGTGAGCTGGTGGCAGATTTAGTATTTTAGGAATGATTTTACATTGTTTCATTTACCTTGACACAGCATGTAGCCAAAATGGTAGGACGCATACATGATACATTTTTGAGGACTAATGGACATTCGTGCCGGTAATTATGACATTGTAAATTTCGCGAAGAAGTTGAAATTAAATGAAAATATACTTTAAGAAGTTGTACCACGGGAGTGCAAAATTTTAAGGCATCTACCGGTTTGCTCATAAAAATGTATTAGAGGAATCTAGCGGATCCTGAAAATAGTTTCGTGCGTGTCTGTTCTATAAAAAACCGTGCAAAACCTCAAAATTCTAGACAACGATGTTTGAGCAATATCTACGTTAATTTGTCAACCTGTATACGTCATTTCATCAACTTATGATTGTGTAAATTCTAGATAAAACAGTTGTAAAACATGCCTTAAAGAGGGTGGTAGAAAGCGGCTAAAAGTGGCATGCAGAGAAGTAAGTGTGATGGTAATTCTAGGTCCAACATTATTTTGACAACTACATATTGACGCTGGTAACGATGTAAAATACATTTTCATATAAACTTCATTGAAAATGTGAGATTTTTTTTTTTAATAGATAGTTACATGTCATTTTACAGTTCCTCGAAGATTTGATTAGATTGTACCTACTCTTAATAGCTACCTAACCCAAGAGAAATTTACCTGTACTGCAATCGACCCATCTTGACGGAGTAAGACACATTAATATACGAGTGTGATAAACCACACATTCCACACGCTTGTTATTCCAAAAGACGTCCAGGAAACTAGACTATTATAATTCCAGAATTAACATAGTTGAGGACCATTAAATCTGCATCACAAGTAGATTAGATCTGGCACTACGCCGGTACAATGCCTGGCATTCTCTCAAACAATCAATCTGCTAACTACAATAACAACAATTATTCAACTTGGGACTCCACAATCACCCGTTTGTTACGTGGATTATTTGACAAGGACGACTTTAATCAGAGTTACATCGTAAATAGTGAAGTTATCTGTATATAGGTTAAGGAAAACGGGATTGACTGACTGACTGACCAATGCACAGCTCAAATCACTAGACGGATCGGGCTGAAATTTGGCATACAGATCACTATTATGAGGAAAGCATGCGTTAAGACTTTGAAATTTGTATGAAAATCGAACCTAACGTGAGCAAAGCCGCGGACAAAAGCTTATCTATGTGTGATGACCTCCCACCACTACAGCCTATTAACATCCCACCGCTGAGCACAGGCCTCCACTCTCATAGGAGAGAGGGAATTAGAGCTTAGACCCACCACGCTGCTCCAATGCGGGTTGGCGTGCTTTAACGACTATTATCATGTTAGTGATAATAACCGGGGCCGACGGCTTAACGTGCTCTAGGAGGCACGGGGGTGAAACACCGCAAACTTCCAACGAGCTGGCACTGAGAATTTTTTAATTGAAAAACCCAATACCTAACAATTTTTATGCCCGACCGGGAATCGAACCCAGGACCTCGTGATCCGCAGTCGACAATGCTAACCGCTAGACCAACGAGGCAGATAACCTCCATTTCGCAGTTATTTTAAGGATTATTAAATAGAGGATTTCCCAAAAGACGTAATATCCACGTCCCTTGTTAGTTTTATGTTGAATCACCATTTTAAACATTGATGACGTAATAATTCAGTATTTCATACAAAAACCCATACTAAGCGCGCGTTTTGACGTTTAAAAATAAGTTACTGAGTTGTCTTATTGTCAAGTACCCAGTTTTTTAAAGTTATAAAGTTTCGAATCTGCTTTTAAAGCTCACAAAGCGTCTTGTAAAGTTATCCTTGCTTCCTTTTCGGACGCCATGTTAAATACTTAATCCGATTTAAATTCATATCGATGGCGTCAGGCGCGTGCGCGGTAGCTTGCGGTTTGGAAGTCGGCACGCGTGCACTACGGTGGCCATTATGGTCTGATGTAGAAGGAATAATCTTTTAAAATTCTTTCAAAATTTTCTTTTTGAAAATCTCTGTGGCGCAGTAGTGTGTGCTGTGACCTTAGGTATAGGTTGGAGGTCCCGGGTTCGATCGTTATTCAATCACGCCAGAAGGGCTGAACGGATCTGGATGAAATATGGCACAGAGATAGATTATAGTCTGGAATAACACATAGGCTATTTATCCCGGAAAATAAAGAGTTCCTGTGGGATCTAAAAGACTTCTTCCACGCGGACGAAGTCACGGGCATCCACAGCTAGTACACATAATATAAAAACGTTAAAATGGGCGTGGTAGGTGCTACCGTACAGCGAGACCCATGTCAAAGTTCTTAACTAGCTTTGTTGTGGGTTTCGAGTGTCTCATTAGCATAGCCACTGGGATTTTGTCTATGCTGTATGTTCCCATCAAAGTCAAAGTCAAAATAAGCATGTTTATTCAAAATTAGTACCTACACAGTTCACTTTATGAACGTCACGTTTACAAAGTATAAGACGTGATGGTGATAATTAACGACGGTATCTTATAACTAAACTATTTATACGAGGGTTCCAAACGCGCACCTAATCTGAGATTTTTTTAAATTTAAAAACAGCTCTGAAAGTGAAATGCTTTCAATCAAATAAAAAATAAATAATTGTCAATGTCAAAATTTTAGATATCTTATATTTTATATTGGATTTAACCGCGTGAAGCCGGGGGCAAATCAGCTAGCTTATTCTAATAATATGAATCCTGACATTTAAGGTTTCCGTACCTTCATTATCTTCCTTTGGCAGTGTCCCATACTTCGTACAAAGCTATTGATGCAGTCTTTTCAAACTTATTACAAGCTCTCAAAGTCAAAAATCTAATGCTTGAACAATTTTGATAATAATTTAATAATGCATTAGACATTACTGCATTTCAATTGAATTAGTTCTTAATATTATAAACCTAAGAGCTATTTTGTGTCAACTGCAAATGAGGATTTTCAAAGTAGAACAGTTTTGTGACATTGTAAGCAGCCATCATTGTACTGGCGTTTTGGAGCCAGGGTCATTTCACATTAGATAGGGTTTAAAATACTTCATCGACATTTTGATATAAAGTAAGCTACTTTCGATAAAGAAAGCAAAAGTATGTATGTCTGTCTGCTTGTCTGTTAACTTTTCATGGCAAATTTTAGTAGAGATAGATGGTATGTATTCCAGGGAAGAGATATCTTATTTTTATCCAGAAAAAAGTAGGTACCTAAATACTGCACTAATTATAATCTCTTATCAATCAAAAATCCACGTTCACTACGATAGACTCAAATGTGAACAGTCCCTAAACGTTACACGGCATATTCGTATGTAAGACATGTTTATCCGTTTTATGTTCCATGGACTAATTTAAATTAAATCGGTCGTATTTTTGTGACAAGGGTTACGCACGAGGTATGGTAGTTAGCATAACCTGTTTAATTGAATCATCCGTCATTGGTCTGTAGGTACCATTCAGTGTCATCATACGATACTATGCCTCGTTGCACTGCTCGTTGGCCTATTGGTCAGCATGTTCAACTGCGGCTGACGACGTCCCGGGTTCGTGTCCCGGGTCGGCCATAATTAACTACATAAGTACTAGCCCGGAGTTAGGAAGTTTTACGCTTATTATCACTAACATCTGATAATAATCGTTACAAAAACCTAAGAGTTTATCTTACACTAGTCGTATGCGGTAGGACGTGGGATCCCACAACATTATTGTCTCAAGAAAACTCCCATTACGTGATTAATGGAAAGGGGACTCTCAATAATGAGAAATACGACCCAAAGAGAGATTTAAAAGTGTGGATAAACACTATAGTAATAAAATTATAGGTTGTTTTAGCTCGCCGACCCGCAATGGAGCAGCGTGGTGGGTTTATGCTCTAATTCCCTTGCTCCTATGAGAGTGGAGGCCTGTGCCCAGCAGTGGGACGTTAATGGGCTGTAGAGGTGGTGGTAGCTTGTTTTTGTTTATTATGCAAGTAGAATAAAGAGCCTTATTTGTCTCCATAAGGATAAGCGGTCAATGCAATCGGCGTCTCAGCCGTCACCGATACATCATTGCAATCTTGATGCACTCCCAACACAGCCATCAAATGCCTTACGTAGCTGCTAATAAATTATTGTGATAATTGATCTTTATTGTCGTTATGTGAATTACCTACTTATCTAACCTATTTAACATACTGCCCAGTACAAAAACCTCCTGTGAAAATTTTGTAAAACACAATAATATTCGAGTGTTAGTAATATCGATTACAGCCACGCGTCTTCCATTCAATCATACTAATATTATAAATGCAAAAGTGTGTTTGTTTGTCCTTCAATCATGTTGCACCAAGGCAACGGATCGAGGTGAATTTTTGCATGGACATTATAGAGCACTTGGAGGCTAGTTATAGGCTGCTTATTATCCCGGACAATTAAGGAGTTCTGTGGGGATCAAAAAACTTATTACACGCGGACAAAGTTGCGGGTATCAGGTAGTAACGTTATAATTATATGATATTATATCCTTTGACACTGGGAATGCTATCTCATTAATTATTAAATTGAGGTAATTTTAGGAAGAAAATAAATTCTAACGAATGTATGGATAGGTGATTGCTTAAATTTTAGGCATAGATTTAGGATTGCTCTCCGCTGAGCTTCTACGTCGCTGTGTAGGAGCGTAGGTACGTAGCATCAATCCTTCATTTATGGTTTGAGATGAACACAAATACGCCCAGAACAACAAAATTAACAAGCCTACCTCCGTGGCGCAGTGTTTAGCGCTGTTGTCTTAACGTGCGGAGGTCCCAGTTTCGATCCCCGGCAGGGTCAAATTGGAAATTTATAATTTCTGAATTTTCCTTGGTCTGGCCTGGTGGGAGGCTTCGGCCGTGGCTAGTTACCACCCTACCAGCAAAGACGTGCCGCCAAGCGATTTAACGTTCCAGTAAGATGCCGTGTAGAAACCGAATAGGGGTCCATACCCCTATTCGGTTTCTATACGGCTAACCGCGGGCTAACCTGTTAGGAGCATGGAAGTTATATTAAACCCATGTTTAATATAACTTCCATGCTCCTAACAGGTTAACCCGCTACCATCTTAGACTGCATCATCACTTACCATCAGGTGGGATCGCAGTCAAGGGCTAACATTTAGTGGATAAAAAAAAGCAAATTCCTCATTCAACAAAACAACTTTAGCGATAGTTAGCAGCTGACAGTCATAGTGGAGTGAGAAATACGATTACGGCGCGCGTTCCCGCTACGATGAATACAAATTACGGAGATAAACGCGCGAACAAAGCAATTTCTCGAATTAGAATAAAAATATTAAACGCTTAGTGCGATGACACCGACAATATCTGTATTTATTTAAATACGTTTAGTGTGCAGGAGCCACGCACGCGCCCGGCTAATTCTTTTTTAAAGGTCTAAACACACTAGGGATTTAAAAAAAAATATCTGTTGGATAACGTCCGCGCACACACTTTAAAACGGCGCACACGTTTCGTCTGGTGGGAGGCTTCGGCCGTGACTAGTTACCACCCTACCGGTAAAGACGTGCCGCCACGCGATTTAGCGTTCCGGTACGATGCCGTGTAGAAACCGAAGGGGTTTGGGTTTAATATAACTGCCATGCCCCTAACAGGTTAGACCGCTACCATCTTAGACTGCATCATCACTTACCATCATTAGTCAGAAAACTGCACCATTATGGAATTAGGGGTGTAGCACTGGATATGATGAATTCCTACTTAAAAAATAGGATACAAAAGGTAGACGTCAATGGAAAGCGGTCTTCCGGATCGATTGTAAAAATGGGGGTTCCACAAGGTTCAATTTTAGGGCCTTTTCTATTCCTCATTTACATTAACGATCTTCCTTATCTTGCCAAGGATAATCATGGGATAGTATTGTTTGCTGATGATACATCACTTTTGTTTAAAATAAATCGTTACGAAACAACTCTTGACGAAGTAAACAATTCTCTCACTAAAGTTGTACAGTGGTTTGAAGCTAATAACCTAGTCCTCAATGGAAAAAAGACAAAGTGTATCAAATTTACATTACCTAATGTCAAATAGGTTAAAACCACTGTACAACTTGATCATGAGGAATTAGATTTAGTGGATACCGCTGTTTTTCTCGAAATAACGTTAGATGCTAAACTCCAATGGGGCAATCACATAAATGACTTATCGAACAGGCTTAGTTCTGCTGCATACGCGGTTAAAAAGATTCGCCAGTTGACAGATATAGAAACGGCGAGATTGGTTTATTTTGGTTACTTTCACAGCATTATGTCATATGGTATATTATTATGGGGTAATGCTGCTGATATTAATTCTGTTTTTGTGCTGCAGAAGAGAGCTGTTCGAGCCATATATAATATGGGACCAAGAGAGTCACTAAGAGATACATTTAAAGAAATCAATATTATGACAGTGCACAACCAATATATATTTGAAAATTTAGTATACGTGCATAAACAGATTGATAAATTCAAGAAGAAAAGTGATTGCCATAATGTCAATACTAGAAATAAAAATAAACTTGTAATGCCTGCTTCTAGGCTTAGTAAAACTAGCAATTCATTTGTTGGAAATAGTGTCCGCTTCTACAATAAGCTTCCAGAAGACATGTTGAAGATGTCTCTGAATAAGTTCAAAGTTAATGTAAAACGTAAACTCATTAAAAAATCTTATTACCATGTAAAGGACTATTTAAACGACAAGGAAGCCTGGCAATAATTTGCTCTAATGTCTCTGATAGTTTAGTTAGTTTAGTTAGTTTAGTCTAGTATAATATTTGTGAGATGGTGATAATAAAACAAAAAAAACACCCCGGCTGAGTTTGTTGTGGGCTTTTCTCAGACCAGGGCGCGTTTGGAACCCGTGTACCTACAGTGTACCGATATTTAATAAATAAATGACTATGACTATGACTATGAAATCAGGTGAGATTGCAGTCAAGGGCTAGCTTGTAGTGGATAAAAAAAAAAAAAAAAAACACAAAATACGGCTAGGCTAAAACTTCCGCATGAAACGTCGACGGCGGACGGACAACACGATTTGTCCTGCAGCTCCTCACGTTGCGGTGGTAAATGGTATCTAGGCATGGCCGAAGCCTCCTGCCAGACCAGACCAGAGAAAATTTATGAATTATAAATTCAAAGTCAAAGTAGAAACATGTTTATTCTAAATTGGTACCTAGACAGCACGCTTTATGAACGTCAATAATATGTATAAAACGTGAAGGTGACAATTAACGACGGCATCTTAATAACAAAAACACGTAGAGTAACTTTTTTATCCATATCCATACAAATATTATAAATGTGAAAGTGTGTCTGTCTGTCTGTCTGCTACGCTTTCACGACCCATCTGTTCAACCGATTTTGATGAACACGGTACACGGAAAGGTTGTATCCTAGGGAAGGACATAGGCTACTTTTTATTCCGGAAAATTAAAGAGTTCCCGCGGGAATCAAAACCTTAATCCACGCGGAAGAAGTCGTGGGCATCATAATATAGTTTTTAATATTTATTTTAATAATATGCCTTTAAATTAATATTATTTTAACGTGTAAACCAATCTTAAAACATAACAACAAATCTTTACTGGGTTTTGCAAGGACGTGACAGGAAAGCGTATTGCGCGCGCGCACTAGCGCGACAACCCGATGATGCCTGCGTATTTTTCCATTAGTAGAGTGCGTTGAACTTAGAAATATTGTTTGGGACTATTGAAGTGTTATATTGAAATACTTTGTTTTAACTAGACTAGCTAAAATTACAGGTAATAACATGCGTGCCAATATGGTGCCATAAACTTATCTGGTCCGGTGACAGGGTCGCTAGTATATAAAAAAAATAACCCAAAAACTAAACAGGCATAAAAAATAGGGTCAATTTTGGCCACCCGGTTAGAAGTTTGTGAGGCTATACTGCGATTGAATGGTATACTCTAGTATGGGCTGGCCTATTCTGCATTATTACACATGAAATTTAAAAAATCTAGTATGTCACCCATTAATATTATAAATGCAAAAGTGTGTCTGTCTGTCCGTCTGTCTGTCTGTCTGCTACGCTTTCACGGCTCATCTGCTCAACCGATTTTGATGAAATTAAGTAAAGGGATAGATTATATCCCGGGGAAGGACATAGGCTACTTTTTATCCCGGAAAATTAAAGAGTTCCCGCGGGAATCAAAAAAATCTTAATCCACGCGGAGGAAGTCGCGGGAATCATCTAGTAATACAATAAATGTGAAAGATGTGTCTGTCCGCAACGCTTTAACGGTTCATCTATTCAAATGATAGTTAAATAGATAAATTCTTTATTTGCCATCGCCATTTGCCACACAAACATATATAAAGTTAACAAGTACAGAGAACTGCGCAATGGCGATGATTGTAGTGAAAGATACAGATAATGTAAGTTGAAAATCAAATAATAGGCCAGAAGAACAGGGATGATGCCAACGTCAAAAATAAATAGATCTTACTGATCATTAAATAGAGGGTCTTCCAAAAGACCTAAAACACACATACTCGGTTAGTTTTAAGTATAATAATTATTTTAAACTTTAAATTAAAGTTGAATTTCGATGACGTCCCAATATGTATTTCATACAATTTTCCATACTAGAAGCTCGTTTTTAAGTTTGATAAAAAATTGCAGATTTTATTGAGTTGTCATGATACTTTGCTACATCACTCCTTCATCCAGCTTCCCCTACCTAATGTTTTGCATTAAGGCGCTGTGAGCTCACGAGATCAAAATATAGGCGCATGGAGGTGAAATCGAGCAAGCGCATGTCGCAAAAAATGCAAGAAATCATTTGTATAAAAATAAATATTTACTGTTCAATACAAATTAATCCGACAATGTGTTTGATTTAGAAATGTTAATTTTATCTTATATTTCTAGAGCAAATTATTAGTTTCAATAAGGAGAAAAATTGCTTTAAATGGTAAACTATGAGGTACGTTTAAAATAAATTTCAATGCAGAGATTTTTTTTAAATTGTGTTTTGAGATGCGTCAATGGCTGCTCAAAGGTCTTGAAAACAGCAAATTATTTTAACAAGCATATATTATGTCGCCGTTTGATGGATACACTGCTTTTAAAAACCCTCTTTTACGCTACACAGGGCCTTAATGTCGGTGATATATAATCCAACCATGAATATAGACTAGTTAGCTCTATTAGCATCCGCCATTTCAGCCCCATATAAACATATTCTAATATGGAAGATACTCGTGGGTACAGGATTTGATCCAGCCATAAAAGTTTTAAACCCACGGTCTAATTACCACACACAAAATCGATTAACCCGAATTTCACTTGAATGTACAAAGAGAAAGTGCCTAAAATATTAATATATTTCAGACATGGACATATTTTTAAAGTGAAACACTACCAAGAAGAATTGGGTCAACGCACTTCTTCACTTTGATTGATGATTTAAAATAGATAATAATATCAAACATGAAATTAACAGCAGTCGCGTTTTATGGCAGGTCCTCTATTTAATAATCACTAAAAAAGAATTTATTTTTGACATAGGCAACAGCCAACATCCCAATCGGTTATTCAGATGATTTTCTAGCAACATTTAACAGAGCATAATTTTTATTTTTGAAATAAACTGCGGAACAAATCTAGTAATAACTTATCTTTGTATCGCCTATCAACGTAATAGTCACCTGCTCCCATACTAGAGAGATAACCGCGTATTTCGTGTAACGTTTACAATAAGAATCGATATGGGAGCACAGTAATGGATTAGCAAATAGCCTCGAACCGGTACCGAAATGTGCGTAAAACGTTTTGGAAAACGTAATAAAAGGTTGTTTGCGGTAACACTGCAGAGGTAGTCGTCAAATGGCGGTTAATAATAGTTGGACAACTATGTCTGGTTCTTTGTATCTCTAGTGATGCATGCGATCTGTTTCCACATGGATTTAGGGAACTCTATAATTTTCCAGGATAAAAGATCATATTTACTTCCCCGGAATGCAAGCTATCACTAACAGATTGGCCATATTGATCTATCTCTGTGCCAAATTTCATCCGGATCCGTTTAGCCGTTTTGGCGTGATTGAGTAACAACCATCCATCCATCCATCCAAACTTTCGCATTAATATCTAATATTAGTACAGGTAGATATGGATTACCTACCTACCTTTTAATCCATAATGTTTTGATTCTCTATTTGAAATGAGGAAGCAAAACGATTCTTGTATAACATTATGTTCCTTTGTGTTCCTTAATTGTTTTTTTCTTTTTTTGTGTTGTGGTGTACAAATAAAGTTTAATAATAATATGTTATTTTGTTACGCCTCTATCAATCAGCACTGGCTCCACATAAAATATGAACGTTACAAAATGCATGTGAACTTAACCTTTGCTCGAAATTCAAGCATTCACTAATTCAATGATAAGAGCCTTGAACGACGTGTGATCACAATGCCTGAGCCCTCTCCTCTAGAGTCCCACGTTTTGTTCCATGTTACTACCAAATGTGAGAACTGACACTTCCATGCTAAAATTATAAATGCGAAAATGTTTCTGTCTGTTACCTTTTCTTGACTTAGCTCAAGTGTCGCTAAAGACGGACATAGTATGATGTTTATCCGGAAAAACAAGAGTTCCCGTGTACTATTAAAAGTATTCTAAGCCACGCAGTTTAAGTTGCACGCATTAACTTGAAATACGCACATCAGGGGGGAGTATGCCGTAGGTAGTGCTTTGTTCCGCTGAAAGACCTCAGTACAAGATATATTTAATATGATAAAATGAAAGACATGACAATTACATAGAACAAATTGTTTGAACTAATCATTGCAACCCATTGATGTAGAATTTTACTCATTCTATTTCAATGTTGCTACCAAATGGCTACCAATTATATCGTCGCCGTCAACCAATAGACGTGCACTCCTAGATAAAAGTCTCTTGTAGAGTGGCGTGCACAGTATTCTGAGCCCGGATGAGCATTGGTTACGTAGATACCTCCTCTCAGGCAGGGAATGATGAAAATTATGCATTGAGCTTTTTTAACTAGGTAAACAGTACCTTTATGCCTCTATGTCGTGCACGCCACTGCTTGCAGATGTAAGTTCCACGACCCGCAGCATTCAGCATTTTCCTGCAACTAATTTGATATCGTTTGTCGTTTGTCCTAGTTGGGTTTGCCAACTCTGCACTTTCCGATGTGAGTTCGTCATTCCAGCACCTTGGGACCGTATCAACTAAAGGTTTTTCGAACTATGACGTGCCCTACCTCAGAGTAAGGATGTACGTCTATATGCGTGCCGTAGCCCATTGTGACTTCAGTAACGCCATTGGGATGATGGCTATGCCAAAAATTAATCTGCAAGCTCAAAGATACGCGATTACATACAACGTTTCAAAAATGAAGCTCTACTTAAAAGTACCAAAATAAATTATTGCACAAATATTTTGACTGTTGCGATTAGATATCACTTGTTAATGGCTGATGGGTGGGTGAAAAATATTTTATAATTTATCAGCATTAGGTGTTCGAATAATGTGACCATACTTTTGTAATATCGAGGATTGTTTGGCATTGTTCCCGACAATATCGTTTTACAACGTAAAAGAAATAATAATTATTAGACTCGAGTAAATCTAACGTAGTTTTACTAAGTAGATATTCAATGTTTTTGTATGTGGATAATAAACTGTAGGTAGCTATCGAAAATCTGGAAGGCCAAAATCACGAAAATACAAAGGTTCATCTGATGAAATGGCTTGTCTTTCCGGTCTTATAGAAAATAGACCCTCAGACAAATTGACCGGTGAAAAATCAACGCTCTGGAAATATGATGCTGGAGACGCCTATTAAGAATAACTCTTTGAGTATGGAGAGTTGGCGACGAAAGCCTTTGAGTCATCTCAAAGGCTGTCGTCGCTTGTACAACTGCGAAGCTCTTCGGTCACCACAGGCGTGGATCAGTTTTTGGGAGACGACTTAGAATAAACTATCCTGCTGCCGGATACAGCACATACATCGGTAAGTGTAAAGCCACTAGCTAAGGATTAATCTTCACGCAGATCCAAGCAATGACTCATCTTGCGTTTGGGATCACATTTCGTAACGCGCCCACGCCCTAATTGCGTCTGAATGAGATTAGTTCGAACAAAAGTAAATTAATCAAGTGACTCATAGAGACGATTTGAATGATAGGCTTGCTATAATGCTATTGTGAATTCAAGGTGATGTGAATTTATAATCTAGGATGTGCTGGTGCGAACTTTCAATTAACCAGTTGAACTAGACTGATTTTAAAGTCCCTTTTAATTGACAGTCAAGTATTACAACAGAAAACATCCGAAAAATATCTTGGGCTAAGACTCGATGGTGACTTGAATTGGAAGACGCAAATCAAATATATTAAAAATAAGCTATCCACTTTAATGGGATCTATGCGTAATATAATCCATTGTCTACCTCGTCGAGTACGCCAGATAATATACAACTCTTTAGTTAAACCACATCTACAATACTTAATCGAAGTTTGGGGATTTGCACCAAAAACTAGCCTAAAGGAACTACAAATTGCACAAAACAAAATAATAAAAATGTTGTTCAATTATGACTACCTAACACCTACAGTTAAACTATACACGGATATAAAACTTATGAATATCAAACAGCTCCATACATACTATACTTGCATATTGATAAGAAAAATACTCAATAAATCCATTCACACACACATAACTTTTACCAAAATACACCAGGTGCAAAGTCGAAGCAGTCGTAGAGGATTTCACATCCTACTGCCACACATGCGCACTTCCCAAGGCAAAAGAAATATTAAGTTTGCAGGAGTGCAAGTATATAATAAACTACCAAAAGAGGTGAAGAATGCGACTTCGTTCAACATTTTCAAAAACAAACTTAAAAAACACGTACTTCATGATATAAACTTACTCAAATAATCTTATTATATTATTCATAAATTAAACTAACCTACTGATATAAACTACACTGTGGCAACGATCTCGCATTCTACAGCCGCTCCGACAATGAACTTATGAGGGTTGAACTAGAAAATAATTATGTAATACTATAAAGTGAAATTGTTGTGATTGCCGAAATATCTAATTATATTATAAAACAGTGTTTTCTCGGTAAGTGAATTGTACAATTTTTTTTGAGAAAATAAATTCTTTAACCTGAAATTCGAACTCTTCGTCTACCTCCTTGGCGCATTAGTAAGCGCTGTGGTTTAGCACATAAGTAGAAACATGTGAATACATGTGTGGTATATGTAAAAACTCTTTAATATACATAGGTAATTATACTCGATACTCAATTAACTTATTTATTACATGTAGGACATACAGGTGTCTCTTATGTTACGTCATGTTTTGTCTCTACCACCGAAAAGCCGGCAAGAAACTCAGCACAAGTGCCTTTTAAAAATGCAAAACATTATATTAGGTAGGTATGTATAATATAATTAAAATATAGAATGACATACAAATCATGATAGAATTTAAAACTTTTTCGGATCTACCGGCGGGCCTTATCACTTCGAGTGATCGCTTAGAGGCTACCTAATTTCATCGAGTTTGTAAATGAATGAAAAATCTCAAGCTCTAATCCCGGCAGGTCCTATTTGTTTTTTTTTTTAATTTGGTCTTATTTGGAAGGCTTTGGGCCCTGGTTATTAACCGTCCTTACTGCAAATCCATCACGCCAAGCGATTTAGCGTTCCGGTAAGATATCGTATAGTAACTGATTAGGGATAAAAGGTTTATCAGGTTTATCTGCAAACCGCGATGGAAATGGGCAAGAAATCCTAAATACAGGTTAGGATTCAGAACCACCCAACCACGCAACTGGCTAAATTATTACAAAGTTTTCTTATAGATTATAGGTTTTGTGAGCTTTTGGAAATAAATTGAAATTGTAAAAAATCTGTCATATAGCAGCAAAAATCAATTTTTTAAAATAAGATTATTTTTGAATGTATAAGTGTAAGTGACCGTTGTGAACCAAATAAATAAAATATAAAATAAACTTCTATACACGTATCACACATTCCAAGAATTATTATAAAAAACAAATATAAAAGCAAAATCCTAAATTTAGAATGCGAAGTTGTTGACAAAGAGCTCGCAGCTCAGATTAGTACCAAACATCCAGTAGCAGTCTGTTTGTCTGTTTGTCTTCCCCTTTAGCTCATAAAGTGCACTGCTTCTCGGCTTACTGCGCAAACATTGGTAAAGTTCCACTTTTGAGGCAAATACCAATATATTGAATTTCCAACGCCCATTGATATACCTATAAAAAACGGTGATAGCGATTTAGTCGTTTCTCTGTTTCTTTTTATTCCACTACAAGTTTGTCCTTGACTGCGACCTCATCTGATGGTAAATGATGATGCAGTCTAAAATAGCAGGCTACCCGGTTAGGAGTATGACAGTAACCCGTAGTCGTTTTCTACACAGCGTCATACCGGAACGCTAAATCGCTTTTCGGTACATCTTTGCCGGTAGGGTGACAACTAGCCACGGCCGAAGCCTCCCACCAGACCAGACCAGAGAATATTCAGAAATTATAAATTTATTGACTCTGCCGGGAATCGAACCTAGGTCCTCCCACGTTGAGACAACAGCGCTCAACATTGCATTAGCTGTTCAGGTTTTCGGGGGTTCAGTCCCCACTGCACGCTTCACTTCACTAGTCGGCACGCACTTATAATTTTTTATAATGATGAGCATTTAAAGCAATTAAATAACCTTGCTTTAATGCTGTTTTAAAACGAAATCATCGTGATAAACCTCCCTCAAGGGACGGTGAAGTCGGTCAATCTGCACTTCAGCATTTAAGGTATCAACGCGTAAGATATAGTGCACAAGTGTGCACTCAAACACAGATGCATTCTCAATTCCTTACTCACTCAATCAAGGCGCTGGATAGGCGTAATGCGCAGCGATGGCAAATCCACCTTAAGTGGATGGACGACATCAAGCCAGGGACTCACAGGATCCAGACCGCGTCATGTGAAAGCCGCTGCAATAGGGGCGATACTTCCAACGCTTATAAAGCAATACTTTAGCAATAATAGAGTGCTACAATATAAATACTGGGGCCACTATGTTACGGAGGACCTTAAGGATCATGTGGACATTGAGAGAGAAAGAAGGGTCTTAGCAGTTAGATGCAATATGTTGGCTCGCAGGTTTGTAAAGAGGCTAAAATAACACTGCTTAGAGCATACCGTCAAAACTTCTACTCGGGAGGCCTGTTGGTCAACTATTCAAAAAAGGCCATAGACACTCTGAGGGTGCAATATAATAATGGATTCAGGATGCTGTTGGGCTTACCGCGGTTTTGTTCGTCGTCGGCTATGTTCGCAAATGAGTGGACTGACGACTTCTTTGCCATAATGCGGAAAAAATCGTCCTCACTGCTGACAAGGCTGCGCTCAAGTACCAACCGCATCCTGAATATGTTTGCGAGTAAGGTGGACTCACCAATGCTTGGACACATTATTCATGTGTTGGTGAGACCGATATAGTGTATTGATAATAATGTTTATATTTTTGTAGATAATTACTAACATTTATTTTTAAGGTGTGTGTTGTACTAACAAATTGAGCCCTAGTTGCTTCAAATAAAGATTATTTATAAGAAATATTACTCCTAAAATAAGAACTATAATCATTCAAAAATGCAAAAGTGAACAATAATGAAACAATAAAGGCTTTAAGCGTCGGCAGTATGAGGCCTATGTCTAGCTCTGGACATCTGTTGATTTACAACGACAACGTATATCTTTGGTATATTATATCAATGATCGTATATTAAATTTCCGACGTCTTCTGCTGGATCGTTTTCACGGTCTTGTTTGAGTATTAATTGGTTATACAATATGGATTTGGGTTACTGAACTTTTTTCTCAGACTACTTGATTTCAGTTTTTTTTTACTAGAAGTTAGCCCTTGGCTGCGATCTCACCTGATGGTAAGTGATAATGCAGTCTAAGATAGTAGCGGGCTAACTTGTTAGGGGTATGGTAGGTATATTAAACCCAAACCCCTAGCCGGTTTCTACACGGCATCATACCGCAACGCTAAGTCGCTTGGCGGTACGTCTTTACCAGCAGGGTGGTAACTAGCCAAGGCTGAAGCCTCCCACCAGACCAGACCAAAGAAAACTCAGAAATTATATTCTCAAATTGACCCTGCTAGCAATCGAACCCGGGACCTCCCACGTTATAATAACGTTATGGATAAAATCATACTGTTTCGTAACCAAAGATTCTCATGAGAGGAAATTCACAGCAAAATCAAGTCTTAGAGTAGATGTATTACTTTATTTGCTTCCGAACGTTTAGGTCAATCCTAGAGTTAGCATCAAATAGAGCTTGAAAATTATACCTAGCTAGACTATCGACGCACGGTAGTCAAGTACCCTCGACTTCTATGCTCTTACGGAAGCCCTTACAATACTAAGGGCTACCTATGAAAACAATACCCTATTTACCTTACATTCACGGAAGATTACGGACAACTTCATATTTTTTTTATTATGTAAGTCTGTTAGCACTTGACTATGATCTCTTACACTCTAAGATAAAAATTATCTAATATATACTAATATTATAAATGCAAAAGTGTGTCTGTCTGCTTGCTACGCTTTAAAGACCCATCTATTTAACCGATTTTGATTCCCTGCGGGGGCAGTTCGGCAGTTTATTATTATCTACTAAATTGATTTTATTCCGGTCTGGAGGGAGACTTGGGCCGTGACTATAGTTACCACTGCCCAGTCAAGCTAAATACGTAGCTTTGCGATACGATGCTACGTAGAAATACATAGGAATAAAGATAACATACAAATACATCATACTATACTAATAGTATAAATGCGAAAGTGTGTTTGTTTGTTGGTTTGTCCTTCAATCACGCCGCAACGGAGCAACGGATCGAACTGACTTTTGGCATGGGTATAGTTGAGGACCTGGAGCGTGACATAGGCTACTTTTTATTCCGGAAAATTAGAGAGTTCCCGCTGGAATCAAAAAAAATTAAACCACGCGGACGAAGTCGCGGGCATCAGCTAGTATCACAATATTTGTCATACCATTTTCAAGCTTGTGTCAGAGACTGTATCATCACTTACCACCAGGTGAAATGATCGTAAAGACCTACGTTGCACCTGAATTTAAAAAAAGTATAATATACTCTACCGATCGAGTCATAAATTAAATAATGCACATTGTGAGCAGTATACATTTTAAAATGCACCTACTAGCAATAAAATAAATACCCCTCGAAGACTTAAAATACGTGCAAACTAAGTATAACCTGCGCCGGTCGCGCCCTCTACATTTGCATCTGACATATTGTGCTGTCAATCATGCGCGCGCGCATCACAGTAATCTACATACAGATGGCCACCAAACGGGAAACCCTGAAGTGTTGGCAATAAACTCGGGTGACAATATAGAGTTTATTCAAATTTGAAAACCGGCCAAGTGCGATAAAGACTCGCACACAAAGGGTTCCGTACAATCGTACAAGATTTAACACTATGCTACGTTTGAATCCAATTTTCTTGCAACCCGCTTTAATTATAAAATTTTATTTTCATAATTTGGTTTTATAGCAGATAAAGTATTAGGTTCTCACTTTATGAAAATTTAATATGTTTACCCATTACGGTTCGAGACAAAGCGATTGTTGAAGTCGAGCAAAATTCGCGGTTCTTGTAAGGCGCCCTTATAATTAAATTTAAATTACTTAATTTTTATTATTTGTTGTTATAGCGACATTATAACACGCTCTCTGAAAATTTTAACTGTCTATCGGATGGACAGCGAAAGCTTAGTAATAGGGTCCTGTTGGTACTCTTTAGGTATGGAACCCTAAAAACCCTTTAGGTACGGAACCCTAAAAATAATGTTAGACTTATGCTAATGAACGAGCATACGTGCACTTGCTGGATAAGTTGACACGAGTTACTGGATGATCTTATTATTTATTTCACGCATTTCACATCGTTCGATGTTTTACACATAGGTAGGTAAGAATCGATGTGATATCGATTTTATCTAAGCAACATGCTGTAGATATAGGTACATGTTGAAATGTGAAACTTACCATATATCTATAATAATATAATACCTATACTAGCAGATGCCCGCGACTTCATCCGCGTGAAATGAGTATTTTTTTAATTCCCACGGGAACACCCTAATTATTTGGGTTAATATATAGCTTATGACACTCACAAATAATGTGGCTTTCTATTGATACCAGAATTTTCAAAATCGGTTCAGTAGATCCAGAGATTTCCCCTACAACCTCACAAACTGTACCTCTTTATAATGTAATTATCCGACACATCAAGTGAGTTACAAACGGTGATATAATATATAGTTATAATGAATAACATAATATCTACTCATACAAACCACTTTACATGAAATATTGCAATTTGATTTGACCTTTAGTATTAATGGAACTTGGAATAGATCCCGCGACCTCGGCGTGTACCTATTCCTCTCGGATCAGTTTCCAATGCAATCAAATAAAATTCATTTTGGTACATCAATCGCAACCTACACACCGGCATAGAGGTTTATCACGATTATGATTTTGAATGTAAGCAAAACTTTAATTTATATAAAAATTCTTTCCAAAAAACTGACTTCCAACGCCACTGTAAAGTAATAAATAATTTTTATTTGAAAGAAGAAAGAAAGAAAGAAAAATCATTTATTCAACTTGTGCCTCGTACATATAATCAATTTTTAAAATTAAACTATGGCTTTTCCACCCACGTGGCATAAGATGAAAAGGTCCCGACTCAGCATTGATGCTGCAGGTTTTGAAAACAAATTTTATTCTGCCAGAACCCAAACGAGTGACACGCACGAGCTCAACAGTTTTCGCAGCCGTCTGCAGTAACGGGATGAGTGTGATAAAATGGAATAAAATAAGATATGTTATTTGCGCAGTGAGTGTACCTAGTGTGTAAAACTAAATATCAGAGTTAGCGATTTAAAGATAGTAATAAAAAAATAGGTTAATAAGTATAATAAAATATAATAGGCATATTCTGTGAGTACATATAGAAGCTTCAAACCACCAAGCTAAATAACCTGGAACTAGTTGACGTTTGTTGTTTTTGATCGTTTAAAAGTTTCTTTTTTAATGTGCTCTTAAACGCGGGAACTGAGCTTAGATTCCTCAGCGGAGGAGGAATATTATTCCAGCATTTAGTAGCCAGATATCGAAAACTTCCACGAAAAGCTGCTGATTTATGACGTGGCCAAGACAGCCTATTTAGTGGCCCTCGAGCATGAAAAGAAGTCGGGCGAGCCTGATGCGTCAACTTTGCTTATCCTTGTTATACCCGCCCGACTTCAACATATAGTGGGTAGGTAGTGGGTAGAAATAAAAATTATTTATTACTTTACAGTGGCATTGGAAGTCGGTTTTTGGAAAGAATTTTTATTTTTAACTTTTTAGTGTCAGGGTTGAGGATTTGGAGTCAGAATTTTATGGGACCACCTCGAGAGCTTCCTCTAAAGACTGATAGAAAAAAATTCAAATCGGTTCAGAAACCACGGAGATATGCACCGACATTCATTAAAAAAACGTACGCGCCGAATTGAGAACCTCCTCCTTTTTTGGAAGTCGGTTAAAAAGAAAAGAACTCATAATATTTTGTTTACTTTAATCATCGAAATAGAACGAGTAATAAAATTCTACATCAATGACTGTAATCTATACATCTTCTATACTTACTATAAATACTATAACTAGCTGCTGCTCGCGACTTGCGGGGGATTTTGGTTCCCACGGAAACTCCTAATTTTTCCGGGATAAAAATTTATCTTCGAGGTTGAGCGATATGGCTAATAATTTCATTTTGTTCATGTGTATTATAATATATTAATAGATATGAATATTCATGTCCATATGGAAATAGATAGAATTAGTGTTAAATTGACATTATAAAATATTAATAAACCGTACACATTAAGTGCCTATTTAGGAGTTGAGCATGTAGGCTTTATCGCCTTAAGATGATTCAATATTTAAGTGGTCGTAATTGTAAAATTATTCGTTTATGCTAATATGTTTAATTAAACTGCATTAGTCTATCGAACTATCAATTTAGTGTGAATGCATTCGATACACGCCTAAGGCTGTGTTTACACAGAAATGTACCTACAGTTTTAGTTTGTGGCAAGGCTGTACTTAGTCAAAAATATCTATAGGCTGATATTTATTCTAGCTTTACCGAGAACTATTGAAAATAGATATCCAATCTCTCTCTGGGGCCTACCTGGTTCAAAGGTTGTCCATCGCCATTCAGTGTGGCAATGCTGAAAGCTTGATGGGTCTTTTGGCCCAGGCGAGGTTTTTCTAACTACTCAAGAATTTTTATTTTTTTTATTTTGTTTATTAGTCTGTAATCAACAGCGTTTTTACATATTAATTTACATTTATGTCTTAAAAAACTAAAATAAGGCCAAAAAGATTACATAATTACTATACAATTATTAAAATAAATAGGTAGGTACATAAAGCTTAGAGTTAAAAGTTAAAAAAGTGCAAGTGCGTTCCGATATGTGTGTCGGTGTGTGTGTGTGTGCGTGCGTGTGTGTGTGTGTGTGTGTGTGTGTGTGTGTGTGTGTGTGTGTGTGTGTGTGTGTGTGTGTGTGCGCGCGTGAGTGTGTGTGTGTGCGGGTGTGTATAATTTTAATTTTGATTTTAGTTTATTTTTGAGTTCGTTTAATAAATAGATTTTAGTTCATTCATGTACCTATCGAAAATCGTGATTCTTATCATAAAATTTAATTTATATGTATTTGATTTATGGATATTCCATCCCTTAAATTTTTTTATCAGAATTTATCTGTTATACTTGCTCGTCCTAAATTGCGTCCTTACGAGTACGCGATTTTGACTCTAATATCCTGCCTGCCCCATTGACGTTATTGCTACTCATTACCACTTCACCTTGATAAGGCTTTGAGCTAATTTATATAAATCAAAAGTAATTGAATCAATTAACTAATACCTGAGTATTAGTTTAACTGATCGATGACATAAGACCTTGATATCGACCTCAGCCAATCGCTCGTTAATATCAATAATTCAAAGAGGATCCAGTACCTTATTACTTAACTCTTTTTAATATGTAATGATACATTACGTCTGACAGCGAACAATGAGCGAAATGCCCTTCACCCGGTTATGCTAATTCGTTACTCATATTATATTGAAATGGATTTACTGTGCACAAATACGGCTTCGCGCGGGTAACTGGGCGTAGGTTAAAGTTGAATTATTGATTGCGCATTATTTATTGCCAGGACGATAATAATGATAGGCGAGTCTCTCAAGGTGCTGGTATGGCGAACTAGCACTGTTGGCTGAAATCCAACAGGTAACTCAAGGTGGGCAGGTCGATCATTAAACAGGGCTCAAGGAGTCGCTGCAGGGATTAAAACCGTGAAAATGAGAATGAAATGTTTTATTTCAGTAGGACAACTTGTGCCACTTTTGATAATTCAGAGGGAGTAACGTTCACTTATATTAAAGGTTTCCATTGAAAACCAACGCTGCAGTCTGCTGTGCAGCATGTTCCTGAGATGGAAACCTTGTTTGGTCGATCAGATAAAAAAATATTTTCTGTCGCTCTTTCTTTATTTCTTTCTAAAGTATCCACCACTACAGCCCATTAACGTCCCACTGCTGGACACAGGCCCCCACTCTCATAGGAGAGATGGAATTAGAGCTTAGACCCACCACGCTGCTCCACTGCGGGTTGGCGGGCTTTAACGAATATTATCATGTTAGTGATAATAACCGGGACCGACGGCTTAACGTGCTCTCCGAGGCACGGGGGTGAACAACCGCCAACTTCCTAACTCCGGGCTAGTTCTGAGAATTTTTAGTCAGAAAAACCCAATATTTATTATGGCCCGATCCGGGACTCAAACTCGGGACCTCGTCAGCCGCAGTCAAACATGTTAACCACTAAACCAACGAGGCAGTTTAGAGTCTAACGTATCCCTAATATAAGAGTCCTTGAAGAGCATAGAAATGATCTTATTTTTTGGAATAAATAGTTTGGCTTATAATGGACAGTTTAGTATACTTAAGCAGTCAAAAACAATAAGCACAAAAAAGTACATCCGCGTAGGTAATTACTCAGTAATAGTATCTCGGCATATCGCTCATCTGCAGTATCGTCCACTGATACCATTTATCAGACTTGCTCACCAATATGTCACTGTTGAGAACCGCAGTGTAACTATTAAGGCATGGCCATACTATGCGTATACTTTTTTTATACAACAAGAATTCTCTCGATCCAGCAAGTGGCTCAGGAAAATATCATTTCATATTTCGTTTTAAAATATTCACATTCAAGTGACGTTCGTTTTTTGCACAGAATAAAAGACGCGATTTTCTACTAAAGCGGTGCCAATTATCGGCTGTAATAATATATTATAGTGGCATATGGTGTCAATTGACGCGATCACTGTCACAATATTTAAAAAAAAAATAAATTTACGGATATTGCGTGATGGACTGAATGTAAGGCAAAAATGTAAGGCTCTAGATCTCCTGCTACAGGGGCTATACTGCCGACACATACTGTTCCATTATTGTTGACTTTCGTGTTTTAGAATTATAATCCTTATTATTTTTAGGAACGTCAGTGTACGTGACACAAAACTGTCATTTTGAGTAATATTGCATTAGTATTGCTTTAAGCGTTTGTAGTACGGCTCAGACCGCAGCCGCACGTCGCGTCGCGATCGCAAACCGCACCTCATTCAGGCCTTACCCTTAGTAGCGCTGTGTCCGCGGGAGGATGTGTCTGTTATACGCTGATAAATCGCGCGCACAACTAGCATTTGTCGCTCTCTTAGCGCGTATCGCCTTTACACCTGGGTTGGTTTATGCGAATGAGAACAATTCACATTTAAGCCCACTTGCACAAGGCCATTAAATGGGCTTCAGTTAAATTTTATATCCCTGTCTTTTTCACGTCAACCTCGGTAAGGACTTATCAAAAACCAAATCAGTTTATGCAGCGTTATGCAAGATGGCCTTAACGTGTCAGTTGAAATTAAATGCCAAACATCGCGAGGAAACCTGCATGCTCGAGAGTTATAATGTTCTTGAAGGCGAGTGAAGTCTGCCAATCCGCATTAGACCAGCGTGGTGGACTAGCAAAACCCTTTGATGTTTGAAAATTATGATGATGAATATGTCATTTAAAAAAATCGCCTGTCTATAATATTTAACAATAAAAGAAACTATATCGTGACAATGAAAACAGGAAGATATTTGACGTGATAACGTCTTATAAATCGATGAACACCGCACGAAAAAGTGTCACGTTCCGCCTGAGCCTGAGCGTGCAAGTGAGAGCGCGGAACAAGCGATAGAGAGGCACGATCGTGTGACGTCAGAGCTAGCAGTTCGAATAGTTCTGCTACTGGAACGCCCCCACGCGAGTGCGCGAGAGAACTTCTAGTTATCACGTAAAACTATCGTCCGTAAACCGACTTTTTTTCAGTCAATTTTTTTTTAAATGCTTTGCGTCAGAATTCGTCAGATGTGACCGCGCGCTAAACGGACGTAGTTGCGAAAAAAAAACATGAAAATGTATGGCAGTTCCAAGTAGCACCGAACTGCATAGCCCCGTCCGCTTATGCGACCGCACGCGTCGTTTGACCGACGGCGACGCGCGCGCAGTATCACGCGGACATTTTTACTCGCTATCTCACCTCTGACAAAATCTGCGAGCCTGGGAATCGAACCCGTGTTAGCTTGATACGGTTTATTAGGTTACAAGATGACAATCCATACTAATATTATATGGATACAAAAACAATATTATGGGAATTTATACTTATAACACGTGATTTATTAATACCCTGCCGGCAAAGTCGTGCCGCTAAGGGATATTGAGTTCCAGTACGATGTCATGTAGTAACCGATAGGTGGTATTGATTAGTCAGCTTCCAACTTAGACTGCACCATGACTCCCCACCAAGATAAATCCCAGTCTTTTAATCAAATTTTAAAAATACTTGTTGAGAATTTACTAAATTACCTAATATTGCAAAATAATATAGGAACTAAGTAAGACATTATTCATTTTACCAGATGGACATAAAAGGTGATAAACACAATGATTTGCATTTGATCTCCACCTGACCTTTTTGACTGGAATTTGCTAGGTTAATGTTGTGTTTAAAATAATATATCAACATAATATATTTTAAACACAACATTAGTTCTTTTTTCTAAGGTTTTTTTAACAAAATTTCTTAAAAACGGCTGGGCCGATTTTGATGGAAATTTTTGGTGTGTTTGTGTGTGTCTCGGGATGGTTTATATTCATTATAATTGGATCCGGTAGGGGACACTGCAATCAGGTTCAGGGCGCAAGACAACGTCTGCCGGGTCCACTAGTTTACAATAATTTACGTTCAAATAAACTCGTACATTCTTGAAACATAATCCGCGTAAAATAAAGATGAAAGATAAAAATCTCAACTCCCAAATTCCTCGATACGTACTTGATCTACAATTGAATGGATAAAAAATCAATTTAATCTCCGCAATTACAAGCAATAACTGGATAACGATCTCGAAATTTGTATTTACATAATTTAATGTCGTGTTCCACCAGTCTGCTGCATATCGTATCATTCGAAAATAAGCATCAATATTTTACTAAAACTAAAATTGAGTAAACTTTTTTGTAGTTAAATAGTATATAAAACTTATATAAATGTCATGTTAACACTTACATATTTGAATAAAAGATTTTTGGACTGTAAGGCGGATAAAAACCGACTTGCAGAAGCGTTTGATTTTCGTTAAAGTACCGAGAAAATATAGACAAAACTTTGCCTTCGTCAAGCGATTTAGTGTTCCATTGCGATGCCGTAAAGAAACGGCTAAGGGGTGGGTCGATTTAATAGGTATAACTGCCATACCCCGAGCAGTCAGCACGCTACCATACTTAGACTGCATCATCACAGTTTACGAATGCGACCAGGTGACAAGAAAAATACTTCAGCCAGATATGTCAGCGCGACCACTTTTATTCAGAGCTGCACAGACCTGCAAGACATTATGAAACGTATTTCTTTTACGACGCGGGCGGTGTGTGCGTGAATTTTTTGTCCTGATCAGTACTTGAATTGTTTTCGCTTTTTGTTTTTTTTTTTTTTAATCCACTACAAGCTAGCCCTTGACTGCGATCTCACCTGATGGTAAGTGATGATGCAGTCTAAGATGGTAGCTGGCTAACCTGTTAGGGGCATGACAGTTATATTAAACCCATACCCCTTCGGTTTCTACACGGCATCGTACCGGAACGCTAAATCGCTTGGCGGCATGTCTTTGCCGGTAGGGTGGTAACTAGCCACGGCCGAAGCCTCCCACCAGGCCAAACCAGGGAAAATGCAGAAATTATAAATTCCCAAGTTGACCCTGCCGGGGATCGAACCCGGGACCTCTGCACGTTAAGGCAACATCGCTACACACTGCGCCACGGAGGTCGTCAAAAAATGTTCTTAAATGACATTTAAGAATTTTAATTCACACAGACAAAGTCACATGATAACGCTTTCGTTCTAGAATACCCACGCCAAATAAAATCCATATCAATATTGGCCGATACAATCTTTCACTGTATGAAGTTATTAATAAATTGTTACATTTTAATAGGAGCAGTTTCCGAGAAATTGTATCCGATGATAATATTTATTGAAATATGTGTATTAGTCGGGCACACTGACCCAGGGCGTGCGGGCTCGCCCCAGCCATAAATTAGCGTATTTAATTATTAATTTCTTTAAGTACAAGATAAGATATATTTGAACAACCTGACTTGTACTGCCCAGGTCATATGTAACGCTAACGATTTTATTTCTTTTATAATGTGCACAGCTGTTGAATTATCAGAGGCTGCTGATTTAATCTATATCATATTTCATTAAAATTATTACCATTTAAATTTATTATTTTCGGCGCATAGTATAGAATTCGTAAGTTACAAATACTAAGTATATAGTTTCAGTTCATAGATAGATACTACTAACTTCTATTTAGTTAGAGCCCTAAGGTATGAATGTTAAAAAGTCTTTTAGATGTATTTTTTGGGATAAAATAAAACTATAATGCTGATGAGGCCTAAGCTACGGCCACAAAACCTTAGACAAAATAAATAATTTTTGATTTACTTTTGCGTGTTTTTTTCTTGTAAACATTTTGGAAATAAGTATATTGTATTAACCGACTTCCAAAAAAGGAGGTTCTCAATTCGGGGTTTTTTTTAAATGTATGCCGGTGCTTATCTCCGTGGTTTCTGAACCGATTTGAAAAAAAAAATTCAGTCGTTAGAGGAAGCTCTCGAGGTAGTCCCATAAAAAATTCTGACTCCAAATCCTCAACCCTGACAATAAAAAGTTAAAAATAAAAATTATTTCCAAAAAACCGACTTCCAAGTCAGGCGGGTTTAACAAAGATAATATAAGCAAAGTTGACGCATCAGGCTCGCCCGACTTCAACATAGTGCATAGAAATCAAAATTATTTTTTACTTTACAGTGGCTTTGGAAGTCGGTTTTTAGGAAATAATTTTAATTTTTTTGTATTTGTATTTAGCTTTTTGAACAAAAAATAACAACAATAATTTCGAATCAATAAAATCAATTGAACAGTAGGGCCGTGAAAGTGTAGCAGACATAGACAGGCCAGACACACTTACACAATATCTTCTCTTATATATAAAAATGAATTGCTGTTCGTTAGTCTAGCTAAAGCTCAGAAACGGCTCAACCGGTTTAGATGGAATTTTTGAGCGTGTTTTTGTGGATATCGTGTTGGTTTATATTCACAATTGGACCCGGCAGAGAGCGCTGCAATCGGGTTCTAGGATCTGGGCAAGAAAACGTCTGGCGGGTCTACTAGTTTAAAATATACTTATGGATCAAATACGTGGTCAATCTAAAGCGAACCAACACTCTCTTTAACCAAACTACACTGTGTAAACACCAGTCGGCCGGATCGCGGGCGTTTCAGATCGTAGCACGAGATTACACTCGTATAAACATTGTAAATTATATTTATTACATTATATTCGGGGCCCGATGATATTTGTTTAGCCCTCCGCTATCGGGATAGCCCCGCCCTCGCCGAGCATTCGGAACTATATAAGTCTCGTGTTAACAGGTACACTGTGTATGTGGAATTGGATTTGATTTCATATCTGAAACTGGTATATAAATCAGTCCGAATCCATTGCACTGTTCACTACCTCTTTTTTTATACGACTGCCTGAAAAAAGGAGTATATTGTTTTCAGGGTACATGAACCCTGAAAACACCTTTGACCACCTCCGTGACGACCTCCGTGGCGCAGTGTGTAGCGCTGTTGCCTTAACGTGCGGAGGTCCTGGGTTCGACCCCCGGCAGGGTCAATTTGGGAATTTATAATTTCTGAATTTTCCCTGGTCTGGTCTGGTCGGAGGCTTCGGCCGTGGCTAGTTACCACCCTACCGGCAAAGACGTGCCGCCAAGCGATTTAGCGTTCCGGTACGATGCCGTGTAGAAACCGAAGGGGGTATGGGTTTAATATAACTGCCATACCCCTAACAGGTTAGCCCGCTACCATCTTAGACTGCATCATCACTTACCATCAGGTGAGATCGCAGTCAAGGGCTAGCATATAGTGGATAAAAAAAAAAAAAAAAACAATATACTCCTTTTTGTGTATGTATGTATGTATGTGAGTTTGTATATTCCACCATAGCTTCTATACGCCTGAACCGATTTTGATAAATGAGGTATCGTTAGAATCTCTAGCTTATTTCGGGTGAAATGGGCTAGTAAAATTTAAAAAAAAATTGATGGGGTGACCATGGTCCCGCATTAAAGACTAAAGTTGAAAAAAAATATTCGAAAATAAGATTAACTATAATATAATCATCATCTAGAAAATGATGAGTAGATTCCAAAAATATATAACACTATAGTTCAATACCCAGTGATTCACAAAAAATATCATTTAATAAAAATGTGAATAAGATGCCAAAGGTTAATACGGGCTACGGCAGAGCAGTCGTATTTTTTAATAATTTTAATTATATTCACTTGTTTTCTACTATAAGTTAACCCTTGTTATAAGTCTATGATGAGTAGGTAGTCTAACCTGCTTCAGCATCGTATCGGAGAACTAAATCTAAGCTAAGACTTTTTTGTTAATTGATGGAATCTAGCCGCGGCCAAAGCCTTCTAGACTGAAAATACAAAAACTAGTCTGAGTCTTGATCTACACGAAAGCTTTATAATTTACTAGATGATGCCCGCAACTTGGTCCACGTGGGTGAAGTTTCTTTGAATTCCCGCGGGAACTCCTTGTTCTTTAACTTTCTGAGATAAAAAGTAGCTATGTCCTTCAATGTATCTCTGTACCAAATTTCATAAAAATCGGCTGAAAAACGGGCCGTTAAAGCTTAGCAAACAAACAGACAGACACACTTTCGCATTTATCATATTAGTATAGATGAATATAACAACTGAAATCAAATTGTTAATAAACATTTCACGGATAGAGTAAGTACAGATTTATGAGAAGGTACAGGGAAGCACCCACAGTACCAGAGGTCTTAAAACAGTAGTCATGGAGTTATGAGTCACGAACTAACAGACACACGTGGTAATCTCAGCAAAGAAACAACTCGATATTGACTTCGCATAGCTACCGTGGCTTTATTGACAATAGACAACCTTAACACTACACCCTTATAACATTCACACAATTCTAACCTCTATTTGCTAAAGATTAAAACCTAAAATTCTACCAACTAAGATTTTATATTACCTGTATTAACATTTAATATCTGATAAAGGACAATAGACCTTGAGATAGAATAGCAAGGGCTGATTTTGTATGAATTAATCACAAGCTACAGTAATGAGTATTGACAAGTTGTAATTTGAGATGAGAGTGAAAAGTGATGGGATAAATGCGCGGTATAAAATCGATTAAATACATTCGATCATATCGATTTAATATAATTAGATAAGATAGCAAAATTACCGTTACTATGTTGTACAACCTTTTTGAAGTTGAACGTTTAACGATTTCGCAAGCATCTATGTATTAAAAAATCGATGATATGATAGCTTAGTGGTAGTTTATACGCCTGGCTTCCTATTCGGGTGGTCGGAGGTTCGATCCCTAAGATCGAACCTCCGACCACCCGAATTTCGATCTTAGGGATCGAACCTCCGACCACCCTTTTCGCACGCATCTCTAACTTTTCGGAGTTTACACGGGATTTTAAAAAAAATCACTTGATTTAACGGTAAAGGAAAACATAAGATAGGTGAGGAAACCTACATGCCAGAGTTTTTCGTACTGGTCTCAAAGGTGTGCGAGGTCTGCCAATCTGCCCTTTGCCAGTTTGGCGGACTATGCCTTCACTTTTCTCATTTTGAGAGGAGTCTCGTGCTCCGTAATGAGCCGGCAATGATCTGATTTTCCTATACTTTGTCCATGTTTTGGTTGCAGCCAGTTTTGTGTACCTTTGAATAAAAAAATAAAAAATTACAAGTGATAATCTAAAAGTTTGAAAGTTAAAACAACTTGAAAACTACTGAACCGATTTTGATGAAACTTACACTGTTCCCCCAGTTGAAGTAAATAAAAAAAGAATGGTCACAACCCGATTCATAGTTTCGGAGAAACTCGCAGAGAAACAAACATACATAAACATGGAAGCCCATAAATATTATCTTATGTGAATATTTTGCAGTTCCAATAACATTACATGTTGTTACGTGTCGAATTGATAACCTCCTTTTTGTAAGTTGATTAAAATTGGGTTGAAGTAGTGAATCGATTTGGTGCATCACTAGCAAAAATATAGTAAGGTACACATTCATAATTTTCTATTCAAGTGGCTGAGTTCTAAACGTGGGCATGCATTCGGGCTGCGCCGCGCGCCGGTTATACCTAATTACTTGCTAATGTACACGTATCAAGTTACTTGTTAAGTGTCAAGTTACTTGAGTGTAAAACTAGGTAGTTACCTAAACATGGCGCCTTGCACTCGATCGGCCCCCGATTGTGTAAGGTAATCGTAATAGTCAAACGGATAATCCGACCTGTTTAAGGAGTTCATAGATGCCTGCACGTCAAAAAACATGTGTGAACTCCTTAAACAGTTCGAGTAATACGTTTTATGTTGTCAAATGAATTACGATTTGCTTAGATAGTTGGGCCTCAGGTTGTATCCTGTATTTACTAAATATGAGGCTGTCATATTATTATATTATCCATAGGTACTTACATTAGTTTCCAAAGTGTGTCTGTTTGTTTGTCTTTGACCTATATCAGGCCCGCCCAATTTTGATTAAATCCGCACTTGGTCAGCGTGGTGGACCATGGCCAAAGCCTGGTTATTCTTGGCTCTACTCGTGCTCTACTTGAGCCGGCTATAGATTGAAATGACGATGATAAGTGGCAATAAATCAAGTGATATTTTAAGTAAATAAGTAAAAACTCTCCACACTAAATTATTATAAACTAGATGATGCCCGCGACTTCGTCCGCGTGGATTAAGTTTTTAATTCCCGCGAGAACTCCTTAATTTTTCGGGATGAAAAGTAATCTGTGACCTTCCCCGGTATACAACCTATCCCTGTACCAAATTTCATCGAAATCGGTTAAACGGATAGGCCTTATAAAATCGTAGTAAACAGACAGACATACACACTTTCTCTTTATAATATTAGTATGGATAGTATGGAAAATGAAAAAAAAATATGATATGGTGTAAAGACGGACTTTTGGATCAATACCAGAGAGCTTCCAGGCAACGTACTCGAATCTATATGGAATTTTAGCCTGCAATCGTTAGGATTTCAAGCTGCCCTTACACCGATTGGCAAACAAAAGCTTTTGAACAAGTACATATAACAATACGATGAAACCAAATGACTAACAATCTCAACAAGTTCAAAAACTGAACTTAAACAAGGCCGCCTTTTGACCGGTTATAGTACGGTATTCCCTGTGCCAACACTGTGTTAACTTAATCGAGTTTTTTACACTCGCCTGGCGATCGGGCGTTACGGCTTTTACCCGCGCCAAACATCGCTGAGGCAAAGATAAATATTTAATCGCTTTGACAAATTTGTGTCGGAACTTGCTCTCTGTAAAGGTGACGGTACACTATATAGTATTAATTTTTCTAGCTGACCTGCCTAGGGGCAATACTGCCAACGCTTAAAGCAATATTTAAGCAATATTAGTCGAAATGACAGCTTGATGTCACGTACTAGGTATCTTGACGTTCCTAAAATAAGGATTATAATTCTAAAACACGAAAGTCAACGGTAATGAAACGATTATGGCTTTAAGCGTTAGAAGTATGGCCCCTGGTTTCGCACACGTTGGAATACGTACAGTAAGCCAACCAAGTTATTTGAGTTATAAGGTCTACTAAACACTAATATGTTTAAAAAGTGTTTAGTCTAACAATATAGAGAGAATTGAAACTAAAAAATGTTGAAAATTGTGGGTAGTTAAAAAATACATGATGATTTGACAATTTTGATTATGACACAATACAGATTATAAACAATCTTTATAAAACATATTTAGTTATTAATTTTAATTATGATATCTATTGTTTTTAAAATTCTTTTTTTTATATGAAATTTGTATTGAGTATAAATAAGTTATTGTTGTAATAATTGATTGATGTAAAAAACTATTGGTACTGAAACGCTGCAGGCGCTTCAACTATAATATAATTAAAAAGTCACCCCCCACCCCGCGCTCCAGTTTATTTATCCTTTCACCAAAGGTTGTCTGTAAGAGATTGCTCTAGCAATAAGACCGCCTTTGCACATTTCTATGTAGTCTTACTAGTTTTAAGCTGTATACTGTATATTTTGTGTGCAATAAAGATATCTAAATAAATAAATAAATAAATAAATAAAGTCACATGCCCGATTTCACCAACAATGCTTAAGTTTTTGAAGATACCTAAAAACCAAGAGACGACAGTTTTGACATAAAATTACTGTCACCTTATGGGCTTAGGTGCTCCCTAATTGCAGGTGAAAACGATCATAAGAGCTTTAAAGCTTTCAAAACTTCAAATCGAAAACTACTTGATATCAAGTGATGCATGTTCTTAGATGATACTATTATTTATCTATCTATAACTATTAGGTACGTGTAAAGCCACCTTTGCTTTATTTGCGGAGAGCGTGTGGGAACAATAGTGGTTTAAACCATTGCTCTATTGACTGATCTCGTTTAATAATGTTTGACATTTTGTAAGCGGTCGGAAATAGGTTAAGGCGAAGAGTATCTTCGGCGGCAGCTTGTAACGCGACTGAGTAAGCTGTACCATAAAGTATTGACCGTTCATTTAGGTACGTTACCGCACAAAGATCAATTACTAAATTACTATGGACCTAATAAGAAGGCTCAGAGTCACTCAGCGGGCGATGGAGAGAGCTATGCTCGGAGTATCACTGCATGATCAAATCAGAAATGAGGAGATCCGTAGGCGAACCAGAGTAACCGACATAGCTCGAAGAGTCGTGATGCTCAAGTGGCAATGGGTTGTGCACATAGTTCGTAGAACCGATAGGCGTTGGGGTCCCAAGGTGCTTGAATGGCGGCCTCGCACTGGGAAGCTCAGCGTTGGACGACCCCCCACTAGGTGGACGGACAATCTCAAACGTGCAGCTGGGAGCCGCTGGAAACAAGCGGCACAAGACCGTGCTCTGTTGCGATCCATGCAGGAGACTTTCGTCCAGCAGTGGACTTCTATAGGTTGAGAGGACGACGATGACGATGACTAAATTATACCACCCCACCACCACCACCACTACAGCCCATTAACGTCCCACTGCTAGGCACAGGCCTCCACTCTCATACGAGAGAGGGAATTAGAGCTTAGACCCACCACGCTGCTCCAATGCGGGGGTTACACCGCCAACTTCCTAACTGGACTAGTACTAAGAATTTCTAGTCAGACCCACCACGCTGCTCCAATGGGGGTTGGCTGGCTTTAACGACTACTATCATGTTAATGATAATAACCGGGACCGAAGGCTTAACGTGCTCTCCGAAGCACGGGGGTGTTACACCGCCAGCTTCCTAACTCTGGACTAATACTGAGAATTTCTATTCAGTAAAACCCAATACTCAATTATGGCCCGACCCGGACTCGAACCCGGGACCTCGTCGGCCGCAGTCGAACATGCCAACGACTAGACCAACGAGGCAGTCAAATTATACATTATACATTAGTAAATTATACATTACTAGATTATGCCCGCGATTTCGAAAGCGTGGACGAAAATTTTTGGTAACACTTTACCACGGGAAGAACTCCTTCTTTCCAAGAAACTTTCTTGGAAATAAAGCATTATCCCAAACAAAAAGAAAGCAAAAGGCGCAGATTTATGAGCTTCTAGTAGAGTAGGTAGGTTTTAACCACAGCTAAGCTAAATTCTTGAAACGTTTGAACCAATAGTACATTATTATGAATGGTCAACTATTTAACTGCAGAGTTTACGACGCACTTCAAAAGCGGTCTAGTGTTTGAAGCTTTGCATCTATTGCCACCACTTAATTTTGAAACCACCCGCGCGAGTTGAATGCAGAGTAAATGTATACACATACATGTTTTAAATGCGAAATTGTGTCTATCTATGTAAGTTTCACGGCCCATTCATTCAACCTATTTTTTTTAAATGTGTCAAAGAGGTACATTGGGCTACTGTTTAAACTTAAGGTTGATGACAAGGGTCTGCCCGCGAAATTCAAATTTAATTTGGTTTTTCACAATTTGTAAACTAATACGACAAAGTAGGCTTATAGCATTCAAATTGCGAGCCTAGGAATATCATCTTCACAGGTTTATATAAAAATCTTTACTTGAAAGTGTCCAGTTTAAGAAATTAGTCAAAATAATGAGTTTGACGTGAGTTACTCACAAATTAGTCATTATTTTGACTAATTTCTTAAACTGGGCTCTTTCAAGTATTTGTATTGTAAGTTATGTAAGTTATAAGTATATGTATTTGTTCAGTAATTTCGCGGGCAGACCCTTGTCATCCACCTTAACGCCACAAATGGCCAACGTTTTTTTTTTATCCACTACAAGCTAGCCCTTGACTATGATCTCACCTGATGGTAAGTGATGATACAGTCTAAGATGGTAGCAGGCTAACCTGTTAGGGGCATTGCAGTTATATTAAACCCTTAACTACCCCTTCGGTTTCTAACGTATAGTTAAGATCTTGGAGAGTGTTTTATATTATGCTTCATTTTATTCCGGAAAATCCGGCACAGGGTTGTAAAACAATAAATGCACGTGGACAATATTTGAGTAGGAATATATATTAATCATGATATTACGAAAAAATATAATATTTTAATATATATTATTTTCATATTAAAAAAGTATAATATTATAAATGCGAAAGTTTGGATGGATTGATGTTTGTATAGTTTGTTATTCAATTTCGCAAGAACGACTGAACGGATCTGAACAAAATTTGGCACAGAGATAGATTATAAAATTTAAAGAGATGAAAAATAAAGAATTCCGGCGGGAATCAAAAAACGTCAATCTAGTCTATACTAATATTATAAAGAGGTAAAGTTTGTGAGTTTGTGACGTTGTACGGGGTAATCTCTGGATCTACTGAACTGATTTTGAAAATTCTGAAACCAATAGAAAGCTACATTATTTGCGAGTGTCATAGGCTATATTGTATTAACCCGAAAAATTAGGGACTTCCCGTGGGAATTTAAAAAACTTATTTCGCGCGGACGAAGTTGCGGGCATCTGCTAGTATTAAATAATTAATTGCAGTGAACACTAACCATGTATCCTCTAAGTCTAGGATATGCTTAGTGTTCTATGATGAGATCTTTCTCATGCTTAGCTAATAGGTTGTAAATTTATAATCAATAAGTGACCGGGACGTAAACGTCCTTCAATCTGCGGAATTTATCACTGTTTTACTTAACCTGTCGAACTATGCCACTATAGTGATGCCCAGTGTGATTTATTATCTATCTATACTTAATATAATAAATGTGAAAGTATGTCTACATGTCTGTCTGTATGATATGCTTTAGCGGCCCATCTTTTCAACCGATTTTGATGAAATTTGGTACAGAGATAAATAATTGTATACCGGGGAAGCATAAGGCACATAGGCTTAATTCCGGAAAATAGAAGATTTCGGTAACCAAAAAACCTTTATCGTAGGCATCATCTACTTTTTTATACAGTTAGCAAACGAGCTGTCGAGTTACCTTTATGTTTAGTAAGTAATTACCGCTGCATATGAATATTTACAGCTTCGGAGCAACCGCCACTAAGTGACTGGCTTCTCAGGAATTCCTTCATCCTTCTCTTGAATAACTCCTTAATGAAATTCTGAAAATAAATAGTTGTGGGTGTTAAAAAGTTATAAGTTATTAAAAAATATCACTATAGCCGCCCGGAGTTGGTGGTGTTCTAGACAAAATTATAACAACGAACCATATCATTGTACTTAAGACATAGGTTCAATTATAATTCAGGTATTTTTGGTAATGTGAGGTACTTTAAATACACGTTATAATTTTTTTTCCTAGATTAGTATATTTTAATGTTAAGTAATTCACACTTAAAGTCGGGATTCTGATTTTAACGTAGAGTTGTAGATGATCCCTAAAATATCGATAAATGACAAGACATCACTACTTGCTCTAGTGATGCACACACATGTCGCGTTTCGCCATAAAACGCCGCTTTACATAGCCGTAATATTTACTGCTCGTAAACCCGAAGCACGGACGGATAGAACTTTCGCATTTTGTATAAACTATTTTACTTTATACGTCCCTAGTAACTTGGGTACCTTCAATGCATTGTTACCCTGAGACCTATTATTTTATATTAGCATTCCTTTGGATGCATCCAGGTTAGCACATTCCATAGTAGAATTGGCGAGACCTTAGTAGGTATTTAAGATTTTGCATCCTCTAATGGAGTAATAAAGAGTTAAATTTTGTGACGTTGTAGGGGGTAACCTCTGGTTCTACTGAACCGGTTTTGAAAATTCTGGTACCAATGGAAAGACACATTATTTGTGAGTGTCACAGGCTATATAGTAACCCGAAAAATTAGGGTTAGAGTTCCCGTGGGAATTTAAAAAAAATATTTCACGTGGACGAAGTCGCGGGCATCTGCTAGTTAAATATAACTCGCTTTAACGGTAAAGGAAAACTCCATGAGAAAACTGGGCAACTAGAAATCTGGGCAAAACATGGGCATGCATCCACGAATTCTCTTATTTGGCAAACTTCATGACCAATGTGGTGGAAGGGAGGGGGTTGAAGTGATGACTGAATTATTGAAGAATGAAAGATGATGCTGCCTCGTTGGTCTAGCGGTTAGCATAGTCGACTGTGGATCACGAGGTCCTGGGTTCGATTCCCGGTCGGGCATAAAAATGGTTAGGAATTGGGTATTTTCAGTTAAGAAATTCTCAGTGCCAGCCCAGAGTTGGAAGTTGGCGGTGTTTCACCCCTGTGCCTCGGAGAGCACATTAAGCCATCGGACCCGGTTATTATAACTAACATGATAATATATAGTCGTTAAGGCCCGCCAACACGCATTGGAGCAGTGTGGTGGGTCTAAGCTCTATTTCCCTCTCTCCTATGAGAGTGGAGGCCTGTGCCCAGCAGTGGGACGTTAATAGGCTATAGCAGTGGTGCTGGTGGAATGATGATGACGATGATGAAAATTCAGACATTCAGAAAACCAGAGTCTTAACTATTAAGCTATCACAGTCACCACAACCTCTCCTCCTGGAATAAGAAGGGGTTTGGCCATAGTACACCACGCTGGCCAAGTCCAGATTGGCAGACTATCATAGCGTTAACGTATACCTACCAATATCTTCAACAGCTTTCAATCCTTATGCTACTTAGATGTTGTGAAGCTATAACGGTACCAGTACTAGAGCTGTAGAGTTTACATGTCTTCTATTCGAAGCAAACTTATGGACTGCTGGCGCCAGGGCTGCTGCGAACACTCTAGTATGGCGGTGCAGACGGGCGTTTTTATAATTTTTTTTTTTTTTTATAATTTTTAATTTAACTAAACAATAATCGGATTGGTCATCAGACACGACAAACTTTATAAATGTCGTGTCCATGACTTACCAATACCTTGGTAAATCAATCGATGGTCATGTCCCGAAAACTGATCTACGCCTGAGGTGACCCAAGAACTGACGCTTATGTAGCCCAACGGCTCAGCCTTTCTGTTCAACGAGGTAATAACGCCAGTGTTTTGAGCACCATGCACGTTAAAGATCACTTGGACGGCGTGTGTTTTTTGTAAATATAATTAATAGTAGTAGTTTTATAATTTATCTTTTAATTTATTTCTTTGTATGCAGATTTGTCTATCCTTGATTAAATACAGACTTTCCAGGACCAAGAAGCTTTTAATTCACCGTAATCTCTCTCGCTCTAGCTCTCGCTTCTACCAGACCGGAACAGAGAAAATTTGGAAATTATAAATGGCCAAAAAAACCCCAGCCGAGGATTAAAACCGGGACCGCGACACTGCACCAGGGAAGTCGTCAAACATTCGCAATTTGATATGTTAAATCAACAAAACCACCCATCTGTCTACACAAATATCGAAATATCGTAAAAAGTGTCATCGAATATGTGGGATGAAACTATAATTTTCCAAATTATAGTTTGCTGCCCTTAACTGCGATCTCACCTCTCTCCAAGTAAAGATGCAGTCTAAAATGGTAGCGGGCTAACCTGTTAGAGGCATAGCAGCTATATTAAACCCATAGGGTGGTAAATAGCCACGGCCGAAGCCTCCCACCAGACCAGACCAGGGAAAATTCAGAAATTATAAATTCCCTAATTGACCCTGCCGGGGATCGAACCCGGGACCTACGCACGTTAAGACAACAGCGTTCACCACTGCGGCAGGCGAATCGTCAAACATACGCAAGTATAAAGAAAACCGCCCGTCTGCCTTCAGAAATATCGAATTCTCGTAAAAGTGTCATCGAATATGTGGGATGGCACCATATAGGTGCCACGTGGGCGGGTATTGATACCAAAGATTTACTTATCATTGCAATATAAGACCCGAGAGCTAGAGAAAGTACCATGATATCAGCTTGTTAAACTTACGCCTACCTAGGTTACTGTTAAGTGTGTAACTATACGTATCTTATTATTCAAGGGAAAATAATTAATTTAAAAAAAAAAAAAAAAAATATATAAAAATATATATATATATTATAATGATAAAATAATAGTAAAATAATAGTAAAATAATATTAAAACAATAATAGAATAATAGTACATACTATATGTACATAGTAGTATATATGATCTAATCGAGGGAACATGGAAACTTACTAACGAGCTTCCCGGCGTTCAGTCCACTCGGCAGAACGAGGATGGCGACCTAACGCTATATGTAGCTATATGTGGTACGCATGTAGCTTGTTGTCATCAGGTGTGTTGTTGAGCATGATTATTCTCGTTCGCTGTGTATTCGTAAGACTACGAAGACGCGGTATCGGAGGAATCATTGACAATGCTCGCTCGTTGTGCCAATATTGTATTGCGTACATACTAGTTGTTGGATGCTATCTGGTAAGGGAGCCTTAGTACTTGTACTTCGTGAACCTGGCTGGAGAGCGTCCGACGATATTCAATCTACCTATGGTGGATTAATAACATATATAAAATATAACATATTTCATATAAACCCAAAACTTGCGTACATACTAGTTGTTGGATGCTATCTGGTAAGGGAGCCTTAGTACTTGTATTTCGTGAACCTGGCTGGAGAGCGTCCGACGATATTCAATCTGCCTATGGTGGATTTATAACATATTTAAATATAACATATTACATATGACGGAGGCCGAGGTGACACCTCATTATCGTGGGCATGTTCTTCGTCTTGATCTGTTTGCATTATGTGGGTACTCGGACAAATAAACGCGAGAAGCCGATCACGTTATTTATTGCACACACTATATTTACACTTCGTAGAATACTAGGCTAGTTAGAATTAACACAGTAGTTCAAACAGAAATCACTTTAAACACTTTGTAGATTAACTAAGTAAATAGTAGCACTAAGTATATAGCGAACGATGGGTTTGGCGCGGCGTGGCGGTATTACTGGGAGACCATGCTCCACCAAGTTCTCAAGCACAACTGTCCCCGGGCACCAGCCCCTCATCTTTTTATCGAGTCATCACCCCCGCCACACCAACTCCATCCAGGCATGAAAGTATGTCAATTGACTAATTGAGTCAAATGAGGTTTTGAATAATCGAGTACAAACAATACCTGAGTTCGCTATAGATGGCGCTTTAGAGTCAATTGAGCGATTCATTAAACTAGTACAATTAATACCAGACAGATGGCGCTTTACATAATAATCATTTTCATTTTAATCTCCGACACGGCCAGAACTGACACGTCACACGTCCCTGTGTGATACCCCTGCCAAAGAGAAAACATTCTGCAATACATCGAGTTCTTCGCTCGGCCCACGTACGGCCTTACGTAACAAACCACACACTAACGGTTAACATCAAGTATCTTCAGCTTGTTAACAAAATTACAAGATGTAATAAAAACTTATAGACTAAACGTTAATCTAAAATCCTTATATACCTACTAACAAAAATAAAAATAAAACCCTAATCAAAAAGACCACCCCTGGTTGCCCCTGGCAAGGTGAAGAACGTATTGTTTAGATGAATTTTTTTCGCACAATAACTTTATCTCTAATACACTCTGCGCTAATCATAATAAGCTTACAACAAATTAAGTCTTATAGAATCTGAACTCTAATTACTTTCTAACTCGACACAAACGATCGCTACACTTTCTCAAACTCAAAGCCAACTCTACACGATCCAAACAACAACCTTGTCGTTTACTATCCAAACAGTCACCCAACTGTTCATCGTCCCCACAGCCAACTCGCCGTTCATCATCGAAACAGCCAACTCGCCGTTCATCATCGAAACAGCCAACTCGCCGTTCATCATCGAAACAGCCAACTCGCCGTTCATCATCGAAACAGCCAACTCGCCGTTCATCACCGAAACAGCCAACTCGCCGTTCATCCTCCTAACCTTATTCTTTACACTTCTTAAACGACCAGCACTATAGATACGCACGGCTAATAACTAGTGTAAGTACATTAAAAGGGTTATTTGAATCTACATGGTTCATCTTTTTGCCTTCTCTATAAATAATATCGAAGTCAAAGGCCTGTAAGAAAGCCCACCACCTGTGGACTCTGGGAGTCTACGCGTAAAACACCGTCAACTTTTTGAAAAAGAATAGCACCGTAGCCATCACTGCACTGGCGTCCGTGTGGCAGCGTATCTGTCAACAAAGAAAAGAAACATTTGAGGCACCTTAGTTACAAGGTTCGGCCTACCTGACATGTTATTCAAAAATGAAGCAACGTTATTCATCTGTACACAATTAATCAAAATCAAAATCATTTTTCCGAATAAAAAGTTCCCACTAATCAAAATTTATCAAAATAACAGTCACATCACTACACAATCCATTAAAGGAAACAATAATTGCTTAATCGTACAACATTAGGCCCAACTGCCACACGCAGTGTAGCGACCATTGGTCACCCAAGATAACATCACTTGTATCCCCACGGGGATTCGCCCTACACCGAGTAACCAACTGTACTCTCACCAGAGACCCAGGCCACCATAGGCCAACACAGTAGTCTCCACCACGAGACCCAAGCAACTAGGCCAACACAGTAGTCTCCACCACGAGACCCAAGCAAAACAAAGTTGCCAACCGTAGTCTCCACTGAGACCCAGGTTTCACCACATAGTCGGATGCTCATTACACCAATACAGAGTTTGGAAGTGACACATCCGATGTCTGCAGCTACGCCTAGCCAATGTGTACGTTTAAGCTTCCTCATCAATATGATCGTCACTATCGTTATCCAACTCTAAGGGAACTTCATATTCAAATTTCGGAGCCTGTCATGAGCGTACTTGTAAGTACGATTACCAGTTAAAGATTTCAGAACATATCTGTCACCATCAATAATTTCAATGACTTTAAAAGGTCCCTTAAACTTAGGATCAAGTTTAGTCTGGTTGCGTTCTTCATTTTCAACAAAACAAAATTATTAACATGAAATCCGATTTAGTTGCATCAAACCTAGCTTTATCATAGTTTGAATTTTTAGTTCTCGTTATATTATGGGACTCGAAAAAGGTGAACAACTAGGTTGGATAATACCTGCATCTAACATTTCATTAATTTTATCACGAACTAACTGTCGCTCATCAGGCGAAAGGCGGTAAAGACGACGTTAAACCGTTTTACTCGGATCTACTAAACGAATCTTTAGTTCCCCGTTTGTGACCCTCGAACGCGGTAATCCGTTAATAAAAAGCATCTGAATACTCCCTAAGCAATGACAATAATCGCGATCTATCCCCAGCCGGTATATCCGTATCAATACTCGAAAAATCAATATCCGAATTAGAAATACTAGATTCATCAACAATCTTACACTTTAAAATAGAAAAAAAATCTGATATAACGTGAAACAAAATTTCTAAATTATGTCCATCAATCGTAACCTTACTTAAAATTTGCAATTTACTATCAACACTTGAATTTCCAATACCGGTAATGTTAACGATTTTATTATGACGCACACCAGCTGATAACCTATTCGCAACACTTTCTTTGACGAGAGAGCATTCGGCACCAGAATCATAACAAAATGAAAACGACCGACCTGATTGATTTAATCGACCGGTGACCGGGCGAATCTCGCATGCATCCACGCGTCGCCGCTCAGACACCGCAGGACTGGTGCCGCTGCCCGCGGCGCCGCACGCGCTGCCGCCGACTCTGCGGGCACCACCGCCGCCGCACTGGGTCGATACATGACCCCGTTCACCACATCGGAAACAAACCACACAAAATTAACAGCATTGCAGCCTGATAATTATAATCTACGCGATGCAAAACTACTTTAGACTAAATTTTGTCAGGTAGGTACTCGTATGTCAACTCATAGTAAATTTGAATGAAACCAAACTTTTGAGGGTAGAAAAACAATACTTCTGTAATCAAAGCGGAATGAAACTTTCTTGCTATCCAAATGACGTACCTAGTCAAGTTCGGTACCATTAAGGGAACCAACCAAAACCCAAGTTACGCTTAACTTGAAAAATCCGCCCGACTGCCGACATGATCTGTTTTATCAGGTATTGGCAAAGCTGTTCACGTTAACTATTCACAAACGCATTGATATCTCGGGAACACACAACCAACTACTTTTTCTATGTAACACGACATGTTTAAAACAATGAAATCGTAAAGTAGGTAGGTAACAATTTTACGTATCGTAATTCAAATCAATCCCCAGAATCACACTTTTAGCTATGCTTACGTATGTAACTCTTGAACTGCGATTGATTTGTGTCCGATCGTAACTAGGTCATAGGTTTTAAAAAAAACAACCCTCATTTAAAAAAAAAAAAAAAAAACTAAGTTACGCAAAAACATTTATCGGTACAGCATGTTTTAGCAGAATATTACTTTATGACTCAACACTCAGCAAACTTACAGGTTTCAGTTATGCACTCAAACCTATAAGTCACCTTTATATCACAAAAATATTTTTGTACCCGGTCGGTACCCACAAAGGTTGATCACACACAACCACAAACATGAATTACTGTTCATTTACTTTGTGGCTACTCTTGGTGGGCATGACGTCCTCTTACGTAAGTAAATTAAACGGTCTTACCAATGTCACATATTACGTCATATCACCAGAGGCTCGATGGTGTCGTCACCTCACCACCATGCCAGGCGAATGTCAGCCGTACCACGGGAAAGCGCGCAGCACCTCGGCTCGTGAGGCGCGCAGCAAGGCACAACAGCGTGTCGCGCAGACCACTCCCTCGCTCCGCTCCGATCGCGCCCTCGTGGCATGCACACCCAAGCGCACTCGTGAGGCGCCTGAAGCGTGAGCTGCGCAACACCACAGCTCGGCCACGCTCCGCGAGTCAGCGATATTATTCACATGAAAACAAAACACAACTTTAGTACACAAAGAAACACTGCACATTACGCGAGTCACCTTTCGAGAGATATCTTGATCGGTAACGTGATCTATTTTAAGCACTTTAAATTTGGGTATGTTCCTTCCTGCTTCATCTCCTACGTGGGCCTGTTCAGCGGTCCTTTATCCCACTTCTGATGACGGAGGCCGAGGTGACACCTCATTATCGTGGGCATGTTCTTCGTCTTGATCTGTTTGCATTATGTGGGTACTCGGACAAATAAACGCGAGAAGCCGATCACGTTATTTATTGCACACACTATATTTACACTTCGTAGAATACTAGGCTAGTTAGAATTAACACAGTAGTTCAAACAGAAATCACTTTAAACACTTTGTAGATTAACTAAGTAAATAGTAGCACTAAGTATATAGCGAACGATGGGTTTGGCGCGGCGTGGCGGTATTACTGGGAGACCATGCTCCACCAAGTTCTCAAGCACAACTGTCCCCGGGCACCAGCCCCTCATCTTTTTATCGAGTCATCACCCCCGCCACACCAACTCCATCCAGGCATGAAAGTATGTCAATTGACTAATTGAGTCAAATGAGGTTTTGAATAATCGAGTACAAACAATACCTGAGTTCGCTATAGATGGCGCTTTAGAGTCAATTGAGCGATTCATTAAACTAGTACAATTAATACCAGACAGATGGCGCTTTACATAATAATCATTTTCATTTTAATCTCCGACACATATATACCCATAACATACAATTATCATTGCAGGTTGAGTTGGGCCTGTAGAATATATCACTCGCTCCGGCGATGCATCGGCACGGCTGGTTCTGTCTTGATGTTTACCTCGGTAGGACGTCAAGATGGGATAGGTTGTTGTTGAACCAGAGAGCTTGCTTTCTGTGCGTAGTACACTTCGTGTACATTCCTATGTTCTACAGTACGTCTGATTTTACCATGCGATTTTATTGTAACAACATATTATCCTATTATATGAAATTACGATATTTGCTATGGTCGAACGATAACTAACTATTATATAAAATTACTACGATGTTCGCTATGATCGAACGATAACTAATCATGGTTGATAGGACTCTGTTTACTATTACCAATATCAAACTTACTTCCAAACAATGTTCTACTACCCATGATGGTTGCGCGCTACATTTGATTAATATACTATTACTGAAGGTTGCATCACGCCTGTGGACTCTGTTTCGTTGCGGCGAACATCCCTGCAGTGCGCCTGGTGTATCCTTGAAACCTATTACAGGTATATGTGGGATTACACCACTTTAAAAATGTAATTATCCAGCTTTATGCTGACATAAGTGGAACGCACCACTCTAAAGTACACTCGTGTACGTTGCGCCATTTCGCGGTTGATGCCTAGTGGTTTGGGGGGGGAGGCTTGTTGGCTTTTGGTATTTTATGAGGCTTATTGGCCCATGTTCTCATGTATCGATATGTCTTTTGGAATACCAAGAGTGGGAAGAAGACTACCGTTGATGGCGGGGCGGAGCCAGTCAACCATCATTTATTTTTTTTAGTCAAAGTAAATGATGCCAAACAAAGCACCTTCCTTAATCAAGGAAGATGCTTGCCACTAGGATTAATTAGTTTCACCACTGTGTGACCTTATGGAGTCTTATGGGACAACTTAAATGTATGTTACATAAGATAGAAATCGAAACTCTGAGTAACTATCCATATATAAGGTCAACTTCTTGATTCTAAGTATATTTCGCATAGAAATATAATATGAATGATCCTATACATAAAGACTGGTTTATTGTGTATTAGATAAGTAATAAGGCATTTAAACGAACAAAGCGCAGTATACTTGAACAGAAACGCATAGCATAAAATACACGTATAAATGTGTGTCATGGTTGTATACTATTTCGATACTCGAACACGTTAAATATAAAACCCTCGAATGAAACGCGTGTCATAGTTGTATACTATTTCAATACTCGAACACGCGAATACTAAAGCGCTTGTCATCTCTTTATGTTGATTTATACTTGTTCATTTTTACAACTTTTCTATAACTCGAACGCGTAATTTAAGCCAGTCTTATGTAAACTGAAATTCATTGATATCGGTCCTTAAACTAGTCGTTGGGTTGATTGAATTCGAAGCTTCTGAAACTCTAAAAGATCTTGGATTATTATGGACGCAACGATGATGAGGGTTTTACTGCTAGATGATTCATGAGCCATTACAAGGAAACATTGAGTTATATTAGTAGAGAGAGGTATAGATTCTTAGGGACCCCGTCAGGTTAGTTACAAGTGTTAACTAGTTGGTAAGGTTGTTAAGTAACAGATTAACAATGTATTAATAGCTAGATGATGCCCGCAACTTCGCCCGCGTGGTTATGAGTTAAAAAATCCGGGATAAAATCTGTAGCCTATCTTTTTTTTTATCCACTACAAGTCAGCCCTTGACTGCGATCTCACCTAATGGTAAATGATGATGCAGTCTAAGATGTTAGCGGGCTAACCTGTTAGGGGCATGGCAATTATATTAAACCCATACCCCTATACGGTTTCTACACGGCATCGTACCGAAAAGCAAAATCGCTTGGTGGCACGTCTTTGCCGGTAGGGTGAAATCCCTGAAATGCAACCTCTCTGTACCAAATATCGTCAAAAACGGTTGAACAGATGGTCTGTGAAAGCGTAGTAGATCGAGAGATAGACAGACACACTTTCGAATATATAATACTAGCTGCTGCTCGCGACTTTCAGCACACAATTTCCCTGGTGAGTTTTCGCGCTAAGCAAGGGGGATTTTCAGGTAGGTACAACAATAGGAAGCCGGGCATCTTCGCCACTAGGTTATCACGACTTCTAGAGTATGTAACTACTTCAAGAATATTTGTGGCATTTTATTCAATTTACTTCGAAACGTGACTACACCTAACGAAGTCGTGCTGTCGATGCCAATGATTTCTAGCAAAAATAATTCAGTGTGCGACACGAAAAGATTTTAAAAATTTTAAGTGACATTTCGACATGAGATCATGTTCATATGTTCATATACCAAAACCCAAAACCCGAAATTTTCTTTTATGATTTCTGCGTAAGTATAGGTAGTCCCATAAACTTGACACGATGACGGCGTCGCTAGTATTAAATTAAAAATACAATAAATACCAAAAATAAACAGGCAAAAAAATTAGTTACAATATTGGCCGCCGGGCCAGATAAATAAGTTAGTGGGACTATGCCTAATGCTGGACCAGACAGGTTAATAGAAAAAAGATTTTTTTTTTTTAAATCATTTATTGAAAATAATAGGTATAACAGAACTTCATGCTAGCTAGCCTAACCTAATTACTATAATGGTGGAAACCGGATGGAATGGTGGCAAGAATGCTGGCTGCATTTCCGCGCTGGACAGCCAGGCCGATCCTTTGCGCAAAAAATGAGCCAGCCCTTCTGTCACCAGACGAGTCAATTCACCGCGGTGAAATATCTCGTAAAATTTTTTGGGCATTAAGACTCCATGGCCCCAGGGTCTCCACGGCAAACGGAACAAAATATATGTAACTCTCTATGAGAGAGGCATACTTCCCCGCTTGACGGTTTCAGCCTTTTCTGTTGCGGCTCCTTTATTTACAAACTAAAACCCATCATCCCATTTTGATGAGTGAGTAAGTAGGTCCCGTTTAATTTTCGAACCTCTGTATCCCAAGTAACATTTTGCGTCGAATACATGAAACTTACAGGTTGTCATCATATTATATTATCCTAGCTGATGCCCGTGACTTCATCCGCGTAGATTAACTTTTCGGGATAAATGTTGTCTTAAAAGCCTATGTGCAGTTATTCCAGACTATAATCTATCTCTATGCCAAATTTCATCCAGACTCATTCAACCGTGCTGACGTGATTGAGTAACAAACATTCATCCATCCATACATCCACCCATCCATCCAAACTTTCGCATTTATAATATTACTAGCTGACCCGGCGAACTTCGTACCGCCTTAGTATGCAAAATTAAATGTATATTTTTCAATATTTCTGAGAGATTTTTTTAATATTTTTTCCGTAAGACCCATCTCCTAATAATAACAAATACAACAAAAAAAGAATTAGTGAATACAGTCCAGCCATTCACGCGTGATGCCGTGACCAAGGAAAACGGGTTTCATTTTTATATATATAATAATATAATATAATAGATAAGTATAGTTTTATGTTATACAACAACGGATTTATACGTAAGTATAGGCAAAATCAAAACACACAAGTGGTTTATTCATTTTGAGCCTATTTACTCGATTGCGTCGGGAGGTATTAGCGGCCGCATATTGCACGGGCATTGTATGCAAATCGGGGGACGTGTTCGATACGGTGAAAAAAAAACGAAAACGTTACACTACCGAATCGCTCCTCGGGTGGAATTTTATTTTATATTATCGCAAAGCATAACACGGACAAAACGGCCCCGGGCCGTGTCCGATTTATAGCTTAGAATATATCTACCCGTGGCGCCATACCTATAGAGCGAAGAGTCGTGCGTTTCGCGTTTGCGTTCCGTTTCAATTTAATAAAACCTGGGTAACAATTGCAGTCTTGGAAGGCTCCCCGGCGAATCCGAGGCGAAACCGAGGATGTGAATTTTAGGTCTTTTGGAAGACTCTTTTTAAAATCAGTAAGAAATAATTTATTTTTGACGGTATCATCCCTATAATTGTCAGCTCACTACTGCGTACCTACGAGTCTCCTCTCGGAATGGCCACTTGGGCATTGTTATTTGGCCATGGTTACTTGGCCATTGGCGAATTGTTAGACTTCATACACCTTTGAAAACATTGGAGAGTATAGGCTAATTTTTACTAGAGAAAATCGAAAAGGAATTGTCACGAGAGTTTATAAATCTAAATCCACGCAGACGATGTCATGACGATGGCATGTCTGCCATGCCCCTTACAGGTTAGACCGCTACCATCTTAGACTGCATCATCACTTACCATCAGGTGAGATCGTAGTCAAGGGCTAGCTTGTAGTGGATAAAAAAAAAAAAAAAAAAAAAAAAAAAAAAAAAAAAAAAAAAAAAAAAAAAAAAAGATGTCGCGGCACACAGGCAGCATTTCCCAATTCTTTTTTTGTCCACAAGTTAGCCCTTGACTGCAATCTCACCTGATGGTAAGTGATGATGCATTCTAAGATGGTAGCGGGCTGACCAGTTAAGGTCATGAGGTTATATTAAACCTATACCCCTTATAGGTTTCTACATGGCATCGTATCGGTACGCTAAATCGCTTGGCGGCACGTCTTTGCCGGTAGGGTGGTAACTAGCCACAGCTGAAGCCTCCCACCAGACCAGATTAGGGAAAATTCTGAAATTATAAATTCCCAAATTGACCCTGCCGATGCAGAGCAGATGATGTCGCGTCGCATAGGCATCATTTCACGATTCTTTTTTTTATTCACAAGTTAACCCTTGACTGCAATCTCATCTGATGGTAAGTGATGATGCATTCTAAGATGGTAGCGGGCTAACCAGTTAAGGGCATGACGTTATATTAAACCCATACCGAAACCCATTACCGTTAGAAACCGATAAGTATCGGTTTCTACATAGAGCATCGTACCGTTTATGCCGGGTGGTAACTAGCCACGGCCGAAACCTCCCACCAGGCCAGACCAGGGAAAATTCAAAAATAATAAATTCCCAAATAAACCTTGCCGGGTATGGAACCCGGGGCCTCCGCACGTTAATCGATTCTTTTCAAATCCAAAAATCAGTTACAAATATCTCCAAAGCCCACGGAGCACTGGCCTCTCACCTCAGAGCGCACTGTTTGACGTGGCTTGACACACGCGGGAAGCAAACACTATTGAATATTCATAAAACAATGGTATTCGACAATTTGTCTCAGAATTTCACGCAAACAATATGTTACTTATGAACAATATTTGACACACACGGCGGGCGCCATTTTTTGCTTCCTCCTAAAGACTTACGCATACTCTTTCGAAGACGGTTGGTTACTTTTAATTATATTATTATAAAGTATCGAAGCCTTTTATTATAAAGTATTAATATACTAATATTATAAATGCGAGGGTGTATCTATATGCTAGGCTTTAACGACACATCTTTTCAAACGATTTTGATATTGATCAAAATATTATATATACCTTGATATACCAAGGGACATTTTATTATCCCGGAACATTAAGAAGTTCACCCTTTATTTAAAAAAAAATAATGAAAACATATATAGATAGATAGTGTCTTAATAGCTTTACTGAAACATTACAAATTTTTAGCTAAAGCTATTAATATTTATTCAATAAAACCATATTATAAGCTAGATAATGCCCGCGACTTCGTCCGCGTGGATTGAGGTTGTTAGGTTCCGCAGACCCGTACAACCGTTCTGGCATTATTGAGTAAAAACATCCATCCATACATCCATCCATCCATCCATCCATACATCCATCCAACCATCCATCCATCCAAACTTTCGCATGTATAATATTAGTATAGATATAGATATAGATTAGTACAGAAGTATAGATATTTTACTGCCCAAAAAGATTAGTATGCGCTAGCTCTAATATGAAGTTTGCTCTGTCTCAAACCTGACACGGTTTCGTTGCCATGATCTCGGAAACCTACATCATTGTCGTAAAATCACTGCGGGTCACAAGTTCATTTTAAAGTTTTAAATAGATTTGCATTAATTATTGATTTCTAAACTATTGTTAAATACATAATATCACAGGCCACAATTATTAAGTCATTAACAGTCGCGTGGACTGGAATAAATACATGCATAACTCAAATTTCTGCACTGACTGGTAAGTGAACCGCGGCCTAGTGGGAAAAGGCGTTCTGATGCAGGTTCAAATACTCCCGGTTCCGCAATTTTCGATATGTAATACTGACTTCCCTAGTAAAAATTACACAATTAATTTCTTTAATTGTACACATAAATTACTACAGCAAGGAAGGACTTTACTTACCATGAGGTGAGATCGCAGTCAAGGGCTAGCTTGTAGTGGATAAAAAAAAAACTTTCTTATAACGACTTACCTCTCCTGAGTAACTTGGAAGTACTTTGCCGGTAGGGTGGTTACTAGCCACGCAGCCTCCCACCAAACCAGACCAGCAGAAATACAGAAATTGTAAATTCGAAACTGACCCTGCCCGGCATCGAACCTGGGACCTCCTATAAAAGAACACGGCGTTCATCACGGCGCCAGGGAGGTCACTGCAACCTGGAGAAACTATCTTAGGAAACCTGCTTGCCCGAAAGTAAGTACTCGTAGGTACTTCATTCTGTTCTCGAAGGTTTGGGTAGTCTGGAAATCTACACTTTGCTAGCGTGATGGACGATGGTCAACACATAGATTTAAGATTGGTTGCGTTGTAGCGCAGCGGAGACCAAACTTAAATCTATGGGTCAACCCTTCTCATTTGGAAAGGAAACAATGCTCAGTAATGGGTCTACCTAACTACTCTAGTTTAGAGGCATACACTGTCGTTATCGATATGATCATGATAGAAAAGATAATAAAGAGACGTTTGCTTCGATCAATCACTTTACAATACACCAAAGTCCTCACTAAAAACCTATTTATCTGCACAATAATCTGTCACATCCCAATTCATTACACCCGTGATTAAATGGCAAACTTTTTCACCACCGGAAGTATAAAACATAAAGTAATTGCCGTCCATCGATCAATCTAGTAATCCTACGTCGACTTTAAACACACCGTTTATCGATGATAGATCTATGCCACCGTATACCGAAATAAACCACTTAATATTAGCCCTTTACTTCGTATAGATAAGAGTTATTTTCCTTTGCATTGCATGCATGATTGCATGGCTGTTGGGCGAGGTGTGAACAGTAGTAAGCTAAGGTAGTAAGTGACAGATAACTGTCAGAGATATAAACATATGCGAAGTTATAAAGTGCTAACTTTTTGTCGTATTATTATTTATCATTTGGCTTCTGCTTTCTATGGAATAAAAAGTCACTGTTCTATTAAATCTCTCCTCCGATTCTCTGTCGGTTGGATAGGGTTAGCAAATAAGGGAATTATCTTTAAGGAAATACATATTTTACGCATCCCGGGCAATGCGTGGGCACAATATTATGTTATGTAATAAGAATACTTATCAAAACCAAGCGGCGCAGTCCAAGTCAAAGAAAAGGCATCCAGGGAACAAGTACTAGATAGTAGATACAATCCAGACATCCTAATTTTATACCGTTAATTATGGGAATAAGCACCTATCTTCTGAGGCGTGAGAAGATGAGCATAGCGTTACCTTCTTTCTCTACTTTTCTTCAATGGAGAGGTGGAAACACAGTATGCCTAAATTTCACTTTTCTTTTAAAACTTCTCTCTCTCTCTCTCTCTGCGTCGTATTCCTCATTGCTCGGGGTTCTGAGCCTGTTCCATTAATCACATAATAGCATATATTCTTGGGATAATATTTCAACTCTTAGGTTTGTAACGATTATTATCTGTTGTGATAATAACCGCGGGTCCGACGGCTTAACGAAATGAAAGGCCAAATTCGGTCACTCATCACGTTACTGACATGGGTCACCGTTGCTTAGCAATCGACTGATATGCGTTGTCGCAACTAGGCCACTCGTCCCTCAAGATTATATTCAATTTTAAAATTTCAGAGGTACTTAAAATTAATAAAAAGTTGGTCTTCATGTCTATAAGGTCACACAATCACGAACATGACAGCGATTCCATATCATTAAGTATTAGTCAACACTTACACGTAAAATCACAATTAAATCGTCTAGGATCGTAGTTACAACACCTGCCCACGCGCATCTAATGCCACACAATAATGCCATGTACGCGTATTGTTCTTGCAATGAGCACCGGGTGAGGAAATATGGTAATTCTGATCATCGGAGACTCGAACAAAAACGCGAGCATGAATTATCTAAGTGGAATCATCTTGATATATGTGCAAATGAAGCGATTGAGAGATCATAGCTATTAGATAGGACAGCGGTTCCCAAATGGTGAAATGAGGCCCACGAGATCACGATGTCGACTGAGGTACGACTTTTCTTATTTGCATAATGTAACTACCTGTAAATTGAATTTCGTGTGTACCTAAGTATTGTTGCCATTGAAATATATTTTTCTGATACAAATATTGTGAGATAAATAGTTCCTTTAACAGTATTTTTATAGGTATAGATATTTTGAAATCGTTTCTGCCAAAGCAAAAAAACAATTTGAAAATATTATTGAAACGAATCATATTATTATACTTAGCAAAAGTTTATCAACTACTAGCTAATGCCCGCGAGTTCGTCCGCGTGGTTTAAGTTTTTTTTGATTCCCGTGGGAAAAGTAGCCTATGTTACTCTCCAACTATACCCATGCCAAAAGTCACGACAATTTGTTGCTTCGTTGCGGCATGATTGAAGGACAAACCAACAAACCAATAAACCAACAAACAAACACATTTTCGCATTTATAATATTAGTATGATTTGTCGAACAATCTCAAGAGCAATTGAAATAATTGTGTTAAACTACTAAACTTGTGGTTTCTAAACACAAAGATTACAGATTGGAATCTTAAAAATAAAATTAACTTTGGGAAACCCTCAGATAGAGCATAAATTAAATACTAGATTTGTTACCCACGATATCGTCTGTACTAAATAAGTAGGTACTTATTGGCTTATGGTCGTAGGCGTAGAATTATTTTTGTAACTTTTTGATGTTTTAACACTTTCTAGAAAATAAGTCCCTTCGTTGTCATCACCTTAATCTCACCGGCCACAACTGAGCACGGACTTCCGCAAAGCAATGAATATTTGCCGCTACATACCGCGCCTAAGATACGTCTTTGGACAATTCCTTAGTACATAAGTTAATTGTAAGCTTAGGTTGAAGAAAAATTACTTATTAGTCAAATAGTTTGGCTAGATTGTAATTATAATATTGAGCACCCTTCATTGGTACTCATTAATAGAAAAAAAAACATGCCGTGCCGCGCCGTACCTCTGTAGTGGTGCTACCTTGCCACACTTCACACACCTTCGAGAACATTTTCGAAGAAATCTCAGGCATGGCGGTTCCCTCTCCTTCACCGTTGCAGCAACTAAATATTTTTCATCCCACCATCTCGGAAAGAGTATTTTTACTCTTCGATATCTGAATGCAAAAGCCGTTATTATCCTCTTGAGGATAAAGTAAATTGAATTTAGAACATCGTGTGCACGTTAGTAAATATCACCCGTCTATGAAGTTTGTGAATTCAAAACATCATTAAAACCTATTTACTTCTACCTCTATGGTGCCGATTTTTCCCCTCGTGCTCTTTTGATTCCCTCGCTGACGCTCAGGATTCAAATTTTTTTTAAATTTAAGAATCCTTCGCTTGCTTGGTCATCAAAATTGAGCACGCAGTTAAAAACCACTTTTCACTCTTGTATAACAAATAACTATTATTGATTAAAAGTTTTAAAACGCATATAACTCTCATGAAAAGTGACATGAAGCTTAAGCCGCTATAATCCACTAAAGCAGACAAATCTATGTTATCCAACGTGTACCTTACGACATTCACCACCTAATAAGCCAGCTATTATTCGTACGCCACATCACACAACATAAATCTTCCAAATTACTCTCAACGTACGTTTCACGCCGACACCGGAACATCCTCAGGAGATGTTGACTCGACTATGCAGGATTGTAAAGTATTTGTAAATAGCTCAAAAAAGTGAGGTGTAAGAGCGCAAGTTTCGAACTCCAGACCTCACGAATATGAGGTATAAACTCAGTTACCTATAAGTCCCTTGTCCTGCATAAATTAGGTAGGCACTCATAACATTATCTATGTGGAACATTAGAGTAGAGAGTTCCTTCGCAACCGCCGAGGCATACGTAGCATAGATTATGTTTTTCGTACTAAATAAATCGCTAAAACTAATCAAACGTGTGTAGTGTAGTTAAAGTGTATCAAATGTGAGCTCTGTTATATACTTGGATGAAAATAAAGTTAAATTTAACGATCATAATAAAAAACTAAGAATTTTATAAACTTCGTACGATTCATTCAGGTATACTATACCTATTGTGGGTAAAATCAGTTCGCCGTGTCAACCAACATAGACCTATGTGTGTGTGTGACCTTCTAAATATTAAATAATTAACCTTTTGTACTTAAATCCATAATATTATAAAGATTTCAAAACATTTATCATAAACATCAAAGTATTTGTGCATTGGACAATATACCTAATCAACGTGAAGGTAACGTGAAAATAAATAACAAATAACGCAGTGTTGGACAATTGGGACAATATTAAAGTGCCGTAACGACAAATTCATTAAGAATCATACCTATGTTTAGAACTAAACCTGATTAAAAAAAATAAAATATACTCCTACAGTGAACACGAATATTTTTACTGCAGTGTATGGGTGCCTAGAAGATTGCAAAATAATAAGCTAGAGGACACTAACTAATATAATTATTATTCATTTTCTACTTGGAAACTACTACTAATAGAAGTATAGTTGTACTTTAATTCATGTCGGCTCGTTTGGCAAGTACCATATACCCACCCATAAAATTTGATATTCCTTAACTTTAAACACTTTCTTCTTATTTTCTTTTTCAAAAATAGCACTATTTGTACCTTGGGCTAACCGATTACTGAAATAACTTTCTAGGTAGTTACAATAAATTTATTCACATATTATTAACATCAGTAATTAGAAATATTATTAGAAACCCAAAATGTCGCAACCTAGTACTTCAAGCCGTGGGAGGAGAGACCCTAAAAATAAAAAAGATGAACCGATTAGAAAAAAAGTGCTGACACGCGCTACTGAATTTGCAAGTCGGTCGGACGCAAGTGATAGCGACCCACCGACAGCAAACACTAGTAAATCGAGTCGGACATCTATGGGAGACGGCGCTCTCCAAGTACTGGCAACCCTACCAGCAACGGCAAATCGCCTTTACCAGGAAGCCAAGGAGAAAATGGAGCAATCTGGAGACACAAAAACTGAAATAAAAGAACTAGTTCTAAACAACTTAGCCGCATTGTACGAGATCGTATTACGTCTAAGCGAGTCTAGGCAGACACTCCAATTGCAACTGGAAAAGGCACGAAACCAGACTACAGTTCAACTGCTAGGGAAAGAACGTGAATATGCAGGGCGCCTCGTTGAATTGGCAGAGGGGGTCAAGGCAGTTGACGTGAGATCCCCGGTTAATGAAATTCTAAGCGAAGTTAAGTCACTAAGACAGCTGGTTGTATTTGATGTATTGGACCAGTTGGGAAACCAACAGCAGCATGTGCCTCTCTCAGAGGATATCCAAGCAACGATGAAAAAATTACAAGAAACCAGTAGTAAACTCGAGACTATTTATGAGGAAAGCAAAAAGCAGACCACGTATGCAGAAATAGCAGCGAGCCCCAAAATAAAACCTGTCATTCCACACACAAATCACACAATTATAGTGTCATCTAAAGATGAAAAAGATTCCAGTGAAGCAGTACTTAAAAAGATAAGAGGAGCTGCGAATGCTAGATCGTCTGGGGTAAGGGTCGAAAGGGTTAGGAAGGCCAAAAATCAAAAAGTTGTAATTAGCTGTGAATCTAAAGATGACTTAACTCAACTTAAAGCAAAGCTAAAAACAAACGAACAATTAAAAATCGAGGAAGCTAAGAACAAAGATCCACTAATTATTATACAAAACGTGCTGGCCTTCAACACAGACGAGGATATAGTAGCCTCAATAAGAAGTCAAAATAGAGACGCATTAAAGGACATCCATGAACAAGATTATAGGGTAGTACCCAAATACCGCCGTAAAGCCCGAAATCCACATGAGTGTCACATTGTGTTGCAAGTTTCACCGAAGGTGTGGCAAAGCCTTACTACACTAGGGCGCGTACACATAGATCTGCAGCGTTGTCTTGTGTATGACCAGTCCCCATTGGTACAGTGCACTAGATGCCTTGGTTTTGGGCACAGTCGAAAGCTATGCAAAGAAACCGCCGATAGATGCAGCCACTGCGCAGGACCACATCTTAGAGCGGACTGTCCCTCATGGGTGGTCAATGACATAGCGTGTTGCAGAAATTGCCATGAAGCAAAGATGGACAGAAATGACCACAATGCATTTGACCGAGAATGTCCAATCAGGAAAAAGTGGGACACAATAGCACGGTCGAGCGTATCGTATTGCTAAGGTTAAAAAAGAGATGGACATAGCGATAGCTCAGGCGAATCTTCAAAGGAAAAGGTTAGCTACACAGGAACTTCTGAAGGAAGCAGTGTGTAGGGGTGTTGGTATCTCCTTAGTACAGGAACCGTACGTGGGCGGTGAGGGTATAGTAAAACAATATACAGGTGTAAAAATAATCCAAAAAACCCAGAATAGAAGCAAGCCCGTAAAGGCTGCCATAATAGTGCACGATGATAAAATAATTATTAGCGAAGATCCCACGGTAACTACTGAAAATATAGCTTATGTTGCTATTAAAACAAAAAAGAAGGTACTACACTTTATATCGGCCTATTTTGAACCCGATCAACCCTTGGAGCCATATCTGAATCATCTGAAAACAATATTGGAAAAAGTAAAACCTAACAATGTAATTCTTGGGGGTGATGTCAACGCCTGGAGTCCATGGTGGGGAAGCTACGAAGAAAACGCCAGGGGAACGGAAATAGCTTCATTCCTCAATGAATTCGATCTCCACATATTAAATGTTGGAGACGAGCCCACATTTGAAACGGTCAGGAATGGCAGAGTTTTTACCAGTAGAGTCGACATCACATCGTGTGGAGTAGACCTGCTAGATAAGATGGATGATTGGATAGTCGACAAGGGATTTACGAGCTCAGATCATAACACTATTACGTACAGAATCAAATTAGAAAAACAAATACATGATCCCAAAATTACCACAACGAGAAAATATAATACAAAAAAAGCAAAATGGAATATTTTCAAAGAAGTGTTTAGTAAGTCATTAGAAGAAGCCAATATAAGTAAAGAAATTGTAAATAACGTAGACACAAAAGAAGGAATAGAGGAAATAGTAGTTACATATACGAAATGCATTTCCAAAGCCTGTGAAAATGCAATTCCAAAGCGAAAAACAAAGAACTCATTCCAGTTACCGTGGTGGACCACCGAATTAGAATCCCTGAAAAGGGATATGACTACTAAAAAAAGAAGGATAAAAAGTGCGGCTCCATCTCGACGACCTTTTGTAGTGAAGGAATATGTTGAAGCCAAAGTCAAGTACGAAGAAGAAGCTGGAAATGCACAAACGAAAAGTTGGATAGAGTTTTGTTCGAAGCAGGATAGGGAGAGCCTGTGGGATGGGATCTATAGAGTGCTAAGATCTACGAGCAAAAGTACAGACGATAAGCCAATGATCAAGGATGGAAAACCGTTAAATCCCACAGACTCTGTCAATCTTATAACAACCACATTCTTCCCAGATGATGACGTCCAAGAGGATTCACTTGAGCATACGGAGATTAGAGCCTCAGTAATAGCACGAAACGAAGATGATAGCGATACGAATGACCCACCCTTTACATTGATTGAACTAGATCAACTCATAAAAAGTTTCAATCCGAAAAAAGCACCCGGGCCCGACGGATTTTCGGCAGACATCTGTGCAGCGGCTATAAACCATGATCCTGACATGTTCCTCTGTATTGTCAATAAATGTTTGCAACTGGCACATTTCCCAGATATTTGGAAAATAGCTACAATTATAGTATTAAGGAAACCAGGCAAATCAGACTACAATCATCCAAAGTCTTATAGACCGATCGGACTCCTATCTATCCTTGGAAAAATTCTCGAAAAGATGCTAGTCGTGCGTCTAAGCTGGCATATGTTGCCAAAACTAAATCCGAGACAGTATGGCTTCGTCCCCCAGCGCTGCACGGAGGACGCCCTCTACGATCTGGTAAATTATGTAAGAGAAAAGATTAAAGATAAAAATATAGTGCTGTTAATATCATTAGACATAGAGGGTGCCTTTGACAGCGCTTGGTGGCCGGCCATACAAAACCAATTGATTGAGAAAAAATGCCCCTACAATTTAAGGCACCTTATCAATAGTTACCTACGAAGTAGAAAAGTACAGGTGTCTTATGCCGGGGAACAGTGTACAAAACAGACAACAAAAGGGTGTGTCCAGGGATCGATAGGAGGCCCGATATTTTGGAACATTGTCCTGAATCCACTGCTTGATGCCATGGATGAACATGGAGTCTACTGCCAGGCCTTCGCTGATGATGTCGTCTTAGTTTTTTCAGGAAAAACTTCAGAAGAAATCCAAAGTAGTGCAAATAGTATCCTCGCCTATATTAACACATGGGGATTCAAAAACAAATTAAAATTCGCGGCCCATAAAACAAACGCAATGGTATTAACCAAAAAAATTAAATACGACATTCCCCAGCTAAAAATGAATGGACTAGATATAACACTTGTAGACGAAATTAAAATTTTAGGACTTACTATAGATTCTAAACTGAGTTTTAAAAATCACATTTCTAATGTAGCAAAAAAAGCGCTTAATATTTATAAACAATTAGCTAGAGCTGCAAAAGTAAATTGGGGTTTGAACCCTGAGGTGACGAGGACGATATACCTTGCAGTCATAGAACCCATAGTCTTATATGCTGCAAGCGTCTGGGCAAAAGCAGCCAACAAAGCGAGCGTTACGAAGCAGCTTAACACAATACAGAGAGGATTCGCACAAAAAATTTGCAGATCGTATAGAACGGTCTCACTACACTCCGCAGTCCTATTGGCAGGTCTCATTCCATTGGATCTCAGAGTTAGAGAACAGGCCATATTGTACGAAACCAAAAGAGGTAAGCCCTTCATATTCCTTCCCGATGACCGGGAAATAGAATGGAAAGTCAGATTCTTGGAAGCAGAACACCCTGCACGTAGATTAAATGTCGATTACACCTGCCTCGATAATTTAGAACCCAAAACAATAGAAGATTACCAGGTTAAAGGTTTGCTTCTGTTTACCGATGGCAGCAAAATCAATGGGAAGGTAGGTGCTGCGATAACAGTATGGAAAGACGGCGTAGAGGTACAAACAATAAAACTTAAACTAGAATCATACTGCACAGTTTTTCAAGCTGAACTGTATGCTCTGAAAAGAGCGGTGGGACTGGTATCAAAAAGAGCGGAGAAGGAAATTTGCATATTAAGTGATTCCAGATCCTCATTAGACCTGTTGCGGAACTTTAATTCTACCCATCCACTTACTCATGAAATAAGGAGAAATTTGACTACATTGCAGGATCAGGGAAAACAAATAAAATTTTACTGGATTAAAGCCCACATAGGAGTTGAAGGAAATGAGAGAGCTGATTACCTGGCCAAACAAGCAGCGCTTTACAAGAGAACAGCAGCAGATTATAAGGCATGCCCATTATCCTACATTAAACATATACTTAGGACAGACTCAATACAACAGTGGCAAGAAAGATATACAAATGGCATAACCGCCAGTACAACAAAAATGTTTATGCCAGACGTACGACAAGCATATAAAATTACTAGGAAGGCAAAATTTGATAATATAATGGTGCAAGTTCTGACGGGACATGGTGGATTTTCTCACTACCTACATAGGTTTAAAATCAAGGATAGCCCAGCGTGCAAATGTGACCCAGATGTAGTAGAGGATATAGCACATCTATTAACTGATTGTCCCCGATTTGAAAAATTAAGAAATGATTTAGAAATAGAACTAGGAATTAATGTACAAATTGAAAGTCTGAACAAACTTATAAGCGAAACAAAAAATAGACCTAAATTCGTAAAGTTTAGTACACACATAGCAAAGGTAATAATAAAAGAAAATAAATAGTCATAAGTTTAGTTATAAAATGTATTTAAAACAAAAATTAGTCATCGTAAGATAATAGAAATGCTACAAATAATTAGAATACACAATACTAAGTTATACTAATAAAGTTCTCTTATTGAAAATTAGCTAAGGAAAGGCTCTAATTTTTATGTGGAAAACACATAAAAATGAAAGACCAATGAAAAAAGCAGTTTCAGGATAGCAACTGTTCATAATATAATGAACATTCGCTTATCAAATGTCAGCAAACCAAAAAGTTAGAAAAGGGATGTAAGATAGATTTAAGAAATATTTATTGTTTAGAATATAGCATTGTTTTAATACTAATTAGAATACAATATAGACGTTAATAATAGGATGGTGAACATCCTACATCTAATACAAATCTATATAAATCGAATTAAAAAAAAAAAAAAAAAAGACTACAACAATTTGTAATAGTGTATATAGTAAAAAATAATTATATAGGTAATTTGTAAATTATATAATTAAACTATGTAATTAAAACTAATAGGAAAAAAGGAGAAAAAAAAAAAAAAAAAAAAAAAAAAAAAAAAAAAAAAAGAAACGAAATGGGTAAAGTATAAGAAAAGCATGAGTTAATGATAGAAAAGAAAAAAAAAAATGGACAAAAAAAAAAAAAAAAAAAAAAAAAAAAAAAAAAAAAAAAAAAAAAAAAAAAAAAAATAAAATATACATATAAAGAAACTTAAGTAAGAAAATGCTTATGATGTAGCTTTATTTTATGTAATGTATGTGTAGAACTGTAGATAAGTGTCCTAGACGAACTGTACGCACTTGTGCAGGAAGTATCAAAAATTTACAGCAAAAAATAAAGGTAAAAAAAAACAAAAAAAAAATGCCATTTATAGTACCGACCTAGAACAGTCTCCGATCGCCATGTCGGAGGAAAAAAGGAAGGAACACATTTATTTAAAAAAAAAAAACATTAGAGTAGAGGCTAACAAGGTTATATGCTAACACAGAAGTCTAGCTCTGGTGAGACAATAATCAGAACGAGACAAACCATGATCTGTTTCAAAACTTAGGTATGTAGGTCTGAACAACAATTTTATTTACACTCCAAGAGATGACAGATTTCTCATTGAAGTTCTCAAAACTAAAGGTATCAAACTACGTACTATTGTTTTCTATAAATCTTTGCAATTAATCGAACTCTTGGAGTTTACCTCCTTAAGAATCGATTTTCATAATATCATAAGCCCGGGATATTTTTTTTTTTTTTTTTTATTGTGAGATAGGCTTGCGCTTGATGACAATCATGCTTAGTGCAAAGCAATGATGAGGTCTAGGTTGGAACGCGCTTGCCTAGAAGATGCCTATTCACTCTTGCCTTGAAGGTACCTAAGTTATACGTGGCAGGAAACACGTGCGCTGGGAGGGTGTTCCACACCCTAGCGGTTCGGCTCAGAAACGTCGAGCAAAAACGTTTTGTGCGGGCAGATTGAACATCAACCACATAAGGATGCCAACGCAGACGGTTTCTCGCTGTTCTGTGGTAGAACGGGGAAGGAGGAACAAGGTTGTGAAGTTCCTGAGCACACTCTCCATGGTATATCCGATAAAAAACCCATAAGCAGGCGACATTGCGGCGGTGCTGTAAACTGAGCAATTTCGCCTGCGTAAGTGATTGATCGCCTATTATCCTTCGGGCCCGGCGATCTATAGAGTCTAATGTATCGAGTTGGTACTTGGCGGATCCATCCCAAAGGTGGCAGCAATACTCCATGCCAGATCTGACTTGTGCCTGATAGAGAACGAGGCGCTGTTTTGGCGTGAAGTATCGCTTCACATTGTTCAGGATGCCAAGTTTTTTGGCAGCTGTTTTGGCCTTTGACTCGATACATTTCCCGAAATTGAGATTGGGAGAGATGTCGATTCCCAAGAGCTCAATGAAAATTAATGGGGAGTAAAATAAAACTTTCTCCGTTACGTTCTTTACTTTATGTTTCCATGGTAACACTTTTCGTTCGTAAGGAGTAAGCTCCAGTCGTGCGTCGAAGCTGACACACAATTTTTTTAGTAGGTAGACATAGCAAATCTTTTTCCTGTTTTTGTAAAAAGTATGAAATAAAATACTGACGGTTTTTGTTTATTTATTTGAATAAAGCTCAGTTTTTATTCCATTTTACTAGAAATCGACCCGATTTTTCGTAGCAGCACCCATAAAACCAATTTTTGACATTAATTCCACTCGTCACGCTTTTCTTTCGTCCACAAAGCTAACTGATCTTTGCATTGCTGGACTTTTATCAGTTGTCTCACATCTACATTGACACGCCGTGGTCTAACGCCATCTGGATCAAGTGGCTTAGGACTCACGTCGTCTGCACCTAGCCTGGGTCTAATTAGAGAAACTTTGTGAGCGAGCAGGAGAGCGCATTTCAATAAGGTGCAAGATTAGTTTGACCGTGTTATAAGTGAAATTAATTTCAGCCACCAGCTCTCAGTCTATTCCAAACCAGTGGCGCGCAGACTAATCTGATTTATGTACATGTTGTACAAACGACAAACTGTCTCATGAATTGGAAATATTGGCGAAAAGATCTGTGTACACTAGATTGTTAGGGAATTATAATACATTCTATCTATGCTTGGAAATTGATGTGGATACTGGATATTGCTATCTGTTCGTCTGTCGGTGGAATCAAAGGTCGGCCTCACAAGAGGCGCCCTTTGGACGTTTCGATGTATTCAAGTTTGTGGCATACTGATATTGGGGACTGATGACCGCTGGTAGTCGTATGACCCACTGACTGTTGAGTATGAACTATGAAGAGGTCACTAGTAGCACGAGAGGAACAAATGGTGGCTCAAGCGAGATGTCCTAGGTGAGCTACAGAAGCGACTTTACGCAACGCGACGCGATGCGACGCCATAGAAAATGACGTCTACATTGTCGCGTAGATACGGTTCTCATTTTCTATGGAGTCGAGTCGCTTTCTTCGTCACCTAGGATAACGAATAAATGCAAAAGTGTGTCTGTTTCAAATCGAAATTCGCAGCTTTATTTTTAAAATACCGTCGTTCATTATGACCATCACGTCTTATACTTGGTATAATCGTAGTAAAAAAGGTGTAGGAACCCAAATACCAATTTAGAATAAACACACTTTGATTTGATTGGATTCGTCAAGGTCGCAGTCGGCCAAGATTCTAACACTACCAAGAAACATGAGAACATATAATACGAACAACAAACCAATAAATTACATGACTGACTCCACACCTCAAGCGTGGACGGGTTCCACGTAAAATTTTGACTGACACCCAAGGCACTAAACGCGGAACTCAAAATGCAAATAAACTTTAAACTGAAGCAGTTATCCTAATCTAAATATTAACCAATCATAAACATAAATTTCATGGTAGCGTCACACCGTTATTTACGAGCAAATAAATAAAGAATAAATAACGTTGTAAAAAAATGGGATCAAAAGGCGATCGTATATCAGAAAGTCAGTCATCAATGTCCGAACACTCATTCTAGATCGGTCCGTAGACAATAAAGCCAGATTTATTTCGATTTGAACCATAAATTAACCGGACACTTTTAATGCGGACCCATTTTGAACTATTACGGGGGCATAAAAGTTAAGTTTTTAACTATACGAGAATTTAGGTCGTAAATTGCGTAACGGCTTATTTATTATTTTCATTATAATAATTTTGAGTTTCTTTGTTTATCTATACTAATATTATAAATGTAAAAGTTTGGATGAATGGATGGATCGATGGATGGGTGGATGTTTGTTATTCAATCGTGCCAGAACGGCTGAACGTATCTGGATGTTTGGCACAGAGATATATCTTATGTCTGGAATAACATAAGTTACTTTTTATACTTTCCGCGGAAACCAAAAACCCTCAATCCACGCGGACGAAGTCGCGGGCATCAGGTAGTCTATACTAATATTGCGAAAGTTTGGATGGATGGATGTGTGTTACTCAATCACGCTAGGATGGCTGATCAGATCGAGATGGATGATCGAGAGTGATCTTCCCTTTTTTTTCGGGCTGAATATGATGCGTAGGCCCTACTGGCTTGCGCGAGCGCTAGGCGTTGCCAAAAAACGTTACGTTACGTTACGTTAAACGTTATTGTGAGCAACTTACATGTCTGATCGATTCAAAAGTTCTTAAGGTAAACAAAAATTTTATTATTTTTAGAGAAGAAAAAGTTGCTTAATTCACTTTCCAGGGTCCACAACTATGCCCGCGTAAATGGCGTCGATCCGTTGCTCCGTTGCGGCTTAAAGTTGCTTAATTCACTTTCCAGGGTTCACAACTATGCCGTAAATGGCGTCGATCCGTTGCTCCGTTGCGGCGTGTTTGAAGGATAAACCAACAAACACACATTTATTTTAAAATATAGGGAGGTAATGAAGATAATATACGAGTGTTAAAGTAAAAGTGGATATCAATCTAATCTTATCTGAGTCAATAGCACGGTTTTATTTTAAAGTGAAGTCCTTATAGTCGTCCCAATAAAAGCCTATCCGCTCTATAAACCGCCGTGAGGGCAAAAACACACTTTTTTTATCCACTATAAGCTAGCACTTGACTGCGATCTCACCTGATGGTAAGTGATGATGCAGTCTAAGATGGTAGCGGGCTAACCTGTTAGGGGCATGGCAGTTATATTAAAGCCATACCCCTTGGGTTTCTACACGGCATCGTACCGGAACGCTAAATCGCTTAGCGGCACGTCTTTGCCGGTAGGGTGGTAACTAGCTACGGCCGAAGCCTCCCACCAAGCCAGACCAGGAAAAATTCAGAAATTATAAATTCCCAAATTGACCCTGCCGGGGATCGAACCCAGGACCTCCGCACGTTAAGACACAGCGCTACACACTGCGCCACGGAGGTCGTCAAACTTGTAGCGTTACGTTCCGGGTTTGAATCTCAGCAAGGTCAATTTGGGAGCAACCCTAAGCACCCTGGCTAAGATGTGCCGCCAAGCGATTTAGCGTTCGGGTACGATGCCGTGTCGAAACCTAAAGGTTTAATACAACTGCACTACCCCTAACAAGTTAGCCCGCTACCGTCTTAGACTGCATCATCATTTACCATCAGGTGAGATCGCAGTCAAGGGCAAACTTGTAGTGGAATAAAAAAAAACTCATATAAAAACTAGTGTGCCGCCATCTTCGTCCGCGTGGAGTAAAAAGCTCTGGAGAACCCTTTGATTCTCCGAAGTAAAAAGTAGCCAATGTCCTTCCATGGGATGCAATCTATATATGCGCCAAACTAAGTCAAAATTAGTTGAAAATATGACCTGTAAAAACATAGCAGACAGGCTAACTTGTACTGGAAAAAAAAGTTCTGTCCATAGTGTATTTTGGCCCTAAGAAATGTCGAGTTGATTCATGGATGTTATCACCGATGATGTGGAGTGATTCGATGCTTTCCGCCGCGGTGAGAACTGCGTGTGTGGCCTATGTTTCTCTCACCTGGCATTTGTATGTAGATATTAATATAAAAGTGCTCCTAGTTGATAGACTCGTATAGGGTTGTTTTATTGATGGTGTCCGTTAGGGTTGTGAGTGATTTGTATGTTTATTTATATGGATACTAGATGATGCCCGCGACTTCGTCCGCGTGGATTTAGATCATTGAATTCCCGAGGGAACTCTTTAATTTTCCGGGATAAAAAGTAGCCTATGTCCATCAAAATTGGTTGAACAGATGGGCCGTGAAAGCGTAGCAGACAGACAGACAGACGCACTTTCGCATTTATAATATTAGTAAGTATGGAAGTATAGATTATATTCAGTTTAAAAAAAGCACAAACATAGGATGGTAACCACCCTACCGGCAAAGACGTACCGCCAAGCGATTTAGCGTTTCAGTACGATGCAGTATAAAACCGGTTGTGGGTATGGGTTTAATATAACTGCCATACCCCCAACATGTTAGCCTGCTACCATCTTAGACTGCATCATCAGTTACCATAAGGTGAGATTGCAGTCAAGGACTAACTTGTAGTGGTGTAAAAAGGCTACTTTTTACTTACGGAAAATCGCGGGCACACAATAGTTTTTATATGAGTTAGGTTGGTCTGTGGCGCATTAAATGGTTATCTAGAAGTAGCCGGTGCGATGCGCCCGTAAATCGAACGGTTTAGCGCGTGTCGCGACCCGGGTGGTCGCGGCTATCTGCCGGACGGATCGCGCGCCGTAAACGTGAACTATTTTACGACAAAAAAAAATTACTAAGTCAAGAAGCAAACTGCTAATCCATACTGCCCATGATTCTGTAGAAATTTTATGCAGAGATGAGAGGTTGCACCCGGGGAAGGCTACTTTGGCTACTTTTTACGTCAAATCAAAGAGTTCTCCCGCAATTTGTAAAATGAGCCATGTCAAGGTGGCGGATGGTATAGTTTTTTTTTTAAGTACTTATAGCATTATATCACATAATCCAACCAAGATAATTATATCACATAATTCAGCGCGGGAATGCTGCCTGCGTGTTGGGCACCTCACCTAGGGCACAAAATTTTGATATTTTTTTATTATTATTATTATTATTAAATTCTTTATTGCATAAAAAAAGGACACACACAAAGGACATTATTACAACATTACAAACAAAAGGCGACCTTATCACTAAAGTGATCTCTGCCAGGTAACCTACATGCATGGACCGTACTTGCTGTGAGACGGGAAATTGCATTAAATAAAAAAACATAATTACTTAAACGTACATTCTAATAGGTACATACTATAAACAGATAAAAAATTATACATATAATAAATATATATTTAAATATAATACATAATATATACATAAATATTAAATTACATATAACTAATTTACAATACCTACACAAATAATTACAAGAATAAGTTTACAGCGATAGATAATAGATTTTTTAATTCTTAGTTTTAGTTAAGTTTCTTAATTTAATTGCATTTACTGTATTCTTATTTGTAGCTTAATTTTTAATTATTATTTTTTATTAAAATATATCAATTTTAAATATATTTAATTTTAATTTTAAATATGGACCGCAATAAAATATTTGTAACTAGATGATGCCCACAACTTCATCATTAATCTTTTTTGATTTCCGCGAGAGCTCTTTAATTTTCCGGGATAAAATATAGCTTATGTCCTTTCCGGGGATACAACCGATCCCTGTACTAAATTTCATCAAAATCGGTTGATGGGCCATGAAACACACTTTCGCATTATATGCTCATTAAAAAATCTTATTACCATAGCTTGGCAATGATTTGATCTAATGGCTCTGATAGTTCCTTAGTTAAGATGATTTGTGAAATGGTGATAATGAAAAAAATAACCCGGCTGAGTTTGTTGTGGCCTCTTCTCAGACCAGGGCGCGTTTGGAACCCTCGTAGCTTTAGTTTTAAGATACCGTTACTGATTATCACCATTATATTTTATATTTTATAAATAACTAGACCTCATTATGTGTAGTGTACCTACCTATATTGAATATACATTATTTGAATTTGAATTTGAATTTATGCATTTAGGTACATTAACTTCGCTGCTATTGCATACCACCGACCGTATCCAACGTGTCGTCGCAGTACGTGGTGCTATAATTCTGCGATATCGCATTGTTTATTCGCCCGGCGCCGCTCGCTGCGTAAGCACCGACCAGTGAACAGCAGGTGGAATCATACATAACTCCTAATGATTTACTCCTGATGAAACGTCTGGTGTTGTACTGGAACTAGTTTATTTTCTTACCAACTTTTCTTGGGACCAAAAGGCAAAAAGTTTAAAACTGCTTTTTTAAAGACATCTTTCTCGACCTTCCCACCCACACACACACACACACACACACACATATTATACACGTCTTTACAATTATATTCTATTTTGCATGTTAACATTACCTTTTAGTAAATAATTAATTATTGCAAAAAAGCACCTATGTAATAGGGAAGGCTCTTGACCCCCATAACATAATTTTTACTTTTTCGGGAGATGAAGCCAAATTATTAATGTGAGCCCTTTTAAGTTGTTGTTTGCGAGCAAGTAAAGAGATGCATTTATTTATTACATACTAGCTGATGCCCGCGACTTCGTCCGCGTTGTTTAATTTTTTTTTATTCCCACGGGAACTCCTTAATTATCCGGGATAAAAGTAGCCTATGTCCCTCTCCAGGTCCTCAACTATACTCATGCCAAAAATCCGTCAATCTATGGCTCCGTTACGTCCTTAGCACGTAAACACACTAGAGAAAAATATAGTCTGGGTGGTCTGGCGCACAAAAAGTGCGCGTAAAACTGCATTTCCATTAAAGAGCGTTCGCACACATTTGCGTCAAAATAAAGAAAGAGGTACTCCTTGTACCTCTTTCTTTAACTTTCTAGGATAAAATGAACCCTAGGTGTTAAAAAGTCATTGTGGCGTGATGAAATAACACATATCTAAACATAAATTTACAATTAATATCCAAACTTTCACATACCTATTACTTTTATAATGTTGGTTAGCCAAGATGAAAAATTAAGTTTTCTCCATTCTCGTGAGAACTCTTTTATTTTCTGGGACAAAAAGTACGTCCTTACCCGGGACATAACCTATTCCTGTATCAAACTTTATCAAAAACAGATGAGCCGTGAAAGCGTAGCAGTTAACAGACACATTTTCGCATTTATAATATTAGTATGGATTCACTATCTCGAATCGCTTAGCGACATACTCCTAGCATATCCCTAGTGAAAAGACAACATAACATGACAGCTACTCAAAGCCTACTAGATACGGCTTTCTTGTATACTTTATCAATACGCGAGTATTGACCATATTTAGCTGAACCAAATATCCTACATTTTCTGAAAAGCATCCGTGTAGCTAGTTAACGTTGTAAGATAAGCGTAACATTGCCTTACAACTTCTAATTAGGTTAGGATCTTGGTTAACTTTCTACACCCTTCTTACAAGGTATTACTACCTGATATATCCGTCGACCTCCATGGTGCAGTGTTGAGCGCTATGTACTATTATAAGCGGGAGATCCCAGGTTCAATTCGCGAAAGGGTAAATTCAGGAATGTTTGAATGACCAGAAATAAGTCTGTCTGTCTGTCTGGCAGTCTGCTATGCTTTCACGGCCCATCTATTGAACCGATTTAAATTTAAGGTTTAAGGATAGTTTGTATCCCAGGGAAGGACATAGGCCAGAAAATTAAAGAGTTCCCGCGGGAATCAATAAACCCGGACGAAGTCGCGGGCATCGTCTTGTTAATATCTGAATTCTGGTCTGATCTGGTGGGAGGATTTGGCCGTGGCTAGTTACCACCCCAGGAAAAGCCATGCCGCTAAGCTATTAAACGTAGGTAAGCCTACTTAAAAAATGAAAACAAAACAAGTCGTCGTGAATCTGTGAATTAGTTAGCGTAGTTAGTCCGGGTTCGGGGACAACACTAAATTTTTATTAGTGATGTGCCGTTAGATACGTTATCGCGCGCTACTGTGGCCCGAGATTCCGTGATAGTGGCTTAAATCCCGGATAATTTGTTAGGAGCTTTTTTGAAAAAACAAAAGGTGTCTGTTTTGACAATATGTGAACCTTTTTTGTTAAATTAGTAGTAGTAACGTATTTTACTTTAAAAAAGTATATTATTTCATAGAGTTATGTACCTATAACATGACGATTTTCAAATAAAGTGCTAATTCAACAACCTATGCTGATTTTGACGCCGATCTATAGATCGATCTAAAGATCTTCTAGGTAAAGCCGGGTCTCCACCAAACGATCCACCGCGCTCCGATCGCGCGCGGCTGGAGCGCGCTCCACAGACGCGGTCGGTGTAGACGTGCCTCGCGCGATCCAAGCTTTCAAATTGACAGCTTGGATCGCGCGTCTGTGGAGCGCGCTCCAGCCGCGCGCAATCGGAGCGCGGTGGATCGTTTGGTGGAGACCCGGCTTAAGAGTGCTCCAACCTAGATCTTAGCATTGCTTTGTATTAGGCATGATTGTCGTCAATCGGAAGCGTATTCTGAAAAAAACGTGAAGGACAAATTAATGCCTTTCAAATACTCTAATTACTTAGAGTTAGAATTAAAAAAAATACACATTTAAATGCAAACATATATATTAGTAAAAATACAAACCAAACAAGTAAGTAAAAAAAAAACATAATAGCAAGGTAAAAAATAGTAGTAGATATGCTGCAAAAAGTTCAAGAACTAGAATTAATAATGTGACATTGAATACCAGAACGATGTTGCCCTCAAACTTTACTTTGACAAATGTTTTTAAAATGTATAAGTCATATTGTTATTATCTCGGAACACGTATTCGGAGGTGATTTTTGTTATTTGAGATAGCCTATGACCCGAAAACTAGATTTTATCAAATATTTCTAAGCATAAATATTTATTTTATCTCACGTGTCCTGACACCTTTTTGATTTAATAGAGTTGTTTTATTTTTTATGACAAATAAAAGCCATTTTGTAATCGATACTGACGGGTCTTGTTTATATTATTGACAATAGATTATCTAAAAATATTACTGATTATAATAAAAATATGTTACAGAATAGTAAAAAAGTTTAAGAGAATTTTAAGAATTGACATAACTCTTAAAATTCTGTTAAACTATGCGTAGAAGATGCATCAACCATAAACACACTTTTTACAGTTTCAGTCAATCGGAAATACGTTATAAATTAGGTCAGCTAGTAAATAATGAAATCAGAGCCATGGATCAGTCAAATTACCCATTAAATATACAGAAAAATTTATTCGTTGTACAGAATACCATATTGACTTTTTCCTCAGCGGAGTTGCATAGATAAAATCAATTAGCGGCACCTCGCGGACGCTCGCGCGATATGCCCCGCAAGGACGGGACGCGCCGTGTAACATCCTATCGCGTCCCGATCGTTGCAGGCGCATCACTAAAATATAGTGCGATCGAAAATATTAATATATAGGTAGTATTTGTAGTATTTGAAAAAGGTATTCGAGTAAATTGGACATTTAGATATAAAAAAGTAACTGATCCGACGTCTATCTAGGGATATCGGAACATCATTTTTATGATTTTTATTTCATGGATATGTCACCGTAAGATTGCAAATACCGTTATATTGTAATCTAACTAGCGAAATTGTAAACATGTTGAAGATGTCTCTGAATAAGTTCAAAGTTAATGTAAAACGTAAACTCATTGAAAAATCTTATTACCATGTAAAGGACTACTTAAACGACAAGGAAGCCTGGCAATAATTTGCTCTAATGTCTCTGATAGTTCCTTAGTTAAGATGATTTGTGAGATGGTGATAATAAAAAAATAAAAAAACCCGGCTGAGTTTGTTGTGGGCTCTTCTCAGACCAGGGCGCGTTTGGAACCCTCGTAGCTTTAGTTTTAAGATACCGTTACCCATTATCACCATCATTCTTTTTGAGTAAGTAATTTTTAGACGACAATAAGTGTACCTACAGTGTACCTATATTGAATAAAAATGACTTGAATCTTGAATCTATGGTGACAGATACACGAAGAAAATTAATGAACATTCGACGATATTAAGGTTTTTATAGATATAGTTATATATTATACACATTCTATCGTGTCTAGATCGATGCAGGTGCATCACTAACATAATATAGTGCAATCAAAAATAATATTGCCACATATTGTACCTATAGGTTTCTCTGAATTCAATGTTTTATTTTTTGATTGTTTATGTTTTTATATCATAAAAACAGTGAATAATATTCAACGAGACTTTTGCGAAAAGAGATTTTCGGATTTCGGATTTTCGGGCATTAAAGCATATTACAATACATTTAACAATCCAAAAATTACTTAAATTTATATTTAAAAATTAGTATTTAATAGGTAGATATCCTAATTTTCAAAGATAAAGCGTAGATCGTTTTTAAATTACATATAATATAATATTATTTTTATTACTAAAATCAAATGAGAAAGTAAATTGATCAATTCAGACACGTTATTTATTCAAAAGACACGTTTTGATCGTTTCACGAACTGGATCAAATAAATAAAATCGGATGATATTTAATAACTGGAATAAAAACCATTTCGACTTCACATCCAAACTATAACCTTTCTCCCATTAGCTTTATATTTATTATCATTCGCAACTATTCTAGACTACTAAGATAATCTGACGTTGCATGGGTGTTTTTATATGCCAACTACCTATGCCCGCGACGTCGTCCGCGTAGAATAGTGACTTTCGGCAGCATTTTTAATTTTGTAGGCTAATTATTATGCAAAAATTTGTAATGACTCCGTAATTATCTATATTTTCTTCTATATTTTTATTTTCTGGGCCGTAAGCTTTTCTGCCGACGTCATCATACAAAAACTTTTGTCCCCTATTTTTACCCCCTTTAGTGTAAATTGTTTAGGTACAAACTTTAAATGTCGTATTTATTTATATCTAATCAAAAGCCTAAAAATTAAGTTTCAAGCTTCTAGCTTTCAAAATAACGTAATTTTCATTCAAACTTTCATCCCCTATTTCAACCCCTTACAACCCTTTTCTTGCATTTTAAAAGTAGCCTATGTCCTTTTTCAGGCTTTAGACTTTATCTGTACCAAATTTCATTTAAATCGGTGGCGTAACACTATACTATTAGTAGGTATGTTTAGTGTAATATATTATAATTTTTGCACACTGTCTCTGACAGTAGGTACATTGTGTACGGGCAGTTACTTATACATCTGGTATTACCCACAGTTTTACAAAATAAATGATTTATGATTTATGATTGCTCGTGACTACGTCTTTTCCTCAGTTTATTTTTTTGTGATGGGCTTTCAATTAAAACCTATACAATTACGTTAATTATTTTAGCCACCTGGTTTCACAAGATGTTTTACCAAATCCTTTAATCGCTAGACGTTACACTATGACCAGTCTTTTATTTGTTTGTCTGTTACGCTTTCACGGCCCATCTGTTCAACAGATTTTGATGTAATTTGGTACAGGGATTGGTGGTATCCCGGGGAAGGACATACGTTTTTATCCCTGAAAATTAAAGAGATCCCGCGGGGATCAAAACACTTTAATCCGCGGGCATCATCTAGTCCATCATAATTTATTTAAAAAATAATCGAAAAATCCTAAAAATCACGTAAAATTTATTTCAAATGACAGAAAGACATGCAAACCTTAGCTTGATACTAATAGTGAGCTACCAAATGATCCGTTTTACAACAGAGCCTCGCTGGAAAGCGATGGCCATTTATCTAAAACACCAATAAAAATTAATTCAAACCATTGCGATTCGGCACAAACAGTAATTTAGTTACACGTAATAAATAACAGAATACTCTGACCTCACACGTTCTAAACTAGTACGCGATGGTTAACTGTATCAATTAAAGTTAAATACTCAGTTCTCGCCTTTTGATGGCTATAGAGCGCTTGGCCAAGATGAAAGGTCTAGCTACAGATGCCACACGGCGCGGTGCGGCACGTAGCGGCAAATATTCTTTGTATGAATTTTTGACGACCTCCGTAGCACTGTGTTGAGCCCTGTTGTCTTAAAATGCGGAGGTCCCGGGTTCAATCCCCGGTAGGGTTAATTTGGGAATTTATAATTTCAAAATAAAAATCCCTGGTCTGACCTGGTGCGGGCTTCGGCCGTGGTCTGGTACCGAAGTGCATCTTTGCTAAGGGTGCAGGTATAGTTACAACCAAAACGAACCGATGCCGTGTAGAAACCGATTAGGGGTATGGGTTTAATCTACCTGCCATGCCTCTAACAGGTTAGCCCAGTACCATTTTAGACTGCATCATCACTTACCATCAGCTAAGACCGCGGTCAATGAATAACTTGTAGTGGATAAAAAAAGACATAGAGCTTCTTTTGAATTGTACAGTGAATCTACTTCAACTGGTGCGGAATGAACCATTAGGGACTATATTATGTAGGTAGGTACTAGATTGGCCCTTTCATTGAGTTGGGTGCCCGACTTGTAGGGCGTGCCCCTCACCTGTATAAGCCTGTCCTTGTTCCCGCCATAGCACTGTCCCGCTTTTCAGACTAGATAGCGTTAGTAAAATAAATTCACATTCTTTGACAGCGTAAATTGAGGTCGTTGACTACGGCAAGCGGAGCAAGAAACTGTGATCCAGCAGTATAATACCACCATAATATCCTGTCAAAAACAATGAAACGCATAAAATAAAAAATTGGCAGTCATAGGGACTGCCGATAGAAATGAAAACGAGGACTTAATATTTTTTAAATAAAAACCAAATAAAAATATATAGATAAAGCTCAACGCTAAGACATTAAAGTTTAATTTCTAATGTAGTATATTTGTATTTAAGACCTTTTGTCTTCGTAACAACGCGAGCATGTCGGTCTTCGCGAATCCACAAGTTTACCCCCTACCAAAGTGCTCAACGCGGCTAAAGAAGTTTTCACTTCAACAAATGACTTATTTATTTCACATAGGACAACTTGTGTCACTTATAATACGTCAAGACTGAGAAAAAACTCAGCAGTTGCTCTTTTCTCAAAAAAGAAAGAGGTTACAATATTTAAGCAATACAATACATACGTAACGTTACAAGTATTACAAAGCTCGCACCCTCACAAGCCGTACAGTTGTTGTTGCCCGTTTCTTGATTTACTCGCTTGCGTCGATCAATGATAACGGTTTACTTATTGTCCCGGGCCCGATCGCAGGACCGACGATACGCCACATCGTACTCGTATTTATGCCTGTCGCCGCCTTTTATTGCAATTAATATGAATCGTGGCCTTTTTTTAAGGATCCACCTGTTCCGATACCTGGATCTTTCTTGTAATGGTCTGTTTCGATTTGTTTCGAATGATGTATGAAGACCGTTCTGAAAGTTTAACTTTATAGCAACAATTTTGATTCCGTGGAATTCGTTTCTTCGTTTTTGCATTCCGTTCGAATTGATTTTCGATAAACACTTTTGTGTACCTACTAGAATTATACTAATGTTTGTTTGTTGGTTTATTGGGTTGTCCTTCAATCACGTGATTTTTTGCATCGGTATAGTTGAGGACCTGCAGAGTGACATAGGCTACTTTTATCCCGGAAAATTTATAGGGTTCCCAAAAAAAACTTCAACCACGCGGGCAAGTCGCAGGCATCAGTTGGTATAGTAGTACCACCGAATAGGTAATAGTACAATGTAGGAGTACTAAGGTATTTAGATTGTAGTTAAATATTAACCTGGCATATATATATATATATACATATATATTTTCTTATATCGTTTTTTTTTTATTCACTAAAAGTTAGCCCTTGACTGCGATCTCACGTGATGGTAAGTGATGATGCAGTCTAAGATGGTAACGGGCTAAATTGTCAGGGGCATGGCAGTTATATTAAACCCATACCCCTATTCGGTTTCTACACGGCATCGTACCGGAACGCTAAATAGCTTGCCGGTACGTCTTTGCCGGTGGGGTGGTAACTAGCCACGGCCGAAGCCTTCCACCAGGCCAGACCAGGGAAAATTCAGAAATTATAAATTCCCAAATTGACCCTGCCGGGGATCGAACCCAGGGCCTCCGCACGTTAAGGCAACAGCGCTACACACTGCGCCAACAAAAACATAACATCCATACTAATATTATAAATGCGAAGGTGTGTCTGTCCGTCTGTCTGCTACGGTTTCCCCGCCCATCTTTTCAACTGATTTTGCTGAAATTTGGTATAGAGGTAGGTTATATCCCGGGGAAGGACATAGGCTATGTCTATATGTAATAGTATAATATGGCTATATGTAATCATTCCCGCGGGAATCAAAAAACCTTAATCGCGGGCATCATCTAGTTATTTGTAAATCTACTAAGCAAAGATAGGGTAATTCTAAAGCATTTTTATCGCTTAGTGTGATCGCAAACTTTTATGTAGATAACAAGCCATTGAATACAAATGCAACCGCAGAACGAAAGGATGCCAAGCAGCCTTAGACGCGATTAGTTACAATTAAACAATAAAGCTATTTGCGAACAGATCGGAAGCAACGGTCTCCCAAGGCGAAGACCTTGCCGGCTGCCAACAAAGATGCATTGTCGTTGCACCGGCGTTGGAACCAATCCAATATTGTTGGCTGAATCTGAACAATTGTGACCTCCAAATTCCACATTAGAATATACCTTTGATATCCTAATGGAACAACTACCTTTTTCTCCTCCAAAGGAAAATCTATTCTATTTTGTTAAGCTAGAGTTTAATTCTCTTTGATTGGGAGAAGTAGGGTGTATGTCACTGATCGGTAAACTTAAGGCCAGGATGGGGCGAATGGTGGCTATTGTCTATTGACCTCAGTAACGAAAGGAGCGATGACGAATGATGCCAAGTCAAGGTTACTACCACTTGTACTATCACGCCTTGTAGTAAAGTGGCGTCCTCTGAACGATTGGTCTTGGACGTTGGATTTTCAATGTCAATTAGTACTATGATGAATTTTATTGTTTGAAGTTGAAACTTATCACTGCATTTTAGTAGATAAAACAGGGAGTAAAAAATATTGAAATAGAAATAATGAGATTAAAGGTAATAAATAGCTGTAGAAGAAGTATTAAAAGGCATCATTTTTCATTGCAATATTATACTCATCATATTTTCTAAGCACATATTGTAGTTTTTAAGGGGAAAAATTAAGCGATAATTATTAAGCAAGTGGCCTTAATAAAGCGCTGATAATGATAGTTTTATTTTTTCAGGATTTTTCAACATTCAAATCTTTTTACTAAGCTCAGCTATGCTAGGTTAGTCCAAGATCTTTTTTTTATTGCGAGATAGGCTTGCGCTTGACGACAATCATGCTTAGTGTTATCAAGAACAAAACGCCGGATTATCTTTATATTAGGTTATCTTGGCATACGCCAGCTTTAATGCTCAAGGGCCACTAAATAAGCTGACTTGGCCATGTCACAAATCAGCAGCTTTTCGTGGAAGTTTTCGATATCTGGCTACTAAATGCTGGAATAATATTCCTCCTCCGCTGAGGAATCTAAGTTTTTGTTTTCAAAACCTGCAGCATCAATGCTGAGTCGGGACCTTTTCATCTTGTGCTTTGTGGGTGGAAAAGCCATAGCTTAATTTTAAAGTTTGATTATAATATGTATGAGGCACAAGTTGAATAAATGATTTTTCTTTCTTTCTTTTTTTTTTCTTCTGGTGCAAAGCAATGATGAGGTCTAGGTTGAAACGCGCTTGCCTAAAAGATGTCTGTTTACTCTTTCGTTCTTTCATTTATAATTATTAATATTAAGGTGACGATTTTTATTATTCTATAGATAAGTATTTGGTCAGTTTACCAGCTATCTCAAACAAAATTTTTATAGCTACTTCTTCCAACCACAAAACATATAAAATTTACATTCTAAAGACTTATCGGTTTACATGTGTCACCTGGTGCATTTGATATTAGTGCCAACTTTTTAATCAAAAACTTGGCATACTACTTTGACCTCTCAACTGATGTTCATAAGAATTATAATCCTGTATTAGAATTTGATGAAAATTGATACTTTTTTTATTAATTGTACAGATCCAGACAACAAAGATCTGATAGCATGATGTGGTTTGGCGTGAGACAAAGAAATCGATAAACAGAAAGTCGGTACGCGACGGTTTTAACACTGAGTAATCAAAACCATACACAGCAAACGTAGTAACCTAATGTGAACCTGCTCGTATCAACATTATGCCAATATCCAAAGCAATTTTTTTAGGGTTCCGTACCTCAAGAGGAAAACAGGAACCCTTATAGAATCACATCGTTGTTCGTCTGTCTATCTGTCAACCACCGTTTTCACTAGATCGCGTGGAGGTATCAAATTGAAATTAATATCAAATGTTTATATTTACGGTCCCATGGAGCTGTAAAAAAATCAAGCTTCTAAGTCAACGTAATCAAAAGATTATGCCGCATATTTTGCATATGATATTCTGACACCATAAATCAAAACCTAAAGGGTACTTCACGTTGAATCATGAAATTTGGCAAGAAGCAAGGTCTCGAGGCACAAATACAGGAGAAAATTTACTTGTTAGACATGACTAATCAATACTTAAGGCCCTGTGTAGCGTAAAAGGGGGTTTTTAAAAGCAATGTCCAGTCCATTAAATGGTGACATAATGTATGCTTGTAAAAATAATTTGCTGTTTTCAAGAACTTTAAGCAGCCTTTGACATCTCTCGAAACGTTAGAATGTAGGTATATATAGCTTCATTCTCATCTATGTTACAGCTAGACAAAAAATCCCGACCTCTTTAATTCCAGCTCATTACCCAAAAGGACGATGGCGTGTAGCTGATAAAATCGCGGCGCGGCAGTAAATCACGCGATCGGTATCTTGGTCGCGCGACATGCAAGCGCTAGGCCTAATTGTGGGATACGCGTGTGTGCTGGTGCGAAACTCGCAAATAGGGTGTTTTGATAAATTACCGCTCATTTGTAACGTAAATTATTGTTAGGTAACGGGTACCTTTATTTGCAGTTGGGTAACATACATATCTATTTACGGGTATAGTTATTTAAACACGTATAGTACAGTGCGAATTTCGTTAGAGTTTTTATTTCGAACTAGCTGATGTCCGAGATTTAGGTTTTCATTCTTAACTTTTCCGGGATGAAAATGTGTTATTTCAGACTTTCTATCTCTATCTATTTCTGTGCCAAATTTCATCCAGAGCCTTTCAGCCGTTCTGGTGTGATTGAGGCACAAACATTCATCCAAATTTAGATATATAATATCTTAGACTGCATCATCACTTACCATCAGGTGAGATCGTAGTCAAGGGCTAGCTTGTAGTGGATAAAAAAAAATCGCATTTATAATATTAAGTATAGAATATAAACTAGATGATGCTTGCGACTCCGTTCAGTTGGTTTAATTTTTCGTGATAAAATATAGGTACCACGGCATAAGGTGGACAAACATCCAAACATCTATTTCTTAACATACCATCCATACTAATATTATAAATGCGAAAGTTTGGATGGATGGATGTATGTTTGTTACATACTCAATCACGCCAAAACGGCTGAACAGATCTGGATTAAATTTGACACAGAGATAAATTATAATCTGGAATAACACATAGACTACTTTCTATCCCAGAAAATTAAAGAGTTCCCGCGGGAACCTGAAAACCTCAATCCACGCGGACGAAGTCACGGGCATCAGCTAGTTTTTTATTAATATTGAGTAACAAAGAACCTGAACCACCATTTTTACAAGCTAGCGCTTGACTGCAGTCAGCGACCTTACCAATTTTCAGCTTTAATCATACTTTACCTACCTCCTCAATATGCGTTGTTTTGACGACCTCCATGGCGCAGTGTGTAGCGCTGTTGCCTTAATGTGCGGAGGTCCCGGGTTCGATCCCCAGCAGGGTCAATTTGGGAATTTATAATTTCTGAATTTTCCCTGGTCTGGCCTGGTGGGAGGCTTCGCCCGTGGCTGGTAACTAGCCACGGGCGGCGGCGCGGCGACCCTACCGGCAAAGACGTGCCGCCAAGCGTTTTAGCGTTCCGGTACGATGCCGTGTAGAAATCGAAGGTTTAATATAACTGCCATGTCCCTAATTCACACGGGCTCTATACATCGATCTCATTGTGAATCGAAGTGATCATGATCACGTGAACAATTAAAGCTCAACTCAATTTGAACGGCTCATCCCATTCATTCTCGAATTGGACGTAAAGAGTTTCACGTTTCCCTGCTAACCTGCAGTTCCGTTAATAGATATTGTCGTGGTACAGCATCTTCATATTTATTGCGTTCTTTTTAAATGGAAATGTTGACCTTTGAAACTTTCTACGATCCGATTCACGTAGCACTATTGATTTTAGGACGCTTACAAACTGAAAGATTTACTTGGCTCTAAATTAAATAAATTTAGATTTTATCTTAGAAATTTTACACTGTCATTTTCAGAAATTTTAAAATTTTACAAAAAAATTGCTGTAAATATTGTATCAAAAAGCCCCTTTGCGAGTCTCAGGTCTCAGGTCTCCTCCAGCTCTCGCCAGTGCTTGCGATTCTATGCCACCCTTCTCGAGAATGGACCAGCTGTCAGTTTGAGCTCGTCCTCCCAACGTCTTTGCTGCCGACCCTCGTTTCTCTTCCCATCTCGTGGGTACCACTGTGTCACTAGGTTACTCTATTTTCTTTGGGTATAGCCTAAAGTGTGTTCCTCCTTAGGTCAAAGAGTTATTCAAACAAATGAATCCCTTGAGCCTACAACATGTCTCATCAACCTCGTGTGACCAGCCTTATAAAAAATATCATTGTTCTCTACAGTACAGTAGGTTCGGTTTCACTTAACCCTATAAAACACCTGTCAAATAAAGAAAACTAGTAAATTTATTAACAAATCAATAAATTACGGCGATATCCGATATGACGGCCGATATGAAGTCCAATCGGAGTCATGTCTCAGGCTATTATCGCCCTTATAAACTGTAGGATGGAAGATATGTTACGAAAGATTGCTTTGTTCAGATAAAATATGTCATACTGATGGTGGTTATTAGTTTTAACTTATAAAAAATATCGGTGTGAAAAAAGAAAGCCGGCATTGTTTGACGAACTATTGAAGTAATAGAATCCATTGTGATACACAACTTCTTAAAGACTTTGGTGTTGACCTGCACAACATTATACCCTCAGGCATTTTTTTAATCCACTACAAGTTCTCAAATTGACCCTACCGGGGCTCGAACCCGGAACCTCCGCACGTTAAGACATTAGCGCTCAACACTGCGCTAGGGAGGTAGTCAGGAGGTTGCTTGCAAGATTTTTCACGATGTTTTCCACCACCGTTAAAGCAAGTAATGATTAATTGCTGTAAACGTAAAAACGATGCCTGGGATGCGAACTGCTTACCCCCCGAATGCTAAATTCTTAACCACTAGAGTCTAGACTATCCCCTTGTTATACAATATTACAAATGCGAATGCGTTTTGTTTGTAGGTTTGTCCTTCAATCATGTCGCAAGTCGCAACAGAGCAATGGATCGATGTGACTTTTAGAATGAGTAAAGTTGAGAGAAAATCCACAACAATTAAATAGCATGATAGAAAACTTATATCAGGTCAGTATTAAGGTGGGACTAGAAATGAATCTCGATACAACGAAAGTTATGACTAATCACCATAAATCATCCATATTGGTAAATAACATATCCCTCTCGAGTTTGTAGAAAAGAACATCTACCTGGGCAAACAGATATCTTTGAACAAAAAAGAAATATTGAAGAAGTAGACCGCAGAATAGCAATCACCTGGAATAAGTACTGTGCCCGTAGTGGGACCCGACCCGATCGTCCCGATACCCTTCAGTGAATACAAAACATGGGTAAGAAAACAAACCGTAAGTACACATGCCGAACTATGGGCAAACACTACAGACTGCAGACAAACAAAAGAGGCGATACCCAGCCCTAATAAACCACTAACCAAAAAACTTCTGCAACTAAACAGGGTCAAACTCAGGACAGTTGTAGGTATGATAACAGGACATTGCTCTCTAAACAAACACCTATTTACTCTAGGTATCACTGACAGCCCTCTATGCAGAGCCTGCATGGAGAGCGACGAGACACCAAAACACGTGCTGCTTGAGTGCAGCGGTGTTTCCACCCAACGAGAAGCCTACATTGGCTCCCCAGCAACACTACCGGAAGTCCTCGCCGACCTGGGCGGCCTGCTTGGATTCTGGAGTGAGCTTGGCTGGATGGAGTGATCCGGCAGGGAGTCGCACCAGTGGATTTCACGCACAGCGGACGACTACGCTTCAAGTGCGGAAAATAACCCAGGACACGAAGAAGAAGAAGAAGAAGTACTGTGCCCATAAAGAAATATTCAAATCGCAGCTCCCGCTGCCGGCTAGGAAAATAGTTATGGATTCAGAAATACTACCATGCCTTACATACGGTTGCCAAACTTGGACATTCGATCTCAACCTTAGAAACAAAACCCAGACTACCCAGAGAAGAATGGAAAGAAGTTACCTAGGCATAAAATTAAAAGACAGGGTGAAAAATGTGGACATCCGCAAGGAAACGAAAGTCACCGACGCCTTAACCTACTCGTTACAAAGTAAATGGAAGTGGTCAGGTCACGTGGCTAGATATATCGACGATAGATGGACCATAAGGACAGTTAAATGGCCAGGACCAAGAGGCACTAGAGCGAGAGGCAGGCCATATGCCAGATGGCCAGATGAAATAATGGCGATAGCGGGTCGAAGATGGCTAGATTCAGCTAGGGATAGAGCTAAGTGGAAATCCTTGGAGGAGGCTTTTACCCGAAGGGGTTCCATACAAAAAATATAAACACTACTTATAAGTCATGTAATATTAATTTATTTTTATTTATTTATTTTTTATTGTCTTTTATAATTTAACAATCATAATTATTTTTAAAAATTCTAATTTTATTATTAATCATGTGTAATTAATTAATACTCAACTTTGTATGGAATTCAATAAAGCTTTATTCATTCATTCATTCATTCAAAGTTGAGGACCTGGAGAGTGACATAGGCTACTTTTATCACGGAAAAATAAGGAGTTAGTGAGAAATAAAAAACCAATTCCATGCCGATGACGTCGCGGGTATCTGCTAGTTAACCATAAAGTTCTCAAAGTTTAATCAAAGTCTTCAACAATAATGAAACTGAACTCTGAGTTCACTTTATGTGCCCTTGAGACTCATACAATGTAATGCATAAATAAAACATGCTTTATTTTTAATTAATTAACGTCAATGCTCTCACGCGTTCCGTTCATCGTATTTTAGTTTTATACATTTTTTCATAATTGTTATTTGTTTATTAGTTATTTTTTATTTGTAAAGAATTATTTTGTTTAAAACATATCTTCGCGAACAATAATTACGCGTTCATTCATTGAGCCCACTTAATCATAACTTTAACGATAGGTATATTGCTACATCGTGTAGCTCCTTTAGGTCCCACTGGTTCTGGAGGTGTAAATATATCACCTGTCTTATTGAAACTTAATATAAATCACAGTAAATAACCGATAAAACAAGGCCGTTCTTTTATCTCTTGAAAAAAATCAAAGTGTGTCGCCCCGTAACCTTACACAGCCGTAATATATTAAATAATTAACCATTTCGATAAACTATCTCCACGTCGTCACCTCTAAAATCTATACAATAACGAAAACGTCCCAAAATTGATTATTACCATTAAAACCTCGTGTCGAAACACGGGCGTTATAAAACCATAGTATACGTACACACATACGAATGAATTATACAACCAGAAAGACCTTTTTACAATGTCACACTGTTTTATTACCATCATTTAATGAATTTCCAACTTTATTCACATCAATTTAGAAGTCAGAATTTCTTTGAGAGGTGCAAATTTAAGATGGTTTTTGGTTTTTCGAAATCGTTCTGGATTAATTGTCCGACATGCGGACCGGCAAACTGACAAATTAGATACAGCACATTGAATTTAAATCGATTAAAGAATCTTTTGTTTTTCTCATACTTATTTGGAATACGATTCGCTTCGGAGCTGTTACATTTCCGACGATTTTCGATATTAATTTAAGTTTTGAGTTTCAACCGGATGTTGGCATGAATTTGTACATTGTTTTTGACGTTATTTGGTGGTCTTAAGATAAAGATAGACTATTGCACGGTCTAGAAGTAATTAAGTAAACACTTTATTACACACAAACAAATAAAATAATAAAAACAGAGGTAAAACGAATCGTGACAGAATTTACAACTTGTTACGGTGTAAAGGCGGCCTTATCACTATGAGTGATCTCTTCCAGGCAACCTTTTTAAGATAGGAGATTAGTTGCATGATGACAGGGCGGTGTACACACGTGTACATTTCTAAAAGAAAATTTTTAGCAATCTACTACTTAACTATTACAACATAATAAACTTACATTACAGTACATACTATAGTTACATACTATTTTACTTATATGACAATAATAACTAGAAGCTACAAATTCAAAGTGAAAAGACCGCCAATCGTACCATTGTTCTACTTCTTTCATTAATTGTACCATTGCTTACTTACATTTATTGCTTACAAGTATGTGCTTCTTGTTCATTCATTCATTCCCAAATTGCCCATACCCGTGATAGAACTCGGGACTTCCCACTTATGGAATCAATCTGCTATTTCTTTCATAAAACTTCCATACCAATCAAAATTCATACTAATATTATAAATGCGAAGTCTGTCTGCTACGCTTTTACGGCCCACCTATTCAACCGTTCAGATGAAGTTTGGTACATAGATAGGTTACTTTCCAGGAAAGGACATAAGCTACTTTTCATACCGAAAAATCATAGTTTCCACGAAATCTAAACTCACGCTGAAAAAGTTGACAATAATTAATCTACTAATCAATAATTATAAAATATTCCAACTAACAAATTAATTTGATATTTTCCAATCAATTATAAGCGAAACCCATCTCCCCAACATTTATATCAATAAAATTATGTATTAGATACAATTAATTCGATCGAATCGGGTAGATAATCTCGTCTGAACGCCTATTCCGTGTTACGAGTCAACCGTTATTCATAAACAAATTGTGTATGTTCCTCATACGTTACTACAATATTCGGGTAATCTGACTCTATGGGATCATAAAACTGTTCGTATTATTTTATGGCCGCTTCCATGGACATGGGTGTTTGTGTGGTCGCTTGAATAAAATGACTAATTTGTCTGAACACTATTGAAATACTAGGTTACACGCGCAGAGAAACATAACCTCTATAGAGAATAAATTATTTTTTTGTCACACCAATATTATTATCATTTCAACCCATCACCCGTGTCACTACTGAGCACGCATCTCCTTTCAGAATGAGGAAAGTTTAAACATAACACATTAAGGCTAATTCTGCTGTGCACTAATTCTAAACTAAAATGACAGCTGTATAATTTATATTGCTATCCCTTTCATAATACTCCCTGCGGAAAGTGGCAGCACTAGATTTTTGACGACCTCCCTGGCGCATTGTTGAGTGCTGTTGTTTTAACGTGGGAGGTCCCAGGTTCGATTCCGGGCAGGGTCAATTTGGGAATTTATAATTTCTGAATATTCTCTGGCCTGGTCTGGTGGCTAGTTACCACCCTACCAGCAAAGACGTACTGCCAAGCAATTTAGCGAACGATGCCGTGTAGAAACAGACAAGGGGTATGGGTTAATATAACTGCCATTCCCCTCATAGGTTAGCCCGCTTTTATGTTTAGGAATTCTGACAACATCAAAACATCAACTTTATTCCCAGGTTAATATGTTACTTACAGTTGGTAAAATCGGCACTTAGTAACACGCAGTTAACGACAGTTATGGGCAGATGAGGTTTAAATTAAATCATCGAATCTATAAATCATTTTCAATATCCATCCAAAGGCTTAGCAATAACGCAATAACATTGATCTATTTTTATTCTTAAACCATATCAAAATCAAATGCTCAATTAAAATCATCGAAGCAATGGAGTCGAACCCACAAACCGTACCTGCCACGCCCACACGCCAACATGTTTGTATTAATTTTGTATAATTGTAGGCCCGATCTAGAGTTACAACTTTTATTAATTGTTTTGAAACGCTATGGGAATTTATCGATATCGTTTTCCGAAAAAGTTTCCATACTGCCATCATTTACGGCCGGATTACATTAACTTAGTCACTGTAATCCAGTAAAAAGCATTAAAAACTCTGTTTTTGGTACATTTTAATGAATGAAACTATTTATTTATTTATTTCACGTAAAGTAAAACTTGGGCCACTTATGAAATGTGTTATTATTCTACCGCCGACGCAGAAAGCAGAATCTACTGATCAGAACCGGCAAGAATCAACAGTTGCTCTTTTTTTAAAAGAAAAATGAATGTTACATTACATCACGTCTGATACAGAATAAGCACAATATTATCCAAAGTGTTGTTTACTGCACATAATATTATGTACTTTTTTACACTGTACTTATTTTTGGACTAACCGCACTCACTCACTTGCTGACTCTCTGGGTACTTAACGTTTTGACATACCTAATATTATAGTCCCACAAAATTATCTAACCCGGTCACAGCATCGCCAGTAGATATGAAAAATTCAATTAAAAAAAACTTAATAGGCATAATAAATATTTCTAATTTTGGCCACCGCGTTAGATAAGTTTAACGGACTTTAATTACTATTAATTAATCGGAGGTAATGTCAACTGTCACCACTCCGAAAACATGCTGGTTGAATACGCTGCGTCAATCACTGCTATAAACTCAATTAAATTGTTTACTGGATGTAGGGATTTATATTAATGTTGTTAATTTTCTAAAGTACTCGTACCTACTTGTCAGATCACTTCACTGGACAGCCACTTGAATAATGTGAACAGGTAGTATTTTTAAACAAATCTTATCGCATTAAATTACATTGATCTACATTCAATTTAAATATACACCTCTATAGGAATAATATTTCAATTATTTTAATGTGTTTTGATGTTATAAAAATTGATTTGTTTAACTGTGTCCGAGTAAATAATAATTTATGTTTTAAAATATGCAGTTATAATAATCAATAATATCATACAAGATAGAGAGATGATTTTCGCGTATCAATTCGCTTCCTACATCTCAAAGTCAGCGAATCGTGAAATAAATGACACAAAAAACATCGTAGCACCAAAAAAAATACCTATAACAAGTAGTACAATATATATTATCACCGGTTGTAACTCACTTGTTTTATCGGAAAATGCCCGACTTGTTTCGAACCCGTCTGAAGCACTTATTTATGAGCCTGTTCGCAGTCAACGTTCAGCCAGGTTCAGGGTTCGAAACGAGCCAGGCATTTTCCGACAAAACAAGTGAGTTTACACCGGTGATATATTTAAAGTTATTCTGAACTAGATAATGCCCGCGAAATCATCCGTGTGAATTAAAGTTTTTTGGTTCCCACGAGAACCGCGATAAAAAGTAACTTATGTGTTATTCCAGACTATAATCTGCCTTTGCGCCAAATTTCATCCAGATCCGTTCAGCCATTCTGGCGTGATTGGGTAACAAACATCCATCCATCCATCTATCCAAACACGCATTTATAATATAAGTAGGTATAGAAGATATCACTCATGATAGTTGAAACGTTAAAATACAACAAGTAGTTCCTATACTAATCAACGAAACAATGTTTAGGGTCTAGAATGGGTAGAATGTACGTTATAAGTCAAGGCCCGAGCACAAAGCGAGCGAAGACAATGGTGCTCGTGAGAATCTGATTGTTGTGTGACATAATTTGCTGTAATGATCTAATGAGATATCATTTATATTTGGTGCAAGGCCGAGCCGGAGGTCTGTTGAATGTCAGATCGTTAATCTGGGGCTTCGTTGATCTTTATATTTTTATCAAGAATCTTGCGATAACCTTCTTTGGTAGAGCCTAAGCCGAAGGCGAAAAATAAGTAATTTTTTAGGGTTCCGTACCTCAACAAGAATAGAGGACCCCTTATAGGTTGTCTGTCTTTCTGTCTCTGTGTCTCTGTGTCAAATTCAAATGTTTTTTTTAAAATTCAAATAAGCTTTTTTTCTACTTAAAACAGAGACTCTAAAATAATTCTGCAGGTATTTAAATATTTAATTCTATTAACATCTCAATATTTAGATATTAAACAGAACAACAATTAAAATCAACGTCTGCATCTAAATTTTAAAAACAATAATTAAGATCAAGATTAAATTTTTGAATGACAAAAAACGCTCGAATAAAATTAGCCTTTTTATAAAGAGTCCAATTTTGGGCTATACAAGATACACTTCAAATTACTATAACAATAATAGTCAGAGAGTTGGCAGTAAAAAGTAGCCTTTAGTCGTGAACGCTGTGGAACTTAAGACTGGGGACTAGTGAGTCAATAATATTGTAATAGCGTATTTAGTTTAAGAGTTGCTTGTCTGGAGCGATGTGAAAATCAGCGCTGGGTATTGCCAAGAACAAGACTGTAACACAATAAAAGCTTTATTTAATTACTAAATGATGACTACCAGATCCGTTCAGCCGTTCTGGCGTGATTAAGTAACAAACATCCATCCATTCAAACTTTCGCAATATTAAGTATAGATTTCCTAATATAATCTCGTTTAGCCAATAAATATAGGTTCTAAGTTTGTTTATGTGAGTGCCCGAGTCTCGTGGAACCAAGGTTGGCTTAAATCTTGTCGCCTTGGTCCCATAAGAGCTGTGGCACTCCATGTATGTTTCACTTAGATGTATTTTTTTTGTTGGCTGAATAAAGGATTATTTATTTATTTAATCTAAGACACCATTTTATATACAAACTGTCAATTCATACGTAAAAGTTAAGGCTGGAGAAGTTTGTTACAAATAATCGTTGTGAAAATGGGCCCAGCTCTTAAACTACGGAAAAAACTGTAAAATTAGCAATCGAATAACCAAAACAACGACGTACTTTAAGTCGACTAATTACATACAATTTTGACTAATTAATCCAATAAATTTTTGTGTATCTCGAAATCCCACGTCGCGTAAACAAAGGATTTAAATTCGTTCACGTCAAGACCTTGTTTAAATTAGCATAAATTTAATCATTATTCCGAAAATCACAAAAAGGGTTTATTCGAATGTTTCTGTAGCAAATAAATTGTAGGTAGGCTGTAGGTATAAATTTATTTTTTAAAAATGTGTGCAGACTGCAGGCACAGATAACAGATTTGCAGATAATTCGAACATGATAATATTTAAAATTAAATACATAATAACTCATAAATTTTCACAAGGAAGTTAAAATCGCGTTACCTACGTCCGTACTTAAAATGCTTGCTAAAAGGAGCATGTTTTGATGCTGCCATTTTTCGAGGTGTTTTAAAGAAGCTAGTGACATGAAGATGATAGCCCTGGCCCTGGCCTGGTCTGGCCTGGTGGGAGGCTTGCTGATGACTGCGATCACACCTGATGGTAAGTGATGATGCAGTCTAAGATGGTAGCGGGCTAACCTGTTAGGGGCATGGCTGTTATATTAAACCCACACCCCTTCGGTTTCTACACGGCATTGTAACAGCGCTACACACTGCGCCACGGAGGTCGTCAAAAGGTACATAGGCACAGTCCCACAAACTTATTATTTTATATTACTCTTTATTTTGTACACCATAACACACAAATATAAAGGACACAAATAAATACATAGAAAACACTAAGAACGAATTAGTAAACAAAAAGGCGGCCTTATCGCTTAGCAGCGATCTCTGCCAGGCAACCTTAGGATTAGGAGAAGTTGAGGAGATTACCTTGCGGGTGGTTAATATATACAAACAAATACCTACATACTCATACATAAACAGTTACACAATTAATATAATACTTATACCAAATATATGAAAATAAACTAATATATTATATTATGTATTTTATATTACTTATACTAAATAAAAATTCTTAACAGATTTTTTAAATATTTCCAGTGACTTTGACTGTCGTATATATAATGGGAGAGCATTTCATAATAAGACAGCTTGCACCGTGCGTGTAAAACTTTGTCTTATGCGATGGTATGCATAAAGTTAATACTCGGACCGTTCGTATTTCGGCCTGATCTCCCAGAAATATTATCTGACCTGGTGGCCAAAATTGGAACTAATTTTTATGCCTGTTTAATTTTCGTTTTCATTTTATTTTTCATAGACAATAGCGAGGCTGTCACCGGGTCATATAAGTTGGTCGGACTATACATATGTTCCATTCGGCAGATTGCAGTGACCTTGCACCGAATCTGTTCATCTTAAACCTTATTCTCAGTGTTTTTGCACGTTGTGTTTTCGACGATAATATCAGCTGCAGCATGGATGCATCCGGCCTTTGTACTTTGAAGGATTTAATTATATTCATTTTTATAATTTGAAATGGTTTTATTTATTTTAAGTTTAAATTAATTACTACTGAAACGTCAATGTAAATCAGAGGCATAAAAGAGTATTAAATAATTAAAATTTTATGCTTTATAATCAAATTAACTTTATTAATTTAAATCCCGTACAAATGTTGTTGAAGTGAAACTTCTTTAGAATCGTTGTGATTTGAAAATTCGATGAAACGAAAAAGAGATAAACATATTCATAAATAGGATTTAGCCTGCCTCATTCTCTCGTAGGCTACTTTTCTAAATTTCTGCTGTGTGAATTGCACACACCCTCTTTTTTATTTATTTTCAAATAAACTGTTAGGATTGTTTTTAACCCGTCAAGTGAATCTAGCTAAGAGCTATGGAGAGGGCTATGTTAGGAGTTTCTCTTAAGGACAAGATCCGAAATGAAGATATCCGTAAGAGAACCAGGGTCACTGACATAACCCAAACCATTAGCAAGCTAAAGTGGCAGTGGGCAGGCCATGCCTGTCGAAGGAGCGATGGCCGCTGGAGCCGGAAAGTTTTAGAGTGGAGACCACGTACAAGTAAGCGCAGTGTGGGGCGCCCTCCAGCATGGACCGACGACATTAAGAGGGTGGCGGTAAGTGGGTGGCTGGATGAGGAAGGTTGAGGACGGCTGAAGGCTGTGGCGGCGTTCTTTGGGAAAGGCCTATGTTCAGCAGTGGACGTCCGCAGGCTGAGATGATTGAATGATTGAAGTGAATCTAGTACTGGTTTAAAACCCTTTTCTTATTGAGAAGGCCCAGTGTCTTTAAAACAGTGGCAATAATTAAAAGTGATGGGCATTTCTAGAGCGAGTGAAATCCACGGTCTTTTAATTTTATCACTAAATTATTATTATTAATCAACAGCATTATATTAACAATGAATTCTCTTCTCCCTTATCAATCATTGCCGGCTGAGAAGGGTTTGGCCCTGGTCCAGCACACTGGTCAAGTACGGATTTGCAGACTTCCCACACCGTCAAGAATATTATAAAAAAACTCTCGGGCGTACAAGTCTCCTCACGATGTTTTCCTTCACCGGTTGAGGCAAGTGATATTTAATTTCTCAAAACGCACATAGTCTCGAAAAGTTGGAGGTGCGTGCCCGGGGATCGAACCCGCGACCCCCGAACTGTAGTGTCGGTTGTTAGTCGGGTGTTTTAACCACTATTTCATTGCAGGACTGTTCGCCAGCATTCATTTCATTTCTCATGCTTTTCCTTTAATCAACTTTAAACATCAGCACTACAACTTACACAGGCTAAGTCTACTAAGCCAGTAGGAAACAACGTTGTTTACTTGCATCTAAATATAATGGTTGGCGTAAATGAGAAATTTTCAGAAACGGATGTTTGCCAAAGCAAAGTAGAGTCAACTAGTTACAATAATAAAAGCCATCGATTGTGCTGTAAAGCCCCCAGAATAATATTAAATGTTGGATAGCGTAAATTATAAATTTTCAGAAACGGGTGTAGGATCTACCGTGCAAAGTCAGGGTGAGTCGACTAGTTACAATAACAAAAGCGATCGAATGTGCTGGAAAGTCCTCAGAAAAATACCGTGTCATTTTTGAGAAAAAAATTGCATTAAACAAATGCAATACCTAAAATGCTTAACACATTAACTTTACGAGCAGTATCATTGATCAGTTGTTGCTCTTTTTGGAGCAGCGATGGTATTTAGGCGTATTATATTTCGTTCTGATAAATATCGTGCATTGAAAAGTTAAAATTACAAAATGACGTCACCCGATAAGAAATTTGGGGAATCGCATTCCATTACGGTATGTGACAGATATTTATACTATCTCAAGTTTATTTCTTAATCCTTTTATAACTTTATCTAGTTTGAAATAATATAATAAGTATCACAGTAAATTTATCTCATTAAGCAAAAAGTGATGATTTAGGTAAGATTACGGTAGAAATAAAACCCATACTTTCGTTCAATTCTTGTGTACTTATTTATTGCAAACTTAGGTTTATAACATACTAGCTGATGCCCGCGACTTTGTCCGCGTCAATTGAGGTTTTTTTATTTCCAAAAAGCTTAATTTTCCGCGATAAAAAGTAGCCTTTATGTTATTCCAGACTATAATCTATCTCTGTGTCAAATTCCATCCAGACCCGCTCAGGCGTGATTGAGTAAGAAACATCCACCCCTCCATACATCCATCCAAATTTACGCATTTGCAATATTAGTATAGATAAAAGACATAAATAAAACTTCTCGTTTTATTTATTTCAAAGAAAAAAAATCAAATCATCTTATCCACCTCAGGAGTCAGGAATCGATCCTGTGCCTGCACACTTCCGTAATCTACAAATTGAGCCATCACGGTTCAATTTGTTAATTTGACACAGTTATCGCACACAATAGTCGCCGCATTTTTGACATGTTTTTGACACCCTTGCACAATAACTAAAGCTGTCAAAATCCGAAATCCGTTTAGCCCTCAGCACAGCCCGCTAACCATCGATCACGCTCATCCGATCACGGCGTGAAAGGATTACGTGTTCATTGGTGATCACTATTGATTTATCAATTTGACATACTGTAGTTTAGTATTGCGAATCTAAAATTGATCTACGTGAGAAATGTCTAGGTATGGGAAAGTGCCGTGAACGGTATTGAATTTCTCTCTTAGATGGTTTTCGGAACACACGACACTGGGACATGCGAGAGTGGTTAGTTGTTCAGTTTCAGCTTTAATTTGCATAACTATCTAGTTATGATCTATCTAGTTATGCGGACGAAGTCGCGGGCATCATCTGATGCCCGCGACTTCGTCCGCGTTGAATAAGTATTTTTTTTATTCCCGTGGGAACTCTACAATTTTCCGGGATAAAAGTAGTATATCTCCTTCCCGGGGATAAATCATGTACATACCAAATTACATCCGGGAAAGCGTAGCAGACAGACAGACTTTCATATTTATAATATTAGTATGGATTATTATTTTTTTCCAGGCAGAGGTCACCACTGCGTCAAGGAGGTCTTAAAAAAAGCAATGCAATAATAAGTTATGCTATTGTTACGAGTAAGGTAATGAGTCCATTCGTCAGTCATGCTTTTTCCATTCGTACTCGTGGAGGAAGTTTGTGATATACTGAAAATTATATCGTTATGGAGACACACGAAATCAATTCGTTGAAAACGAATCAAGGAAAACATCAGCATTTCATTTTACTGTTTTATTTTGGCAATAATTTGCTCTAACGTCTGTGATAGTTCTTTAGTTAAGATGATTTTTGAGATGGTGATAATTAAAAAAAACCCGGCTGAGTTTGTCGTGGGCTCTTCTCAGACCAGGGCGCGATTAGAACCCTCGTAGCTTTAGTTTTGAGATACCGTTACCCTGACCCATTATCACCGTTATGTTTTTTTAAGTAAGTAATTTTTAACGACAATAAGTGTACCTACAGTGTACCTATATTGAATAAATAACCTGAACTTGAACTGCTCAAATATTGTAAAGTTAGTAAACAAAACTTACATAATATTTTTTTTTTTTTTTATCCACTACAAGCTAGCCCTTGACTGCGATCTCACCTGATGGTAAGTGATGATGCAGTCTAAGATGGTAGCGGGCTAACCTGTTAGGGGCATGGTAGTTATATTAAACCCATACCCCTTCGGTTTCTACACGGCATCGTACCGGAACGCTAAATCGCTTGGCGGCACGTCTTTGCCAGTAGGGTGGTAACTAGCCAAAAATAAAAAATAAAAAAATATATCAATATCAATAAAAAAATTGAACTCGTAAATGAATTAAAAAATCATTACACTGTATTATCATACAACATTTTGTGGAAACTTCAATTAACGATAGATAATTGCGATAAAATCAATACAAACCGCAATTAACGCTAATTAATAAACAATATCGTAATCAAAATTGAACAGGTCATCCCAGTATACTCGCAATAAGAGTAAAATCAATTAAATGTGTTTTTGATTCGCCCGACATTCGTTTCTACGCGTTTTATCACAAAGCAACGTGGTCGCGGCCCGTTTACGAGCTAATACTGACCTGAGCCATAGTACTGGATCTTATGGGCTAGACCAGGGCTTCCCTAACTGTGCGTCGCGACGCCCTAGGGCGCCGCGGTACTATCCCAGGGGCGTCGTGAGGCGATCTAAATACTTAGGTTGGCCGTCTGTGTCGATGCGACCGCCCGCCGCGCCCGGCGCCGCATTGTGATTTGGGATGAATCACATGTGGCGGGTTCTGGGTAAATCACTGGGTTTCAAAAGAAGTTGCTCTTATGGAAAAGAAAATTAGAAGAAGATCAAGTAAGTTCTGACTGTTTCCCTGCTTTACAAGGCATTCTACAAGAAAAATCGACAGAAATCCTCGATCCCTCTTTAAAAATTATATTTACACAGCACTTGTCATCTTTGAGCGAACATTTTGAAAAATATTTTCCCGAAAATCTGGAGCAATATGACTGGGTTAGAAACCCTTTCCAGTCGACTCCACCATCAACACTTTCGACAGCAGAAGAAGAACAATTAATAGAATTGTCCTGTGACTCCAGCCTTAAGCTCCAATACAACAAGGATAAGCTACTTGAATTTTGGAGCTCAGTTTATCAAGAATATCGTTCCATCAGCACTGCAGCATTGAGGGTTTTATTACCATTTGCGACATCATACATGTGCGAGACAGGTTTCTCTGCAGTTGCAGTAATTAAGAACAAGTACAGATCGAAAATAAATTTAGAGACCGAGACGAGAGTGGCAATTTCGAAACTTGAGCCTCGTTTTGAGAAACTATGCTCAGAAAAGCAAGCACATCCTTCTCATTAATACCAAACAAAAAGAGATAAAAAAGGGTGTGCTTGCTTTTTGTCTTTTTTGTTTGCTTTCATTTTTGTTTTTATGTTTTGTTCTTTATTTTCTAATAAATATTTAGATGCTATTTGGAGTTTTTCTGACAAATTGTTAGTAGGCTAGAACTACAACTAGTTACTAGTAGGTATGGTATGGCAAGAAGACCAGGGCGTCGCAATAATATGGCAACTTCCCAAGGGCGTCACAGTTAAAATAAGTTTGGGAAGCCCTGGCTAGACAATAATTATATTATTTTATAATACGTGGTTTCAAGAAATAGTGTTTACTTACATAACCGTATGTTTATTTATTTTTCAAGCTAAAACTACTGATGCAATTTTGGTGAAACCACAAATAAAATACAAGCAGGGAGACGCCTGCAGTCATAGACTATATCGGTACGGCAAATCAACCTCGTATCCATTGAATACGAGAAATAAATCGGGGTCGATTTTTTTTTTATTTGACTACGTATCTTTCTCAAACGTGGCATACTTCTAAGGTTGATTGTGGTTGAACTGCAGTAGTTGAGTTTAAACTTGAGACTGTGTTCACTCCTAGACGAGTAACTTGACGATACTTGATGAGAATCTCTTTTGATAGACAAACAAAACTATATCTAAAGTAACAAGATGTTACAAAATAATTGAAAACATACGCAGATATAATTATGCAAGCATACGACTGTTGATAAAGTGCGAAAATAATAAATTAATATTTTTCAAATTTAAATATTTTTTTTTTAATTGAATATTTTTCTCACTAAAAACACCAAAAGATTCTTATCGAAAAGGCTTCGTATTTAAAAACCTATTAAATTATAGACGTAAGCAAATAATATTTTTTCTAGACTTTTGTACATATTTTATTTACTTTAACAGAACTGTAAAAATCATTAACCGTGTATTGCAAAACACTACTGACAGGACAGGCGTCGTATAGGAAATACATTCCATCGTGTCGCGCAGGGCTGTGCAAATAAGAGACGACGTGCCGACGTTTCGTGCTGATTTTTGGATTTTTCAGTTGTGTACGAGATTTTCGCGCTCAGGGCAAAACACACTATGGACAGGACATTATAAGTTATAACGGGCTCCTATGTAACTGAAAAATCGCGTCTGTGCTAAACATCGTCTTTGCTGGGTAAAAACTTTTTGTCTTGACGCGAGCCCTTACTAGCGGTTTAATATAAAATTCAATCCCGTGTGTTCCCAAACTAAATACGTTACGTTTTAACGGTCAAAAAAACAGCCACATCTCAATCCTACAGCAAACAACGAGCTTGGCGCGTAAGCATCACTAATTGGTTTAAATCAAATACGCTTTAACCCTGCATTCATCACGTTACAATCCAATTTAACCGGGCCTATCCCGTTCATATCATACTAAACTTGCCGCTACGCGTGACTTTGTGTGTACGAAATTATATTTACTTAAATCTGATCTAATTAAATATTAGAATAACTCGCGTCACTTATAATAATTCAATACTCTACCATCTAAAGAAGTTCTACTCAGATGAGCTGACAAGAAACTCGGCAGTTAAATTAAATTAAAATAGTTTGTACCACGCGCTTAGATATTTTGACGAATAGAAAATTGTCTTGTTTACTCAGAGAATAATAAATTCTTAATACATTAGCTGACAATATTCGATAAAGCCAACGATAAAGTCAGCGCAAATTTTTCTTTTTTTTGAATCCCGTGGAAACAATTTGATTTTCCATAAAAAATCTGTTGAATAACTGTCCGTAAATTGGTAAAAATAGACGAACAAACTTTCAGACTTATACTATTAACTGTATTAATAGATCGCATAGCTTAAAAAGGGATTCTTTGATACATAGATCTTGTTATACTGGACGGTAAGGTCGTTACACAAATGGGCATTTTTTTTTTTAATTTTTTTTCCTTTGTGCTATAGCCGCGTTGGGCCGAAATTGAATCGTCATAGAGGAATATTGAGCGGCAGATATAAATAAGCAATGGCGGTGCGATGAAAGCTCATAATCTTGTTCGTTATGATAGATGCGCGTGCGCACATGGCTACCCCTATTTGCTTGCTACAGATATAAATCATTGACAGCATTTTCATCTCTCATTGTCTCAGTCTGTACGTCGTAATACTCATTGCTGAGGGTCATACCCCCTTTCCATTATTTATTTTAATTTTTATTTTATTTTATTGATAGGCCATACCCGATAAGACATTACAGTTTGCCAATATGTCTAATCAGGCTTCATATGAGAAAGTAGCTGGGAGTTTTCTTACGATAATAATGCGATGGGATCCCCAATATCACCCAAAACCCCCCGCTTAGGACTCGACTAGTGTTCTTAGTCGAGGAAGGCAGGAGTTAGTTTAGAGATAATGCTGTTAAACAGTCGATTTGCTGACCTACAGCAACGAATGCAATTACTTCTGCCTTACACTTCCCTTTCCTCCAACATTCCATATAAACGACTTCAACCATTAATTACTATCTGATGCCCACGACTTCGTCCGTGTGGTTTTTTAGTTCCCACGGGAACTCTTTGCTTTTCCGGGATAAAAAGTAGCCTATGTTTAACACACTATAGTCTATCTCCGTGCCAAATTTCATCCAAATCCATTCAGCCGTTCTGGCGTGATTAAGTAACCAACATCCATCCATCCATCCATCCAACCATTCGTATTTATAATATTAGTCTAGATTATTTCTACCTACAGCTTTTAGGTTGGCTATATACTTATAACTAGGAGCTTCTTATTATTCTAAAGCCACATTTAAAAGCTACAAGCGCGAGCGTTGTCCCAGTGTGTACGATCAGATATAATTCAATACGGTAGCGCGGCGCGGGCTAATTTGCCCGCTGTGGGCGCCGAGTAACACGGCAGCTAGGATACTACTAACAACCACTGGCCACGATACATGGGAAACTAGCAGGTGTGGATTTATAATGCCAATCTATAAACGGTAACTAGACGACTTCTGTAAATTGAATATTTTTTGAAAATTTTACTTAGAGGAAGCTTTACAGGGCCGAAAACATTTTTTTTTTAATTTTTTGTCTGTATGTCTGTTCACGCCATATTAGATGGATTTAAATGTAAGTTGGCTCACATATAGCTAACACTCAAGATTATATTAGCGAATTTTATCCCGATTCTGATAAAATCGATTAATATGGGCCGTGAAAAGGTCCAGACAGATACACTTTCGCATTTTTAATTGTTACACCCTGACACCCTGCGTTGTGTCAAAGATTATAAGAATTTTAGAAATTCACAAAATGATTCTTTAATTCAAATATTTTAGAAGAGTAGCTTCACTTGCGTTGAAATCTTCTTTTAGGTGAGATCGCAGTCAGGGGCTTTATGTATAATTTAAAGAAAAACTATGTATAGACGAGATATATCTGGCAGTAAGGAGTTACTTGAAATGCTGTCACGATCACTCACAATTGGACTTTTATCGTAGTTTGCATTGGTCTCGTGCCAGGGGGAATTCCTATGACAGTACGCGGATACGGAATGAAACGATATTATGTTAACCTAATATACTTTTGTACTACTGCCTTTCTGTATCCTCTTAGAAAAAAACAGAGAACTCATGTCCACGATCATGCGGAGAACACTGGCTTTTTTCGGGCGTCTGCAAAGAGGAGTCTAATTCTTATTTCCAAGACAAGAATTTTCTGGAGGAAAAGTTCTAGGCAAGAAAGATCCTGGTCGCCAAGTGGTTGGTGACGATATAAGACGGGTGGACAGGGCTTAGCTATCCAAGATTTAAAGATGCGGCTCAAAATAGAGGAGATTTTCGTATGATGACCGCCAAACTTCGTTTTAAAGAAAGCACGCGCGGATGAGTTATAATACTCAAATACAATACGAAAGTTTTTTTGTTTGTTGGATTGTCCTTCAATCACACTGAAAAAAGGCTACGAATTGACTTGATTTTTGCATGGGTCTGTCATGTCTTTCAACAAGTTCAAATTATTTGTAAAACGCAAACTTATTTAAAAAAACCTATTACAATGTAAAGAATTATTTAAATGATTAAAAAAACATGGGAATGAATTGTTCCTGCGGCTAATTAATCTGCTTAAAAATTATTTTCTATAGGGGTATCATATACAGAAACTTTTTATGAGAACTTGAATAAAATTTGTTCAGTACGTTTTGTCATTTTTTAACTTATTTATTATGCAAATTATCTTATATTTGTGCCTTACAATGTATTTTGTTTCTATAAAAGTAAAACACATATTATATGCTTAAACTTATCTATGCCTTTTAACAAAAGCTGTAATACACTGCAAAAACTTTTACAATTTGATAAAATAACAGTTTTATCACTCCTGCCCATCTCTCGTAAAGTAAAACAACGCGTACCGTATAAAGCGCATACGGCGTCCCCCAAATGAACATTATCTTAACATCAACGTATAAAATAAACACGAAATCCGTTACGAAACACTCGCATTATTCATACCCACTCCATAAAGACACCAAACGGAATCGAACCCGCACGCGATCCGTATCGGTACATTCCGCTCGTGATGTCGCATAAACTAATGAAATCCAAACAAAAACTATACAATTCACGCTTCCAAGGGGAGTATTCTTGAAAACATTCGACATTAAATGTTGAGTACGCGCACACCTTTGTATTATCTCTTATATTTCTATTTATTTTTTGTGTCTCGGGGCCGACTTCTCCGTCTCCGGATAACTTTTCAGTAACGAATTAAATTTTGCCATTTTGTAGTAGTGCAGGAATTCTGTTCATTGAAAATTTCAAATTTAAAGTTACTCGAATATGGAGGATGGCATAGTGGTTGATACTTTAACCTCCGGACTAGCTTGGGTCTGGGGTGTAATCTTGGGGTAAGCATAACCATTCATTTCAACCAATTAAATTAAACATGTTTTGCAACAATTATCGTGCATGAAGAATATCTGTACCTATACCTTAGATATAAAACGAAAATTGAAATGTAAGAGTCAGGAAATTATTTAGGTACCTATATGAGGTAGTAAGACTTTGATCTACTTGAGCGACAAGCGTAACGACGCGACTCGATGCGAAACTACGCGACAGTATCAAACAGTAGCTGACTCATACCATGACATAAGTTTGTCTATTTCAATGGATTTAATGGAGTCGCGTCGCGTTGCGTTGCGCCGCTTATCTGGAACAAGGAACTGGTCAGAAATAAAATAAATTCGGAAAAAATATGCCTGTTCCGCATACAATCACTTTGTAAATACAGCATGTCGAATGAAATCCCTTAGAATAACCACCGTAAAGGTGCGAAATGTCACAAAAAAACCCCAAACAAAACACCACAGACGTACAGTTACAGATTACGCGTAACCCCCATTTATTATAAACATATTAAGATATTATCTACCAACAAAAAGTCACCTTTCAAATTGCACTTAATCCTTCCTTTCAACTCTATTCAATGTAAATTGATATATCTGCCAAGCGATTGTGACCTTTTATAAATCGTCTACAGATGTGACGACAAGTCGGCATCCGACACGACCCAATCTAGCAATAGAGTCCGATTAGGGAGACGAGATATAAATGACATGATTTTGTAATTAGTTAAAAAAACTACTACCTATGAATGAATGAATGAATGGATGATTTATTTCATGTAGGACAACTCGTGTCAAGGCTCTACCACCAGTTCGGAAAACTGCTTTTCTTAAAAAGAAAAAGGTTACAATAAGTAACAATACAACACATACATTACGTAATTACTTATTATTTAATTTGTGGTAACTAAAATAGTTGAAAAATGATGGTGATTATGATTTAATTAAAACTAAAGCTACGAGGATTCCAAACGTATGGAAATGAGACTGAGAATCGGAGTTGGAGTTGGCATGTCTATAAACTCCATTATAACCGCCTTTGTCACTTTAGTGCAAAAGAATTTCGGAAATAGAGACATCTTCTAAAGGGTTGCTTCTAACTGAGTATTTTGAACCTTATTACTTTCAAAGTAAGGGTTGCAACATGCAAGGTTTACAAGGGATTTAAAAGTCAGTTAGATCGTTAAAAAATGTATTTATTCACATTAAGAACAATGGAGTACATTCAGCGAGGGAAGTGTCTCGATAAACGTGATTGTGTCGACCACTGTAGCTAGGGGTCGAGGGAACTATACCTATTTTGTTTCTTAGCAACATAGGATTGCGCTCGACAAAAATCATTATCTTCAATTATTAAACAAACAATAGTAAAACTATACTTATTTTTAATAGTCTTAAGATAAATAATCTTCTCAGACCAGGGCCGCGTTTAAACCCTCGTAGCTTTAGTTTTGAGATATCGACGTTAATTATCACCATCACCTGTTTTACTTCGCAAAATCGATGTTCTTAAGTGTATAGGTATCTACTGTGTAGGAAACAACAAAATACAACAACACTAAACAACAATAAAATTATTCTTGTAGAATACCTAAAGGGCGTTGACCGGTTGTAATGTGAGATTCTTGTTTTTAATATTACTTACATTCGATTTTCCATCTTGAGTTTCAAAGGCTCTCCCAGGTTCTATTATGAGGTTTTTTCTTCACCGTTTGCAGTATGTACCTACCTATGAGTACAGGATATATTTATAAATTTTCTTTACCTCGCTCTACGATGTCCTTGGCGCAGTGGTCGGCGTTGTTGTCTTAAAGCGGGAGGTCTCGGGTTCGATTCCCGGCAGGGTAATTTTGGGAATTCATATTTTACGGATTTCTCCTGTCTGGCCTGGTGGGTGGCTTGTGTCGTGACTAGCTATCACTATACCGCCAAACAATTTGGCGTTCCGGTACGATGCCGTGTAGAAACCGAACCATACCCCTAACAGTAGCAAGGTGAGATCACAGTTAAGGCCCTGTGTAGCGTAAAAGGGGGTTTTTAAAAGCAGTGTATCCATCACACGGTGATATAATGAATGCTTGTAAAAATAATGTGCTGTTTTCAAGACCTTTGAGCAGCCATTGACGCATCTCAAAACACAATTTTAAAAAAATCTCTGCATTGAAATTTATTTTAAACATACCTCTTAATTTACCTTTTAAAGCAATTTTTCTCCTTATTGAAACCAATAATTAGCTCTAGAAATGTAAGATAAAATTCATATTTCTAACTCAAACACATTGTCGGATTAATTTGTAGTGAAAAGTAAATATTAAATTTTTTTTAAATTATTTTATGCATTTTTGCGACATGCGCTTACTCGATTTCACCCCTGCGCGCCTTATTTTTTCATCTACATAAACCTCTGTCTAGGCAAAATGTGCGTGTGTTTTTGCGTGTAGCGAGCGATCTACGTATTGTTCGTATGCGGCACAAGGCTGCGGCGACGTGTGAGCGGGCGCTATTGTCTGCGCCTGAGCATTGGCTGCTGCAGTTTCAGAACGTTTTGACGATCATGGGGCATACTTCCATCGCATAAAGCAGTACTATTTTAAAATGTCAGTTTTGTATAACTTAGCTATAGTCCCACCGGTGACAGTAGGTATCGCTAGTAGATATCAAAAATAAAATATATAAAAATTTAACAGACATAAAATTGAATTCTAATTTTGGCCTCCGAGATACGTTTGACGGACTGTACCTTTACGTCTAAATGAGAATAAATAAGTCTGAAACAAGAGCGTCAACAATATTTAAAAAATACTGTTTAAAGCGATGGTAGTATTCCCTCTATTGATGTATGTACCTATTTCCTTTTCCTATGTAGAATCTAGATGCCCCGTCGCTCACGTCCGCAGGAGCTACCTTCTACCTCCCTGCACGTGTCCCCTGGGTGGTGCTAAACGAGCGACGAACTTGCAGGCGAAATAAGCGTTCTTTTTATAAAAACGCTTATTGTGTACCAAACGCCATACGATTAAATAAATACGAAATCTTTAATATTGCGGGATGAAAAGAAGCCTATCTGATTCTGGTTATATAAGTTATCTCCATTCCAAATCGGTTCAGTCATTGTGACGTGAAGGAGTAGAGTTATCCAATACCAAACTTTTTCAATGAAAATTATCCCAAGAGGCCAAGATAGAATATTCAAACATTTTTGCTACTTTGAACTTAAAAAATAAACTCAAAGCATATTTATTCAAAATAGGTATAGTACACAGTAGTACCTTCTGAACGTCACGTTTACAAAGTATAAGACGTGATGGTGATATTTAACCACGGTATCTAAAAACTAAAGCTACGAGCGTTTCTAAACGCGCCCTCGTCTGTGGGCTACAACAAAAGCCGGGTTGTTTTATTATCAAATTTCGTAAATAAATCAGATTCAATTTGCAGCGGCTTAGATGATATTTTTTTTAATTTAGTCTTAGTTAGATTTATATTTATAACAATAACATACCATTCACTCAATTAAAAACGCGGTACTAGTATGGAGGTTACATCATTAAATTTCAGATGTTACATCTTTCCTCTCCTTTTTCTTTAATCTACATTATTATTTTTACATTAACTTAGATTATTCAAACCGTCGGTCGTATTAATTCAAATGACCATAACAAGTACAGAAATAAATCGGACGTATCTCCATCGTATACTCGTTGCTCGATGGCGATGGTCGAGGTCTAGGTGCTGCGATAGCATCGGTCAGCCGCGGTCATCTGCGATCGCCGGATTCCATTCACGCGGCTCCCGCGCCGTGTTTCATTTAACACCAATTATGGGCTTCCCGATTCCAGGATTAGCAGCTTGATTTGTTTCCACGCTTACTCTTGGGAGATAAGAATTTTTGAGTGGGCGTCTTCCAACGATAGACATCCTTGACACAGTGGTGAGTGGCCTTATAAGTGGGAGGTCCTAGGTTTGATTACCGGCAGGATTAATTTAGGAATTAAAAATTTCTGATTTTTTTCTGGTGGGAGGATTCGGCCGTTGCTTGTTGATCCCCTACCGCCAAGCGACTTAACTTACCGGTACGATGCTGAATAGAAATAGATTAATATAAGAAACTGATTAATGTTAAAATTAAATATAAATAATATTATAAAAGCATAAACAATTAATTCTAGTTTACGAACGCAACCCTTAACAATAATCAAGCTGTCATCCGTCACTCCGCTCTCTTCCCTTTTTTCCATTGATGTAGAATTTTAGTACCAATATTTTCTCGTTCAATCAGTTTTAATCAATTCAGTTCAATTTCAATCAATCACAATTACAAATATCACATACAGTAATGTTAAATCCATAATTTTAATTATCCAATATGATAGCAAAATTTAAATGGAATAGACTGGATGTGGAACTCTTCCAGAGCGTTCTGGCAAGTCCCACATCAGAATCGGCGAAAAGGTTGATTAATTTGGTCACTGCTTGCCATCGGTGACCTTCTTCGGACGTCGACTTATGTTAAGTGATAGTTTTCTTTTTTTTTACTTATGTTAAGGTTTTTTTCTCTATTTCCTAAATGTATTTAAATAATGTTTCTATGGGGTTGACATTTTATATATAACAAAAACCCAAAAAAAAGAGATTAAAAAATTTTTTTTTTAATTATCCACTTCAAGCTAGCCCTTGACTGCGATCTCACCTGATGGTAAGTGATGATGCAGTCTAAGATGGTAGCGGGCTAACCTGTTAGGGGCATGGCAGTTATATTAAGGCGAGTCACCTCCAAGATTTTAGGAGGTGAGGTGTGGGGTGCCGCCCGCGCGTCTCGCGGTACATTTCTCGTAGAGACTGGCGGGGAAGCGGGCAGCGCGGTATATTCTGAAACCGCTTGGCAACGTTCAAGTTCTGGGATTAATTTGAATTAAATAGATATAGGACTTCAGTTTGAAATAAATTTTAGCAGGTTCTCATTAATACTTCAAGAGGAATTTATCCATATAAAAATGATGAGCAAAGTCGAAAATTTTATTAATAAAAAATTCGTTTTAAACTTTTAATTTAGCCTGTTTCAAGATTTTTTTTGATCGAGTAAAGTACATCCTATCGTGTAACAAATTAGCACATTCTTTAGACAATATCTTTAAGTGTATCGGATATTTTTTGTAAGACCGTTATTTAATAGTAAATACCGAAAAAATTTGATCTAGCAAACCAGTTTTCACCGCTGAGCTGAGGTGACTCGCCTTAAACCCATACCCCTTCGGTTTCTACACGGCATCGTACAGAACGCTAAATCGCTTGGCGGCACGTTTTTGCCGGTAGGGTGGTAACTAGCCACGGCCGAAGCCTCCCACCAGGCCAGACCAGGGAAAATTCAGAAATTATAAATCTGCCGGGGATCGAACCCAGGACCTCCGCACGTTAAGGCAACAGCGCTACACACTGCGCCACGGAGGTCGTCAATATCCAATACCTATTAAACATTATTATACCTAATAATAACTATAATATAAAAGTTAGCCCGCCATCATCGTAGACTACGTCGCAGACATCCCTTACGTCGCAGTCAAGGGCAGGCTAACTTCTAGTGGAGTCCATAGTATGTTTTGCCGTAAATCCAAGTCAATAAAAAGGCATGACGGACTGAAAAACTGGCCTTGAATTACCTACCTACCTTCCCAATTCAATCCGTTGACAATAATCAATAAAATGGATAAGTTTTGTTGTAATCGATTGTCTCGTCCAGAGGCATGCATGAGGGCCGAGCCATTGTGGGGTTTTTTCCAGCGTTTTCCCAGTGAAGGGACTGACTGTGTGAACGATGGCGGTACAAGGTCGCCCTGTCAAAGGCTGATTGAGGCGCGAAAACAATTCTAACATGTTTTTTAACGTTTTTGTCTACTACCATTTATGTTCTTCGGCATATTATGCGTAGTTTATCAAATTATTGCATCATATCAGTGAATTACAGAGAGTCTGAGATGATAGCGGGCTAACCTGTTAGGGACATGGCATTTATATTAAAGCCATCGGCATCGTACGGGAGCGCTAAATCGCTTGGCAGTACATCTTTGCCAGTATAATGGGGTAGTAGCTAGCCACGGTGAAGCCTCCCACCAGACCAGACCAGAGATAATTCTGAAATTATTAATACCCAAATGGACCCTGCCGGGGATCGGACCCGAGGCCTTTACACATTAAGACAACACCGCTCAAGACTGCGCCAGGGAGGTCGTCAAACACTACTTTCACTGTCACATAATTTTATTGAAGTACTTACTTACCCACAGAAAAATGAAATCAAATCCATTTTAACAATTTAGAATCAATTTATAATACGATAAGTTATTATTGCTCGTACCAATACGAATATTTTTAGAATCATCCAAACTTTTTTAAATATAAACCGTTTATATCAATATCAGATGGGGATAAGAGTGGATCATATCTTACAGTGGGCGTAATACGGTCTACGGAATTGGGAATAAATATACGATTTAACATCATCAAAGGCTTAGTAACCAGAGACGGTATTAATGTAAAATTCGCTACATAAGAAACACTTTTTTTATATAATATATATAGGCTAGCGCTTGGCTGCAATCAGATCTGCTTGCAAGTGGTGATGCAGCCTAAGGTGGAGCACGTTTACCTAGAAGATGCCTATTCACTCTATTCATTGTTTTCAAGTTCAGTACATCCTTTGATTAATAGCTGTCTTTACCCTGTCTAAGTTATAACACTGATTTCGATTGCTCGTTCGCGTATTTGAACGCATTGGTGTCAAAGTAAAATGGAACCAAAAAAGCTTGATTTAAAATCATAAATTCTGTTTTTATTCAAATATTTTCTTTGACGCCAATGTATTCGAACGTTCGAATACGTTAATTGTAATTGCAATATTAAAACTGAGGCTAAGGGCTAAGGGCACTGATCTGGTATATTGTACTATAGAAATTACATTACTATTGTAAACATGCAGTTATAGATTTCGAAATTCTACATTTCAGAAGTGTTATTGTAACTAAATTTTATTGTATTATTTTCAATAAATCATACTAATATTATAAATGCGAAAGTCAGTTTGTTTGTTCGTTTGTCCTTCAATAACGCTGCAACGGAGTAACGGATCGACGTGATTTTTGGCATGGGTATAGTTGAGGACCTGGAGAGTGACATAGGCTTTTATTCCGGAAAATTGAGGAGTTCCCGCGGGAATCCAAAAAAAACTTATTCCACGCGGATGAAGTCGCGGGCATCAGCTAATGTATTATATTGTTAAAATAAGTGTTATTAAAACCTAAATTAAAGCAGCAAAATGCTGATTGGTTCATAAAAGTAAAGTAAGTTAATAAAAGTATTTATGATATAAAAGTATTTATTTTTAGACTAGCGCTTCAAATATGCATCCTTTAAATTATTAGATATCTATTTTGAATTTATTAGCTAGACATAAACCTTTTCCAACGTCTGGTAAAACTATATGTCGACGAACCACATCGTTATAGAAGAGGAATCATAAACGAGTGAACCTTATTACCTTACCTTAAGTGAACCTTATGGTCTCGGAGATGTCAACTAGTAATACATGCTTACAAAACTATAGTAGAAAAAGCATGTCTGTCTATAAAAACATTAAATATCAGATCATATCTAAAATTAAAAATACTAAAGTGTTTTTGTTTGTTGGTTTGTCCTGCAATCACACGACAACGGATTGACGTAATTTTTTGTATAGTTATAGTTGAGGACATGGTTACTTTTTATTTCAAAGATATCCCTTGGGATTTGGAAAAATCTAAAGCTACGTGACTAGCCTATGTGTTATTCCAGACTCTTATCTACCTCTGTGCCAAATTTCAGCCAGATCCGTTCAACTGCAACTGTTGGGGCGTGATTGAGTAACAAAAATCCATACATCCGTCCATCCAAAGTTTCGCATTTATAATATTAGTAAGATATTCTTAAATTTTCATCTTTTTTTAAATGGAGCATTTTTCGGTTTTTTTTAACATATTTTTCACTACAGAATTTTTCGGTTTCTTGCCAGTTCTTCTCAGTAGAATCTGCTTTCCGAACAGCCGAGTCCGAGGTATCATCAATGGCACAAGTGCCTATATATGAAATAAACATTTCCTTTCATTTCAATATCGAAATCGAAAGACTATTTTTAGCAAAACTATTTAAGAAATATAATATTTTCCAGGCAAAGTCGCCAGCATCAGTAAGTAAGCGATAAATAACAAAACAAATTAGTTTGTTTGTTCAGATCGCCACAAGATAGGCCTAGTATAACCTAGTTAGCATTTAGTTTCTAGAGCTGCCCATCCCGCTGGCACGGGCATTTTAATTAGCGGTAATATGGAGGAAACGGGCTTCAAGCGAGACATAAAGACGGATAAAATACTCCGGTGATTCAGATGTGAATGTCATAGTGGAGGCGAATGTACTAAAGAATCATATTTAACTTAAGCATCTTTGTGAATTTATATTAGTTACTAGCTTTTGCCCGCAGCTTCGTCCGTGTGGATTGGGGTTTGGTGAACTCTTTAATTTTTCGGGATAAAAAGTTGCCGTTCGTATGTGTTATTTCAGACTACAGTCTATACAGATCTTTCAGCCAAATTTCATCCAGATCCGTTCCGCCGTTCTGGTGTTGTTGAGTAACAAACAACCATCCATTTAAACTTTCGCATTTATAATTAATCATACTAATACCTATTATAAATGTGATAATTATGTCTGTTTGCTGGTTTGTCCCCTTCAATCACGAAACAACGGAGCAACGGATAAAAATTACGTTAATTTTTGGCATAGGTATAGTTGAGGACCTGTAGAGTGACACAGGCTACTTTTTATCCCAGATAATTTAGGCGTTCCCGCGAGAATTCAAAAAACTTAAACCAAGCAGACGAAGTCACGGGCATCAGCTAGTATTAATAATAATTAATAATCTCCTCCCAACCGAATTTCGGCCACGGCGGCCTATCTCCAGAGAGCGCGATTAGCCATCTGCGCGGGAGATATTATAGTGCATAAATGTGTGAGCGTACACAGGTGCACTCTCTGTTCCTTTACTCTCATAGCCCGATGGAACGGAAAATCCGACACGACTGAAGAGAGATCAGGTGCAAGACCGACAGCTCAACGTGTTCTCCGAGGCACGGGGTGAAACACCGCCAACTTCCTAACTCCAGGCTAGTATTGAGAATTTCTTGTTAGAAAAACCCAATACTTATTATGGCCCGACCCGGGACTCTAACCCGGGACCTCGTCGGCCGCAGTCGAACATGCTAACCACTAGACCAACGAGACAGTTAGCAGCTGGTATTATAAGTAAGTAAGTAGGTATTAATTCATGCAAAGACAAGGACTATAATTTTCCGTTTTTTTTCGGTTGTATGTAATGAGGACGTATAGATAAAACTGTCACGAAATCAATGCTAGAACGCATCTCATTAGCTTGGCTGCGCTTTACTTAAAGTACAAAACGACATAAAGGGCAAAACGTCTCCATGAAATGTGTTCGTCAAAGAGGAAGTATACGGTTCGTCCTATCGCGGTAGTGTGTGCGGCTGCATTAAGCGGTTAGTTGCGGCGGTTGAGTTAAGCGGACTTTCTTTGTCAATTTTTTTTTTCAGTCTAGAATGTTTGCGCTCTTTAATAATTAATCATTAAAAATGAAATAGATTTTTTTTTATTCAACTATATTATTGGCATTATGGTGGGGAATTTATAATATTACTAGATGATGCCCGAGACTTCGTCCGCGTACATTAAGGTTTTTCAATTCCCGCGGAAACTCTTTAATTTTCCGTGATAAAAAGTAGTCCTTCCCGGGGTTGCAACTTACCTCTGTACCAAAGTTCATCAAAATCGGTTGAAAAGATGGGCCGGGAAAGCGTAGCAGACAGACAAACATACACACTTTCGCATTTATAATATTAGTATGGGTGAGCGAGCGATCGAAGACTTCGAAAGCTTCGATTTAGTCACGTGACCTACGATACTTACCACACTAATTAGAACAGACCGTTTAATCCATGTTTAATCTTAATTCATGCATAAATGACTCGAAAAGTCACATCCAACAAGTTTTTTTTTAAATCAAGTAAGCGAGTCCTATCTTTACTCAAACGAACAGTTTAAAAAAAATTACGGCAAACAGTGAATGTTATTTAACCAATGAACAATAGCAGAAAACCTTACCCATCTAGTTAATTTTAACTTGTCACGGTCAAAGTTCGAGGCGCACTAAAATTAGGTAATCCGAGTTAACAGGTTCACGTAATTGAATATCAGACCTGATATGTGACACCTGAGATATGTAGTCTCGTGTGGTTTTTTTAAAAATAAGAACTTAATATGATTCTTATTTCTGTCAACATCAACGCAGTGGTTTAGAAAATACTTATCTGTAGCATTGTTTCTTATATGAATATGTGGCCTTAGAGGTGCTTTGTAGGTAGTTTAAAGTCATAGTATAGGTACCTAACTAAGCAATAACGGATCGTCGATTATTTAACTGTGGATATTTTGGCCGAGATGCATGGACCTTGATTAAGATGGGACATCTAATTAAAATCGCCGCGCCCTAAACTCGAAAATAAATAATAAAATAATACCATCTTATACTGCATCTTTCCTTACCACCAAGTGAGATAGCAGTCAAGAGCTAGCCTATAGTGAAATTTAAAAATAACGTGTAGATTACCGATCGACAGACAATTTTGCGCTGATTTTGTTTTGGAGTTTTGGAGCTTTGAAAAACTCCATTTTTGTTGACAAAAGCTTGAGATCTCTCAATAAGTAGTAGGTATCTCTGATTTGTTGTATCAACGTTTGTAGCTTAGCAGCGAGCACGAAACAATCGTATCAAGTATCAGCGGCGTCAGTAAAAAGCGCACAAAGACACGGCGATTGTGTTGTGTGAACCGGGCCGCGCCTTGACCGCACACACAATGAGCTGTGTGTGAGCTGCGCGCTGATAAAAGATATTATGCTGTTGTCGCATGAGCTGTTGAGTAGATCCTAATAAACATAACCATACCGACGACCTTACTGGTGTATATAATAGTTAATAAGAAAGAAAAGAAAGAAAGAAAATATATTTATTCATCTATGGTGTCACAAACAAACAGTAAATTATTGTGCTATTGTACCTAATACTATGCTTGTCTGTGACACCACCCAGAATAGGTGTGCAGCTCAGCTTTTGCCCTGCATCAATACTTGCGTTTGCACGTTTTGTGCAGGGCGCTGATTTTCAGCTGTGACCCAGGTGGCGTCACATCCAACCGAGTAAATATACCTAACCTACAAACAATAATAACTTACCTATATTCCACTAAACTAGAAATCTAAAGCAAGCAAAAAAAATACAATCACATCAAAATTCAGGTCCAGAGCAAAAGAAGCAACAAACAACACGTATAAGCAAATATTAATTGAATATATGTAATATATATATATGTATATAATTACTACTAATACTTTAATAGTAGTAAATCTGTAGTAGTTAATACTACAATATTCAACAATTGCACGCCTAAATGTAACAAATTGATTTGTCGCTGCCACCGGCAAAGCGCCCAGACACAATATGGCCACAATAAATACGAGATGCGACATGATGTGATGATGTGAATAATTGTAGACCAATTTTATAAATGCGAAAGTGTGTCTGTCTGTCAGTTTGTTCCTCTGCTTTGCTTACTCGACCCCACTGTTCAACCGATTTTGACGAAATTTGGTATACATACAGGTTTAATTCCGAGGAAGGACATAGGCTACATTTTATCCCAGAAAATTTAAACAGTTCCCACGGTATGTTTACAAATTCCTTAACCAACTCGGACGAAGTCGCGGGCATCATCTAGTAGTTGATTATGTCAATGCAACAATTGTCTCGCGTAGTCTAACGCTAAATGTAACAAATTTATTTGTCGCTGCCACCGGCAAAGCGCCCAGACACAATAAATACTACATGCGACATGATAACTTGAATAATTGTGGACTAATTTTGTTAAAGCGAAAGTGTGTCTGTCTGTCAGTCTGTCCCTCTACTATGCTTTCACGGCCCCACTGTTCAACCGATTTTGATGTATATCCCGTGAAAGCTAAGCTACTTTTTTATCCCGGATAATCAAAGAGTTCCCACGGGATGTTTACAAGCTCCTTAACCAACGCGTATAAATTCGTGAGCATCAAAACCATACTTATATTATAATTGCGAAAATGTGTTTGTCTGTCTGTCTGCTACGCTTTTATACGGACTATCTATTCAACCAATTTTGATTAAATTTGGTACAGGGATAGGTTGTATCCCGGGGAAGGACATACTCGTATGCTTCTTTTTATCCCGGAAATTCCAAGAGTTCTCCCACGGGAATCAAAAAACCTAATCCACGCGGACGAAGTCGTGGGCATCATGTAGTGGTTGATAATGCTATATTATTTAACAATTGTCTCGCGTAGTCTAATGCTAAATGTAACAAATTGATTTGTCGCTGCCACCGGCAAAGCGCCCAGACACAATATGGCCACAATAAATACTAGATGCGACATGATAACGTGAATAATTCCGTAATATATTAACAGTATGGGGTTTCACACGGGCCAGAGATGGCGTCTTGTTCGCCGAGACTTATGGCTCGGACGGAGGCATTATATATTAAAACTGGTCAAGCGCGTATCAGAGTACGTAAAGTATAGTGTTCCGTAGTCAATACTCAATTTGTTTATTGTAATAAAAAAATATTGGTGACGTGACTGGACATTTATGTATATAACATCGTACATTAGAAAGGTTCCTAGGTGTATTACATACTAAAATCTTTCTCAAAGCACGTAAATTACGATAATGTAAAAAAATCATTATAATTGGCCCATTGGTTTCCAAGAAAATTGTTAACAAACATAGATACATACATACGAGTACATACATGCGACTCGAATATAGAACCTCCTTTTTGAGATCGGTTAGTTAAAGAAATAGACGATGATCGACTCCATCTGCGAGCATTAAGTTTTTAAATACCCGCGGGAACAGATTCTTGTTTTACTACGGAACTCTAAAACAGCTACTAATTTATATGCATTGTGTACCAGTGCTAAAGTTTCTTTATACATCATACGATTAGAATTTTCAATGGTTGAATTATTATAATATTAGTATTTTATCCCTATAAACCGGAAATGTATGAAAAAGCAATGCATAGATGATGGAATGCGTACACGAGTCCTAAAGAAGAAACGGTCAGGCCGTAGAGGTCAAAAAAGTGCTGAAGACGGACGCGGTCAAAATCAGCTGCCTTCCAACTCCGACCAAATAGTCATGTTGACGACCTCTCTAGCGCAGTGGTCTGCCCTCCTGGGAACTTAAAATTTGTTAGAGGATTGGGTTGGATACGCGGAAGTGACAATTTGGGAGGTACATTTCAAGAAAAATTTTAATTCAAAAAAAAATAAACACAATTTCAATTAAAATGTTAATAAAAAAACTAGTGTAGGTGCTAAGCACTAAATGTAAAAATAACTAAGTATTGTCCCACCAACTTATCTGGCCCGGGGATCAAAATCGGAACTAATTTTTTGCAATTTAGTTTTTGTTTTTATTCTATTTTTAATATAAACTAGCGTCGCTGTCACGGAGTCAGGTAAGTTTGTGGGACTATAACTGTGTAAGGAAATGTAAAAAAATTAAAAACTGTGTAAGGAAAAATAAAAAGCTATTTTGTATATTTTTTTAATAATTTCTAAAATGTCTGGGCTGGTATGTATGCCTTCGGTTGTAGCTTTACCGGTACAGGCGTACAGCTAAGCGATCTACCGTTCCGGTAATATACCAATAGAAAAAAAATAGGGGTATGGGTATAATTTAACCGCTATACCAAGTTATCTACAAAATCAAAATCAAATGCTTTTTATTCAAATAAACTTTCACAAGTACTTTTGAATCGTCAAGTGAATCTACCACTGGTTCGGAATGGCATTCCTACCGAGAAGAACCAGCAAGAAACTCGGTGGTTGCTCTTTTTAAATAATTCATTTAATCTATTATATTATATCAATGTGTACATAAGTAACCGCTGCCGCTACCATCTTAAACTGATAGCACCTTAGATAAAAAAGCTGGTCTACACGCTGTGTCGCAACCCAAACCGCGTGCTGCTCGGGTGGTAAACAGTATTATTGAAGCTATCAAATTAACATAAATATAAGGTATTTATAACTAATTAGTTAGCAATCTCATCAAAGTGTCATTAAAATTGTAGCAGTAATAAGAACCGGTACTTCTATTACTATTCTGGATGACACACAACAAAATTAACGTCCACTTATATACAGTTAATCACCCGATCGATTTATAAATTTTATTAATATTAGACCGCTTACATATTTTATGATACAACTAATAATTTATAAGGTACATTGAGGTTAAGTTGAAAATCTAACGGCTCAGGTAGTATTTTAGAGGTCTATGTAAGATACAATATTTCGTCATCGACGGTCTCAACCGATACAGATCAACTGCTGCATGAAGGTCTCTGCAGTTCTCTACAAGACACGGTCATGCCGCTTGCTAATGGGCATGGCCCTAACAGGTTAGCCCGCTACCATCAGGTGAGACCGCAGTCAAGGGCTAACTTGTAGTAGATTAAAAAAAATTGCTTCCATGTGATCCGCCCATAAAGCGCAGCGTTGGACGTCCCCCCACTAAGTCGGCGGGAGACGCTGGAAGCAAGCAGAACGTGATTGTATTCTGTGAAGGTCAGTGCAGGAGACCTTCGTCCAGCAGTGGACGTCACGAAAACGACAGTATTTTGGTCTATCTGCTATGCTTTCATGGCCCATTATTTCAACCAAAAACGACATTTGGTATAGGGGGTGCATCCCAGAAAGTTAAGAATACCCGCGAGATTCAAAAAAACTTAATCCTATATCCTAATAATATTTTGCATGCAGCGGCTAGTGAATCGCATTCAATGTCTTTATTTTACTGCTAGATAGGCTTCAGCTTGACGACAAACATACTTAGTGCAAAGCAATGATGAGGTCTAGGTTGGAACGCGCTCCCCTAGAAGATGCCTATTCACTCTTGCCTTGAAGGCAGTGCTCTTGCTTATCGCAGTATGAAGCCCTGAAATAAATTGCTCAATATTTTTATAATCAAATTATTTTGTTCTCACTTCTTCATTTAACTTCATTAATTATTATTTATTACTAGAGAAAGGGTAACAGGAAATGAGCCATGTAAAAAATCTTTGAAACACCTATTAAATTAGGTAAATCATCTTTTACATCGCTCCATATTAATGGTAGCAGTCATTACAAGAACCGGTACAAATGAGACACGACAAAATTAACGTAAATAATTATGTGTCTCATCATATTGATTAGATCTTTTATTATATTTTAAGTAATAAGCGGCATAATTAAAGTGATAAATTTATGATACCAGCCGTGTGCCGGATGGGATTTCCGATTGGCAAATACTTAAGAAGCATCCAGTATTTCTCAAATTTTAGAATAGACTAAACACAAAATCCATACTAATATTACGAGTATAAATGCGAAAGTGTGTCTGTCTATCTGCTACGATTTTTTATACTATAAACTAACATTTATACTGGAAACTAACAAATAACATCTCAATGTAAAAAAATGTTTCTGCAAATAAAGAATTTTGAATTTTGAATTTGAATTTGATACGTCACGGCATATTTTTTCCGATTTTGATGAAATTTGGTATAGGGATAGATAGAACACGGGGAAGGACATTAGGCTACTTTTTTATCCCGGAAAATTAAAGGATTCCCGCGGGTATAAAAATATTAATCCACGCGGACGAAGTCGCAGACATCTTCTATTGTACAAAATAAATCCAACTAAAAATAAAAAACTATGCTAAATTACATAATGTAATATTTAAATTATCAGTGCAACTCTTCCAACTGGCCTCCTGGCCTCTCAAACTTAAAACTTTGGATGCCGCTAGGTATAGCGTCTGAGGTGCCAGGTAACCCAACGCTGATTTTAGGGACCGTTTTTAGAATAGAAAGGAGATGAACAAGGTCCCATGCAACCTAAAGCCTGGGGTCAACAGTGTTGAAACATGAAACATACTCGTAGGTACCCTATCTTGTAAAGCGATTTTTTGGACTAAAAATTATGGAATTTATATTTAATATTTTAATCGGTATGTTTGTATGTTTAGATGTGTTATTTTTTGGTACTTTATTTTGTTTGTGATTTAATAAAATAAAACTTACTAATGTTAGAAATGGGAAAGCTTTTATGTACTTTGTTATTTGGATTTTCTAAAAGGGTGAATGTTTATTAGGTTTAAAGTTTAAATAAATAAGTTAGTTAATAATAATAAGTTTAAAGGGTGAATTAAGGACGGAAATATAATATTACAATTAGTATTATATGGAATACTTCGTTAGTATATATGGAATGGTCTTTATAAAAATCTATGTATCGGAAACTACTACATACTTCACAAATAATCAAAAATCGAACATAGGCACCTTACCTGGAAAGGATACATTAGGGAACAAAATTTTCCCAACATTACCATTATTCAAAATTAGTGGCTTAATTTTTCTCATGTTGTGATTAAATAATACGATAATACCGTCATTATAACTGTCTAAGAGCTGCTGGAAGATTCTTTGATGATAATTTTAGTTCTGTCATAATATTAGAGATTTAGGCTGACTTGCACAACACCGTTTAAACTGATTTTGTCAAATTTTGTGATGATAATTTTATTCCGAGGTTGACATGAAAAAGTCAGATGGTAAGTGATGATGCAGTCTAAGATGGTAGCGGGCTAACCTGTTAGGGGCGTGGCAGTTATATTAAACCCATACCCCTTCGGTTTCTACACGGCATCGTACCGGAACGCTGAATCGCTTGGCGGCACGTCTTTGCCGGTAGGGTGGTACTAGCCACGGCCGAAGCCTCCCATCAGACAACTAACTTTAATAGGACCCCGTTTATAGCTAAAGGTGTCCCTTTGTTTGACTATACCACCGGTTCGGAATGGAGATTCTACTGTGGAGAACAGCTTCTATATGATGCCAATTACTTCCTCCGCGTGGAATTAAGCATTTTAATTCCCGAGGGAACTCTTTATTTTCCTATTTTCCGGGATAAAAAGTAAAAATTTCCTTACCCGGACATTTTATTTTTAAATTGGTTGAAAAATTGGGCCGTTAAAGCGCAGCAGAAAGACACTTAAACATGGTTAAATTAAGTGAACCTAAAAACTTGCCATCACCTCTCAGATCATTATTTTAAGAATCGACCGTGAGAATCGACACTGGGACTTCATAACGAGGATTATTCTAATCTCCGAACCTTACTGTAACGCGAGTCGTGATTAATGTGTCTCCATTAGAACTGAGCGTCACCTAGCGCTTACAATCGGAGGCCAATAGAAAAATTCACGCCGATAGAAAATACGTCACTGATAATCTATATCTATGGTGAAGGTATGGTAAGACGGCGTCTGTGTGTAAATAATACTAAAGCTATCGAGTTCTTTACTTTAAACCGTTGCCGGCTCACTACCGAACATCGAGTCTCTTCTCTCAATGAGAATGGTTTGGCCATCATCCACCATCATGGCCAAGTGCAAAATGGCGGGCACACCTTTAAGAACATTATGAAAAATTCTTGGGCATGCAGGTTTCCTCATTATTAAAGAAAACCTATTTCTTAAAATGTACATGACTCCAAAAATGTAGGGGTGCATGCTCGGGGATCGAACACGGACTACCCAAGTAGAAAGCCGGGTGTCTAAACTAATAGGCTTTCACCGTTTTCTACCACAAAAACATGTATCTACATTGAACATACGTCAGCTGAAAATGGAACCCGCTAAAAATAGAAATAGAAAAACCCTGAATAGAAATAGAAAATAAAAAATAGAAAAACCCTGTCAGACCAGGTCCGTTATTTTTGATATGTATGAATTTAATAAATATCATTCGTAGGTTCACATTTTCTAAGTCATTGGTAAAGGTAGCCTGAGTCACCATATCAGCTACCTATTTTCAGACAAGCAATGCCGCGCTTCTCCATTAGTGCAACATAAATAGCGGCAAACGGGAATTATCAAGCCATGATCGTAGCGACCGCGCGTTCGGATTCACACCGAATGGCGCGTGATAAATCGACGACATTTATCTGAGCTCGATTGTATCAAAATATTTTACTTGATCTTCGGGATAAGTGTCAAGACTGTAATGGAGCGGGCTTAGTAGTACGCCCTGTGAGACTCCGAGCCTCCTGATGTACAGATGACAAAGATATTTAAGCCTGCTGAGTAGAGCAGCCATTGTCAGAGTTATATTATTTCAGCCATCTCGCAAAAGGTTTTAAAAAACTTTTTGGCACAGTGGACGATGTCGTACTGGTTTCCTTCAAAAATTGTGAAGTTTGTTAACTAAAAAAGAAAAAGTCACGTATTTACGAAAATTATAACGAACTATTTCGCGCACAGTGCATATTTATTTCCATTCCAATCCACCAATTAGATTATTCAAATTCAAATTAATATCATTTATTATTTTCTTTCTTTTGTAATTTTGTATGATCTTTAATTAATTTAGATTTAATTTAGATTTTAAAGATTTTTTTAGAAATTGTATATATTATTATATGTTTTATCGATTCTTAAAAAAAAATTGTAAATTAAATTAATTCAAATTCAAAATGATTTTTATTCAAATAAACTTTTACAAGTACTTTTGAATCGTCAAGTGAATCTACCACTGGTCCGGAATGCCAGAATTTTTATTATATTAAGAATTAACTTGATACTTAATTACGGGCTTATGAGTAATGCGAGTTTCATTACTCATACCGTTGATGTACTTACCTGCTACTAAGATATTTAGCTAAAGATTAGCGTTTTTGTTACTTAATAATCTTGTAAACCAATTCCCTCTAATAATTTATGTTTCTTGGCATTCACAACTTTGTCCTATTTATCACTGCTATTAAATATCTATGTAATACAACCGTTTATTGGCAGGCATTCGTTGAAAATGATATCTCGACATCTTATTTATAATTTCCTATTGTATTACGAGGGTTTAACATCAGTCACCGTTTTGCTACTTTAGATCTGCACTGATTAGCTTCTTTACTCAGATCTAACGGATATTAGGGTGCCTTTCCACCTTTCCTACGTTGCGAAGCTAAGGATGTGTGACAAACTCACCAACTCCTAGCGCTCGATTCTCATAGCTTAGATCGCTAGATCAAGTGTTTTTAGTGGGTTTGACACAACATCCATAGCTTAGCAACGTATAGTTTATCTGTGGTGGATAGGTAGCCTAAACCCTTACAGTGGTAAAAGGGGGAATTATTATTTTTAACACACACACATTATTTTTGAATATTGTAACATTTAGAAGTAGACTTTAAGAAGTGAAAATATTACTTAAATTACTATATTTTTTTCTTTATCGTAGTTCGACTACTATCGTATCGAAGCTGGTAGCCTTTGGATTCATGCATTTATTATTAATCATACCACACATGCAATAAATTAGAATCGAAAATTCCACCACATCCTATAACTTCGAACCGATAAATAATCGAATCGATAATCAGCATGATTCGATTCGGATGACACTGATGCAATCTGATAAATGGAAAATAGATGGTATTAAAAACTAAACATATTATATTTTAATATTATTTATGCATGCAAGCGGCAGTAACCGCGTATCCACTAGAGGCAGCCTCGGGCCGAGCGGCTGCCTCGCTCCGAGGCCACGCAAGTGGAGACGAGGCCTCAACCGGAGGCGCGCCGCGACACGAGGCAAATTCGGCGCGGCGAGCCGAGCCATATTTTGTCGGTTTTTTTGGCGTGCTCAAAGGAGACTCTGTCTTAGCTGTGCATTTGATGGACTTTAAACTGGCTCGCGGATCACGATGAGGCGTGTCGCCTCAGCCTGATCTGCAACGTGCATCGGGCCTATGCCTCAGGCCGAACAGCCTCAAACTGAGGCTGTTTGCCTCAAGTCGAGGCTGCTCGGCCTGAGGCTGCTCTAATGGATACGAAGCTTTAAACTTTTCGGAATGGGGGCATACTACCATCGCTTAGAGGCGTATTGTTTCAATATTGTTTACTTTCATGTTTAAAATTATAATCCTTACTAGATGATGCCCATGACTTCATCCACGTGGGTTTGAGGTTTTTAGATTTAATTGTCCGGCATAAATAGTAGCCTATGTCCTTCCGGGTACCGCCTATCCCTGTACCCAATTTCATAAAAACTGATTGGCTGGGGTAAGCGACATAATACCCCACCACCACCGTGGCGCAGTGTGTAGCGCTGTTGCCTTAACGTACGGAGGTCCCGGGTTCGATCCCCGGCAGGGTCAATTTAGGAATTTATAATTTCTGAATTTTCCCTGGTCTGGCCTGGTGGGAGGCTTCGGCCGTGGCTAGTTACCACCCTACCCGCAAAGACGTGCCGCCAAGCGATTTAGCGTTCCGGTACGATGCCGTGTAGAAACCGAAGGGGTGTGGGTTTAATATAACTGCCATGCCCCTAACAGGTTAGCCCGCTACCATCTTAGACTGCATCATCACTTACCATCAGGTGAGATCGTAGTCAAGGGCTAGCTTGTAGTGGATAAAAAAAAAAAAAAAAAATACTGTTACTACCCGATTGCGGGACGCACAGGGTTATTTTGAAATAATACTGCTTCAAGCAATTTTAATAACCCCCCCTGTACTTGCGGAAAAAAGTTCACGCAAGCACCTTTAATGGAGTTCCACAGACAACCGTGACAAGACAAAACGTGTTCCTCATTAACATTATTTAAAAATGTATAATATATTATGTTATATTTTTGCACGCTGCCACTGGCAGTAAATTGTAAACGGGACTATTTCTATAAAAACAACTGTTGTAAAAAAATATTATCATTATCATACGCGGGTGTTTTGTGTGGATGTTTGTCCTGTCTTGTCCTGTCCGTAAAAAAATAACAATTGCAATTAAATGAAGGAAAACATCGAGAGGAAACGCCTGAGCCTCAATAATGCTCTCAAAGTTGTTTGAAATCTTCTATTTCCTAGTGTAGTGGACAATCGAATAAATCTTTTAAATTCTGAGAGAACCAATATTAGCGAGGCACTTGATTGGTTGAGATTGTTCATTTTCTTCTTACTTAAGGTGCATGACAAGGGTCTGCCCGCGAAATTCAAATTTAATTTGGTTTTTCACAATTTGTAAACTAATACGACAAAGTAGGCTTATGGCATTCAAATTGCGAGCCTAGGAATATCATCTTCACAGGTTTATATAAAAATCTTTACTTGAAAGTACCCAGTTTAAGAAATTAGTCAAATTAATGACTAATTTGTGAGTAACTCACGTCAAACTCATTATTTTGACTAATTTCTTAAACTGGACACTTTCAAGTAAAGATTTTTATATAAACCTGTGAAGATGATATTCCTAGGCTCGCAATTTGAATGCCATAAGCCTACTTTGTCGTATTAGTTTACAAATTGTGAAAAACCAAATTAAATTTGAATTTCGCGGGCAGACCCTTGTCATGCACCTTAATATTATACGAGTAAATGCGAAAGTTTGAATGAAGATATGGATGTTTGTTACTCAATCACTCCCCAACGGCTGAATGGATCTGGCTGAAATTTGGCACAAAGATAGATTATAGTCTGGAATAGCACATAGGCACACATTTTATCCCGGAAAATTAAAGAGTTCCCGCGGGAACCAAAAAACCTTAACCCACGCAGATGAAGTCGCGGGCATTAGCTAGTTATTATCATAGCTTTTTATTTCCTTAACAACTAGTGATATCCAGTCCATTATTTAAGAAAAAGTTTAAAGATTAATGGAAAAGTTACAATGTCCATTTTATTTTACTTTTTAAATTTAAAATTAATGGAAAAGTCATTAAAAAAAATAAAAAAGCCAAGAAAAAAATTAATTTGAGTAGGTACGCACTGGTTGAGGTTATGGCCGGGAAATCCTAACACATTAATGTGAGAAAAGATTTCAATTGAAAAATTATGCTAATTTAATGACAATTTCCGTAAAAATATGACCTATTTATATGTCACGTGCTGAGAAACCATAAGAAATAATGATTTATTGAATAAATCTTAGCAGCTATAACCGTCAATCGTTTAGCCACCTCGAGGTCAAAGACCCGGTTGTCGTTTCTTGTTTGTGAAATTAATTAGATGAATCTATACATAATATTATAAATGCAAAAGTTTGGATGGATGGATGGATGTTTGTTACTCAATCACGTCAAAACGGCTGAACGGATCTGGATGAAATTTAACACAGAGATAGATTATAGTCTGAAATACATATGCTACTTTTTATCCCGGAAAATTAGAGTTCCCGCGGGAACCAAAAAAACTACGCGGACGAAGTCGTGAGCATTAGCTAGTATTTTATAATTATCGCCGCGAAAACACCACCCATTCGTTCGGTTTGTATTGTGATGTAAATTATTTTGTTCATAATTTGTTTTTGAAACTTATGAGTTATCCTTGCGTTGTATTGATTGGATAACAAAATGTTACTATAGATTTTAAGATATCTTAACATGTATATTATGTAAAAAAGGAGGATAGGAAAAGGATTTCTTGGCCGTTTCTTTCTTTGTTTGAGATTTTTGGGTTGAATAACCTGAAGAATATCATTTTCTAAAATTCAGATATTATAGGTAATTTAATGAATCTCTCTTTGCGACGTATTCCTCATTACTGAGGGTCGTGACTCCTTTCCAATAAGGCTAATACATAATGGTAGGAGTTTTCTTGGGAAAATAATGCGGTCTGTTCCCACGTCCTTTCGCATACGACTCGTCTAAGAGTAGTAAACTTCTAGGATTTTGTAATGATTTTTATCAGATGTTAGTGATAATAACCTCTAAATTTAATGATTAAGCAACTGCTTTAATACTTTGAGTGTAAAGGCGATTTTTAAAGTATTGATTGGATTAAACTAATGATAGTGTTTGGTCTACAGCTAGTCTACAATAACACAGGTAGTCAGGGCCGTCGGGTGAAATTGAATAATTCTAACGGGAACTATTATCTACGAGTAAATAAATAATTTAGGACTAATGGGTTCAGATATTTGCTTTTAATCATTATGGTATAACAACTTGTACTCTTGTACTATGCAAGGCCCGTTGCTAGAATAAAATCTAGAATTTTAAACTTATAAATAGGGGACGCATTTTTGTTATTTTAAAATATATTATAATAATATATTAAATATATATAGTAGCAGAAATAAAGTAGCTATTTGATATGTTATCTACCTAAACAACACTACACAACCTTGTCTCACAACTAAAATATCATCTCTTTTTGGCTATTAAACTCATCAAGATTATTTTATATTAAGTCATCTACTACACTAACACAAAAAAAAAGTACAAACACAAGGAAATAGTTTAAGTATAGGTACTCTCATAGGCCCTAGTGCAGCAGTAACAAAAGCTTTGTTTAAATGATGTATAATAATTAAGTTTTATATTATTGAAAAACTCTGAGTATATATACCTATAAAACTTTATTGTATTACTTTTTGTTAACTGTGCAGTGTGCATCAAAAAAATATACAATCTACATGATGTAGATTGTATATTTTTTTGATTAGATCTGATCTTGCAAGTTCGGGGTTACCAGATAACAAATAAAGAAAGACTATAAAATAATAATTAATAATATAAAAATGTTTTTATTCCATAACAGGGACATAGCTGGGCACAGCAAAACTCGCATCAAAAAGGTCTCTGACATCATGTCAGAGGATAACTGAGTGCGAAACATAAAAAAAAACATAGCTGGGCTTTTGCGGCCCTGCTATGTTTTTTTTTTAACCCTTTATCACCGCCTAGCTATGTCCCTGTTAGAATAATATAAAGATGAATACGAGAGAGCGTCCCTATAGCGTAGCTACAGGTCCTATACCGATGCGCGGGTCGTGGGTTCAAACGCCGGACGCATACCAATTAGTTGTGAGTATTGTCGTATTCATTTCCCGATGCTGGGACTCTTAAGCCGCTAATGGATGTGTCTGAGAGACGTAACTTTATGGCGTAGGTATTATCCATTTGCACTACCCATAGGGCCAAAGGTATGCTGTAACGACCAGCTATATTGTCATTCTTTAATAATAAAAACTGAAAGATGCCTGCGAAAACGTAATTGCTATTTTATGATCTATTAGGAACTTTTTGATTTTTTGAAATAAAACGCCTTCAACTATGTACTAATTTGTTTTTAATCAGTTAAACAAATTAGTTATAAAAAGGTAGATAGACTGACAGATATAGTTTCGCATTTATAATAAGATAGTATAAAAGCGGGAAGTCTGTCTTTAAATTTTTCTCAACCGGTCAATATGTCTTGACATAATTTGGCATGGTGATAGTTTATTTTATTTCAATTAATTTATACATTATTTCCAAAAAAAAATTAGCTTCTCCCGTGGTTTAGGAAAATATAATAATGTATGCGGGCTTAGTCACGGGTATCAGCGAGTAACCCTAATATCACAAAGTGGTTTTGTCCTTCAGTCACAAAGCAACAGAGCTACAGGAGCATGGTCTGGAGAATGACAGGCTATACTTGTAATGTTTTTATCCTGGAAAAAGTTTCCATGGTATTTTCAAATATGTATAAACACGCGGACAAAATTGCGGGCATCAGCTAGTTAGTTATATAACTGTACTTTAAGTAGGTACAAAATATTATATTTCTGGGGGATGCCCCGTCGCTCACGTCCGCAGGAATTACCTTTTACCTCCCTGCACGTGTCCCCCGGGTGGTGCTAAGCGAGCGACGAACCAGGAGGCGTAATAAATGCCATACGATTAAAAAACAAATTATATTTCTCACTAAGATGGTTTTAGGCGTATTTATGGGATTTGACCACAAATAAGTAAAAAGAACGTTACCTTGATTGAAGCTATTCGTTTAGCGAACGCTGAGTAATCTTATAAAAGTATTGACAATAAGAGAGTTTACTTCTCTAATCTATTTAAGAAGATGATCCGTCATTAGGACTTTTAATACACGCAGGAAGGTAGGTAGAAATGACGCCACAAATCTTTTGTTTATTTGAGACGATTCCGATAATTATGAGCGGATTAGGACACGTAAGACGATTTTTTATTTTCAAAGTTTTCAATAAAACATAGAGCTTTATTTCGTAGGAGATATTTTAATGCCATGATTGCAACCGTAACATGGTCATTATAAGTAAATATAAATAACTAAAAGACAATGTCATTCTTATATATAACTAGACTAGCTGATGCCCGCGACTTCATCCGCGTGGAATAAGTTTTTTTGGATTCCCGCGGGAACTCCTCAATTTTCCGGGATAAAAAGTAGCCTATATCACAATCCAGGTCCTCAACTACACCCATGCCAAAAATCACGTCGATTCGTTGCTCCGTTGCAGCATGATTGAAGGACAAACCAACAAACAAACTGACTTTCGCATTTATAATATTAGTATGATGATGACCACGACTTCTCCACGTGGATTTTTTAAAAACCTTTTAAAAAATCCGTTTGAATTCTTTGATCTTTCGGTATAAATTTCTATGTCCTTACCCACTAAAATTTTTATTACCCAAGGTATATCTAAAAGTTACAAATTACAGGCACTTAAGACTTCGTTTGACTATATTCAATTATGGTATCATACTATTATTAATTTTGTTAATTTTTATAAATATGTTTGTACTAAAATGAGGTGATATAAATTACTTCGACCGGAACTGCCTATGAAATTATTACTCTATCAGCAAAGCTACTTAACATTCCGACACAATATCTTGAGAAGCCAAAAATACGTGTGAGTACTCTTCCAGGGAGACGCTTTCCATCTTAGACTACACCACTTTAGAACTGTAAAGGATTGGGCATAAACAACGTGATGCGGCAGCCTTACACGAAAACAACTCGTGTAAGGTGGATTCTAGAATTTGCAATTCAAAGAGTTATATCACAGTTTTTTAGAACGTGTTCGTCCGCGTTGATTCAGTTTTTTTTCTGGTACAAAATGGAGTCTTTGTCCATCTTCTAGAAGATTCTTGAGCAATCATACAGAAACACTTTATCAATAATACTGTTAGTACTGATAAGACTTTTAGACTGCTTAAATGATAAATGATTTATTTATTTCAGGTAGAACAACTTGTAGCACTTATGATAAGTTAATACTCTACCACTGGTTTGGAAAGCCTTCTACTTGAGCAAGCAAGAGTGGACAAGAAATGTCCACTCTTGCTTGTAAATGTGTGTGTTATACTTTGTAAATATCAATCGAAAAAGCTAAACTTTGGCTGACGTATGCTGCATCCTTTCGCACTTCTAATAAAGCCAGCGAACATCACAAAACAAAGTAGTCGTGTCTTTGCAACTTTTTTTGTACACGACAAAGGAACTGAAATCTACATTGCAAAGTTCATGTGCATTTTCTCGGTGTTATTTATAAAGGTACACTATACAGTGGCCGCTGTTCCAGTTCGTTGTTTTTTTTGCGGTGTGTCTGACCAAGCCTTTATAAGATCGTAGTCAAGAGCAAAACTTTCAATGCTATAAAAAAAGGTTCGTGACACGGGTGTCCGTTATAAAATCACAACGGACATATTTGCTATATGATATAATCATACATAAGGCACGTATTGGCGACGTTTTTTTTCTACAGGTCATCGCACTTATCCATTCAAGTCCAAAACGTTTGACCCATCAGTCGAAAGCCAACTTTAAATTAAGAGGAATATGGTTGGTTATAGAACGAGGGGTGATGTATATTAATCAAATAACATCGTGTACATAAATCGAGGCAAGCTCCCTAAAGTATCATAGTATCGGATTAACAGGCCTTAAACGTACGACCGATATCTGAAGTTGGATGTGTTAATTCAACTCGGAGAAGATGATATCACTTTTAGAGTTCCTTTATGGAACATTAAAGTATTCTAAAGTAAATTTTAGTTGTGTTCGAATTGTTATAAACACATATTAAATTGTAATCTTCCGTTACTGGTCTAAAATACTTTCAATGTTTCCTTTTTTATTTATTTACGCTTTGCTGCAATCAGACCTGCTTGCAAGTGGCGATGCAGCCTAAAGTGGAACGCGCTTGCCTAGAAGATGTCTATTCAATTTTGATTTGAAGTTGTACCTAGTTGTTTAAATTAGTAACGAAAAATAAGCTTTACACGATAATATAGCTTGGCAAAACTCAAATAATCTCAATGGCATGCCAACATAAATAGCAATCTGGACGATTAGTTATACATAAGTAGATAGTATTTTTGTTTTTATATTTTAATAGGATTTAAGGTTTTTAGGAATTTGTAGTTAATTTTAATTAGTTTTATTTTTTCATAGTTAAGGTAGACTATTTTAACTTCATTATCACATTAGAGAATCTCTGTAAAGATAATGGAAGGAGGAGAATAAATAAATAAAAATAATAAATTGTTAAATAACAAGCAATCATTATAACACACTACCTGATGTCCGCGTGGATTGAGGTTATTTTACTCTTTAATTTTCCGGGATAAGAAGTAACCTACGTGTTCCAGACTATAATCTATCTCTGTGCCAAATTTCATCCAGATCCGTTCTGCCGTTCTGGCGTGATTGAGTAACAATCCATCTATCCAAACTTTCGTATTTATAATATTAGTACCGATTCAAACGATTTCATTCGCCGTTTTCGCCGAGTGTCGCCGAGTGTCGCCGAGTGTCGCCGAGTGTCGTACTGGTTCTTCTCGGTAAGAATGTCATGCCAAAACTGTGGTAAATTCACTTGACGATTCAAATGCACTTGTAAAAGTTTATTTGAATAAATAACATTTGAATTTAAACTATTCAAGGAACTCTTAATTAATATAGAATAATTCACGCTTAACGATCAATATAGACCAATAAATATCGGAGGGGCCCGTTACTCAATACGGCTGCTATCTTGTAACGACGTACTTAGGTACAGTCGACACAATAAATATGCTGCTCCAGTCAAACTAATAAATTTATTGTAAAATTAAGACGTATGAACGAGATCTAATCTCTTGCAGTGATTTATGAACTGAATAGATTTATTTTGTATAAAAAACGTATAGAATGTCGCCTCCTTAATGCCGCCTTATCTTGTACTTTTATTTTGGATTTGAATTTTCCAATACAATTAAGTCGTTCGTTTGACCGTCTTTCCGAACAGTTTGAGATAGTTTGTTGGTCTAATGAGTTCATGATCCCTCCTGAGATCGAATAAAAACTGTTCAGTTAGGCCATAGCCCAGTAAGCTGGCTAAGTGTGAATTACAATACAGAGAACAATAATCAAAGGCATCAAGACAGATTTCCTCACGATGTTTAAGTGATATTTTAAACTTCCTTAGCTGCGAATGCTAGGCTAAATAGCCTAGCATTTGCGGTACAAATCGCTAGACAATAGCAAATAAGGCATGCATGTATTTGTTTGAAATAAAACATAGTACCTAGCCATCTGTTGTGATTACGTGATAGTACGGTTTTTAGGAACGTATTTAGAAGTAGCGCGTTGAACTCTTTTGAATGATCCATTCGACTTGGAGCACTAAACTAACAAAAAATTCTGACGTCACAGGATCCGAATAGCGGTCCGGTTCCTAAAAAAACTACTAGTATAAAACCGAACGGTACCGTTCCAAACATTTAAGGGTCCGTGCCATAAAGTTATTAGAGTTACCGTTTTGCGCAAATTAAAATTTCTTTTCACAGAACTGCAGTTTTTGCGTGTCGGTCGACTTGTGCAAATTTTTTAAGGGTTCTTTTTTTGTAATGGATGCAATGCTAATTGTTTAACGGGTGAATTTATTTATTTGCACAATATCTTTTGTTTTGCTTCTAGAGTTGTTAGCAGGGTATTTTCGAAAGAAATTTTAATTGCCTTTCTTAAATGTTTTTGTGTGTAGTAACGATCTGTTTAGGAAGTTACTTTTACCTTTTTTTGTGTGTGAATAACATTTGATTTTTATAGATTCGAAATTTGGCCGTCACTTAACCTATTATAATGGAAATTATGTTAGAAATACTCAGCAATTAGCATAAATATATATTTTATTATTCTATCTATTGCAAGTTAGGTAAGCGACTTAAAGTTGACTGACGATACAGTCAAAGATGATAGCGGGTTAATCTCATCTAGCCGCGGCTTAATCCATTCCAATCCTACAAATTGCCCTGTCGAAAATCAAACCCGAGATCTCCTACTTCTTAGACCACAAAGCACACCTCTCCGCCACGAAGGTCTATAGGAAACTACCATAGGTACCTCTTCCACGTTCCTACATACCTCACTGCATAGTTAATTAATATCAAATGACATCACAATTAAACCACATAACTCTATAATGACTCTATCATTTACTACAATCCAATAGCGATTATTTAAATCTTTGGAATATATTTATTTTAAAGAGGAGCATAAGGTTTATATAGCGCATATTATTATAATGATCAGTATGTGCATAAATTCAAATTCTTATTTTTTATTTATTTTTTATCCACTACAAGATAGCCCTTGACTGCGATCTCACCTGATGGTAAGTGATGATGCAGTCTAAGATGGTAGCGGGCAGTTATATTAAACCCATACCCCTTCGGTTTCTACACGGCATCGTACCGGAACGCTAAATCGCTTGGCGACACGTCTTTGCCGGTAGGGTGGTAACTAGCCACGGCCGAAGCCTCCCACCAGGCCAGACCAGGGAAAATTCAGAAATTATAAATTTCCAAATTGACCCTGCCGGGGATCGAACCCGGGACCTCCGCACGTTAAGGCAACAGCGCTACACACTGCGCCACGGAGGTCGTCAGACGGTCGTCAGACGATTATCCCGTCGTTCTTTCTACGTTCTACATACGAAATGCGACCATTTAAATATCTTGGATTTCTCAGGCATTACTTTGAAATAAGAAGCTAAATTCGCAATTCCTTCGTTAAAATCTTTTCGTTTCATTATTTAAATAGTGTGACTCTTCATTCAATCAGTTTTTGCCGTCCGGGGTTCGAATCCTGGGTACTCAATTAGGATAACTTTTCTATTCTATCTATATTAGTACTTAGTAGTTTTCTAACCATATTAGTAGGTACTTACAGTCGTTGGATCTGCGCCTGATCTCTCTCCAGTCTTATCAGATTGCCTTCCCATCGGATTATAAATGATGAGAGAATAGAGAGTGCGCTTGTGTTACACACGAAATTCAGTCGAGAAGATTTATAAAAAAAAAAAATTAGGTATACCTACCAATGTTAATTTTCTTTTTCTTTGCGATAAACCGACGACATGGTCTCTGCACATAATCTGATTAAGATAATATTATTTTGATGTAACTTGAAAACTAATTGTAAGCGTATTAAAATTAGATTTATTTACATTCTCATAAGTTTTTTTTCATTTATAAATGAGAGCATTGACAGTTTAATGTACATTACAAACGCACCTTGATGAATAATATAATATATTTATATATAATATATTACAAACAGGTTAATGTCCGAGACTCCACTTGGATTTCAATGTTTGATATTCCGTAGGAAATATTAAAATTTCCGGGATATAAAGTAACAGCATTTTTTGTTTGGTTGGTAACTAGATCTATATATATTATATACTAGCTAATGCCCGCGACTTAGTACGCGTGGATCGAGGTTTTGTGGTTCCCGCGGGAACTCTTTAATTTTCCGGGATAAAAAGTAGCCTATGTGTTATTCCAGACTATAATCTATCTCTATGCCAAATTTCATCCAGATCTGTTCAGCCGTTGGGGCGTGAACAAACATCCATCCATACATCCATACATCCATACCGACATCCATACATCCAAACTTTCGCATTTATAATATTAGTAAGATAAGATTTTAAAGTAGAACAAATCATTTTCAGTATTGTATATAGAAGTTAGTATTTACATTATTTAGTAGATATGCCTCTCTCATAGAGAGTTACAAATTTGTTCCGTTTGCCGTGGAGACCCTGAGGCCGTGCCGGTGGAGTCTTAGTGCCAAAATTTTTTGCGAGATATTTCACCGCGGTTAATTAATTCTTCTTGTGACAAAAAGGCTGACTCATTTTTTGCGCAAAGAACGAGCTTGGCTGTCCAACACGGAAATGCAGCCAGCTTCTTGCCACCATTCCACGCGGGCATCATTTACATAGTAATTAGGTTAGGCTAGCTGGCTTTTAGTTCTATTGTATTGCTTTCAAAAAAAAATGGAGAATGAAAAAAAAATAGGTATGTATATTATATTAGTTTATTAATGCTGTTGAAACTCAGTTTCCAGTTCATGTTTATATAGGAACAATTTTATAAATTTATACATAATTACCTAGTTACTAGTACATACCCATTCCATTACTAATGAAGATGATCGCATTATATATTCATATTTGTAGGCAATAATAAAGCAGGTATAATATTTATCTACTTATTATGCTCAAATTTGCATCATGCACTATGTACTCTACCTGTACGTACCTATAAATCTTTCAATGGCTTATGTTACTAATCATTTGGTTAAGTAAGATAATAATTAATTACTTATTCCTGATTTTTACTGTGCATATGAATGAATGAATTTATTAGACTGAATATGTTACGATGATGGTACACAAACAGAGAACTCTAAATTTGTCGGGTGTAGGACGCTAGGGGTAAAACCCCTATTACACTGCACTTGTCACAGGGCCCTGTGGTAAGGGTGGGCGTGGCCGCTAGTTTTATCCGTCGCTTATTACAAAGCAATAAGCACCATTAAGGAAGGAAGGAATATTAGGGATCCTTTCTCCCTAAATCTTATTACACTAAACTTATTCAGGGTTAAGGGTCCCTGTGGAAAGTGCAGTGTAATAGGGGTTTAACCACTTCTCCACTTTACCTAGGTACCTACTACATACAATAATGTAATAATAATTGGATACCAAGATAATAATATGATGTCAAAAAAATATTACAAAATTTTCACCCAGTTTACAGACAGTAAAAAATTACGAATAGTGTGGACTCTGAAATCCTGATTCAAGAAAATACTTCCGAATAAAATATGGCAATAAACATTGTAAGGCGCTAAGCTTACTACGATCTAACGTATTTCATTAATCCATCCAAAGTTCACCCCCACCATCGCACTTCATAACGCACAAGTGTTAGAGAGCGGGATAAATATATCCAAAATCACATACGACTAAAAGAGACAGCTCTACACATAGATGTTACGTTAGACTCAAGCCACGCCTACTCAGCGATCAGCTTTGCGTGTACACCTCCGAAGTCCGAAGGCATTCGTGCGCGCGCGCCGCCGAAGCAGCACGTTTGTCGTGACAGCACGAAGCAACCTGTCAAATTATGAACCCAGTTTTCGGACACGTAAAATGAACCGTGAAAATACAAAAAATGAAATCTTATCCACCCTATTTCTAAAACTTATTTAACAGTAGCGGACATATTTTTCAACAGTATCTGACTTATTTCTGACGTATCTGGTACAGTTGTAGAGACGAAAGTGATTTTCAGTTTGCGTTTTCAGTTAGCGCGTAAATGAGTTTCGAAAGTGACTGTGACATTTCTGAAAACTGTTTCAGTGGTAACCGTATTGACTTGTGAACTTAGTGAAGTGCCAGTGGGATTTTTTAAGGCTTTACACACCAAAGAGTTATAAGGTAAGTGGTATTCGATAGGTTTAAAATTTTTTTTGGGTTTTCATTTTCTTCAGTAAAAATTTCGATTTCCTTTATTTTGTTTTTACCTATATATATATTTACCTACGCAAAGTCATTCCGTTAGTTATTAAATTCAGTTAGATTATGCATATGGAGTACATATGATTGAGTGACTACCCATTCAGTAACAGTGGTAAGTTTAAATGGGTACTAACTTACCTACCTATGTTGCCGGAGTAGGAATTTACATGTAGGTACAGGTAACTGTAATCATCAATCATGTATCATCATTTTGTATTAGTTGGTAAATAGATAAAACTTACCTAAATTAGTTTATTCAACAATCTTAAACATATTTGAATATACAAAATTAGTTAATGATGTCCACAACTTTAGTCTTTTGAAATCTCGTAGGAACTAAGATTTTCGACGATAAAAAACGACGACTCCCCCATTCCTCCGGGATGCAAGCTATTTCTAATTTTGTCTAAATATATTAAACGGATGAACGCGAAAAGGTTGCAGACAGGCACGCTTATGCATTTATAATATTAGTATAGCTAAGATGAAAAATTTCGTTTTACTTCTTACCGAGCTGTTCGTTCGACACAAGAAAGACCGAAAATCTTTATTAACTTTACTAAAATCTTTAGACAAGTTAAAGAGACGACCAATTCCACGCATAATGTTTGTGCAAGCAAGAGCCAATTTCAAAAATATAGCAAAAAGCGCTTATTCTAGACGCGATTCCAAATCCTATCACTGCATATTAAATTATCTCAACAACACGTGCATAATAATTGCAGCGTAATCTAATAAATTAATTAAAATCAGAGTTTGCAAACATATAGGGGTACGGGTACAACAATAGAGAGGGGTATGGGTTTAATACAACTGCCATGCCCCTAACAGGTTAGCCCGCTAACATCTTAGACTGCATCATCACTTACCATCAGGTGAGATCGCAGTCTAGAGCTAACTAATAGTGGTAAAAAAACATCATTATAAGCGCAACAATTAGTCCACACAAAAAGTTACTGACGTCTTAAAAAGTACGTAAAAAATATAAGTGTGATTTATTTCGAAATTTTCGACTTCAATTAGGTTCATAGGTACCTACACATCTAATTGTTCCATATCATTAGAGTGATTTGACCCACATTATTATTCTCATCTCATATTTTAAGACCAATATTATTTTTTACAAAACCGAACTATAAATAAATTATTTTAGTGTTATAATAAAGTAACATATTTGTAACAATAATTATTACATTTTTACTCTACCTAAGCTTGATTTTAGTTTTTGTAGTAATAGACGTCATTTTTAACAATTCAAAGTATTTTGACGATAAAACTAGACTGTTAGATTATTTTTTAGCTGGAATATGAAATCCGGGATCCCCGTTACTCTACAGACAATTTCCCAAACAAAAGACATAAACGCGCTTCTCCGCTAATACCATTTCAAATATCTGTCCATCGCTTAAATCCTAGCTTTAATCCTGTACCTACCTTAACCATACTTAATACTTCCTAATCTTTTACAAAAGTGGTTTATATTTATACCAGATGATGCCCGCGACTTCGTCCGAGTGGATTAAGTTCTTTTAATTGCCGCGGGAACTATTTTATTTTCCGGGATAAAAAGAAGCCTATGTCCTTCATCGGAATGCAACCTACCGCTGTACAAAACTTCGTAAAAATCGCCGTTGAAAAGATAGGCCGGGAAAGCCAGACAGACACATATTATAATATATGCTATCACCAAAAAATCTAAAAGTACAAAATCTCAAAAAATAGGATTAAAGATTAAAGCTTTTTAAAATAAAACTACCATTCGATTAAGGTACAAAACTAAATATATTATAGTTATTATTTCGCATATCCCTCATTGTTTCTAACAGTTTTATCAAAAGATAAACCGCCATGAAATGAAAATATTTTATAATTCACTAACGTATACCGCACCTAGCGTAGGTATACTTAACTGCTTAGAATTATTAAATGTCTTAATTATATAGTTTAATTCACTCTCAATAAAAAAAGAATACCTCTGAATGATAAGACGTAGATACTGTCATATGTACTTAATAAAGTAGCGGGCGTTTACGTAACCTTTTGGAAAGGCCTAGGCCCAACAGGATCTTCAGGCTGATGATGACTTATAATCTTACTCTCTTTGCGTCGTATTCCTCATTACTGAGGGTCGTGAGTCGTGACCTCTTTCCATTAATCATATAATGGTAGGAGTTTTGTGGGATAATAATACGGTGGGTTCCCACGTCCTTCCTTTAATCGTACATTAGCTAGGGCTAAAACAGCGCGGACAGGACAGGACAAAACAAAATGTCCGCGTCATATGGGATATCCGTCCAACCATGTTCCGGTAGGCTGTGCAGCTCCATATTTCGCTGTACACGCGGAATTATAACTTTACGCCGGCTTTTTTGCTCGTGGGTAGGGTAGGTCTGTGCTTTTAATAATTATAATAATTCTTTATTGAAACATTTGCTAGGCAGTGGCCTTAGTACATCCATAGACCCATTTCACTAGTCCATTATAGCAAACCAAACCCGTAGACCTATATCTATCATTTGTTTCCATGTTTTGCAAGTCCTGCATTACCCGGAGATTGTCCTTGGGTGCACTCGTATAGTGCATATAGGGATATTCGCCAGTTGGTGTCACATTTCCTTTAGAGTAAAAGGCCTCTGCGAGTTGGTTTCGGCCCCCCGTATGCCTTCCAAAGGTCCGGGACCCATGGTCCCGAGATGGAAGAGACATTCTTTATTGACAGATAAAAATCCAAAAGTTTTTAACCAAGAAGTAAATAATTGCATTGAGATTAGATTTAAATAAGATCTGATTTTAATTTTAGTACTTTTGTTTGATGCTTGCTAATTAAAAGCTAACATTTGCGAAATATTAATTAGTTATACATAATAATTATGTCCGCGTTGAATAATACGAGATGAATGCTACCTGAACATCCGCGTTGATTCACTCAGCTGATTCTTTACGTAAATATCAATCACCTTTTAGTCTGGAAAGGCATTTATGAGTTTTTTTATGCATTTTTATATACTGAATTGACAGTAACTAAATTTAGAGTCACCTTTTTCAGAAAAATCTCCTAAGAGTATTACTACTCTTAACTTATTACTAGTCCTATACTTGTTAACCCACCCTGGTTTTACTCGAAACTTTAGTTTAGTTTTAGCGAAGATAGTCTTCCGTAAAATAACGTTGTCTATCCATTGCTTAGCTGCATTGTGAAAGAAAGACCAACCCACAAACACACTTTCGCATTAATTAGGCACGGATAGTCACACTCATAGAAAAAATAATATTCCGTGGTGACACTCATGGTAGCCTTGGCGAGTAGGTACGCATATAAAATTCATAATCTTTTTGACATCAGTATAGGCAGCGCAAAAACTCATATCACTGTGACCCATTTAAAAATCAATTGAACAATTGACCATTATGTTCGTAATAGTACAAGTTATTTAAAAACAACGATAAAAACGATACTGAGGTAGACAATACCGCCGTGGGAGATATTCTCACGTGGTTAAATGATACCACACAAAAACACTGTGTCATTCGTGTTTGATAAAGCCCTGGGCATACATAACGCGTAACGGATACGACACGGCTGAACATAATTAAGTAAATTTATATTAATTAGATGTAGTAAATGCGTGTATGAAAACCGTCAAAAACACGTTCGGCTGTGACGCATTGCAAAATGCAAAATTTACCTAGACATAAAACACAAAAATTACTTAACAATAATGATTTCGTACTTCATTAAATTATACGAGAGACTGTTTTAGGCATATTTCAAACTGTTTCTTGTATTCCTTTAATATATATTTATATATTCCTTTAATCATACAGCAACATGATCTCATGTAGTTTTTTGAGTTAAAACTTCTAGAAGCCACACTGAACACGCTACCGCCACGCGTTTTGTATGTCCAGGCCTTTAAACAGGTAATAAGCGTTGAGACGGCAATACAATGACGATTGTTGGAAAACAAGCAGAGATAAGGTATTATGAAGGCAAAATTATGATAACCTGGCCCGCGATTTGAGATAATATGACTATTTAAATAGGCGGATTTTACGAAATACTTGTATGTAGGTAATTTAACATGAACTAAGGGACAATTTTCATCAGGTCTAGTTGTATAAACCGAACCAATGCTTATAAACAAATAAATCTTGAACAAGCAATTTTTATATTAATGCGATTTATATAAGAGGTGAATCACCAACTCAACCCATCAAGGTTTCAAGGAGAAGGTTGTCGCCACAGTCCACCACGCTGGACATGTGCGGATTGGCACACTTCACACGAACATTATGAGCATTATTTTGCCTGGTGCCTTTGGCCAAGGCTATAGTTACCACCCTACCGGCAAAAACGTGCCCCTAACAGGTTAGCCCGCTAACATCTTAGACTGCATCATCACTTACCATCAGGTGAGATCGCAGTCAAGGGCTAACTTGTAGTGGATAAAAAAAAAGCTCTCAGGCACGGACTTTTTCTCACGCATTGCATGCCCGGCAATCGAACCGAAAATCGCCCGAATAGGAGGCCGGGTGTCTAAACCACTAGGCTATTACCTCTCAGGCAGTATTAATCACTTTTAAAAAATCCAATTTTCTGTGAGTTCTCTCGTTAAATAATTAGCGTACAATCCATCATGGCGGCGTTTTCGTTTCAACACTTTTAGAAAAGACTAATTGCCCACAAATTATCGTCTTGCCCCATCGGCTGCCGAACGCCATAGAATTGTCGCAACCGACCTTTCAACTATTTAGAAACTGACTCTCTTTTTTTTTAAGAATAACCATTTGAAATCCCTAATTTGTATTTGTGAAAATGGCACAGTGTGTGCACTCTGCGACACACATTTTAACCTCTTTGACACTCTTTGTAGTGGTCATCGCAGATAAACGCTTATTTATTGCGTACAATAAAGGAATTTATTGTAATTTAGCATATTTACGACGCATAGATGCGCTTATGCCGATTTCTGTTTAGCTTAGAATATATAGAACTTAAGACGAATTTTTTTGGACGATTTTACTCAAAACAAGATGATATCCGCGACTTGATCAACATGGAGATGGATAAAGTTTTCTTAAATACCCGCGGGAGCTTTCTTATTTTCCGGGATGAAACGTAAAAGTCATACATATAAATCTTTATACCAATTTTCATCAAAATTACTTGAAAATAAACATGTACCTAATCGAGATAGAGCTTTTACTCAACGGTATTTCGAAAGTCCGTAAGCTCATCCAGTAATTATTCACCAAAGAACGAAACAATACACATTCCAAGTCGCGGGTAACAACTAATGCAGGTATAATAAAACATACCTAATACGTAAAGCTTTTATGACAATGTATTTCTTACTTAACTTCCCTTGTAGATACAAGAAGTTCATTAGAAGGCACCGTGGAACCAGCACTCATTATCCAATCACTTTTTACTTCAAACACGGCTGACGTTTAGACGCCTTATTAGGTGTTTAAGGCACTTTAATTAAACGCTAAGGAACTTTATATCTATGTGTTATAAGAAGCTGCGTTATAGTACCTACTAATCACAGCGTAAGTAAATATTTATACAGTGGGTCGACGCCTATACAAATGACAGACCCAGCTACCGTGACAGTATCTAGCACCTATTTAAAGGTACGTTACTCGCGTGGGACAACTTGTGCCACTTATGAAATGTCAAGACTCTACCACCGGTTCAGAAAGAACACCCCACTGAGAAGAACCGGCAAGAAATTGGGTAGTAGCTGATTTATTTAAAAAAAAAGAATATTACAATATTTAGCTAATACACAATACATACGTAATGTAACAGGAATTACTCTGACTTCTGGGATGCCGAATGCGAAGCTTTCCATGCAACTTTGTCATTAAGAAGCTCATGAATAGTAAAATAGCCTCGGCTCAACAAATGCTGTTTTATAGGGTTGAGAGAGGATATGGATAGATGTTTTGAATCAAAGAGAAACATTCAAATAAATAAATTTCGGGTTATATTCCCACCAATAGAGCCTCGGCTCAACAAAAGCTGTTTTATAGATCTGAGCCTGATATGGATAGGTTTTGTTTTGAATCAAAGAGAAACATTACCTAAAATCAATAAATTTCGGGTTACATTCCCACCAATAGGAGTAACAAGCTGAAAATATTCCGCTACATAGAGATGCACTTCCTCCGCACATAAACCTGCCCGAGCGTGGTTCAACATCGAAGCAATCGATAGAACATTTTACGGCGATGATTATAATTTTACGTCCCGTGTCCCCATGGGAATCTTCCGGGTGGTACATTTCTGGTACAAAAGTACGAACACGAAATGTTTCGAGTACAACTTCATTCGGCTAGAGTCGTGAGTACTCGCGAGCGCTCGGAGGTTAACACGGTACACCCTATTGGGACTGTCGATTTAGGACCTCTGCACTATAACGATTCGCATATCGATTTTAATAACGCGAATTTGAAATCGATTCTGTATTCTGCAACTTTGTTGTAAGAGCTTTGCAGCAGTAAATTTATTATTAGGTTAGTTGACTGCGGGCTATAACCTCTTAGCAGTATGCTAGTTATTCTACTAGATGATGCCCGTGACTTCGTCAGCGTGGATTAAGGTTCTTTGATTCCCACGGAAACTCTTGGGCCGTGAAAGCGAAGCAGACAGACAGTCAGACACAGTTGCGCATTTACAATATTAGTATGAAAATGGATACCATTTCTCTAATAGATCTCTACACAGCATGGTATCGATTGGCGCCACGTCTTTTCCGGTAGGGTGGTTACTAGCTACGGCCGCAGCCTCCCACCAGGCCAGACCAGAGGAAATTCAGTAATTATAAATTCTAGAACAAATTGTATTGATTCCGAACCGACGCGATGGTACAGTCCAAGGCATAGCAAAGCTCTGTAATAATACATGACGGTCCTACATGAAATCATTAAATTATATTTTGAGTTTAATGTAGGCATAATCTAAAAGATTGAAAGTTACACCCATTTCATCGCACCCCTAACAGTCTATTTCTTAACAACTACTGAGCCGATTTTGATGAAATTTGCACTCATCCCTACGTTGAAGCAAACGTAAGCTATTAACAAAAGAACGGAGAAATCCATGGACAAACATACATGCTCATTCAACCATGAAATTTTGTATATTGTTTTGAATACTTTGTAGTCCTAACAATAAAATAAACATACGTGTCGGATTGATGGCCTCCTTTTTTTGAAGTTGGTTAAAATAGCAGTCTCCGGTACATAGTCCGCCTTACCTCTACATGAACGACATTCTAGTTTACGACGCTTGGCAGTTACATTTTATTGGGGTTTCGTGACGTCCCAGCTTCATTCGAGCCGTTTATCAAACTCTCATGTCGTTATAGACAATATTACTTTACTCTAAACGCAACATTTTGTATTACGTTTTCAATAAAATTGCCATAAACTTATCTTACTATAAAACTGTCATAATTCTACTAGGTTAGCACGTTTTCGCCTTTAACTGCATTACAAGCTTCACAAGTTATATTAATAGGTCGGTCCTCAATAATAAAAATACAGGCTGCAGACCTCCACTGCTAAACATACGAGGGGCAGTTAAAAAAAAACGGCATAATAGGCATAATTTTATTTAAAAAAACACAAGAAATATATGAGCAAATGTTTTATTTGAAATAGAAGCAACCTTAAAAATTGGACAAAATTCACAGAGTTATTTATAATTGAGTCTTCTCTATGTGGACATGGTATGGCTATTATTAGGGTACTAATTAAAAACTTAATAACTACAGCGTAACTTAGGTTAAAAAATAGATTGATTAGTAATAAAAAACAGACAAACAGCTTTGGTAGCTTATATCTCGGAAACTTGCACTTGCCAGCTATTATAGTGAATGGTCATTATTAGGAAAAAAAATTAAATGGCGTAACTGTAAGTGAGCTGGCTTCCATACAAAAATATTCATACCCCTTTCAAATTTCTATTTTACCCTGCGATCAAAAATACTTGATCGCAGATTTTACCCCTTTAGGGTTAGAATTTTCAAAAATCCTTTCTAATTTTCAGCCCGAATCGTCCTGTAGTATAAGCTGGGCGTTCATGGATTAGTCAGCAACCTTTTCTTTTTTATATATTTATATTATGTCACACATACTTTATAAAAATATTTACTAACGACTTTAACAATAAAAATTAATATTATATATATATGGAAATTAAATAGGCGATCGACTATTACAAATGTCAACAATATCGAATTATGTCGCCATTAAACAAGTCGATAATTAAACAGAATTCTTCTCTTTAATTAAGAATATAATTTATTTTATAGTTTTTTTTTAATCAACATATTTAAATCTAATATTTGTATTGAGCACACGTTTAAATTTTTATTAGCCTGCGTTTAACTTGCCCTTTATATCAATTGATTGTTTCTTATATTTCTAATTATAATAATTCTATTGGCTTTAATTAATATCTACCTATTAAATCAACAGTATAAAATCGTAGGTACCTATAAGCTCTGTATTTAATTTACCACTCTGTATATTAAGCGTTAAATTAATATACTTAACAATCACAAACACAAAATAAAACATTACTAAAACTGAATACTTAATTAAAATAATAATCGCTCTCTATCATTCTTTGTCAATTAAAAAATAATTTAACCCCAGGTCAATAAACAATCAATCGAAAGAAACAGTTACTAATTATTAAAACAGCATCAAACAATACCGTCGAATTATAAACGGTGAGCTGGCGGAAAAAATATCAGAAATGCTCGATACAATCTGTTGTACACTTTTTAAAAGTTACTTGAGCATGGCAAACAAGACTTAAATTGTCGTGGTGTCAAAATTTTTGGTGGATTTAGTAAGTCTTTGAAAAGTTTTAGTCATCACCTTAAGTGTCATCTTAACCTTCATCGTCAAAAACAAATGCTGTAAATTGTCAACTGTTGTCACGTAGAAATACTATAACTTTAAACACACTGGCTACTTTTAACCCAATAATCTTTCTTGTAATTTGGAAGTGGTTTCATTTGCAAGAAAATTTAAAGTTCCATACTGCAATCTAGAAAGGTAGATGAATCTTACTACAATCAGTTCAAGCATTCCTTCAAAACTCCCAGCAGCTCTCGGGGCAAAAGAAAAGGATTACAAGAAGATCATCATGAGTTTTTATCAGTCACTCACCCTCAAGTAGCATGCAAAGCTTTATATATCATTAATTACAATACCGTCAGTTAACGACTATTAATTTTAATTTAATCGAATCGAAACTTATTATTGTGTGGTCCAATTCATAAGCTTCCAATTATAATAACATCTAGCTAGCTAATGCTAAAATCGACATAATTTAGGCGTTTATTTATTTAAATTTTTGATGATTGATTAATTATGATTTTGGTTACATAAAACCAATTACAAATTTTAATTAATCTATCATTATTTTAATTATTCAGTACTTCTCCTGGTTTGAATAGAATGCTTACTAATATAATAAAGGCGAAAGTGTGACTGTCTATCTGTTTGTCTGTCTGCTACGCTTCCACGGCCCATCTTTTGCACCGATTTTGATGTTGGTATAGAGGTATCTACTATCTAATCTGCTTTATATATACTAAATAAGTTACTTTTTATCCCGGAATATTAAGGATCATCTAGTTACAAATAAATATATTGATTTCGGCCGTTAATCGTTAGACACTTATTAATTGGACCGCACGTGCAATTTATTCAAAGATGATTTCTATCACTCTGTTCGCATGACCACTTGCATCACTCAACAATCTCTAATTACAGTGTAGCGAAAATTTGATGGTACCACACAAGACCAACTTATATGTGCACCTGCCAAAATTGACCCAGCTCCAAGAACCGGTGCTTTCTTCATTTCGCCGACGGCAGAATAACTTGGTGCTAACCGTTGATATTTAATTTGTCAATGTTTCTGTTGACAGGCTTGTTATTACGTTTTACTTTTTTATTTTCATTTTGAGAAATCGTCTCGAGTGGTGAAACATGGTTGTGTGGTAAGTTTAAATGTCATGTGTATTGTGGCGATGTTTACTTACGATGTTTTAAGAGCAGGGATATCGTTTTCGACGTTTATGATACCGTTATTAAATAAATATTACTGTTTTAAGGATCAATAACTAAATGCTGACGACTGCTGGTGCAGTGTTGAGCGCTGTTGCCTTAACGTGGGAGTTCCGGGCTTCGATTCCCGGCAGGGGAAATTTATAATTTCTGATTTTTTTCTGGTCTGGTCTGGTGGGAGGCTTCGGCCGTGGCTAGTTACCACCCTACCGGCAAAGACTTACTGCCAAGCGATTTAGCGTTCCGGTACAATGCTGTGTAAAAACCGACTAGGGGCATGGGTTTAATATAACTGCCATACCCCTAACAGGCTAGCCTGCTACCATCGTAGACGTCACTTACCATCAGGTGAGATTGCAGTCAAGGGCTAACTTGTAGTTGATTAAAAAAAATACTGCATAATAGATGAAGTAGTGTAAAAAGACGTTAACTATTTATCATTACGAAAATAAATTGTGCAAATAGGTAACTTTATGAATGAAATAAAGTTATTAAAGTCAAATACTGTTGTAGCTCAAAACATTTTTTTTAACAAAATACACTTTAGTTTATTGACCCTTTTCACTAAGGTTTACTATACTAAGCATCTCTTCACGACTACTGGCGCCGTTAAGTCTGCGATTACTTATCGCATATTTACACTATACGATTAACCATCGTAATATATAAAAACAATTTACTTAGGGTGACCACAATATTATTAGTCTAACTAGCTGATGCCCGCGACTTCGTCCGCGCGTCGTAAGTAACTAATTTTTCCATATTTTCTCACCGTTTAAACCTTCCCTGGACTACGACAAACATTTCAAAACCAAAACTAGCTAAATCGGCCCAGCCGTTCTCGAGTTTTAGCGAGACAAACGAACAGGAATTGATTTATATATAATATATAGATAAATAATAAATAATATAATCTGAATGATTATTATTTCTAAATAAACTAAATTGGGTAACATTTTTTTTGTTTTAATCAACTACAAGTTAGCCCTTGACTGCGATCACACCTGATGGTAAGTGATGATGCAGTCTAAGATGGTAGGGGGCTAACCTGCTAGGGGCATGGCAGTTATATTAAACCAACACCTCTTCGGTTTCTACACAGCATCGTACCGGAACGCTACATCGCTTGGCGGCACGTCTTTGCCAGTAGGGTGGTAACTAGCCACGGCCGAAGCCTCCCACCAGGCCAGACCAGGGAAAATTCAGAAATTATAAATTCCTAAATTGACCCTGCCGGGGATCGACCCCGGGACCTTCGCACGTTAAGGCAACAGGGCTACACACTGCGCCACGGAGGTCGTCAAAACCAAAACCAGCTAAATTGAACATCTAAAAAACTCCTGCTTCACGCAATTAGGAAATGAAAATCCTTGTTTTTGTTTGGTTGGTTTGGTTTGTTGGGCTATATACTCAAACTCAAACATGCAAAACATACATACATACGGGGTAGCATACTTGAGGTAAGCAAATGTGTGGCAAAACTGGAAAATAAATGTTTTTTCTTTCTTTCTTTCTTCTTTCAAAAGTGTTAAACTTATTCTTAAAATCACCTTATCAATTGAATGTTATGAATAATGTCGATAGTCGTATTTAATTTCACTGAAAATTTCAAACGTATTTAAATAAGTAGATAAACAATGCATAAATTGTTCCTACTTGGATTTATTAATCAAGGTGTTTATATGGGAACATTCTTATTTATTTTTTAAAGAGCGGTTTTAAAATAAAATCAAAACTTAGATAACTCCATTCAAATGGTATAAAAACATAACCCTAATTAAAACCTGCCAATCTAAATAAATTATAATAAAAATTACATCAGGTTTTTTATACAGTCACGTTAAAGGTTTTAGTTTATTAAGTATGTATACTATAAAATTGAGTTACGTTTAAAACTAGACTAAAAAACTTTAATTTTATGTTAATTGACTGTTACTCGGGCTTCATCGACGCTCCATATATTTAGATAAAATCTTTGAAGTTCAGGAATTGAAATAAATGGTTTGAGTTTGATTATCATAAAATATAATTAGCGTCAACACGCACATTAGTTTGGTTCGACAAAAAAGTGTTTTGCAACAGTTACATGTAACGAAAACAAATAAATTATTTCCTAGAATTTTTCGTTTAACTTTATCTGCATGGATTGAGCTTGTTTATTTTAAAATAATTCCTTTAGAATTTCTCAAAAACAATCTCAGTCGTCTACATTAGATAAACAAACTAAGATCATGCTAAACTTCATTAAAGCAAGATTAAGATAAATCACAACTTACAAAATAATAATTTAGGTTCCATACGAAAAAACACCATTAAATTTTACGAAAATTGGCTTTTTGTCGTAATAGCCATTGAATTATTATGAATCTGCTTATAACACATATCGAATGAGACAAGTTTAACTTTTTCTTTCATATTATGATGTGATAATATGACTATCTGACATAAGTATACATACGTTGATCTCTTCTCATTAGAAGTGAGTTTTAATCTAATTACAGGACCTTCTACTTACAGCTCTTTGACCAGAAATATTTCAATAATACAGGTGAATGGAATTCAGATAAGTTTAGAATATAAATTTACAAATGCAATATCAAACATATCATGAATGCTGTATATTAAGCTGCAGTGCAATAATTCGTCTCCATATTATTGTGGCAATTATATCGTATGACAAATAGTCGTTACCCAATCCGCTACATGTATCTGCTTGGAAGAGCCAATAGAAAGGGAGCTTGCAGTCAAATCGTGTCGGACACGCGTCGTCGATATAAAGTACAACCTAACGTAATAAGTCGCAATAACTTGTAGGCGAGGAGTTGGTGTATAATGTAATATGGAACGAGGAAATTCGTGGGAAACCCAAAGTGGGCAGGTCATGCCTGGCAATAAACTGAAAGCTGCTGTGGTAGATTTATGTAGGATGCGAATGCCTTTTTTTTTTTAATCCACTACAAGCTAGCCGTTGACTGCGATCTCACCTGATGGTAAGTGATGATGCTGTCTAAGATGGTAGTGGGCTAACCTGTTAAGGGCATGGCAGTTATAATAAATCCATACCCCTTCGGTTTCTACACGGCATCGTAAATCGCTTGGCGGCACGTCTTTGCCGGTAGGGTGGTAACTAGCCACGGCCGAAGCCTCCCACCAGAGCAGACCAGGAAAAATTCAGAAATTATAAATTCCCAAATTCACCCTGCCGGGGATCGAACCCAGGACCTCCGCACGTTAAGGCAACAGCGCTAGACACTGCGCCACGGTGGTCGTCAAAGGTCGGAGTCGTCGCCTGTCCATCAGAGATGTGATACATGGCTAAATTACGGAAGCCAACCAACCAATAGGAGTGTTAGATGATCGAAGCTTAAATCGCAAGATGTTAGCAAACGATCCCATTGCTGGATTTGACACACATTCGTCGCTTAGCAACGAAGCCCACCTCTGTCACCGTAATTATGTGAATAAAAAAGTATAATAAAAAACACGATGTCTCGCTGTTCAATGACTTAAAGCTAAAGGAGGAAATATGTCGATTCTTGAACACAGCTTAGGTCGTATTTTATTCCTCTAAATGTACAACATTGAATGAAAGGCAACAATTAGTTGATGTTCAGGGGGCTTACTATCATCGCTTAAAGCAGTATTATAATCATTATTTTAGTGACAGAAAGGTGCGTTAGTCATCAGTTTTAAAATAATACTCCTTTAAGCAAGTAACCCGCGCAGCTTTCATTGAGTCGTTCTCCAAAACAGTCCACCAGTTCCTCGCATACAATAAGTAGCTATAACTCGGTTGACATTTACTATTGAATTTCAATTTTATGACCTCGCCGTGTCGTCCGCTCCATGATTGATTTTCACAAATAACACCTGAGCGCATTGTACTGTCAGTCGAGTGAGATTACCTACGCCTCGCATTCCCCGTGAATCTCCTATTTCTATTAATGCTGATCGCACATTTGACAGTAAAGCACCTACTGCAAATTCCGTACGCATGTCTCATGGCCTGAATTGCGATTCATTTTGAAGTATCAACTTACTTAATTCTAAATCACGTGTAAAAGACAGATGCGCTTGACTTCAATAATTGACGTTTATAATAAATCATGTGAAATTAAAATAATACTAGGAACTGAATGAAAAAATATCAAATCAAACACTGCATTGAGGCATGCCAGAACGCTGGCATTACCCCACTGGATAGCCAAGCTTTTATTATAAAATATTTAAAAAAAACAGTGTTAAACAATATTTTGCCAACTAAAACAATTCGCAAAATTTGAAGTGTGAGACGCGTTCGGTGCTGACCAAAACATTTATCGTGCAATAAGTACGGTGCTAATAAATGTGTGTACATCATTTCTATTTCTATTTATTGTGTGTCGGTTTATTAATTGCGAAACGCGTTATGACGGTTCGCGAATGACCTGGTGCAGATGGACGTGCAATATTGCAATGTGTATTGAATTGAAATTGTTCATATCTTCGCCACTGTATGCGTAATCGTGTGTATTGAATTTGTTATTACAGTTAACATGCATACGGTTAAGTTCTCCGTATTGCAATGTAATATTTCGCATGTAAAATTTGTGTGAAGAATTAAAGTAAATAACATGCATATATTATTCAACATCTGAGTTAAAGCGTCAGACTCTATCATTATGATTTCGTTTAGTTTCTTAAACTTTTTTGCAACATGCATTTAAACTGATTCTAACTAGCTGAACCACCCCAGTTTACCTTACTATATACATAAGTACTACTACATACTATATACTAGATGATTTCGTAGACGTGAGTTAAGGATTTTTGATACCTGCGGGAACTTATTAATTTGCCGGGATAAATAGTACCCTTTGACTTTCCCCGGAATACAACTTATCCCTGTACTAAATCTCATCGAAACTGGTTGAACAGATGGGCCGTGAGAGCGTAGCAGACAGACAGTCACACTTTCGCATTTATAATATTAAGTATGGTTAAACATATTTATTTTAATTAAGCTATCATACAAATTGCCAAACATTGAATTCCGCCTGCCAATTTGGATTTTCACAAAATTCACATGAGACAAAAAAGTTAACAATTGTAGTACAAATTTGACGGAATTATGGAGTTACATCGACAAAAACATATTTTCCTTAATCCATCTGTCTTATAATTAAAGTATGCGAAACTAACGCTCCGTTGTTCGAAGGAAATTTAAAAATTATGATGGATTAAGATGAAATGACTCCATACGATTTAATAAAAAAAAAATTGTTGTTTCAGTGTCCTATGCCCCCTAGTGGGGCAGAGGGCGTTTACAGTGTTGCGCCACCCCGAGCGGTTAGAAGCTACACCCTTAACCTCATCCATCATCCCTATCCTCGCGACCTCCGGCAGAACCATATAAATAGATTAATCCTCACTTAATTTTTGAATTTGTTTTGGACAACTCCGCGTAAGGTTTTCACCGCACAAAATTCAAAATTCAAATGGTTTTTTTTCACAGATTATAATAATCAAGGCGAAGTGCCATAAAGTAGTTCATAGTACAAGAAAGATCTCATAACAACAATACAACTCATAAAGTACTGCAATTAAACACAACAATGGAGTCATTACGTCACACCGACGCGACGTCTGCTCTTGTATTATTTATAATTGAAGCAAGATCAAGGCACCCGGAGAAAGATTACGGTCAAGTATAAATGAATAAGTGTTTTGTAATAATTGACTTTAATCAAATAATCATAGGGATTATTTACTCGTGTATATTATGGCTGAATTACCGAAAATATATTTTATACTGATGTAAGTAACAGCAGTATTTTAGTTTTTCAGACTTGGGTCTCTTATCCAAGACATGCACCGCCGAGTTTTCGGAGTTATGTTCATTATTTAACAATTAAATGCCATATTTTGATTTAACGATAAACAAAAATTCGTGAAAAAACTGCATAGGTACATATAATGTTCTTGAAGGTATATGAAATCTGCAGTCCCCAATCGATGGTAGACTATGACTTAAACACGCCTTTTTTTTAGAAAACCTGCGCTTAGTACTTCAGTTGTGAGCTAGAAATTTGTTGAACTGACAATTAAGTACCAAAAAGCTACGATACTTTATCAGATGTAACAATTGCTTTAAAACATGACAATTATTATGATAAGTTAAGACAGATACCAGTATTACATATTATTATTATGTCACTCTATCTTCTTTAGTATGTGTTAGATAAAAATTATGTTCATACTTCATAGGCTACATCATATTATGAAGATTAAAAATTACCATCCCAACGTACATTAAAGTACAATTAAACTTATCTTGAATTTGTACTAAAACCGGAATCTCAAAAATAATTCGACCACTAAAATTTACGAAGCATAAAACAAGCGTTTTTGCTGTGCATTTAATTTGATAAAACGCTAATTTGCTCGCATTATAAGCTCGACGCGGTATCATTGTGACGTCAGCGGCTCGTGCGAGGCGCTCGTGGATAATTACAGCGAGCAAGATCAAGGTTGCGCCGCGGTGTAAGTGGCGGACGGAAGCGGGAATTATTTCTTTCTAAATCTACGCTTTCACGGTCCATGTTTTCAATCGATTTTGATAAAATTTGGTAAAGAGGTAGTTTACATCCACTAGTTTACCTTTTATAAAACTAAAGAGTTCAGGTATCAAAAACCTTAATCCACGTGGACAACGTCGCGGGCATCATCTAGTATTAATATAATTTTGTGTGTGGGTCAATTCTGGGCAATTCCACCAATCATCTGCGAGTTCAATCCTAAACTTTACTTAATAAAAAAGAAAAGACATTTAACTTGCCTTACGATACGTGTTTTCTTTATAAAACGTGTGATGTTCTTGTGTAACTTAACTATTTCCTCGATCTAAATCGTAAATTATTATATACTTAAATATTTAACAACTATTCATCTAAAAGCTAGAAAAACCCAAGCAAAAAAAATTCGAGACGTTAAAAGTTTCTTTTTTTTTAAATTTCAAAGATGGCCAATATTCGCATACAACACATATCAACATGGCAAATAAAACAAAATGTAAAGTAATACACTAGGACATGTAAAACGTGTGAGGAAATAAGAATCGTCCATAATTCGAATGTCTGTACCTTGGCCATTGAGCTCCAAAAACTTTAAGAAGTTGAAAATCGCTTCATCCTATAACTTGTGCTGAGGCTATAATCGCCGTGGGAACTGGAGCGCGAAGTTTTTCACTCTTATCCGTGAACGTGTAACGCTATTGTTACCACTGTTGTGTTACGAACATACGTAACATCTCCGTACCTACTCGTAGAATCAGATCCGGGTTAAAGCTCAAGGTCAAGGAAATGCAAGCCTGCACCCCAGGGCCTATATCCTTCTTCTTCTGATAAGTTGATAAGTGAGCGATGATGGATTAAGAACATTACGATGATAACTATGATGCTGAAAAAAGTGGCGATACCTGGTAGCTTAGTACTTTAGACGCCCGACATCCTATTTGGGTTGTTGTCGGTTCGATCCGCGGGCACAAACCTCTTACTTTTCGGAGTTATGTACGTTTTAAAAAAATAATTATCACTTGCTTTAACGGTGAATTAAAACATCGTGACTAAACCTGCATGCCCGAGAGGTTTTCATAATGTTCTCAAAAGCGTATAAAGTCTGTAATACACACTTGGCCAGCGTGGTGGACTTGGCGGTGACTTGGAGCTTTCTATGGGCTAACAATTACCTCCCCCCTTTTTCTCGGTGCCGATCCACGATAGGGGTTCAGTATAACTGCCAAAACCACTACAATCGAAAAAGAATCGCTACTATCTTAGACTGCATCATGAGTCATGACTGAGCAGACAGGAGATATCGCTGTCAACTTGTTATTAGGATTTTTTTTAATAATAAGACTGTCTTTGACGAAATTCTAACCTGTGATGCGAACCTGTAAGCTTTGAAGGTCAAGATCCACTACAGAAGCACGGCGCGGTTTGGCACGTAGCGGAAAGTATTGCTTGTGAGGTTGTACGGAGCGATGCGGCACGGAGGTGCACCGCGCAACGCGGCCCAGTACAAACTCATACAAATAATATTTGCCGCTGCATGCCGCGCCGCCTGTCCATCTCAAGTGGGGCTAAACCTTGATCCTTTCATAATCACGTGAACCATGTATAAAGATTTTTAAAAACTACCTCGACCTCACATTGAAACATTAACAAACTATTGTTATATCAACACGTCTCAAACATAACAAGTATCAAAAACACTAATCCGCTAAAACGTGTTCGAAAACTCCTAAACATATAATGAGCTAATCCAACTAGGCAACTACTAACAAACGTTTAAACAATACGCGTGTTAATCGAAGTTAACCAACATTAACCGACGTTAACTAACATTAATGGTGTGTTGAAACAGATTTTGAGCCTCGAAAATGCGTCGATATTATCAAACAAGCTCGATAAAGTTACTTCGGAATGCAAATATCAAGCTTGCGACACTATGTTAGGGTGTGCGCACATTTCAGATTATTACGCGAACGCAAAAATTTTATAGCCATAAAATTGAAATTTAGTTTTAATCTTCTTCTTCTTCTTTTATTATTTATTATATATATAAAAATGAAACCCGTTTTCCTTGGTCACGGCATCACGCGTGAATGGCTGGACCGATTTCACTAATTCTTTTTTTGTTATATTTGTTATTATTAGGAGAAGGTTCTTACGGAAAACAATATTAAGAAAATCTCTCAGAAATATTGAAAAATATACATTTAATTTTGCATACTAAGGCGGTACGAAGTTCGCCGGGTCAGCTAGTATAATATAAAAATTAATAAGATAACATAAAACAAAAATTTACACAATTGTAAAGTCAACATTGCATTGTCGAGTCAACATCTTCTGAAGATGCTCTGGTGTCGGAGTGAAACGTACGTTGAGAATAATTTGAATCTGTGTGGTGAATATCAAGTACAAGATACATATTGTACCACATAGATTTACCTACTGTGATGGATTAAAACTAATTAAACTCGTAATTCCTTCGACGACGACGACGACCGTTGACATTTCGTTGACGACCTCCGTGGCGCAGTGTGTAGCGCTGTTGCCTTGACGTGCGGAGGTCCCGGGTTCGATCCCCGGCAGGGTCAATTTGGGAATTTATAATTTCTGAATTTTCCCTGGTCTGGTCTGGTGGGAGGCTTCATCCGTGGCTAGTTACCACCCTACCGGCAAAGACGTACCGCCAAGCGATTTAGCGTGCCGGTACGATGCCGTGTAGAAACCGAAGGGGTATGGGTTTAATATAACTGCCACACCCTTAACAGGTTAGCCCGCTACCATCTTAGACTGCATCATCACTTACCATCAGGTGAGATCGCAGTCAAGGGCTAGCTTGTAGTGGATTTTAAAAAAATTATCATGGACTTCCGCAAAGTATCGCCTACTTCTAAAAATATTAACTTCTTAATACCTACAAACAATTTGGAAATTATGTAACGTGTGTGTATGTGTGCATTAAATTATTAGGAGTTTATTAAAAGAAAATCTCTATAGTAACCACTAAATACAGTAAGTACAGTTTACCTACCATTTAGTCTCTAATTGTGAAACATCTCTCGCCATTCAAGCTTTTAAAATGAGAACGATGGATGAGAATTGCATTAACAAGTCACTTGGAAGTACTTGGGGTATAAGTATGATGGGTGTGCGAGATGCAAAGTGCCTTGCCGGGGTTCTTAGACGAAATTGATAGTTGTAAATCGTTTAAAAAAGTAAATATAAGTTACTGGACGATGCCAGCGACTTCGTCCGCGTGGATTAAGGTTTTTTAATTCCCGCGGGAATTCCTTTATTTTCCGGGATAAAAAGTAGCCTATGTCACTCTCCAGGTCTATTAACTATCCCCATGCCAAAAATCACGGCAATCCGTTTCTCCGTTGCAGCGTGATTGAAGGACAAACTAATAATACAATTTCGCATTTATAATATTACTATGACTAGACGATGCCAGTTAAAACAATTACCTTAATCCGCGTGGATTAAGGTTTTTTTAACTCCCGTGGGAACTCTTTACTTTTCCGGGATAATAACTATTCCTGTACCAAATTTCATCAAAATCGGTTGAACAGGTGGGCCGTGAAAGCATAGCAGATACACAGACACACTTTCGCATTAATAACATTAGTATGGATTCGCATAAACGGTGAAGGAAAACATCGTGCGAGAACATGCGTGCCCTGTTCTTCTGCTCTCAAACGTGTGTTTATGATTGCACTAAGTCGGCGTGGTGGACTATGGCCAAACCCTTCTCATTCTACTTTAACAATCAAATTTAACAAATTTTAGTAACTTTTTACTAAGTGCTATAAAAATATTAAATGCGACAACATTTGACTCTCATAAAATCTAATTTTAATCTCAGTTAACTCTGACGAAAATCAAGATCTCGGCATTAATTAAATGATCTTTCAACCTACGACTCATTAACTACGAAGAACATAACTCTTACCACTTAACCATCCCATCTTATCTACTCGTAAAAAGGTTAAATAACGAAAGTGTAATGTCGAAAGAGTAATTGTGCAGATGTTGCGATAGAAAAGTTACACCAGGGAATCATCATTAAAACAAAAAAAACACAAGGCGCCAGAACATTTACATCTATAACACTTTGACCCTTCAAAAAACATAACGCGATGATACCGCACAGCTGTGTAATGTGTACAGATAGCAAGAAAAATCCAGAGATAGAAAACCCCCCGTATTTCGCTAGTTCAATAGCCAAAGATCTTCTTCATAAATTGCCACTCAGACGCCATTTTGCAATCCAATACTTCAATAGAATTTGCAAAGGACCTTCCAAAAGTTGTCAGCTCTTTCCATGTTTCATCTATTCACATAGTTAATATTATAAATGTGAATATATTTAATATTATAAATGTGAAAAGTGTGTTTATTTTGGTTTTTTGGTTTGTTGGTTTGTCCTTCAATCACGCTACAACGGAGCAACGGATCAACGTGATTTTACGTCGTATAGTTGAGGACCTGGAGAGTGACATTTACTACTTTTTATCCCGGAAGTTAACTACTCTTTTTCCCACGGGAATCAAAAAACTTAAACCACGTGGACGAAGTCGCGGGCATCTGCTAGTGAACAATAACTAGGACAGATTTAGATGAACAGATTCTTTTTTACACAGACGTACAACTAATTGATGTCGGGCTAGTTTTAGAAACTCTTTGATTTATTTAAAGTATACCTGTTCTATTCGGGATAAAAAGCATTCTATGTAAGCTTTAAAACAGTAAAAAACACAAACATTTTCGCTTTTATAATAATATTGTAATGGATACAAATTTTATTTAAACAAAGTCTTCGTTTTCATCAACAAATCAAGTTTAACCATCTGCTAAAAGATACACGTGTAGAATAGACCAATAGATTGTAATTATGCTTGCAAGTTTTCTTAATTGCTCTCGAACAAATTTGATGACTCAATAGTTTCTATTAAAAATGTATTTCAAAAGTTTGTTTAAAAATTCCATGCTCAATTTTTTCCGGATGGATTCTCGTCTCGATTTGATGTTACGTAAAAGTAAAGTGTATAATTATTGCCGTTAGGAATTTGTTATTTGGTATTAATTAATCAATTTAATTTGTGTGTTACAATATATTTTTGAAATAAGCATAGTAATTATTTCTAAAATAAATAGAAACTTTTTGTATTTAAACAACTTAAAGATTTTTTTTTATTGTTTGTACTAAATATGTTATAACAGAAATAAGTAAACAAAGGAAAAGTTTATCTCTCGAAAAGAAGTTCTTCCAGTTTTCCTTGACAGTGTGTAAGGTGAAATTGAAATGTGGGGGAAAGTTTAGGTACAAAAATAATTATTTAAGTGAAATTATAATGACAATTATACCACATTATACTTTATACTAAACCAAACTTACACTAAACCTTTATCACTAAACCATTTTGAATTCCATTGCCAACGGTACCACTGGGTCACAACACACGCGCCCAAATCACATTTGACCTTTGCACGGCATAATGAAACTTAGCAATTAAGCAATAAAACACATATTTACATAACCAAACGACCTGTGAATCTAAGTGGCTTATCGGCGAGCATTTATCTTAAAACAATAACCATTTTAATTCTGTGTGAAATTCGAAGTGTTATCACAGAACGAGATCGAAGATAATTTTTTATGGGCTTTGTTCTGTGAGTAGAGATAAAAGATTGTTTCGATCGGATATCTTTCATAGCATTGGCATTGGTGAAGAATCGTTGTTTTTTATTCATTCCTGATGATAGATTCTTCTTCTTTTTACATTTGATTGTTCTTAATGTGTTCACCCATATCTTTATTTTTTCGTTTTACTAGAATTCCATGCGACTGAAATGAATTTCAAAATTATCTTTTTAATATTATCTTTCTTATTGTTCTATTTAAATAAATAAATAATTATAAATCTTTATCGGGGATAACAATGGACACAGATAAAGACAAACAAAATTTCAAAAGACAAAAACAACTAAATGATCTGTGACACAAAAAATCACAAAAAGGGCATCGACTTAGCGTAATGCTGATATTATGTGGTAGATGCACCATAGCGCTGATTTTCTGTCGACCCCTAAAATCCTCGGCGACACACCAGCTGACACACTCGGTTTCACTCGGATGGAAGTTCTCTTTTTTTTTTTGTTAGCGGTGTTCTACGATTTAGAAAGCGTACCTACAGCAGAGAAGCTTACAAGCAAGTGGGCCTACATGCGTAATAAACTCAACGTTGACATATCAACGTTGACAAACACAAAGCGCAATGTAGGTATGTATTTCAAAAGTATGATTACAAAAGCCTAAAAACTGTTGACTTCGCTGTTTCTCTGATACATTCGGAAAGTTCATTATATCTATAGTTATACCAACGTGTGCAAACTGTACAGTACAGAGAGGCATGGCGTTGACACGGCAAAGTTAAGAAACATAATTCGCTTATACGACCTTAAAGTTAATTTTGTATTATACACACACGTTTGCAGATATATTCGTAGATAAAATATCAAATAAGGAATAGAATAGGGAATGTAAAACAATATGTAGATTTCCATTATGGACGTATGGCTTGATTTCTGCAAGCATCTCTCTGATGGCCCGATTGATCTTGAATCACGTTTTCATTGACGTGGAAAGGGACCCGACGAGACCACATCGAAAACTTATACGGAAGCACCCAGTTTTTGAATCGATATATCATATAGGTATTAGGTACCATACGAACTTTGTTGAATATAATAATAATATCCACAACAACCTATTAACGTTCCACTGCTGGGAACAGGCCTCCACTCTCATAGGAGAGAGGGCGGGCTTTAACGACTATTATCGTGTTAGTGATAATAACCGGGACCGATGGCTTAACGTGCTCTCCGAGGCACGGGGGTGAAACACCGCCAACTTCCAACTCCGGGCTGGCACTGAGAATGTCATAATTGAAAAACCCAATACCTAAAATTTTTTATGCCCGACCAGGAATCGAACCCAGGACCTCGTGATCCGCAGTCGACTATGCTAACCGCTAGACCAACGAGGCAGTCCTGTAAATAATAATATACCTGATAAATATTCGATAACTCATATAACCCATGCGAACTATTGAATATAATAAATAAAATTGTATTAATTCATAGACATGAAAGATGTGGTCGTTGAGATTTTCAATCGGTTTGTTTAAAAACTAGTAGTCTTCCAAATACGCTTAGGTATAGCATAATATGGTCGTCGTCATCGTCTCAACCTATAGACGTCCACTGCTGGATGAAGGTGTCCTGCATGGATCGCCACAGAGCACGGTCTTGTGCCGCTTGTTTCCAGCAGCTCCTAACTGCACGCTTGAGATCGTCCGTCCACCTAGTGGGGGGTTGCCATTCAAGCACTTTGGGACCCCAACGCCTATCAATTCTACGAACTATGTGCCCCAAATTAGTATCATAATATGCACTCTTGCTAAATACCGAGGCCTAGCTGGGACATATTTGTGAATTCAATTATTTAATTTTAAGGTCAAATCTTGCTCGTACTTAGTCACCAGATATCTCTGGTGACTAAGTTAGCAAGGTATATCGGTCTAAGTGATGGTTAGATAGACACCTTTTGATTTAACGCTGGATTACTGATATTACTCAGGTATTGCCTTAATGGTAATATGGCTTCAACATATTGGCCCAAAATTACTCTAGCAGACATTTAAAACGTAATGAAGATTTGCTGCCTCGTTGGTCTAGCGGTTAGCATAGTCAACTGCGGATCACGAGGTCCTGGGTTCGATTCCCGGTCGGGCAAAAAAATTGGAATTGGGTTTTTCAATTCAGAAATTCTCAGTGCCAGCCCGGAGTTGCCGGAGTTAAGCCGTCGGTCCCGGTTATTATCACTAACATGATAATAGTCGTTAAAGCCCGCCAACCCGCATTGGAGCAGCGTGGTGGGTCTAAGCTCTAATTCCCTCTCTCCTATGAGAGTGGAGGCCTGTGCCCAGCAGTGGGACGTTAATACGCTGTAGTGGAAGATTTGCCTCCAAACAAATCTCCATTCAGTGAAGACAATTCATGGCGTGAAAGAGTAACAACAGTCCAAACTTTCACATTTATTAATATTATACTAGCTAATGCCCGCGACATCGTCCACGAGGATTAAGGTTCTTTGGTTCTCGCGGAAACTCTTAACTCTCCGGGATAAAAAGTAGCCTATTGTGTTATTCCAGACCATGATCTGTCTCTGTGCCAAATGTCATCCATCCATCCAAGCTTTCGCATTTATAATATTAGTAGGATTAATCTGGTTAAATTCCACACAGGCATGACTTGTAAAGCCTTTGTTCAAGTTTTCATAGAAAAAAGCTTATATTTGAATTGATTGGTAGGTAAGTTAAGTTATCCCACTGGCATCCTATTCTCACCTTGGTATACCACAGCGCTAAGTGGCAACTCGGACCCGTAATCCCAGCACAATTAGTACGTTTACGAAACATTCTTATAATTCTGTGCGACCACACAGATGATGTTCAGTCAACACACGATTTTATCCCAGTAATGCAACAATCTTTTTAAATGATATTTTTAATTTATCTAATTTATATCCTTACTAATCCATACTATCCATGCATACTAATTTTATAAATGCGAAAATGTGTCTGCTACGCTTTAACTGCCCTCTTTTCAACCGATTTTGATGAAAATTATTAAGTACTAGATGATTCCCGCGGGAAGTCCTTAATTTTCCGGGGTAAAAAGTAGCCTATGTCCTTCCCCGGGATACCATCTACCTCTATATCAAATTTCATCAAAATCGGGTGAAGAGACTTTTTTTTTATTCCCGCGGGAACTCTTTAATTTTCCGGGATAAAAAGTAGCCTATGTCCTTCCCCGGGATACCATCTACCCCTGTACCAAATTTCAGCAAAATCGGTTGAAAAGATGGGCCGGGAAAGCGTAGCAGACAGACAGACAGACAGACAGACAGACAGACAGACAGACAGACAGAAACACTTTCGCATTTATAATATTAGTATGGATGGATATAGAGATAATATGTTGCATCGCGGTAAAGGATAAAGGCTTATTTTATCTTGGAAAATTAAGGAGTTCGGAGATAGTACTTAGTATATTTTTGAATCCGTAAAATCACAGAGCTCCCGCGAGATTAAAAAATCCTTAATCCACGTGGAAGAAGTGTGTAAAACTGGCCATGTACAATGTCTCGTTCTGAAAAAGATAGGTATTTTTTTTTGTTTTTTTTTTCGACAAATTCATTGTAATAGTAAATAATATGTGAATATTAATAATAGAGCTTGTATGTCAATAAAACGCTGCCCTAGAAAATTATATTAGATAAGTATACTGCAAATTTAAGGCCCTATTTGAATTTACTTTAATTCACACACACCAAATAAATGTGCGCGCTAACAAAACTGTTTTGAGATAAAATAAAGTAAGTAGCATAATATTACGTATGTAGTGTAAACATGAGTTTCGATATCGAAAAGTGGACAAATTATGATCATTTATCGTTCACTCTCACTTAGACGAGTCTCGGCGAAAACTACGTAACTCTAAATATTAAAAGAGCAAATGTTACGCGAATGTGTACGGCTGGGACAGTGTGTTGAAATACACACTAACTGTACTAAATCAGTATAGAAATATGTTGCACATCAATCCGATATGTAACAGTTTTTGAATAGAAGAAATATTTAGTCATAAGTTGCCTCGATTCCGTGGTTCCAAGGTTACGTTTTTTATTTATTTATTTGACAACCAAAACAGATTACAATAAATACTGTTGTAACCAATTAATTTTAATTAATCTAAATTTTAATTGAATGTATGTTTTGAATTTGTCATAGTGTCTATAGATAGGCCTATGAAGGTAGGTATTTATATTATGATCAATCGAGAACCATTTAAATCCAAACTGAGATCCAAAAGCACAGCCTTTACAGAAGATCGATACCTAATATTTGAGATTTGGAATAGTAAATAGTTTAATTAATTTTTATTATTACCAATAGATTAAAAAAAACGTTTAGAATCCCATGTATGTAGACCAGTTTAACCTTCGAATAAGATATTTACTTGAGCGGATCGAGCGCAGCGTAAAAGCAGGCGCTAATACAATCGTTCCGGAACAACGTAATATGTAGCGCTAAATGGTGTTTGACTAGGGGCCCTACGCCTCAACCAGTTGTGGGACAAGTGTTGAATGAGAAGCTTTTCGAATTAACTCTTCTCAACGACCTCAATTTACATAGACGGGCCCTGTCAAACAAAGAATGTGAACTTATTTTACTAACGCCATACTGAAAAGCAGGACAGCGCTATAGTGGGGACTAAGACAGGCTTATGACGGTTTATGACAGGTGTGGAGTGCGCTCTACAGGTCGGATGCCCAATTTTTTTTTATGAAAGGGCCCATCCAGTACCTACATATCGATACAGTACATATCGATTATCGGTGACGATCGAACGCAGCGATGAAACGCACCTTATTGGCAGTGAGTTTTGTTTTGCATATCATTGAGTAAAACATATAGTACAAAAGTGAGAAAATATTCGAACGAAATAATAGAATATTTATATCAGAGACTATTAATATGTCCAATATGCACATTGTAGGCCAGTAGTATTGAACAAATATAGGTATAAAATTGTGTAGTCTTATTTTTTTACTTTTTTGTATAGATATTAGTTCATTTGCAAGAATAAATGTACAAGTTTTATAAACACATTCAATTCTCTCAATTAAATAAACTTAGTTGTATTACAATATGCAAGTGAATCCATAGGTACTAATAATATAATAAATGTGAAAGTGTGTCTGTCTGTCTGCTACGCTTTAGCGAACCAGCTTTTCAACAATTTTGATGAAATTCAAATTAGGTACAGAGGTAGATTGCATCCCTACGGAGTTCCTGAGGGATACAAAAAAAAAATCAACGCGGAAGAAGTTGCGGGCATCATCTAGTTATAATAAAGAAACTGAATGGGCTCATATATTTTCAAAATAAATTATTATGAAAATAAAATCAGGTTTTTATGAAAATAGCGTAAAACGTTTAATATTACGTGGGTTTTTCGATATATTTACGGGCATAATTACAGCAATTATCTTTTGTTCGATAATTTAGTGTGAAGATGATTAACCAAAAAAATTAATCAAAAAGGCGAATCCAGTTCTTCCACTTACGCTTTAATTTGGATTAAATAACAATAATTTCTCGCGTAGATCCGCCACGGATGGTTTTTACCTCAATTATACCAAAGTCAAATCCTTATAACCTCTATTTGTGTTTGATCTTTTTAGAATACTCTTAATTTCTATATCGGTTTTTATGGACTATTACAAACAAATTATAACGCTAAAATTGGCTATAAAATATAAAAATTCTTGTATTTGAATATTTAATCAATTAAAACTCGAATTTTAGGTTATTTTTGTGCGATTAAAATCTCCACAAAGTACCTAATTGGTTTCCATAAAATTCGGAGTTATGAGTTACACAGCTTTTTCAAATCATAAACTACTCAGGGTCTATACTGCCAACGCTTAAAGCTTAATACTAAAGTAATATTGCTCAAAATGACAGTTTGATATCGCGTAGTTTTCGGAAGTTCATGATAATGAAGGAACTAGAAGTTTCATTTGCTATAATCCGCCAACTTTATAATATTGCACTGTCGAGTCAACATCTTCTGAAGATGCTCCGGCGTCGGAGTGAAACATACGTTGAGAATTATTTGGAAGATTTGTGTAGTGTGGTGTTGCGCTGGTGCGAATTGATGGCTTACTAGGCGGTGAATAACGCAAGCTACACGTGCCAGATACACGCTGTACAATATAGATCTGTCAAAGCGGATTATAGCGCGAGAATGAATGAATGAATGAACTAGAAGTTAAATTAACTTCTAGTTCATTCATTCATTCATTCATTCCTGCTATAGTTAAGTAAATAAATAAATATTTAGTGCTAGTAACTTAATTTGATTTATATATTATAATATTACAACTATAGGCCGAGCGTTTAACTCGCGTATCGCCTGCGCGGTAAGAAGGGAGCGGGGGGAGATGTTAGCGGATGAATGTTTAGATACTTATTATTTTATTCTTTACCAGCAATGTCTATCTCGAGATAAATCTTTGGATTATTGACTCCGTGTGTAGCGTTACCCGCCCCCGCTCCCTTTTTACCGCGCAAGCGATACGTGAGTTACACGGTCGGCCTATAGGTTTAATAGTTGTTGTGTCTAAATAATATATGATACACGCATAATATTAGTTGAGCGTGGACTCACCAACAAACTACGTGTGTAGTTTAGCGAGAAGCTTAATTTTTGAATTTGTTTGTGCAAATTAAAAAATAAATAAATTAAAATATATATATTTGTTTCCTTATTTGAAGCACGTATGGTATGGTCACTGTAACGCGCAGTGTGGCGTGTGGCGACCAACAAAAGCTGCTAATTCGCCGCTATCAATCGTATCCGACGTGCTAATTTAGAAACGCGACTTTCGCCCGCTGTTTGTGTGATCATTATCGATAGGGCCACGTTTACTCCATTAGTGGACGAACCACATAAACCAGTCGCCGTAAAAATGTGACCACTTTTAGGCCACTGACGCAAGTTCCGAAAATAGTTTATTGGAACTGTTTTACTGCAAAAATATAACAATATACGGTTTTCTATTTTCGAATAAATACTATGAAGATAAGTCGACGACTGTAATAGTATATTGTGTGCCTAGGGGTGAAACAAGACGATTAAAATCGTGTTTCATCCGAATTCATTGTATTTCTTATTTATTTTACTTGCTAGCTTTTTATTTACAAATATGATATCTGTCAGTGTTTAAGAAGGTTTGAATTAAACATAAGATACCCTGACAGGATTGAAAGAGGACTGTTACGTCATTCAGAGGGGAAAAAACCGCTTTTCTACCCGCTAAAGGACGTATTCGTCTGAAATTGACTAGTTTCAGGTGGCTCTACAGGCATTGAAACTTGCATTTTCAATGCAGGTTATATGTAAACAAAATTAATACAACTCGGGGGTTTTGACACCCTCGAAACTTTATTTGTACTTTAGGTATACTTATATTGTAATGTAGGATTTAACTCAACCATCGAAACTCCATACTAATAAATGCGATGCGTGTGCCTTTCTGTCTGCAACGCTCTCACGGCCCATCTTTTTAAACGATTTAGATGAAATTTGGTACAGATATGCTGCACCTCGGGGAAATACTTGTGATATAGTTTTGAGAAGGCTATTTATAATCACAACCAAAATATTTCCCAAATACACAAAAAACCATAATCTGCTACGTGCTGCTGAGCAGAAACTGGATACAAAAATTATTCTCAGAAGCAAAAAGTTAAGCCTTTTGCTACTTAAAAAAAGATCATAAATCAATCATAGCGATTTAAAAATGCAAATAGTTTTTAATGCTATGAATGAGATGTAACGTACCCTTAACACCTAAGCCGTTTTAGAGGTGGGAACAATGATTTTTGGGGTATAAGACATTAGATAATTGTTGTGGTATTACCACATGCTAAGAAGCACAAAAGGACAGATTAAACAGTATTTTGACGTTTAAGAATGAATGAATGTTTCAAACCCCCGAGTATTTAAGGAGTCAACGATTTTTTTCTAGCCCTCTTTTAGTAATAACGTTGTAATATTTAGTTATTTCTTATTTCAAGAATCAAAGTTGATAATTATAAGATTTCAACGTGTTGATTCTTATGCGGTGACCTAGCTACCGCTGTTAATCTAAATGTTATAAGTAACGACATTCGAGACTGACTAATATGTTTTTATATCTTTGACTTTTATGCTTGATTAAACTCTTTTACTTGTTGAAACTTTAAAAATAATACCTAAATTTTAATATTATTAAAGATGGAATTTTAAAAAAAGCCTTTTTGATAAACTATCACGGACTTGTCCGCTAAATATAATGTAATAAAGGTAATTTTATGACACATATTTTTAATTTTCAACAAGTTTTTAAGTTAATGGTATAAAAATATTTATTTTAAGTATTTACCAGTTTTTGAAAGATATAGAATGCATTGTTTGTTTATTTGCAGGTACGTCTTTTAACAGCTTTCGCCACTCTACCTACTCGGGATATTACAGGTACCTAGAATCTTAATTTTATAAAACAAATATATAACTTTTTACGTAACACTGAAGAAATTTTGTTTTAAGAATTTTGAATATTTTGAACTAAAAAATATATTTTTCATACAAAAATAAAAACATTTAAATTTGGTGTTCTTAGACGGCATGAATCTACTACTGCCTGTTTATAAAAAAAATTTAGTATAATGCAAAATTTTTTGGCGAAAAAACTATTATTTTTCCCAACTCGGGATTCGAATTCAAGATCCTTAACTGGTAGCTGTATAAACTGGCTATTACACCAACGAGTTAGTTAGAGGCGTGTAGAGACTACGTTGCAATCGTGTAACAATTTGTATCGATATTTAATGACAATCGAGTGGAATCGATATCACTTTATGGCTCGGTAACGAGGCGTGAAGTGGCATCCACACGTTCCCTGATCCCGTTACGTCATTAACTTTAAGCGGCCATTTTCTTTATGTCCTATCAACAATATCAAATCGAATCTAATTTTTACTATGTTTTGACATGGTAACGTACTCTTAATCCATTTCATAGTTTAATTACTCTTTTATGGAACTTCATATTACAGAAAGTGTAATATTTTTTTTACCTAGAAACTAAACTAGAAAAATTTATTGCTTAATTTATTTGGAAAATTTATTAATCAATTATTTTAATTATTTAATAGTTCTACTACAGCCAAACTCGAGAAGGGTTGGCTATAAGTAGTGCGCTGACGTTTAACACTTACGTTTTGTCCTGTCCTATCAGCGGTATTTCTTCACCCTTATAGGTTGAAATCATCCTTTTGCAATAGGTAAAACAGCAACCAAGCGCTGCATTAAAAAAACTAATCGAACTTTTCTTGCTACTCTAATAATAAAATCAATAATACGAAATCGATTTCAGTAAAGGCGTCATTAAATCGATATCATATTATCGATATACTTAACTCAGATACGCTTATAAATTTACAAAGATACCGATCTACCAGTATATTATATCGTTTATCGTAATCGATTAAAAATTACTAAAATAGTTTTAATTACACGACTAAATAAGCCACGGAACCCTTTCCAATTTAACTTAATGCCCTTTTTATTACATCGGTTTCCGTTCGATATTAAAACTATATTAATGGCCGACTGAATAAACATTACTTTTTATAAGCACTAGCGACCTGTCCCGGCTTTGCACGGGTAACCAAAGTATCCAAAAAAATTCTGATACCTGCTATAATAAAGGTCTTTTATTTCTCATCTAGTAGGAACAATAGATCTAGATGATGCCCGCGACTCTGGTCCGCGTAGATTAAGTTTTTTTGAATGTCGGTTTTTTATGATTTTTCGGGATAGCATGTAGCCTAGGTATGTCCTTCCCCGAGATGTAATCTCTATACCAAATTTCATTAAATCGGTTGAAAATATGGTCGCTTAAAGCGTAGCAGACAGACAGACAGACACTTTCGCATTTTTAATATTGGTATGGATTAGGTATGGGATGTCGTGTCCCACGTCTTGCTAAATGTGGATCAAAAGTTCGACCAAAATCAGCATTGTAACAAAAATTCAAAGCGTGGAATTAGTCTCACAAAACAAACGTGCACTATCAATAGAAAGCTGTATTTTCATTCTCTCATTGTGAGCTTTTATTTTCGTATCGATGCACTATCTCATCTCGAACAGCGTTGCGAAATCTGTAATAGGCTCATTGCGTTCAACACGTTATAAAGAAATGCGTTCTCGATCCAAACTGGACACTATATTTTGAACCCTAACGCTTTTATAATAAGAGTTGTAGACATCAAAATTACCGCTCATTTGTAGAAATTAAGCTATATCGGAGGTGTAATATCATCATCGTTGGATATCGCGCCCCGGGCGTTGGACACGACTGGCCTTTTGTCTCTCTCGCTCTAGTGATACTTTTATATGTGCGTCTCTTTTCTGACTTTCGCGTTGTCATTTTTGTGAATTGACCTCTGAACCGGGAATGCAGAGAATGTGGCAAATGAAACCTCGGTATAAGTCAGGCTGTCTTCATCGCTCGTATATTGCGACCTCCGCTCTGAAACAATAAAATGTTACTAGAAGCTTGCACGAAGAAGGTACTTACATACTATCGAGATATTCAGGGTCAGCACAGCTGAATTTATCGTTAGGGATAACAGTGGCAACCAAGTGGCAGAAGTCAGTCTTCTTACATCCAGAATTAAGGTCATAAGACAAATTTTGATAAAATTTCGGTGACTTTTAGGTAGTCAAATTGAGCAGTTAAAGCATTCGTTACAAAAACTGTACTTTACTTGCATTTAACGGTGACGTTTTGAAAACTTTGTAAATTACAGGAAGTACTTTTTTAGAAGGTTCTCCTAAAATAACTTAAGTGTATTCACACTTTTACATTTCACAAAAGAGGGCAAACCAAGTGGCAATTGGGTGTCTGTCAATCCACAACTGCCCAGCTTGATGGACTACGGTCTAAATCTTCTCATTCTGAAAGGTGGCTCGTACTCAGTAGTGAGCCTTGAAATGCTGATTATTCACTACAGTCCATTAACGTCCCACAGCTGGGTGGCCTCCACTCTCATAGGAGAGAGGCAATTAGAGCTTAGACCCACCACGCTGCTCCAATGCGGGTAGGCGGGCTTTGGGCTTTCCGGGCTAGTACTGAGAATTTCTAGTCAGGAAAACCCAATCTTACTAATATTATAAATGCGAATGTTTGGATGTATGGATGTCGGTATGGATGTATAGATGGATGTTTGTTACCCAATCACGCCCCAACAGCTGAACGGATCTGGATGAAATTTGGCACAGAGATAGATTATAGTCGGGAATAACACATAGGCTACTTTTTATCCCGGAAAATTAAAGAGTTCCCGCGTGAACCACAAAACCTCGATCCACGCGTACGAAGTCGCGGGCATCAGCTAGTACTATATATGGCCCGACCCGGGACCTCGTCGATCATGCTAAACACTAGACCAACGAAGCAGTTAAAATTGATTCTCAAATTCGAAGCAGGACATAGTCAGGCCCAAAGTATTAACCTAGTTTGTTAAGGACGCGCCTACGTGTTTATATTTTATGCACGAATACATAAACGATTACCTACGAGAGGTCAAAAGACCACGTGTGATCATGAAGGGCGCCAAAACTGAATCAGAATCGCCTACGTGAAGCCTACACGCGCACGCCTTGTAACTATTCCCTATTGTTCACAAACGGTATGGTTACCTACGAGTTGCACAACCAGACTTACTTACAATGAGACTTTTGTTACGACGGTTTAATTCTAATATCTAAATAACAATAATATAATAATCGGTACCGTGGGTTGGATCAAGGGCTGGGTGCAACAGAAGGTGGTATTGCTTAACGGTAGTTACACATGACGTCAGGTAAAAAGAACTCTGATTTACACCTGTGCGGGAACTATCGATATATCGCCTTGCCCCTTTGGCCACGATCTGGGCAGTTTCGCCATTAATTATTATTATAATTATACTAGCTGATACCCGCGAATTCGTCCGCGTGGATTGAGATTTTTTGGTTCCCGCGGGAACTCTTTAATTTTCCGGGACAAAAATTAGCCTATGTGTTTTTCCAGACCATAATCTATCTCTGTGCCAAATTTCATTCAGATCCGTTCAGCCGTTTGGGCGTGATTGAGTAACAAACATCCATCCATACATCCATAGGTACCGACATCCATACATCTAAACTTTCGCATTTATAATATTAGTAAGAGTAAGATTCTGATGTCATAAAGATCGACTTGTTCATGCACTATTGTCAGTTATTGGGCAGAAAATGACAACGCACTCTCCCCTCGTCCCGCTAAAGTAAGTCGAATGTTATTTCATTTATTTTTCCGTTTCGTCCGTCAGTTTCCTATCCCATGTTCATTTCACCCAAGCCGTAGATGCATGCACGTAGATACAGTATGGGTTAGTTAGGATAAGTTAGGTTCGCTGCGAGCGCGTGGGCGCTGTACCGCGCACCGTGGGAACCGCACAGATGAGCTCACTCCTCACTTTCTTCATATTACACTACGATCCATACTGACATTATAAATGTGATAGTCCGTCTGTCTGTCTGATACGCTTTCATGGCTCATCTCGGGGAAGGGCATAGGCATGGCGCATTTGTTCAACCGATTTTGATGTAACAATACAGAGATAAGTTGTATGTGGTTGTATCTCAGGGAAGAACTTTATATACTTTTTATCTCGGAAAATTAACGAGTTACCTTAATCCACACGGAATGAGTCGCGGGCGTCATCCTGTTTAAAACATTAGTATGGATTGTATGGAGGCCAACGCTTAAAGCAATACCTAAGCAATATTACTCAAAATAAATGATATATTTGAAAATTTAGTATACGTGCATAAACACATTGATAAATTCAAGAAGAAAAGTGATTGTCATAATGTCAATACTAGAAATAAAAATAAGCTTGTAATGCCTGCTTCTAGGCTTAGTAAAACTAGCAATTCATTTGTTGGAAACAGTGTCCGCTTCTACAATAAGCTCCCAGAAGACATGTTGAAGATGTCTCTGAATAAGTTCAAAGTTAATGTAAACGTAAACTCATAAAAAAATCTTATTACCATGTAAAGGATTATTTAAATGACAAGGAAGCTTGGCAATGATTTTCTCTAATGGCCCTGATAGTTCCTTAGTTAAGATGATTGTGAAATGGTGATAATGAAAAAAAAAAACCCCGGCTGAGTTTGTTGTGGGCTCTTCTCAGACCAGGGCTTGTTTGGAACCCTCGTAGCTTTAGTTTAAGATGTCGTACTGATTATCACCATTATATTGTTACTCGTATATGTTATAAATAACCGAACGTCAATAAGTGTAGTATACCTACCTAAATTGAATAAACGTTCTTTGATTTGATTTGATTTGATTTGATTTGAGAGTTTGATGTCCCGTACCTTGACGTTCCTAAAATAATGATTTTAATTCTAAAAATAATTAAACAATATGGCTTTAAGCGTTGGCATTATGGCTCCATTAAATTCTACAGTCACCAATATCAGTATTTAGTGAGTAATGGTTTTAATTTAATAGCAAAATTATCCCAGGCTTATCTTTAATCTTAATGAATTAGCCTCTTGACCACTAAAAGCGGAGCGTACACGCACTATAAAAGTAAATACTAGACCAGTTTGTTTTAATTACTCCGCGAAAGAGGGTAATATGGAGCTTTATTTTATATCTTCATGGGTTATAGTTTTATCATTGACTAGAGGATGACGGTAGACGGAGCAAGTGCATCAAGTCCTTGGGTAAACATTTCGTTCGTAAATTTCGTATCGCGCATAGCTTGCACTGTATTTTTACATTGTTTTTTAACGAACATTTCAGAGATCACACCTACTCTGATTATACCGCCACAAGCAACAACATATTTTATTGACATTTTAATCAAAAATAGTAGAAATCAATAATTAGCGCAATTTAAGTCAAAGCTTCTATTTAAACCAAACAGATCTGCAGAAGCCAATTTAAAAACTGGCCTTTATTTTTTAACTTTGCTTCTGCAGATCTTTTTCATAAATTCATAATGCGAATTAAAAAATATAATTTCCTTCATTGTTATTGGCATTTCAGTGTATGCAGTGTGCTGATAATTATAAACAGCCAAAGTTCCAAACACGCCTTGATCGGAAAAAATTTTCGACACAACCGCAATGTGTTGGCGTTCTCTATCTATTTAGCCATTTAGTCTGTGGTCCTTATCTTGAAATATCATCTGTCGGTGCGTCCACCGCTGTTTAGATAAGTGGTGTTAACCCGCCACTGAGTTACCGCCGCCCCGTAATGTGGTATTAATACATAGCAATCAATTAGTGTGCTAATGCCTTTAGGCTTCGCCACGTGTGGCGATTTTTCTATACAATTCCTCAACGACATCATCAACCTATACACTAGGTCTACCTAGACCTATATTACTATGACTAGGACTTATGCCTTCTCCTGTGTGCTTAGCATGCGCACAACGAGATTATCTCACGACGAGAGAGAGAGATGTAGTCGTTGCCGGCAAATTTTTGATTTCCCTAATATGCACAATATGCGGTATATTACAAGAAAAAAATTGTCGACATGTAAAGGTTCGTAGAGAAAAATACCACAGAAAAGAAATATTACTTTTATCTCTACTTTTGACGTAACGAGAAAAGTAACCAAGTTAACTTCGGTAGACAGAGAGAGATAACGGGTAGACAATTTTACTCGTAGTGCGCATACTAGCCACTGGACATAGTTCTCTTGACGGGACCTCCAAAAGCTGCGGTCTTACGTTTTTTAAGTTCTTTAGCTTTCTTTATGACCAACCAGATTTTCTTTGGGATTTCAAGATTTGACAAAACTCCCTTTTGACCGCTTTTTGACTAGGGGTATGGGTTTATCATAACTGCCATACCCCTAACAGGTTAGCCCGCTACCATCTTAGTCTGCATCGTCACTTACCATCAAGTGAGATCGCAGTCAAGGGCCAACTTGTAGTGGACTAATTTAAAAAGAAATTGAGTCCGAATACCCCTATGTGCGCCTCCTGGATCCAGTGACTCGCTTGTCCGCCAACCCGTCCGCCCTGTTAGTCGATGGTCAAACAACGCTGCGCTTAATTTCCTATACGGATTCGTCAGACAAATAGGTGCTTTGGTAACCTAATATCTATCGCTTTCTCATAAAACATTCATCATCATTATCAAGATCAACCCATTGACGGCTCAAACTGAGCATGAGTTTCCTCTCGGAATTAGGTTATGCGGTACTCCACCACGCTGGCCAAGTGCGGATTGGCAGACTTCACACACCTTCGAGAACATCATGAAGATCTCTCGAGCATACAGGTTTCCTCAAGAGGTTTTCCTACACCATTTGAAGCAAGTGATATTTAATTTCTTAAAACGCACATAATTTCGAAAAGTTTGAAGTGCGTGCCCGGGGATCGAACCCGCGAACCCGTACCTACAGAAGATCGGGTGTCTTAACCAATAGGTATTGATGTATAAATGTTGAAACCCAAAATATCTTTCACCAAAATGTCAACATGTTGCACATCGAATAACGACTAATTAAGTTGATATCGACGTCCCATAAAACCCATATTAGATATCGATTTACAACCGTTCGGCCGAACATTAACGATTGTCATGAGGACAATCAGCATGAAATGTCAGACACGATTTTTCCTCGTATAAGGAGTTTTATGGTTTTATGACATGGATGATCGCTAGTCTTACCAAACATTCAATGTGAACGTTAACTATTGCTTAAGAAAATACCCTAGGATACAAACTTCAAACTTTAAATTATTTATTTGTTGAATACGGTACAAAGATGTTCTTAAAGAATAGAGGATCCTAGTATTCTACCAGTGTGGTGTACAAATATTGATTTAATTTAATTTTAATTTGGCATGCATTGTAATATAACTACTTAACTATAAACTGAGCCAACTGTGATTTTTTCAAGGAAATAGGTCCCACTTTCAGAAGTGAATGGTTCAAATAGTAATAATAGTAATAGGATACTTCAAATTATTAGCATCACATTCCTTAATACGACTTAATACAGGTAGTGCATATTCGGATGAGTCTCTTACATGCTTCCAGTCAGGTCAAACCCTGCTTAGAACCTTTTTAGCATATAAACTAACAAAAGGTACAGTGATAACTGTTAAAAAAATGACATACGTAATTTAGAACTTTCTCCAGAAAAAGCAGCCTGCTATTTTGGTTTGATTTCACGTGGGCATCCACGCAAATCACTTGCTGGGCACGGCTTTACCGAAAAAGGTAATAATGGTAACTGGCAACTGCTGAAACCTTCCACCATATCAGCCCCCGCCGAGAAACGAACGTGAGCTGTAGACTTATTAGGCCACTGCACTGAACCAGGTCATCAAGTTAGCAAGAAACACACCACGCGCTAAAAAAATTCAGTCTGACAAAAAGCATTTTAATGTGAAGCTGCACAGACCCATGCGACACGACAAAATGTGTTTCGCATAAAATGGCGGCGTTTCGCGCAGACTGGACCTGTTCGTAGTATGTTTTCGCCCTTAGGTACTGCCTCCAGCTTCAAATAGCGATTAAATCGCCTATAACTGGCGCTAAAGCTAACCCAGTGTGCTAAGGCCCTATTCCGAGGCAGTTACTGTCTCATTAAAAGTATCTTCTGCAATGAAAGTTATCTTTATGGACATTAGTTCCAACATTCAAATGAATATCATACTATCTTTTAAATGTACTACAAAATAAATTCACGTCAAGATTGTAAAAATTTATCCGTCGTTAAAAGACACTTGGCGGAGTACTAAGATACAAATAGATTTCTAATTAAAATTACATACTAACTTATCCAGTGCAGAATCATACTGAACCATTTTTTTCATATATTTTATAATAATTATTAATATTGTAACCATGTAATAATAACATCACGGAGATGGAATATAGGTTACGTTTTATCCCGCAAAACCAAAAAGTTCAACACAGGTTTATGCTAGGCGATACTATCATAAAATATATTGAAAGGTTATAAAAATAAATACATACTTAGTACAGCCTAAAGAGTTACTACTGTGCAACAAATACTACAAAGCTGCTACAATCGAATCAACATAACTCCAAAAAGACTATATTAATGTCCATAAATCAGCTAAAAAGCTTGTAATTACTAACCATATCAAATATACAGCTAGAAAACCTCAACATGACTTTCTAACGTCAAAACTCAATAAACTCAATTTATTTATAGCATGCAACGTGTGTCCTACACGTTGCATGCTATACAGGTGTCTCTTATGTTACGTCATGTTTTGACTCTACCACCGGTTCGGAAAGCAGTTCTGCTGAGAAGAGCCGCCATGAAACTCAGCAGTTGCTCTTTAAACCAAGAATTTTTCTAATCTAAGAATCTAATCTTTTAAATAACCAAGAAATGCGAAAAGATAGAAGCCTTAACCCAAGTCAAAGTTTAGGATGCAAGTTTATGCAAATTCTCAATAGGAATCCTCCCACAGGTCGGCTTATTGAATCGGAACGGCAGTGGAGCCAAACAACAGTTATTTGAGTCAACAATAACAGCTAAGTAGTTCCAGAAGTCTCAATTACATTAGATTCCCATACGCCATTCGGCCTATTACGGGCCCACGAACCGCTGCAGGCGTTCCCAGGGCTGGCCGTTTCTGATGAACGACTTTTTGGAATATGTACGGGAACACTAAGATGTTCTACAAGTCCTGTATGATCGACGTAACTGACTATGAGTGTGGTTTGTGTCACGGTTTTACTTACTTGCAACTATGTATACCATTGAAATGTTTAGTTCTAAATAATCGCGTATTAGTTTTAGATAACTTCACCACTGCACCAGGGGGGAAGTTATCTAGTTAAAGGGAATTAGTTATTAGAGTGGTCTAATTGCGGGAAGTCCTGGGTTCGATTCCTGGCAGGGTCAATTTGGTAATAATTTCTGAATTTTCTTGTGGGAGAATGTAGGAGGCTTCGGCGGTGGCTAGTTACCACCCTACCAACAAGTGATTGAGCGTTCCGGTACGATGCCGTGTATTTTAGACTTCATCATCACTACATCAAGGGCTACCTTGTAGTGAAATAAAAAAAAACTTTAAACTGATATAAGATAATAATTTATAAGATTTTTTCTGCTTGATTGTTATTCCATTGATTTTCTTTCTGGCTTTTAGTAGTGTGAAATCAGTACTAAGTAATTCGCCAGTCATAGCCAATTTTCAAAAAACAATTATAGGAAGTCCAGCATCAGATATAACAGAAGTTTGCATTTGGGTTACTAGAAACAGATTAGGGGCAGAGGTATAATATTCCATTCCCCTAGCAGGTTAGCCCGCTACCATATTAGACTGCATCATCACTTACCAGGTGAGATCGCAGTCAAGGTCTAAGTTGTAGTGGATAAAATAATAATTGCGAAACGTTGATACTTACTTTAATATATTTCCTTCATTTCCAATAAACATAAAGAATTGAAAATAATCTTCTCTACATAAGAATAAATGCAATTACGTTAAACATTATGATCATAGTATGTACTTACTGGGATAGGTTACAATTTAAAAACAAACATCCTCGTCTCAGAGTCCACTATTTCAACATTCGTAACTGCAGCAAAGCGCAAGATGAGTCCATACGAGGACTTTACTGTCATTACGTTTGTTTCAAACATTTACATAAGTGCATGCACTTAAATGCAATGTTTATACAAATATTTTCTAGTCCACATAGTCCCAACTGGTTTGCTATTTCTTCTCCAGTTTACGTAACATAATTAGCTCTGTAACTGAGAATATTGGTGGTCGTATGACCTTTAAGATGGTCGCACACCTCAGCGTACCGTACGAAAAACCTTACTGTAACTAACTTTCGCTGAGCTGTTTGTAAGAAACGAATTCAATAATCGAGTAGATTATAAATTAATTCAATTAAAAGGCTCCATGGAATTCTTGAGTTTAATTTTTTAGAGTTTCGAATAACTAAAAATTATAGCGGCTTCCAAATCCACTTGTACTAATATGAGGCACTGTAAACGTTATTTGTATGAAATAGGTATGTGCAATATAAACTATCCTTGAGTTGTTTGCAAGAAAATAATTAAAAAATCGAACAAAAATATTGAAAAAATATTAATTTAATTGCAAAACTTCATGGGATTCTTGAGATTTAATGTTTAGAGTTTGGCGTTAGCAGCCCCCTGATTTATCAATAGGATGCTGAGGCAATTAACAAATTATTTGTATGACATACAATTAATAACTTCTTAGACCTGTAATACTAATTTGTAATATATGTATGTACAGGGTGTATACAAATTCGCACACTTCATAGCAAGCATGTTCACAAAAAAAATGTTCGGAAAGAAACACTAAATGAAAAGAAAAAAGTTTAACACTCACTCCCTCAGTAATTTCAAGAAAAAACTTAAAATATTATAACTCGAAAATACAAAAAATCGCTGAACATACATGGGATATTTCTATTTTATAGGTACGAGGAATCTATTTTTTTTTCTTTGGACTTCACTATTTGGGCCACCTGTATAGAGTACTTTACACGGTACACCTTGTAGTGTGTACAAGTACAAGTACAAGTACAAGTACAAGTACGAAAAGAATTGCAATGTTTCTTTCAACATTACGTGAAAATTAAAAACTGTCACTACATACGTTACGTATTATATACGTCATATTTTTTTTTCTAGCGTGCGTACGGATCTAACTAATGTGCGACCACCTTCGAAAAACCTGTCAACTTACGAAACCTTTATTGCTCATAACATAAGGGTCATTATCGAGCAAAATGTTTATAGCATCCCATCATAGGCAAAAGATCACATCAGATCATAAATATCTGATATTATTTGATACCCTGACGATCTCACGCCAAGATTGGCTCCGCTGATCACTATCGGCGTATTTCATTTTATAGGCGACTTACAGTAAAAGCTATTTGGGTCTAGTGCTTAGCTTTAAAGAGTATAAGTTATTATAAAATAAAATGTTAAGAGTTCATAATTTCTTTATATGAAACGGAAGCTAATATGTAGACCTTAAATTTAATGTTACGTTAATGTGGAGTCAAAGTTACCCTTACGGGCAATTAAATAATCAACCCATCTTTAACCCACCGATAAGTCAACCGGTTAGAGGTAAATATTTGTTAAATGAAATCAACTGCTGAATACGGCTCGTGTAGATAAACAGCCCTGAAACAACATTAGGTATCGAAATTCCAAAACTAATTTACAAGATTTTTTCCCTACGAAAATAACAAAAAATGAACCTTACGAATTAACCCCACCGGACCCCAAATTTAGTGACGCATTAAATATCGTGTAAACTTCATATTATCATTAATATTAAAGGAATAAAATAAAATCTAAATCACTCTTGCAAATTAGTAGTACAAAATTTAGGTATTTAATGGAAGAAAATCCTTCACGTGGTGTCATATTATAGTAAATATACGACCCTAAAAAATAATGAACTTTAAACTAGCGCCAGTTAGTGAGCCAATAAAAAACCCTTTTATTGACAAAAATAGTTATGACGTCATAAAACAATGTCCCCGATTACTTGTAAACACAATAAGTCAGAAATATAACGATTAGTGCTCAGTTTTGGAGATCATATCAAAATATCCAACTGAGTTAGGAAACTAACGCGATCCGCGATTCCTTGAAACCCTTCAGTGGGTCATGAGGCAAAGAACATTAAATTATACACTTTAACACTTTAGTAATAAAGTCTATTAAGAAATTGGAGATGAATCCCACCTGCTGTGAGCGTTAGCAGGGCAATACGAAAAATAAAGTATCAATATTCAAAATAATAAAATCTTAGAACGGTCACACGACAACGTGGCCACAAATTTATCTAATCCTGTCCCGTAAATAAATTGTATTCCAAAATCAACCCTTTTACAATTAATTTAAGAGTGTAAAAGAAACGTTCTGGATACAAAATTAGAGATGTTGGGTCGCAAAGAATCGCATAAATTCGAATAAAAACGTCAAAAATGAATTCTCGAGATAGTAATCGCAATAAAGGCAATAATATCGCGATGAAATTCGAAATAAATAAAAATAAAACATTAATTTGTAGGGGACATTTAGAATTAGTGTAGATTTTTCTTTGGTCTTTTTGTCGTTGTTTATGTAAATTATGAGATCGCAGCGACCCAAGCATAATCAATGGGACAACGATTTCTCACAGATTCAGTATCGATAAAGCGTCGCAAAGGCTGCGAGACAAAAATGTGTCGCATTGATTATGATAGTACTGAAGCTCTGAGCGACTCGTGGTTATTTATTGAAGTGTTTTTAAAAATGGCGGCAAAGTAGCGGATTCTTTATCTTTATTGTTCTGATTATTGTAATATTTTATGTGACCTTTATATTTTAAAAGGATTTATTACATTAATACCTGTTACATTTTAATAATGCACGGCCATATCTTTAGTTTCTACATGAATTCATACTTTCACGAACTGGGGCCACTAGCAACGCTGTTTTATTCCTTTTGACTTTCGTGTTTTAGAATTAGAATCCTTATTTTAGGAACGTCAAAGTACGTGTCATCAAACTGTCATTTTGAGTTGTTTAAGTATTTCTTTAAGCGTTAGCACTTAGCAGTATGGGCCCCTGCAGTACTCGACTTAGGGTTTAGTAGGATTCCTTACATTATAGATATTTTGTTTGCAGTGTTATATAAAAAAGATTGTTAATGTTCTGACTTTTAATTTTCAAAGGCTTCAAGATACAAAATAAAGTTTATATTTGCCTAAAAATCGAAGAGCAGTAGGCAAAAATAAATAGATTAATAGTATAACGGTTTCGCAACACTGCTTCTAGCAACGAAAACCCCAAAAAAAAAACAGATCTCATTAATTTTTTTCGATAGCCCAGTTAGCCAATAATATTGAGCCTGACTCATTTTCAGAGTATAATTAATTGTAAATTATGCCAAATAATTAAAAATACAAATCAGCAACGGTTGGCTGAAAATTGAGCAAGCTGTGAAGGGTCAAGTTGCTTCTCCGTAGCGGGTTCTTTTATCTAAGTAATGGTCAGAGTACAATCTAGTGACACGGGGTCTAGGTTTATGGGAACTACCTATGGTGAATGGTATAAACTAAGAGCGTAATAGCAGAGCTATAGTTATTTAGTTATTGGAAATACGTTAGTTATTAAATCAGGTAGTTTGTAAGGCATGGAACTGCATGCAAATAAGTTAGGTACAAGAACAGTTCACAATTACTTATTTAAAACAGTATGAAAGGGTGCCGCCACATCGTAAATATATTTAAAAAAAAAATAACCTTATTAGTTTGAATAGCTCAACGGTTATGGAAGACCGAAAATGTAAAGAATGACGGTTCACCACACTTTGCAGAATTAGGATGATTACAACTCAATCAAATCAGTAAACTCTTTAACAAACTTAAAAACGCGCTTCTAGTATGGAAATGTGTATGAAATACACAGTTGTGACGTCATCAAATTTCAGCGCAATTTTTTTTCTTTAATCTATCACTTAAAATGGTAATCAATTTTAAAACTAGCCGAGGATGTGAATTTTAGGTCTTTTGGAAGACCCTCTGTTTTATAAAAAGTAGGAAATAATTTATTTTTGGCATAGGTATCACGGTGGCCTTTATCGTCGTTAAAAGGGAAAGAGGAATGAAAGTTTTGTTGAAAAATGGCTCATATGAAAAATATAGGTGAGGCCTGCGACTTTATCAGCGTGGGTTTAGTTACAAAACTTTCGTGAGCTCTCTGATATTTCGGGATAAAAAATTACCTAAGTATGTCACTTTTCAGATCCTCAACTGTGCCCATGCACAATAATAACCACCTTTACTGATATTTTAATAATTATTCTAGCGATTTGTACTTCTAAATTAACAAAGTTTTAGTTACACAATAGTAAGTTTAGACTATTGCTCATTGCCATTGAATGTACATCCATACTTCCATATCCATACTATATATAATATTATAAGTGCGAAAGTGTGTCTGTCTGTCTGTCTGTCTGCTACGCTTTCACAGCCCAACCGTTCAACCGATTTTGACGAAATTTGGTACAGGGGTAGGTCGTATCCCGGGGAAGGACATAGGCTACTTTTTATCCCGGAAAATTAAAGAGTTCTCGCGGGAAACTAAATAAATTATCAGTTAAACCGATTTTGATGAAATATTGTATAGGAATAGTTTGTATCCCGGGGCAGGACATGGGCCACTTTTTATCCCGGAAAATTAAACAGTTCCCGCGGGAATAAAAAAACCTTAACCCAGGCGGACTACGTCGTGGGCATCATCTAGTTAGGTAATAACCGTATCAGTTATTTGTGGAACTTAGTAGTTATGTAATTGCAATATATCTGTAGACTCTTATGCTTTTACCTTGTACCACAGCCTAGAAGTCGGCGGTCTGGCACAAATTTTACATTTGCCTGACCAATCCGAGCATAGCAATAGATTGTGTTCGTAATTGGTACTACAATGTGTTGCAGTTAAAAGGTAGCCTGTTCAGTGCCTGCAATAAAAATCGCCACAACAACTTTACGTTATTTTCTAGGTTTGTGGGAGTAGTGTAAAATTAAGTATGTACAGCTACGACTCATTTAAGTGCACTGAGCACGAATCTCTTTGCAGAATGAGAAGAGTTCGTCATAGTTTATCACGCTGGCCAATGGCGGTTAGGCAGACAACATTGAAAACACAGTATGGACGAAAAACATTGTCTGGGTAACAAAATAAAGTGGCATCTCGGGAAAGGACAGACTTTTTAATCCGGAAGATCAAGGAAACATGGGGCCACAAAAATGTAAATCTACAAGGACCAAGTCATATGCATCATGTACCTACCTAGCAGCATGCTATATTATTTGTAGAATAAATTCAATTTTAGACTTTTTGAAGATCTGTGTAAATTAAACGATTTCGTTAATTAAACTTTCAACGATTGGTAAATTAGCCCATAGAAACATACTCTGTTTATCTACATTTTTTTTTAAAGATTAGCGTAGGTCTTCCTTGTTGTTATAGAACATTCTTAGCAATAAAGGTAACAAGGCGATGCGGCCAAGTTTAAAGTTCAGAACGTAGGATATCTGAATTTGCATATGTTATTCCCGCGATATACGGTCCGCGGTCGAGGGTAGTTACACTAAATCCCAACGCCAATTATTTCGAAAATTATAGCGTCTAGGCAACAAGATAATACCATAATAATAATTTCAGTACCCTTACCACAAGTTTATGAGTCGCACCTACGTTGATTGTATTCGTATAGGTTTATTGTATATATATATTAATTCTTCGATTGGACTTATAAAAAAGCGCTTACGAAAGTCAGGTCGGTATAGCACAATGAAAATGAATACAATACAACATTGATTATAATGTCATAAAAATTAATAAGTTACCCAAATTAAATAATGTTTTTGACAAATAACAATGTCATAGCTTCATAATAAAAATGTTATAATTAATTGTGATTTTTATTATATCATATAATTGTAATCGAACTTCACTTTGTAAGTTCGTTTAATCACTAATTATTTTAGTAATTAAAAAAAGTAAAATGCAGTCCGAGTGCTCGGCACTGGCACACTCGGCTGTCATGAAGCGCTTGACAATTCAATACAAATTAATCGGAATAGATAAAAAACTCCTTTAGGCCCCATGGACCCAAAAGCCTTTGATTTAAAGTCACAAATTAAGTTTTTCGATGGAAGCGCTGGCTGTGAATGCATACACGAGATTGAGCTCTAAACAATGCAGATGAGGTTAATTTTACATTGAAACCAATTCGTTCGAACGCTCGAAAACGATCAACGTAGGCGTATTTTAAAAACTTGTGGTAAGGGTACTGGGCAGATGCCCTTTTGACGTTCCCATACTGTAAATTCTCACCTTTAATGTTGATATTATTTATTAATATCTGGTTATATGCTTATGTTGGTATTTATGAGGAACTGCGCATATGCATTTATGGTGTGCCGTTAATGTGTATAGAGTCAAGTGGGGAATGTTTAAGACGGCTGTAGTTTACAATAATTGTTGTTACTAAATTACTTGGAGAATGTTAAAGTTAAACAAGTGGTTAAACGCTTTTATGTCTTCTTCGAGAAACCGCGTTTTCATTATTCTTCTATGGGATATTTCAGAATTATATATACAGTTTTAATAATACACAGTTCGCTATTAAATAACGAGTGGTTAAAAAACTGCGATTAATCGTGGCGGGCCAAAGGAATATTTTATTTTATTATAAGTTATAGATTATACAGAATTCTGTATATGGAAACGAAATGTGGAACGGCTTCGTACTGGAACGCTAAATCGCTTATCGGATTTTCTCGATAGAGTGGTACAGGTCGTCGGTCCAGGGGTCGTCCCACACTGCGTTTACCAGTACGCGGTCTCTACTCCAGAACGCGTCTGCCCCAACGGCCATCGGTTCTGCGACAGACATGACCTGCCCACTGCCACTTCAGCTTACTAATTCTCTGGGCTATGTCGGTGACCTTAGTTCTCCATGGATTTCCTCGTTACGGATTCTATCTCTCAGAGAAACACCCAACATAGTCCGCTCCATAGCCAGCTGAGCGACTTTAAATTTGTGGAGAAGGCCAGCTGTCAGTATAATATGTAATAGTATGAAAATATTCAGATATTATAAATTGCCAGTACCAGGGATCGAACCTGGAACCTCTCATAAAACAGCGCTCACAACTACGCCAGGGAGGTCGTCTGAATAATTACATAGTATTAGAAGGAAACACTGGTTATTCACTTCATTATTATTTATTCCTTATTTAATCTTGCCATTACACCTCGGTCTCTCTCAAAGCGTTCCCACAGTGCTGCCACCCTCGAGAGCCAAAGAAACAGTAAGGCCGTGGACCTAATATGTTAATGTTCTGTCTAAAATTAAGAAGTAACTGAAAATCCAGGTTCTCATACATTTAAACGTCACGCGAGGTAAAGTGGGTCCCCGCAACGGTTCCGTGGCTACGAGCGATCAGATTAACATACAATCCGTACCGGGCGACGTCAATAAATGTACAAAGTTGCGAACCTGCGGAGACCGAGCGATGACGCCGAAGTACCTACTGAATGCCGAACACCCTGTGTCGGAGTGGTGAGCGCTGTGGTCTTATTAGTGGGTCGTCCTGGTTTGATTCCTGACAGGGGCAATTCAGGGGCTAAGAATTTTTAAATTATCACCGGTTTGACTCAAGTAGTTATCGGATTTAATTCCATAATTACAAGTGTAATATTGGGATTTTGAATTTAGAATTACTTAAAATTTCATTTGGATAACTGCAGGGGTAATAATGTAGATCACGATATTGGAATCCATACTAATATTATAAATGTGAAAGTGTGTCTGTATGTCTGTTACGATTTCACAGCCCATCTACTCAACCTATTTTGATGAAATTTGATACATTTTTATCGCGGAAAATTAAGCAGTTCCGCCGGGAATCAAAAAACTAAATCCATGCGGACGAAGTCACGCGCATCAACTAGTTTTTATATAATCTCGAGTTTCAAAACTTGAAATAGATTATCTATTACCTGCTATAAAACATTGTAGACTTCCTATAATTTATCTCTCTTTTATGGAATATGCTATGGAAGTGAAATGTTTTATTTCACAAAGGACAACTTGAAAATTCAAAAAAAAATTCAATGTCACTTATATAATACGTGTCTCTCTCTCTTTCGCACCAATTCGGCAATGAGATTCTAATCAGAGGTGCCGGCAAGAAACTCAGCAATTGCTCTGTTATTGCTCATTTTACTAAGGAAAGTAATTTTAATGCAAATTTTAAATTTGAAATATGCTATATCATGACTCTACTGAGAAGAGCCAGCAAGAAATTAATATGCTTACAAATCATAACATTTGATTACTAGGTGCTTAGACAAAACGTAAGTATCCACTGCGAATGGCAGTAAAATCAATTGCATTTTAATTCCAAATCCAAAATTACTATTATTCCAGTCCCACCAGGGTTATAAGAGTCAAACTTTCTAGTCTCGAACCCTGATGCTGCTTCCCTATTGCTTAAAGCATAAAAGCCAGATTCCATCAACACTTTCAATTGGAAAAACTTAAATAAACGGAAATATTCCTAATTCAGTTTTGTTAAGGTTGATTTTCCATTGTGTGGATGGGTCTATCTGCTAAGGCTAGGTGCTGACTAAAGGGAATTCACAGCTAAGAATCTTATTGAGAATAAACCAAAAACATAAAAATATCCATTTGGCAATTTTATGGGATTTAGACCTACCTAACACCTGCTACATAGTATATAACGAATACAGTATGTGATATATTATGAGTGATAATAATATTATGCTAAAAAATACCTAATTATTGCACTAAAATATCCATATCTAATAACAAAAAGTTTACACAAAAACGTGTAACATTTAAATACAATTAAACTGTATTGTACAGTAAAACTGATTTCACACTTCTAGTGTCTAAATATGAACTTTCTATGCAAAAAGTGGACAAATAATTATACAAAACACTTATTAGTAGGTACTCGTTACTAGCTTTCAACGGGTTTGTCGAAAATGGAAATGAAAGTAAATCGTCGACGACCTCTCCAAGGCAAATGGTGTGAAATTTCGTTCAAGACCATTTCATGTTAATCTTCAATTGTAAATAAGTTAATTATCATCTTCCAAAATCCAAAGGAACTCCTATGAGATTCCTCCAAATCTACTCGGTACTCAGTTGGTTTGGCACTGTCCACTGGGATCCACTTTCTAGGTACATCAAAATATTGTAATCAGTTAAAATATTTAAGCCGCGTTTGTTGATATTTTGACTAAGACTGAAAGTAATAGTATGGTGCACCAGAGAGGCTTTCAAGCTTAAGTTCTAGAAAAAAAAATGGCAGAAGTGAAACTTCAGAAAACTAGCCTACGAGATAATGAAATAAATATACCCTTTTGAGCACAATGGGGGAGTAGCGCGACTCAATATCGTACAGCGCCATCTATTGGTTGTGAACATATAACTTGTATTCTATCTCATTCTCTCGCAGGCTAAATCTTATTTATTTATGAATAATATGTTTGTCTGTTTTTGGTGCCGATTTTTCGTTTCACTTTTTCGTTTCGTCGAATTTTCACATCACAACGATTCTAAAGAAGTTTCACTTCAAAAACATCTTCCCACCAGTGTGCGCAAGGTGTAAGCGAGGTGCACTTTCCTTAGGTCACGGGATGCGCTCAACCTTTCACGCGTGCGCTGCAATGGGCGCGGTCCTGTTTTATTGTGGCGGTGAAATGTGAGCCCCGTTTGTTGATATTTTGATACAGATTGCGAGGGGAACAATGTGCTCACGTTACATAACAGATATTTGGATTATAGAGGCCTTAATACTGGAGCATGTTTGAATATCAACATTATTTCGGCGTTTGTTTTCGTATCAGTATTTAATGCCTTGTGTAACTTAAGCCGCCAACCCGCATTTGACAGCGTGGTGGGTGTAAGCTCTAATTCCCTCTCTCCTATGAGAGTGGAGGCCTGTGTCCAGCAGTGGGACGTTAATGGGCTCTAGTGGTGATGGTGGTGGTTACTTAAGTACCTGCGAGGCAAAAGTGAATAGATGCTTTCCAGCCTTCGTCGTTGCGCTTAATTGGCGACAAGCGCAAGATCGAGACTGCGTGTTAAAAGTTGAAATATTATTTAGTCCAAGTACTTTTATCCTACTCATTTGACCTGACAACATCAAAAGCTTGTCACAAATTGGATCCTTAATATTTAGGTATATTTTATTTCTTTACTCTAAACTAAAACTGTCCTTGTGTCCTTGTGTCATGTCCTTTCAATGTTTATGTAAATATTTTTGTAAGTATTGATTATTGGTACAAAAAAAACGTACCGCCAAGCGATTTAGCGCTCCGGTACGATGCCGTGTAGAAACCGATTAGGGGTTTAATATAACTGCCATATCCCTAACAGGTTAGCCCGCTACCAGCTTAGACTGCATCATCACTTACCATCAGTTAAGATCGCAGTCAAGGGCTCACTTGTAGTGGAAAAAAAAAACTGCAACCGATTTTCGCCGGTAAATCGGCCATTACCGGCAAAGGATGCGTATTGACACAGTTGGTAGTTGGTACGTCCTCTCGGACGGTGATCGCCGCTGTCCGCTTGCCACACTTCCGCGCAGACACCGTGACCGCGCGCCGCACTAGCGTGTCCACAGGGTGGTCTGAAAATGCACAAGACTAGAATTTGTATATCTGATGTTACAAAAACGATCATAGAAGGGGTTAATTAATTAATAATATATTCAGGATTTCAATAAAACGTCACGCCTTTGCTCACAAGCTCTCTAATCGATACTGTTCTCTTAGTCTACCTTATTATAGAGGCACATTAAAACATTTGATCGACCAACAAAGGACTAAAGTCTAGGTAACACATTAACTTAGCTTAATAACGTCCTTATTACTATGATCTTATGGTTAACTATGTCTAATCGAGCATGATGAAAATGAACAGCTTCATTTCTCTGTTTGAAAGGTGGCTTGATCGTTCAGTGTTCTTTAGCTATGATTCAAGAAAATCGGTTCGCCGTTTGAAGATCATCAGCTCTTTTCTAGTTGATGAAGGGATGTGAGCAACTTCCACAGGTTAGATGCCATATATACTGCTAACGCTTAAAGCAATTTTACTCTAAATGCAGTTTGATGTCACGTACCTTGACGTTCCTAAAATAAGGATTATAATTCTAAAACACGAAAGTCAACAATAATGAAACAATATGGCTTTAAGCGTTGGCAGTATGGCCCCTGGCTTTATTAATGTAGTTCATAAAGGCAAAAACTGACATTGATACGGCTTATTAAATCAATTTATTAATATAACTGTCATACAATTGAGTTTTGTACATGTGAACGCATTAAAGGGAACCTTTAATGTGTCCAGTTAGTGTTTATATATACTTGTATTGCGTTTTAATCAATGATTAAATATCACTTGCTTTAACGGTGAAGGAAAAAAACTTGTATTTCTGTGACTTTTCCATGTTGTAGACCTTTCTGCGCTTGGAAATCCCAGTAGATTATGGCACAAACCTTCTCATTCAGAGAAAAGACCCATGCTCAAAAATGGACAGGCTTCACTCAGGCAGGTTCGATGTGGTTAAAAAAAGAACACGCTGTATACAAGCAGCAAAACAGTAGCGCGTGTAATCTGTCATTTGCATCAGCTCATCCCGGATGGACGCTCGATTGTCTCTTCGGCGATAACCTCTAAAACTAAACATCTATCGAGAAACTAATACCTACTGTACTGTGATTTATGTTTTGGAATAAACTGTTATTATTTTTCGATCAATGTTTTGAAATATTTTTGGCAGTCCTAACGTGGCAAGATAAGGGCGGGGACACACTTCGGACAAATGATTTTTTCACAGATTGGATTTAGGTACTCGTAACAACGCGTCCGCCTGAAACGCCCGTGTTGTGTGGAAAACACGTTTCCTTCTGTCGTGATATGCAGCTCTATTTTATAAAGAATATCGCTAGTTTTTTTTTTCTTAGTGTGTTTTGCCCTTACAGCACTTTAAGTATTGACGTCATGCAGCAGGTTACTTAAATAATGTAAAGTGCCGTATTGGTCTGTTTGCGAGTCAACATTGGTATTACTGTCGTAATACGAATTTGATGATCCGTTATTAAGTTGCGAAGGTAGTAGGGAATACAATCTAATACAAGGCCGAGAATGATCGTCGGCTTGAGACACTGTTCACACTGGACGGGGAATATGCGACTAATTTGTCGCATGTGTGTAGGCGATAAAATGATAACCTAGTGTCTATATACTGCCACACATATCAGAGGACAACTGATCCTTAAATCACGCCGCAACGAAGCAACGGATCGACGTGATTTTTGGCATGGGTATAGTTGAGGTTGCGGACGAAGTCGCGAGTATCAACTAGTAGCGAATATTCGAGGGGTCGGGCTCTCAACTCTTATTTTTCAAGTTATACGAGTAAAATACAACTTCCTTACTAGTTCATCGTGTGTGAAGTGTGCCAATATGCACCTGCCGCCTGATTGTGTAAGCAAATTGTAATCGTTTGGCAAACGGATAATTCGACCTGTTTAAGGAGTTCATAGAGACCTGCTCCCCAAAAAGCATGTATGAACTCCTTAAAAAGTTCGAGTAATACGTTTTAAGCTGTCAAATGATAACGATTTGCTTTTTACTATTAGGCCTCTGGCCAGTCTATAAACTTCCATTAGCAATTTACGTTGTAGGGACTTCCACGCGCTGCAGTCTTGCGTTACCTGGATTCAACTGCCGCTCCGCGCTGTCTGCAACTCATTAGAATACACTGATTCTTCTAGTCGGCCCACTTTTTCTGGTTATCAGTGAGCGATGGAGATAGCTCTCTGATGATGATAGCGCTCTCGATGGTCTCTCTGGACGGAAACTAATTTAACTGTAATACCTAATTCACAATTTGAAGACCTCCCTGGCGCAGTGTTGAGCGCTGTTGTCTTAACGTGGAAGGCTCCGGAGTCGATTCCCGGCAGGGTCAATATGGGAATTGATAATTTCTGAATTTTCTCTGGTGTGGTCTGGTGAGAGGCTTCAGCCGTGGCTAGCCACCACCCTTCCAGCAAAGACGTACCGCCAAGCGATTTAGTGTTCTGATACAATGCGGTGTAGAAACCGACTAGGGTTTTAATATAACTGCCATATCCTTAACAGGTTAGCCCGCTACCATCTTAGACTGCATCATCACTTACCGTCAGGTGAGATCGCAGTCAAGGGCTAACTTATGTTGGAATAAAAATTAAAAAAACAATAAGTTGGTCTTTGAATGTCTTATCTATGGTGAATAGAGCTGCATGTGAACAAGCCTTTATTGTCAAAGGCCAAACTGTTTTGACGACCCATTTAGCGCGCTTGTGCAAGATTTATATGGGCTTAGAAGGATTAATTGCGTTATGTATGTCTGTTGTTTTGTTCGTTTTGATTTTCCGTCTGCGAGCTTGTATTTCAAAGTTGAAGTGCTAATTTGTCACTAAAATGTGTTATTTTTTAGTATTGGTGTTATTATCGCGAATCAAATATTTACCTACCTACTGTCCAACCAATCAAGATTCCAGATTTTCCGGTAACAATTTAACCCTTTACATGGACCCTTGGATCTTACAGGGTGATGGTGAACATGCAGTCTAAGATGAAATCAGGCTACTTTGCAAAGAATATAGCAGTTTTATTCAAACTAATACTTTTTCTTCATGATATCGTTTATTTTTTAACCGACTTCAATTATTGATTTTTTTTCTTTCCTGCTGGTACCTAAATGACGATGTAGTCTAAATACACCTCATAAGTTAGCCGGCTTCCCTCTTTAGGAGTACTACATTTATTTATAACTCATATCCCTGATTAATTTAGCTACACTGTACCGTACTAGAACGTTAAACTAACCACATTCACGTCTCGAAGCGAAAGTGGAAGCATTAAGACAAGTACTAAATTCAAATTCAAATAATGTTTATTCATGTTTATTTATGTACACTACACTTATTTAGGTCTAGTTATTTATAAAATATAATATTGATAATCGGTAACGGTATCTTAAAACTGAAGCTACGAGGGTTCCAAACGCACCCTGTCTAAGAAGAGCCCACAACAAACTCAGCCGGGTTTTTTTAATACTATTGTAAGCATAATTCCAGAAGGGGCGGCAAATAATTAAAATTACTTTTAAAATATGTTTGTACTCTCTTTAAAACGTGCACGAGCGAATGGTCACCACGTGTAGCGGTTTCACGAGAGATTTAATGTAAACAGTTAATTATACAAACTTGGCTAAAGCAAGACAACAACAATAAATTAATCATTTAATCAGGCTGCAGTTGCTACTGCTAAGCTCTAAAACAAATTGCGATCTAAACACAAAGGTATTCAATAATCGCTGAGTCTGTCGGCAACAGACTAACTCAACTAAGTCAAAATACTCGTATTTATGCAAATTAATCCAATATGGCGCATCCGAATGAGTCAAATATCGGTTTAATTAAACCTCCATCAATAAATAAATTAACAATCATTTATCTTTTCTAAAAATTCTACTTTAATTTAAAAGCAAAGCTGACACTATATACTATACAAAATGTATTTATCTGTCTGTAGTTCACGCGCCAGCCTCTGTATGTTTCACACTGTCGTCAAAAAGCTTAAAAAACTACATATTCTATAATCGCTAACTAAACCACAAAATTTGTCATTGGATTACAAAGTGGTACCTGGGTAGGTAGGTAAGTCAAACGTGAATGGATTAAAATTGGGCAACAATTAAGACCAACTCAATCCTATTTACTTTCTCTCACGAAATTGCTCATCTACGAGTGGGTATGTACTCGGAATTCACCACACATCAAAACTGTATCACAATAGGTAGGTCCGTACTGAGCGACGATTGGCCGCGCCCGCCACGCCTCGTGTGACGTAACCCTATATAGATCATTTGCTTGACGCGCTAAGCCGACAGCTGTCACATGCGGTTAATATGTCGCTTCGGCTCCACATAAATAATTGAGCTCATTAGAGCTGATTAGTGATAACTTTGTCGTTATTGGTGACACCTGGTTGCACTAAATGCTATATTTTAAAATCAGTAGATTGAAGATTTCAAGATTCAAGTCATTTATTAAATATAGGTACACTGTAGGTACACTTATTTTTGTCTAAAAATTACTTACTTAAAAAGCATGATGGTGATAATGGGTGGTATCTTAAAACTAAAACTACGAGGGTTCCAAACGCGCCCTGGTCTGAGAAGAGCCCACAACAAACTCAGCCGGGTTTTTTTTTTATTATCACCATCTCACAAATCATCTTAACTAAGGAACTATCAGAGACATTAGAGTAAATTATTGCCAGGCTTCCTTGTCGTTTAAGTAGTCCTTTACATGGTAATAAGATTTTTCAATGAGTTTACGTTTTACATTAACTTTGAACTTATTCAGAGACATCTTCAACATGTCTTCTGGGAGCTTATTGTAGAAGCGGACACTGTTTCCAACAAATGAATTGCTAGTTTTACTAAGCCTAGAAACAGGCATTACAAGTTTATTTGGTGCTTATGTTATTATTCTCTAGTATTATTACTATCTAGAGTTACTAACACTGATATAGGTACCGGTAATATGCTTCTTGCTGGCTCTTTTCAGTAGAATCAGTTTTCTGAATCCGTGGTTGAGTCTTGAGTCTTGATTTATCATTAGTTGTCCTACGTGAAATAAATAAATCATTTCATTTCAACTATTATATGAATTGTCTAACTAAATAAACATTGAAAATATTTTTGATATAGTAGGCCACCTACCTAGGTGATTTTCAAGCAAGGGTAAAAAATTTAAACTCACAGCCGGATCCACAGCAGCTGTTATAGCAATGGAGAAGTTTCATGATGTTGTGAATATCATATTTAACACAACGGAAGTAAAATATAGATGAAACTAATAAATCAGTTTTTTTTTACAATCCATCAATAAATGACTGAGAAATGACGATTTAAAAGTTTAATTATTTAATGTACACCGATCGGCTGTATCTTACTCGAGTGAGAAATTTTGTGAGTGAGTTTTAATACCTAGCCGAGATTTAATACTTCCAAATAATCTTCACACACAAATTAAGTGCTTTTAATTCAATTAAGTCACGTTAAGTCGTTGATAGGGAATTATGACGTCACGTCTCCCGTCATGCAAGCGCAACTTTAAAGTTCCATAACTTTTTCATTTGTTGAGAAATTTTAAAGATTCTTTCATATTTTTGTTTTATTTTGTGTTAATTTTCATATTTTTTTTAATGGGTAGGTAATTTCTCCATTCTACAGATGAGTATTATTTCTAAAGCACAGAAGTATTAGTACGCTAAGGTCTCTCGTGATTTTCCAATGAAATAGGCTAGTGTTCCACTTGAGCCCAACGGCCCAGTTATGACATCCACGCTTGACTTTTATACCAAATACCTAATTATTATAAACACACATGAAAAAAAAGAAAACTATAAGGCTTCGAAAATTGACTTTATGAACAGCATAAAACTTAGGGAGTTTTGCGAAGCCTTACAGTGGCTAATTGCTATCACCTCAAAGGTATTGGACATGGAAAAGTTTTAGACAGAGATAGTAAAATGGCCGGCCGGTATCTATTCCGTGGGTATACCTATATTATAATGATGCTAGACATAATACGTATTAAATTATAACGAAAGAGTGTCAGATGCGACGGTCGCCCCGCCCCGTGTGACGTAATCCTATCTAGAGCAGGTATTTGACAACATCATGGCTGACATTTTTATCAGTTCTACCCGTACCAAAATTCTACTTCAATGGACATTTTATTACTTCTTTCAGCTTCTACCAAATTCAATGCTAACAAATGGAACCATCTTTACTTACTAATAATATAAATGCGAAAGTTTAGATGGATGAATGTTTGATACTCAGTCACGCCGGAACGGCAGAAGGGATCTACTTTTTATCCCGGAAAATTAAAAAGTTCCCGCGGGAACCACAACCTCAATCAATGACGACGCGGGCATTAGCATAGCCTTTGTAGCCCCCCTATTCGGATGATCTGGGGTTCGATCCTCGGGCACACACATCTAGCTCTTATTTTAATTGGTTTAACGGTGAAGATCGTCAGAAAACTTGCATGCCTGAGAGTTCTTCATAACGTTCTCAAAATTGTGTGAAATAAGGTAGAGGTTGGAACGCGCTTTCCTAGAGCATGTCTTTACTCTTGCCTTGAAGGTATAAGTCATTTGCAGAAGTCATTGAATATATCTCAAAATACAACAATAAAGCTCGCACGCTGATCGAATTGGAATGCATGAGAAACAGCACTAAGGAAAACAATTAGGCCTCCGAACTGGATCACACACGCCGCCCAACCCTGGATCTCAAGCGGCCGATCTTCTTCCGTGAAGGGATCAATATTGATGAGTTGCATTCATCTGTCAACGTACCACGCGCGCAAGCCCCGATACCTGATCGATAACCTGGCTTATTTTATTTCCCCCAATGAAATTTCAAATACATTAAACCTCTTTCTTAAACCAGTTTTGTTGTGGGTGCGTTTTATTCATTCAGAAACGTCCATCATTAGCATAGTGCAATAATAATTAATTAATAATTTATACATGGGAAAATGGATGTGGGAAACTGGCGAAGGGCTCAAGCATATGCTTAAATCATATTTTATGTTTCAGAAAAATATTATTATTAGAGCAGCGTGGTGGGTCTAAGCTCTAATTCCTCCTCTCCTATGAGATTATTGGGCTGTAGTGGTGGTAGTATGTTTGTCTAGGCCGTTTGCTAGTGCTGAATTTAACATAACTGCCATGCCCCTAACAGGTTAGCCCGCTACCATCTTAGACTGCATTATCACTTACCATCAGGTGAGATCGTGGTCAAGAGCTAGCTTGTAGTGAATTTTTTAAAAAAAATGCCGTTTCTTCTCAGTAGGACTCTTTCCGAACCGGTGGTAGAGTCCTGATGATTATCATCATGAGTGACACAAGTCGTACTACATGAAATAAACCAATTCATTTTAATAGGAAAGAAATTAATTACAACAAGACACAGAACATAATCTAGCCACAAGTGTGCAAGGGTGTAAAAACTCAATGCCCGCGTGTATTGAGCTTTTTTGGTTTCCGCAGGAACTCTTTAATTCTCCGGGATAAAAAGTAGCTTATGTGTTATTCCAGACCATATTCTATCTCTGTGCCGAATTCCACCTAGATCCGTTCAGCCATTCTGACTTGATTGTGTAACAATCATCCATCCATCCATCCAAACTCCTGACAGAGATCGCTTAAGATAAGGCCGCCTATTGTATCGATTTGTATTTTTGTTTCTGATTAATTATTTGTGAACAATAAAGAATATTTCATTCAAAGTTTTGCATAATTATAATATTAGTATAGATTATTGTATTTTGAGTTTCTTGCAAGCTCTTCTGAGTAGAATATCTTTCCGAACCGATGGTAGAATCTTAACATGTAATAATTGGCACAAGTTGTCCTACGTGAAAAAATATTATTTATTTTTTAAAGTTTTACAACGTAGGGTTTTCAGTAGAGATTTACCATCACTTTAATAAAAGTCATAGCAACGATAGTTTAAATTTAATTGTAACTTCACTATTTATTATTATTATTATTTTTTTTTTTTTTTTTTTTTTTTTTTTTTTTTTTTTTTTTTTTTTTTTTTTTTTATCCACTACAAGCTAGCCCTTGACTACGATCTCACCTGATGGTAAGTGATGATGCAGTCTAAGATGGTAGCGGGCTAACCTGTTAGGGGCATGGCAGTTGTATTAAACCCACACCCCTTCGGTTTCTACACGGCATCGTACCGGAACGCTAAATCGCTTGGCGGCACGTCTTTGCCGGTAGGGTGGTAACTAGCCACGGCCGAAGCCTCCCACCAGGCCAGACCAGGGAAAATTCAGAAATTATAAATTCCCAAATTGACCCTGCCGGGGATCGAACCCAGGACCTCCGCACGTTAAGGCAACAGCGCTACACACTGCGCCACGGAGGTCGTCAAAGTTATTGTTTTATTTTTCTTTTCTAAATTTATATAACACTTCACACGATTACTCCCGCAATACCACTACATTTATATTTAATTAGTGAATACTTTATAGGCAAATGTGCAAACTATATTTAAGTTGTTATTTGTAATGTAAGACGCTGTATGTATTCCAATAACGAGAAAAAATATATATATACCTGCTTAACGAAAGTCAATCATTGACTCGATTATGATAGTCAATAGGATAAACTAATTAATATGCATATTATAGCGATAATAAATAATTAAAGGTGACAAATTATTTTCTTATAGCTTTGCATTTAGATTGGCGTTCATGAATAAATTAAGTGGGGTCCCGTCATTTTAACAACCTATCCAAATATCGATGATCAATATAATCTGATGTGGAAATTGGTTTAACAAGTTTTGAGAGAAAAAATATACATTTATAATTTAAAACTTAATTACCGAATCTCGTCATTAGGCTGAGGTAAAATTTTTACTAAAATCTTATATTGTTTGACCATCCGATGTTATTCTCTATCTGTACTATCAATAATAAAACTGTACATTGACGATTTCTGTACGTTGAATATTTTTTGAAAATTTCAATTGGGGGAATCTTTATTATCGATACAGAGCCCAAAACAATTTTTATTTTTTACTCTCTGTTTTTCTGTTCGGGCATCAATTAGGCACACTTCTATCTGTGCAATGTTACTGCATAGTTTCGAATTTCTTTCATCTATGATTCCTTCAGGAAATTGTTCTGTAGCGTATATAACTTCTCATACTTCATGCCGTTTCAAACAAAAAAGAAAAAAAAACATTACCTCACGTTGAAAAATAGTTGAGCCCCACTTCGCTAGCTTTGTTTATTGCGCTAAAAAGTGGAATACAAAGCGTCTAAAACACCATTCCGGTTCGCAACAGCAACAATTCGCAAGCACGGACAATGCGAGCGGCGGTGTTGTGCAAAATTTCTTTTCCCCGAAGAGATCAAAGACTTTATGAGCGCTTTTGTTTCGCTTGTCGGCGCCTCTTTGAAGCTTGCGCATGTTTTATCTTATTTTTTTCGCTTTTTCGCTCGCAATTAGTCAATGTTTCGACTATTCGCATTTTTAAAACTTTTATTGCGGAAAGTGGAGATAGTGATTTGCTGTTTCGCTTTTGTTTTTTTTTTTAAATGGTAATTTAATCGTTTACGATGGGCATTGCGAAAGTTTTAGTTTCGGCATATTACTGTTTGCCGTTATTTTAACGAGGGGTAATCTGGTTAAGTAAAATCACGGGTTAGTTTTGGAGATTTTGTAACGTTACAAAAACTATGCCGTTTTCGAGCCTGTAATCTGCAGAAAGTCTAAATCATAGATTTAGGATTGGCCCAATCCTACATCTATGGTCTAAATCAATAATTTAATAATCCACACCCCACTGATCCAGCTCGAAAATATAAAAAATATTGTTAGAGAACAGGTAATTTTAATTAGTTGTATATATTTTTTTTGCTGTTTTGTTTTAGTGTCCCTTTTCTTGTTCTGTTTATATGTGTTATTCTTACCTAATCATAATTCTTAATTAATATTATTACCTGAAAAGACGAATTGGGAAACTGTTATCTCTTAGCGGGTTATGAATAATTTGTCTCGCAAGCGAAATGTCTAGGTTACGATTCCTGTACCATGTTTTAAACATATCTACACCGCCCGTTGATACTTCACCTTCGCAATTTCGGCTAATTTGAGAGTCGCAAGTAGCCACCGGATTTATCAGAAATCCCTACAACAGAAATATATGACTAAACGCATTGGATGTAGATATATCGTTTGACGACAACGATATTGAAGTCGCATATTTTTAACCGACTTCCAAAAAGAGAAGGTTCTCAATTCGGCGCGTATTTTTTTTTAAAATGTATATCGGTGCATATCTCCGTGGTTTCTGAACCGATTTAAATTCGTTCGTTCGAATCGTTAGAGGAAGCACTCGAGGTGGTCCCATAAAAAATTCTGACTCCAAATCCTCAACCCTGACACTAAAAAGTTAAAAATAAAAATTCTTTCCAAAAAACCGACTTCCAACGCCACTGTAAAGTATATATAAATTATATATATACTTTACAGCATTTTTTTTTTCTACCCACTATGTTGAAGTCGGGCGGGTATAACAAGGTCAAGCAAAGTTGACGCATCAGGCTCGCCCGACTTCAACATAGTGGGTAGAAATAAAAATTATTTATTACTTTACAGTTTATGATCTAAATATTGGCCCGAATAGAACCTTTGGGTATTGACGAAGCGGTCTTTTCTCCGGTACTTGTAATACTCGTGTATATTATACCTGGACGCGAAGTGGCGCACGCGTATCGCGTAGGAATCGAATCGGTATTGTATTCGAATTGTATCGATACGGCAGCCCATTGTGCCGTGACAATGCTTTGACGACTCAATATGTAGCACTCGTTTGTATATTGTCTCAATTTATGAACTGGGCCTGTCTTGTAGGGTTACGGCACTGTATGCTGACCTAATAATTTGATAGTGCGAATTTTATCTAGTAGTCTCGAATTTTACTGGGGACAGCGGTTACATATGTACACATTGATATAGTAATTGTAAATGAATTATTTAAAAGAGCAACCACCGAGTTTCTTGCTGGTTCTTCTCGGTAGGAATGGCATTCCGAACCAGTGGTAGATTCACTTGACGATTCAAAAGTACTTGTAAAAGTTTATTTGAATAAAAAATATTTGATTTGATTTGATTTGATTTAAACCTACCTATACCTACCTACCCATTTTAAAGTAAAATTTATTTTACTGTTATAAATAATTGATACCCATTTTAATGTACAGTCCCACAAATTTATCTGATCCGATTACAGCGTCGCTGGTATGAAAAATAAAATATAAAGAAAAACTAAACAGGCATAAATATTAGTTCCAATTTTGGCCACCGGGTCAGATAAGTTTCTGGGATCTATCTTGACTTGGTACTTTTAGCGAAACTTGAGAGGAACTTGAATAAATTTTTGGCGTAAAATGACCTCCATATTATATTTGTTAGTTTTTCGCGAATAATATTTACTTTAATTATTAAAACAGCAGTTTTTAGGATGCCATCTTTTATAAAGTACCATGGATTAAAAGGTCTTTTTAGTTTACTGTAGTTATGGTGTACACTTTTATTTTTTTCGTGCATTGTCGAGTCAACATCTCCTGAAGATGTACGTTGAGATTATTTTGGAACATTTGAGTGGTGTGGTGAATATCGCAAGCTACAAGTGCGAGATACACACTCTACCACATAGATTTACCTACTGGGGCGGATAATAGCGAATTATCAGGTGTGATCGTGGCCAAACGTAAGCCTATAAAGGATTTAAAAAAAAAAATTAAACTTCCAGTTTCTTCATTTTTTTCTTAACTCCATACTGATAGATAGGTAGTTTTCTCATCGAAAACAAAGGGTAACTAGAAAAACATATCACGTATATCAGCCCGTTTGTCCGCAACAGGCGACAAAATGCCCGTGCGATTCCCTGAAACATGAATAAATCGAACTTGTCAGTCAGTTTATAAAGTAATTGCGGTAAGGTAATGATTCGGTCACGGCGCGGAATAAGCAGGTGATTTCAAAGGGTAATGGAGGAAAGTCGCCACTCGATGCCGATCGACGGGTGACATTCAAAGCGATGCTAATTGATTGCGATTAATTAATGAAAATTAACACCTGACTTGACCAATGATATCACATTGGTATTTGGTACCCACGTGACGGAAAACGGAAAAGAGGGCGGCAACATCTCAGATGGGTAGATGATATCAAGTACGTCAGCTTGTAGTGGATAAAACAAAAAAAAATGTAGCAGGGACTACATGGCAGAGACAGGCTTTAGATAGAAAGCAATGGAAGGGAATGGAGGAGGCCTATGTCAGAAGACACACTGGGGATTAGGGACGGATACCGACGGGTGCTTAAAATATAATAGAAATTTAGTAACAAAAATGTAAACCTCAGGCTTTATTATTTTTTTTTTTAACACCTGACTTCAAATAAACTGTGTGTTTTGAGGGATGACAAGTGACAACGCCCTTGACTTCGCGTCTAAATTTTTTTTTTGATCTGATATTTTTATGGGACTTATAGGACTTTTTTTGTCTTTCGGGAGGCTTCGACCGTGGCTAGTTACCACCCGGCAAAGACGTGCCACCAAGCGATTTAGCGTTCCAGTACGATGCAGTATAGAAACCGAACAGGGGTATGGGTATATATATAATATAACCGCCATGCCCCTAACAGGTTAGCCCGCTACCATCTTAGACTGCATCATCACTTACCATCAGGTGAGATCGCAGTCAAGGGCTAACTTTTTTTTGCGCATTGGCAATTTCAGAACAAGTTTGAGAACACTATGAAGAGCTCTGCATTCCTCGCGATGTTTGCCTTCACCATTAAAGCAAGTGATTATTTAATTTCTTAATTAGAATTCAATACTCAGTACTTACACGAAGATCGAACCCACAACCACTGGAATCGGAACCGGGCATCTAAGCATTTTAAATGACTTGCAAAATATTCACTGATCAATGAAATCTTAAAACGTCAAAGTTCCAGAAAGTTCTCAAGCTATCTGCCGATGTCAATACATTAAAGAGCATAAAGAAATAAATAAAAGAAAGGAATGCGCGAGAACAAAGCGTCGAAATACAAAAATGTTAACACTCATTGCAACAAAGCAACCGAGGATTGCTCTACAAAGGTGCCCTGATAGTGACATCGATTGTTTAAGAAAGCCGAGATATGATTCAGCGAAATACATATTAGGCGATCGACTTAAGGCTGCGTTCGGTTAGGCCGACCGGTTTAGACTACAAATATTTTAGTTTAGTTCCACAACTTATCTAACCCGGTGACAGCATCACTAGAATCATACTCATACTAATAATATAAATGCGAAAGTCAGTTTGTTTGTTGGTTTGTTGGTTTGTCCTTCAATCACGCTGCAACGGAGCAACGGATCTACGTGATTTTTGGCATGGGTATAGTTGAGGACCTGGAGAGTCACATAGGCTACTTTTTATCCCGGAAAATTGAGGAGTTCTCGCGGGAATCCAAAAATACTTATTCCACGCTTACAAAGTCGCGGGCATCAGCTAGTATCAAATAAAATGAAAACAAACACTTATCAGGCAAAAAAATTACTTTCAAATTTGGCCACTATACCACCACTATAGTTTTCTACCTATATTATTATACTAGCATAAAACAAAACCTAGCTTAGTACTACAATCAGTTTATTTTATATCAAACTTTTTGTTTTCCAAGTTGCCTGCCTGAGCAAAGCTAGGGCTGGCATCACCCGAAGTCTGAAATCGTGTTTCATTCCGCGTCACACACTATGTTTTTCATATATCAGCAGATTTTATTTTGCAGAAATATGATACCTGTCAGTTTAGTTGATGGTTAAAATGTCAATTTTAAAGGTTTGAAATAAACAAAAGATACTCTGACGGGATCGAAAGGAGGGCTGCTACGTCATTCAGCGGGCAGAAAACGATGATTTTCTACCCGCTGAATGACGTATTTTTCTGAAATTGACTAGTTTCGGGAGGCTTAACAGGCATTGAAACTCGCACTTTCAATGCAGGTTATATGAAAAATCAATTTATTAACAACTGCTCTGATACCGTTGTGAGTGCAGTGGTGTTATAAGATTGGTGAAAAGTGGGTTTCAGTTCCAGCAGGGGCAATTCGAAATTTTATAATTCACCAGATGACCGAACACCAGAGCCAGTTTAGACTCTGGTCTGCCTTTTACCGTGCCTTAATACCACTGTAACGAAAAAGTCAAGGCGATTTAGCGTACTAGTACGATGTCGAATAGAAACCAGTTAGAACTGCCACTGGAATATAACTGCCATTTATATTCCAGGTGACCATCTTAGACTGCACCATCATAGGCCTCAAGGTGAGATTGCAGACAAAGGCTAACAATTGCCCGAAAAAATGTTTGTGCCTTCAAAACAAAATTAAATACGTTTACTTATTCTTTTGCAAACCATTTCCATCTTAAAACGCGTCAATTTTAGTCAAATCATATGCTTAAATAAACCTGTCATTATGACAAAAATAATCTTTATTTATTTTATTATATCTATGTTTATGATATACGACTTTATTAATCGACTATTCTATTTCTTTTGCTTTGTTGGAATATTTTAGCAAAAGATCGATTGTCATACTTGAATTGACCTTTTCATAAAATGCACATAATTTTCTGAAGACCACTCGTATCATGTTTTGTCATAACTCATAAAAAGCACTAACCAACCTATCGGCATTGTATTAAGTTTTAAATTACAGAACATAATTTTAAATCTATAGGAATTCGTATTTCGTAACACCTGTCAATTTAAAAATGACATGTTATGAAATAAACTTAACGCCTCATCCCAGCGTTCGTGTAGAGTAATGTGATACGATCTATAAAAATCTCATTAAATACAAAAAAACATAAGCGATTCCATCTAACCGAAATACTTTACAACCTCATTCAAATACTCATTACGAACGAAACGACACTCGCCATTAAGATTCTAAATCGACGTCATCTAAAAAATCGATGTGCCACGAGTTGAACATCGATTTGGAAGAATCATATTAGATCTCAGCTTTCATTTACAGTAAACGTTTCATTTTATGCGAAATCATAAAAAGTTATTAAACGTAAAGATTAATGATTCTTCAATCCGATAGGTGTTGAATCGAGTTTTTCCCTTTTTTCTAAGGCTGAGGATACATTATTGCCATTTTATTGATAGCAGCTAGATATTTTATTTGTACTATTTCCCCACTACTAGTACTTTTTTTTTAATCCACTACAAGCTAGCCCTTGACTGCGATCACACCTGATGGTAAGTGATGATGCAATCTAAGATGGTAGCGGGCTAACCTGTTAGGGGCATGGCAGTTATATTAAACCCACACCCCTTCGGTTTCTATACGGCATCGTACCGGAACGCTAAATCGCTTGGCGGCAAGTCTTTGTCGGTAGGGTGGTAACTAGCCACGGCCGAAGCCTCCCACCAGGCCAGACCAGGGAAAATTCAGAAATTATAAATTCTTAAAACTTAGTTATGATGCGGTTTTAACTGTAGACAATGTGGACTCTTCTTTCTTCCTCGACAGTTAAACGTTAATTTTGTTGCTAAATGATAATTTTAAAGCTATTAATCAATTAAAGCTATCATACTTTAATTTAATAATTAAATTCTAAAGTCTAAATTTGTTGATTGGTTGGTTTATTGGTTTGTCCTTTAATCACGCCGCAACGGAGCAACGGATTAACTCTTTTGACGGTTGAGGACCTGGAGAGCGACATAGGCTACTTTTTATCCCGGAAAATGAAAGAGTTCCCGCGGGAATAAAAAAAATTAACACCACGCCGGACGAAGTCGCGGGCATCAGCTAATTTTCTACACATCTAACGCTAATTTTATTGCCGTGTCTGTATCTATTGCATTGTTCAGCTGCATAAAAGAACAATTTCGTGTCCATGTCAGTGTCAAATCACCTTAAACACAAACTTAGACTATAGACTTTCCCAAAGAATAAATAAGTAGAAAATGTTTGTTAGTTCGATAAATCAAATCAAATCAAATCAAATCTTCTTTATTCAAATAAACTTTTACAAGTACTTTTGAATCGTCAAGTGAATCTACCACTGGTTCGGAATGCCATTCCTACCGAGAAGAACCAGCAAGAAACTCGGTGGTTGCTTTTTTTAAATAATTCATTTACAATTATTATATCAATGTGTACATAAGTAACCGCTGTCCCCAGCATTGCTGGAGCGATCAAATCCATGCTCCTCTATCATTTACATAATCTTCAACAGTATAATAAGCTTTTTTCAGGAGCATACTTTTAAACCAACAAATACTGCAACAAATAACAATACTAACTAGAATAAGACAAACACTAACACAACTAACACTTATTTCATCTAAAAAGTAGTTATATACAATTGTAAATATCATGAGATTAGTAATAAAAAGGCTTATTATTATTATTATTATTACTTTTAATGGATTTCTTCAATTTGTTTATTCAATTCATGTCAAAGACGTGCAGACAGAAAGTAGCCCCATTCCCGCCGGTGGCACCCGTTCACGAGCATGACGCATGATCCAGCCATTGCTTCGCTCGACCATATTTGAGGGAACGTAACAACCCGCACCACACGACACCACCACAGAAATGTTTAAAGAGAGCGTGACATACCCAGTCTACCCGTATCAAAGCATCGAATTGAATACTAATATTCAAACACTAATTTATAATAAGTAACCGCTGTCCCCAGCATTGCTGGAGCGGTCAAATCCATGCTCCTCTATCATTTACATAATCTTCAACAGTATAATAAGCCTTTTTCAGGAGCGTAATTTTAATGGACTTCTTAAACTTGTGTAAAGGCAAGTTTAAGATAGGTTGTGGATACGCGTAGTCATTAAAATGTGTAACTATTGGTATACAGGAGGTGTCTATATCAAGTCGCGGCTCAGCTGTGTAGCCTAGCCTTATTTAAACCGTCTTGGTCTGCGCAGTGAAACGTGATTTTAACCGCGGTATCGCTTACAACAAACAATAGCCGGTATTATTATACTAAAAAAGTAAGGTGATAGTGCATTGATAGCGCCTCATATCATAATACCATTATGTGGGGGTATTGACCAGTCATTGGGGATTTGATTTGTGTGTCAAAGGTCGGTGGAGGTTCCGTAGAGTAATACTCTTAGAAAGCTGTAATCTTACTGTATTATTGGAATAGAGTAATAGGTATTTTGTTAGTTTGTCTCATTGTGCGAGAGCTCATCGACGATTATGCCACAGAATAAGTAATAGTACCTACTTACTTAATATTATAAATGCGAAAGTTTGTTTGGTTGTTGGTTTATTGGTTTGTTGGTTTGTAGGTTTGTTTTTCACTCACACAACAGAGCAATGAGTCGACGTGATTTTTGCATGGGTATAGTTCAGGACCTGGAGAGTGACATAGGCTACTTTTTTTCCCGGAAAATTAAGCAGTTTCGCGGGAATTTAAAAACCTTAACCACGCGGACGAAGTCGCGGGTTTCAATCACAGCATAACGGAATTGGATGTTTGAGACAGATAAAAATAGCTAGCTACTTTTTATCCCGGAAGATTAAAAACTTCCCGCGGGAAGCAAAAAGACTCAATCCACGTAGACGAAGTCGTGGAAATCAGATAGTTAATGAAAAGTTCCAAAAAATCAAGACCACTATGAATATTTTCAATGAATTGTTCGCTAGCTCTCAGCTTATAATGGGAATAATTATTTGTCCGTTTGTCTCACGATTGACTTTACAAGAGACAGCTGTTGATTTCACTCGTATGATAGACCGTATGAATATGCCTGTAATTGTATGGTTATTTCAACGAAACAATAGCAGTTATAATGATATTATTATAGAAAATTTTTAACGGCTTTTAAGGGCCTTTTCATTAATGAATTGTATAGGTTTAAGGTACTTATCTACGACAGCCATGCTCTGCGATTGCATTCCGATCAATCATCATCGTTATTATTCTAACACTAGCTGATACTCGCGACTTCGTCGCCGTGAAATAAGTTTTTTTAATTCCCTTAGGAACTCCTTAATTTACCTATGTGCATACTATTACCTATTCTGTGCCTAATTTCATTCAAAACCGTTCGACGGTTCTAGCGTGATTGAGTAAAAAACATCCATCCATCCATTCATCCATCCATTCACTCACTTCTCATTTACTATATTAGTATAGATACCTATGCTACTCGACAACGATAGTTCTTGCCTATCTACTTGATATTCCGATCTTCACACAAAATAAACTGCTCTTGAGCAAAAAATGTGTGAAACCAATATCTTATTTTTTCCGCATAAATTAACCTTTTTAATTAATTTATAAACTACATGTGCCGGAATTCTCTATTATCATATAAATATGATTTACAACCTATGACATCAATACATAGCAGATTAAAAATAAAATATTATGTACTAGGTCGAATACATAACGTTTCGATTTTATTAATCTTATTTCATTAATCGATACTAGTATTTGCATTGCATATAAGAAATTGATTATAGTATAAAGATAACGATTCCATAAATTTCTGAACGATCGTTGGCAGATGTTTTAACATAGTGGGCATAATTTTAAAATTCGAACCATTGATATTCGAATATAAAATTTTCCGTTCGCCGAGTCATCTTACAAATCGCAGTTCCATTCATTTCTTTATTTCCGAACGTGAATTCATTCATTCAAATTTTTAAATTCAGAACGCTACGTCATTCGTGACCTGCGTTACGCGGTCGAAATGCTAATGCGTGTACGCATGTTTTACTACTAGTTGATCAAATATAGTCTTTACGCTATTACAGTTAAAGTTTAGTTGATTTAAATATGCGTTGGTATTCTGTATTGTTGTGTATGGGGTGACATTTTGGGAGAGATCAGTTAATAAAAAAAATTCTGCTCGTAGGAATAAAAGACAATTACGGTTTGATTTGATTTAAAATTGATGTTTGGGCTAAGAAATACAATTTTTTATTTTATTTTAACATAATAAGTTACATTACATCTTTGTAACTCATATCTCAAGATATTTACTGATAACGATCAAAATTATCTAAAATGAATTTTTGAATCTCCGTGGAATTAATTTTAAATAGCTAGTAATTAACTTTTATTAAAATTGATTTAAACTAACTTGACGAATAATAATAACGTTCACGTGGTCGCAGTTTTTCGTTTCTCCAAAGTTTCGTGCGAGTTTCCACCCCTATGTCGTCAACGTTCCATCCACACGTCCGAAGCGCTTTGCGTCTTCATTCCTTATTCGCATGGCTAGGGTCTGGAACACTCTACCAAAGACTGTGTTTCCAACCAATTACAATCCGGGTATCTTTAAACCAAGAGTGAATAGGCATCTTCTAGGCAAGCGCGTTCCATGATCTTAGACCACATCATCACTTCCCATCAGGTGTGATCGTGGCCAAGCGTAAGCCTATAATGAATTAAAAAAAAAAAAGTCAACGCCATCAGACCTTTCTCAAACTTTAGATAGTCATCTCGCTGTTTTGCCTCAGTGACCCTTTCCGAAAACTCACCCCGTAGATTCGACGTGAGATTCGATCACCGCAGAGGGTTGGTCCGAATAAATTGATGCAACTGTTGAAATATTTTGTCATAACAATTTGTCACGCGCTGTCAAGACTTGCACGTCAGGATGACGCGACGTCCCGGGGGCTTGAATTATATCGATTATGCGCAATTAATCATTCGCTCGTATCGATCAATAATATCCCTTTATCGATTCAAACGTTTCAGCCCTTTCCGAACGACAAACATTTGAATGAATGACGCGTTATTGTTATATTTTATTGTAAAGATTGTACAATTTGTAGAAATGTGCGTTACGTGGATGGTTATATTATAGAATACTGAATTCATTTTGTGCCAAACATAATATTATAGGCGGTTATCATCAATTTTACCAAACAAGAGCGCTGTTGCGTTCTAATCTTGGGTTCGATCCCCGGCAGGGTCAATTTGGGAATTTATAATTTCTGAATTTTCCCTATTCTGGCCTGGTGAGTGGTGGGAAGCTTCGGCCGTGGCTAGTTACCACCCTACCGGCAAAGACGTGCCGCCAAGTGATTTACCGTTTCGGTACGATGCCGTGTAGAAACCGAATGGGGTTATTTATTGTTATAGCATCAACCCCGCTACCTAGACTGCATCGTCACTTAACATCAGCAGCCTGATTCTGTAACTCAGTGGCTATCAAAAAGTGAAAGCCACTGACATATATTCTTTATCCATTGAAGGTTTGCTATGAAAACTTAATTTTTATTTCATAGCAAACCTTCAATGGATAAAGAATATATGTCAGTGGCTTTCACTCTTTGATAGCCACTGAGTTACAGAATCAGGCTGCAGGTGAGATGGCAGTCAAGAGCTAACTTGTAGTGGATAAAAAAACAAAGTTTAAAAAGGGGGGGGGGGGCATAAAGAGCACATAAAACAAACTGATATTTCGGTTTTCTAACTCTTTTAAATGGATAAACAGCACAAACAAGGTCAATAAAGACGAAAAGAGGTCTGAAATGATAATGTACTTATGTATTTACAATTAATGTTAACGCACGCAGATAATTCGATCTTAATACAATTCATAAATAATTGCGTCCTCTACCTGTACAACACTAATTGGTCTGAATCATAATGTCGGCATACAATTTAATTGGCCCGGCGATGCTTATCTCGGCGTTTAGTTAAATGTTCTGCATAAAGCTCTTAAATCATAACTGGTTGTACTAATAACAACTACTTTGTCTCAGCCGCGTTTGCTAAGTTTGGATAGATATTTACTTGTGAACTATGGATTTTTTAAATAACGATATAAAAATTCAATTCATTTCAAAGACGTAGTTTCCAATCCCACTTGGTGCTTTTTTGTAGGTTTTATCTTTTTCTAGTTTGAAGTAAAGTTATGTTTAATTTACCTAACTCTTGATTTGATTTGAACTTTGATTCCATCTATCTTTTGAGTTTTCATAAGAACCAGGGAAATAGTTGGTTCATTTTATATTATAAAGCATCGACTATATTGGTTATATGGTCGATGTTATAAAGGGAAGAATAGGTTTATTTTTATTGAGTGCAACTTCTTCAGAACCGTTGTGATTTGAAAATTCGATGAAACGGATGTTGTCGCCACGGTACAAGTGGCGCCACCGGACGAACGTGTATACAAAGCGTTCCATTTTTGTAATTTTCTGTTTGATTGTTTTAATGTAGCACTAGAAAGTCTGATTTGTTAATTGCTTTTTATGTTTTATTTGCATCTTAATAAGAGGTTGATAAAACGAAAAACGAAACGAAAAAGCGTCACCAAAAAGAGACAAACATATTCATAACATGATTTAGCCTGCGAGTCAATGAGATAGAATACAAGTTATATTTATCTCATTATCTCGTAGGCTCTTTTCTGAGGTTTCACTTCTGCCGTGTGTGACTTACACACACACTTTTTTTACCTAAGCTTTGTCGCCGTCTTTGTCAACCGATACGTCCACGGCTGGGCATAGGTCTCTCGTGGGGACACACTTATTTTCCTTAGTATTATATTAATATCTTTTCCGTCACTATGATGATAAGTAAACGACCATTACTCGAGGATATTAGTCAATTATAGTCATGTATAAAACATGTATATTTAAGAAAAATGGCTAACCTTTGCAAAGGTTTGCAGATAAGTTAACATTGTCACATACAAATGGCTTACGCTAAAGGTTCTAGGACTCTAGGTGTTCGATTAAGATTCCTTAATTGCTATTAATGTATGGTCATTTTATTTAATTACTTTACATTCGATTAGCTTTACTTACCTGGATACTTGTTATTTCTTCGGTAATTGGAAAAAATGGGTGCGATCTAGATAAGTTGGAATTGCTGTTCCTATTTATAACTTTTGAATAGAGTACTTAGCATATCTTCAGAGTTTGCGTTCAAAGAAATTAAATACTACTTGCTTTTAACAGCGCAGGAAAGCATCTAGAGTTCTTCATAATGTTCTCAAATATGTGTGAAGTCTGCCAATCCGCATTTGGCCAACGTGGACTATTATTATTATCGACATTAATTTAGCTCTCACGCCCGCATACAAAATAAATACATATACGGCCAAAAGAGTTATAATAAACTTACGTTAATAAATAGAAACGAATAATAATAATTATTATTAAATTCTTTATTGCATAAAAAATAGACATATACAAAGAACATTATACAAAAATATAAACAAAAGGCGACCTTATCTCTAAAGTGATCTCTGCCAGGCAACCTACTTTTTTTTTTATCCACTACAAGCTAGCCCTTGACTGCGATCTCACCTGATGGTAAGTGATGATGCAGTCTAAGATGGTAGCGGGCTAACCTGTTAGGGGCATGGCAGTTATATTAAACCCATACCCCTTCGGTTTCTACACGGCATCGTAACGGAACGCTAAATCGCTTGGCGGCACGTCTTTGCCGGAATGCATGAAACATGAATGGACCGTACTTTCTGTGAGACGGGAAATTGCTTAGAATAAAAATACATACATAAACGTACATTCTAATAGGTACATACTATAAACAAATAAAAAAAAATTATACATATAATATACAATAAATATATATTTCAACATAATTATATACATAAATATAAAATTAAATCTAATTTAAAATACCTAAACACAAATAATAATAAGAATAAGTTTAATATTGCCATACCCTCTCCTCTCCTCTCTCTCGTATCAGAATGAGAATTCTGATAGGAGAGAGAGGAGAGGAGGTGAAGGTTGATGTGATTTACTGTGATGTATCTATGCTAGCTGCTCTAGTGCAACATATTTCTCTTGCAGCTTTTGCAATTCTGTCTATGAAAAATCCGCGAGAAAGCACTGCCTTATTGATTGCGCTAGCGCTGTTACCACGTTTTCCTACCACTACAGCCCATTAACGTCCCACTGCTGGGCATAGTCCTCCACTCTCATAGGAGAGAGGTTAGACCCACCACGCTGCTCCAATGCGGGTTGGCGGGCTTCAACGAATATTATCATGTCAGTGATAATAACCGGGACCGACGTCTTAACGTGCTCTCCGAGGCCCGGGGTTTTAACACCGCCAACTTCCTAACTCCGGGCTCTCTACTCCTAACTAACTCCTAGTGATAATTTCTAGTCAGAAAACCCCAATACTTATTATGGCCTGACCCGGGACTCGAACCCGGGACCTCAGCTGCAGTCAAACATGCTAACCACTAGACCAACGACGCAGTCCGTTTTCCTAGATCAGCGACAAATGCTGCAACGCGACGCGATACGACGCGACGCGGCTCCCTTCACGTGGCCATTTTCTATGGTGTCGTATCGCGTCGCGTCGCTTCTGTCGCTCACCTAGGACAACGGGTCAGTCACGAAGCGCCTCGCACGTCTCGTCATTACCCGCGCGACCCGGACAATTCAGACCAATACGAACCTATACCCATTATGTTACAATTGGCGTTATGGTACGAGTCTATAACACAGTTCTATTTATTATGTTCGATAGGAGGAGAGAAACAAATCGTGCATGAACATGAAATATACAGATTGTTACGGTAAAGTTATCATAAAATTTACCTACATGGTTAATGTTATAAAGTTTTGGTCGAGATCCATTTTTCCCTTGCAAATAAATTGTTTTATGTATTGAATCTGTTAGTAACAATAAAAACTTTTTGGTTGTCATAAGTCGTAAAGTAAAGTATAGTAGTTAAGTTTCAGGCGTCTACAAGAAACTCTCGCCATGGCATTGAAACACTGATAGTATGGCCCCTGAGAAGAGGATGGAAGATGACAAGACGGTAGTAGTCACGAGTAGAAGTACACTAAACATACTCGTATTTATTGAAACAGCAAAATGAAACATTATGGATATTCAGTTATTCTAAACAATAGCATCATTTGCCCAAGCGCGTCACGCGTGCTTTATCGCCCGTCACATCATGCAGCCATCAATACACGTTACATAATAGTATCTACACACTAGCAGATGTCCACGACAATGGAGAGTGGCCAATGGAGAAGTTTACAATTTTTTTTTAAATTTAATATGAAAATTAAGACAAAATAAAACAAAAATATAAAAGAATCATTAAAATATCTCAACAAATGAAAAAGTTATGGAACTTTAAAACGTGCACTTGTAAGACGGGAGACGTGACGTCATAATTCCCTATCAACATACTTTTTTAAAGCCGAATTAAAGAAATAAATGGACTTAACCTGACTTAATTGAATTAAAAGCACTTAATTTGTGTATGAAGATAATTTCGAAGTATTAAATCTCACTCACAAAATTTCTCACTCGAGTAAGATACAGCAATCGGTGTACATTAAATAATTAAACTTATAAATCGTCATTTCTCAGTCATTTATTGATGGATTGTAAAAAAAAAAGCACTGATTTATTAGTTTTAATCTATATTTTACTTTTGTTGTGTTAAATATGATATTCACAACATCATGAAACTTCTCCATTCTGTATAACAATCGCTTCTCTTAATTCTATGGAATTTTCCGGGCTAAATTAGTCTTTGTCGTTCCCTGGGATACAACCTACCCCTGTACCAAATTCATCGAAATCGGTTGAACGATTGGGCCGTGAAAGCGTAGCAGACAGACAGACAGACAGACACTGTTTCGCATTTATAATATAAGAAAATAAGTATGGATTAGTTTAGTTTATAGAATATGTTAAACAGAATTGGCCACTATATGTGGAAAAAATACCTTACGACCTCGTGGTCCTATCGACTGGACGGACGTCTCTTGTGGGGGGATTCCCACTCTGTCATTCCTTAGGGACTTTTGCTTCATGATTACGTCTCGAAATGAGTCTTTGTCAGTTTGGATCATCTAAGTATTCTAAAGATATCTTTGCAAATGCTAAAATAAATCACAAGTTAACTCCAATAAATTAAGATACATCCGTCTTATAGAATTGCAAAAAGTAATAAGATTATTTGCATAATTTAAAACGTATCATCGCGCCAAAAACAAACAGAAAAATCACGATAACCGCTCGTTTATTATCTCGTCAAAAGCCTTCACTTTTTTGAGCAAAAACTCTTTCAAATCGTTTAAGAGACGGCGCACACCTGCGGTGGCTCAAAATTTTGTTTTTTTTTACATTATGATCTCAACTTTAAGAACTCAGGTCTTTACTATACAGTTCTCTTCGTTCATTATCGTCTTAAAGATCGAGCGCGTTAGAAACTTTCGTGGTTTTAGTTTTAAGATCTCTATCTGCATCGTATTCCTCAATGCTGAGGGTCGCGACTGTTTTCCATTAATCACATAATGTCAGGGATTTTCTTGGGATAATAATGCGGTGGGTTCCCAAGTACTTCCTTATACGACTGGACTAAAAGTACTATTTCAGCTCTTAGGTTTCTAACAATAATTATTATCAGATGTACTTAATAAACAGGACCGACGACTTAACGTGCTTACCGAGGCACGGAGGAAACGAAAAGACCAAATTCGGACTTCCAAATTCGGTCACCCATATTACAAATTACGATGCCCATAGTTAGCGACTATCAAATCAAATCAAATCAAATGTTTTTTATTCAAATAAACTTTTACAAGTACTTTTGAATCGTCAAGTGAATCTACCACTGGTTCGGAATGCCATTCCTACTATGTATGTCGCGGATACAGCTTACACCATTTTCGAAAGCTTTAAACCAAAAGTCGCTTGTCTATCGTGAGCACAAGCTCTCAGTCAGAGTATGTAACCATGAGAGCATAACAAATTATCGCCTATCAAAACGAAATCAAGAGATCGCGGCGCTTCGCAAAGGCGGCATTACAGATTTTATGATGTATTATTATATTCCGATCGGCCTGCTTTTAATGTTCCATAGCATCCCTTCCACAGACGATCGTTAAATATTCGAGATCTCTGATGTTATCGTTAAGTTTTAACTTCAAGCTTTTCACAGAAAATTATACAATAGATGATGCCCATGACTTCTTCCGCTTAGGTGAAAGTTTTAAAAATCCCATAGAAAATCTGATTTCCCAGGTCTATGACTATGTTATTTATTATTCATGGTAAAAATCACGTCGATTCGAACCGCTATGATATGGAATGCTCTTCCGGCTTCCGTTTTCCCATCCTCTTTTAATACAGGTATACCTTCAAATCAAGAGTGAATAGCCATCTTCTAGGCAAGCGCGCTCCACCTTAGGCTGCATCACCGCTTGCACGCAAGTCTGATTGCAGCCAAGCGCTAGCCTATATATTTAAAAAAAAAAACGTTTCTTCATTGCCGCGTTATTGAAGGACAACCCAACAAACAAACACACTTTCGCAATTAGAATATGGGTATTTACAAAGAACTAGCTGACCCATCCTTTTTCGCAACAAACTAATCAATTAATTAATTTGCTGGTTTGGTATATATTTTGTTTGAATATTATAACTACAATTTTATAAACGACTCCAAAGTTACCCACACTGTAAGAACTAAAAAGACATTATGTCACAAGAACAGATAACAAATACTTTTATTATCTGTGGTTATTCTTTTCCTGCCATTACGAATTTGTCTCGCTCACTTGAGGACAGTGGTGAGAACCCCATGACACATCGCTTTGCACTGAACGCCCTTTAACGTTTCTTTAGCCCTATAATATTTTTCTTTTTCTTATTGTCCTTGTTACCTTATTTACTTTTTATCGCGACGTTTTATAATGCGATACGATTCGGTTCATTCTGGTTTTTGTTGAAGTAGGTAAATTATTGTAACTGCCGTATAGAATTTTTCTGAACGCTTATAACGTCCTTTTAGCACAGAATACTTATAATATGTTCGTTTCTTTGCAAGAGTCTGCTTAGTACCTAAATAACATAGTAATTACTATACGTAACATAGTAACAATATAGTAACATAGTAGTGTCCTCTCGACCGAATTTCGGCCATGGCGGCCTATCTGCATAGTCATAGTCATAGTCATTTATTCATTAAATATAGGTACACTGTAGGTACACTTATTTTCGTCTAAAAGTTACATAAGTATTTAAAAAGCATGATGGTGATAATGGGTAACGGTATCTTAAAACTAAAGCTACGAGGGTTCCAAACGCGCCCTAGTCTGAGAAGAGCCCACAACAAACTCAGCCGGGTTTTTTTTTATTTTAATTATCACCATCTCACAAATATTCTTACTAAGGAACTATCAGAGACATTAGAGCAAATTATTGCCAGGCTTCCTTGTCGTTTAAGTAGTCCTTTACATGGTAATAAGACTTTTCAATGAGTTTACGTTTTACATTAACTTTGAACTTATTCAGAGACATCTTCAACATGTCTTCTGGGAGCTTATTATAGAAGCGGACACTGTTTCCAACAAATGAATTGCTAGTTTTACTAAGCCTAGAAACAGGCATTACAAGTTTATTTTTATGTCTAGTATTGACATTATGACAATCACTTTTCTTCTTGAATTTATCAATGTGCTTATGCACGTGTACTAAATTTTCAAATATATATTGGTTGTGCACTGTCATAATATTGATTTCTTTAAATTTATCTCTTAGTGACTGCCTTGGTCCCATATTATATATGGCTCGAACAGCCCTCTTCTGCAACACAAAAACAGAATTAATATCAGCAGCATTACCCCATAATAATATACCATATGACATAATGCTGTGAAAGTAACTAAAATAAACTAATCTCGCCGTTTCTATATCTGTTAACTGGCGAATCTTTTTAACCGCGTATGCAGCAGAACTAAGCCTGTTCGATAAGTCATTAATGTGATGGCCCCATTGGAGTTTAGCATCTAACGTTATTCCGAGAAAAACAGCGGTATCCACTAAATCTAATTCCTCATGATCAAGTTGCACAGTGGTTTTTACCTGTTTGACATTAGGTAATGTAAATTTGATACACTTTGTCTTTTTTCCATTGAGGAGTAGGTTATTAGCTTCAAACCACTGTACCACTTTATTGAGAGAATTGTTTACTTCGTCAAGAGTTGGTTCATAACGATTTATTTTAAACAAAAGTGATGTATCATCAGCAAACAATACTATCCCATGATTATTCTTGGCAAGATAAGGAAGATCGTTAATGTAAATGAGGAATAGAAAAGGCCCTAGAATTGAACCTTGTGGAACCCCCATTTTTACAATCGATCCGGAAGACCGCTTTCCATTAACGTCTACCTTTTGTATCCTATTTTTTAAGTAGGAATTCATCATATCCAGTGCTACACCTCTAATTCCATAATGGTGCAGTTTTCTGACTAATGTTTCGTGATCAACACAATCAAAAGCCTTGGATAAATCACAGAAAACGCCAAGAGCATCACGTGACTCCTCCCAGGCTTCGAATATATTCTGAACCAGCTCAACACCAGCATCGATTGTTGAGCGACCCCGTGTAAATCCAAACTGTTTACTATGTAATAAGTCATTATTACAAAAATGATTAAGCAATTAATATTAATTTTTCAAATATTTTACTGAAAGTTGGTAGTACAGATATAGGTCTAAAGTTAGTGGGGTCATTGGTACTACCAGATTTGAATAGAGGAATTATTTTACTATGCTTCATTAAGTCAGGAAACTCCCCACAATCAATACAATTATTAAATATTAATGTTAACTCGGGTGCAACGATATCAATCAATGATTTTACAACGTTAACGGAAATGCCCCACAAATCATTTGTCTTCTTATTGTTAATTAATTTGAAAGCTTTAATAACGTCAGAGCAGCTAACGTGACGGAATTTAAAAACGTTATTACATTCAGGCACGTTATCCTCCAGTAAAGTAAGAGCGGCATTTGGTGAGGAGTTCAACGATTCTGTGGTAGAAACAGGAATATCCGTAAAGAAGCCTTCAAAAACAGAAGCAACTTCAGAGTCCGAAGTTACAGGTGTATTACCGACATTAAGTTTAAATTCACAATTTTTCCGTGTTGCTCTTCCTGTTTCTTCATTCACTATGTTCACTATGCAGAGAGATTATAGCCATCTACTCGGGATATATTACAGTGAGTGTGCAAGTCTGTGCGCAAACAGGTACACCTTTACTCTCATAGCCCGATGGGACGGAAAATTCGACACGGCAGGTGAGAGGTCAGGCGCAGGACCGACGGCTTAACGTGCTTTCTCAGGCACGGGGGTGAAACACCGCTAACTTCCTATCTCCCAGCTAGTACTGAGAATTTTATACCAGAAAAATCCAATACTTGTTATGGCCCGACCCGGGACTCGAGTCCAGGACCTCGTCGGCTGCCTGTCGAACTTGCTAACCACTAGACCAACGAGGTAGTAAACTCTACTAATACTACTCTAGTATACTAAAACAGTTCAGTTCATTGCAAGTGGAACACACTAGCGCCTAATTAAAACCCTTGGTATTCTAAGCAAAAGGCGTCTTCTTTCATTAATCGAAGCACGCGGCACGCCATTTGTAAATACTTGTGCCCTAGAATTTAGATTTTTCAAATCAAGTTTCGCATGCCCTTACGCCGCTAAAATGTCAAACAGTGCAACAATGGAAATGGAACCTGTGATTGTTAGAAGAGCGGCCTACTTGCCTAACGAATAACAATCGGGTTTGTTGGTGTAACAACCGTATTGGGTGTCGGTGGCACCATGGAGATAAGACGTCCCGGTGGCACTTACTCTTAGACATGATCGTCCTACCTATATTTTTCTTGTTAGCATTTTTCAGTTGCCTTTGAATTTATTAATAACTAGCTGATGCCTGCGACCAGTAGAGTCAAAACAAGGGTATGAACTCAATGAACTCAAAAATTTATATGCTACAATTTAGGCACTTTTATCAAATTTTATTTCCAGCAGGTAGTATTTCTAACAAAAACAGCTACAGCCTTCATTCATTCATCTTTTGATGATGAACTCAATGAACTATTTTATAACTGGAGTCATTTTTTATCGATGTAAATGCGAAAGTTTGGATGGAGGGATCTACGAGTATGTTACTCAATCACGCCAGAACGGCTGAACGGATCTACCAAGATGAAATTTTGCTCAGTATTTGGCAATTTGGCATTAATTATACTCCAGAAATTAGACACATAGGCTATTTTTTATCCTGGAAAATTAAGGAGTACCCGCGGGAATTTTAAAAAACTTAAACCACGTGGACAAAGTCGCCAACATCAGCTAGCTAATAATAATATATAATATATATATAGAATATTATTATTCTATTATATTTCTAACAAAAACGGATTCAGCCTCAAATACTTTTTATACTAAGTCATCAATAAACTCAACTTATTTAAGTATGCTAAAATAGTAAATACATGTTGAAAATTATTCTTAGGTATCGTAAATGATGTAACCTTTTTGCTATAAGGACCAACTGGGGAGCCTGTCAGTGCCCAAAATTTTTAATTACGGATCGTATTTGAAGAGTCAATTCGCTTCTGTTCGAGGAAAAATCTTATTAGTCAAACCTAAGTTTAATTTACAAAACCAATAAGTAGCAATTCTAATAAGGATTCGGATGGGCGGAACAATGATTAGGTACTTATTTAATTTTACAATTAAAACAGTTGGAATCAAATAGTATAATATTATGATAAGGTTAAATAAATTGAAAACCTTAATAATTTCTGTCAATTTAACCCCAAAATAAGCTATCTGAAAGCCAATTGGAATAAAGCAAAATAATTTTTTTTCGACTACAACTTAGCCCTTGACTGCCTTGACTGTCTCATCTGATGGTAAGTGATGATGCAGTCTAAGATGGTAGTGAGCTAACCTGTTAGGGGTATATTAAACCCATACCACTAATTGGTTTCAACACGGCGTCGTATCGGAACGCTAAATCGCTTGGCGGCACGTCTTTACCGGTTGGGTGGTAACTAGCCGCCACAATTATTTTTATATTTTCTATAATATTATAATGTCAATGGCTTTCATTTTGTTATACCCACTGAGTAAGTAAGGCAACCAGGCAACTAGGTGAGATCGCAGTCAAGGGTTAACTAGTAGTGGATAAATAAAAATAAAAAAGGTCGTTCCTGTTACAAGCCCTTTGCTCCCATAGATCCCACATTCCCACGGAGGTCGCCGGCGCTGATATAACGGCGGTCGCAAATGACAGGCCGGCCCGCTTCACACGCCTGGCATCAGAGCACACGCTTTGATTTGCGCGGACAACTGTAACTATTCTGTAATGGCGCCACACTCATCTTGTGCTCTTCAAAATTGTTATATAATTGGAAACTGAGAGTTGTCAATTCAAACGCACGACTTATGAGACACGTCTTACTGGAACTGCTACAGATAGACTTATAATAGCGATATTATTGATTAATTTGCGCTTTAAGCCTTCTGTCTTCTTTCAATTACCCATGTTCCTTGGACGAAGTGAGCATAATGGGTATTTGAAAAGTAGTCAAATCAATATATCCACGTCCCCTGTTACAAAGTTTTATGTTGAATAACCATTTCAAACTATCGATTAAAGTAAAAAGTGCGTCGTACTTTATTGACGTCACAATTCAGTACCTACGTCACACAAACTCCCATAAATAGGGCGCGTTTTGACGTTTGAAAAAAAGTTACCGATTTGACTAGTTGTCAAAATTACCCAATTACAATATACCTATACCTATAGGTACTAACGAGTTTCCCTCTTGATAGGATCATTTAAAAAAATTCGGCCTTATTCTTAGTCTAAATTATATATACTTATATGTATTTATTGTATTATGTGTTTATGTATATATATTATTACACACAAAATTTCGGCTATATGCGTTTGGGCTGAACTTTGATGAGTTAAATACATTAGAATTGCAAGCTAAGCTACATTATAAAGAGCTCAGTGCAAAATTTCAGCTTGCTAGGTTCAAGGACTAGGACTAGGATATTGGACCGTATTTACGCAAATATTCTGGCAGTATCGTTTTATCGAGTGAAAATTTTATCAAAAAAATTTGCTCGGATAAATTTATGATCCGCTTTTAATTAAATAATTCATCGCAACCCCAAAAAAATTGCGGTCAACGCTCTCATATCATGTACGCGATGCGACTCGCTTCAACGACTCGATCCGTATTCGGATGTATTCGAGCATATAACTCGATACAGCAGATCGATTCCCTTCGAGTACCACTTAATTAATTTGTCAGTTGCGCTTACATATTTTGAACTTACGCATCCCATTTTTATGAACCCCTCCAGTTTACTATCAACTCTATTTGTTTTATATTAAAGTGCAAAATTGATTGGCAAGTGTATTAAGGGGCAGTCGAGCGTATGAACCAAAAACTTATGACATGTCTCGATTTTGGCAAAAAGAACCGCAAGGGTTGTCAGCGATTCGGTCATAATTTATCTTGAATGCAATCTAGACATGCAATTACCATATTAATTACTTAATATTTGCTTGACGGGCAGTTCGAAAGCGTTGTTTTGTAATTTATTAAGGTGTGGAGTTTTTTCGGCTAAATTGATAAAGGTGTGAAGGTTTTTAAATTAATCCCGAGGAAACGTCAGATGTGACAGGTCGGGAATGCTAAATAGGTATCACCTATACACGAACTACGCGAAATTATAAATGTGTAGACGTTAAGTTACAGGTACTGGACAGAGTATTATCGACTTACCTATTATAAGTGGCACAAGTTGTCCTACGTGAAAAATAAATCATTTCATTTAATTTGCTGACTCGCTCCAGCAATGCTTAGGACGGTGCGTTTACTTTCGTATAGTACACATTGATGTAACTGTAAAATATGTTTCCAAAAGAGCAACCACAAAATTTCATGCTGATTATTCTCAGTAGGAACAGTCACAAGACGATTCAAAAACACTTTAAAAAAATATTTTAATTGAAAACCTTATTTATTTATTATAATGTATAATTTTAATTTTTTTTTTTAGTTACCATATAAATTTATTATAGAGCTACTTCAATTACCTTAAAATGGTTTAAGATTGATTCACATAACTATGAACACCCATAAGATTTATGGCAGCTCAAAATTCAAATAAGAATCATACGCGTTAATCAGTCGAACAAGGCCGCGAGAGAAGCGAGTGTGATGTTTTTATTCGGCCGTGAAAAAATGGTTTAAAAAAACCAAAGCGTGGCTAATTTTTCAACTAGGTATACTCTTTTATTAAGGTAGGTACGCCTATAAGATATCCGCTTTAATTTATTGTTGAAAGCAAATCGAAAGTAACCTACAGCGAACAAAATACGTATATCGCAAACCCATATCGCACGGAACATAACGAGTCGCTCAAAATATTAAAATACAGCAGGCGATATCATAAAACCGACAAATCATTGGGACATCGTGCGTTACCAACTTACCAAGCCACATACTGCACCACATTACCTCAATAATTTTTCCCCGGTGCTATTTTAAACCTTACTCCTCCAACAATAAGAGTAGTGTTATTAAATGGGGTTTAACTCTTTTCCTCTACAAATATAAACATTATATCTATGAAAATAAGGTTGTTTATATGTAAGGATAACTTGGGAGGCTGTACTGGGGATCGTGTTCGATCTAATTTAGAGCGGGCGGCGTGATGAGCGGGGCGATAAGCGCAGAGGACCCCGTGCTGGGTGATTTACTCGATGCGCCTGCGCAGGACGCGTATTTACTAAGAGGTCGAGGATTTATCATCTGGATGTGGTTTTTTTTAAACATTTGAATTCAAAAATAGGAGAAACGTACTTTTAAATGAAGAAAATATCGAAAATGGATTTTTACTATGTTTTGCATAATATTTTATTGAGTATCAATATAGTATTTTAAGTTTTTGTGATTATGCTAATTGTAATTTTTAATCATGAAATTACGGATAAATTATTTATAAAGCACTTCAAAAATATTTTCTAATTCTGCCTGAAAAAAATAAACACTTAGATTCATTTTCGTACTACATTAAATTCTCAGGTACCAAATTAAAATACATTTGAATATAGCTATTTTAAAATACAGGTGATCCCACAAAGGATTTCGTTCCCACGAAATTCCCACATAAAATACTAACTGTTGTTTGAAAATACGCGTTCAGGACTTGGAATCGTCTCCGCGCACCTGTTCCGCTTTCTCAACATCCGCGATGTCAGCGCTTATACATAACAATATAGACTGGACACTCCATTGTTTCAAGCACTACAGCGGTATAGCTATCAATTTTATATCCACTGAAATACTAAAATATACACGCGATTAAGGTTTCTAACTCTTTGTTTTTAAGAATGTTAAATGCGTGGTGGGTTTTCAACAATGGGTCGTCTGTATCTGATAGGTGTATGGGTTAAGATAAAGGATGGGTTTGTAGGTTTGTCGAGTTAACTGTGATAGGTTTTGTTCTGCGAAAGTCTTGGTCGTTCGTATGCCATGGTTTATCTATGGCTTTAGTGGCTACAAAGTAACATGTGTAATCGTATACTAAATTCTATGGAATTTTCATTCTAGACGCTTGGGATCATTGCGTTTTGCGCTTTCATTGCGTTGGTATAATGTTTTCGTAGTTTTAATATTTCGAGAGACAAAGCGCTATAGAAATTAAAATACTCCGTTATTTGACAATGAGCATTACTTGAATACTATAGTATAAGATCCCGTTATAAAACGACCTTCACCGAGATGCTTATTTAATGAAACGTATTTTATATTTAATTTAATATGTCAATAAATATAATCCATATGGGTTGCCTAGCAAATTTCAGTCCAGAGTATGTTTAATTAATAATTTAAAAAAAATATTTTTTTAAACATTTCACCGGTATGATTATTAGATAAATTCTATACCAATCCAAAGTATGAAGCCCATAGAATAAGTGTTTTTTTTACGAAAAGCTAACTTTAATAAACAGTTTTTAAAAGTTTCATCATTAAAATCAATTATTTCATCATCAGATCCACACAAAAAACACTTTTTTGCCATTTTTTCCAACAATAAATAGTAGCACGTTTTTTCAATTGTATTTATAGCGACACTACTCCAAAATGATGCATAGTATATACGAGTCTATCGCTATCCTTTTCTTTTCCAAGCCCAAATAGCATACGCACTCTCTTTCTTTAAGTGGGCGGACTTTAAACAGCTGCTATGCTGTGTCCTCTTCTATCGCATGGGATGGTCGGTTGGGACCTCTCAGTCGCACACATTCACTCGGAGCAATATTTTACTTTTTAAAATTCGACAACCGCAATTCTGGACTGATTTTTCGCAGGCAACCCTATACCACCGTGTTCAGAATAAAATAATCTTTAATTTCATTTAAATTTCATTCAATAAACAGACCGTTGCAAAATGCTAGTACAGATTTACCTGTTTATACCTGGCAACCCGATAGATGTGACCGGAAAAGAATAGGCAACCTAACGTTTGCATATTCTATGGGCTTCATACTTTCGATTGGTATAGAATTTATCTAATAATCATACCGGTGAAATGTTTAAAAAAATATTTTTTTTAAATTATTAATTAAACATACTCTGGACTGAAATTTGCTAGGCAACCCATATGGATTATATTTATTGACATATTAAATTAAATATAAAATACGTTTCATTAAATAAGCATCTCGGTGAAGGTCGTTTTATATCGGGATCTTAGACCACTACAAAATCATTTTAGAACCTAATGGCCAGTACGGGTCTTCATACAAGCCCTCAACCGAGCATAGTTGACAATATAGGCTACTTTTTATCCCAGAAAATTAAGGGGTTTCCGCGGGAATCAATAGTTATTGTGTGCTTGCATCACCCGAAATCATGGCGCACACACTATTTTTCATATAATCTGCATTAAAAGTGCGAGTTTTATTAAAATTATGTTTCTCATTTATTTTAGTTCCTAGGTTGTTATATAGCTAGAACCTAGAATAAAAACTAAAATAAATACAAATTACTAATTAGTAATTTGTATTTATTTTAGTTTAAGTTTACCCATCAACTAAACTGACAGATAATATGATATTAATATCATATTATCTGTCAGTTTAGTTGATGGGTAAAATGACAATTAGATAAAATGTTTTGAAATAAATAAAAGATACTCTGGCAGGATTAAAGAAGGGCTGCTATGTCATTAAGCGGGTAGAAAACTCTAGAAATCACTTTCTGCTCTAGAGCAGAAAGTGATGGTTTTCTACCCGCTGCATGACGTATTCGCCTGAAATTTACTAGTTTCAAATGGCTCAAAAGGCATTGAAACTTGCATTTTCAATGTAGGTTATAAGAAAAAAATCTTAAACCACGCGAACAAAGTCGCGGGCATCAGCAAATTTATAATAAAAAAAACTGTATTATATATGTCACCGTAAGATTGTAAAAACCGTTAGATTATAATATAACGTTTTTTATCTCGATAGATTATAAACTTTCGACAGATTGTGAACCGTAACATACTGCTTACAATTTAACGCGTTATTTTTCGGTAAATTGTAATATATTAGCTATATTAACCTGATAGAACCTAAGTGGATATTCATGTCAAACCCTAACCTAACCTATAGTTCGCGCGCGAGTTGAATGCAGAGTAAATGTATGGTGACACTTACATTTACTCTGCATTCAACTCGCGCGCGAACTGTACAAGAAAGAGACAAGAAAACGTAAAAACAATAAATATTTCATAAATTAATACTCAGAACATTGAACGGTTTACAATCTTTCGAAAGTTTATAATCTAGCGGGATCGAAACCGTTAGATTATAATCTAACGGATTTTACAATCTTACGGTGACATATATACTGTAAAATAAGTGTTAAAATTGCACGCTAAAGTAACTAAAAACAAAATAGTAAAAGTAACGTCAATCTTAGAGGGGTACATTACAATATGATGTTATTTATATGAGTACAATTCAAGGCATTCTGAAAAAGGTGATAAACCTTAAATTCCGAAGCTCATTACATACAAGTTAACGGGCAATAAAGTAATAAAAATATACTAAATTAAGTTATAATAAAGTAATAAGTATTAAACAATATTATCATAATAAATGGTCCTGCCGCTTTGAGAGTAAGTTAAGTAAGTAACTTTTAATGATATTATTTTATACAGAGTTGTCCTGTTATTTAATACGTAATAATCGTTTATTGTTATTTATTTACGAAAAGGCTGGTCACCTTATTAATTAAAAAAAATTAGCAGTCAATAGGGACTGCCTTTTTTTAAATCATAAAAATAATAATAATTAAAATATAAACCTTTAAACGAAGGCATTAGTTTAATTACGAATGAAGTATAATATTTATATGTAAGAACTTTTGTCTTCGTATGTCGGTGTTCGCGAGCATGTCGGTGCGAGGTGTCGGTGACGCGAATCCACAAGTTTACCCCCTACCAAAAAGTGCTCAACGCGGCTAAAGAAGTTTTCTCTTCAAAAAGTAACAACTCTTACTGTTTTATTTATTTCAATGCAAGTAAACAATAAGAAAATTATAAATCATGACTCATGATAGGTACACATACGTACTTATCCAGTTACCTACTTCAACTTATGTCCTCATAAAATATACGTTAACTTTTCTTTTATTCTTAAATAATTTCCCTATATAATGTAGATATGGAATAAGGCTGGAACATTAGTAATTACCACTGAAGCGAAGACATGGGCGGTCACTGGATTAAAAAATAACTATTTATTACAAACCATTTTTATAAAAAAAATATTCTACACAATAAATACCACGCAAACTATGTCAGGTTATGCAGTCATGAAAACCGTGCGAAAATGCGACGACCTCCATGTTTCTAAATGTGTCCCGGGTTCGATCCCCGGCAGAGTCAATTTGGGAATTTATAATTTTTGAATTTTCACTGGTCTGGCCTTGAGGGAGGCTTCAGCCATGGCTAGTTACCATCCTACCGGCAAAGACGTGCCCCTAAGCGATTTAGCGTTCCGGTGCGATGCCGTGTAGAAATCGATTAGGGATATGGGTTTAATATACATAACTGCCATAACCCCAGGTTAGCCTACCATCTTACTTACCTACCTGCTACCATCTTAGACTGCAGCATCACTTACCATCAGGTGAGATCGCGGTGTTAACTCGTAGTTGATTTAAAATATACCACAGCACTAGTAAGAAGGTATACGAGTTATATCGATCTCTGAAACCATTTCCAATTATAACAGCGACGTGATTTCATTATAACGCAGAACCAATAACATGCGCTACCATCCTTAAAATTAGCTACTACAAATATGGTTCGTTCGTATAAAATACATACGTACATATTTAATCGAAACAAAGGTCAGAAACCAAAATACATACAATTTTTTATCCCGGAAAATTTAGAAATTCCCGCGGGAACAAAAACTCAAACCACGCGGACGAAATCGCGGGCGTCATGTCTCTCTCTCTACTTCGTATTCCTCATTGCTGAGGGTCGTGACCCCTTTCCATTAATTACATCACAGTAGGGGTTTTCTTTTGTTAATAATGCGGTTCCCAGGTCCTGTCCCATACGACTCGACTAAGAGTACCATTTAAACTCTGGATCGTGAACCCTTTCCATTAATGACATAATGGTAGGGGTTTTCTTGGGTTAGTAATGCGGTGGGTTCCCAGGTCCTTCCCCATACGACTCGACTAAGAGTAGGTACCATTTCAATACTTAGGTTACTATGTTCATCAGATGTTAGTGATAATAACCGGGACTGACGGCTTAACGTTCTCTCCGAGGCACGGAAGAGTGAGTTTAATTAGTTTTATTCATTGACTAAATGATGCCATATAATCTAGTCAATCTACAAACAAACGCATAGACTGCAAAACACACAACCCTCTCGTGGTCGGGTAAAATTAACTGCTAAATGAGCGGTCAGAAAATAACGCGTCACGGCGTATTAACGGCGAATTGGGTTTGCGCCGGATCCAATATTACAGAAACGATAAGAGAAACCATTTGCTCGCCGAGATATCGCTACATTGTAATTAAATACTGAAATTTCTTTGAAAAATTGGATTTTTGTACTGCCACCTGGTAAGCATGGAGTATTTGATATGAGATTTTTAGTTGGAGTTTTAAAAAAAAAAAAAAATTTTAAGTAACTAACCTCCAATAAAGAGGAGGTTCTCAATTCGGTGCATATTTTTTTTAATGTATGTAATAAAACGATATAATTTCACACAATTCCCGATTTGGATAATTTTAGAACGTAACTTTTTTATAGCAGGATTAAGCGCAGGGTCCTGGGCTGGAAGCTGTGTACCTGATGGAAATGCCTTAGTCGTTGTCTTTCTCCCTCTGAAATAAATGGAGAGAGGCAAAGTCTTCTTCTTCGTTACACTCTTGACAGAGTGGTCGTGGTCACCATGAAGTGAAGGCTTTAGTGGCAGATGCGCCTCACGAGCATCCGCCACTTCTCCCTACTAGCCGACAGCCTAGTGCAGCACTCGTGCAATGAACGGCCAACACCCGACTTAATTTGGTCGGTCCATCGCATGGGGGACCTATTTGTAAATATTGTATTGTTGAGTTTGTTGTGGGCTCTTCTCAGACCAGGGCGCGTTTGGAACCCTCGTCGCTTTAGTTTTAAGATACCATAACTGATTATGACCATCATGTTTTATAAGTAATTTTTAACGTCAATAAGTGTACCCACAGTGTACCTATATTAAATAAATGAGTTGATTGATTGATTCAATAGGGTCTGTGTGGCACAGCGCTAGCAGAGCTGCGTCGTAAGCCAAAGATCGCAGGCTCGAATCGGTTTTTTAATTTTTTTTTATGTTTCCGGGGTTGTACCATTTATAGGCTAGGCTTTATGTCTCACAGTTGCCATTCGTTTGTTTCAGATGAATCAAAAGTGCAAAGTGTGCGGCGAGCCGGCGGCAGGCTTCCATTTCGGTGCCTTCACATGCGAGGGGTGCAAGGTAAACATTTTGCTGATCATTATGTATTTTTACTATTGTGAGTGATATTATCATTATACTAAGCAACTGGTTGTTTTATCGGAAATAGCCCGTCTGGGGCATCGATATATAATGTCCTCCCGACCGAATTTCGACCATTGCGGCCAATCTCCAGAGAGATTAGCCATCTGCGCGGGAGATATTATAGTGCACAAGTATGTGCGCAAACTCAGGTGCACTCTCTGTTCCTTTACTCTCATAGCTCATCTCATCCGACAGGACCGGAGAGATATAAGGCGCAGGACCGACGGTTTAACGTGCTCTCCGAGGCACGGGGGCAAAGCCCACCTACTTCCTAACTCCGGGCTAGTACTGAGAATTTCTTGTCAGAAAAACCCACTACTTGTTGACCCGGGACTCGACCCCGGCCGCAGTCGAACATGCTAACCACTACACCAACGAGGCAGTTAAAATCGCATCAATATATATGTAGGTACTAGATGGGCCCTTTCATAGAAAAAAATTGGGCGTCCAATCTTTAAAGCACGCTCCTAACCAGCTGTATAGTCCCCGCCATAGCGCTGTCCCGCTTTTCAGACTAGACTTTTAACAAGTGCTTTTGAATAGTCGAGTGAACTACCACTGGTTCGGAATCCATTCCTACCGAGAAGAACCAGCAAGAAACTCGGTGGTTGCACTTTTGAAAAAAAAAATACAATTACATTAATATGAAAAATACGTAACCGCTCTATGGTCCGCGATCATAATCGGGCACTTTTTTTGTAAAACGCAAGGTTTTATAGCAATGAAATATAATTTACTAAATCAATAATATTGAAAATCAATAGTTGCACAATAACATTTTTACGTCAAACGCGTTAAAATAGATCTAATTACTATCAATAGGAAACGGCGTAGAAAATTGTTAGTGCAACTTTTGTGTAATTGTATCAAGGACTAACGCCGCATTCACACTAACAATAATATCATTGAAATCATAAAAATATTGGCTACTTACAATTAATATTCTCAATGTTTTATGCTTATATATAAAACAGAAAGAAAATATATGCTTATATATAAAAAAAAAAGAAAAAGAATATCCATTGGTGTCTATTGAGTTACTCTACTTGGTTTGAAGGCAAGATTTCCTGGGTTCCTCAGATTTGGAGACCTATAAATTGAGACTACCTTCTCATATAATATCTAGGTTAAACGCGTAACTTATATTTACCGGCAAAGACGTGCCGCCAAGCGATTTAGCGTTTCGGTACGATGCTGTGTAGAAACTAGAAACTGATTAAGGTGGAAGACAAGGGTCTGCCCGCGAAATTCAAATTTAATTTGGATTTTCGCAATTTGTAAACTAATACGTGAGTAACTCACGTCAAACTCATTATTTTGACTAATTTCTTAAACTGGACACTTTCAAGTAAATATTTTTATATAAACCCTTGAAGATGATATTCCTAGGGGCGCAACTTGAATGCCCTAAGCCTACTTTGTCGTATTCGTTTACAAATTGCGAAAATCCAAATTAAATTTGAATTTCGCGGGCCGACCCTTGTCTTCCACCTTAAGGGTATGGATTTAATATAACTGCCATACCCCTAACGGATTAGCCCGCTGATATCGACTGCATCATCACTTACCATCAGGTCAGATCGCAGTCAAGGGCTAACTTGTAGTTGATAAATGATTTAATGACACCAAAACCACCAGACAACAAAAATCCATAATGGTTAGTAAAGACTTATCCTATGTTAGTAATTCCAATAAGTAACATAAAAAAAAACAACAATAATATGTGTTAGTATAACTTATTCTATGTTAATGCAATGAATACACTTACAAACTAAAGCTGACACCCAGTGCGCTTTGAAAGCGCTGTCCTGTCTGTCAGCTATCACCTACTAACTACTCTCCAATCTACTTTTGGTTGAGGCGATCCTCTTCCGTATGATTGCGTAAAAACCGTCCACACGATTTTCCGCAAACATACCGGACGCACTACAGTACCGAGGCAGTCCCAACATTACCTTTAAGATGTTATTATACTGGACTCGGAGAGCGCTTAGAGATTTTTGGGTATAGTCAACCCACAGACTGCAAGTGTAGAGTAAAAGTAAAATAAATAAACTACAGTTATTATAATCATGTTTTCTTCCTAGAAGTTCTTACTTACAAACCAAGATGGAGGAGCTCTTTCCTAAACAATCCTTCCTAATTTCTTAACATTTTGTAAACAATCAATGTGAAGCGACAGGTCATTATTTAATCGAACATCAAAACATAAAATCGATTTAATATTAATTGCAATAATCCGATTCCGATATAGGTACGAGTACACAAATTGCAAAAATACACATGCAAAAATAACCTTTATTTCAAAGAAGATCTATGTTAAAAGTGTGTATTTTACTTGCAAGTTATTTACTGGAGCAGTGTCCGGGCGATGCACATGGATAACTCGTTCACGCAACGATCCGTTATAGTTTTTTTTTTGGTCGGCGATAAATTAGAATAGTTGAGATTTCTCGGTCGGAGGATGCGTAAGCTACCTGTAGCTTCCTAATATTTTGTTTAGTATTTTTCCATTTGCAAAATGCCAGAGATCCATCTTTATTAGCAAAGACGAGATAGGTACACAATGGAGTTGACTCTGTAGTGCACAATCTCTAAACTAAACTAAAATGACATCATTAAAAATATTGCTAACCCTTTCATAAAACTCCCTGCGGAAAGGGCCAGAACTAGATTTAAAGCTGTCATTTTAGTTTAGTTCAGAGATTGTGCTACACAGAATTGGCCAAATATCGATCTACTAGAAACGGCCATAAACTAGTAGGATCTAATGCCTGTATGCAAAGTAAATCCTTTGTATGGTTGAGTATTAGCGTTTATAATAATAATAATTATGGACCTGATTGCTCCCGGGAGAAGTTTTGATCCTCATCTGTGGCTTGCCTTTATTTGCCGGCTGGAGTGGAGATTCGCAAGAGCATCTGCAAGGAAGTATTCCAGTAAGATGTTTGTAGGGATCTTGAATGGATTACCAGGATTGTACTGAGAGCCGTGGAATACCTCTCTTTACACCTAAGCACCTCAGGTTATGTTGATCGGGCCGAAATTTGGTATTCAGATAGCTATTACGACGTAGATTTACGACGACGTATTTTGACGACCTCCGTGGCGCAGTGTGTATCGTTGTTGCCTTGACGTGCGGAGGTCCTGGGTTCGAGCCCCGGCAGGGTCAATTTGGGAATTTATAATTTCTGAATTTTCCCTGGTCTGGCCTGGTGGGAGGCTTCGGCCGTGGCTAGTTACCACCCTACCGGCAAAGACGTGCCGCCAAGTGCTTTAGCGTTCCGGTACGATGCCGTGTAGAAACCGAATAGGGGTATTAGGGGTATGGGTTAAATATAACTGCCATGCCCCTAACCCCAAGGTTAGCCCGCTAGCATCTTAGACTGCATCATCACTTGCCATCAGGTGAGATCGCAGTCAAGGGCTAACTTGTAGTGGATAAAAAAAAAGGCATCCGTCATTTTTGAAAATTTACCCCCTATGGGGGCAGTGTCAGTAAACTAATAAAATAGGGGTTTGATATTTGTGTAGTTCACCGGACGAAGTCACGGGCAAAAGCTAGTTTATTATAAATTTATGGATATTGCAAAGTTGAAAAATGTGACATTTATAGGTAGTTTATAGAGATAATGGCATCTAGGATGTTACGTCGCCCGATTGACCGCGTTTCCCGCATCCTGCGACAGTTGTGACGCAAACGCCATTGTGGTTCTGTTCCACTTGACACGGGCTGCGCTTGCGCAAACAACAATTGGACTAAGTGCAATTCAGTAGATGGAACATGCTAAACATTTGGGTTCACGTTTAAGGGCGATCAAACCCTATCTCAATTGGATATTAATTGACAAAAAGTCAAATCAGCAACTTTTCAAACGTCAAAATGCGCGCATATTATGGAATGTTGTAAGAAATACTGAACAATAATCAAAATACGACGCACTTTTTTACTTCAGTCCATAGTTTAAACTACGAGTATGTATAACCATAAAACAGTATTAACCATAAAACAGTTTTCGAACATAAATCTAACAGGGGACGTGGATATTACGATTTTTGGGAGATCCTCTTTTAAATTGTCCGCGTTGATTAAGTTTTTTTTATTCCCTCGGGAACTCCTTAATTTTCCGTAATAAAAAGTAGCCTATGTCCTTCCCTGGGTACTTACCTTACACTCGGGTAAAATCGGCTGAAAAGGCGGGCCGTAAAAGCGTAGCAAAGAGACAGAAAGACAGACACACCTTTCGCATTTATAATATTAATATGGATACATTGCTGGGTAAATTCCTAACACAGGAAAATTTTCCTACGTTACCAACATCGATAAAGTTCATCATAACAACTCAATTATTTATGAAAGTAAGGCTAGTTACAATAAACAAACAGCGATTCAAATGTATGGCGTAAAAAAAACATAAACATCGCGATGATTTTGATTGATGATAATGATTAAATGATCGAATGAATGATTAAATGAATTTCGACCGCACTGGAAACCGAAAGGCCGGGCGTGGGGTTTGATTCCGCGTTGAGACACAACACGCGCTTACACGCCGGAAAATAATCGCTGGTGAATTTTTAAATGACTAGCTGATGCCCGCGACTTCGTCCGCGCGGATTGAGGTTTTTTGTTTCCCACAGAAACTGCTTAATTTTCCGGGATAAAAAGTAGCCTATGTCACTCTCCAGTTCCTCAAATATGCTCATGCAAATATCACGTCAATCCGTTGCTTTGTGTCGGCGTGATTGAAGGACAAATCAACAAACCAATAAACCAACAAACAAACACACTTTCGAAATTATTATATTAGTAAGATAAATGATTTATTTACTTCACGTAGACAACTTGTGTCGCTTATGTTAAGTCAAGATTACCGCCGGTTCGGAAAGCTGATTATAATAAACCGTATTAGTTTCTTTTTTTAATCCACTACAAGTTAGCTCTTGACTGCGATCTCACCTGATGGTAAATGACGATGCAGTCTAAGATGGTAGCGGGCTAACCTCAAACCTGTTAGGGGTACGGCAGTTATATTAATCTTATACCCCTAATCGGTTTCTATACGGCATCGTAGCGGAACGCTAAATCGCTTGGCGGTACGTATGCATACATATCTTGATTTTTTAACATATTTGTTTTAAAATATAGTTTAACGTTTTCCATTTTCGGTATTGGCTGTTAGTCTAAACAAATTGCGCTTTACTGCCACGGTACATCATCGCGTAAATTCTGATTTTAATACTTACAATTTTTTTTTTTTTTTATCCACTACAAGCTAGCCCTTGACTGTGATCTCACCTGATGGTAAGTCTAAGATGGTAGCGGGCTAACCTGTTAGGGGCATGGCAGTTATATTAAACCCATACCCCTTCGGTTTCTGCACGGCATCGAACCGGAACGCTAAATCGCTTGGCGGCTCGTCTTTGCCGGTAGGGTGGTAACTAGCCACGGCCGAAGCCTCCCACCAGGCCAGACCAGGGAAAATTCAGAAATTATAAATTCCCAAACTGACCCTGCCGGGGATCGAACCCAGGACCTCCGCACGTTAAGGCAACAGCACTACACACTGCGCCACGGAGGTCGTCAACAACATTAACAACAAGTATACACCATAAATAGACTCGAAACAGTCCATACAAATCGCGATGCTAATATACAAAAAAAACTAATAAAAATATCGGTAACTCACCTTTTGCGTTGACCCCTGACATATAAGATTAATTGCTCGTACAAATATTATCTGTAATATCGATATGAGAAACGATGATACACAAAATTAAAGATACGTACACAGTTTCGTGAGAAACATTCGGATGTATGATTCTAGTCAGAGCGCGCCGCGATCACACTAGGTCAAAATGTCTTCAGGAAACATTTGCATCGGAGGGAAAGGACGTTTTGTTTCTATCGCCCTAGTAAGTGTGGCTCCATATAAAAGAGAGTAATGTCCACCAGATATTTTTCTATCCCTAGTATATATTACGCGTGACAATTATATTAAACGTACTTCTGTAGAGAGTGTAGTTCGCTACGCCGCCGTCGCAGAGCTGGCGGTTATATTTTGTGACTCTTTCAAGCTTTCGGTAGCGGTATTAGTTCGAATCAATCTTTTCTTAGTCCATAAGCAAATCTTAACTGAAAGCAACTGTGTATCTTAGGATATTTATACCAACGTTAGCAATAAAAGAAAAACTAAAAACGTTTAAAACAAAAGTTCACATCAATTGGGATCCTTGCAAGTGACGTATGACCTTGGGAACCTGTTTCGTGGATTCACTTTTGTTGACCTCCAACACGAGTTAGGTATAGAATAGTGATCATCAGCCTAATTGACCGTGTCAGTAAACTAATACAACTTTTGTTAAGTAGTAAGAGCGAAAACATAACCCGTTGTTCTATACGTGAGGAAAAATGCGACACCGCGACTCGATACGACGCGACGGGACAATCTCAAATAGTATAGTAGACCCTTCACATGGCCTACCTACGTGCAAATAAATCAAACTCAAACTCGAAGCATCTTTATTTAAAACTAGCCGATGCCCACGACTACGTCCGCGTGCACACTATCGCGACAGGGCAAAAGTCGTTCCCCTCTGGAGAGGTCGTAAAAAATGTCGTTGTCCTCCGCTCCGACGCGAACGTTTACTCTAACATTTTAAACTGTCCTATACGCTTAGTCATAACTTTTTACAATACGTCTAAATCGAGTTTGAAAGCTCGATTCGATTGATCGTAATCGAGCGTTCGATCACATTAGCGCCAAAGTAAAATTTGTGTCTTCTCGTCCAAAATCCCTTAGTGTCTGAAGACCAAAGTCTTCGAACACTGCGTGTTGCCAGTGATGACTTACGGATACGAGACATGGCCGCTGACTGTGGGCCTGATAAGAAGGCTCAGGGTCACTCAGCGGGCGATGGAGAGGGCTATGCTGGGAGTGTCCCTACGTGATCAAATCAGGAATGAAGAGATCCGTAGGAGAACCAGAGTCACCGATATAACCAGAAGAGTTGCGAAGCTGAAGTGGCAATGGGCGGGGCACATAGTTCGGAGAACCGATGGACGTTGGGGTCCCAAAGTGCTGTCGGCAGACCCCTACACGACGGACGGACGACATCAATAGAGTCGCGGGGAGTCACTGGATCCGGGCGGTGCAAGACCGTTGCTTGTGGATGACTCTACAAAAGACCTATGTCCAGCAGTGGACGTCCATCGGTTGACGACGACGATTTACTGTTAGCGCTCTAAACGGAAATCAATCGAATTTGACTATTATTATTATTTAAGACTGGGACTAAGGGTACTATGCCTAATGTTTCGCTTCCACAGATCATTTTCACAGGCCATAACATTATTACGAGCTCTAAAAAGCAATATTATTTGCAATTTATTATTATGTTACAGTATTATATTTAGACTACATTTTAAAGCACTAGAGCTATAATATGTATTAGTGGGATATAAACCGCAACATTGTCCACTGTAACACAATTAACACCAATAAAGGCATAATGTGAGGTGCTTTGATGGCACGGTGGTGTAATGTTAATGGACAGTTTATTCCTTGCGATAAAACGTTAAAGGCAGTCTGACACCGCCCGTGAATTACGAGGCGTGTGTACACAGTATGTAAAGGCTCTATTAATTCTAGCTACTGGTTGATCCAGAGTTACGATGAAAAATAAAAAAACAAATCAACAAAAAAAACTTTTGAATTTATCTCTGAGAGTCGTGACCCCATTCCATTAATCACATAATGGCTGGGATTAGCTTGGGGTAATAATGCGGTGGGTTCCCAAGACGTCCCTTCCACACACAACTCGTCTAAAGAGTACTATTTCAACTCTTAGGTTACTGACGAATATTATCAAATGTAAGTGATACTAACCGCGACCGACGGCTTAACGTGCTCTCCGAGGCACGGAGGAAACGAAAAGACTAAATTCAGACTTCCGAATTCGGTCACCCATCCAGTTTCCAACTTGGGTTAACGTTGCTTAATAATCGCAATCGACTGAAATGTTTATTGTGTTGTCGCAACTAGGCCACTCGTCCCTCAATATCGCCTTCGCCTTTATAACTAATACTTTTTAGCCGTCAACGAATAAGGTTTTTTTTTGAGGCTTTTGTCCTAGAGGTAAGGTCAAAGTTGATAATGTACCTACCCATAGAGAAGTTAATGTACCTACCCACACAGAAATAAATAAATTTAATTTCATTTCAATTTTGACTATGATGATTTTGAAGGAACTCGAGAGTGAGCCTTGGGCTATTCTTGTGTTGTTGGCTTGTTTTATGTTTATATTATCAAAAACTGAAATCTTTGCTGATTCTCTTCGTTAGAAACCGAACTTCATGAATGGCAGTTCCCATCTATATGATCTATCTCAAACCATGCAACGTCATCTAATAACCAACTCCGGCTTGCTATCGTAAAACTCAGAAAACCATAAAAACGTTAGGTATTTTTGCAGCCAAGCGAATATATTAAAAAAAAAAAGTTGCAGTCATAGGTACTGCCGATAGAAGTGAAAACGAATATTAAATTTTTTATATTTATTTAAAATAAAATATAATAATAAGAAAAATATTTCAAATATAAACCTTAAAACTAAGGCATTAAAGTTTAATTACGAATGTACTATATTATTATACTTAAGACCTTTTGTCTAAGAAGAACGGTGTCGGTCTCTGGTATTCCACATTTTTACCCCCTACCAAAAAGTGCTCAACGCGCCTAAAGAAGTTTTCACTTCAAAAACTCAAACTCGGGACTTCATGATCCACAGCCGAATAATCTAACCACTGGATCAACGAGGCATTACCTGAGTACGTAGCTTAGTTCACAGTAATCCCTATTGACACAGAATAGCGTCTGTGTCGGTCCGGCGGTAGTTAGCGGCCGCGTGATTGATGCGCATGCGAGCAAAAACGTGTGACTGCTGTAGGTACAGTGCCGCTCCAATTGCCGGCTCATACTAAATTACTGCCCACTGTCTAGATAGATCAGTTAGTGGCTTGAGAGTGACGCTTTAGAGTTTATCGACTGTGTTACATAGGATAGGTGTTTCATATTGCTAAAAAAATAATATTAGTCTTTTTGATTTCACTATCTGCACACCCACTCATGACGTCAAATTATGTTTGGATACTTAGATAACGATTTAAAAAAACACAAGCTGAAACCTATCTATGCTATCATGCTTAGGACTTCGTTGGCGCGAGTCCGTACTTTGTACCCGGCGCACCAGGGATGCGCATCTTTTGCGCATGATTATAAAGAAGCACGCTTTACTGGCTTCACCAAACATCCCTGATGCACTGCGGAAGCGGAGCAGCCCCATCTTACCCCTTACAGCATTGTTATAATGCACGCGAAGCCGGCGAAGGTATTTTATTTTATCATTTCATTGTATAATTCTTTTGATTTGTGGATGCAAAAAAGATTCACATATCTAACGTGCAGTCATTAGTCTAATATACCTATTAGAGTATTAGGTCAACACCACTTCTCTCAAGCAGTTCTCATTACCTACGCGTAAAGTAAGAAAAAATGTCTTACAGCTTGTTAAAACTGAATGTGTTATGTCTAACGACACTATGAAATGTTAGGTCATACAAAAGCCAAGGGCACTGGTGTTGGCAAATCCGGATGCCCTATCCGCGACGATCGCGCCGACGGCCGGTCGCACGACCAACGCCGAATTATATTCAAATTTGGAGCAGATCCAAATTGCGCTAGCGCACGCGAGCGAAGAGTCCGTTTGGCCCTAAGACGAGGCTTTTGCAACTGGCAGTCACTAAGCTACTCGTCTAGATGAAAACCGCAGTGTGGTCAGTATTTATCATCAGTTATTAATGATGGAGTATGAAGGACCTTCCCCTGGTCGTGTGTAGTGCTTTCAGATCTTATTTCTTTCTTTGATAACACTTTTAACAATAATAGCAGCGCAAGCTATTAAAGTTTACTCTCGGTTTCATTGGCGTACAACAAAACTAGTAAGACTTACCTTTAACCCTATCATGTTCATGTCATTGTCTTGCCTAGTCATTGAGCATATTCGGGATATTATAGCGCTCTTGGGTTTGGTAAAATTTAAAGCAGCAGGAGACAATCATACCTGATATTACATGCATTACGCCATTAAGTAAATATTCTCTTTTCTATATTGCAAGAAACATGATCCTTTTGCGATCCTAGCCATAGGCCATGTAACATTCCTGTTAATTATCTCTTTAACTGTGAAGCAACGCAGTAATTACACAGCAACAATTCGCCAATCTCCAGTATTTCTTGACCTAGTGGTCAGGTACTTTAGCACAGGCCAACTTTATTTATAGCCTCTCCCCAAGTGCTCTGTGCCTTTCAAACTCTTTCAACGGTAATAAATCACGGCTACTAATTTGTTTTTAAAGGTTTTCTGCGATTATCTGTGTGTGTAATCGTGTATTGTGCGGGGACAATCGCCTGTGGCGCCACGCGGCGACCATTGTGAGGTAGTTAAAGACCTAAAGCGATCCAAGCCCGCTTAAAGGCACCGCCGCGCTCGATAATTTGTCACCCCGCATTAGTTTCAGCCTCAAAGAAAACAAAAGTATTACCTTTAATGGCCCGACTGAATTAATCGGATTGTTACTTTATTCTTAATTGGGTTTGCCGCTCGAGGTTCAGTCGTTTACTGCAATTTAATGAGTTTTGCGTTGAGTTTATGTCCGTATATCATTATATACGCAGCACTATACTCATTAATAAAATTAGATGTTATCGTGGTGATCGGTCGGTTAACATTAGCGTTTAACTGTTTCAAGAGAGAATATATAGTAGGTGACAAAAAATACACACAAACTCGAACTAAACTGCATTCAAGCGGTATTGAACAATTAATTTCTACGAAAGCCCAGTTTTTTACTAGATCAGTAGCTTTATCCAATTTAAGAGATAGGTCACAGTTGGTTTTTACAGCTGAATAATAAGATTCGCTAGTATCTATAAAAGCTTTATTCTTTCTCATACTCTGCTGAGATTCAATTGAATCGCTGTCAGCAGACCAATTAAAATACCCTGAACGAAGTATTCGAATTTTCCTGGCGCGTACTTTAAGGATTAAAATTTGGATATTAGAGGTACAATCATGTAAGGATTGCCGATGAAATCATTAAAGCTTAGGCAATCGTTTAGGCATGTACGACGTATGAGAATGGATACACGAAATTGAGCTCTAATTCAATGCTGTTATGGTTTATTTTACTTTGAAGCCGAGCTTTAACGATGTGATTGGCGATCCTTACATGATTGCACCTTAGGTACTTATTATGTATTCAAAGACTAAGTTTTACTCGTAGACTTATGTTTTCGAATGACTCGTTAGGATTTCTCAAACCTACCGGCTAGAGGAAAACTGAACTCAAGGGATGTCATATAATAAATTGTCCTACCGTTTAGGATACGATTAGAATCGAATGACGTCACGAGACGAATCGATTCACCCCGTGAATGGTGTTGCGATTGTTTTGACGTGGCGGCCATTGCAAATGAGCTGATCGATTTTGATCCAGTTTTTTTTAATTAGCCACTTTATTTGCAAGGTTAACAATGTATTGTTTATACTTATGAGCTTACACTGAAGACTCACATTGTTTTGTATTGAAACTTCTTGTCTTTTGTTTAGTAGGTATCTATACATTTTTTTTTATATGTATAGCGAGCAATTGAGCAGGCGGGTCACCTGATGGTAAGTGATTACCGCCGCCCATATACATTTGCAGCACCAGAGAAGAGCGCCCTTTGAAGAGCCCCATATTATAATCATAATACATACTATTTATTTACTTTATATTACCGACAAACTTCAATCCACGCGGAGTAAGTCGCGGGGATTAGCTAGTAAGTACATATTATGCTTCAAGCATTTGCCATTACTATGAAAATAATGTTTTTATTTTTCAAGTGAAACTTCTTTAGAATCGTTGTGATTAGAAAATTCCATAAAACGAAAAAGCGACACTAAAATTATACAAACATATTCATTTATTTAGCATAGATTTAGCCTGCGAGAGAATGAAATAGAATACGAGTTATATTTATCTCATTCTCTCAACTACTTTTCTGAAGTTTCACGTCTGCCGTGTGTAAATTGCACACATACCTTTTTGGCCTAGTGGGAGACTTCGGCCGTGGCTAGTTACCACCCTACCGGCAAAGACGTGCCGCCAAGTGATTTAGCGTTCCGGTACGATGCCGTGTAGAAACCGAAGGGGTGTGGGTTTGATATAACTGTCATGCCCCTAACAGGTTAGCCCGCTACCATCTTAGACTGCATCATCACTTACCATCAGGTGTGATCGCAGTCAAGGGCTAGCTTGTAGTGGATAAAAAAAAACACATAAAACTTAAAATTGTTAAGTATTTTAATAGAGGTCCTAGGATCTTTAATTTGCATAGAAGTTTTTGTCATAAATACCTAAATATCCTAAAATATAATATCTTGCTCAATCCCTTATCAATATGCGAGTAGGTATACTCAACTCTATGGAAGCGATTATAGTTGTATGTGATTCGGTAATGACAGAAGCTCACAAGTTAATAAATGATATATTATACAACAAAAACATAATGGCTCAATAACACGCGTGTTGCTTGAATAACATTTTATGGATCGATTAACCTTGTTAGATTAGTGTCCAGCTTTGCACGCACCTTCAACTCGAATAGGTTTAAGCATAGACTTATTATATTAACTTTTGGTATAAGTATAATACCTTTAAAAATATTAGGTTTTGACCTGTACTCATGTTTGTCTGTTCCATATTTCTAAATACATATGTCCTCCCGACCGAATTTCGACCACGGCGGCTAATCTCCAGAGACATTAGCCATCTGCGCGGGAGATATTATAGTGCACAAGTGTGTATGCAAACACAGGTGCACTCTCTGTTCCTTTACTCTCATAGCCCGATAAAACTACTATCGACTACTACTACTACTACATCGTCGAAATACTATCGTAGGTGGTAGTAGGCGTATACCCGATATACTGCCAGAGGTACGAAATTTGCACAAATTCTAGGCCAGTCATTAACGATTGTCATTGTCTTGTAGAATTCGTTATGAAACTGTCAACGGACGCAAGTCGCAACTGCTTGACACACCGATGGACTTATTGGAGCATGGCGGTCATTGTTATTCACGTCACGAAATGCGGAGTACACGGACCTCCGTGGCGCAGTGTAGCGCTGTTGCCTTAACGTGCGGAGGTCCTGGGTTCGATCCCCGGCAGGGTCAATTTGGGAATTTATAATGTCTGCATTTTCCCTGATCTGGCCTGGTGGGAGGCTTCGGTCGTGGCTAGTTACCACCCTACCGGCAAAGACGTGCCGCTAAGCGATTTAGCGTTCCGGTACGATGCCGTGTAGAAACCGAAGGGGTATGGGTTTAATATAACTGCCATGCCCCTAACAGGTTAGCCCGCTGCCATCTTAGACTGCATCATCACTTACCATCAGGTGAGATCGCAGTCAAGAGCTAGCTTGTAGTGAATAAAAATAAAATAAAAAAAGTACGCACCGCGTTGATAGTTAAGCGCAAACACACAGGGAACGGGTCCTGGTCGGGCGACAGACGGGTGGTTCTGTGTGTTGTCGTCCATAATATTATAAATACAAGGAATTACATTCCCCAAGCTTCCGACCCGTGCCGCGCTCGACCCGCGTCCGTCTCCTGTATGTTTTGCGCTTTAAATCCTTTAGTAAACGCAAATCACCTTTGGGTTTGCGCAGACATAAGACAAGTGCTAGACATATTTGTCTGACGTGGTGAGTCTTGTCGTTGTGTACCAATAGCAATCACCTCTAACTCTGCTATTGGCCAAAATTCATTGTCGCACCAAGAATGTCATGAATTCAGCCAGTCACTATACAATATTCAATTGAGATTCTAATAATGATCTATGCAGGATTCAATACGTACAAATGATTACTACTGTGTTATACGATCGCTGTTACCTCGAATTGGTTATCACTCTTCCGCTATTAGCCTAAACCCGTTGTCGCAGCGATAAATTCTGCCAGTCTCTATAATTGAGACTGTCCATCCATCCATCCATCAGCCTGTATTCGTCCACTGCTGGACATAGGCCTTTTGGAGAGCGCGCCACCACACACGGCCCTCCGCTTTCCTCATCCACCCACTTCCCGCCATCTTTTTAAGGTCGTCGGTCCAGCGGGCTGGACTTGACCTTGGCTGGAATTGAAACTGTAACAATGATTAATGCATGTTTTATGTCATAACTAGCTAATGCCCGCGACTTCGTACGCGTGGATCGAGGTTTTGTGGTTCTCGCGGGAACTCTTTAATTTTCCGGGATAAAAAGTAGCCTATGTGTTATTCCAGACTATAATCTATCTCTGTGCCAAATTTCATCCAGATCTGTACAGCCGTTGGGGCGTGATTGAGTAACAAACATCCATCCATACATTCATACCGACATCCATACATCCAAACTTTCGCATTTATAATATTAGTAAGATAACGCTACAGGTACATGACAAGTACAATTTGGTAAATCCATTCTTCTTAAAGTTTTACTCTAGAGTCTAGACTAACATATTCTGGGAGAAATCTAAATAAATTTTAAATCGCTTTAATTCTGGACATTTGTTTGCTACTTTTAACGACTGTTTATTTCTTTACTACTGTTGATAGGTTCCCATACCGACAATCTTGGTGGTCAATATTTACAATAAATTTCACATAAAATTTAGTATCAATAAAATAAAAAGTTCAGAATTACCAGATAGCTACGTCTTCAAATCGACCATAATGTCACTTGATAGCAAGTTACTGTGCTATAAATTTACACCAAAAAGTAAGTTGCTATCGGATGACGATATAAATATTAATAGCTATTGCAAATAGGCACCTTTCGAGCATGTCATTTATTGATTTGATTACCAAAATACGAATATTTTTAAGGTATCTATCCGATGGTAAATCCAAATGCTAATCTTTTCGACGTTCATATTATATTTACTATGCATCTTCTGTTAGATATAATCTCATTTGACCATCATTAAATTAATAGACCACTTTATAGAGGTATTTTAAACTCAACGGGATTCCTGTAATAGTGAATTTGATTCATCGTAGATAGCAGAGCTTACAAATTATTTACATTGGGTTATCTACTCGTATCTAATGTATTAGTCCTAATAAATAGGTATCGATCTAAATTTCTAATTTATGTTTTTTTCTAGTTTAACTATAATGTTTTTTCTAGTTTAACTATAATTCTATTAGTGTTTTATCATTCTCATTTATAATTAACCAGCTGATGCCCGCGACATCATCCGCGTGGTTCAAGTTTTTTTGATTCCCTCGGGAATCTCTTAATATTCCGGTATAAAAAGTAGTCTATGTCACTCTCCAGGTCCTTAACTATACCCATGCCAAAAATCACGTCAATCCGTTGCACCGTTACGCCGTGATTGAAGGACAAACCAAGAAACCAAAAGACCAATAAACCAAGAAACAAACATACTTTCGCATTTTTGATTAGTATGATAATATGATACATACTACATGATATTCGTGACTTCATCTGCATAACTTTATGTTTTAAAGTTTTGAATTTACGGGATAAAAAGTATGATAATTATTAATTTTGTCCATCTCCGAGATGCAATCCTATCCCTGTACGAAATTCAGTCAAAGTCGACTAAGCGGATGGGTGGGCGGAAAGTGAGTACACATACAGATAGACAGACACAAAATCGCATTTAAAACATTAATTTTTCTGAGTTCACGCAACATTAACAACTGTCAATACTAGATACCAGACGGGCATACTTAAATCCGTATTGTTTTAATATTGTTGACGTTTGTGTTTTAGAATTATAATCCTTACTAGCTGATGGCCGCGACTTTGTCCGCGTGGAATAAGTTTCTTTCACGGAAACTCCTTAATTTTACAGGATTGTCAGCTATGTCACTCCAAGTCCTCAACTATACCCATGCATAAAATCAGATCGATCCGTTGCTTTATTGCAGTGTGATTGAAGGACAAACTAACAAAAAAACGCACTTTCTCATTTACTGTGACGTATGATAAAGGCGATGGTATTAACCCCCCTGTTTTATTTATTTGCTTTTTTGTTATGGTTATTTGTTGTTATGTCTAGTTATTGCGTCGGCGACTGTATTGCCCGATGTCTACACTGCTTCATGAGTACGTCACAGTGACAAGTGGCATTTTGACGGATGGTTCTGAAACCGCGACTCTATAGTGGCGGGTTAGGTTGATTTATGACGACTGATAGCCGGATTTACGCCTGCTCAAATACCTTTACTCGACTATTTAGGGATATTTGAAGACATATTTTGTTTTATGTTAAGTATCATTGTCATCACTTCAACCCTAAACCGGTTCACTACTGAGCACAGTCTCCTCTCCAAATGAGAGGGGTTAGGCCATAGGCCACTACGCTGACAAAGTGTGGATCCTCACGATGTTTTCCTGCACAATTAAAGCAAGTGATATTTAATTTCTTAAAACGCACATAACTCCGTAAAGTTAGAGGGGCTGGAACCCCCTACCACCCGAATAGGAAGCCGGGCATGTAAAGCATAATCCTCACAAAATTATAACTATGCAGGAGTTAGTACTTGTTACCTCATGAGTAAGCTTTTTGAATTCCCGCGGGAACTCCTTTATTTTCCGTGACAAAAGTAGCCTATGTCACTCAAAAAATCAGTCGATCCGTTGCTTTGTTGCGGCGTGATTGAAGGACAAACAAACACACTTTCGCATTTATAATATCAGTATGATATAAGCGACATCCCGATTGTATTGCCCGCTTAAAATTGAGATAATGATGATAAAGAAAACGCGGCTTAATGTGAACAGCAGGCCGAATGGGAGTTATTTTACGTATTCGATCGCGTTAAAGTTAACTACCAGGTATACGGACAATAGGCATGATGACTGATTTTGAAAAATGGTCAGATTATGTTCGGAAGTATCTACTATTTCTAAAAAATATCTTATTTCAGCAGAAAAATAAGGTTTGGTAGATGAAATTGGCATTTGAAATTTAAATTTTAAAATTCACGCCAAAACGCTCCCCGGTGTCATGGCGTCGTTTGTGACGTCACTATTATTTTTGCCAATGTACTCTGTGCGGTGTGCAGTAAGCAATAGTGTGATTGTCAAAGCTCGAAAACAAACTATTGTGACGTCATTCGCTTCTTGGTTAACCAATATGGCGGATTGCTGTATTTTATAATTTTATTTTATCAAAATAAATAGAAATCTCACTCGAAATAGAAAAATAAATACGTTTTTTGTAATCCATGAATCCTATTTCATTAGATAAATTCATAATTTCATTGATTCTTGGTTACTGTCATCGTGCCTATTATGACAGCCTCCCTGGTGCAGTGTTGAGTGCTGTTGTCTTAACGTGAGAGGTCCCGGGCTCGATTCCCGGCAGGGTAATTTGTGAATTTATAATTTCTGAATTTTCTCTGGTTTGGTCTGGTGGGAGGCTTCGACCGTGGCTAGTTACTACCCAACCGGCAAAGACGTGCCGCCAAGCGATTTAGAAAGAAAGAAAGAAAGAAAAAGCGTTTATTTGGAACCACAATACAATAATGACAGTGGAAAGGAATGAGACAGAAATATGATTTGTGTGATCCTAAAATGGACTCCACTCAGCATTTTGCTATGACTGTGGTTCGAGCACAGGCACAGCGCTGGTCTTCCGTGGATCCACAAGATTTAGCGTTCCGGTACGATGCTGTGTAGAATCCGACTAGGGATATCGGTTTAATGTAACTGACATACCCCTAACAGGCTAGCCCGCTACCATCTGAGACTGCAACATCACTTACCATCAGTTGTGTCGCAGTCAAGGCTAACTTGTAGTGAAATAAAAAAAACTATAATTCGTGATCCGAATTGAAATGATTGTTCAATCTCTTGTCATCTCGCATTTCCGTCGAGATCTGGTGACCTGTGAAGGCTCTCAACTCGATGTTTTGATTACGCCTGACATTAGACTCCAATCGATTATTCGTGTAACGTGAACCGATGCCGCGCATTATTGCTTCTGATATTTCGATATCCGGTTTCGATTTGAAAATCGGAACATTTGGGATCGATATCGGTGATCTTTTGCCGATTAAGGAATGAAATATAAGGTCGCGCTTAATAAAAACGTGTTTCTTTCAACTACTTAACAATATAGTAGAAGATATCTATTTTATAGACATTGTTGTATTATCTCAAGGTAATGCATGAATATTCCAAAGTTCTTATAGTATATGCGAGTCAACGTTGATATTAAGAGGAATTCACCCGGCGATTTCTCCATACAAAAACATTTCAAAACTGTCTGTTTCACAATTTATTTATTTTTTATCCACTATACAAGTTAGCCCTTGACTGCGATCTCATCTGATGGTAAGTGATGATGCAGTCTAAGATGGTAGCGGGCTAACCCGTTAGGGGCATGGCAGTTGTATTAAACCCATACCCCTATTCGGTTTCTACACGGCCTCGTACCGGAACGCTAAATCGCTTGGCGGTACGTCTTTGCCGGTAGGGTGGTAACTAGCCGCGGCCGAAGCCTCCCACCAGGCCAGACCAGGGAAAATTCAGAAATTATAAATTTCCAAATTGACCCGCCGGGGATCGAACCCGGGACCTCCGCACGCATATAAACACTTAATTTCGAATGTAGTCTATTTATATGTTCGCGAGCATGTCGGTCACACGAATCTACATTTATACCCCCTACCAAAAAGTGCTCAACGTGCCTAAAGAAGTTTTCACTTCAAAACACACGGCCGAAGTCGCGGTCGTCATCTAGTTTCATTTTATAAATTTCCATAAGAATGGAACTGTCAGTAAGTCACACCCATTAAGCTAATGGCAGATTTATTCGATCCAGCAGAGATTTACGATGGCAGCATGTAACCTATCTCATCTCAAGGTGGACCAGTGCAGATGTCACATTACGGAAACGTATACACATGTGCTGAGTTATTGTCTCACATTAGTTCGCTAATGACAATCCATACAGACATGAAATGCATGAGATAAGTATATGATAATATATTGAATGTAACATAATATTATTATTGTAAAACATCGAATTTTCGTAAGCCAATCCAATATATTTTTCCACTCAAGAGTTGCATGAAATCACTGTCAAAAATCGGAAGGTGTAAAATAACTTTGATTAAGTAGGTAAGTACACACGTACCTACCTACTTAATCAAAGTTATTTTACTAGGAAATGTAATTCCTAGTAATTATGCACAAATCCTAGTGTTTGTATATTTACGGCGACATATAGACATATAGACATATAGTTTTTGTCCTGATTTTACAGGATAAATATTTAGCCTATGACTTGGCCACATATGTTACTGAAAACAACCGGAACTATAAGATCAAACTCTGTCAACTATCCAGTAACAAACTTAGGTCAAAATTGTTTAACTGTGGGTCATTCAGGCTATAAATTATTTTAATGCATAAAAATCAACCTTGTATCAGCTACTGTGTGCACTCAACTTACCTATAAATCAAAGTGTCCATCGAGTTTTTTTTTTCAAAACACTGCGGTAGGTAAGGGCCAAGGAGAGCACTATAAAAGATACCTTAAGTTTAATACCCCGGTTTATGATGACCTAATGGGGTAGTGCAGAATTTGCTCACGGCAAATTTTATGACCTTTACTTTGTATCGGGCACTTGTATTAGGTTTTGCTTTTACTCCGTTCCATATACATACTATTATTTTCTTTTTACGGTGTGCACGCCTGTCAAGTTTGGTGTTTTTAAACAGATCGGTATTTTCATCATCCGTACCCATCACCAGCCCAGCATGGTTCTCCTTCCAAAATGAGATTATTTTAACGTTGCAAATATTGTTATAAACAAATATAATGCCGCATTTTTAGTCGGAAAATGTCCGACTAGTTTTGAAACCGTCAGAGGTCGATTCGTTGACTTGTTCATGCGATCCTGCGGCCGCACGCTGACTGCGCGCAGCCAGAAGTGTGCCGGTTTCGTGAAGGTTTAAGGTGGGAGGAAGGTGTCACTCTCTTCTCTCGGCGAGTCCTGTGTTTTAAACAGTTTAGCATCACCATATTTATCATCTCTACCCATCGCCGGCTTCTTCTGAACATGGGACTCCTCTCAGAATAAGAATAGTGTGGGCCACGCTGCGCAAGTTTTTTATATTATGGCGAGCGTAAACGTAGCGCCATACACAGCGTTTTGTCCTGTCCTACCCATAGTGCGTTTTCGCACTTAATGATAATATGACGGCCGAGATATAGAGCTATTTCTCTGTCGCCTAGACTATTTAACAGGCTTGGTGCTTACCGACAATAAGTCTGTGGTATGTGGGAGTCCTAACGAATAGGAGGTACGCGTATTCATGAATACTTGAGTCTTTGTATGACCGCGTATCCTTACCGCTCTAAGGACACAAGGACGATGTAATGTATTAGAAGGGCCCGCTTATTATTAAATTTATTTTTGACTAGCTGATGACCGCGACTACGTTCGCGTGGAATAAGCTTTTTCAATTCCCGAACTCTTTTATTTTCCGGGACAAAAAGTAGCCTATGTCACTCAAAAATGTCGATCCGTTGCTTTGTTACGGCGTGATTGAAGGACAAACCAACAAACAAACTGACTTTCGCATTTATAATATTAGTATGATTCTCTTATAGCTCTATTTAATTAAAATAATAAATAGTCCACGTATTTAGCTACAATTATAATTATGAGAAATAAAAGGCGCTTATTTTTACACCCATTTTTTGTAGAACCAAAAAAGAAAAAAAACTTTTTTTTGTAAAAAAAAAAGAATGGTATTGTCAAAAACCATAATAATTATGTCCAAAGTTCAAGTCGTAAAATCATATTGCCAAAAAATACAATATATTATTGTCAAAAAGATTCTACTTGTCGATAATAATGAACCTACTACTGGTTCGGAATGCTTTTCGTAACTGAAACCCAACAGGAAAATCAACCGTCGTTATTTCTGATTCATGTACATCCTTTAAATGATTAAAGTATTATAATTTGTATTCCTCTATAACCATCTATTAATCTATGGCATCCATTAAAATATTACATACAGACCTATATGGCTGGATGCAAAATAAATAAATTATAGACGGCGTAGCGTGACAATTATTATTCCTCCATAAATTGATATTATCGCTTTGTCAACACAACAATAATAGAAACCAAGTGAATAAATATGAAAGCCCAGCAAGCTTCCATGCCACAGCTCAACTAAGAGGTCAGAGGTGATAAGCTTCAGCCGTCTCCAAAGTCCTAATATAATAAATAATTATGCATACATTACCTAGGCTACTATCCAACTGAAATGAAAATAATCCTTTAAATAGGATATTCCACTGCGCATTTACTTCAAAAAAAAATTATTGTTGCCGTGATTTTGTGAATTATCTGTGAACAACCCAATAAATTAAAAAAGTTACTAACAATATGTACAAAAAATAAGTAAGGATTCCATTGATGTAGAATTTTAGTATCTAAGGATTCACTGAGAAGTGTAGAAAATTAACGTTGCCATTTTTACACTTTTGGTTGACTGAAAGAAATCGCTAAAGCCGATGAGGTCACCAAATTGTATGCTTGCTTGGTTTTTCTGTTTTTTCTTTGTGGTGTACAATAAAAGTTCAATAACTCATTCATTCATTCCGTTTCCTAACAATCTTTAAACACCATCAACATAATATCACAGCCTAAGGAGATACAATCTTTACTACCAGTCGGTCGACGGAGGCGTCTAGACCATAGACTTATAACATTGGTCTGGACAGGGCATTGCGGGGTAACAGAGACGTGACGGAGAAACGAGCAGAACTTTCAACACTTAATTCGGCTACTCTAAAGTCTTTGTATGCAGTTTCCTACCTCTCAACCCTAGGTGTGAGTAGTGAGTACCCGTACCTCTAGGTGCTACAACTGTCGTGGTAACCCGGTCTGACATTTAAATGGGCGTCGACCTACTGTATGAATATAAACTTACGCTGTGATACTAATATTATGCATACATACAAGACGACACCGGCCGCATCTCAGCCAGTTTATCGTTGCCATTAATTATAACATCAAACTAGTACAGGAAAGTTCACTTTTATGCGGCCGGCTGGTTGGGCCACTTCGAGTTCAACGGGTCGCGGGGTCATGTGAAAATTATGTGTCGTATCGATTAGCTGTAACCCGTTGTCCTAGGTGAGTGACAGAAGCGACGCCACGCGACGCGACGGAATACGACATCATAGAAAATGACAGACGTATCTACGCGACAACGTAGGCCACGTGAAGGGTCAGCTACTGTTCGATCTGTCGTGTCGCGTTACCGCGTTTGTCGCTCACCTGGGACAACGCGTTAGGCCCTGCCCCACGTCAGCGTCCAACGCGTTAATATCAAACAGTAGCTAACTCTTCACGTGGCGTACGTTGTCGGGTAGATAAGTTTGTCATTTTCTGTTTAGTCGTATCGTGTCGCATTGCGTTCGTCGCTCACTTAGGACAACGGGTAAAAAGGTATAAAATAAAATAAAATAAAATAGCCTTTATTAACTGGAAAGTGGAAGTTACATATTTTTTTTTTTTTAAAGATAATATTACTACACATTTTTCTTCTAATGCTTAGGAGTTAAGAATAAATATGTACATAAGTATATAGTGCCTTAATTTTTATTTTTTATTTTTGTTTACATACAATTTTTACACCATGTACATATTTATTTGGCTTATTCTATTGTAGTTATATATAAGTAGGTAGTATTTGCATGTATTTGTTACTTCTTTCTATAATAATAAAACCTTATTCATTTATTACGATTATTTAATCAACTTAGGAAAGGAATCTGTAGGTACTAAGGTATTCCATTTTTGTATAATGCAACCTTATATGTTACAATTGATATTTAAATACTTTTTATTTTTATTTTTATTATTTATCGAGTATGGAATAGTTTTGGCCAACAAGTTTCATGCAAAATAATATATAGTTATTATCAATGGTGGGCATAGCACAATATTCTTAAACTCTTTCTTTTCTTATCCGTTATTTTAAATACTTTATCTGAGAAACTTTTACTGTATTTACTTCATTAGATTTGAATTACAGTTCTTGGACCAAAATTTACAATGTGAGTTCTTAAAAATGGATTATTTAAATTTTGTATATACTTAATTCGGTACTAAATTTTAAAGTAAATAACAATATCCTAATTTACATTTAAGATTTGATGCTAAGAAATATATTTAATCAAAATACTAATATTAAACCTATCATAAAGCTATCTCATACCTACTAAATAAATATTTGAATTCCCAGTCCGCCCATAGGGCGAAGGCCTCCACCAGTACATCCCTAATTGTTTATTTATCCGAGATGTTAATTCGCATTTGTTATTTCATTCTTTGCACTTTTATTTTGCACTTTTATGCAGTTGGTGGGTTGTGGTCTAGTCCTCCCACGGCGACCAACCGGCTTGGGAGGCAGGGAGAGGGGCTGTGATGACAACAGAATTATTCCTGCTAATTGGACTTGTGTTGTCCTTGATATAATGAGTGATCTATCGATGGTTTGTCCATTTGCGAAACAAAGTATTTGATGTCATATTTATTTTTCTTTGTGGAGTTTCTTGCTGACTTTTTTAGATTTGATGGAGTTGATACATTCCTTTTATTAATTTCATTATTTTTAGGCATATTCTTATCTTCTTTGTTTTCTAAATAGACTATTTTATCGTATTTTAGAACACATTTATTCCCTTGTTTTCTTTGTTCATAAATATTCTTCATTAATTCCTTCCTTTTTTCTACAATTTCTTTTGAATAGTCTTCTTGTATGTAGTAATTTGTATTTTTTAAAGTTTTACTATTTTTCAGCAGTTCTATTTTTTTACCGACTGTGTTTAAAGTTACCACTATTGGTCTCAGTTTGTTCTTATTCTTACCCAATCTTCCAACATACTCAATGCAGCTTCTATCGCAGTTTATATTCATAGTCTTGGTTACAATATTAAGTATAATTTCTTCCAAGTTCTGGTAGCTTTTTTCTTTTTCTTCAACTCCGAAAAATATGATATTTTTTCGTTTTAAATATTTTTCAAAATATTTGATGGAATTTTGTTGTTGGTTTATTTTTGATTCAAGTTCGTTAAATTTTTGCTCGAAAACTAGATACTTTTCATCAATGGTTTTTATTATTGATTTGGGTATGTCCCTGATTTCTTCTTTTTGTATTTCCAATTTTTTCATAATGTCTTGAAGCATATTTGTTATGTCTTCCATTGTGGATGTGATTGTATATCAGTAAGTATTTCAATATATTTTTGTTCTATTTATATAACTAGACGTTAAGGTAGTCACCAGATTTTGAAAATAATATGTTATTATGTAATGGAATAATCTAGGTAGCAGCTTTTCGATGTAATTAGGTTTAAGTAGGAATATTACATCGCCGGGAATCGAATCTTTATATAAACGATATTATATGTCACTGTGTTGTGATCTTTCCTTTTATTCTGTTATTCATGTAAAATAATCCAAGCATACGAGTATCACACCAATATAACATAAATAGTTTTTCTGCCGTAAATTGTAAGGAATTTTATTTTTGTCATACCTTCAAATTGGCTAATAACCGTTAAGTTATACGTTGAGTTTCTGGTATATTATTTCTTTCCGAAGCATTAAGTTTATGATAATATTTCACAATATGGATTAGTTGTTGCACTGTTATTCACTTTCATTCGTTCCATAAACTTAAATAGGTGATATTTTTGAAGGTTTCGTACACTTCACATAAGTAAGTAATATTACGAGTTTTTACGTATTTTTAGCGAATGTTTTAAGTTAATAACATGTACACGTACTTATCTCACTGTTACACGTTAATTTACGATGAATTGGCACGGAAACTTGAGTGGTATATTTATTAATTTAAAATTTTACGGAGCAGATGTACTACCCGGTTGCGCTGCAGCGCCCTCTCCAAAAAGGTATAACAACACACAAATCATCGCGGTAACAGTATGGCTGGACGTCACAGGATGCATGTGCAATCCAAAACCCTTCTTCATCGGTGTATAAATGTTCAATAAAATAGACAAGGCAGACCTATCTAGAATGCGCGTTAGCACGAATAACATAATACGTAGTCATAGATATATTATCTGTTCTCATTATCAATTTTGATCTTGAATAAAATCTAGGTAGGACATAACATAAAAGCAAATTATATCTACAGATAACTGTATCCTTAAATTTGTTCCGCTTTAGTTTGAAAGGAAACCGCTACAATTTACTATCAAAAAATCAATTATCAGAGACAATAAAATTCTTAAAATATTTAAAAGTAGCCTTGAGTATTGTTATTCGAAAAATGTCACCTTCGCAATGTTTTAAACACAGCGTTTATGGTAGCAGCGTGCGCGGGCGCCGATTCTATCAGATATTTGATCTCGGACGGCGTTAACACGCTCGTAAGATTCAGATCACGCGCAGAACGCGATTTAAAGATGGCATTGTTTCAGTTTAAATTCCTCTACTATGACGCGAGCGGTGCAATAGTACGCGTTTATCATTCACTCCATGTCCCGAGGAGATTTTGGCAGTGTCCAAGTGTCCGACGATGATATTGATACTGTTTATTCCGAAGTAACAATACTTCGGAATAACTCCCGAATGTCATGGAGGCATTGACTTGACACTATCATCAACGTCCAATCGAAGTTCGGAGCGAATTCCTTAACCTTCAAATAAATGCTAAAAAACATTTTCCTTTTAGTTCTGATCAACCCGAAACACCAAAACAATGGATAGCTTACATAACGAGTTAAAAATCCAAGGTTGAAAAATGAAACCGTATATAAACGAACGTAGCCAACCGGAACAGAACCTGTGGCCTATATCCAACGGAAGTAGAGTCTTAAACCGTAAACACTACGTTAATAAGGCAGCAGTTTCACTTTCGACGTTACGCACTCGACTGAGAACCAGCAGGCCGTGTAAATACAGCCTTACGTGTGATACACAACAAGCTTGCGAAGATAATGTGATTTTACAAGTAATTTACGATGTACACTTTTAATGATGTTATCACTTATAGAGGCCACTTAAATACCCATGAAAATTATGATTAATAACTCCATAAATCACTTGTTTATTACGTTGCCCTCTAACCTTCTGTTTTCTTTCTTTTCAGTCGTTCTTCGGGCGATCCTACAACAACCTTAACTCCATCACCGAATGCAAGAACAACGGAGAATGCGTCATCAATAAGAAGAACCGTACGGCGTGCAAGGCGTGTCGACTGCGCAAGTGCCTCATGGTCGGCATGTCTAAATCTGGCTCCAGATACGGCAGACGATCCAACTGGTTCAAAATACACTGCCTGTTGCAAGAACAGCAACAAGCTGCCCAGTCGCAGTCGCCCCCCAGAGTGCCCCAGTCACCTCATCTAGCGCCACCATTTCCCCCACACCTCTTCCCTGGACTAGCTCGCCCGAGGACCAAAGAGGAGCTGGCTCTCCTAGGCCTTGATGACTACAAAGCACCCTGCTCAGGATCCCCGGATTCTCATCGAAGTGGGTCATCCCCAAAACAAGACGAAAAAGCTCGGATCAGTCAGTGTCGACCCCCTGACAGACCTCTGACACCGCCTAGAGATGCATTCCTCTCCCTACCTCTAGCCATGCCACACTTTCCACACTCACCTTTTCTACATCCGCCACATTTTAGCCCATTCCCACCGAACCATCACTTACTCTTTCCACCAGGCTTCCACCCGCTTTACTCTAGACATTTATTGGACCACGCAGCACTTAGACAAGTGGCTGAAAACAACAACGATGTAAGAATCGATGACAACAATACTGATACTTCGAAACGTTTCTTTTTGGATGAGATTCTTAAGCAGCAGCGGTCGACACAGCCCACTCCCCAAGAAGAAGTGATCTCCGAAGCAGAATTCGTACCGACTCCGCCGGCTGAAAGGAGAACGTCAGAATCTCCCCTGCAAGAGAATCCGATGGATCTGTCTGTCAAGTCAGATGGCAGATCGAGTTCGGCGCGGCGGCGCTCTGACGACAGCGAGGTTATCGCTCCTGATAATGATGATCCCGAGTCTGGAAGCGACCGGGCGTCTGCCAGTGACGAAGAAGACTTGTCTTTCTCCCAAATAAAGAGGATCAAACTCCACCCCTTAGATCTGACAACCAAAGTCTGATGCCATTAGAAAGAGACGCTGCAACAGCGTCGTTATGACTTTAATTTTTCGACACCATGTTGGAGGCCAGTAAATCGGATGGTGGTTATAAATAAGATGTAGCGACTTCGGGAAGTCAGCTTTGTGAATTGTTATCGATTGAATAAAGAGTCTATCCAAATACGTATCTTAAGTAGTTAGTTAATGAAATGTTATTGGTACTTAAACCCCGGTTGAAGGATGTACAAATTGTGTGTAAATACTAAATTATTTGTATCGTAAGATTTAGGTTAGTTAGCTGGTTTTTAATTAAATTAATGTGGACCAATTGTTGCATCCAATTTTAACGGAAAAAGTATGTAATATAACTGCGTATATTTCTGTATTATTTTAATGTAATTTATTCAATTTTAGTGGAATTTTGATCGAAGTGTCGTTTGACGTTTGAAGGTTTAACAATTTGTTAACATCGGGTGCTTAGTGAAATTTGTATCTTCTTCGATTTATTACTAGTGGTAAAGTAATTTTAATTCTACAGAATATCAACTTATATATAATTTTGATTTGAAACACTCCTTGTACCTATATTCAAGAATAGGTAATAAATTACATACTCGAAACTTATACATTCCTATGAATTTGCTCAATCGATATTATATTATTATGTGTAAATGTATTCTATTTTTTACTCTCTATGTACTCAATGTAGTAAAATTTAGTCGAAGACATACTCAGATGTAATAATAATAAAAATCAATATTTTTGTATATAATGTTAATGTAGGTAGCATGTTTTTTTATAAACCGGATTTAATGAATGCATTCCAATTTACACGGAAGACGTACAAAATAAAATATTCACGCACTCGACTCGCTATAGTTTTATTTAAACATACCAATTTACCTACCTTTTAAAATAACTGCCCTGCACGTGACATTGGTAAAGTTCATACTGCTACTCGTAGTGTGGCACTAATGAAAGCCATAAAACAAAATAAGACGAAAATAACTACCTAGGAGCTTTTACCGTGCTACTCTGCTAATAACATGCGCAATACACATTGTGTAGTAGGAATGGAACCAAGGTTTTAAATTGAACCAATGTGAACCACTGGAATGATCCAAATGGAATGATCCACCTCGATGAAAGCCAGTCACCATGTTGATCTTGATAAGTAAACATTGGAGTTTGAGTTTGAAACCATTAATTATATGAGACTGAAAATACTTACTATAAGTCTTACATATGTTAAGACGAGACCGAACGAACCAGAGTAGAATCAGTCTATCTAGAAAAACTTTATTGAAAGAAAGAAAAGAAAGAAAGAAAAAACATTTATTTCCAAATTGTGCCATACATAACAAACATACCTAAAGAGGTAGATCACCCCTCAGGGATGAACTATATCACGCATGGCACAACCCAAAAAATGGCCCAGGCTCAGCATAATGCTGTATGTTTAGCGCAAGCACTAACCATACAGCGCTGATTTTCAGCCTGAACCCTGATTCAGGTGACACCACGGAAAAAAAACTACGTAACTAACTGCAAGCTGGTAGTGGTAGCTGGTGGTGGTGTTATTCAATCTTATTTAGCCGTACATACCCAAGCTTTCGAGTATATACTTTGATTACTGTATTCAATATATTAAGAAATGTCTTGGATTCGATTTCCAGTCTAAAACATGTTACAACGAGACCGAATAATCCAGATTAGAATTAGTCTATCTAAAAAAACTTTAAATACAAATTGAATCTATATGGAGATGTCATGGGTTCAATTCCCAATGGATTGATTTAAAATTCATTCGGATAAAGCTCACTTATTTAGCTATTTTTAATAACTTAATGTAATAAAAACCCGCCTGCCGGGATTTGTACCAGGGAACTCTCACTTGTAAGAACACAGCGGTCAGCGCATAATATGACTGCGCCAGAGATGTCGTCAAAAACCTATCCTAATTTAATCGTCATATTTTCCGGATTGTAGGAAAGCTCCGAATATCAAATCCGTTAAAGATTTTCTGACCGGCTCAAGCCGGTTCCGAGTCGATAGGTTGGAGAACCCTTATAAAAATAAGAACCCTTATAATATAATATTTTTTACTAGCTGATTCCCGCGACTTCGTCCGCGTGGAATAAGTTTTTTCAATGCCTGGCCTAGCATAGGTCACTCTCCAGGTCCTCAACTTTACCCATGCCAAAAATCACGTCGATCCGTTGCTCTGTTGCACCGTGATTAAACCAACAAACAAACACTTTCGGCCTGGTGGGAGGCTTCGACCATGGCTAGTTACCACCCTACCCGCAAAAACATGCCGCCAAGCGATTTAGCGTTCCGGTATGATGCCGTGTAGGAACCGAATAGGGGTATGGGTTTAAATATTATATAATGGGTTTACTATCTTAGACTGCATCATCACTTAGCATCAGGTGAGATCGCAGTCAAGGGCTAAATTACTCTACTACTATATATTTATTTGTATGATTATAAAAAGCTTGTGTGTCTACACGAGACGCCTCACTTTGTAATCCATACGATTTGCTTCAAAAGCATCGTGATACACGAAGGTAGCAAGTTCAATCCAGGTCGGGGCTGATTTGAATTGCCAATGGCGCGAGCGCTTCACGGCTGCGCTGTCGACGCGTCGATTATGCCAATTACATTCACTTATACTAAACTATTCCAACACCCTCTTCTTTATACACTAGCTGACCTGCCCCAACTTCGCCTGAGTGGAAACGGCGTAGGAATTAAAGAAAGAAAGTTTTTTTCTTGTAGTTTAAGACAGTGGCGTGTACATGGGTAGAAGCTAGGGTAGGCAAATATGATTGATATTTTCTGGTAGGGCATGCTGGAAATCTTTACCTTTTTATATACGGTAAGCAGGGCTTTTATGCCTCTATGTTGTGGATACTTTAAGAAACAAATAAATTAATCTATACCAATATTATAAATGCAAAAGTTTGGATGGATAGATGGGTGTTTGTTTCTCAATCACGCCCGAATGGCTGAACTGATCTGGATGCAATTTGGCTCAGAGATAGATTATTGTCTGGAATAACACATAGAACGAAAAAAAATTAGTCCGCGCAGTCGAAGTCGCGGGCATCAGCTAGTTTTGAATAATCTACTAATAGCACAGTCCACCACTGTGTATGGCACCTCAACAAAAACAATGTAAAACAAAATAAATCGCTTGCAATTATCAATTTATCGGTTGTCGGGATGCCTTACGAAAATGTATGAGAGTCAAAAGATCATTGTGTTTCAATTATTACTAAATACGATTGTATGATTTAGTGCCTCACTGTGGTAATTACGAGGCGCGACCTAGTTATGCTTCTAATATCAAATAGCGTTTAACATAGCAGAGCCTTTTCGCCAAGGACTCAGGCCTTTCCATCAGGGATACCAACCATGTTGAGGGCGCGTCTGAAACGCTTGTAGCTCGCAGTCCTTATCCATCATCATCGTCTCAACCTATAGACGTCCACTGCTGGACGAAGGTCTACTGTATAGATTTCCACAGAACACGGTCTTGTGCCGCTGGTTTCTAGCGGTCCGTCCACCTAGTAGGGGGTCGTCCAACGCTGCGCTTGAGACCCCAACACCTATCGGTTCAACGGAACTATGCGCCCCCTCCGCCAACACTAAAGCTTGGCGACCCTTCGAGCTAAGTCGGTTACTCTGGTTCTCCGACGGATTTCCATAGCACTTTTTATACGGAGTGAAGTTTTACTAGAGTACGAAATTAATCTAATCTATCATTAAAACAGTAATTTTACTAGAAGATGCCCGCGAATTATTGTTTGTTTATTTAATTTAAATTTTATTGATGGTGTGTTTTTTATTGTTTTTTTAGTGCTTTTGTTTGTCATGTATGTGTAAGTTCAGTAATTTATATGTAATATTGTAGCCTGATAAGACGCACTGGGAAACTGCTAAGTCTTATCGTGTATGTCCTATCAATAAAATAAAATAAAAATAAATAAAATATACGGGGTCGCAGGTTCGATTCCTAGGCACTTCTAACTTTTCGGAGTTATGTGCGTTTTAAGAAATTATGTGATACTTGCTTCAAATAACGAAACGGTTTGGCTCTACATTTTTTTTTTGTAAAGATATACTTAAGCATTTTATCTATTCCGTGTACTTAAGTAATTTACTATGTATGTTAATGATATGTTTAATTTGTAATTGTTGTTGTAAAGTAAAAGTAAAGTAAAATATGCTTTATTGTACACAAAGAAATGATATGATAAAAAAAAAAAAACAATCATATTAATAGATAGGGCACAACAGGCGGCCTTATCGCTTAAACAGCGATCTCTTCCAGGCAACCTTAGGGCAGAGGAAACTTTTAAGAAAGCGGGAGGGGTGTACTGAGACATAATACTAATAAATAAATATTATATACATAAAAATAATGTAAAAATATATAGAATAAATACACAGTATATAAGTAATAGATAATAGACGACAGATGAATAAATAAATTATAATGATAGATAATGTTGTTTCAATTTAGTTTTGAAGATAGGATAGGATAGTTGTAGTTGTAGTTGTAGGTGTTTTTGTAGCCAGGGGAGACGAATTGGGCTGTAAAGTGTTCCCTGGCATGTTTTTATAAATAATAAATAATAAAGAACAAAGAAAGGTTGCATCCTTGCAAGGGAAGAACATAGGTTCCTTTTTATCTCGTACAGTGAGTTACTTACCATAGGATTTTGAATAAACCCTAAACGCACGCTGATGAAGTCGCGGGCATTTCATCTAGATGAGCTAGAGTTGGCTAAGCCAAACTAAGCCAAGCTTATACTCAAATTTATTTCATGTAGCACAGACATTGAAAAGAGATCTTTATGAGGCGTGTTGTTTTGATACTCTACCATTGATACGGAATACAGATTCTACTGGGTACCGGCAAGGAATTCAGCAGTTGCTCAAATGTTACAAATAAGTAGTTAAACAGCAATGTAGCAAGTTATTACACTATCTTGTGGGACGCTCATAATACAACCGTCGTAACATCTATAACGTTGAATTTCAGAAAGCATTTTGCCATTTGACCCCGGCTGACCTCACATGTTAAATCACTAGTACAGTACGTAGTGAGGTACTTAAGTGATAACAGATTGCAATCTTTAATGAATTTTCTCTCAAATGAATAAATGTTTATACAATACTCGTCTGTCAATATGTTACACGCACACGTCTGTCCGTCCGTCCGCAATAGAAACAGCATAGTGAATTTAATTCCAACCATAAAGCGCTATGTCCGTAATAAAAGAGTGTGAAAATTAACACTTCATAGTTAAAAGCCCTGGCGAAAGGCCTTACAATTATATTTTGAGATATGACTCACTATATTATTTCCTGTGATTACGGTTCGGTTTTCATATTATAACTTTAACCAAATTCTTTCATTGTTCTTACAAAATTGGACATATTAGGTGATTTCCGAAGAATTAAAGAAAATAATTCAAAGTTTTTTATACAATTTACGATTTGGCTCGCTATCGAAACTTCATTAACTCTTTATGTCGTGTGAAACATTATGAAACTGGTAGGTATTTGTTTCATAGGTCATTAGGTTGGATAGGTTTTCAATCCAAAAAGAAATCTCTATTCATATTGGTTATTAAGTTCTCAGAGGAAATCATCAAAATTTTCTAAACATGACAGAGGCCCAATTGTAAAAGAAAATGGTAATCTTTTGAGAGCTTAAAACTTATTACTCGAACTGTTTAAAGAGTTCATACATGCTTTTTGACATGTAAGCATCTGTGAACTCCTTAAACAGTTCGATTTATATATAATAGTACCACAAACTTATCTGACCGGATGACAGCGTCCCCATTAAAAAAAATAAGCAAAAATTAAACAGGAATTAAAAAAAACCAATTTTGGCCACCAGGCCAGATAAGTGGTGGGACTGTACAGTGTACACATATCAAATTTAAGTCGCATTTAGCTGGAAAAATTTATTCTAATTTCTACTCAACTAAATCAAAAATTCAGCTTTCTTTGGTTGTTTTAGAAAATTGGAATGCAAAATTAATGAATATGAATATGTATTTAATATATTCCATCTTTACGTCAACAAGTTTATTAGCAACGTAGGTTTGAGTTATTTTGTGACAATACCTTAATTGTCACCTTATTACATAATAACACCGTACTATGTACCTACTTACAATCATGCAAATAAATAAATATTCTATTCTATCCTATTCTAATACCTCTTACGAGAATATATGCCAGATGGATCGAGTATAGATAACACCCAATGATGATGTTCGAAGTAATCGTAATATTTTGAAAGCTTCGAAGCGAGATTAGTTTTTTTTACGTATTACGTATTCTGTACAAAATGACCTATAACATGGCAGTTATTGTGTGCCAGCTTAACTACTGTTACACAAGTATACACTTGCGATATGGTTGGAAACACTGACAAAGTATAACTGGATATGACGTGAACTAAATTAGAAAATAAGGATTCGCTTCCACACGTTTTTGAACAACTCCCTGGTGTAGTGGTGAGCGAGCGAGAAAAGCCCACCAATAATTGATCAAGCAGTGAATAATAAATGACAATGTCCATAAAATTCGTTCAGGCCTTTAGGATTAACACTTTCAATCAGGCAAGCCGTAAATTTTCCGTTCAAACCTTTAGACTTAACACTATCAAGTAGGCAAGCCGCGTACTTTCCGTTCAGGCCTTTAGAATTAACACTTTCAATTAGTTAAGCCATGTTTGTATTTTATTATACTAGCTAAATTGCTCGCGGCTTCGCTCATGTTAGGTTCGATTTTCATACAAATTTCAAAGCCCTATTTTAATCCTTTCTTAGCGGGTGGCTACGTAAGAATAGCTATCTGTAGGTATGCCAAATTTCAGCCCGATTCGTCCAGTGGTTTCAGCTATGCATTGATAGATGAGTCAGTCAGTTACCTTTTCCCTTTATATATTTAGAAGACTATGAATCTATACTTCAAATAAATATTATAAATGCGAAGGTTTGGTTGGATGGATGTATGGATGGATGTTTGTTACTCAATCACGCCCAAACGGCTAAACGGATCTGGATGAAATTTTTCACAGAGATAGAATATAGTCTGGAATAACACATAGGCTACTTTATATCCCGGAAAATTAAAGAGTTCCCGCGGGAAAACGTCAATCCACGCTGACGAAATCGTTGGCATCAGCTAGTTAATAATAATTGGTGAAGCAATACATGCACTTCCAGTAGGTAAATGTATATCGACGGCAGAAGATGCTCGTGCCTCGGGTCAAGGTGCACCGTTCACATGTGACTGTATACCTACAGTCGACCGCCGATGTTACTTGTTCGAAACCTATCTCAATGCGTATAGCTTTAACCTAATTAGTGTTGAGTCATTATTTCTTTACTTAGATTGTGTGTGACGGTACCGGCTTGTGATGGCAACTCTGCATTGACCGAATACCCGATTAATATTATATTTTTAGTTTTTTCAAATCAAATCAATTTTTTTATTCAAGTAGACTTTTAACAAGTGCTTTTGAATAGTCGAGTGAATCTACCACCGGCTCGGAAAGCCGTACATACCGAGAAGAACCAGCAAGAAATTCGGCGGTTGATCTTTTGAAACAATAAAAATTTTATTACAGAATAGGCTTGCGCTTGACGACAATTATGCATAATAAAAAGCAATGATGAGGTCCAGGTTGGAGCGCGCTTGCCTAGAAGATGTTTCTGTTGCTTTGAAGGCAAGGCAAGAGTGAGAGTGGGTGAGGGGGCAGCAGTCTTACAGTGGGAGTTCCCGGGTTCAATTCTCGGCAGGGTTGATTTGGATATTTTTATTTTCTGAATTTTCTCTGGTCTGGTCTGCTGTTAGGCTTCGGCCATGGCTAGTTACCACCCTACCGGCAAAGATGTACCGTATAGACGGTACATCTTCTACTATGAATCCCCTTATCCCTATCTTCCCTATGGGCTGTACTATTACCTATTCTGTAGGTTTAATGCCGTACCCCTAACAGGTCAGCCCACTACCATCTTAGACTGCATCATCACTAACCATAAATTGTAATTTAACTTGTAGTGGATCAAAAAAAAGGTCCTAAATTAATTTTTTGCCATAATATTCCCATATAAAGTGCGTTATGTTTTAAAAATAACGCGTGTGCGTGGCGCGCGCTGCGGGGCGCTGATATACTGTGACAACGCGCATAGATCATGGGTGGACGCAAGCGATTTCGTTCAAATTATGAATGCCGTAAAGCCCTGGGTTGTACGCGAAATAAAGATAATTATGAACTAAATGACTTCATTCAAAGTCTTTCGCTCACCGATACACTTCATTGTCTCTATCAGCGTCGGAGATACCCTTCCAAGTTCCACTAAAGACATGCAATAAGGCTGCATTTTCGGTGGGCAGCGAGTAGCGGAAGGGAATAGAATACGCAACGATATATCGTCGACCTCCCATTTGTCCCAACGTCATCCTCAGCCGTGGTCTGAGCCTCACAGGAGGCGCCCTTAGGAAGACGTTGACCTTCTCTAGAATTTCTATCTTATCATATGTAATGCACTAAATCCATACCTACTAATATTATGAATGCGAAAGTGTATCTGTTTGTCTGGTATGCTCTGACGATCCATCTTTTTGACCGATTTTGATTAAATGTGCTACAAATATAAGCTGTATTCCAGGAAAGGACTTAGGCTACGATTTTACCCGGAAAATTGATAATAATAATTTATTTATTTCAAGTGACAAATTAAGGAGAGCAGGCAGGAATTTAAAAAATAAAAAAGCAATTTTTGTAATTTTTATATAGTGCTTCTTACACTAGGGAAGTTTCTTAACTATTCTTAAATACATATCAAAAATTGCAGAACCGACAGGATTTAAACTCACGTCTCTCTGGCCGACCACTAGGCCATGGTTCACTTACTAGTCAATGCAAAAACTTGATATGATATGATCATGCTTGCAGTTTTTGATATGAATTTAAGAATAGTTTAGAAACTTAATCCACGCGGACGAAATCGCGGGCATCATCTAGTGAAAAAATTGGCAGTCATAGGGACTGCCGATAGAAGTGAAAACGATTTTTTTTTTAATCAAATATAAACCTTTAAACTAAGGGATTAAAGATTAATTACGAATGTACTATATTTATATTTAAGACCTTTTGTCTTCGTAACAACGCGAGGTGTTGCCCATGGTTACACAGCACTTATTAATATAAACTAAGGCATTTAAGAGCGTTCATTCCTTGAGCCGCTTCGCAAGTTTAGGTATTTATCTCTGGTAAATCCTTTGTCTCGGATAGTCCTTTGTTCAAACGAGCGAACAGAAGGCGTCGGGTGCAATGTAGTTTGACAAACCGTTTCGATCCTAATCCCATTTTCAAACAGGCTATTATTTTTTCAATATTAAAAAAAATATGTTTTTAATTCACTTTACATACGTTTACACTTTATATAAACTTTTTTTAATATAAAGTGCATTCATATAAAGAGTAGGTTGCATGATTGTTAGTATAGATGTTTTTAAGTACCTAGGTACATCCATACTAATATTATAAATGCGAAAGTTTGTCTGTCTGTCTGTCTGCTACGCTTACAGGTACGAGGTACATTGTATCTCGGGGAAGGATATAGGCTACTTTATATCCCGAAAAATTAAGGTATTCCCACAGGAGTTTAAAAAAAAAACGCGGACGAATTATAATTTCTCTATTTTATTGCACTCATATAAGACAAGATATAAAGAAAAATGCAGAATAATTCGTATTTATTTACAAAATCACATTTAAACTATGTTTTCCTATAACATAAATTGTCTTTGTTTACTTGTTTTCTGTTAGTTAAAAGATACATTTTGTACAAAAAGAAATAAAAATATTAGCATTATTTTGATTTTTACGTAATGTTATTTACAATATAAAATTATTAGAATTTGTATGGTTCATTTATATACATGTCACTACGTTTCGTCTTAGTTTTCACATTGCAAATTCGATTGATCGTAACCATTCGAACATATTAGCGTTAAAGTAAAATGAATCTTAACAGTAAAGATTTAGAGCTCAATTTCGTGTATGCATTCACAGCCAGCGCTCCAAATGGAAACGTTTGAAATAAAAATCGGTTGGAATTTGTGACTTTAAATCAAGAGCCTTTGGGTCCATATTACTTTGACCCCAATGTGATTGAACGCTCGATTACGATACCCGTAAATGTTGATGCCGTCAACAAAAATCTTCTGAGTTCAAGCCATAGAGCGCTTTCAGCTTTTGAAGCACTTTTTATTAATTTCCTTGCCTTCGCTAATTGTTCACTACGTAAATATTTTTTTCTTTTTAGTTTGAAAATTGGAGTTTTAGAACCCATATCTGAAAAAAATAACTTATTTACTTTCATGAATCCTAAAGAATGAAAGAAAACAGTGCAATAAAACTGATAGGCACGTGCAGATGCAGGTGTTTTACCAACGTAGGTTTTTGTTTATCATGATAACAATAGCGATCACGGGTCAATAGTGGTACAATAATAAAAGAAAGATCCGGTTCGGCAAATATAAAACACAATCATCAAGTGCCGCTCTGTAAACGATAACCACTTGTAAAAGGTAATAAAACTATATAATCCTGCAGGTGTTGCGCTAGTATACTCAGTTTACCAAAATAACAATAGAAGTTTACTGCGCCTGCGGTAGTAAAAAAATACAGCTTTACAGCCAATTTTTCAAATAACTTTATGCTGTACTAACGAGTGTATTGTTATTTGTTAGAAATAAATAATTTTGACAGTAAAATAAAAACTCGATCCCAAAAATGCACATAAAAATAACACAAAAAACCTAATTAAATTTTTTCGTGATTGACTGATTGACCGAAAACGTACAGCCAAAATCGATAAACCTAAATATTTGATTCATTGAGTAGTCTAGGTGTGAACTGTGAACTGAGGAAGTAGGAAAAGGCTGATAAGTGTACAGTACATTAGACTGTCCGAAAGCACATTGCATATGTTTACTAATGTACAAGCATGTGGCTGCATCCCTGGACTGAATTTCAAGGCATCTGTGGATAAGCCATGCTGGTAATTAATTGACAGGCCGACAGTAATACACTTTCGCATTTATAATTAGTAAGAATTAAAAATTTATAGTAACTTACCTATTTAATATATTATATAACACGATACCCAATAGTGAGCAGTATCAGTCAGTAGTTCAAGCTGGAGGTCATCGATCCAAAGGTAAACAATATCCAAATCACAATGCAAATCAAACCAATAAAATCCCAAGTCAATTTCACAATCGAACACAAGATACCGCGCGTATGCCATAAAAGACAATGAACGAGTGTTCATGAACTGACTGAAATTTCAAAACGACAAGGGGATTAGTAGAGATAAGGGGTGGCCTGTCTACGTAGAGATTGCTGGTCAGCCTATAATAATAGTAAATTTAACCACAAGCCCTATAAATGCAATTTTATAACTAATAACTAATCATTGTTTATAACTAATTCTAGTTAATTTTCTGAATAATGTGTAAAGGTTTTTTATAACAGTCTGATAAACATGACCTTGTCTGAATTCTTATTTAAATATTTACCATCAATATAATTTGCCTTTAGTATAACTATAAAGTATAAAACACAAACCCTAAACTCTTTAAAACAAAATAGTTTCATCTATCAATAAGAAAAAGCAGCGAGTATAAAATGCCTACTATTGAGAAGTGACAATCGCACTACAATCTCAGGTATATTCTACGTATTTTATTTTGAGTTGCGGAGACAAAAAACGTTACGTCCACCCTCGGAGAAGCCTCGGCTACGACTAGTTTTCCTAGTGCTTGATCGCGCAGTTTTGTTGTGTGTTTGAAACTTATTTTTAGAAGTAAACTATTGTTAAAAATATTATTTTTTTGCTTTATATAATTGAAAATATGTCCTACTATTAGGAGTTGTGAATTTTCTTTGCAAATTAAGCTAAATAACCTCCTAAAATGACGGTTTTATGGGTCCTTAATTTTGTCAAATGAAATTTTCTTTGTTTCGAGTTTTATAATACAAATAATAGCAAATTAATAATTTTTCTCTTCAACTATTGTAGTTCAGGACCTCATACTCAATAAAAGTATCTCTTTTTTTGACCACAATGAGTAAATTATGATGTTCGCTAACGTCAAAGTTTACACAAAATCCAAGATTCAATAACAGCCTCTTGGTATTTTCGCGATAAGGAACAATCTATTAATTAATTTCAAAATGTTGTCAGTCATTGTGGTAGATAAGCGATTTGCCTACAATTTGGTATAAATAAATTTTGAGTTTTAATGCTATGAATAATAAAATTTCAGGGGACAAAAGAGCTAAATATTGATCCGAACCGTTACAGCTCGAATGAAGAGTCTTAAGTTTAATTACGAGACTCTTTGCCTTAAGAAGAACGGTGTCGATCACGCGTAATCCACATTTTTACCCCGTACCAAAAAGTGCTCAACGCGCCTAAAGAAGTTCTCACTTAATTATTTTTAAATTAAAAAAAACCGCCTTCAAAAACTAAAAAGCAAAAAATAATTGGATATATTTACATATTATTATTTCTACCCACTATGTAGAAGTCGGGCGAGCCTTGCGTCAACTTTGCTTATCCTTGTTATACCCGCCCGACTTCAACATAGTGGGTAGAAATAATAATATGTAAATATATCCAATTATTTTTTGCTTTTTAGTTTTTGAAGGCGGTTTTTTTTTATTTAAAAATAATTTTATTTTTTGCTTTTTAGTGCTGTAAATATTTAAAAAAAATAGGTTCTCGAAAGGTTGACAGACCTGTACCTAATAACTATCTGGGTTCGTGTCCTTATAAAATTTAAGTTCCTTTGATTTCCCCAGGATTCCATCATCAGACCTAATGACCATGGGACCACATGGAAAGTAACCCTTTCAAAAAAAAAAGAATTTTCCAAATCGGTCCAGGCATCTTCGAGTAATCGGGGAACATCTGTCTTCGAAGATCTTCATCAGATCTTCACCAAATTTATATGGGACCACCTTGGAAGTATACACTTTCAAAAAAAAAAGAATTTTCAAAATCGGTCCAGGCGTCTTCGATTAATCGGGGCACATACATAAAAAAATAAAAAATAAAAATAAAAAAATATTCCGACGAATTGAGAACCTCCTCCTTTTTTTGAAGTCGGTTAAAAATACGGTTCATTGGCTCATAAGACACATATCTCTTCTCTATTCAATGAGTCGTTTTGCGCACCTCTACGAATATTTTCATGAGTTACGGTGAAATAGAATTTATTTTATGATCGCATAAACTAAGTTGTATGGCGAGGTGGTCTATTATGCGTAGCTTCGGGGTAAAGGTCTCGTACTGGCGGGGTATCTATAAATATATAAAAGGAAAAGGTGACTGACTGACTGATCTATCAACGCAAAGCCACAGTAAACAGATACAACCAGTATGGAAACTACCTAGAAACGTTCGAAACAGCCTCACTCACTCAAACGTGCGCATCGAACATTCGATGACGCGGCACTCACTACTGACGGCACTGCGAAGAGCGTTTGGGGTCTCGTCGATGCACACGTTTGTGTGAGTGAGCCTGTTTCGAACGTTTCTAGGTAGTTTCTATACCAGTTGCATCTGTTTACTGTGGCAAAGCTCAAACCACTGGATCGGGCTTAAATTTGGCATTCAGATATTATGACGTAGTTAGGCATCCGCTAAGAAAGGATTTTTCGAAATTCAAGCCCCATGTGGGTAAAATATGTCTTTGAAAGCATGAAAATCTATCCTAACGTGAGCGAAGCCGCGGGCAAAAGCTAGTAGTGAATATGCTATAAAGTTTCGCCTGAACCTCTGACTTCTATGTTCCCATGCGTTTCTTGAATTCATTGACTGTAAAACGTGTGCCTATCCAATTTATTACATGAGGTACTGCAGTCAACTGTATTTTCTGGTGGCAGCAAGGCTGGCTATTTTTTGGGCAAAGAATCAATTTGGCTTTTAACGGTTGAAATTCAGAATTCTTGGTAGCAGCACATGTATTCTACGTCTGGTGGCATCATACGTTGCTATAGTTTACCATCAAGACGTGCCGCCAAGCGTTCCGGTACAATGCCATGTAGAAACAGAGGTGCAATCATGAAAGGATCGCCGATCAAATCGTTAAAGCTCGGCTTCAAAGTAAAATAAACGATAAAATCATTAAACACGAAATTGAGCTCTAATACAAGACTGTTATGGTTTATTTTACTTTGAAGCCGAGCTTTAACGATTTGATCGGCGATCCTTACATGATTGCACCTCTGATTAGGGCTATGGGTGCTATGGGTTTAATATAACTGCTATATCCATCCCCGACAGGTTAGCCCGCTACCATCTTAGACTTGCCAACAGTTAAGATCGCAGTCAACATCTTTTAGAAGAAAATGAAATAAAATATTTCGATACTAGACGATGCCCGCGACTTCATCCGCGTGGATTGATATTTTCGCGGGAACTCCTTTATTTTAAGGATAAAAGTATCCCATGTCCTTCCCGAGGATACAACCTACCTCTGTACCAAATTTTATCAAAATTGGTTTAAAAGATGGGCCGTTACACCGTAGCAGAAAGACAGACACACTTTAACCTTTATAAGTATGGATCTTTTTCTGACACCTCTACAAGAAAACGATTTAATCTGCATCTACATCATTCTACGAGTTCAACTCATAAAAAAATAATGAACTGCATTTAATTTTATACTTAAATTAAATTAGCACAACATTTGTAACCTTGTTAAAAGAAGAGTACCTGATCTGTGACGTGTAAAACAAATTAATGGGCTGTCAACAGGTTTGTTCTTCATTAAAAATGTAAATTAGTTAAAATAAAATTTAAATACTCTTGTAACCCGATGCCACAGAATTTAGAACTGCGTATAGTAGAACTACTTTTTAATTTTTAGATTTCAACCAAAAACCTACCCGGTAATAACCAGCGTAATATGACAACTAAGTAATCACATTCAAACGGCAAAAAACGAGCGCAGTAGGGAGCTTGCATGCAATATTGACTTTTGACGTCATAAAAAAACCACTCTTTTATTCTAATCTATAGCATAAAGTGCTCATCAAACTTAGAACACTTTTACGTCTTTCTCTATCGATAAAAGATCGCCCATCTTTTATTTAATAATCACTATAATTTTTTGACATAGGAAACATCCCGTATCACAATTTACTTAAGTACTTAACCTTATTTCATTATTGTGAACTTTAATTTTATTTATTTTTAATAAAGTACAGAGTCTTTAATTGGAATTACAAAGGACACAGATTTAAAAACAAAATTACTAGCACAAAAATTAGGAGCTAAAACGTAATCGGTGTGACACTAAAATAATTCGGTAAATCAGCGACTTTTTTTCAAACGTCAGAACACGCGCCTCGTATGGGATGATGTATGACACTTTTTAACTTCAATCTATATTTTAAAATGGTTTTAAACCATAAAACTAACAGGGGACCTGCATAATACGATTTTCCGGAGATCCTCTATTTAATAGGCGTCGTATTCCTCATTACTGAGGGTCATGAGCCCTTTCCATTAAACAATTTAATAAACACAAAAAATAATTTATTTGAACAGTTGTCAATGCCAGTAATACTCGGCGTTAATGCCAGTAACGCTGTTATAGTGTAGACACTTCATTAGTAGAGTTAATATTCCACGTAAAGTTAAAATAAAATAACCAAGGTTGTGAACAGATGTCGCAAGCCGGCAAATTAATGAAAATATTATGGCTCTGCGATTATTATGAATAGCGACCGCGACCCGCGGGTCAGGAGACCTGAATGTTTTACTCTTATCCATACAATATGCATTGCTTATTTACATTGGTTTGTAATATTATGTATATGTCACCGTAAGATTGCAAAAACCGTTAGATTGTAATCTAAAAATCTCTGTAAACTGTCAACAGATTGTGAACAATGTTCTGAGTGTAAACTTTTGAAATATTAATTGTATTTACGTTTTCTTGTCTCTTTCTTGTAGGTTAGGTTAGGGTTCGACATAAATAATCAGGTAGTGCCCGGCCTGTGGCTTATGGTTTTATGGGGGTTAATATACCTAACAGATTACAACCTACCGAAAAATAATCTGTCGACAGTTTACAATTTCGCTAGTAAGATTACAATCTAACGGTATTTGCAATCTTACGGTGACTCAGACGTTTCAAACTTTATTTTTATTTTTATAGAATACATTACAATAAAACTTAAAGCTAACCTTACCTAATCCATACCTACTATGATATTATAAATGCGTCTGTCTGACTGCTTCGCTATAACGGCACATCTTTTCAACATTCTTAGTATAGAGCAAGGAAAATTTAGGATTTCCCGCGTGAATTAAAAAAAACCTAATCAACGAAAGTAAGTAGCTTGGATCAAAGAAATTGGACTAATTTCATAGACGTGGGCATAAATGCAGTAAAAAATAAATGTGTCCGTATTTTTGTGCCTATTCTTTCCCAACAATCATTTTTATTCATAATATAAAAATACACTTAGTAATTTTTATGTTAATTTGTGCTACGATTTCCCTCTATATTGTTACTTTATGTTAATATTGCGATATAAGAATTAAAATATTACGCCGTTAGACATTCCCGAGTTCAAATTGTTTATTTTATTGATTGTAAATGCCTGATTAACTCTTGAAATCTTATCGTGGCGCCGATTTCAACACTTTTTTTATACGTTTAGGGGCTTTTCTATTGTATTAGTAATAATATTATTTTTATCATTCTTTTTCATCATAACAACTCTCTCTGCGGTGCGTATTCCTCATTGCTGAGGGTCGTGACCCCTTTCCATTAATCACATAATAGCAGGGGTTTTCTTGGCATAATAATGCGGTGGATTCCCAGGCCCTTCCGCATACGACTCGACTAACGGCCGAAATTAATAATCAATCTATCTGTAGTCTGTCGATAAGTTGCTTAGCAACATTGTTTTATGACGAAAAGCACAATACAAATAACAACGTTGCTTGGTAACAAACCGACAGACTACAGATAGATTGATTATTAATTTCGGCCGTAAGAGTACTATTTCAACTCTTAGGCTACTAACGAATATTATCAGATGTTAGTAGATAATAACCGAGACCAACGGCGGCACGGAGGAGACAAAGAGCCCAAATTCGGACTTCCAAATTCGGTCACCCATCCAGTTACCTACCTACTAAACAGCATTTCCACCGGTTTAAGTCAGTTTAGATCATCTAGATTCTAAGCAATTATAATAAATAATCATCAAGAATAAAAGCAGACATCAAATTAGTCATGGTTTGGTAAAATAAGTTGTCATTATAACTTGAACGGACCTTGGAAATGACAACAATAATTAGATGTTGAGCTGTTAAGGTCACGTAAGGCTCAGACGAACATGAAGCGTGCGCGTTGAAAGCCGCACGTTAGGATGGAGGAACATAACAAAAATACGAGAAGTGTGATTTGTAATACAACGAACTGCACTAGGTGTTCATACTGCAGTGTGGCGACAGTGATGGAAACTTCAGGTTTAGAAAGCATCTACTTTAGCGATTCACCTTCCAAACTCATCTTTAGAGTAGGTACTTTGTATTGCTACTTTTGAGCCCTGATTTACGTTGTCTTCATCATCATCAACTCAATCCATCGCCGGCCGGTATTCTCATAATGGGAAGGGTCTAGGCTAAATAGTCCACCACACTGGCCACGTGTGAGTTGGCAGACTTCACACACCTTTGGTAACATTATGGAAAATTCTTAGACATGCATTTTTACACACGATGTAGCAAGTGATATTTAAGTATGTAAAATACAATCCGATAAAGTGGAAACTTAGCATTACAGCGGCCTCGCAGTGTTGGATACGTGAAGTAGCGCTTCGCTTCCGGCGCGCGTTCTGTGTGTCCGAGACCTTAAGCGTTTTTGGACAAAACTCACATAAATTGGCATTATAGTTTCTAATACTAATTCACTAATGATATTATCCCAAGAGGTGTGAGTAACGACTGCAAACGACAACTGTATGTAAATTAGTGTGGAGTGCACACTCCTGCGACCCTGCGCGGGGATTATAACTGACTTACTGACTAACTGTTGTCATCACTCACTCATTAAGGATTTCGGGAAAAAAAAAATTTATAAATAAAAGATTCAGATATAATCCAAATTAACATTCATTATTACTCATTCCGATTTCCGTTTCGAATTTCCACCAAAAGCCTTGATTAGGAACCATGCGGGAATTGATATTTTCCGGACAGGACGAACCTCCGCGTTGGCGGGAAAATACGTTGTTTCCTGTCACTACGTTTTGACAGTCTATCTCTTCAACAGATTTTCACTTGTTGAAAAAACTATATATTTCGGTCATCACTCTAGTATTAGAATTATAATTAATTAATGCAAAAATGTGTATTTGTCGTCTTTCTATCTGAAAGGCGTCATGGCCCTTCTTTTCAACCGATTTTGATGAAATTAATTTGGTATCTCTGTAATAGGGATGATGACAATTCAATCAAATGAGCAACTCTATAACAAACTTAAAAACGCGCTTCTAGTATTGAAGTTGTATGAAATTCACAACAGTGACGTCATCAAATTTCAACGCACTTTTTTCTTTAATCTAGATTTTAAAATGATTAGCAAACTTAAAAATAACTGAGAATGTGAATTTTAGGTCTTTTGGAAGACCCTCTATTTAATTATCAGTTAGAAAGAATTTATTTTTGATATAGGCATCATCCCTATTGTATGGACCTATGTCCTTCCTCGTGATGTGTTTTATCCCGAGAAACCCCATAGACTACTTTTTATTTCGGAAAATCGAAGAGTTCCCGCAGGATTTTCATAAAACCTTCATAAAACCAACCTACAGCGAAAACCAATTTAAAGCAATTTTCTACCATATCTAGACTAACTAAAATCTATAATTCTATTAGCAAAGAGGTAGATGTCTTCCATGACACGCTGCCAAAGTTCAAAAAAGAAATATTAAAATTGTTAAGGTCGTCTTAATACCACAATAAGTATTCAGTATAAAATGTATTCAGTATAATAAGTAATTTTATTGTTAATTTTTTTTTTTTTTTTTCTCTTAATAATTTTACTTATTTTTATTTTGTGTTATATTTCTTATTTTGCTATAATTTTCTTGAAGTTTTGTAATTTTTACAATTTTTGTTTTTATTTTACGCATTTTTGATTTTATCCCAGTGCAAGCTTTTTATTTTTTACATAGTCATTTAAGGCGCATGTTGTGACACCTGTCATAGATTGTACATTTAACAATTGTGTAATTAGTATGTAGTTTGTAATTTTTTCAATGTATCAATTTCTTGGTCGTCCTAATAAATATAAATAAATAAATAAATAAATAAAACTAAGTCCGTAAGACGTTATTTGTAATTTATTCAAGACATTATTCATTTATTCAAGATGTAATTTCTATGAAGTGCTACTCTATAATACAAAAACGTATACTTGTACTACCTATGTTATTTAAATACTAGATAATTCCCGCAACTTCTTTATTTTTTAATTCTTTAATTTTTCGTGATATAAAGAAGCCTATGTTAGGACAGGTCAGCTTGCAACCATCTTGGACTGCATAATCACTTACCATCAGGTGAGATCGCAGTCAAGAGCTAACTTGTAGGGAATAAAAAAAATGTCCTTCCTCAGGATACAATCTGCCGCTGTACCAAATTTCTTCAAAATCGGTTGAGCAGATGGGCAGACAGACAGACAGACACACTTTCGCATTTATAATATTAGTATGGATATGGATATGGAAGTATGGATATCGATTTAACTACATCAAAATTTGTACATCAGGGTTGACAGAATATGCTGTGGTTTTTCATACTGTAACCATCATTCTTACACATATTCAGACAAATTCATTCTAATCTATTCCACGTAGTCGAAGACGGGTGTAAGCTAGTGGTTAAAAAGTCAAAATAATTAAACCATGCATCGTATAAGTACATCTCAATCTGTAGCAGGCTGTGGCGGGCGCGCGTGCAGGGCCGCTCACGAGCCGATCCGTCAAAGCGCAATCATGAATAAGTCATTAAGAGTTACCTCTGATGAACCGGTGACCTATGTCTTCATCAGGCGTACTACAGGATACGCGAGCACAGAGTAACTTATGAACTCGTAGACTATACATATTTCTAGAACATGAATTGTTTTATAAAACGCGGCGATCGGCGCTGGAAAAATCGTATGTGACAGAAAAGCTAGACACGAGACAAAGTATTTAAATATAATGGAATGAATGTTAAATATTTCATATTGGGAACGTATCATTATTCAATTTTTAAAGTTTATTTTAGCGATTTATACTTATTTAAAATAAGTATTTAGGTCTATTTTTTATTTAAATCTATTTCAAATTTGTTATTTTATAATATTATTTTTAATTGATTCCTTTATTATTTTGATAAGTTTATTTATTGACATTCGTTAGAGCTTTACTATAAGCCTAAATCGAAAAATGAATTTATTGAATTGAAATGTAAACGCGTTCTATATAGTATATATATAATATTTAAATATCGCACTGCTAGATCAAAACTAAGACAACTCAAAAAAGGTCATTTTTCAGTAGGCGAAAAAAAAGTATTTCTGAATTTTTTGGATAATATTTTAGGCTTGCAATACACCGTAAAAGAAAACTGCGTGAGGATTTAATTTCTGAAAATCCTGGCGAAAAACCATGGCGATTATTCTATGAATATGTGACTTTGTTTTTATCGCACATTCGGCCGCTTAGCCTTAGAGTCCAAAAGATCGAATTTAATTTATAATACATTAATATTAAACATTTTGTTCATAGCGGTAGGTTAAAATCATGAGAATAAACCATCAAATTTTAGGTTAACAGTTATGGTTAACACAATAAAAATTTACATTCTAATAAAGGCAAGTAATTATAATAAATAAACAAAAGACTTATGATACTCTAAAATAACAATAGGCATATGATAGAGTAACCAATTTTGTTGGGAGTGATCACTGACTGACTATCAATATAATATCTTGATATAAAATATTATATTGATACTTACAATAGCTGGAACTGTAGATTGTAAGGTGCAAGAGAAAATTTGTGTGCTCACAATATTGCAGTTCCAATTATTTTGGCACGAGTAATATTACGGTTATTTTCGCATATAGTTTATTATATTAGTATGTCCAACAGATTCCTAACTCGGATTAACTATTCAACAATGATCCGGTTACGCTGGACATAATTGTCAATCCTACAATACAACCTAGTCACTTCGTCAACTAAACTACCCTATAACATTATGAACGACGCGACGCGATGTTTGCCCCGACTAAGTTGGTTTGTCTGTAAACCCTGAAAATAATAATAAAACTATAATAAGATGACGTCATTGGGCGCGGAAAGCTCATACATATGGAATAGAAAAGGCTTATTTATGACAAATGAATGGCGGTGATTTAAGCCATAATCATAATAGCCTTAGAATCAGGGTTCTTTGGTTTTGAATTAAGCACCGATTACCACAAGGTTCACAGTAATTGGGTTCTATAATGAACTGTGGTAATACGGGTCAATGACATGCTACAGAATTTGAAATATTGTGATTAAAGACGCGAAGATTTGAACTTGGTTTTAACGAAGCCTTGTCATAAACGGCCTCAAAGATTTAAAAAAGAAATATCAAACCACAGTACTTTTACGTGAAATAACGGAACACGCATTTGCACGGAAATGCTTGATTTTTAAACTAATGCTTTGCTACTTGTTAGCTATTATAAACTAGCTACTAATGCTAGCTTTTATAATCTACGGAACAACTCTGTTCGTATTACGACCTCCCTAGAGCAGGGTTGAGCGCCGTTGTTTAAACGGAGGTCCCGGGTTCGATTCCCGGCAGTTCAATTTGAAAATTTATAATTTCAGAATTTTCTGTAATCTGGTCTGGAGGCTTCTGCCGTGGCTTATTACCACCCTACCAGCCATGACGAAGGGTTCCATTTTACCACTTAAGTAGAGAACTCTAAAGAGAAATGAAAAGTCGAGGATTTCTAACAGATATAAGAAGTGATAAAATAGAATCCAAATGACACGATCCCAGTAATAATTACAAGGAAGTCTGTACTGGTGTGTTTGTTTTAATACGATTATGTATTTGAATAGCTCCCCCCCGCGGGCAGCCCGTGGCTTTTATATTTTAATTTCAACTTGATTGTTTTTATTGGCCAGTTTAGGAATTCTTTGTTTGACTAAACTCGACGTGTATGTTTTTTTTGAAAATGATAACAATAATATTTAGTTGTTTATTAGCACTTCATATTTTATATTATTAAGCTATGGATGGACTTGGGGCGAATGAATGATTATTTATTTTGGTCAATCTAAGTAGGTATGATTGCTATAGAATTAACTTTCGTGCATAGATTGTGTATTTTACAAGAAAATAAGAATTTCTATTAACTTGAAATATGTAATGACATAATAATATACTATAGAATTATAGAATCAGAATAGCCGGTAGGATCAGGCATCACGTTGATACCGAATCCCACTTCTGATATTGCAAATTTCTAGAGGATACTTGAAGAAGAAAGACCAAAAAGCTCTCCTGGCACATTTATTTGCCTGAACATGATAAAAATATTACAGCAACAAATACAATCACACAAGAACGACACGCGACGACGGATGACAAGGAAGAGGGCCTGGCAGCAGCACGCGCATCCTTTTATAAGCTCGTCCCTGATACAGCAGCATTGTTTTGAAATTCATTCCATACTTGAATCATGTTTTCTTCTTCACAAATGAGTATTACTGTGGACAGAAGGAAGGAGTATTATATGGAGCTTCTGCAACAATACATATAAAAAAAACACTTTTGAAAGGTGCTGATGTGGACTACTAATTTGACATGAGGTTCGAATATTGGATAGAAGCAGGCGTTACTTAGCGGAAGTCCATAATAATGAAGGAACTAGAAGTTTAATTCGGTATAATCCGCCATAGTGACAAATCTATGTTTTTTTTTTTATCCACTACAAGCTAGCCCTTGACTGCGATCTCACCTGATGGTAAGTGATGATGCAGTCTAAGATGGTAGCGGGCTAACCTGTTAGGGGCATGGCAGTTATATTAAACCCATACCCCTTCGGTTTCTACACGGCATCGTACCGGAACGCTAAATCGCTTGGCGGCACGTTTTTGCCGGTAGGGTGGTAGCTAGCCACGGCCGAAGCCTCCCAGGCCAGACCAGGGAAAATTCAGAAATTATAAATTCCCAAATGGACCCTGCCGGGGATCGAACCCGGGACCTCCGCACATTAAGGCAACAGCGCTACACACTGCGCCACGGAGGTCGTCAAAACAGTGCATGGTGCAGTGTGTGTCTTCACTCTTTATTACCATAAGGTTCGACGCAGATCATGCCGGAATGTAACTACGAATGCCATTCACGAAAAATCTTAAAATAAAAGCTCGTCTTGCATGTTGTACGTTATATAATTTCTAAGTTAGAGATAAGATTTCAGAATATTTAAATTTGAATGAGTATCTTTGTAAATCACCCAAAAAGTGCTAATATATTCACCGATTTTAAATTGTAAGTTTAAAAACGGTGAATGAATTAACACTTTCATTGATACCATCTGAAGTTCATTACCATGGGGAAATAACTCAGGCATAAGCATAGCTGTTTAAACACGAGGTTCACTAATAACTTGCATAGCGTGGCAAACAGTGTAAAGGCGTGTTTCCACCAAGCGGTTTCTCTATGAACAAGAGCGGGCGGCGATGTCAGCGGGTTTGTGATCGGTGTGGTGAGCAAGCGGGCGGCACTCATCGGATGTGTGAAATGGGTACTAAAATCGCTTGAAGCAGTATTATTTTTATATATTGACGCTCTTGTTTCAGAATTATAATCCTTATTTTGGGGATGTCTAGGTACGTCATATGAAACGTCAATTTAAAAATAACACTGCCTAAGCAGTAAGTCCACTGAGCGTGGAGGCGACCGCGCTTCTTAACTAAAACTCTGCTAATCAGGTGATGATAGTAACATCTCTTAAAGCAGTATTATTTTAATATTATTGACGTTCTTGTTACAGAATTATAATTTTTATTTTGGGCATGTCAAGGTACATGAATTAAAACTACAATTTTAAAACAAAAATGCTAAAGCAATGGTTGTAAGCCCAATGTTCTTTGCCTTCACTCGGAAACAGCATACTTAGTCTAGCTCTATCCAGCTCACGTCTTTTTTTTTACCTCTACAAGTTAGCACTTGACTGCGATCTCACCTTAAGGAAAGTGATGATGCAGTCTAAGATGGTAGCGGGCTAACCTGTTAGGGGCATGGCAGTTATATTAAGCGCATACCCCTATTCAGTTTTTACACGGCATCGTTGAAACCGAACGCTAAATCGCTTGGTGGCACGTGGTCTTTGCGGTGGTAACTAGCCACGGCCGAAGCCGTATTATAAATTCCTAAATTGACCGTGCCAGGAATCGAACCCGGAACCTCCGCATTTTAAAACAACAGCGCACAACACTGCGCCACTGAGGTCGTCAAAAACGTCCGCTCCGCTTTGGTGGAAACCCGCCCTAACAGGCAAACAGCGTGGCCCGCGTTTGATAATGAAATCAACAAGTAACAGGCTCGTTAGTGGGCCCGTATGAACAAGCTTCTAGTAATCTTTGACTTAGCACCTATTTGCCCACTCAATTTAGGAGAGTGCATTACTCTCTTAGTTACTTACTAGGCCCTAGGGCTGAAGGCCCAAGAAGCTAGTGTACAGTCTACAAAATAATTGAATCTTACCTGTAATCCAATTATGTTGGAAAACCTACATCAAAACCCACGGTCGCGGCAAAAATACCAGAAATTAGCCGATAATTTCTGCCGGTATCCTTTCTGCGGCAGTGGATTTTGGCCGATAGCGGAAGAGTGTTAACCAATCTGAGATGATTGCGATCGTGTCACTGTCAAGGGCTAACTTGTAGTGGATAAAAAAAATGCTAAGGAATAAATGAAATCAACAACAATAAATACATATATACCCTCTGGCGAATACCGAGTCCAAGCCTGGACAGCGTGTAAGTTTTAAATTAACAAAAAGTTGTAACTGGATTTAACGCCAATCTAAAAATGAGCCTCTTAACCGAATATAAATTGTAGGTACCTAAATAAGCTCTTTGTTTCGTTATTATCACGGACTTCCGCAACGCAACGGATGCTTCTTCTATTTAACTTTAACTGAGCCTGTGTTTTCAGTTGGGCAAAAATCCTGTACTTGTGTTATTAAGAGGGACTGACAAGACAGACTGCAAAGTAATGTATTCATTATATTCAAATAATTAATTATATTTTAATAAATTTTACACATGCAATTGCATGCGTTTTTAGGAAAAACGCATGTCATTTGTTATGAACCTAACAAATGACATGCGTTTTTCCTAAATGCCCACCCAAAATTAGCTCAAATCTAAAGACTAAAGTAAAGGACTGTTACTCAAGTTACGTATGATTGATGATAATGATTTTACTTTTTATGAACCGACACTTTTGGATGATACTTTATAATTCAAATACGACCCGAGCGCGAATTAACATAAAATATACCTATCTACTTACGTACAAACATTAATTATAATTTATCGTTGCTATATTTTGTACCCGAGAGAGGTGTGAGGTCTAAATTGAGCGAAAACCGATTAATTTCATAGCATTAAAACATCATAGATAACTTGGGCTTACATACCTATGGAATTTGCAGTTCTGCATTAATTTTCTTAAGTATATTTTCACCATCTTTAGATATAGGTTTACTCAATATAATTCTTATTACCAAAGAAATAAAATGAAAAATCGCTTGAGGTAATGGCAAAAGTGAGTATGACAAAATCAGAGAGATGTCATATCATTAGAGCGAGCAATGTGTCTCAAAATGGCTAAATCTGACCGATGTAGAACAATATCAGTCGTGCTTACTGTCATTCAGTAGGTAAAGCTGGCTCAACGCACTATATCGGCAATTAATTTCGCTAGTTTTTTTTAAATATTATAGTACAATTCGTTGGCACGTTAATGTAGCAAGAGTAAGGGATAAATTATAATATCAATTCCAAGCTTACGTCTCTGTAACATTTATTACAGACATGTCTGTGGAAGTTGGTTTCCCGGCAAAAGAAATCTTTGTAATATTTATTACAGACATAAAATGTCAGTGTAAGTTGGGTTCCCAGAAAGAACAATTTAGGAATTTGTAAATTATCTAGTATGGTGGCTTCGATCGTGACTATTTACTATTAGAGCAGGAAAGACATGCTACTCAGTGAATAAACGAGTAGAACTTATTTGTTTTGGGGTTGGTTAGGTGTGGGTTTAATTAACCTGTTATACCAAATTAGCCCGCTTCCATCTGAGACTGCATCTGTACTAAGTACCACTCTTTAACGCCTTATTTCGTACCTATAAGGTTTGTTACTCTTAAGTCAGTACACCTCTATGAAAAGGAGTAAATTATTTATAATTAAACTTACTTATGAGTGCACTATTTATCACAGCATCATTATAATGTGTTTCGTATTCATGAGAGATCTCGCGCGGGAATCGATTGAGATATTATCAAACCCGATTTTATTTACCGATCGACAGATAGATCATTAGATTTTCAATCAACAGTGTCGTAACTCCAATTTTGAGTTTTTTTAACCAAATTCTATTTTACGGGGATGAATTGATTTACATTCAAATTAAAACGTTGCGGGATCTGACTTACGTACAAGTATATTGTAAATGCGAAATGACTCTGTTTGTTGGTTTGTATTTCTATCTTCTCAGCTTTCCGAACCGGTGGTAGAGTCAAAACATGACGTAACATAAGAAACACCTGTATGTCCAATATTATGTTATAAATAAATTAAGTTTGAGTTTATCATGCCGCAGCAGAGCAACCGATTGAAGTAAATTTTTCTTTGGGCTTAGTTGACAACTTGGAAAGTGACGCTTTTGGCTCTTTGGCAGAAAAGAGCAACTGCTGAGTTCCTTGCCAGCTCTTCACAGTGAAAGTTTTCCGAACCGGTGGTAGAGTCTTAACGTATCATAAGTGACACAAGTCGTCCTACATGAAATAAATAAATGATTTATCATTTATTTATCATTTTGCGTGGTAGGCTCTTTTTTTCGTGGAAAATCAATAAGTTGCCTCGGTATTTTATAAACCAAGCAACTGTATTCATTTATTTAGCAAACTGTATGAAATTGTTGTGACATACAACAGTTTGTTCCCACAGTCTGATATTTAATTGCCGTGATTGAAGACATTGAATAGTGAGGACGCATCCAATACTGTGCTAACTGTTACAGCCATTGAGTTATCGACCATAGAGGTGCACGCATAACAGTCGCGTCCAAAACAACAACTTCATGGTAAATGTAGAATACAATTTATAAAAGATTTGTCATAAAAATCACTCAAACAAACCAAAATGAAAAACCTCTAAGGGCGGTTTCAGACTACCGGATTTGGCGCTTACGCGCGTACACGCACTTATTCCAGCGTGTTAGCTCGAATCCGTGGGTCAGTCAGTTGTATATCTATACGAAGTATTATAAATGCGAAATTTTGGATGGATGGATGGATGTTTGTTATTCAATCAAGCACAATCACAACGGCTGAACGGATCTGGATGTAATTGGGTACAGAGATTGTTTATAGTCTGGAATAACACATGGGCTACTTTTTATTCCGGAAAATCAAAAAACCGCAATCTACGCGGACGAAGTTGCGTGCATCAGGTATTAAGCTTATAAGCGCGTCAACGCTCGTAAGAGTTAAGCTTGTGGCACAGGGCGCGCTTACATGCGCATCCAAAAACGAGCTTTTAAATAAGCGCCGTAAACACGCTAATCTGAAACCGCCATAATAGTTTATTCGAAATAAAAATGAACTTTCTAAAAGCGTTGCGGTCGCTGATGTGATGTGCCAGTCATTACTAATCTAAGCTGTATACTTAGCCAAGAAAAGTTAATAAAAAAGCGCTTTTTCTTCTTGCAAAGAACGTCTAGTAATTTAACAACTCCATCGTTATAACGGTTTTGGCGATTATTTAAAAACTCATAATTGTCCGTTCTGGCATTGCTACGAAACTGCGCTATGCAAATCGCGATTCGTCATGAGTGGATTGCGCGAATTGTAAGCCGTAACTAAAAATATTAATTACCAATCGAGTTAACAAGGACCACTAACAGAAGGTGTACCTGACCCGTTATCCTAGGTGAGCGACAGAAGCGACGCCACGCCTTAGAAAATGATAGATGTTGTCGCGTAGATACGTCAGTTTTCTATGGCGCCGCTTCTGTCGCTCACTTAGGACAACCCGTTTGTAACTTTTTAAGCGTGCTACTGTTACTGCTGCGTCGCGTCGTATCGCGTCACGTTGCCACATTAATTGTCGACTCACCTAAGACAACGCGTTAGCATCTTGTTAGCAAAAGACGTGCCGCTAAGCGATTTAGCATTCCGTTTATGAGTATGTGTTTAATATAACTGCCATACCCCTGACAGCTGAATTCCCAGCTTTTATATCAAATCATAAAAATAATCAACTAGAGCTTTTATAAGTAACTAGATTTTGCCCGCGGCTTCGCTCACGCTAAGTTTGATTTTCATACAAATTTCAAACTCCTATTTTACCCCTTTAGATAAATAAATAAATAAGTAAATATAATCCTTATTTGGGATTTTAAATACACCGAAAACAAACAAAATTACAAGATACAGAAAAAACATATGGGCTAAACACTATTACTATAAACTTTTAGACTAAACATTGATGCTATAAACACTAATCTATGCTTTATGGGTTGAATGTTCATAAACTTTCTAACTTGATGTCTACGTCATAATATAATATATATCTGTATTCCAAATTTCATCCTGATCCGTCCAGTGGTTTGAGCGGGGCGTTGATATATCAGTCAGTCAGTCAGTTACCCTTTCCTTTTATATATTTAGACTAACCAGCAGTAAAATAAATCTCGAGTCGAAAAAAGTAAAATTTATACTTAGCCGTCTTTATAGGTTGCCTTGTCAAAAAAGTTATTTCGATAATTAGCTTACAAATGTATGCATTAATACGTCAGGGGCATAGGCCACGTACGTACAGAAAACCGGCCAAGTGTGTGTCGGGCCATGCGCGTTGTATGGTTCCGGAGTTGCCCGTCACACTGGTTCAAGTACATTTTATAAGTTGGTCAACTATTATTCGTTAACCAATTGAATAGCCTACTTAGCATCACCACACCATGGGATAAACGACGTGACGACGGCATAATCCTATTCTCTCTCATTCTGCGTCCTATTCCTCGTTGCCTAGGGTCGTGAGTGACCCCTTTACATTATAATCGCATAATGGTAGGAGTTTTCTAGGGATAATAATGCGGTAACTACCCAGATCCTAACACAACTAAAAGTAAGTATTTCAACTCTCAACTGTTTGTAACGATTAGGTATTATCAGATATTAAATAGTGATAATAACCGAGACCAGGCCAAATTTGATCTTCTAAATTCGGTCACCCATCCAGTTACTGACTTGGGCCAACGTTGCTTAACAATTGCAATCGACTGATATGCGTTGTCACAACTAAGTAAGTCACTCGTCCCTCATGATGATTCATATACCTTCACATGCTAAATTAAATCTTTCTATTAATATTTAGTAATTTTTAATTTGTATACAATACCAATAAGATTTTTTTAATGAATTTAATGTTTGCTATTGTAAGAAATCCCTCCAAGTCATGGGTCCATAATGAAAACACCGGCACTGATCTCCATATTTTATTTGTCTTCATTCTATTATTAATTATTCATCCCTTTGATATAGGAAACGTCTGTCCCTGTTGCGTGCTTCAGACTAATTCTCGTCTACTATACTTCCAGGACAAACCTGTTATTCTATTCATTTAATCATTTCTGCAATAATCTCACACACCATTCTTCTAGGTCTTTATTCTCTAATTATTCCATGCATAATTCACTCCCGCGATGTCAATCCGTCCCCCTAGACCCCACCGTCGACCATAGAGTTCCGTCTATCTTTTTTTTAAAACAAAAACCACGCCCTGGGTTCCGAGTTGTTAATTTTATATTCAATCAATAAACAGACGAATAGTAAATAACTAACGAAACCTAACATTCGACCATCCTGACCTCGTGCATGTCCCCATGCACGCAGTCAGTCGGTCTCCTCAACCTAACATTCGGCCGGTTAAGCTGCTTGCACGCATCATTGACAAAGATTCCACAATCATTACAATATCATGTTACAAAAATTCACGTTCAATGACATAATATTATATTCGCTGTAACATTATTATTTCAATACTCAACTTATTTATTATATATGTAGGACATAGATTTGTAATACCTATTTTTAGAAATCCTTTTCATTATTTTTTTTTTAATTGACTACAATTTAGTCCCCAACTACTATCTCACCCGATGGTAAGTGATGATGCAGTCTAACCAAACATACATACATATGGTTTCGAGTATTGCGTCGAAACCATATACCTATACGCTTTGTTATAACTCCTTCTAACACAAACTACACATTAATCCTGGTCGCAACAGTCAGCCGTATTGCGTCAAAATCATATGTACGTTTGTGATGCCTACTTCTCTCTAACACAAACTACACATTAATTTTGGTCGCAACAGTCAGCCGTATTGCGTCAAAATCATATGTACGTTTGTGATGCCTACTTCTCTCTAACACAAACTAAACATTAATTTTGGTCGCAACAGTCAGCCGTATTGCGTCAAAATCATATGTACGTTTGTGATGCCTACTTCTCTTTAACACAAACTACACATTAATCTTGGTCGCAACAGTCAGCCGTATTGCGTCAAAATCATATGTACGTTTCTGATGCCTACTTCTCTTTAACACAAACTACACATTAATCTTGGTCGCAACAGTCAGCCGTATTGCGTCAAAATCACATGCACGTTTGTGATATCTATCCTTTCACATAAACTACACATTAATCCTGGTCGCAACAGTCAGCCGTATTGCGTCGAAACTATACGTACGCTTTGTGATGCCTACTTCTTTCTCTCGTTTATTTGCAAGAAACATTGTACCATTAAGATAACAAACTAATTAAAGTCTACTTCTCAGTAGAATCAACTTTCCGAACCAGAGGCAGAGTCTTAACGTTTCATAAGTGACACAAGTTGTCCCACATAAAAATAAATAAATCATTTATCAAACAACAAACATGATGTGCAACTTTTAGAGTCATTAAAATATCCACAACAATAAAAAAAAACTGTACAATTATTTCTAAGACAGCATTGAATAAGTCCAAAAGTACCTATGACATGTTAAAACTGTATAAAACATAAATGACAGAAAATATGTCAGATCTCTTAATACCAATTTCCACTAATTTATTATTACTCCCTTAGAATTTACATGCTTTTGTTTTGTTTCTCAAATGTCTTAAAAATTGAAAATAGTCTGGATTATAATTACGACAATAAAATGATATCTCAAAAATATTAGAAGGATTCGTAATAATGAATAAATTTGCATCTTAAAAAAAACATTGGGACAACACTTATCTATTAAGTGCATGCAAGTGCTTAGTGCAGTCTCCTTTTAAAAGCCTTGAGTGGTAAATCCTTCAATTCTTAATGCAATTTGTTATTTATTTTTAACTAGCTGACCCGGCGAGCTTCGTACCGCCTTAGCGTAGTGACATTGACAGTCGTTACGCGCGTTTTTTTTTTAAATATGCAAAATTAAATGTATATTTTCAATATTTCTGAGAGATTTTCTTAATATTTTTTTCGTAAGAACCTTCTCCTAATAATAACAAATACAACAAAAAGAATTAGTGAAATCGGTCCAGCCACTCACGCGTGATGCCGTGACCAAGGAAAACGGGTTTCATTTTTATATATATAGATAGGCATACTAAAGTTGTGCTGAAAGTTGCAGTTTGATATTAGGGTATTATGAGTCCGTTTGGGTACCTCATGTTACATTTTACCTGGCTTCTTTTTTGTGTGGAAATCCGACATATTTTCGAACAAATACGCTTTTCTCATAAATTTACGAGTACAAGCATGGCAATGAGAAAATTTTAAAGATTTTGATTAGAGCTCTGGCTCCGCAAACTGCTCTGATACATTTCTTCTGTCCAACGAATGAACGTCTCATGTTTTCTCTCGATAATATGCAACTTCTTGTATCATCCATTTCTCAATATGCGTTCACCACGAGAGCCGCCATCAAATACGGTCCTCCGCATTGGTACATCTTCACCTGCTACCCAACACCTTCTCCAGGTCATCGGTCTAGCGAGCTGGAGGTCGTTCTTCACTGCGCTCGCCACGCGTGGGTTCCACTCTCCACTCCAGAATACGCCTGGCCCATTGTAACTGTGACAGATATGCAACTTATTAAAATATTTTCAAATTATATATGTATAGGTACAATGTAACCCTAATCACTACTAAGGTATATAATACTCCAATCAATAGATTTAGCTATGTACACTATAATTGCCCGTGAATTAATTATTATCATGTTCGTCTAGCCCAGAAACGGTCACTGTAAGTTTATCTTTATCTCTAATGAGATGACAGTTATTTTTTTTGTTGTGCCACAAAGCAAGTGTGCATCAATGACATTAATTATCGGTGCGAGTAGCAAAACAAAAACTGCTTTCGACAATACCTAATGATTGAAAAGGAAAACTAATCCGACATCACTGTATCAACCTGTCAAGAACAAAACATTACAATTGATCACGCCAAAATTGGCACATCAGATTTTTTAATTATAAGCACGAATATCTTGGTCATTAAGGTAGTACTAAGTAGTCACAAGTCACTCTTTGATTTTGATTTATTTGGTTAAAATTGGTTAAGTCATTGTGAAGTGAAGGAGTGACATTGTGGCATCCAAATATGTTTGCATATATTTACCAACAAACAAATATTCAAACTTTGACATTTATAGTATTACTTAATTTAATTTTCTTAACGAACATGAGTAGGGAAAATCCAGGAATGTTAATACTTTGTCAAGGTCACATGGCTCGAATAGTTATACTCGCCCTACAAATAGTTAAAACTCTTATTTTTTTTCTTTAATATAGGATAAGATTATCAGGGAGATATTATAATTTCGGTTACACTCAAATTAGCGATTTCCACCACCATCGTTAGTTCTCGCACGTATAATAACCATCACTAGAGAGGGTACACATTGACAAGACAAATTTCGTCACACGTATTCAGGCTGCCGGTGGGTCTTTTACAGTAACGAATAAAACATCATGACTCCATGATGTGCATTAAACATGGACTATGTCAAGTTTGCATTAAGTATCTAAATAAGGAGTGAGGTGGAAAATCAATTAATATGTGACCCAGAAAAATGACAAAAGAAACATCAGATATAATAGGTATCCATAGTTGTGAGGAAATAATGGATGACATGACATCTTAGAATCCCGCGGACTACATTCTTGAAAAATATTATAATCAATTAAACTTGACCTTAACACTATGATAACTTTAACCAAAAATACTGAACAAGTATTGGATTCTCATAAAGTATACTTAGCTAAACTCTCCTCTCTCGTCCCCGGCTGCACCACTCCCTTTTTTTTTCCTTTGAAGCAGTCCCGGATTCGCATCTCTATGGCTACGCCGAGATGATGACTGCATCCGCGACAGCCAGACTCGACCAGCGCGACCTCAGCTGCAAATACGCGCTATAGCCGACTCTCGCTCAGGACCAGCACCCATTCCCTCGGACGCGGCCAACCACTCTCGCGGTGTCTGGTTATCACATGGCATTCTCCAAAGCTCGTGGAAACAGAAGAAAATACGTATGTTAATTATAGGCACAATTAGCAATTTGAAAAATGCAAAGAAAACATAAGATCAACAACATTTCGGTAAATTTCTCTTAACTCAAAAATAATGAAATTCATCCCCCTATAACAAACCCAATGGATTATAAGCATAATCTCATAGTCTTGAAATTTTTCAAATTCTAGCCTCAAACTAATCTCATGGCAAAACATGTGCCATTACCTGTGATTAAACTATATTTTGTAAAGTGGTGAAACATGAGCGAAACCATGGATGTAGAAATGGCAAAACGCGGAACTATGACAGTTGAAGAATAACTGAAATACTGCGTATTCTAACCTTTTGTGTTGGTATCACCAATGTAACTAATTATTATTACATAAATTATGTGATTTTCTTAGTAAATAACTCCTGCCACTATTAACCCATAAGGGATTCGGTTGACGAATCCTCATCTGATTAAACCATCTGTGCGAAGTACTTATTCTTGACATACATATTTACCGGCTTGACATAATTTTATTTAGTGGATTGTTGATAATTGAATACTGTAATTTTAATGAATCGAATGCGATATAATTGTTTTGTTTTAACCCTTTTTTTCTGCATTTAATAATTAAGAATTTAATGTAATTGTATTTTAATTATTGTAATTCATTTAATTGATGTACTTGTTTTGCCCTAACAGGGCCTTAAATGCAAAATAAACAAATATGAATGATTATAATTATACTGGCTGATAATCCTAATCTTAATAATTAATAATGTCTAAATTATCCCTAATATTAGTTAACTCTGGTTCTTCTTTTGTATTAATTCATCTTCTTAACTATAAGCTTTTTATTTTCTAATTACTTCCTATGTAGTATATATTACTTTTTATTTTTCTACCTTTGCGAGCTATTTTTATCTCATGTAAATTCTATCTGTAAAAACTTGTAATTGGCGTTATACTTATTCTTTATCTATCTATCCATCTCTGTTGTAGCTGTAAGTTTTCCATACCAAATAAAATAAACTAAAAATTAATAATTTAGTTAATTAGTTAGTTTGCACCTCTTTTATTTGAACCTACAGAGACTCAAATATCTCTGTGTGTATCTTGATCTAAATAAATTTTTGTTGCACATTTCCTTAAATTATATTCACTTAATAAAAGTCATTGTACAAAAGCCAAAATATAGTACATGTCAAATATCATTCATTTAACTACTATTTTAATTTTAATAAAGATAAACAAGTGCTTTAGAATATTGCAATGTGTATCTTGGTAGATTCAATTTATTTGAATCCTTAAAAAAAACCAAGAATGCATTGGCTAAATAGAACAAAATTTTATATTGTTTCAACGTTACCCACCAAGAATTTATACTCTGTCCAATTATTCATTTCATTCATAGTTTACTTTTGGCAGCTCGAGTTAATGATATCCACACATTACTGATTCAATTGTTTTAAACATTCAACTTTATATTATAAGTGTAGAAGTTATAATTGTTTAGACAACACATTGATGTTTTAGTTTAGCTGAACATTTTGTTTTGTTTTATGAACATACCCAGGTGTTTATGTTGTATATCTATAATTGTATGTACTGAAATAAACTGTTTATGCAGGCAGTAGGTATGAACAGTAAAAGTAAGAAGTGAAACGGACTATAACTTCAAATTATTTTTACTTCAATTTTGTTTTATCCCGAATGTTGCAGAGATTTACTTTTGAATGGGTTGGTACTTTAGCAAGCATAATTATTATGAAATTAGTTATAGAATTATATTATGTCCTTGCTCTAAACAGGCTTTACATTTGAATCTTTGATCTTACGAGTGGATGACAACAGTAAATCGACGATATTAATAGGTATCTTTATAGTTTACCGATATATTTTTAATAACCAAAGTCAAAAACTGGTTTCGTCACTCACAAATAACTCAAGAAATCATACGAGTAAAATAACCATATAGATGGTCATGATAGCTGAAAAAATAGGTATAGAATGGTCGAAGAAGTACTCATAAAATTGAGGCGTGTACTTGCCACTTCTGAATTGTAAGAAATCCCTCCAAGTCATGGGTCCATAATGAAAACACCGGCACTGATCTCCATATTTTATTTGTCTTCATTCTATTATTAATTATTCATCCCTTTGATATAGGAAACGTCTGTCCCTGTTGCGTGCTTCAGACTAATTCTCGTCTACTATACTTCCAGGACAAACCTGTTATTCTATTCATTTAATCATTTCTGCAATAATCTCACACACCATTCTTCTAGGTCTTTATTCTCTAATTATTCCATGCATAATTCACTCCCGCGATGTCAATCCGTCCCCCTAGACCCCACCGTCGACCATAGAGTTCCGTCTATCTTTTTTTTAAAACAAAAACCACGCCCTGGGTTCCGAGTTGTTAATTTTATATTCAATCAATAAACAGACGAATAGTAAATAACTAACGAAACCTAACACTATTATAACCTTCAAAGCTAAGCCGCGGACAGACAGGCAGACGGACGGAAAAAACTGAGTCAGAAGAAACAGTTGGTGGAGCTTATACTCCTAGAACGCAGAAACATACGGTGTCCACGCCATCGACACCACAGCCCGCACCCCAAGATCGCTCAAAAAGAATTAGGAAGCCAGTTGTAAGATTCTGAATAGAATAAGGCGTGAATCAATTTAAAAAAAAATGTATTAGTCTAATTTAACAAGGGAGGTATGGATAAAATGAATGTCATAAGTGGAGGGTAGTCATTTAATCACTCAGTGATTGTAAGTTGATTTTTCGGATTGTCATGGAGTTTGCATAGACGCGTCGTTATTATGTATCGCAAATATTTCAGAAACTATAAGGGGTTTTTATTGACTACAGATAACGGAACCCTAGTAATGTGGCTCAACTAATAAATTATTGGGAGGTCCGACATGGCCGTGTTGAAATATGCGATGATCTTGTTGTCTATGACAAATGGTGTACATTTTTCTACGGGACTGTACTGTCTGTACTAATTGGTCTGATGACGTCATATGGGTACTCCGCAGAGGTGAAAGGATTCTGCCTTCTCTATTAATAATTAGCTCTCGTCTGTATATTTAGCAGACTGTTAACTAGATAATGGCCGCAGCTTTATCCGCATGTAGATGTATTGTGTCCGACATTCGACATCACGGTTTTTAGGTGATATCCCAGGATAAAGGAGAAATAGTTTTTCGAGACGCCGTAAAAAGTCACCCACTACAGTAAAAATGGTAGTCTCTTAGCGATCGTAGAATAAATATGTACCTAAGAGTAACTGCAGATCTAGTTAAAATACCGCCATTTATTACCATCTCTGTCTCTTATAAAAGCAAGTGACGCCATAATCGGCCGACCCCCGACCTGGAGGGTTACTACCATCGCTTAGAGCAGTATTACTTCAAAGTGACAGTTTTATGTGACGTACCTTGACGTCCCTAAAATAAGGATTATAATTCTAAAACAGGAACGACAAGAATATTAAAACAATGCGGATACGACGGTAGTATGCCCCCTGATCGGGATTATTACGCAAATAAATCGGAAATTCATCCGTCGCCACGAGCCTCTGAGAAAGTCGTGTCCTTTATCTATCGGCACTTGACGGATCGCCCGCATTATACCGCTCGCGATCATCGGGTAATGAGATGTGCCCCAGGGTACACTACGCACAGAGACAAACAGAATCCTCAGCAGGCTTAGCATGCGCACAACGAGTAAAACTATGCCTACCCGATATCTTTATTTGTCTACCGAAGCTAACATGATTACTTGTCTCGTTACGTCAAAAGTAGGTAGAGAAAAAAGTAGTTTTTTCTTATCTGTGGTATTTTTTCTCTACAAACCCTTACACGCCTCGGCGTGAAAAAATACGAGTATTTTTTCTTGTAATATACTGGATTTTGTGCATGTTAAGGTAAACGAGAAATTAGCCAGCATCGACAACATTTCTCTCTCTCGTCGCGAGATATCTCGTTGTGCGCATGCCAAGCCTGTAGAAGATGCTCCGTTGTTGTAGTGAAACGTACGTTGAGAGTAATTTGGAAGATTTGTGTGGTGTGGTGTGCTGGCGGGGCGTATTGCTGGCTTGTTGGGCGGTGCATATCACAAGCTGCGCATTGTACCACATAGATTTGCGATAGAACCAGGCCAGGTTACTTTGCGGAAGCCCATGATAATCAAGTTAAACTTAATTCGCTATAATCAGCTTTGCATTACAGCGAATAAAGCTTCTTGTTCCTTGACCTATTTATTTTAAAGATGGTTAACAAGTTACCATAGTATCATCAGTTTCGCTTTCCTTTTCTTTCTTGATATATTGCCGTGAGAGTTTTTCTTGCTCCTGGCACGCTGTGCTCATGGTTAGGGATCCTATATTAGTGGCAGTGAACATTAATTTCTCTATGTCGAACTACACTGCGCACTTGTCGGTCAAAGTGCTTATCTGAAAACCGCCATCGTGAGCCAAATAACTCGCAATATTTATTAAGACGACCCGCTCGAACGCTACAAGTTTGATATTATACTTCTTGAGGTATTGTCCCCCCTGGAACTGTTATAAAATACTTGCAGACGCCCGTGACTTCGACAGCATGGATTGAAGTTTTGTCTATTTGTAATTGACTAGTGTTAGACAGCGAAAAACCGTCAGCATTGGCACCCTTATGTGGTTAACGTCCAATCTGCTCGCACGAAGCGTTTTTGCTTGACGTTTCTAATACGAACCGCTAGGGTGTGGAACACCCTCTCAGCAGTCCCAGCGCACATGTTTCTTGCCACTTATAACTTAAGTACCTTCAAGGCAAGATTGAATAGGCATCTTCTAGGCAAGCGCGTTCCAACCTAGACCTCATCATTGCTTTGGACTAAGCATGATTGTCGTCAAGCGCAAGACTATCACGCAATAATAATAATAAAAAAGACTATAATCTACCCCGGTGCCAAACATCCAGCTCCGTTCAGCCGTTCTGGCGTGATTGAGTAACAAATCCATCTGTCCAAACTTTTGCATTTATAATATTAGTAGGTAAGTATCATCATCATCATCATCGTGTGCCTTCTTCAAAATGAAGTTTGGCGGTCATCATCCGAAAAACTTCTCTATTTTGAGCCGCATATTTGAGCTTTGGATAGTTAAGCCCTGTCCACTCCCTTATATCGTCCAACCACTTGCGCCTTTGGCGACCCGGAGCTCTCTTGCCTGCAATTCTTCCTTCCAATACTAATCTTGGAAGTGAGAATTGGGCTCCTCTTTGTAGATGTCCAAAGAAAGCCAGTTTTCTTCGCATGATGGTGGACATGAGTTCTCTGTTTTTGTGGACTAGTTCCAGTACCTTAGTGTTCGGTGTATAGCTGTTCCAGGTGATCTTAAGCATTTTCCTGTATATCCACATTTCAAAAGCTTGCAATCGGTTAATTGCTTCCTTTTTGAGAACCCATGTTTCGCAACCATACAAGAGAGTGGACCAGACGTAACATTTCACATATACATATATATATATTATATATATATGTACATTGTAGGTAAGTATAAATGAATATAAAAGTGAAGTATGAGAACAATTCCGTTAAATCAGTATCATTCGCGGCAATGACGGCTGGGATGGGTAATGGACGCATTACACCGCGAGCGCTACGTAATAGAGCAGTACATCACGAGACTGGTATTTCACACGCGACCCCGACTCCTGACGCAGACCAAGCATTACTAGAAGAGCCTCAACACAACATAACCTATTATTATCATTACAATCTATAAATGGCATTCTATCTGCTCCTATAAAACCTCAATGGAAGCTTGGAAATAATCTAATGGCTCTGATAGTTCCTTAGTTTAAGATACTTTATTTGATAAATGCTTACAAATAAAACATATAATAATATATACAATTTCTTAAAATATCTTTAAAATCTAAATTAAAAACTAAAAACTAAAAATTAAAAATATAATCTATGCCGCTGCAATGAGGCAATGTGCCCAGAACGCTGGCTGCGTTACCCCGCTGAATAGCCAAACTTATATGTTGGCCGAGGTAACTGCCAGCCCTCCGGTCACCTGTGGACTCTGTGAGACGAGAAGATAGATCCTTAAAAAAGAATCTAGCATCTTCGCCCCACGACCCCATGGTTTCAACACCAACCTTTCGTTTAAGATTATTTGTGAGATAATTAAAAGAAAACCGTCTGAGTTTGTTGTGGGCTCTTCTCAGACCAGGGTGCGTTTGGAACCCTCGATTCATTGGCTCAATCACAAAGCGAGGTTCATTGAGGTTTTAATGCACCCTACTAAGTAAACCGATAAATACATTTAACTACAACTTATACCTACACAGACGTTTTCCCTGATTTCTGACGTCACCCAAACATGGGGTGAGTGGACTCACCCTCTAGCCACGGCGAGGTACGGACTAGAACTAGTCTCAAATCCCACTAGACACGGTTTTGACTCTTCTTGTAACTCAGGGTCCGTGTAAAAGCTAACCGGGGTCATCAATTAGTCTAAGAACTATTTTTACCGCCAACAAGCTCTCATCATAGCCGGAGGAATCATCGTCGGTTAACCGAAATGATGGCAGCTTGCTTGTAGCACAAGTGTTGAAATGGCAACGTTACGGCATCCAAAGTGCCATATTAGAGCTTCGAGGTGAACTATTGAGATCATGATCCGCTCTAGTGGCGGGTAATGAGGGAGTTTGCACAATCGGCAACGAAAAACACATTATTGAATACTTCTACAAGTAATTTCTACCGTTGGGAATTTTTAGCATTGACTGTAATTCGGTAATTACTTTTTATTAAGGGTGATTAGAGATGAGTAGATTTAGAAAGTCACGATGTCATGAAGTGGTAATAACCTTTTGGTTAAGATACCCGACCTCCAACACGGAGTCGTAGGTTCGATCCCCTGACACGCATATCTAGCGTTTCGGAATTATGTGCGTTTTAGAATTTATATATCATCTGCTTCCAACGTTGAAGGAAATTATCGTGAAGAAATCTGCATGCTCTAAATTTCCTCATAATGTTCTCAAAGGTGTGTGAAGTCATCCAATCCAATATTATTTATATAGTTAATAGATAGAATAAGATATAATAAAAACTTATAGACTAAACGTTAATCTAAAATCCTTATATACCTACTAACAAAAATATAACCCTAATCAAAAAGACCACCCCTGGTTGCCCCTGGGCCAAAGGTACCCATCAATATAGATATAATCATTATTATAATAATAGAGGATATAGTAGTGTAGTACTCATTCAATATAGTAGTTTAAGTTTATTAGATAGGAATTAGAATAATAGTACGTAGTATTAATGATCCTTTGTAGTTTGTAGACATAAAGTACTTCAATTTACTATTATAAACTATAGTTTTTAAGTGTCGAACTGGCTTGCAGCTACGTTATTTTTTTCCGTGGTGTCACCTGAATAAGGGTTCCGGCTGAAAATCAGCGCTGTATGTGTTTGTGCTTGCACTAGACATGCAGCATTATGCTGAGCCTGGACCATTTTTCGGGTTGTGCCACACGTAATGCAGTTCATTCCTGCGCCTCATTCCTGTAATATAGATAATATAATATCTTCTCTAGATCGTGAGGTGCAGTGGTGATCTACCTCTTTAGGTATCCTATTTATGTGTGGCACAATTGTGGAAATAAATGTTTTTTCTTTCTTTTTTTTTTTCTTTTCAATCCGCACTTGGTTAGCGTGGTGAACTGTGGCCATAAAAAACTTAGGCTCTAATAAATAGCCGCACACTTGCGAGCGCGAACTCGCCAACAAACTGAGTGTGTAGTTTGGCGAGATACATAATTTTTGTATTTGTTTGTGCAATATTAAATAAATAAATTTAAAAAAAAACATTTTACGATAAAAATTTTGGCTGCACGAAACTTAACGACCCCCACTAAACCTGTCGCTTAATAACTTTTTTTTGTACCTAAACGCCATCATATTCGGGACATAACCATAACTTATAACCATGAGTAACGGCATGATTACTATAAGACAATAAATAACCCTACGATAAATCCAACTAACAAGTAACAAGTGCCCCACAGAGATGGGGCGTCATGTAAATTAGGGACACAGGTAGGGTAACCACATAGACTTTTATCATCGAACCGCAAGACAAGGTCTGCACCCTTACGCACTCGAAATTCCGCGGACTCGTACGAAGCGTTTTGCTTCCTCGTTCCTAATTCGAACCGCTAGGATATGGAATGCCCTTCCAGCTTCCGTTTTCCACTACTCTTTTAATATAGGTACCTTCAAATCAACAGTAAATAGGCATTTTCTAGGCAAGCGCACTCCACCTTAGGGCCGGTTTTTTGAGACATAGTCAACAGAGAGTTGACAATTCGTTAAGTTTACTATAGTTAATACGCTAACAAATGGTTAAACTACTGTTTCGTTTTTTGATCGCAATTTTAACTATAGTTAGCATTAACTAATATCCATAGTATTGCCATTGCTATGAACACTTTATTTCCCTAAATTCTCGTAGGGAGTCATTATTTTTATGGCAACACTTGAAGAGTCCAATGTAATATGACGTTGACAGATGACATTATCGCGACATCGATTTGTTTGTGACTTGTGTGGTGATTATATAGGTACATAATTTATTTTTTTATCCACTATAAGCTAGCCCTTGACTGCGATCACACCTGATGGTAAGTGATGATGCAGTCTAAGATGGTAGTGGGCTAACCTGTTAAGGGCATGGCAGTTATATTAAACCCACACCCCTTTGGTTTCTACACGGCATCATACCGGAACGCTAAATCGCTTGGCGGCACGTCTTTGCCGGTAGGGTGCTAACTAGCCACGGCCGAAGCCTCCCACCAGGCAATATAGGAATATACTACAATATTTCTTATCTTGAAGTTTCCATCTACAACTCTTTTGGGTGTTGATGGAAAAGACATCCTTACTATTCCTATAGAGCTCCGCATTATCACCATCTGGGCTCGCTATACGTATATGTTGTAAGCATAATTCCAGAAGTGGGTGAATAATTAAAATTACTTTAAAAATATGTTTGTACTCTCTTTAAAACGTGCACGAATAAATGGTTAAACGTGTAGCGGTTTCACGAGAGATTTAATGTAAACAGTTAATTATAAAAACTTGGCCAAAGCATCACAACAACAATAAATTAATCATTTGATCAGGCTGCAGTTGCTACTGCTAAGCTCTAAAACAAATTGCGATCTAAACACAAAAGTATTCAATAATCGCTGAGTCTGCCGGCAACAGACTAACTCAACTAAGTCAAAATACTCGTATTTATGCAAATTAATCCAATATGGCGTATACCCGCCAACAAACTGATCGAGTGAATTACATCGAATGAGTCAAATATCAACTTAATTAAACCTTCGTCAATAAACAAATACACAATCTTTTATATTTTCAAAAAATTCAATTCAATTTTAAACACAAAGCTGACAGTTCGGCCGTCCTGCAAATAACACGTCCTCGTGTTCGAGTCATATCACTCACTTTTATGCCCCAAATCGTGAACAGGCGCCTTGCCCCAAATCATGGTCAGGCGTTCTTGCCTGGGGCGTTCTTGCCTGAATTCATGATTAGGCGGTCATGCCTGGGCCGCTCCTGCTCACGATTACTTCGCTAATAATAATATGTAAAACACTTATCAAACTGTCGAACTCTCAGTCTTTATCAACACTCATGAATTATCACTCAATAAACTAAAACGACTCACCTCATTCGATGCACTCTTCGAAATCTGAATCACTTATTTACTTTCACAAATCTAAACATATTTTGAGGTTAGACACTAACTTACAAAACTTTATCTCGAATAAATATTACGAGTACTTTCACATTATCGAATTCAAGCGAATCTACCACTGGTTCGGAATACCACAATCCTAGCGAGAAGAACCAGCAAGAAACTCGGTGGCGTCTAACATTCAAAATTACTTTCTCACAGCCACCGATCGATCAACAAAACTATGGAAAATTGATATTAATTTCTAATGTCGGTACTTTTAAAATTTAAACAAAACAAATATGCTGATGGCAAAGCGAAATCAAGGCAACGTGAGATACATCCCGCTTCTGAAATTTGTAAGCATAATTCCAGAAGTGGGTGAATAATTAAAATTACTTTAAAAATATGTTTGTACTCTCTTTAAAACGTGCACGAATAAATGGTTAAACGTGTAGCGGTTTCACGAGAGATTTAATGTAAACAGTTAATTATAAAAACTTGGCCAAAGCATCACAACAACAATAAATTAATCATTTGATCAGGCTGCAGTTGCTACTGCTAAGCTCTAAAACAAATTGCGATCTAAACACAAAAGTATTCAATAATCGCTGAGTCTGCCGGCAACAGACTAACTCAACTAAGTCAAAATACTCGTATTTATGCAAATTAATCCAATATGGCGTATACCCGCCAACAAACTGATCGAGTGAATTACATCGAATGAGTCAAATATCAACTTAATTAAACCTTCGTCAATAAACAAATACACAATCTTTTATATTTTCTAAAAATTCAATTCAATTTTAAACACAAAGCTGACAATGTGTACAGTCTATAGCACCAATAACCCTTGGGAATTTTGCAATTGAATAAAGTTTTTGCACAACTTCTCTTATTTCTTCGTCAGTCTCAGGCATAGAAATTAAATGATTTGATGAATGATACGGTTGATTTTGAAACACCAGAAAGATCACCGGAACACTATTGCATATTTCCAGTGGCATAAAATCTTAAAGTAATAAGCAACTGCTTGAGGGGTAGTACTGCAGGATTTCTTGTAGTGGACGTTTGTAATTCTACACCTATTTGTTCGACTATCCAGGCAACAGTTTCTTTAGATAACCGATATCGTTGCGAAAAATCGACGTCATCCCAATGGTCCAGCGGCGAATTTCGTGGTCTAAATACTTTAGATCTTCTCATTAGGACGTATTCCGTGAATAATTCATCATCAGATTAACTCTCAGAATTCTCAAAATATCTGGTAATATTGTTCATTATAAAATCAGCAAAAACACAAATTTTTCTACTGAATATAATCTCACTTCAACGAATAATGTTCACAAAATGTTGTTTAAAGCAAAAAACAGTTGAAAAGAACAGATGTTCTAACAAAAGTTTACTATCCACCATCTGCATAACCCTCGGCATTGCTGTAGTTAAATATTTTAACAAATGGTCAGGTTTTTGACCATTAGTTAGGCTAACTTTGTCTCAAAAAACGTTTTTTTCCGAAATTTAACTATTTGTTACAAATTTTAACTATTGGTTGCCTTAACTATGTCTCAAAAAACCGGCCCTTAGGCTGCATCACCACTTGCAAGCAGGTCTGATTGCAGCCAAGCGCTAGCCTATATAATTAAAAAATAAGACCTCTTAATTACTAGATGATGCCCGCGACTTCTCGACTTCGCGACACACTTTCGCATTTATAATATCAGTATGGAAGTATGGACTATATCGTTGGGTGACCAGATGAAAAATTGAAAAGTTCTGAGTAAAAACCTGATTTTCATAGAAAAGACCCGAGATATTGTCACGAGTCACGCTAAATCATCATTCATGCCACGTAAACGCGGCAAAATATACATATATTTTTACATTGATTTGTGAAATGATTGAATATGGATTGTTACTGATTAATTAAACTAGCTTTTGCCCGCGACTTCGGAAGCGTGAACTACACAAATTTCAAACCCCTATTTTAAACCCTTTGGGGTTGAATTTTCAAAAATCCTTCTTTAAAGGATGTCTACGTCATAATAGCTATCTGTATGCCAAATTTCTGCCCGATTTGTCCAGTGGTTTGAGCTGTGCATTGATAAATCAGTCAGTCAGTCACTATTATATAATAGTATTTAGAAAATCTGAATAGTCTACTCTATCTTATTGAAATACTGAAAAATACTGAGATTTCCAAAATCCGACCGCAATTCTGTCAAGACGCACAAAGTCCAGGACAAATCCCGAGACATGGTGACCCTAGTCACACAGACGACATGTAGCGATGTAGCTTCTTTATATTGTTCACGTTATGGACTCGTTTAGTTAGTTTGTTTGATTAAATTAAACATTTTAAGACGTTACTAAACCAATTAAGAATTTATTCTGATTGAATTATACGTTTTTTAGAGGTAAGAGTATTGATTAAGGATATTTTTAAATTAGCTACTTATTCACTCTTGGCAGAATCTTTTTACTGCGGGCCTGGAAACCTTACTCCAGTAACTTATGTTGGCCGCCTAATAAGATAACTAGCATAGATAAAATGCTTTCTGCATACCTTAGAGAAAAAGCTGCATCAATCACTAAAATCTCAATGGTTGCGAGCAACGGATTTCCGCCAATAGTGCGAGAGCATCAACCAATCAGAGAGAATTGGGGCCGTCAATCTCTAGCGGTCAGGTGTCAAGTTTCGGCGGTAGACGTATGGGTAACTCTGAAGCTGTGTAACAAAACATTAGGTCAGTACTGCTTAAGTTACCACCAATTACCACCAATTAGTTTAGTTACTTTGTTTTTATAAAGTGAAACTTTTTACAAGAATGATTTGATAGGAGATAAAGAGGATCACCAAAGTTAAGGGTTACATACTTTACTGTTCCTACAGTAAATCAAAAATCGTATAGTTAAAAAAAGAGTAGGTACTTAAGTACTAAGTTTATAACATTTTTATAAAGGTTGGTAATCCTAAGATATATATTAATAACTTATACCCAATTTGCTCAATTATTTTGTTGAATTTTGTCCCATTACCAAACTTTATTTCACCGGTTCATCCCACATGCTTAATATCAAAATAAATTCGAATAAAGGAGGCAATTCCACGCGTTCCTCTGTTCTTTAAGGTTAAATAATTACATTAGTTTGCCGGCAATAACAATATTTCTGTCCGGACAGGCGCCCGCGGGGTCTCCTTACGTTTCACAGATCACCAGATATGGCCCCTGAATTATGTGAACGGTACCGGACCGGACAATTTTCGACTGAAGTACAAATATGATTCTAATTTTATTGCCTGCATTCAAATTATCTGGAAGAATTTTTGGGGTCCTTTTGAGAATTTTGGTACATTTTTGTTTCAAAGTATTTTTGCCTACTTGTTTTATATTGTATCTTTTCAAAAGTATGATCTATAAAATCTATATCTGTATGAAGTTTGTGCGAAATTTAATTTGAAGATTCTTTTTAATGTTAATAAAATGTATACTTATTGACTTTTAGACGTTTATTATTACCGATCTTCCATGAATAAAGATACAGATATTTTGAGCTACACTACTCTGATTTTTTTGAGGAACTCCCTGGCGCAGTGCTGAGCGCTGTTGTCTTAACGTGGGCGGTTCCGGGTTCCATTCTCAGCAGGGTCAGTTTGGAAATTTATAAATTTCCAATTTGCTCTGGTCTAGTCTGGTGGAAGGCTTCGGCCGTGGCTAGTTACCACCCTACCGGCAAAGACGTACCGCCAAGCGATTTAGTGTTTCGGTACGATGCCGTGTAGAAACCGACTTGGGGTATGGGTTTAATATAACTGCCATACCCCTAACAGGTTAGCCCACTACCAACTTAGACTGCATCATCACTTACCATCAGGTGAGATCTCAGTCATGGACACTCAGATTTGGAGCACCAAAGAAGTAGGACAGTAAGGGTGTATTCTAATAATAACCAGCCAGGACGGTCTCATACATTCCTGACGTGTACCTAGCTCATTGTCATAATATATCTAATCAAGTCTTGCAAACAAAGATTTCAGTAATGAGTCTTTCCGATCTTTTCCTTATAAAATTTTGCTAACATAAATAATACCTGAGTAATCATAAACTCTTGTTATAAAAGTGACATTCACTTTAAATTCATCTATACCTTGCGAACACAAATACACATCAATACAAGGACAATGATAGAAAAAAATTATAATGTTCCGATTGGAAATAATTTACGAGACATTTGATGAAATTCAAATATTCGGTACCAAATGGGTACTAATATTATCTTAAATCGAAACGCCCCGTGAAGTTAATATATGGGCATAATGACAGAACTCTTTCGCCTACGATACAAAGTGCAGACGTTATAATATTTAATCTGTGGAATCCGAAGCGCGCGCTGATCATGTTCGATATCCAAATTGAAATTTCTGAACGTTTTTATACTATTGTCTAAGCTGTTGTTGCATAATTTATTTTTATGTTTTGTTTGTTTACCATTTTCAAGTTTACGGAGATGTGTTTTAAAACATAATTATTATTATCTGGTCTAAAGATTATCTTTCGCCATTCAGCGTGGCAATGCTGCAAGCTTGATGCGGGTACCTTTGGCCCAGGGGTAACCAGGGGTGGTCTTTTTATAAGGTATTTTTTTTGTTAGTATATGAGAATTTAGAATTAATGCAATTTTGGAAATTCTTGGTACATTTTAATTGTTAAACGCTTATATTGTAAAATTGCTCAAACGCACATAATTCCAAAGAGTTCCAAAGAGGAGCCCCCAAAACAGGAGAACGAAGTCTTAACCACAAGGCTATCAATGCTCTTTTTCCCAAAAAGACAATCGCCATCCTCGTCAACTAATAGACGTCCACTGCTGGACATAGGTATCTTGTACGGTCTTCTACAAACCACTGTCTTGCGCCGCCTGGACGCAGCGACTCCTTATAACTTGCCTGTACGCTTACTCCGAGTTTTTTCATTGCAAATACGATTGATCGACGTGAGAGCTCACCCCACCAAGTGTAAGCGAACGTTAAAGTAAAATGAACCTTAACTGTATTGCTTTAGAGTTCATTTCATCATTTCGTGTATTTATTCACAGCCAGCGCTTTGGGTCCATTTTACTTTGACCGTTCGCTTACACTTGGCGAGGCGAGTTCTCACGTCGATGAACCGTATTTGCAATGTAAAAACTCAAAGCGTACTGATATCGTCGGTCCACTTAGCGGTTGTCTGACAACGCTACGCTTTTCAGTGCCGGGTCGTTAATCCAACACCTTGGGACCCCAACGTCCATCTGTTCTTCGAACTATGTTCCCCGCCCATTGCCACTTCAGCTTCGCAATTCGTTGAGCTATCGGTGACACTGGTTCTCCTACGGATCTTCTCATTTCTGATTTGATCACGTAGGATATACATAAACAAAACACAATAAATAATCTAAATTATTTAATGAAACCAGGAAATTTCCATACGAGACAAATTAATCAGTAGTTTATATCAGTAATCAGAACCAGAAGAGGCATGGCCGCATTTTGTTGGATAGGGTTTCACGTTAGATGTTCCATCGCTAGGTATCAATAAAGTATTTCTAGCATCTGATAACAAGACAAAATAATTACACCTCGCATCCTACATAAAGCGACCGCAAACTATGAGACACAAGAGGCGTCTTGTACTTATCCTAATAAAACTGTTGAACAATTTAAAACTGTTTATTTTAACATTTTTTTTTACATTTACAAAAAAAAAAAACTTAGAACTACATTATACAGTGAAAATACTTATGATTTTAAGTGTATTCTTTTTAAAGTCGAAGTTTTAATAATTTTAAAAAATATATTAACTTACATGACATATTGGAATGCAAAATAAATGAATATGAATATGAATAAATATATAAGTCTAAATCGAAAAATCATTTCATTGAATTAGTTAATTATACAAGAATACTACTAGTGGTTGAAACTTTGTATCCAATTCCAATTATAACAAACCCAAGTAAATTAATAATTCATCTATTGTTAACTGTTGATCCATGATGAAATCGGGTTAACCTGAAGAATTGATCACAGTTATCGTTGACCCAATTAACCCTTATCTATTTCTTCGCTGCATCGAGCTATTGAGGATTTTTCGGCCACAAGCCGCCTGCAGGTTTCGGATCTTTCAGGCGGATGAAGGTATGCGATTTCCTTAATAGGGCTGTCAATATTCTAAAATTGTACTATCACTTTGGAATACGTCAATAATTGTGTACTTCCGTGGCTCTACGTATTTTGGTACTTCAAAGATTTCACTCAGTTTCTAGTTTTATTGTTAAGAAATATAAAACCAATAACAAAAACCGTATGGTATTTATATGGTATAAACTATACACCGAGGAAAATTCAGGGCTTCAATATGGACCGGAAAGAGGACTGCCCGGAAAGGGGTTTGAGAATATTACAAGAATTAATGACAAGGATGTAGGATGTAGTCCACCATGCCGGCCAAGTGCGGATTGGCGTCTCACACATTTGAGAACATTATGCAGCACTCACAGATACGCAGGTTTCATTGTTTGTGAGAGCGTAATCCATATCCATACTAATATTATAAATGCGAAAGTGTGTCTGTCTCTCTGTCTGTCTGTCTGCTACGCTTTCACGGCTCATCTATTCAACCCATTTTGATGAAATTTGGTACAGGGGTAGGTTGTATCCCGGGCATAGGCTTTTTATCCCGGAAAATTAAAGACTTCCCGCGGGAATCAAAAATCATAATCCACGCGGAAGAAGTCGCTGGCACCATCTAGTAAGGTTATTCATTTATTTATTTATTTATACATTCTGTACCAGTAACTTAATAATAAAACATAAACATTGAAAAGACATGCACAAGGACAACTTATCTCTTGAAGAGATATATTATACTCTACAGTGAATCGACGCCCATACAAATTGTGGAGCCACAGTAATCCATACACCTTCTTATACTTACACCTCCACTTTTGTACTAGAGTATCTGAATTTTGTACTATTTTTGCCAGTTTGTAGAAACCATCCTCCGTCACGCCTCTGTCCGTCTATAAAGTTCATATCTCCTAAACTGTAAAATTACGTTTCTATCTCAATTCAAGCGCATATTTTTAGAGAAAAATTACAAGCCGTAGATCATATCTAACGATGTTGTATTCGTAGTGTCGCCTCGGAATCTGCCCACGCAACTCGCTACGAGCTTCGTGGGAAAATGGAAATCTAACATGCCTGGAAAATACTTTTAACTAAATGATGCCCGTGACTTCGGTCGCGTGCGATTCATATATTTCCAGGGATAAAAGTAGCTCCATGTCCTTCCCCAGGACGCATTCCACCTCTGTACGAAATTTCATCAAAATCGGTTGAAAAGATCGACCGGAAAAGCGTCGCAGACAGACAGATAGACGGACAGACAGACACACTTTCGTATTGATAATATTAGAGAAGAATGGATTTCATTACGACAAACGGGAACTTTTGCAAAATTCCAGTTTTCTTGGTCTTGGGGCTGGACATTGAAGGTCTAGCCCCACTAGAGAATCGCGAGGTAGCAGCAATTAGTATACTTGGTACTAATATGTTGCAGTGCATCGCCGTGCCGCCCAGCTCCATACAAATAATGCTTGCTGCTACGTGCCGCGCCGCGCCTCTGTATTGGGGCTGAACATTGATGACTCATTCAGTGAATGAGTCAGGACTTTTCTGTTTATGGCATGATGAAATGAGATATATTAAAAAAAAAAAAAAAGATATATTACACAGATTTCAGATTAAAAATCTTTAATCTGTTAAAAGAAATGAAGCAATCAGAAAACGCGTCCACCTAATTGAGGTTAATTATTATCAAAGTGAAACGGAAACGTTAAGTACTGTGGGGTTACTGCCATCGCTGAAAGCAGTATTATATCTAAATGACAGTTTTATGTCACGTACCTTGACGCCCCTAAAATAAGGATTATAATTCTAAAACACGAATGCCAACAATATTAAAACAATGCGGATTTAAGCGATGGAGTATACCTTCAGTACTATATCAGTGGACAGGGATTCTGTACCGATAAACAATCCTGTACCGACACATAAGTCCCACAGAACATCTCATTTATTTCAGTTTGAACATTTAACCCGTACCAAAAACTCATTAAGAGATCACGCGATAAGTAAATCGTCCCATTACAGCATATACCGAGTTATTATAGAGGGAAAATCGATAAAAACTCAGTATATTCTACGCGTGATATCGATTACTCCAATTAATCGATGATGGGTTTTAATAATTATATAATCGGTGAATGATTTTTTTATAATGTAAAATACACACTACAGACTGTCGAGATCAGTGAACTATTTCATCGTTGAAAAATAATTTTTCACTAGTTTATAGCTATTAGGTTTATTAATGTAAAAACCAGCTAAGTAGGTAAGTACCTACTCTCCATATTTTATTACTTTTAGAAAGATTTCTTCTTTTTTGTTTATATTTAACGCTTTTTTTAAAAAAAAAGCTCTTTTCTCGTTTATAAAATAAGTAGATTTATTTTACAAATTAGAAAAATAATTCAACAATTAATATTCTCATTTAATTTCAATCAAACATTTAACAAGAAAAAATTTGACATAGGATATCAATGCTAGGGTGTGGAACACCCTCCCAGCGCACGTGTTTCCTGCCACGTATAACTTAGGTACCTTCAAGGCAAGAGTGAATAGGCATCTTCTAGGCAAGCGCGTTCCAACCTAGACCTCATCATTGCTTTGCACTACGCATGATTGTCGTCAAGCGCAAGCCTATCTCACAATAAAAAGAACTCAAACGTCGATAACGAGTATTAAAAAAATGTAGAAAAATATTAAAAGAAATCTTAGTGTTTTCAAGTGTATGAGCATCCTTATATCGATAAACTCGATAGATCCATAATAATTATAATTATTGTACAATAATAAACCGATTTGCATTATGATTACCGCGCATTACCGCTAGTACCTAAAATTGATCTAATAAACGTAGTATGTATTTAGGCTGCTATGGGCGTGACGGGCATGTTACAAAGTTTAATGTCTTCATCTTGCCATGATTGATGGGATGTCGATAAATTATTAGAAAATAAAAAGTGTCGATATATTATAGTGACGGGACCACATTTTAATTGCCTTGTAGACACTATGGTTTGACTGGATGTTAGTTAAAATGAGGCAAAAATTAAAATTTATTTAATATACAATGAAATAAACTGTTTCAAAAATAGCAAAATAGTGGGCAGGTTCTTAAGATGACGAAGCAGTTATCTGGTTATGAAACCTGACTTTATGTATACACAACAACTAGTATGTAATTTATTCGTACTTATTCCTTCGGTGGCTAACCTACAGGTTACAGCGTTTTTGATGGCAAACAGAAAAGTACTAAAATCCGTGAAGTAGGTACGTAGTTATATTATCAACTTCGTATCGATAAATTTTATGTAACGTACACGTAAGTTACCTTACACGAAACTATTTACAATCTGACTCAAAACATTTATCATGATTACCTGGGTCAGTACATTACTCTATATTTCTCACGCCCCATCTAAGAATCAAATGTTTATCGATAGAAAATATCCCAATAAATTAATATTCGGCTCGATAAAATCTTATACGTACTTTCACATCACAATTATTAAGATCTACTAACTGAGGCGATAGCCATATAACGTTAAATGAATAATTTGTCAGTCACAGATCATAAAAAACAAAGTTAAGTAAAAGGCGAAAGGAAAAAGCTATGAAGTAATCATCCCATCGAAACGGTATCGCGAATTTTATGTCAAGAATCATAGAAAACGATATTTCTATATCCGTTACTAACGCTCAAAGTGCAATCGCCGATATCCAAGTGTCGATAGCATTCTAACATTTATCGGACCCCCAATTAAAATCATTAACAAATCAATCCAATCCGTTGCGTTACCATTCACCATAAAGGCCGGTAATTAAATATTTATTCGGTTCCATTAGTATCATGTCCGAACTATTACACGGAATCGATTCGTCAATGTAAAAATAACTAAATTGCCAGCAATAAATGGATAAAACGCCGTGAAATACATTTGACAAACGAACGAGAGAGAAAAATCTATATTTACCCTGTGTGTAATTTATTTATTTTAATCGGTAATTGTTCTAAATTGGGAACGTTTATCGGTTCGTATGATCGGATAATATCGGTATGTTCCCGAAACCCACTCGTGGCGATTCGAATCGATTCGACAACCGATATATCGAATTAGGTCCGTCACGCGATCGCGCCGGTCGGCGATCGCATGTGATCACCAAAATAAGATCTTTGTATTTTACACTTTCTAAATCAAATAAATCTGTATTAGGTGAAATAATATATTATCATTCATTCATGTTTATCTACATTTTATTGATGCATTCCTCAATGATGAATTCCGTTTACAACATGAAATTGTTATTGCCTGGGTTGATGATCAATTAATGGTAAATTAACGGTTGTTACGTTCCCTCAAATATGGTCGAGCGAAGCAATGGCTGGATCATGCGTCATGCTCGTGAACGGGTGCCACCGGCGGGAATGGGGCTACTTTCTGTCTGCACGTCTTTGACATGAATTGAATAAACAAATTGAAGAAATCCATTAAAAGTAATAATAATAATAATAATAATAAGCCTTTTTATTTCTAATCTCATGATATTTACAATTGTATATAACTACTTTTTAGATGAAATAAGTGTTAGTTGTGTTAGTGTTTGTCTTATTCTAGTTAGTATTGTTATTTGTTGCAGTATTTGTTGGTTTAAAAGTATGCTCCTGAAAAAAGCTTATTATACTGTTGAAGATTATGTAAATGATAGAGGAGCATGGATTTGATCGCTCCAGCAATGCTGGGGACAGCGGTTACTTATGTACACATTGATATAATAATTGTAAATGAATTATTTAAAAAAAGCAACCACCGAGTTTCTTGCTGGTTCTTCTCGGTAGGAATGGCATTCCGAACCAGTGGTAGATTCACTTGACGATTCAAAAGTACTTGTAAAAGTTTATTTGAATAAAGAATATTTTGATTTGATTTGATTTGATTTGATTAAAATCATAGTTATCCATAATAATTGCAAAAGTTAATTGACCGAGCGAAGCGAAGGTCTCTGAGTCTACTTGGGTGAATTGGCACTTGTCCGTCCGTCCGTCCGTTCGTCCGTCCGTCCGTCCGTCTGTCAGAGCATTATAACTTCTGAATTACTGAACGCAATTACTTCAGCTTTAAATATAATATGTAAACCAATGGCCTCCCGCCGAATATGGCTTAAAAAATAATAAAAATCTTTATTTCAGGGGGGCTCTCATAGAAGCGAATGCGAAGTAAAATATTTTTTATAAAGTTACATAGGGTTGCGGTATATCATTTTAAAGATAATTAGGAATAGAGTCCAAAAATATTTTTTTTTAAATTTTTCCCCCAAAATTGACGAAATGGGGGGCTTTCAAAGTGGTGATTTTCTAACGTTCAAAGATGACCTCAGAACTCTAAATTTTCTGAAAGGATGAGCCTGAAACTTGATCAATTATTTCAATTATATCCTGTACTTGAACAACAAATACTAAAATTAGATAAATATTGTAAGGAAACGGAATTATTTAATTTTTAATGAGCTTCAGTATTTTTAACAGAACTTCACATTTATGTCAATAGATGGCGCCGCGCCTCTTAGTTCGGGGCGAACCACTAGTATATGAATATTTATGAGATAAATTATTTATGATTTTGATTTATTTAAAGTTTGTTTCGCCCACCTGGGATCATCGGAGTCTACGCAATGTATTTGGGTGTAACGCAGTGGTAATCGAACCAGCCCTTGCCTACAATCTTACTAAGAAGGTATCTTAGTAAGTGAGGATGAAGTCTAAGATGGTAGCGGGCTAACCTGATATAGTTTGATTCAAACTTTATGGCGTCTCGGAAGTTAGCCGCGAATGTAAATTCGCGCAGTCAACTGAAACCGTCCTGCAGATATTTAATATTAGCTGATGCCCGCGACTTCATCCGCGTGGATTGAGTTTTTCTGGCTCCCGCGGGAACTCTTTAATCTGGGATAAAAAATAGCCTATGTGTTATTCCAGACTAAAATCTATCTCTGTGCCAAATTTCATCCAAATCCGTTAAGCCGTTTTGGCGTCATTGAGTAACAAACACCCATCAATCAATCCATCCATCCAAACTTTAGCATTTATAATATTAATATAGATTGTATTCTGCGCATCGAAACGCACTATGTTCCGAGAAGTCGTAAAGTTTGAATCGGACTGTAAGGTGTTATTTTAAACCCATAACTTTAATCGGTTTCTACCCGAAACGCTAAATCACAGTAACTAGCCATGCCCGAAGTCGCATATAGACTAGACCAGAGACCACTTAGAATTTATAAATTGTCCCTGCCGGGAATCAAACCCGGGACCCTAGGACCTTCCACTTATCCCTCAATCCTCACCACTTCGCCAGGGCGAGCCAGGAGGCAGTAAATGTAGGTACTTTACATCTGTTAACACACAGAAATAAGTCGATTCGATGACAATGTGTTAATTTTTTCCTCAGTCCAGGGGCCATACTGTCAACGCTTAAAGCAATACTCAAAATGACAGTTTGATGTCACGTACCTTGACGTCCCTAATATAAGGGTTATAATTCTAAAACACAAAAGTCAACAATAATGAAACAAGATGGATTTAAGCCAGTATGGCCTCTGTAAACTGGTTAGGCCAAATGCGAGTTATCAATACAACAGGTTAGAGATTAGCTCGCGAGTTAGCACAATTAACAAGAGCGGTCTAAGCTGCTCGATTGAAACACGAGGAATCTAAGTTTATCTCAAAAAAACCCGTATTATATAGCTAATGTACCTACCTACTAATGCGGGTTAATGAACGACAAAAAAACCGGACAAGTGCGCACAAAGGGTTTTGTACCACTACACAACATAAATTATTTTAGTAAATAAAAAGAAAGATGTCACAACAATACGTAATCAGCTGTGAAATAACTGGCTTACATATGGCGCTAAACAGGTAGTGCCTGAGAAGCAATTGAAAACGGATAAAACAGACACCCTATGAGTATGGAACACAAAATAACGCTTTTCGGATTTTTTCCTATACTTGTGCTGTGAGACCTTGCTTCTTCATGATTCTAGGCCAACGGCAAGTACCCTATATAGGTTTAGATTTACGAGTATTGGCGAGTGTCAAAAAATGCAATATATGCGGCATATACGGCCGTATCATTTGATTGCGTTGAATAAGAATCTTGATTTTTTTATTTAAAAAATATAGTATGTACATTAATACCTTCGTCAAATGGTTAGAGGATAGAAAGTCGAAGGGTTACAATCAATATGTTACAAATCCTTACAGACTCTACTTTCCGAATTCCAAAAATAATTAATAACTTAATTAACATACAATCCTTTAAATTTCAAATAACCCAAAACCGAAGTATGTATACCACAAAGTAATTTGTGAACACATCGTGACAACAAAAATGTTCATAATCCTAACAAATTACAGGAGATGACAGACAAAAAACGATGGCAATTAAAAAAAAGTTATCTCCAATTATCGCGCGGCGGGTCGTCAAACATTGTTACGAATTTAAATACTAATCGACGGGTGAGTAAGAGGCTTCGATTAAATTGAATCGTCCCAGCGGCGGACGCCTCTTATTAACAGTACGTCTTAATTGTGCAACATCTACAATGAGAACTCGACGGACCATTTATCGGAAGAGCTCTTAATTAGTACGTATCCATGCGTCCGTTTCGATACAATCATCGAGACACGTCTCTATTCCTTGTTGGGGTGGTGCTCGCTGCATCCCGCTCCCTCATACGCGACATGTATAATTCAGTGAAGGACGGCGGTATTTAATGCGATGAGATTGGGATCGTGCGCCGGGCGCCGGCACCCAGCGCTCTAATGCGTGTTTTAAATGTTTACTAATGAACACGATTATTTAAAGTGACATTTTCGGATTTCTCCGCGGCCATTACGGCGGGAGGCTCGCGGCTGGAACTCTAGCGCTATAAGGAATTAAAATACAACGATTTGAGGCATTTGTCCGCAGTGTCGCGGCCGCATACCGCGCGCTCATCTCCCGGCCGATCGTCGTCCCGATACCGGAGTACTGACAATTCTAAATCTAAATTATTATGATTCAATAAATCGTTTGTCCTCAATTCCGATCTCACTTGGTAGGAAGTAATGGGTCTGAGATGAAAGCAGTTTGGCCACCGGGCCTTTTTGTTGATGTGGGAAACCCAAAGGTACCCAAATTCTTAGACGTACGTGGATGCCACGAGTCAGACAGACCAAAAAAAGGGTGTTGTACTGGTGGTGCGATCAAATTGCGCAACTGCGCAGAATTTGCCCAAGGATCAGAACACTTCTAGTCGGTTTCTGCGCAGCATCCTAAATTTATTAAAGGCACGAAGAGGTAACAGACTAGCGTATTGTTTTCGCGTATAAGCTCGTATCGGCTTACGTGCTTACACGCGCGCCACATTTTGCTCTTCAAAAAAAGAACGCACGTACACGCGCTGATTGTGGCGTATTCACTCGAACCCATGGGTCAGTCGCTAGTATACGAGCTTACAAACGCGTCAATGCTCGTAAGAGTTGCGCGTGTGGAGGGAGTGCTCATTAGCGCCTACACGCGTTTGCAAAAACGAGCTTTTATACGCCTATACGAGCTTATAAACGCTAATCTGACATAGCCCTCTTAGTAGCCACCGACAGAATAAGCCACACCTGAGCCAATTAAGATTCAAAAAGTATCGAATCGGAAACCTCCCACTTATGATCCACAGCGCTGACCACTGCGCCAGAGAGATGGATAAAACCGATCGGGTTCCCGATACGGCAATGGTGACAATTGATTTAATGTTGATCTCTGACTCCAATGCCATCAGATATTCATGATACATCGTCTATATCTATAACCAATTGTGAGCCGTCACAACAGATAATCTGCCTACGAATGGGCCTTTATTAAAAGCTTAAATTCTCTCCGACCTACGGCTACGGGTACGGAAGATGTCGATAAGATTTTCCGCTCTTTATTACTGTTATATCAGAGTTTCTGTACATTGAAACTCAGTTGCTTTAAATAGTTCGTTTTTTTTACAAGTTACCTGATGGTAAGCGATGATGCAGTCTAAGATGGTAGTGGTCTAATCTATTATCGGTATAGCAGTTATATTAAACCTTATCGGTTTCTACACAGCATCGGACCGGAATACTAAATCGCTTAGCGGTACGTCTTGTCTTTAGGTGGTAACTAGCCGCGGCCGAAGCTACCAGATGAAAACTTGGTCGCCACCAGATGAAAACTTGGTCACCGTGAATTAGAATTTGAAATTTTCCAAGAAACTATTTCCGGGATTTTCCGGGATATAAAGTAGCATATGTCGCTCTCGGTCACATCGATCCGATCGTATTGCAGCGTGATTGAAGGACAAACCAACATACCTACTTACTTGCGCATATTTAATACTACATGATACCGGCTAAATCATCCGCGTGGATTAAGGTTGTGATTCCCGCGGGAAGTACAATTTTCTGGAATGAAAGCCTGTTCATCAATTCAGGCTTATATCTCAATTCTAAATTTCAGCCCAATCGGATCTTAATTGAAGCGTGAAGAACTAACAAACATCCAACCTTACAGACATACAAACATCAAAACTTTCACATTTATATTGTTTAGTGTACCCATACTAAACAATATAAAATATAAATGTAAACTAAACTAAACAATACGACTTAAAAATACTAGAACTTACATAATTTGCTGCCAAAAACCATGGGTTCTACGAACATACTTTAATTGATTATTATTCGTAGAGTTTCGTAGCACTCGTAGCGAAATCACATGACAATCCATACTAATATGATAAATGCGAAGGTGTATTCGATTTGGATGAAAGATACAGGAATAGGTTGTAACCCGGGAAAAGACATATGCTACTCTTTATCCTGGAAAAGGAGTTCCCGCGGGAATGTAAAGCCTTAATCCACGTGGACGAAGTGGCGGGCGTCATCTGATTTCATATTATAACGAGATTCACTATTCAAATGTGTTTTTATTCAAATAAACTTTTACAAGTGGTTTTGCATCGTCAAGTGAATCTACCACTGGTTCGGAATGCCATTCCCACACTAAGAAAATATATTGGCGGATGTTTTTTTTAATTTAACAATAATCAAAAATATACTATAGATTTTTTATCAAAGTCAAAGTCAAAATTCATTTACTCAAAGTTAGCCTTTAGCCAAAGTTAGTCGGTTCAAACAATTGCTATATTTATTCACGATCATTGCCTAGCTAATAGGCACACTTCATAAATATCCGCCATAGATTATAGAAAAAAATAAAATAGAGTGTAACAACCTTTGCCGAATGATTTAATACATTATCGCGCTATCTCATTAAGGAAGCCATAAAACGCCGATATCGACGCGTCCCCGACACTAAATTATTTAGACGAATAGCACCGAAATGCCCAACTCAGATCACTCGAATAAAAGTAATGGCCCGTTTACATTATTTTCTTTGATGGTTCAAAAAATATTTGCCTTAGGATCTGCACCGCTTCACACGAGAGTTACTGTAAGAAGGGTTTTATTATTGTTCACTTTCGTGTTTTAGAATTATTATCCTAATTTTAGGCACGTCAAAGTGCGTGTCATAAGTATCATTTGAGTAATATAATTGCTTAAGCAGTGCAGTTTTGCTTTAAGCGTTGGCAGTATGGCCCCAAAACTATAATTTATGCCATTAACATAACCCATTCGAGTGTGTGTATGTAAGCTAGTTCAAAAAGAAACAATCTTCTTTGAAATAAACAACGGAATAGTCGCTTCGATTTAATCATTTGATCGTCCTAACCATGTTAGTGCGCTGTCAAGGTGTAAACAAGGCTTAACGGTATGCAAACGAATGGCGTGGGCGGTGATTCTAATTGGCCAATAAAGTGAGGGTAGGCATGGTCCGAAATTCGTAAATTATCTAGCGTGTTCGTGTTTTGATTGTGTTCTATGTATCTATGCTGTGGGTCTTCAAGTGTCGTTCGAATTTGGAATTTCGATTTGGAGGTGAAAGTTCGTATAATTTTTGTTCTTTATTTAAATAATTCATCGACTATTGTACCTTATGTACCTAACATTTGATTTCGTCGAACTTTTCATTTTATTTCCAAGTAAAGTAAAAAAAATATCTTCTATTGGATGATGCCCATGATTTCGTCTTCAATTTATGTTTTTAAAATTCCGTGTGAGCTCTTTGGTTTTCCGGAAGTAAAAGCAGCCATGTCCGCTGCCGGGTACAAGCTACTTCTTTATCTTTCAAGAAAATCAGTTAGTGAATGAGCCGTGAAAATGTTTAACACAGAGACAAACACCGTTTCGCAATAATATTCTTAGTATGGATTGTAAAATGTAAATCATACTAATATTATAAATGCGAAAGTGTGTTTGTTTGTTGGTTTATTGGTTTGTTGGTTTGTCCTTCAATCACGCCGCAACGGAGCAACGGATTGACGTGATTTTTGACACGAGTATAGTTGAGGACCTGGAGAGTGACATAGGATACTTTTTATCCCGGAAAATTGAGGAGTTCCCGTGGGAATTTAAAAGACTTATTCGATGCGGACGAATTCGTGGGCATCAGCTTTTTATATATATTTGTGCAGGACGCAAAGCGACTGGATGAAAAGCTTAACAATAATATAACAGTTAATATTCGGACACGCTTGAACTCATATACGAGTAAAATCAAGGCAAAATAATATTATTATAACAATATACTTACCATTATTTATGCATCTATGCATTTACCTTAATGATTACAATAAATTTTATGCATTAGCATTTTCCACATATTGACATTTCTTCCAACAAAAATAAAATACCGATTACGACATCCAAAACGTTGTAAATATAAAAGACAATTAAGAAAACGATAATACCGTTTAAACAAACACCTAGACACGGCGACACTATAATCACATTTCGGACCAAATAAAATTCTGATATGAGATTGTGGGAGGGGACAGTGAGGCAAAAAGTTCATAGTATTTTATGAAATTACTAAGTTTTGCTCGCTACTCCGTTCTCATGGGTTTTAAAGTCCCGGGGGATTTCTTCAATTATCCGGGTTAAAAAGTGAGTAAGTATGTAAGAACGAGTAAGTTTCAAGTATCCAGGGAAAAAAATCGCGTCGATCCGTTGCTCTGTCGCGCTGTGATTGAAGGGCAAACCCACTAACCAACAAACAAACACACTTTTGTATTTAATATTAGTATGGTATAGTATATTGTGTTTCCTTCAACGGCAAGAGTCGCTGAGAGAATTAAAGTTTCTTAAGGTTAGGTCTGTCCGTATGTATGTCACAGCAACTTTAAAATTCAACTATTAGAGCTGTATACTAGAAAAATAAAAACTTTGACAAAGTAAACTTTCAGGGTTCACCCTTTCGAATGCTACCAACGTACATCATCATATCATATCATACTAATATTATAAATGCGAAAGTGTGTTTGTTTGTTGGTTTATTGGTTTGTCCTTCAATCACGCCGCAACGGAGCAACGGATCGGCGTGATTTTTAGTATGGGTATAGTTGAGGACCTGGAGAGTGACATAGGCTACTTTTTATCCCGGAAAATTAAGGAGTTCCCGCGGGAATCAAAAAAACTTAAACCACCCGGACGAAGTCGCGAGCATCAGCTAGTCTTTGTATAATATATTCATTTAATGGTTTCTTTGATGGTTGCTCGAAAAAGTATAATTATTGACGAAATAATGTCTGTCAATATTTCAATTAGCAGGATGACCACATATTAACTACCTATGCATAGTTTTCATCCAACTGCAGGCCGCTCCCAAATTTTCACCCGGTATAATATCTCAAACGATTATAATATTCCTGAATATAAATTGGATCTACATACTTATTATGGGCCTCATTGACGGCTGTCGTATAGGAAATAAATAACAGAAAGACAATATCGGTAAAATTGCCATAGATTGCGCACACGCAAGACTGTAGTCTATATAAGTTATTCGTAGTACTTTGAATTTCATCATTCACAAACAGTTACGAAGCTTTTTTTCCTCCTCGTTTCCTGAACGGCTAGGATATAGAATGCCCTCGCGGGCTTAGTTGGCAGTTGTAATACGGATATATACTCGTGTGGTTGTAACATAGGTTCCTTCATAACAATAAACTTCAATTTAACTATTAGTTATGATGAAAAAGACGAAGTATGAAATCATACGGAGCATAATATTATCTTGAAAGCATTGCGTCAGGACTCAGGACATGCAAAAAAGTTCTTCTCCACAAATTCGAAATTAATATTGGTCAAAACTTTGCTGATTTTCTTAAATTATTGGGATGATTAGGACACTGGATGTCTAAACCACTAGTGACTCGGTAATCGCCGTTCACGAAATATGTAGTTACGAGTATGATTTTAGAAAGGAATACATAAATTGACGCAAGGGTGTGGAACGCTTTAGCTGTACAATATCAGTAAATAATAAGTCATTAAGCAAACGTCCGGACGGACACGCGACGCGCATCTACATATTAAAGACGACAAAATATATATGTGAGCCATAAACCAATGGGAGGTCCACTAATTATTGATGATATGCATACGCACACGATTTTAACGGAATTATGTTTTATGGGAGTGGGTAAATTACTTGAATCTTTAGAGGACCGATCTTTGTGTTATGAGGTATGTGTGTGTGAAATTTCTGTTTTTTTTTTGATTGATTAAATTAAAGAAATAATGAATAAATTGAGGTATATGAATGAATACATTTTATAATACACCGCATAGATTAGAAAAGAAGAAAAACAAAGATTTAAACAAAAATTTCATGAGGTTTTCTGGCGCAGCATGATATTTACCTATTTAAATTGTACCATTGATTTACAATTTTTAAATTCTAATAGATGAATATATAATTCGATGTATATTATTATTCATTTATTTTATTTATCGACTATTTTGTACAATATAAAGGAAATGACTAGCAGCTGGATTATCGTTGAACTCTAATGTATGACATTATAGATGCACATTGCACATCGTGCAACATTCCTATAATCTCTACTTAATTCAAAATAAATAGCAACAATAAAAATAATGCATAACATACTGTTTTGTACTCGTACTTGGTACAATCAAACCCTTTAGCAAAGTGTTGATACTAAGATTAATTCGTAAAACACGGGCAACACTGCACTGTCCGATGCGTACGGCCAGTCATACCGCCACGCCAACTGTTTCCCCGGCCTACCCGCGACTACGCAAAAAAGAAGGTGACTCGACAACATCAAGTGAAAAGAGATCCATTTTTCTATATCGCCAAGTCATCGATTTATCGCTATTAAATCTATTCTCGGATTTAACTCTTATCGTGAAGTGTCCATATTAACATTCACCATAGAAAACCAAACTATAAGTGATTCGTGTGCATATTAAAACTACGCAATCAATCGGACATATCTAACCTAACAAAGTGTCCACCGGCCGGTGTCTGTGTATGTTAGAATAATTATGGATATATTTTGTGAATGCTTGTGAGACCAAGGAATCCAGGCGAAGGCGGTCCAGTCAGCCAGGTACGTACGCATTATACTGTTTTTCGAAGAGATCTTGGTATCACACAAACGTTATAACCGGCGACTGATAAATAATATGAAATTAGTCGACCCAGAGTAACGTAACTTGTGATCGTTACGTTACATCTTTTTGGTGCCGAAACCCGGGAACTTTTAATTTAACTTCCATATTTGTGTTTGATATTTAACAGCCTGGTATTTTCTGAATATTCTGAAGTAGTTTTATACATTTTAAAATCTCGCCATATTGAACTGCTGTAGATACTATAACGTCAAGTTCAACCAAATTAAATAAGTGTAATTCGTGTCCCTTATTCTACGTAAATCATAGTAATCAATCGGTTAATGGCATAACATAACGTGCATAAGTGTATCATAATAATTTTCTATGTAGGTACGCTTGGCTAATTTAAGCTTCTCTTAGACTGGCCAGACACGCTATGCCTCGCGGAACGTAACGAGCGGGCGTGTATAGGGGGCAACTCCATTTCGATATCTTTTCAGTCTGTTCGAAGTACACACACATATATTAACAAGATGAATACTTCTGTGTTGAATTAAATCTAATCGTTTGATTCGGTTACTTATTGCAAGAATACAAGTTATAAACAATCAACTCACATCGGTGTTTATAACATTTTCGGCTTGACATAAGTAATAGGATATTATTCTTTTCCTACAAACGTTCAACGTACACTCGAAGATTGATACATAAGTATAGCATGGTATAATATATTTTTATATTGTATTTTGTTCTATTTTGTGTGTTTATACGAATCAATTTGTTCTGTTTGTGTCAGTGTTATCTATAAGCAAAATGTCGTTCTGTCCGAAAAGTAAACGTAAATTGAGCAAATCTAAATCCTTTTCGAAAGTGCTGGAGGAATCGTATACTGTGAATGACTTACCATCTTTGCGTCGAAAGCGTACCATAATTTATAATCGTATTGCGAAAACTTTGGAGCTAGGCTTAGATGTCACCAAACATAATTTATTTCTTTCTTATTATGAAGATATTAAAGTAAATATAAATAAGTTTGAAGAATTACATTTCATAATCATTGACCTTTCCGAGCGGCCAGAAGAGGATCAAACTTTACAAGAAAAATGTGACGAAATGTATTTTGAAATAAAATCTATCTATCGTAAATTACCGAAGCCTGCATTACATTCGTCACTAGTATCTGAATCTAAAGAGGGGACATCTCATGTTAAATTACCAAAAATCAGTCTACCCACATTTTCCGGAGATATAAAACAATGGCCAGAGTTTATCGATAAGTACAATAATCTCATCCACAATTGTCCGACGCTAAGCGATACTGAACGCTTTCACTATTTAATCTCCACACTGCGCGACGATGCGGCCAGCGTAATTCGGACCTTCCCTGCGACTGCCGAGCACTATTTAGATGCCTACGATTTTCTTGTTGCGCGCTATCAGGACGAACGTGAACTAGCTTTCGCATGTTGGCGGGACATTCTAAACGTCAATCTGAAATTCACAAATGGTCTTGAGTTGCGTCGTTCACTGGATTCTATCGTTGAAAATTTATGCATATTAAAACGGTTAAACTTACCTGTCGACCAGTGGGATTTCATATTGAATTACCATATTTTATCCAAGTTGGATTCAAAGTTGCGTCGCGAATTTGAACAACAGTTAAACAGTAAAAAGCTATTTAAATTCGCAGAACTCAACTCATTTTTACAAGTTAGATGTGATGCTCTTTTGCGAGATGCTCATTTTGTAGAATCATCAAAGTCGACAACTACTAGTCGTGATTCTATGGTGAAGAGTAACCAAACCCAAACTACACCAAAGCGATTTTATACAAACGTGAATCATACTCTTCTTGCCTCAGAGTCCTCCGAAGAACCGGATACAACGAAAACCGTGTCATTTCCGAATACAATGAAATTCGTTTATAAGTGCTCATTTTGTGGAGAAGCTCATAACATATCACAGTGTAAAGAGTTTCTTGACAAATCAGTGCCAGAACGTATGGATGTAGCGGCTTCAAAAAGGTGGTGTTTTAACTGCTTGAAATCATCACATCAGTTAAAGGAATGTAACTCAATCTTTTCTTGCCAAAAGTGTAGGCGCAAACATCACACACTGCTACATAACGAGGACTCTAAACCCACACCTAATTCTACCCTCGTAACGAATAATATGAAGTCCTGTTCTAACTTGCTTCCCGACACAACTGTTTTATTAGCGACTGCCCTTATTCAGTTGTTAAATGTAGATGGTTGTTACATGCAATTTCGTGCGCTGTTCGATACAGGTAGTCAGAATAACCTCATCACTGATGAAGCTGCCCGACGTCTTAACCTCGTGCCTTCTGAAACTTCTGTTCATATTAGCGGATTGGGAGGTGCTCCTGCTATGGTCAGGGGCCAGGTTCGCTGTTCAGTTGGCGCTAGCGATACATTTTTATTTGAACGAAACTTTCAGGTTATTAGCAAAATTTGTGAGGAGCAGCCTATTGCTCAATTAAATACATCTAGCTGGACACAAATACAGGACTTAAAATTGGCAGATCCTGGTTTCGACATTCCTGGTCCGATTGATGTACTGTTGGGAGCAGAGGTCTTTGCTGAATGCCTGCTTAATGAACGGATTAAAGGTAATTCGACGCATCCACCGGCCTTTAACTCAATCTTTGGATGGCTTCTTCTCGGAAAATCACCTATCGTTAGCCATTCTTCAGTAACAACACAATCCAGAGGAAATCTCGAACTTACAGATCTTGTCCAGCGATTCTGGGAACTTGACACGCTTCCAACAGCTGCTAAATTGACACCAGCTGAACTTTTGTGCGAGCAAAAGTTTCAAGAAGAATATTCTCGGGATGCGTCAGGCCGGTACACTGTCAAACTCCCCTTTAAGGATGAGGCGGAGCCTTTATTTAGCGGATCCCGTGAGATCGCCATGAGAAGGTTCCATGCAATCGAGCGTCGTCTATGTGATTCTGAGCTTCATCGTCAGTATGCAGAATTTATGGCTGACTACCTTAAGTCCGGGCATATGTCACTATTGCCCACTAAAGAGCTCAGCGCAGGTCGATATTATATCCCTCATCATTGCGTAACAAACCCAGGAAGTCACACGACTAAGTTACGCGTGGTATTTGATGCCTCTGCGCGAGATGCCAACAATTTATCGCTTAACGATACGTTACTAACAGGCGCCAAACTTCAGTCGAATATAAGTGACATCGTTTTGAGGTTTCGTAAATCTTCAATCGTATTTATGGCCGATATTCAACAAATGTATCGACAGGTTCTGGTCGATCCATGTCGTAGAGACTACCAACGCATTTTCTGGCAATTTAACGCTGATGACCCTATCCAAGAATACAGACTTAATACCGTCATTTATGGAGTAGCCGCCGCACCGTTTCTTGCCTGTAGAGTTAACCAACAACTAGTTCAGGACGAAGGAGACGCGTTTCCCTTAGCCCAAGCAATTTTGTCGTCTGGGACTGGAATCTATGTGGATGATATAATCACGGGAACAAATTCACTCACCGAAGCAGTTGCTACGAAATCGGAGCTTATCAATTTATTTAAATTAGGTAAATTTCATTTAAGAAAATGGGCAAGTAATGACATTAGAGTTTTAAGCGATTTACCACCAGAAGACTGTTTGCTGGATGCTATTTCCTTCGACGAACTGAAAAATTTGCCTCTTAAGGTACTTGGGCTAAAATGGGACCCAAGCTCCGATAATTTTCTGTTCGAAGTCACTGCCAGTAACCGTCCATGCACTAAACGCACGATTCCCAGCGAGATTGCTAAAATCTTTGACCCTTTGGGATTTTTGTCACCGTTAACTATTCGCGCAAAATCTTTGGTACAACAGTTATGGGTGGCTGGAGTAGGATGGGACGACACACCACCTCCACATATAGTAAAATCGTGGGATGATTATCAAAGTCAAATCCATGTGATAAAAACATTACGAACTCCGAGGCGACTCACTTTAGACGATGTTCAGTCCTATGAAGTTCATGTATTTTGTGACAGTTCTGAAACGGCAGACGGTGCGATCATTTATATGAAAATAGTGGATAAATCAAATACTATTCACATTTTACCATTTTGCTCGAAAGCTCGTGTTGCGCCTTTGAAAAGGGTCTCATTGCCGCGGTTGGAAATGTGCGCAGCGGTTCTCCTTGCAAACTTATATGAATTTTACATATTGACCTTCAGAAAATCGGAAAATCGGCCATTTACCGTTCATCTGTGGTCAGACTCCACTGTCACACTATCCTGGCTACATTCTTATTCGTCTCGATGGGCCATATTTGTCGCTAATCGTGTCAGTTATGTACATGACCTTACCCCTACGGAATGGTGGTTTCACGTCAGTTCATCAGATAACCCCGCAGATATATGTTCACGTGGCCAGCTGCCTCAAGAGTTATTGCACAGCTCTTTATGGTGGGCGGGGCCTTCATGGTTATCGCAACCTATTAGTATGCAACCTAATAACTCTGTGATCATCGACAAACATCCGTTAGCACTTGAAGAAGTCGAAAGGTCAGATCCAGTCGTTTTGGTAGGTCAAGAATCGGTTCCACAGCTACCTCTGACAGAGTTTACCCAACTGCAAAAAAAAATCTCTTCCATTGACAAAATCATCCGTATCGTTGCTTGTTGTCTTCGGTTCATCGACAGGGCGCGAAACTCTAACGACAATCCGTTCAACACATTCATAACACTCAAAGAACGTCACCGTGCACTGACGTGTATCGTCAAATATGTACAATCAGAAGCGTTCAATGATCTACTCTTGAAGCTACGGCATGGTCAGGTTTTACCTAAGTCATTCTGTAAACTGAATCCGTTTGTCGATGACACAGGAATCATTAGGGTGGGCGGTCGCATCTGCCATTCTGGTCTTGAGTTTGAGCAAACGCATCCGGTTCATTTACCATCTGACTCCCTCCTTACAACCAAGCTCATCGAGTCAACACATCGCACTTATCACCACACTGAAGTCAAATTATATCGCCTCACTCGGTGGCAGTTGATACAGTCATTCCAACAACACTTTTGGCTCCGTTGGAAAAACGAATACCTCGACACACTCAACGGAAGAGCTAAGTGGACTAAAACCTGTAAACCCTTACAAGTAAATGACATGGTTCTGATCAAAGATAACATTCGAACACCACTGCATTGGCCTCTGGCAAGGCTTGTTCAATTACACCCTGGAGCTGATGGACAGGTCCGTGTAGCTACTGTAAAAACTGCCAAAGATAACTTAATCAAGCTTCCATTAGTTAAGTTATGCCCACTACCGAATGAATAGTTTAATCGTCCCCGTATATATGACTAGGTTAGGAATTAGGATTAGTGAGTAAAAAGTACATTTCTATTTTTTCTCTTTTAATGTCCAATGTCATATCACACTATCATAGCATATCATACTTTAACGTAATAATTTAATTTTGTGTTAAGCATTGAATAATGTTATCGACCAGAAAATACCAGCTGTATTTTGGTGGGCGGGATGTTTTGTACTCGTACTTGGTACAATCAAACCCTTTAGCAAAGTGTTGATACTAAGATTAATTCGTAAAACACGGGCAACACTGCACTGTCCGATGCGTACGGCCAGTCATACCGCCACGCCAACTGTTTCCCCGGCCTACCCGCGACTACGCAAAAAAGAAGGTGACTCGACAACATCAAGTGAAAAGAGATCCATTTTTCTATATCGCCAAGTCATCGATTTATCGCTATTAAATCTATTCTCGGATTTAACTCTTATCGTGAAGTGTCCATATTAACATTCACCATAGAAAACCAAACTATAAGTGATTCGTGTGCATATTAAAACTACGCAATCAATCGGACATATCTAACCTAACAAAGTGTCCACCGGCCGGTGTCTGTGTATGTTAGAATAATTATGGATATATTTTGTGAATGCTTGTGAGACCAAGGAATCCAGGCGAAGGCGGTCCAGTCAGCCAGGTACGTACGCATTATACTGTTTTTCGAAGAGATCTTGGTATCACACAAACGTTATAACCGGCGACTGATAAATAATATGAAATTAGTCGACCCAGAGTAACGTAACTTGTGATCGTTACGTTACACATACTATGTTATATTAATTTTCAGATAATCTACGACAATAAGCACTATAAAATAACTATATACATTAAATAATATTCAACAGAACAATCAGTGACTATATTAAGCTTACTAAGAAAGTCCTTGATTAAACCCAATTACGAGTATGTATAATAATAATAAAACCCTTCCCCGGGATACCATCTAACCCTGTACCAAATTTCGGCAAAATCGGTTGAAAAGATGGGCCGGGAAAGCGTAGCAGACAAACAGACAGAAACACTTTCGCATTTATTTTTTTAGTATGGATATACGTAGTATATATTATATTTAAAATATTTTATAGGATGGACGTATGGATTTGTAAAAAAATATATTTAAGAACAAGGGGCTGATTCTGTATAACACAATCTCTAAACTAAACTAAAACTGCAGCTTTAAATCTAGTTCTGTCCCTTTCCGTAGGGAGTATTATGAAAGGGTTAGCAATATTTGTAATGCTCTAATTTTAGTTTAGAGATTGTGCACTACAGAATCAGCCCTATTATATACCTAAAGTGAAGTTTTAAAACAACCTCATTTTGGTAATTCGTAGATATTTCTTTTACTCTTGTGCGTTTCTTATTGTGTTTTTCTCATTAAAGCGAATGTATTTTAGGTATGAATTAATAGAATGTGATAAAACTATGATGTCTAGTGTAAAAACGTTACTAACATCTCACTATATGTATTCACTTGTAAACGAATTCGAATCTTCAAAGATTCAAGTTAGGAAGTTAGTTTATTCAAAAAAAACCGACCGAGTCGGACTCGCGCACCGAGGGTTCCGTACAAACCTGTAGGTATTTAAGTAAAATTTATGGAATTTTTATTGCTAAATGAAATCCATAACATTAGTAAGTTTAATATTATTAAAAATATTTATATTATATGATGTAACTAAAAATTAATGCTTTTCGCAATTTTTCCTTTATCTGTGCTATAAGACGTTGCTTCGTGCCAAATTTCAAGATTTTGAGTTCACGGGAAGTACCCTGTATTATGATTCCTATATTTGATTCCCTTGCGAGTGTCGAAAATTTGCAGCATAAACGGCTGCATCTTTTGATTGCGTTGGCTTAGAAGTTTGATTTTTTCACAGCTTCAAGGAACAGTAGACCTAAGTCCCTAAGACCTAAGTACCTACCTCCATTCGTTCCTGAAAAGAAGGGTCTTGACAGACAGACGGACGGACAACAAAGTAAGGGTTCCGTTTTTTTTCCTTTTGAGGTATGGAACCCTAAAAACATAACAATGGTATAAAGTTATTTATTTTAAACCTGTGTGTAGAAATTATAACCTCCATTTTTCTACCTAGGCTAAAAGTAATTTGGCCCTCCTATCGCTCAATGACCTTACGTAACTTTCTGTTTACTGCTTTACCAAAGTTACACATACCTAGCACACAATTTATGCAAATTTTTAGATCTGTAATACGGGAAGATTTTATTTAACATTGTTAACGCAATATTCGTAATTCGATACATGTCTCAAGCACTAATATTTCAATGGAAAATAACTCGTATATTAAAGGTCTAAGAGCTGGAAATAGCATTTAGATGTTTGTCAGAAGCTAGTAGCGTCATTCGATCCACGTTGTCGAATGCGCGCGCGCAACTATTTGTGCGTTATTTACGATTATCGCCCGATAGACGCTCGCTTCGAATGGTATCACACGGATTATGAGAGATTTTACTTGGAATTTACGGGTATTTTGAATATCTTAGTGACTCATAAAAGTACGCTACATTGAACTGAGGTACAACTATACGCATGCGCTATGGATATTCATTTTATAGAGTGCAGATTTTGCTGTTTTAATTCCTACCGTAAGTGAAGCGTTATCGATTTGTATCCTTTCTGGCTTACATATTTGAGTTACTTTTAGCTTGTAGTGGAATAAAAAGGAATCTTAAATTTAAAATGATAGGAACAGTCCCTCATTTATTTTATATGTGTTGGTATGATTGATGTTATATTAAACTGCAGTCATTATTAAAACGTAAAATACACCATCCAAATTCAAATTCAAATTCAAAATGATTTTTATCCAAATAAACTTTTACAAGTACTTTTGAATCGTCAAGTAAATCTACCACTGGTTCGGAATGTCATTCCTACCGAGAACCATTCCTCCTATCCAATTCACAATATACAAGCACGCTCCTCTCCAACTTGGGAATCATATTTTATGCTAACGTGTATAATGTAAAAATATGTAATGTTTACATGCATATCAATTGGTTGCCATATTCTACAACATAAATATTATATACAAAGTAATACATATTACTGTTTAATAACCAATGTTTAGCATAACAAGTCAAACTATATATTATGCTTATAGAATATAAATTGAAGGTGGCACACTACTCTTTTCATTACAAGCTTATAAATCCATGAATTTATTACTGCTTTACAGCCTAAATCAAATGGTCTTTGACCCTAGCTGACAATATCGATAATATCGATTATAATTAATATTATGTAATAAACAACCAATAACAATTGATAAGTTAAAGTCATGTCTAAAATTATACGATTTTGCGTGATTTTACTATACATATTAATATATTTATTTAAATATTTACGGTTGTGTCAAATAAATACCATTTAGGTGTAGCCTACCATAATTTACCATTAATTTGATAATGAAATTGAGCCATAATGTTAAACATAACTACCTCCTGGTTAGTGGGCATGAACCTTAGCGGCCTCATAAATTGTATAACTTGTTATAAATCGCTTTCATTCTCAAACTCTTTAAATCCATAGCGAATGACGAAGAGATATCGCGAAGAAACCTACATGCCCGAGAGTTCTTCATAATATTTTCAAAGTTTTGTGAAGTCTACCAATCTGCGCATGATCAGCGTGGTAGACTGTGGCAAAACTATACTGAAAAGAGACTCGTGCTCCGGAGGGGGCCGGCGATGAGTTGAAGTGATGAAAATGATGATTGATTGATGTTTTGTTTCGCACTCAAATGTCTCTATGTGTAAAATAAATAATAAAGTCAAATAAATCTATGTAATATATTATGTATTTCTGTACATCTATGTAATACATGTACTGACAAGCATGTCAGAGGCTTTTTTTCGCTGCAAGTTTTATATATAATTTAACATATAAAATATGTTATACAATGTTATGTTTATATTTCTATGGACCTAGTTGTATGATATAAATAAATAAAAAATTACGTTTAATAATCTCTGCAATCACTATATTGTAGCTAAAGTACCCTTCGCCACTTTACTAGGTAGGTACACTTTCTTTCTAAAGTGCGTAAGGTCAATGAGAGGCATGGCCCGAAGTGTCGAAGCAGTAATCTGCGGTATGCTTCTTCGAGATACGATATCGCGTCTTGCGGCCAAGTGGTGTGGAAAGTGTGATCAAATACCCATCCTCCGAGAGCAAAATGTACCTACGAATATGTTTAATAACTGATACTAATAATTTAATAACTAATAGTTAAAGCACCAACTGAATTTGCAAAATTGGGGAAAAGGGATGATGCCTATGTCAAAAATAAATTATTTCTTACCGATTATTAAATAGACTTCCAAAAGACCTAAAATTCACATGTTCTGTTAATTTTAGGTTTGATTATCATTTTAAACTATCGATTAAAGAAAAAAATTGTGTTGAAATTTGGTGACGTCACAACTATGAATTTCACACAAACTTCCATACTAGAACGCGTTTTTAAGTTTGATAAATGCTTGCTGATTTGATTGAGTTGTCATCCCTATTTTGTCATACATCGACATGTACAAAATTATAATACTCTTTAAAAACGAGACAAAATTTCAGCTATAAGGAGATTTCCACAATCTATGGGGCTCCCCTAATGTAGCGAAATACCCAAGCCCTAGGATTAATATTCTAATCTACTACGCAACAAAACGTTCACTATAACATTAAGGGCACAATTGAAATGCTTATGTAAAAGCTGTTAAATCAGAATCATAATGTGAGTGACAAAAATTGATTTTCGGTGTCCACACCGGCTGTCTCATTACAGGCACGCGTGGGCTGTGAAGACTTGAAGAGGTTACACTGCGGAGGTCAGCCGTCGATAAATTGTTATTTACTATGTGCCCGTGTTCCCACGACGCATCCATACCACAGTGAGATTATACGAATCCATGATGGAGTATAACTTTATCCATGAGTTTTTATAATTTGACACATAGGTAGATTTAACTGTCAAGAAATATATTGTCATGCTTTATTCATCGGTACAAGAATACAAACGCCATGCTTTACCAATTCCATATATAAATGCGAAAACATGTGTTTGTTTGTCCTTCTATCTAGCGACAACAGAGAGATAGATAGACTTTTTTCCATTTGTATTGTTGAAGACCTAGAGACAGATAGAGAAGACTGGAGATTAGGCTACTTTTAGACTAGGCACCAGGAAAATTATAGATTTCCTCCGGGATTTTTGAAACTTCACGGGATTCACGTGGACATAGTCGCAAGCGACATAGTTATATTATAAACAACGTAAAATACATATAAATTGCATGGAAATCTAAACAATAACATTATCTTTGTTGTCTCAGTTAGCCAATGATCAGCAAATAACCGTTTAATAAGTCAGCACTTTTTTTACACGTTTCGAGAAATAAATTGAAAGTATTTTAAAAAACAATTTTATGTAATCTGTATTTAGTTTTATTTTACGAGTATAGGGACATCACTATCGCTCTGTCAAATAGAAAATATTATAATGAAGCGGATAATAGTGACCCAAGGTTAATTTAATCTCATTTCAATTACCGACTCTGATTTATAGTTTTTTTATCTCGTTATGAAGTGTTGACAACTTCTAATAAGAATAATTTTTGATGAAATTAACCCCGACTTCTTATCATCAATTATGGCACAGATTAAATAATTCTTTACTTCGTAATTATATTACATCATAACCATGAAATTTACGCCATATTTCATGGTTATGATGTAATATTATTAAAAATGGATACCTTAATGGTTAAAACGCGCATTGAAATGCTAAATTTTTTTACTGCTTTTGAGCTCTTTACTGATAAATGATTCTTAATTAGAAAGGCCACCACAAAGTCTCTAGGGCCTTTTCTATAGGCCCTCGACCTCGCTCGGTGTGGCTCAGCTAATGGAAGAAAATATCAAGAAAAATGGGAGACAGAAAATTCCATTAAAAATTAAAATAAAATATAAATCTTGAATAAAGATCTGATAAATAGCAAGAAACCAGTGTGTATTTTTATGGTAATTATGTTAGGCTAGCTAGCTTAATGTTTTAAAAAAGCAGTTAACCCGTAACCGCTTTTGTCTGTCTGTAATTGTATAAATATTGTCAACTGTTTAAATATTCCGCTTAATAAGCTTGGACTTGAGGCTAACTGTGGCAATCGTAATGGATTCGTCTGCTTGACGATATCCACGTTAGTTATGTTCCTTGCTACCTACCTTATTTTTTCCTATCTGCGAATCACGGAATCAGCTTCCAAAATCCGGTTGGATTTTGAGCAACCGCTGCGTTGCTCAAGACTAATACCTACTAAAATAGGGCTGTTTAACAAACAAATTCATGTAAAGCCGGCAATGTACTTTTATCATAGAGGTATAATATATTAACTCTATGACTTCTATATTCCTATGGGGGACGGTAATCACTTATCATGTGGTGATCTCTCTGCGCGTCAACTACCTATTAATAAAATTATATATTATAATAACCAGACTGTCATTTACTACAAGAAGACCTACACCGCTTAACGGAATACTGCAAAACTAATAAATTAACCTTAAGTTTACCTAAGTGTAATGCAATTACCTTCACCAAAAACAAACTCACCACAGATTTCTCTTATGCCCTAAGTAATGCAAAATTATTAAAAGTCTCTTCTCTTCGTGATCTCGGTATTCATCTTGACTCTAAACTGCACCTAGATGAACACATAAACAAAATCGTTAATAATGCTTACCGTCTTTATGGATTCGTGATGCGTTCTACGAGGGACTTCTCAAAACCGTCCACTTACTTGCACCTATATAGATCACTAATAAGGCCCCAGCTGGAATATGCCAGCTGTATATGGAACCCTCTGTATGACAAGTATAAAAACCAGCTGGAAACCGTTCAGAAGAAGTTCCTCCGCTCAATGCATTATAGATGTCATCATTCTAGACTTCCCTATGCTAAGCTACTTAAAAAATACAATCTTTTAAAACTCGACTCTAGACGCAAGCAGCTCGAAGCAATGGTATTGCATGGTTTGCTCCACAACAAATATGACTGCATTGACTTGGTTAGCAAGGTTTCTCTTAATGTTGTCAGGAACGCAAGTCGACGACAGGTGCGTGCTTATAATCTGTTCGCTGTCAAATTCTGCCGAAACAATGCGGGCAAGCGTTCACCTATGCGTCGACTTGTTGACGAATACAACAGAAGCTTCGACAGTGTTGATATCTTTGCTCTGTCTGAGGGTAGATATAAAGAGGCTGTCATCAAGGTCTTGAAGGAAAAACAATTTTTATAAGGATTGAATTTTTACCTACATTGGACAAGAGATTGTAACCATATTATATGTACCTCAATTATATTTTCTCTATTCCATTTTCTTATTGTTTCTGTTTATTTGTTATTATTTTTTATTGTTAGTAGTAAATTTAAATTTTAGTGTTATATTTTAGCATACCTATATATTATTTTAGCATATATATTATTTTAGCATTTTATTTTATATTTTATGTATAACATATATTTAATGTATCAAACTTATCTAAATAAGTTTGATACATTGTGTCGCCTTCATATTCAAAATTTTAAACTGTTAACCCGTGGATGGTGTGGTGTATTGCACATTTGTTTTATTTTGTTTATTAATTTTGTTTGTGTTTAGATAATAAGATTTTAATGTGTAATTGTTTATCGTCCCTAATAAATAAAAATAAAAATAAAATAAAATTGCCTTGACCAAAAATTCTGCCCGAGGGCGCCACCATCATACTTGAGCTACCTCATCCCATAACATTTTTTTTTAAACAAAAGCTTTATGTTAAGTAAGTAACCCTTTGCCACCATTGGGACAGTAATAGTAGGCTGTTACTTAACTTTACTGTTACATATTTATGCTTGTCTGTACGTTTATAGTGCACCACAAAGCCTATCAAGCATTTCGGACGATTTTATCACACTATTCATCACACGGGCTTTCAGATGGCACATGACCCGTGTCATTAGCTGCTGATAGATTTACAATGCCTGTAACGTCACTAGGCACTGAAAATTAGCTGCCCAAACTTTCAACTTTATTGCCTACAAAATAAAGACTAATTTTATATTTTAAAATGAGCTTTGTTTCTGTACCACCCAGGGCGCAGCATGGGTTCTATAAATGTATACGATTTATTACATGCCTAAGCTCAAATTGAAAAACCGACTCTGGGACTTAATGAGGCAAGAGAAAAATTTTGCTTATGTGACAATTAATGTGTGCCAGTATAGAGATATTTTTCTGAGGGCTATTTTAAGCTAGCAGTGAGCTCCACTCAGTCTCTTGTTTTATATATATGAGTTCTTATGTAGCAAAATATACATATATAGTTACATTGTGCGAACTTACCTTGCATAGAGTCCTCTAGTAGGTACTTACTGAGGCTTAAGAACCCATATCGTTATTATTCTATTATATTATATCCTTACTAATTAATATTTATACTAATATTATATTAGGTAAATGCGAAAGTGTCTCTCTGACTGTCCGTATGTCTGCCTGCTACAATTTCCCGGCCCATCCTTTCAACTGATTTTGACGAAATTTAGTAGGTAGGTACGGAGATAGATTGCATCGGGAACCTTATGCATCTCGAGGCAATTTTTTCGGAAAATCCAAGAACCCAAATATAATTTTGACAAACGAATCCATCATTGGTGGGTTCATACCGACATAATATGTGTTATCATATAGGCCCTTAGCGGTAAAGTAATACGCGGAAGCAGATCATAGGCCCAATCTATACTATACTATACTAATATAGTAAATGCGAAAGTTTGGATGTATGGATGTATGGATGGATGTTTGTTACTCAATCACGCCCCAACGGCTGAACGGCTCTGGATGACATTTGGCACAGATATAGATTATAGTCTGGAATAGCATATAGACCTTTTTATCCCGGAAAATTGAGGAGTTCCCGCGGGAATCCAAAAAAACTTATTTCACGCGGACGAAGTCGCGGGCATCAGCTAGTTGTCTAATAAAATCGTAATCATTTGAAAGTTTAAAATGTACCTATTAATAAGACCTGTTTTACGCATCGATATATATGTAGGCACTAGATGGGCCCTTTCATAGAAAAACGCCGGGCGACCGAGTTGCTGAACACGTTCCGCACCTGTCTTTGTTCCCGTCGTAGCGCTGTCACGATCGCTCGTCGTGCAGATAATTATTATGATTTGTTATTATTAAGTTAACATCTAAAGTTTAATTAGTTTGGCACTGTATAATTTTAATTTTAAGGTAAGTGTTTCAATTCACAGTATATACATTTCCAAAAAAACGTTATATTTTAATCTTCCTATTTAATATTTTTATCCATTACGCAATCATTTAATTTCCGCGGCAAACTGTATGATTTTTTTTTTAACTAACTGACCTTACGGCTATGACCTATATTATCGATGACCGAGTCATACGTTTTCAAGCTTTCATTCAAGATGTTGCAAGCAAGTTCCCGCTTTTCAGACTAGATGGCGTTGATGGTGTTGCTAAAAATACGCCCACATTCTTTGTTTGACAGGGCCCGTCTATGTAAATTGAGGTCGTTGGTTTTACGTGTTCATACATGCTTTTTGACATGCAGGCATCTGTGAACTCCTTTAACAGTTCGAATTATCTTACGTTTGACAAACGTTTAAGATTAATATTTTCTTACGCAATCTGGGGGCAGAATATCAACAATTTACGCGGCCAAGTCGTAAACAACAATATAAGTACAAGTACATATTATAAACGTCAACCGTTTTAATATCACAACTTTGATACACCCGTGTGATTTACCGCCGGCTCCGAAGTTGACCGGAATGGACCCTAAATTAGTTATTATAGCCAATCTGCCTGCTGTGATGCCAATGTTATACTTTGTACGCCACCTAAGCGACATGCTACATTTTATAATATTTAGATACACTAGATGACCCGAGTCCGACCTTGCTTCACATGGGTGGGTTTACCTTGTGTAGAAGGTGGCAGAAGTGAAATTTCAGAAAAGTTGCCTACGTGAGCTAAATATAACTTGTATTCTATCTCATTCTCTCACAGGCTAAATTTTGAAGTTTATTTTGAAGTTTCACTTCAAAAGTAATTCCAATTCAAATTCAATGGAGTAAAATCGTAAAAAACTTTCATCTATCGCGAAGGAACCCTAATGTTTGTGGGGTTAAAAATATCCTATGTGCCCGATGCATAAGCGAAAAGTTTGCAAAGTCGCATTCAGTAGTTTCAGCATGACGCCGTAACGGATAGACAGAACGAATAAAACACACAAACAAAATGTGATAATTTTGTTGCTTCGTCCGCGTGGAATAAGATTTTTTAATACCCACGGAAACTTTTTAATTTCTCGGGATAAAAAGTAGCCTATGTCACTCTCCGTGTCTTTAATTATACTTTTACATATAGTATGATGTATAAGTAGGAACATTCCGAACCAGTGGTAGATTCATTCGATAAGCACTTGTAAAAAGTATATTTGAATAAAAAGCATTTGAATTTGAATTTAAGAATCGTCCAATTGCAGTTATCTTGACAAAAGTTGGCACATAATAATAAAATACCTACTAGTAATTTTTTCACAAAAAATATTCGATATTTGATGAAACATACACTGGTCGCCCGTCGCCGACCTTAATTGTTGGTGACGTTTTAAAAATAGCTCAAATTAATCAAGACAACCTCATTCCACGTCATTCCGCGTGGAAAGTTACTGTTTACTTTTTTTTTTTTAATCCACTACAAGCTAGCCCTTGACTGCGATCTCACCTGATGGTAAGTGATGATGCAGTCTAAGATGGTAGCGGGCTAACCTGTTAGGGGCATGGCAGTTATATTAAACCCATACCCCTTCGGTTTCTACACGGCATCGTACCGGAACGCTAAATCGCTTGGCTGCACGTCTTTGCTGGTAGGGTGGTAACTAGCCACGGCCGAAGCCTGCCACCAGACCAGACCAGGGAAAATTCAGAAATTATAAATTCCCAAATTGACCCTGCCGGGGATCGAACCCAGGACCTCCGCGCGTTAAGGCAACAGCGCTACACACTGCGCCACGGAGGTCGTCACTTTATAATTCCACAAACTTAACTGACCCGGCGACACCGTCGCTAGTAAATATTAAAAATAAACTAAAATCAAGAACTAAACAGGCATAAAAATAAGTTCAAATTATGGCCACCGAGCCAACTGTGGCCTGTAACTGCCTCGTTGGTCTAGTGGTTAGCATGTTCGACGCAGTAAAAATACCATAAATTCAGACAAGAACCACAATATAAAGTTTTTTTTTTGTTTCGCACTCAGTTATCCTCTGACATGATGTCAGTTAGATTGTAATTATATCTCTACTATGACTTCCTATGTAAGTAGCAATTAATGATGGAGTTTTTCCGTAATTAATAAATTTACAGGTAAGGATAGGATACCGAAGTATTTTTCCTGAACTGACAACTTGGGTGCAATCCTGGAAAATCCATCACAATCGCCAGGACAGCTTATAAAATGCCTCTTATAAGTATAGGTATGTTAAGACTACAACCGATTAAATTTTTATTTTAAAAAAAAAAAATTGCCGGCCCGGAATTTTTCAAAAAAAAAATTGTTATTCATTTCATTAATTATACTCAACGGAATCGCGCATTAAATGAAATTTGTTATGAACAACTAAGCTAAATAAATTAAGGTTTGATTTAAGCGTATAACAAATTACACTTGTACGTTGCTAATCAGTGGCTGGCATTTTCCATTGACAATATAATAACACCTTTTTTGGGTAAATAAAACATGTAAATATTTGGATTAATCAAACCTCGTGACACGATAAGGTCAGCGTAGTCGTAAATAACTATATTTTGTGTTTATATACTTGTGCATATAAATACATATTACAGCTTATATATTATGTTGGTAATTTATCAAGTTTGACATGTAGGTATGTGTTAGGTTGCTCTTTTGTTGTTCATCAATAGCTTTACTACTTAAATTAAGATAAATATGAGATACCTACTGACGATGTTAACCGTGATTTCGCCAGCGTCGAATACATTTTAGTTTTTGAAAGTAGCCTTCCCCGGGCCTATATATAGCCAATATCCTGTGACAAATTTACCTAATGATTTATTTATTTCATGTAAGACAACTTGTGCCACTTATGATACGCTAAGACTCTACCACCGGTTCGGAAAGTGATTTCTACTGAGAAGAGCCGACAATAAACTCAGCAGTTCCTCTTTTCTTAAAAAAGCGAAGGTTACAACTTACAATGAGAAAACAATACAACACATACATCACGTTACAAGTATCTCAATTTGATCAAAATCCCGTGATCTGAAAAAGGATTCTAAAAGATGGACTGTAAAAGCGTAGCAGACAGACAGACAGACACACTTTCACACTTAAATAAGGCGTTCCCGCGGGAATGCGGAAAAAATCGCGGGCATTAGCTAGTCATAAATAGATGACGTCAGTTAGTATAATAGATCGCGCTTCAGTTTCACATCTTTGCTCATTTACATTAGGACAAGTTATAGTTGGTGGTAAAATATAGCTTGATACCTGTGACAGCTGTCAGAGTGACATAGATAGGGCTAGGACAATGTTGAAAACCCATCATAATATTATCGATATTATTGGTAGGTAACTATAGCTACAAATGTCGACTTTATTGTTACTATATTATGTTTTCATTGATACTATACTAGTAGGTATAATAATTTATAACTACTTGTTATAACGAAATCAAACAAAAGGGATAAATGTATTTAATTATTTCCAAAAATGTATTTAAATTGCTATTACTTTTTCAATTACCCAAATAATAATATGAATAAAATGTTAATAACTAGAATTTGTTAATTTAAAAAGTAACAACTTATTTCCGATTTAACGTATTTGTAGTGCCCATAAAATAGACTTTGGTTACGATAAAAAAAGGAACGTCACTATTAATGTGCAGAAACCAATAAAGTATGACATTTTTCGCATACATTTTTCATACATTTTTACGATGACATAATACTGAACTTCATAGGCGTCATTTGGATGACATCTGTCACAGGTATCAAGCTATATTTTATCAACTATAGTAAAAAATTTTAATACGTTTGTACGGGAGCAGGTGATATGGCTCGACCGTAACAAAGGATGATATCATCCACCGAGCGGGTGTTGTGCTCGGGGACCACTGGTCCAACCGTTCATCGTTGGAGGTCGTATATAGGCGTAATTCAGAGAACGCTTCGTTAGCGTGAGTTAGGCTCTTCGTGTTCATCGTGCGCTACTAGTAATGCCATCTAGTGGATTATGTGCGGACTGCGAAGTCCGCTACATCACTCCCCTTCGAGTCCGGAGGTCGTCAGCATGCAGATGGCGTTGCAAGCATCAGCTGGAGAAGTGGCGTCGTGTAACAACCAGAATAGTGGCGTTGTAGGCTCATACTACCCTGAGGCTGCGTGACCCACTTGTGCGGCTGGTACTGGCGTTGACGGGCTGTGTACTGATATGCTGTGAGTATCGACTGTGCTGGCCGCCGAGCGTGTGGCTCTGTGAACGGCTTTTTTGCTGCGTTGCGTGATGTTGCTGTTGTGCCGGAACATCGGTCGGCTGTGCTGTGTTGTGTTGCGTTGTGTTGCTGTTGCTGCGTTCTGATGCTTGTTGCTTGTTGCTGTGCTGCGTGTTGCTTGTTGCTACTTGTTGTTGCTGTGCTGCGTTGTGCTGCTGTGCTGCGTTGCGTTGCTTGTTGCTTTGCTGCTTGTTTGTTGCTGTGCTGCGTTGTATTGCTTGTTGCGTTGAGTTGCTGTTGTGCCGTGCTGTGCCTTCTGATGATGCTGCTCTCGTCACGATGACTGTAGGGGTTTGTTGTGATGTGCGATGTTGCTGATGTCTGACGAGTGAGGGCGTGACTCGTCGGCTTGATGTGCGTCGGTGGCGGCTCTGAGATCACGTCGGCTTGTTGTGATCGTCGGCGGCGGCTGTGACATCACGTCGGTTTGTTTTGATCGCCGGCGGCGGGTTCAGATCACGTCGGGCTTGAAGATCACGTCGGGGTCACCACTGTACGGGAGCAGGTGATATGGCTCGACCGTAACAAAGGATGATATCATCCACCGAGCGGGTGTAATAATGCTTAATATTGTAGGGGACTAGAGTACCTTCTAGAGTAGAATTACCTTCTACGTAACTGAATTACGTACCTAAGTACCTATTTCTGTTACGTAGACTAGAAAGAATCAACTGGATAAGTAGGTATAAGCTGTCTTGTATAGAAATACGAGACAGCTTACTTACTATAACCGAAACTTGCGCACATTGTAAGGATACAAGGGAAAAGGAATAGATTCATCTAGTAGCCAGTAGGATTATTCCCTAAAAGCTGCATCAATAAATAATTGTTACAATCTCAATTGTTGTAATTGGCTGAATTTATCGTGTTTCTGCTGCAACAATCAATTTTGACCAATAGCGGAACAGTGTTAGCGAATAAGAGGGTCCTTAGAGATCTTGAACGAAAACATATGGACAAAGCCGCGGGCGAAAGCTACGTGTTTATATTTCTCAAGCTCGCGTCCGTTATACACTTAGCACGGCTATCACAAAGCGAATGACACGGGAGATCTAATTAGTTTTATGATCCAGTGACATCAGGCGCTCAGGCGGTCTGCCCGATGTTGTAAATGACAGGCATATAACTTGCTTTGTGCCGTATGTGCCCATTTATGATTAGAAAACCAGACATAGACGTCTATGAAGTCACTTATACTATCATTCATACATTTTAGGTAAACCTCCTACATTTTAGGTTACCTCGGACAAACGGAGGCGAGGTGACATAATTTAAGGCCCTTGTTTTCATGGGCACAGCATTTTAAGTCATCCATGCTAATATTATAAATTCAAAAGTGTGTCTGTCTGTCTGTTTGTCTGTCTATCTGCTACGCTTTCACGGACTATCTGTTCAACCGATTTTGATGAAATTTGGTATAGACATAGGTTGCATCCCGGAGAAGGACATTACTTTTTAGAGGTCCCACGGGAACAAAAAGAAACTTACTCAACGCGGACGAAGCCACGGGCATCATTTAGTACTCTATATCTGCAGGTGACCGATTAGCTTTTTTTTTACTTTTGTTTCTCCAATGGTACCTAGAGTAACACCCTACTACCAAGTGCCAAGACAAGGTATCTTAACTTACCCGGTGGGCAAAAGTTTTTATTTTATTTTCAATAGATAACAGCGACGCTGTCACCGGTCAAGTACTTAAGTGTGAATTCTTCACGTTTGTCGCCAGACGCTCGTGGTGCGGGCCTCGAGGCTGTGCCTCCTTACCCGGGCATATCCTCTCGTCTCGTGTCGTGGCTCGTCGTTTGAGGCCTTAAGGCCAAAGCCAATGCCATTCGTGGCCTATTTTCCATACTTTAGTACTCTAATTTGCGTCATCCTAGTCGCCTTCAGTGCCTGTGCAGTTTGACGGACGATACTAATTTATCTCTCCACCCTAGTGACAAAATAGGACATCCACACTTAATTCATATTAAATAAATGAAATTTTGAAACGAAAACTTATGTTAAACTTTATCCCCGTTTATATCACCTTTTTTATTCCGGAAACTTAAACAACACGGACGAAGTCGCGGGCACCAGCTAGTAGATAATAATGGAAAACAATTTCCAAGTTGTAAATGGGTTGGCGAGCGTCGGGTTTATTAATTTAGCGCACTCGGGCCTTTAGCCGCTATAGTGCTATTAGCCCGCATTATAGCACCGCCGCCTTACCACCTGCGATAGAAAAGACATTTGTTTCCGAACACCCCGTGAGAGTCAAGTTAGGGTTGTGCCTGTTTATTGATAAAGTATAGTCCCACCAAGTTATCTTACCGGGTGACAGCGTCGCTAGTATATTATATACATACTAATATTATAAATGCGAAAGTGTGTTTGTTGGTTTGTCTTTCCATCACGCCGCAACAGAGCAACGGATCGACGTGATTTTTTGCATGGGTATAGTTGGGGACGTGGAGTGTGACATAGGCTACTTTTTATCCCGGAAAATTTAGAATTTCCCGCAGGAAAAAAACTTAAACCACGCGGACAAAGTCGCGTGCATCAGCTAGTGAAAAATAAAATAAAAACAAAAACTAAACAGGCATAAAAATTAGTTCCAAGTTTACCCATCGGGCCAGATAAGTTGGTGGGACTTCACCTACTCGTATATTAAGAAAAGCGCTACAGATCTATGATATTGAAATGGCTGAACCAGGGGTCTCAGAATTATACACGATTTGCGAACTTCACGAGTCATCGATGCTATGTCGGATATTCTAGTTCATCTACGGATTTCCTACTATCTATAAAGCTTCACTTAAAAGTTAAAACTTCTGATGGAAAAACATAGATCACAAATGAGATAAAATAGCATTTTTTTATCTAATTAACACGCCCATAGTGACATTTTAAAATAATTGTTTTGTCTTTTACAATGATTTATGCAACTTAAAGTTGACTACAGTACCTACAGCTTGCGTTTATTAACGAGTCCTATTCCAAGGTGAATAAATGGCCTAGTACGGATTATTTACTGAGGGCTCGCATAAAAGCCCACATGGAGTAAATTACCCATCCCTACCGGTGCCCGAAGACACTGAGCAATAACGTCGTCCACCGACCGCGTATATTTAACACCAATTGGCCAAAACAACTCAACGAACACCACTAAATCAGCTTTTATAGTTATTGAAACAAAGACTGGATTGAATGCAAATATAAGTTTGTCGATAAGCAAACTTCATCTGCAGTTGAGGATTATAGTTTTGTGTCTTAGACTCATAAATACAAAGGTCATTACTAGTGTATAAATAAAGTGGTAATAAGCCACGATCTACAGCCCGCTGCGAAATCGCCCCGTATGATTTATCCGTACAAACGGCTCTCTGTATTAATTCAGCCGCAATTTGTCATTGGATGTGAGAAAGTGGTATATTGTTCGTCTTCAACGGCACAGAAATAATGATAATATGTATTATTTCGCGTCGGAACCACCCAGTACGCGATTTATTTCACGTGTGCGTTTTATTTGCGACTATATTTCAAACTGTAAGTTGAGCTATGCGACTTGCAAGTTGCATTCCGTGTAACTATTTTTTTTTTTTCAATACTTACAAAGGCTTCTATCCAATTAATAGGTGACTAAATATTTTTCGTAACCAGCTACGAAATAAGTTTAATATAGTTAGGTACCTATTTCGTCTTTTCGTAACTGGTTACTAATCAAGAAACTAATATTATAAATGCGAAAGTGTGTCTGTCTGCTACGCTTTCACGGCCCATCTGTTCAACCGATTTGGATGAAATTTGGTACATCGATTCCGTTTGTATGAACTCTTCGAGTTGGATGAACTCCCCGCGGGACTCGCAAAATCCACGCGGACGAAGTCGCAGGGATCATCTAGTCAAGAATATTTAATTCGCGTTCGTAACTGATGGATGTAATAATGTATATAGTTTAAAAATACAAATTTTTAATGTATTAGTAAAATAAGTCCACATTCTTTGTTTGACAGGGCCCGTCTATGTAAATTGAGGTCGTTGGTTCTTTGACCTTTGAAAACAATAAATAATGTCGTCCCGGCCGAATTTCGGCCACGGCGGCCTATCTCCAGAGTACCAAATTCGTGTGTGGAATTCGAATATGTGATCTTGCTTACGACGCGGCTCTAAATTAACGCTGAGCTAACTACTCCGACTTTCTTGGAAGTGTTTTAAATGCTTAGTTATGCTAACACTATATTAAAAATACATAACATTGCATATATACTAGAGGCTTAGCTTAGAGCTTCTTTGTCACATACGACTTTTCCTGGCCATGTCACCGTGTTTCCATCTTGAAAAAAAAACTTACTTTCTTATATAACTGAAATTAGCTGATACCGGCGACTCCGTCCGCGTGGACTACAGTTTCAAACCTCTTTTTAAGAAAGAAAAAGAAAATAACATAGGGATTGAATTTCCAAAAATTGTTGCATCCACTACATCCGCTAAGGATGGCTAGTGACTACGTCAAAGTAGCTATAAGTCCAGTGGTTTGAGTTGTGCGTTGATAGGTAAGTCACATTCCCCTTTTATCTTAGTTATTATTATTATTACAATTATATAACTAAATTAATCATAACAATACTTGAGTGGGCGCATATTATTAACGAGTGGTGGTTATTGCGAGCTCGGTTAATGTTATTGTGCGAATGAATTGTTCCAACGCACTCGGCGAGGCTGTTACATAAAAATAACAATTGCTCATAATCGAGCGGCTTACTACAGCCAACATTACTTCTTCAAGTCTAGGACATGTCCTGTTCAGTGACAAAAACTAACAAGAAATGGCATTATATAGTTACTAAACTAAATTATGCCTACGACTACATGATACTATATTTATATTTTTTTACTCCCGCGGATATTTCTATATTTTTCGAGATAAAAAGTAGCCTATGTCTTTACCCGGGATGCAACCTATCTCTGTGTCAAAATACAAATATTCAAATCTCTCCCAGACAATTAAATTAACCTTTGGAGAGAGGAATTACAAAAGAACGGCTTGGTGTGGCATGCAAAATATCCTGTAGGTATAAAGGCTCTGTAAACTATTTACACAAAACATAGGTAGGTACTAACAATACACAGAACTAAATTTTTTGCCGTCATCATGGTCACCCTACCCAATGTCCAGTCATCTCGCCTGGGAATAAGTCGAGCTCGGAGTGGAGCGCTCGAGTTGAAACAACACAATTCTGCCGAATCAGCACTCGCCGCACTTTCCCATAATATAGCTATTAGTTGCCTACTCCACTTACAGTCCAATTTTAATCCCACCTCCAACACTACAGCCCATTAATTTCCCACTGCTGGGCACGGGCCTCCACTCTCATAGGAGAGAAGGAATTAGAGCTTAGGCCCACCGCACTGCTCCAATGCGGGTTGGCGGGCTTTGACGACTATTATCATGTTAGTGATAATAACCCGGACCGACGGCTTAACGTGCTCTCCTAGGCACGGGGGTGAAACACCGCCAACTTCCTAATTTCTAGTCAGGAACACCCAACACTTAATTATGGCCCGACCCGGGACTCGAACCCGGGACCCGGACTCGAACGTGGTAACCACTAGACCAACGAGGCAGTTTTTATGATCTGCACCAATTCACTAGATGTACCTAGGTAGAGTCCTAGGTAAACCTATCTGACCCGGTGACAGTGTCCCTAGTATCTATGAAAAATAAAATAAAAACAACAAACTAAACAGGCATAAAAAATTCTAATTTTGACCACCGGGCCACAGAGACCGGACCAGTTAAGTTTTTTTTTAAATCATAATAGGTCATTGAAATAGAATGAGTACTAGAAACAGGGTCACGAACAAAAAATATCGCAAAAATGTCCCAATTTACACACACATAAACATTTGTATGCTGAGTGGGAAATGTAGAAAAAGGTATTATATTAGCAACAACTTCAGTTAATTATGCACCTTATAAGTTTAACACATAAAGCTACATTACGATTAGAAAATATTAATTTTTAAGACGTTCTGTCATCAGAGAAAAGCTTTCAATCCAAAACAAAAAGTAATTTTTAAAATAAGTACAAAAATATTTATTAATAAAATAAAACTTAATGTGTAAGCAATAAGGTACTTCATACGTTGCCAAATTGATACCTTTACACTATTTTGGAACAAGACGCAACTCTTGGCATCACATTGTCAATATCAACAACGTCAATTTATTATATACCTTAAAACTTAGATTTTAAGTTGAATTACGAATGTAGTATGTTTATATTAAAGACCTTTTGTCTTTGTAAAAAGGCAAAAACAAAAAATTCAATGGAACGAAATTCAAATAGAACAATGGAGACATGGAGTTGCTGATTTTTTAAAAGTTGTATATCGTGGTGGTATGTGGTCGTGTATATTTATTACTAGCTTACGCGCCCCAGCAACTCACTTATGTGTTATACTTGTACAGAATGTTTTATTTATCAAAATAAATATTGATACAGTTTTGGTGGGTAGCACTGCGAAAAACCACGTAGGTTTAAATGGCGTACTCTCTCCTCTTCTATCAATATTTATAACTATACAATGTTATGATATGCATAAGTATCTGTGTAAAAACATGAGGAAACTAAAACTAAACTACCTAACATTTGTTTAAGAAGTAAGATTTAAACTTAAAATTAAATTTTCCTTACTTAGTTTCATTTTCAAATTAATATCAAGGTTAAAAATCTACGTTTTATTGACGTATTACACGTAAACTTAAAAAGTACCAAGTAAACTTTATTCAGATTTAGCCTTTGCGGCTTTTATTATTTTTTACTACATTTTTTATAAAATATTTATGTAAAGTATATAATATCTTTATGTACCCATGTATTTTATGTGTATTTATGTAACTAAGGTATGTGTGTTTCCAGTAATATCAATTTTATCAAAATGAATTTGAACATAATTAATGTTATCTGTATATTTTAGATGGCTTAAACAACTCTACTGCATAACGAAATGGATTACCAGGGAATCACTAAGCAACAATACTTTTAAAACACCAACACTACTCCATGCATCCCGTCTATCCAGAACAGTCAATGTTTGTTACAATATTTGACGCATTGTCACAAACATTGGCCAAAGGATATTAGCACACTTTTTATATGAGCACTGCAGCATTTTGACGCGTCGTTATGTTGGCTAAGGTTGGCCCGTACTAAAGTCAAATAAGAGCACTTTCGTATTTGTGCTGTAATTTGTCGGGGACATTTTTGAAGCGCTAATCCTACATCTAGTATAGGTACTAAAAAAATTCTACATCAATGTAATAGGTATATTATAAGTAGAGCGTTTGTTCAACATTGAACATGTCAAACTCATGGGAACAAAATCATCATTTTACTTCCTACGTATAGCATATCGTTAATCGTTTGTCTCGCTAAAACTCGAGAACGGCTGGGCCGATTTAGCTGATTTTGGTTTTGAAATGTTTGTCGTAGTCTAGGGAAGGTTAAACTGTGAGAAAATATGGAAAAATTTGTTAGTTACGACGCGTGGACGACGTCGCGGGCATCAGCTAGTAAGTTATAAATCTCGTGTAGAGCTCTGGCCTCCTCAGATAAGGGGTAAGCCAGGACACTGTTGCTTACAGACAATTCACGCAAATCAATTAAATTAAAAACAATTAAACTTTCCAATTTTGTGGGACTGTGTAGGTACCTGCTTAATTTTTTTAATACTTTCGTCGTAAATATACCTTCAATATTTTAAAAGGCCTTTTTAGCACTCAAGAATCCGACAACTTTGTAGACAATTTATACGAGTAGATAAGTTTGAGTACATCTACTCTACTGGAATCTTATTTAATCTAATCTACGTGGTTAAATATAACTCCATGATACCCACAAGCTAAAGAAAAATTACGAGAGGCAATTTGCAATATGGGTTATCTTAAGTGTCCCCTCCGTTCCCAAGTTGGCCGTAACATGGGAATTACGCCACCAGCTACCTGTTAATTGAATCGCATTAAACGAATGGCCACGAAAACGCTGTTGCCCGCAACTCAAATAAATGGTATCCTCTCACACCATTTGAATTGATAGGATGAGAGTGATATCAGAGCCAGTATTGATATCTATATACCAATACTGTGGCTGTGGCTGTGACACAGTATTGGTATCTATATACCAATACTGTGTCAGGCACCAAGCGATCGGCTAGATCAGGATACTTTAGGCCTTACTATATGTATATAAAAATGATTGCGTAACGTTCGCAATTACCTCTTATTGGCTAAGGTCTAATTTATCAACCTCAATCACATCAGCATCTCTTTATCAAAATTAAATCTAACAGAAGATATGAATTTTAGGTTTTTTGGATAATCAGTAAGAAATAATTTAATCAAAAATAAAAAGACTATTTTTTAGGCATGAATGCCTCTTATGTCAAAAATAAATTATTTATTTTTACTGTCTATTGCATTGTTCCTTTTACCTAAGAAAACTGTAATATTATTAATGAGAACTTAACGGAAAATTAAAGAGTTTTCGCGGAAACCAAAAAACCCCACTCCACGCGGACGAAATCGCAGGCATCAGCTAGTTTATAAATAAAGTAGGTAAGTAATCTTCTCAATCAGTTGCGTTGGCCGGAGCGACTTTTGATTCGCACTAAAATCAGTTTGTAAACAAATAAATCACAAATGGGTACCGTAAGGTGCCCGCGAACCGCAGTGGGTGCGGTCCATAATGTCGTTTACGAGGTTTTTACACCTGGGGCCATACTGCCGACGCTTTAGCAATATTACTCAAAATCACAGTTTGATGTCACGTGCCTTGACGCTCCTAAAATAAGGATTATTATTCTAAAACACGAAATTCAACAATAATGAAACAATATGGTTTTAAGCGTTGGCAGTATTGGTCCCTGTCACATCACACTTTAATCCTGTCATTAATTTGAATAACTGGTTAAGAATGGACGTATAATAGGAACTATACTTGGATTAATAATTGCGTGGAATTCTGACGTTTGTGACGTACAGAAGTCACAAACATTTTTGTATTTTTGTTTTGATCACATGCACCTATTACCTGAAATAAATAATTTATCATTTGTCACTAGCAAAATCCAAGTAAGTACATATTACTTACTAAATAATGATATAGTCCTTTATTAGAATTAATAACTTTGCTAAGAAAGGATAAAAGATTAAAAAAAAACAAAAATCAATAATGATAATTAATAAAGCCATTGTTACTAATATTAGATTTACAAACTAGATTCCGCGCGGATTAAGGATTTTTGATCCTCGCGGGAACTTTTTCTTTTTCGGGAACCGGGAAATTTTCCGGGATAGTGCCTATGTCCTTATCCGGGATACAACCTACCTCAATACCAAATTTCGTCAAAATCGGTTGAAGAGGGGCAGGAAAAGCGTAGCAAACAGACAGACAGACACACCTTCGCATTGTTAATATTAGTATGGAAGTATGGATCCTTTTTTTAAGGCAATGAAAAAAATCTTATTTCACGCGGATGAAGCCGCGAGCATCAGCTAGTTATAAATAATTAATTTTGTAGAAGTAAAAGAAACGTCAATGATACGTCGATGAAACGTGAATGATGATGATGATGTATTGTACAATACATACGAGTTACTATCATTCAGACGTAATCTACCAAAATCCTAGCTTCCCTAGCTTTAGACGTGAGAGTAGACTGCAGTGGCTGTCGTGCTCCGGAGCCTAGACTCGACTGTATTGGTGACTGCAGCAGCGGCTTTCTGCTAGTAACCATACTAACCGTAGTAAGATACCATTAGCTAGTTAACGACCGCGTTAACTAGCTAATGGAATGAATATATTCGTCGCGCTCGGGCTTATATAGGGCTCCGCCGCTTCGTTCTTCGCAGAGACACGTTGGTCGGAGCGCACCGAGCGAGATGGTTAGTCGATGTGTGAGCAGGAATGTATTCGATCCGAGCCGCGCGTGCAATGCTTGTTACAGTATTAAGTAAACTTATCATCATCATCATCGTTGTCGTTGTCATCTAAAGACACATATTCTTCAATTACATGCTATATGCACTTTAGCCATCTGTTTAAAGTGACGTTAGCTCCCTCAACCAAAAGCTTCACTTCCGCCATCTTGTTTTTTCCAACATCCAAATTGCAATTTTGAGCTCAAACCAACTCAATTGTATTAAGCTCACAATGGTAAGGGGGCAATAATAATTGGAGTATCTACAGTAATCCCTTATTCTGCTGCCAACTCGTCCACGACGTTTTTATTATATTTATGTTTTTCTTTAGCTATGTCCAATAAATTTACCTTCAACTGCAAATTGATAATTAATCGACATAAAAGTGTCGAAAATAATAATTTCTAATTTTCAGTTAAAAAGGTTTGTTAGTCATGCGTGGTGTGACCAGTTGTTTTGCTTTGTTTTCCCACATTAATTGTTTCAATATTGATATTTAATAACATTTAACGGATCAGCCTAGCAATCGAAAGAGGTAATAGCTTGTTTACTAAAAAACAAAAAAAAATCTAAGCGTCTGTCGGCCGTCATCCTGATGATCATGTCATTCGACTTACAGCTTGAATGTTCAAATGTGCTCTTGTTACTTGCTATTGCCACTCACGAAAAGTTGAACGAATACTAACAACTGGCTGGAAAAAGAATGATATTCAAGCATGGTTAACGTTAAAGAATTTAAATTATGATGAAACTATGTTGAAGGTAAATTTATTGGACATACATAGCAAAGAAAAGCATAAATATAATAAATAATGTTGTGGACGAGATGGCAGCGGAACGAGGGATCACTGTGCTCCGATTACCCGCTTACCATTGTGAGCTCAATCCGATTGAGTTGGTTTGGGCTCAAGCTAAGGGGCATGTGGCAAAAAACAATAAAACTTACAAAATGGCGGAAGTGAAAGAGCTTTTAGTCAAGGGACTGAACAATGTCACCCCAAACAAATGGCAAGAGTGTATTATCACATGTTATTAAAGAAGAGGACAAACTATGCTGTATTGACCATTAAATTGACAGGTGTCTGTGACACTTTCATTATAAATGTCGGTGACGATGTCAAGGACGATGAAAACGATGACGATGATGATAACAATTCATTATTTACAATAAAGTTTAGTATTATTTTAGTTGGATTTTTCTTTATCCTTTCTAATTACTTAAGGACTCTTTCAGTGTTCAGTCGGTAATAAGTATTTGGATCCTGCTTAAGCATGTTATTTACATGTATGCACATTACTTATGCAAATATAAAAAGTTTGTAACGTTTGTCACTTGAAATTAAAATAGTGCTCTATTAATTAATTAACAATTTAATTTAAACTAACACTGTTATAAATTTAGTCTTTAGAATCCATAGCATTACATACTTATAATTTATTAGAATTTTTACCCTATTTTGTGGGAATTGTTTTAACTATGGTATCCACCAAGAAACGTCAGAATTCCACGCAATTATTAATCCAAGTATAGATATAGGCACAAATAATCTATACTAGGACATTATAAATACGAAAGTGTGTCTGTCTCTCTCTGATACACAGACTTGAACACACTTGAATAGGTAATTCAGAGTAACTTTTTTTTGGATGTGAAAACATAAGTAGGAAATTCAAAAAAAAGTCGAAGTCTAAGATTTTTGGTAGACTTGATTTTGATATCTGTATCATTTAGAGATAGTTTTTTTAAATTTATAGACTATAGTGCGTGGCTGCAATCAAACTTGCTGGTAAGTGCTGATGCAGCCTAAGGTCGAGCACGCTTGCCTAGAAGATGCCTATTGACTCTGGATTTGAAGATACCAAAATTGAGTTCTTATTATCCCGGACAATTACCAGGATAAAAACCACCGCAGGAAATTAAAAAAAACTTAAATCCACGCACACCACAATGAAGAAGACGAGGACAGCATCTGGTAACTCATATCCGGTCGATTGATGAAAAGGTGACTTGCCCACATTTTAATCTTGTTAAACTTAAGTACCCACTTTGAACCATAGCTGTAAGACGTAGGAACACTTGTAGGAAATGAAAGACTGTAGTACGTGTTCAATTTGAACATTTCGACCGCGTCGTAAAGTGGACGCGTGGGCGACCCAGCCCCTACCACAAGATGGTGTATCAAAATGAATCTAACATACCTACGTGCGGTTACATTTTTTAAATGCTATCACACGAATGATACATTATTCATATTCAACTTATTATTTGTCGGACCGTACTCAAAACTAAAAATAATAATACAGTAGGATAAGTCAGGAATACTCATGGAACAAAAATAACAAATAATCGCTGTGGGATGATTAAGGAATCCTCAGACAAATTGACCGGCGAAAAATCGATGCCCTAGAAATGTGGTGCTGGAGACGCCTATTAACAATAAGCTGGACAGCGCATCGAATAAACGTCTCCATACTCAAAGAGCTTAATATAACTTTCGTCGCTTGTTCAACTGCGAATTCTTAAGTTCTTTGGGCATATAACAAAGAAGACTGGTACGATAGAACACCTCGTCGTACAAGGCACACGTCCACGTGGTCGTTCCCCTACTAGGTGGACAGATTCAATCCGTTCCGCCATAAATTTATCCGTCTCCGAGTGTTCCCGAGTTTTTTTTTTAAATCTACTACAAGTTAGCCCTTGTCTGCGATCTCACCTGATGGTAAGTGATGATGCAGTCTAAGATGGTAGCGGGCTAACCTGTTAGGGGCATGGCAGTTATATTAAACCCATACCCCTTCGGTTTCTACTCGGCATCGTACCGGAACGCTAAATCGCTTGGCGGCACGTCTTTGCCGGTAGGGTGGTAACTAGCCACGGCCGAAGCCTCCCACCAGGCCAGACCAGGGAAAGTTCAGAAATTATAAATTCCCAAATTGACCCTGCCGGGGATCGAACCCAGGGCCTCCGCACGTTAAGGCAACAGCGCTACACACTGCGCCACGGAGGTCGTCATAACCGCCAACACAAGTCGATGGAAAGAGATCGCAAGAGCTGCTGTAAAGGCCCAACCATAACCACGACCGCTCTGCCAAGAGCGAACGAATGAGAAGAAGATTAAGGTATACAAACGAGTTGAGTTAGGAAATTTAAAAAAAAAATACGCGCCGAATTAAGAACCTCCTACTTTTTGGAAGTTGGTTAAAAATAAGTGAGATGAATACGGATCAACCGAAGATTTAAAATATGAAATTAATTTAAATGTTAATTTCATGTAGGACAACTTGACATGTCAGTAGCTTTTGTGGGCCTTTGTGCCAGTAAAGGATCTTTTACCAATTCGTTCGTCTACCATTTGTATGGAATTGACTGCGCCTGAAGCGCTTGACAATACCTACCATACAAACCGTAAATGATAAATGATTTATTTATTTTACATAGGATAACTTATGCCACTTATGATAAATCAAGACTCTACCACCGGCTCGGAAAACTAATTCTAAGCTGAAAGCGTTAAAGTTAACGTGTAGTTAACTATAACGCGGTCGAATAGGCAAAAAATCTCCCACTAAGGACACTGACGTTCTCGAGGACTCACATCAGCCTTGAGCGTAGATACTTACTTACTTACTTGAGCGTCGAAACAAATTGACTATAGAGTAGGTACCTACTAGCATGCTAGCAACCTTGTTTTAGAGCTCAAATTCATCCATCGACCACAGCCAGCGGAAATATTGCGAAATTGAACCGAAAAGTGGTACCGAAATTGAGACTTTAAATAAAGAGCGTTTGAGTCCTTTTTACTCTGACGCCAAAGTGTTTCGATGCTCGAATATGTTTAACGTAACGATTTAAAAATCTTGTGGTAAGGATGCTGGACTCTCCAGTGATATAAAGATGATTGCTAGCGGGAAGGTACTTGGCGGTGCCCGCTAGCCGCTTCTCATTATCTTGGCATTATAATAGAGTTCTTAATTAAACCAAACTACCTAAATACTTAAAACTTGAACTGAGCGTAACGTAACTAAAACATTATAAGTTATATCATAGACAAGGATACGATTGTACAGCAAAATAGGTAAACTGATGTTTCACTATTAAAAAAAAAAATTTTTAGAAGCGTTTTTACGTCTATAAAGCGTCTACAACACAGCTTTTCTGAGTAGGTACCTAGTGAGAGATTTTCTTCCCATTCAATCGCATCAACGACAGATCTACGATTTGACACAGCTGGCGCTCGAACAATTCCAAACAAATGGTAGTTAATTTTAACACGACTGAGCAAGTGATAAACTCCAACTAAGCCCTCTGTACTGTGCCAGAAAGCGTTTGAAGGTTTTGTTTTCGCACCTATTTAAACATAATGCTAGCTTCTCCATTCTCGGGCAATTTTAACGATTACAACTAACAGGGAATCGTTTTCCATTAAATTAGCGAAATTGCTTCCTTAACAAACAACTTTATAGTGCCCACTTATGTTCGGAGTCAATTACCTATGAGATCGGGAGCTGATGGCAGAAATTGTAATCATTAGCGCGTGCCAGAAGATAGAATTAATGAAATCCATACTAATATTATAAATGCGAAAGTGTTTCTGTCTATCTGTCTATGTATGTCTGCTACGCTATCACGGCCAATCTTTTCAACCGATTTTGATGTAATTTGGTACAGGGATAGGTTGTATCCTGGGGAAGAACATATGCAATAGCATAACAATCAAAAAAAATATCTCTTTAACCAATTTTGTTGAAATTTGGTATAGGGGTAGTTTGTAGTTGTACTCAGGGGAAGGCATAGGCTACTTTTTATTCCGGAAACTTAAAAAGTTCCCGCGGGAAACAAAAATCTTAATCCATGCGGACGAAGTCGCGGGCATGGTTTAGTAAGAAATATAATTTATTGTAATTAATAAAATAAAAAAATAAAAAAAATGACTATGACTAATTAAAACTAACATTAATCAATTATGTACCTACTTGTTAATTTCACTGATTAATTAACATTAATTATTGAAATCATAAAATCCGCCGTATTATCTACCCATATAAGGGCTAGCCGTAAGGTATTATGGCGGTCCCGCGGTTCGCTCGCACCGGAAAATGACACCACGGACCAGAGGTCCTACCCAGTGGCCCGCCTGTAGTTGCTGGCGGCGCTGAAACCACTGAAGAGGGCCATCGCCCTGACCAGTCACGGGTCACCCCGAGACCCGAAAGGTTCTGCGAGGACGACCACAGAGAGATTACGGCGGTTAACTCTCAGCCTGTCGTTGCGATACGTTCTACAATACGGCGGTCAACGTATAGCCGAATAGGCATGAGACTGATTTTGAAAAATGGTCAGATTATGTTCGGAAGTATGTACTATTTCGAAAAAATATCTTATTTCAGCAGAAAAATAAGGTTTGGTAGATGAAATTGGCATTTGAAATTTAAATTTTAAAATTCACGCCAAAACGTTCGGCGGTGTCATGGCGTCGTTTGTGACGTCACTATTATTTTTACCAATGTATTCTGTGCAGTGTGCAGTAAACAATAGTGCGATTGTCAAAGTTCGAAAATAATTGTGACGTCATTCGCTTCATATTGGTGTTTTAAGCAATATGGCGGATTGCTGTATTTTATAGTTTTATTTTATCAAAATAAATAGCAATCTTACTCGAAATAGGAAAATAAATACGTTTTTTATAATCCATGAATCCAATTTTATTAGATAAATGTTTTTTCTTTCTTTCTTTCTTTCTGTAATGATGAGTTTTCGAGGGCTAGCTTATCGCCGAAATAAAATAAAATTTTGAAAATTACCACCGACTCCCTAACTATTTTGGGATGGTAGGGAAAATAGCGTTTGCAAACAAGAGCTGCCATAACATCGATGTTCACGTAACACTTCCAAGAAGGCTTTAGGTGGTCGCAAACATGCTTTGTTTGGACGCCAATTTGGTCCGAGCGAGCTTTATACCGACCGAGAAAAATCTGCAACAAATTACAGCAAAATTACCTCTATTATCACTAACATAGAGTGGAACTCAACTACTTCAAATAACTTTGTGAGATTTTCACGCGATCTTGAATTTAATAGCAGTATCCTCCTTATTGTGTATTCGCGAAATGTGTTAATTTGAAAACGTTTGGAATGCGTTTTATTATTTCGCTTATATGGCGCACAAACTGCGAACTGTAAGTTCAGACACGAGTGGTTTTAATGTGTTTTATGAAACTTGTTAGTTACTTGAGACATCTTAACAAACACTAGTGCCTGGGAAATGTTTCAGCACTTCTGTTCCTTTTTATGATAATACGCTTTAGGTATTAACTTTGTCTGTTAGGGTCGTTTAACAATACAGATTAATGAGTAGGTACTAACCTCTATCTCTCCACCATAAAGCACAAAGTGCTAGAAAGAATTGGCTTGAAAGTTGCAACAGCAAAAACTTGCAAATTGCTATTGGCGAGAAAGAACAATACTCGCACTTTTCTGCACGCGAAATTTGTGCTTTACTACATGTTTGCAAAATTTAGATATTTGCTTCAATTTGTTACAAAGTGAATCAACAATTAAGGGTCATTAGATACTGGCACAGACCACTTATCTTACTTATTGGATTATTCATGCGACCCCTGGAAGACAGCAGCTGCACCAGCTGTTGGAACTAACTAATATTGCACCGGCGCAAGTTCTTTATTAGAGTTCCCGGAGCCTTTCATCATGCGCCGAGGATGGTCACCGAGGGGGTTTTAGTGGGTACAAATCACCACATAACCCGGTCTCCCCCCCCCCCTAGGAGCCGGGTATCTTAGGAAGATTTCCCCCCCGTCAAACAAAAAACAAAAAAGATACTGGCACAGAATCGAAGCGTTCATGTAAAATTTTCAAGCAATATTGCTATCACACAAAGCAATTCACAAAGTTCTATCGAGATGAGAGTAATTCGCGCAAACCTCTGCGAGCGGCCAATGGGGCTGATTCTGTTGTGCACAAAAATATTATTGATAACCCTTAAACAACAAACAAATTAAATTTTCTGTTCCTTTCAGCAGGGAGTATTATGAAAGGGTCAGCAATATTTTTAATCCTGTCATTTTAGTTAAGTTAGCTTGTGCACTACAGAATCAGCCCCAGTGTGTTAAATTTATATTTAAAAGTCTGTGAAACTATATAATAAAAGTCGAGAATTAAAAATGTTAACTTATTTATTTAATATTCTTAGTTTCACAAATTACACGTCACTTAAAAACTAAAATCACTGCTGCACTCTCTAGTTCAATCACACCACAAAACTTCATCATGGCTTCACGGTTCCACTTTTAAAAACAAAATTACGCTAAATCGGTATAACACATAATATACAACAAATAAATGAGTGCAAGAATTTTGATTGTAATCTGTTTATGTGCAATAGAATTAGACAGAATTTATTGCTAATTCTCATCTACATAATCTCTAAGCTGAAATAAATAGACAGCATTAGAGGGGTCCCTTTCCACCATGAGTATTATGACAGGGAGAGAAACGTAAAAGAAAAGGTTCATTTTAGGCCTACTCTTGTACACTCTACCATGAATAGAGGAAAATACATAGATTGTATTAAAAATATAATAATTTAGAACAGTAAAGTAAATAACGAGCAAAAAAATAAAAATGTTCGATACGTTTCCAACATGGCAACCTTCAGCCATAGAGAAGGCGGTAGGCGCGAAATGTATCACATGTAATTTCTGACAGTAACTGTCAAAATAACGTGTTTTTCTTTTGAAAACGTCGAAATTCGAATCCGCCATTGTTACCCACTCATGTGTAGTGTTCCATAACTTGGAAAGATTAAATAATTTTACCACTGAAATTCCGACGAATTCGTAATTTGACCGATAAAAACTGGTCTAGTGTTTTATTTTCCTTCATTTCTCCGCTTGTACAAGACTTGGCCTACGTCCCATCCAAATCTTAGTTCAGTTTAGAGATTGTGCCCAACAGAATTATAGCCCCACAAAGTTATCTGACGCGGTGACAGTGTCGCTAGTAATAGATACTAGCGACACTGTCCGCCCCGGCCACGCACGTGTAGCACTAATCATCATAATAGTCCATACCCAATAATAGCCAGTCGGCACTGGACAGCACATCAGGGTTTTACTAATTAGCACTGCAGGTCGCGCGTTACTTTATTTCCATGATATCTTCTAAGATATTCATCTAAATTAAATGGTGTAAAGCGCGAATTTGGTCTATATCAAATACTTGAGACGACCAACAATTTTATTATTGTGATTAATACTATGTCAGGCAAAACACCTTCGAAAGTAAAGCTTTGTTTTAGATCAAATTCGCAAATCATAAAAATGGTTGTGAGATAACCTTAAAAGATAGATAGGTATATGCTATCGCGGACTTTTTTAGAACTTTTTAAAAGGAACAATTACACCATACAGTTACGCAGCGCACGCCACGGAACCTCTCAGATGTGACGATTCTTTCAGACTTAATTCACATTATTGCAATTTTCACAGGGACATCAAATTTTTTTGAAAATAAAATATAGCCTATGTTACTCGCTGATAATTAAGCTTTCTATACGTGAAAGAATTTTTAAAATCGGTTGAGTAGTTTTTGAGTTTATCCATTACAAACAAACAAAGAAATCTTTTCACTTTATAATATTAGTTTAGAAAAATTAAATAAAAACAAAAACTAAACAGGCATTAAACTTAGTTCCAAATTAGGCCACCGGGTCAGATAAGTTTGTGGAACTAGCTACACTGTGTAACAACATACAGACACCACGGGGTCCTGTGACGTCGCTACCCCAAGAAAAACTTTGATCGGAAAAGCGTACTTTGATCTTCATTATCTCATCAATTCTATAAGTTATTATTAAATCAACAGGTTTTCAGGTAATTTTTCGCAGGTATTTTTGATATATCTAAGATAAATTTGTTTTACCCATTAGCTGTTGCAATGTCAATTGCAAGTCAATACCACAGTTCTTCATGTAATTTTTCCTTGATCATTTTGATACACCAATGGGTGTATCAAAATCTGTTGTTGGCTGTTAAAAATCTAGCAAAGGCAACAAAGTAAGTACAGATCGCTGGAGTGATTCTACTTATAGGCTTGGTCTCTTGGTCGGTGACATAGTGGATGTAGACAACTTTTCGTCATGCATTTATTTAGCTTATAAATTTTCTAAGAGTATTCTCACAAGGCGTACTTTAATCTTCATTATCTATCATTTCATAAAATATAAACACAAATTTTCTTGTCATTTTCAATTATGATAGATCATTTTGCTGTGGAAAAGTGCACTTTGATTCATTTCACAAGTCATATTTAAATTAAAAACACAGTTCTTCTTGTAATTGTCTAAATTTTGTTGTAAAACCCAGTGGAAGCCATGACGTAAGCTCAGATCTTTGGCATGGTTCTATTTGGGCTTGGTCTCCTGGTTGATGACAATGACTCCTTTTAGAATTGTGAGTATAGGAGAAAAAACTGCGAGTGGAAAAGTGCACTTCAACCTTCAATAGCTCACTCATTTCATAAGTCATTTAAAAACCAAATCACAAGTTCAAGTTTTCTTGTCATTTTTCATGTTGATTCATTTGACAAGTTATATTTAAATTAAACGCACAATTCTTCATGTCATTTTTCCTCAATTTTTAACTGACTTCTAGTGAAATCCAGTGAAAACCACGACGTAAGCACAGTTCGCTGTGGTGGTTCTACTTGGGCTTGGTCTCCTGGTCTATGAAATAGCGGATGTTACAAGTTTTCCTCCCACATTTAAAATTTCTTCATTTTGATGTGGAAAAGTGCACTTTGATTTATTTCACAAGTCATATTTAAAGTAAAAACACAGTTCTTCTTGTAATTTTGTCTATATTTTGTTGTGAAACCCAGTGTAAGCCATGACGTAAGAACAGATCACTGTAGTGGTTCTTATTTGGGCTTGGTCTCCTGGTCGGTGACATAGCGGATGTATACAACGTCCTCGGGCGCGGGCTCCTCGGCCTGTGCCGCGTCCAGCTGCGAGCAAGCGATGGCCAGCGCAGACCCGTCAGCAGAGAATGACAGAGAGGACACCGCTGTGTTATATCTGAGAATAAGGGGACAACAATGTGTTAACAACAACACAACACAACAAGACAGTCAAGGGCTAACTACTAGCAGAGAAAAATAACAAAATAATAATAAGGGGATACGTTTTTTATTCCAATTATAGTCACACAAACTTAACTGACCCTGTGAAAGAAAATGTGTTCAATATTGATAGCATGACAAACATGACAATTCACACTGGATTTGATGTTTAATGGTGAAATATTTGATACTCATTGATTTAATTACCTATGAAACTGGCAGAGCCTCTTCTTGTTGAAGCCGTCCCAAATGTTGACGTAGCCATCTGAGCCCCCCGTCGCAAATGTGTTGTACACAGAATGGAAACTTATCGCATTCACTGGATATATCTTCTCTAGCCCTGGAAAGATATACAATGTAGGTTTTAAGTAATGCCACACAAGCACAATGCTCTAAATATCTCTACGTAAGAAACTGCATATGAATTTGACTTAAGAGTGATGGAATTTTGTATTGAAAATTCTGCCAGTTTCCTCTGCCACGTGACACCCTACGTCCCTGTCACACAGCAATGCTCTGTCTACACACCTCCATCAAACAACAGATAGGAAAGAACATTTCTCATTGTCTCTGTCATAAACAGTCCTTGTTACTGTCTGTACCTAGTGACAACCACAACCACTCAGCAAAGAGTGTTACAAAGAAGAAAATCTAACAAAAACACATACCTCCATCTTTGATCCGGTGACACTTGAAGGCGTACTTCTTCTTCTGCACCTCAGGGTTGCTGTCCAGATACTCCACGGCAACGCGGCCCTCGATGGAGCTGAGCACATAGCCCTGTTTGTTGGGGAACACGCGGATGCAGCGTGTTTGGTACTTCAGAGATGACTCGCGGCGCTGGCTTACGTGGCCCATGTTACGCACGTCCCACACAAATATCTTGCGCCCAGATGTGCCTACCACGAACTTTTCCCCTACTATGCTCATTGTGTATACCTACAAATAACATACTTTAATTATTATAAATGCGAAAGTGTGTTTGTTTGTTGCTTTATCCTTCAATCACACCGCAATGGAGCATGGGTATAGTTGGGGAGTTGGGGAGTGACATAGGCTTATCCTGGACAATTGAGGAGCTCCCGTGGGAATCAAAAAACTTAAACAATGCAGACAAAGTTGCGGGCATCAGCTGGTTCCGCCATAAGTCCATAGTGATCTTGGCATATGGCTATGGCTATAATTTATAGATTATAGACTGATCATACATGATAGGGCATGGTATGACATGTATGACCAATCTACAATTACTCCTGATCCAGTTGTCATGCGTAAAAGGGACATACAACTTGTATGTCCCTTTACATCATATTACAATTAGGGCTTCCAATACAGGATCCCGGACTTTTTTCGTCCATTTTCAATACCGGTATTGAAATTTCTAATACCGGGATACCGGTATTGGTGACACTATAAACGAAACAGTGATTATTGCATATATTTCTTGGTACATGCCACTGTTTTTTTATTCAGCTAAGTTTAAAACTTGTATCTTAGGCACATTAGCTCAATAAAGAGCATCTTTATTGCTTAAAACAAGTGAAGAAAAGTCATTTTTGATCACTCAGAGGGAAAAATTAGTGTTTGAATTTAGAACCCTGTGGCTTGGCATTTCTATTTCATCGACTCATGAAATGTTCAGAAATCAGTTTTTTATCCAATGCAGTTTTTTTATTATGATTTATTTTCTTTTAAAAAATAACTTTTGAATTTTTAATTAATTAGTGTTGACTAAACTGTATTTTTATGAGTAAAAAAATGACACTTCTTCATTGAATTTAAGCAGATAAGTGCTCTTTTTTGGAAAACTGTTTTTTATGGTGCAGTTTCCTTCAGAAAAGACTAGTTTTAAGTTAAAAACAATCTATCTAATTTTAAGCTTTTCCCAATACCGGGATACCGGGATCCCGGTATTGAAAAAAATATTTCCGGTATTAATACCGGTATTGAAAAAAACTGGTATTCTAAAGCCCTAATTACAATGGATTTTACTACTTACCCTCTCATTTCCCTGATTGTAGGTGCCTACACAGTTGGGCACTCGACTGTCCCACATCTTGACAGTGCCATCCCAGCTGCCTGTCAGCACTGCATTCACCTCGCCAGCAAATTCTACGCATCTAATTGCACCTTTATGTTCACCTAGAACTGTTTCACTACTTGCGTTTAGGTCATACATTTTGAGTGTTTGGTCGATACCACCACTGTAGGAGTGGACTGCATCCTGGAAACAGAAACATCTATACTTACACCACAGGCTAAAGAGGTACTTTGTATAATTAGTCGACAGAAATTGGCTCAGCTATAGTATACTACCCGCTGAGTTGGACGTTCATATTTTTTTTACAGAAAGACCTTGATGTGGTAAGCCTTGCACTAAAATATTTTACGTCGAATTCTAATACTTTTCGAGAAATAATTTTTTGAAATTCGCAAATTTTGACCACTTTTCACTATTTCTTACGACATTTGCCATAGATTACAGACCCATTGACGTTTAGTTGACGTACTAAAGTTTCGTTTTACGTATTTTAATCCGTTCCAAACATAAAAAGTATTACAAAATGTTAATAATCGAGTACTAATCATATTCAAACAAAAACATTGTTGGAAAAACGGAACGCGTGCGATGGCGCCAAAGTGTCCAAATGATTTGAATTCAAATCATGAGTCATCGTTTTACGCGCTTTTCATATGAAAGGTTATAAGGTTAAAAAAAAACGTTTATAGGTTATAGGTATAATTAACTATAAAGGTTTAAAGGTAGGTTATTACATGTATAATTAGGTTATGATATGATTCACAAAACCGAATCAGCACACCCCGACTCCACGCAGTCTTGTCTGCCCTACCCCTAGAGTGTTTTTTTTAAGCGCGAAGCCAGAAGCTCGCGTAGGAGGTCCTGAATGAAACGAGCCTACGAGGCCGAGTGGAGCGAAGGGGGGAGGTGGCGAGCGAAGCGAGCCGGCGACCTCCGCAGCGAAACGAAGGTCGAGTAGGCGAAGCTTCATTCAGGGGTGACGAAGCGAGTCTTCTGGCGTAGCCCATTGCAATTAAGAAATTAACCTCTTCCACTACCTTAAACAAAAGGTATAAAGGTAGGTTAAAGTAGGTATAATTAATTAAAAGGTATAAAGGTAAAACTAACCTCAAAATTTTAAAAAATTAATATCTCGGAAACTACTAAAATTCGGAACGTCTTACTTTGAGGGGGGGTATATCCCCTCCCCCCCTTCCCCCTCCCCCTCCGCCACCGTCAGTATACTATTGCCCAACCCCGAATTCGGTAAAACTAACCTCAAAATTTTGAAATTTTAAAAAATTAATATCTCGAAAACTATTAGTTTCCGACGAGTTTGGCTTACAGGGGGGGTATACCTCCTCCCCCCCCTCCCCCTCCCCCCCTCCCCTCCCCTCCCCCTCGCGGGTAGTATACTATAGCCCAACCCAGAAATTTATAAACAGCGCTATAAACGCGATTTATAAACTGCTGATACAGGGCATGGCGGAAAGGATAACACTAACCGGCAGAGCTTAGTAGGCCAGGTGAGATACCAAATAATTATGGAAACAGCTGTAAATAATACAAAATCAGAGAGATTTTAGGTTATAAAAGCGCGGTAATAATAATAAACAAAGTGTTACCCTGAAGCAAACATCAAGCACTGGCAGTTCGTGGCTGTATTTGTGTCTCTCCACATTGGCTGATACATCGTACAGTCTCACAGAACAGTCCCACGAGGACACTAAAAGGAACTGATTCGACTTTGGAGCAAATTTTACACTTGATATCGCGTCCTCCGGAAGGCTCTTTAATTTAAATTCTGTGCGGGACTCCGCCACCCGCGTTACTGTCATTGTGGAAGCAATTTTGTTGGCTGTTTAAAAACTAATTAAAAATTAAATACTTCACAATATTTCTATTGAAAAACGCAAATAAAAGAAATACTGTTAGCCATAGCACAAAATCGTTTTTTTTTACACAATCTACCAGGTGAAGTGAATATCCATCTCTTTGACAACTGACAGTGACACTGTTATTTTTCAATTATCTGGTATGGCTTTACGGCTATGGATTCTAAACTTTTGAATTCAACTTCTCAACCAGTTGTCAACGTTTCAAGCTTCTTTTTCTTGTCGGTGGTTTCAAGCTTCTTCAAAGTTTTCCACAGTTAAATAGCCAGCCCTGAGCCCACAGAATCACAAGGATCCGAAAAACTCAGGAAAAACACTTAATAATATAATACCTAATATTATTATTATTATTATAACTCGATCTAAACTCAGATCTAAACCGTGAACGCAGCTAAAATTAAGAAGAAATGTTGGAATTTGGATACTGCTATGGGCATGGACGTTTATTGGACATGTATTGGACGCACAGTGGACGTGTAAAATACGTTCATGGAAACTGCTGGAAAACCTTTGGAAAACATAATATATAATATTATTTTTACAAATTACTATTAATTATTGATTCTTCACTCTTTGCTCTATTTATATTATTTGCTATTAAAAAAAACATGACACCAATATATTTTTTTCGTCTATGTTCTGTAGCTGAACGCAACTATAAAAATTGACATGTTTGTGATGAGGTGTGAAAAGATCTCCGTTTCGCTCGCTGAAATGAAATAAATTCACCTAAATCGCAAGTTGAACAGTGTTTTGTGATGTTAAAATGTTAAACTAGTGCTTTTAACGAAAGTTCAGCCAAATCTACGAATACAATACGCCAGTGCCTCAACATAAATGCTATATAATAACTACGAAACCATTGCGGACATAGGTCGATTCCGATCGGATCGAATGGAGTGATCAAATATAAACTAACGATGCAAACCAATCCAAAAACTAAAGAGATGTTTATAGTCAGAGCCTTGGAAAAGATACTAGCTGATAAGGACATCAAAAGATCCTATCACAGCCAGTTGAAAAAGTCCTGCGAAGTGGCACTTGGTAAGGAAGGCACCATTTTGACACCAAAAGATAAGCTTGACATCAATATTATATTTGTATAGCTACGATTTGGCTAATTAAATTAAGCCATAAAAGAAACTAGTTTGTCTAAAAGATCACATGAAAAATGTGATTGGTTTATGACCTTGACTATTGAGCAGAGAGGAGACTAAATTATTGTGTATTATCGATGTTGTTTTGCATAATAATCGCACGCTAATAGATTTACGACAATAGTGTGCTCTTGGATTTCTTAAGTCAAGCATAACATCCAGTTTTTACAACAAAATATCTTTAGTACATTTTTACCTTAGGATAATTACTTAATGTACTCATAGATTATGAAATCCAAATAGAAAGCAAGGACGTTAACATAGTTTTCAATTAATATGGTCTGAATATTTAAAACATGTATGTTTTTATATAATAATGCTATAAGCTACTATAGTTTTTGATTATTTGATCATCCTTTTCATTTAATTAATTACATGTTTTTGTTTCAGAGGAAATAAAAGCAGAATTAAAAAATGGAGGACAAGTTGAATCGCCTGAGAGTCCATCATCAGGCACTCTCCCCCTGCCCAAAAATGATGCAGCAAACATCATCACAGCTGAAAAATACTTTCTTCCATTTGAACTGGCCTGTCAAAGCAAAGCATCCAGGATAGTGGTCACCGCACTAGACTGTCTCCAGAAACTCATAGCTTATGGACATCTCACTGGCAACATTCCTGATTCAACTACACCTAGAAAACTGCTGATTGACAGGATCGTTGAAACCATTTGCAGTTGTTTCAACGGCCCTCAGACTGATGAAGGAGTCCAACTACAAATTATCAAAGCCCTCCTCACTGTTATAACAAGTCAACATGTTGAAGTCCATGAGGGAACTGTGTTACTCGCAGTTCGCACTTGTTACAACATTTACTTGGCCAGCAAAAATCTTATAAACCAAACAACAGCCAGAGCAACTCTCACACAGATGCTCAATGTGATCTTCACGAAAATGGAAAACCAGGCAATAGAGTCTGAGCACAATAGTCACCACCCTGACCATCACCATAAAATACCCAACGGGAACCTGCCCACAGATGAAGACCCAACCCAAACCATTAAGGAATCAACTCCACATGAAGAGGAAGTCAGTGAAGTTTTGGAAGCCAAAATGATTGCAAAACAAATAGTTGACTCTGTTATAGACCACGCAATCCTTATTGCTTCCAAGCAAAACCCTGACGAGTACACTCCAAACGGTCCAGATAATATCGAAAATCCCTCAGATAATGGCAGCATTTCCCAGGAAAGTAACGGCCAAGCTAACCATGAATCATCCATGACAAGAATTCCATCGCAAGAAAGTGTTGATGTTGCATCAGAAAATGACAACTCAGTAACTGCTAAGTTTACACATGTCTTACAAAAGGATGCCTTCCTAGTATTCAGGGCTCTATGTAAGCTATCCATGAAGCCATTACCTGATGGCACACCAGACCCTAAGTCACATGAATTAAGATCAAAAATCCTCTCTTTACATCTACTTCTTTCTATCCTACAAAATGCTGGTCCTGTGTTTAGAAACAATGAGATGTTCATAACTGCTATCAAGCAATACCTGTGCGTAGCATTATCAAAGAATGGGGTCAGCTCAGTCCCTGAAGTGTTTGAGCTATCTCTAGCCATTTTCCTGGCCTTGCTGCAAAACTTTAAGGTTCACCTCAAAAAGCAAATTGAAGTGTTCTTCAAAGAAATCTTCATGAACATTTTAGAAACGTCAAGTTCCTCATTTGAACACAAGTGGATGGTCATCCAAGCTTTGACAAGAATATGTGGAGATGCTCAGAGTGTTGTGGACATTTATGTCAACTATGATTGTGACTTGTCAGCTGCTAACCTATTCCAGAGGCTAGTCAATGACGTCTCTAAAATTGCCCAAGGCAGGCAGGCTCTGGAACTAGGGGCCTCACCAAACCAAGAGAAATCTATGAGAATCAGAGGTCTGGAATGCCTGGTGTCAATATTGAAATGCATGGTAGAGTGGAGTAAGGAGCTTTACATCAATCCAAACATGCAGACTACACTAGGAGAGAGACCAGTCAAAGAAGACACTGACCATCAAAGCATGAAATCCCATGGAGGATCAAGTCTTAGCCTGATTTCTACAGGCTCTAGTAATATTGGCAACAGAGAAACCTTAGACTCCCCAGAACAGTTTGAAGTTTTAAAACAGCAAAAAGAAGTATGGGAAACAGGTATAGATCTCTTTAACAGGAAGCCAAAGAAAGGGGTTACTTTCTTGCAAGAACAAGGATTGCTAGGAACATCTACAAAAGAAATTGCTGAATGGTTGTTAACTGATGAAAGAATCGATAAAATATTTATTGGTGAATATTTAGGTGAAAACGATGATCATTCCAAAGAAGTCATGTATGCTTATGTAGATTCAATGAACTTTTCCAATATGGATATTGTTGCTGCATTACGACATTTTCTAGAAGGCTTCCGATTGCCTGGTGAAGCTCAGAAAATTGATAGGTTAATGGAAAAGTTTGCTGCTCGCTATTGTGAATGTAATCCCAATAATACATTGTTTATGAGTGCAGACACAGTTTATGTGTTAGCCTTTTCAATAATCATGCTTACAACTGATTTGCATTCCCCACAAGTGAAAAACAAAATGACAAAGGAGCAGTACATCAAACTAAATAGTGGCATCAGTGACAATAACGATCTCCCGCGCGAGTATTTATCACAGATTTACGATGAAATAGCTGGCCATGAGATTAAGATGAAAACTACATCTAAGCCAGGGAAACACATGATCTCCAACGAAAAGAAACGTAAACTTATCTGGAACATGGAAATGGAACAAATATCCACTGCTGCTAAAAATCTAATGGAATCAGTGTCACATGTTCAAACACCATTCACTACAGCTAAACACGTGGAACATGTGCGGCCAATGTTTAAAATGGCGTGGACACCATTCCTGGCTGCATTTTCTGTAGGGCTTCAAGATTGTGATGACCCTGAGATTGCCTCCTTATGTTTGGATGGCATTCGATGCGCCATTCGTATTGCTTGCATATTCCATATGTCACTCGAAAGGGATGCATATGTACAAGCTTTGGCAAGATTCACGTTATTAACGGCAAATTCGCCAATCACAGAAATGAAGGCGAAAAACATTGATACTATAAAAACCTTGATCACTGTAGCTCATACTGATGGAAACTATTTAGGATACAGTTGGTTGGAGGTTGTCAAGTGCATTTCACAGCTAGAGCTAGCACAACTTATAGGAACCGGTGTGCGGCCGCAGTTCTTATCAGGATCGAGCACTAAGCCACAACCAGATGCACTCAAATTCAGCCTTTTGACGTTAGATCCTAGTGTCAAAGAACATATTGGAGAGACAAGTTCCCAGAGTGTGGTAGTGGCTGTGGATAGAATATTCACAGGATCAACTCGACTCGACGGAGACGCGATTGTTGATTTTGTGAAAGCCCTTTGTCAAGTATCCTTGGATGAGCTCAGCCATCCAACGAATCCTCGAATGTTCTCCTTACAAAAGATTGTTGAGATCTCATACTACAACATGGGTCGTATTAGGTTGCAGTGGTCTCGTATTTGGCAAGTGCTCGGCGATCACTTCAACAAAGTGGGCTGCAGTAGCAATGAAGATATCGCATTTTTCGCAGTCGATTCTCTGAGACAATTGTCTATGAAATTTATAGAAAAAGGAGAATTCGCAAATTTCAAATTCCAGAAAGATTTCTTGAGACCATTCGAGCACATAATGAAGAAAAATAGCTCGCCGACAATACGAGACATGGTGGTCCGATGTATCGCACAGATGGTAAACTCTCAAGCGCCGAACATAAAATCCGGTTGGAAGAACATATTTTCGGTGTTTCATCTCGCGGCCAGCGATCAAGACGAAGCGATCGTCGACTTAGCATTCCAGACTACAGGCAAAATTATAACAGAATTGTATGAAAAACAATTCCAAGCTATGATAGATTCATTCCAAGATGCTGTCAAATGTCTATCTGAATTCGCGTGCAACGCTAAGTTCCCCGACACGTCCATGGAAGCGATAAGACTCGTCAGGTCTTGTGCGACGGCTGTGGGCACTTCACCGCACTTGTTCGCCGAGCATGCTGGGCTCGAGGGAGAGCCCGGTGCGCCTGAGGTAGACAGGGTTTGGTTACGCGGTTGGTTCCCGCTCTTGTTCTCCCTGTCCTGCGTAGTGAGTCGGTGCAAGCTCGACGTGCGAACGCGGGGACTGACTGTCCTCTTTGAGATTATCAAAACACACGGCGACTCATTCCGTCCCCACTGGTGGAGAGATTTGTTTAACATACTGTTTAGGATATTCGACAATATGAAACTGCCTGAGCATCAGCTAGAGAAAAACGAATGGATGACTACGACTTGCAATCACGCTTTGTATGCTATCGTTGACGTCTTCACGCAATACTTTGACATTCTCGGCTCCCTCCTCCTAGAGCAATTGTACGCGCAGTTGCACTGGTGCGTTCAGCAAGACAACGAGCAACTCGCCAGGTCGGGTACCAACTGTTTGGAAAATCTAGTCATATCCAATGGAACTAAATTTGGGGAAGATACTTGGAGCAAAACCTGCCAGATTATGTTCGATATATTCAACAGTACCTTACCTACTACGTTGCTCACATGGAAACCTGACGAAAACGACGATGGTGAGACGCCTCAAGTGCGCCACGGGATTCTCAAAAAACCCCAAGGCGGGGATGAAATTAAATCGTCCAGCCGTATTTTCAACAGCTTACTAATAAAATGCGTGGTACAATTGGAACTGATACAGACAATCGACAACATTGTCTTCTACCCTGCCACGTCTAGGAAGGAGGATGCGGAAACTTTAGCACTAGCCGCCGCCGAATTGACTGGTGGAACTCCTGGGACCGAGCAGGAATGTCAGCGTGAAGAACAAGGCATGTACAGGCTACTGAGCTCACCGCATCTGCTACGACTCGTGGAATGCTTGATGTGCAGTCATCGGTTCGCGAAGACGTTCAATACCAACAATGCACAAAGGAATCTACTCTGGAAAGCTAACTTTAAAGGGTCCGTGAAGCCTAACATGTTGAAGCAGGAGACCCAGTCTTTGGCCTGTGTTCTCCGGATACTGTTCAAGATGTACAGCGACGAGGCGCGGCGCGGGCACTGGCCGGCCGTGCAAAAGAGCTTGATAACCATCTCCCGCGAAGCTCTCGAATACTTCGGCTCGTTGACAAGCGAGGCTCACCGAGACGCCTGGACCTCGATACTACTTCTCATACTAACGAGAATACTCAAAATGCCCGACGAAAGAGTGAGTTTGTTTTTCCTATTTCATTTTTCATTATTTACACACCTTTTCGGCTATAAATTCGTAGCAATGTAAGAGAATATAATCACTTACTTTTACCATCCACTTATCTGTGGTATCAATCCATATCTATACTAATATTAAAATGCGGAAGTGTGTCTGTCTGTCCGTCTGCTACGCTTTCACGGCCCATGTGTTGAACCGATTTTGATGCAATTTGGTACCGAGATAGGTTGCATCCTAAGGACATCCTCTCATATTTTCATTCTCAATCAGGTCAATATTTTTTAATTTTGTATGTGGACTCAACTTTTACGTTTACGCTAATTATTTTGATTAAATCACTAATTTATGAATTTTACGATCCTTTGTTAAGAAAGTTCAGGTAGGTACTTCATATTTGCTTATCTCAAACTACACCAAATAGCAAATATAACAGTAAGTAAGAGGCGAACAGTCCAAAAAAGACGATTTATACATTTGCATACAAATTTTTAAAGTCGTTTAAAAGGTAGACATTTTCCTCTTCCCCTTAAGGCTTATGCTGCTGTACCTAACGCAGTGCCCGCGCTTGTGTTTAGTTTAATATTCAACATCAATGACTTTAATATGACGCATTAGATTATAAATTCCATGCTAAGCCATACTTTAGCAATCATTATCATTAACTTTATAATCTCTATGCCACTGATAAGATGCTAACATGATATTATCACAGAGTACGTAATATTATTTTCATTACCATACCTATCTATACAATACCTACATTTGTAAGTACTGTACCAAATGAGTACATATCAGGCCGTTTTTTAGGTCGGTACTAAAAATAAGTAGATATGTTACCTAATTTCCCCATGATAAAAATATGAACTAGCAAAAAATGATTAGAGTTACATTGGTACCTAATTGAATTTATGTGTTTTTAAACTTACTTTTTGTGTTAAATATCATTATCCTAAAATAATGTATTAGTAGCAAAACCAAGGCACATAAATACCATCTAGGTACTATGTAAAATAAATAATACTAATAATTAAACAGTCAAAGTCAAAGAACGTTTATTCAATTTAGGTAGGTACACTACACTTATTGACGTCCGGTTATTTATAACATATAATGGTGATAGTACGAAATCTTAAACTAAAGCTACGAGGGTTCCAAACGCGCCCTGATCTGAGAAGAGCCCATAACAAACTCAGCCGGGTTTTTTCTTCTTTAAGTATTCATTAAGGTTAATAAAATAATTCGTTTTTGAACACTTGTAAATTTGTTATAACAACTGAATCAATATTTAGTTAATCTCTTATGAAATTATTTCATTTACCAAGCCAGTACTCATGCTGTACGCACTTTAATATTAGTAGTCAAGTTTGATGTTTTCCTGTTCCAGTTTGCGGCGCACGTATCCAGCTACTACCCAATGCTCTGTGAGATCACCTGCTTCGATCTAAAGCCCGAGCTGCGAACTGTCTTGCGACGTGTCTTCATACGCATCGGACCCGTCTTTAACATTATATCTAACACGCAATAAATTGCTTATTGGTTTACAAACGAAATGGCCTTATAGTTTAGTAGGTTAAAGTATGACTTTGATTGTTAATTAATAGTAATTAACCATCGGAAATGACAAACCAGCCTCTAAGGGAACTCTTACAATAAATAGTGTTAAAGTAGTTCCGATGAAGATAATTGTCTGTTGAGAAATGAAAACATTTGTTAATTTCATAAATTTTAATGTAATGACAGCAATCAGTACTTCACTAGTATTAAAAGTGATCTATTATACTTAGGATGTAGTACATAGTCTTATTGTCTAATTTATATAAATTATTTGATTATCAAAGTTAAAATTAAAATGTATAATAAAAAATCATAATGTTGTACCTATAAACTATAGTTTATTCTGTATATTTGAAGTTTTTACAATATTTGGGAGGCTGATTCCACTCACCGCCGCTTTCTCTTTTGTTTCTAGCTAGACTGATCAAAACTGTGATTGTGATGTTTTTCACAGCTTTCCGTGTGATTTTTCCTTTCCATTTTCTTACTGAGTGATTTCAGAACTCGCAAGCAAACTGATTATATTATCACTTATAAATAAAATAATACATTTAGCGAATGCCTATAATTTATATCATTACACGATCCTCGAATGCCTTTTCCAGTGTTGCGATGTCCCAAATGACTAGTTGGCCATCCAGGCCTGAGGTGCTGAGCTTTATGGCATCCCCTTTAGTCCCTTTATATAAATTAATGCATGTTATAGCATTCTGATGGATTGAATCCAAATAAGTATCGTTAGTTTCAATTCTAGCATTACGATCCAGAGACTGGAACTTCTTCATAGCAGATAATCCCCCAGACTCTTTCCTCTGTGTATTATCTAGTTTGGCAACAAATTTAATTTCATCACCCTCATGGCAGTAAAGTAATGGAATGCAGCTATGTCCTGCCACTATCAGGTTATTGTTGGAAATCCAAATGCATCCCAAAAATGGCAGATACTCAGTCTTAAGTTTAATAACACCTTTGCCCTGTGCAGCATCTGCTACATTGATTGAGCTATCATGACCCACCCAAGCAACTTTATTCCCATCTGCGGAAAAAGATACGCTATGCACCCAACCACTCCCTGTCGAACGAAACTCTGCTAATAATTGACCCAGAGGTAGCTTCGATCCCCAAACATTAGGTCCAGGCTGATCTTCAATGTCTTTAATATATGCTGAGAAAACTCTCACTTTAAAATCAGTAGACCCAGCAACGAGAAGAATATTATTAGGATGCCAATCCAAAGCGGTTACAGTTGAGCGAATTGGTTTCTTAATATGCTTGGACACCCACCAGTTGTTTTCTTTCTCAAAGTAGCAGATTGAGATTAATCTAGCACCTGAACCTACAGCAAACTTGTTTTCCATAGGGGACCATTTTACGCAAGTTGCAGCACGATTTATACGTAATAGTACAAGAGTAGTGGTCCATTTCCCATCCTCGCTTTGAGTCCAAACGTAAGCATTGCGGTCTACGGAACAGGTGACTATTCTGTTGGTGTTGGGAGCCCAATCAATGCCCATCACTCTCATGTCATGTTCAACAAGGTTGTTGGTTTGCTTCCACTCGCTACCTTCCTTTTGGTAGATGTGGACTTCATTGTTGTTGGGAGAGAAGGCAATTTCTGAAAGGAAAAATGAGTTTGTGTAAAGATCTAAACTGCATCCAAATGAATAGTGTAAGAAAATTAATGTCTCATTAGAATATTCAAAAATCTGATTGCTGTGTTTAGATACACTGTGAAAATGCATATGAAAAATTGTGAATAAGGAGTAAAATTATTTTTTTTAACAAATGGAATCCAGTCTTGTCAGATTAGAAGACTGAGTATCTGCAAGCCAAATAACACAGAAGTTAAAGTGTCATATGTTCCTAGGTCTAGAGTCTTGAGCTTTAAGAAACAGTCCCACCAAAATCAGTGGAGTAGAGGCATCAATAACACTCTAAATAAAATGTTGCTAAAACATGTATGGCAGCAGGGTCGGTCACAGGCATGATCTTTGTTGGGTAATGGGTTTTTGATTGGTATAGCCCTTCAAACTTATCTGTACCGATGGCCAAAATTTGAACTAATTTTTTGCCTGTTTAGTATGATGTTGTCACCAGGCCAGTTAAGTTTGATGGACTGTATCTGCTTCAAAGAGTAGAATACCTAAGTTTATGCAACAATCACCATCTAGGAGTCTGGATTGGCTTCTACAGTATGGCAGATATATTTTGCTGAATGTCCAGCTTCACTCCAGAACCTTGACCAGTTCTCTATTCATCCCTATTCCCTATTAGATACTATGGCCAATAATTCAGTTCAATACATTCTCTAAACTAAAATGACAGCTTTAAATCTAGCTCTGTCCCTATCCGCAGGGAGTATTATGAAAGGGTTGGCAATATTTTAATGCTGTCATTTTAGTTTAGAGATTGCGATAAACAGAATCAGTCGCACTATGGTCCAATTTAAATATTATACTTACGAGTTCTCTCCTTGTTCCACGCATGACAAGTTATCGGGGCGCATGAGTCACCGAACGTCAGAATTTGAGACATATTGCCTGAAAATTGATGAAACTGCTCAAAATAGCTTAGTAACTAAGTATAATTATATAATTTAATGATAAATTGTAGATTAATAATGTAGAATTACCTGTATTATCAGTACAAACTAGCGACGATGATTTACAGTCGTAAATCGTAAGAGGTATTCGCGGACTCTGGGCAGTCTACGCGAATTTCTGTAAACAATGCCATAAGATAAAGGTATCGTGGGATCATTTTTATGTATTTTAATACATTAAATTCACTATAAATTTTCATTAAACTGAAACTAACCAGTGAGCACCCGAAAAATCACAAAAAACAACCGACCTGCCCCCTTATTCTGTAACTCAGTGGCTATCAAAGAGTGAAAGCCACTGACATATATTTTTTATCCATTGAAGGTTTGCTATGAAAACTTAATTTTTGTTTCATAGCAAACCTTCAATGGATAAAAAATGTATGTCAGTGATTTTCATTTTTGATAGCCACTGAGTTAGAGAATAGGGCTGCAGAAAAAGAAAAGACAAAAACCACAGAACACTTATTACTCCTAGCGGAGAAAAACACACAGCAAAAAACCACAGAACATGAAAATGAGAGACAAGAAATGACACGAGATAATCACAGACTTTTATTTTTAGAAACTGGCTTTATTGTTCTAGGTTCCAGCCAGCAGCTTTTTTGAGCCCTCCCTTTTGAATCACTCTCAGATCCTTTTTTTCTGGTCGGTGCGCAGATCATTGATCTCAGGAATCACTACTAAATCACTAGTCTTGGTGTACGAGAGGGACACGAGACTATCTCTTTCTCTGTCTACGCACGAGACCGATTTTTTGACATGCTAATCGGGTGATCGGTATGCGAGACGAAACCAATGACGAAACTTTTGATCATGGAACTAATAAGTACTAACGTAGTACTTAAAGTTCCATGCTTTTGATGAAACGATCACAGAATAAAAGGTATAAATTATCTGAGGTGATTATGACAACTAAACTTGTCCTCAGAAGGACTGGAATCCAGAGCCGTTAAACCAGTTAAATAAAAAAATAAACTAAACTTGTCTCTGGTTACTTGACACTTGTCCAGCACTTATAGGTACCTGTACCTACCTACACACTACCAGAAAGACTAGAATCCAGACAAGTTAAACCAGTTAAATTTTTTTAAAAAAATTTTAGAACAAAGAGAAAATAATCTTGTTGTTTTCTGGTTTTCTGATTGTTTCTTATTTCATTGTTTCTTCTAGCCTTAAAAAATAACTACATTATGTCGGGACGAGGTAAGGAGATCCACATTTTTACATACAGTTAACGATTTTAGACCGTACATTTACTCGAAAATACTTAATTTTACCCTCAGGTAAATATCGAGGTAACCGGCATAGGAATAACCACCAGACCTTGTCAACGGTGGCGAAGGAAGTAGCTACGTCCTTGCCGGCAAACAGCCCCGTGCTGGCGATGTTTAAGGACGCAGCACTGAAGCTCAACGACCGACAAGATAGACACGAGAGGCTGGTCAAATTGTCTAGAGATATCACTATTGAAAGCAAGAGAATCATCTTCCTCTTACACTCGGCTATCACGTAAGTACAATTATCACTGAATTGCTTGTGTGCTTCATCTTGTATCATACAACTGTAATAGAAGAAGAAGATACAACTCTTTCATCTTTATCTACTTTGCCTAAAGTTTTGTCTGAGAATATTTAATTCAAGTGAATAAAAAATCTCTCCTTTCCACCTGGTACCATCTATAATATTAATGGTATCTCATGCTCTCTGCATCATTCATGGCCCTTGAATAACAGTTTAATTTACTCTAGGTTTAACAATTTTACTAATCAATAACTACTACTAATGGCTTAATGTTACTGTTTGTTACCCAGTACTTGGCTCACCAACTGTTAACAGTATGCTGTCCGAGTAAACAAACTGAAAGCAAGCTTTAATTCAAATATCTTTTATATAATTTTTTTCAGTCAAGAATCAACAGAAAATGCTGTCAAAGATGCTAATGAGCGGCTCCAAAAGCTAATTGCTGGTCCGATCAGAAGCATTGGCCTGGAATTGGAAAACCATCCTGCGTACTTGTATTCCAGAGCAGTTACCGCTGGTTTCCAGGAATTCATAGAGGCTAGGACTTTCTGCTCTTTGATGGAGAACAAAGTTATTATCTCATATGCTGATGTTAAGAAGGAGTTCCAGTATGAAGTCACAGAAGGTGAGATGTCATCCTTTAATTCTAGTTTCATTTACTTTAGTTAACCGCTCGCCTGCGGAGCGGACTTCTGAAGTCCTCGACATATTTAACGGGACAACTGCGAAACGGACTTCTAAAGTCCGCGCTAGTATGGACGCCACGCGCATTCCGCAGACTCGGCACATTTATATTTCTTACAAATACCATACTGTCTCTATTCTTTTCAAACTTTGGTAAAACCTACTATGATAGACAAGGACACACTGGGATTTTTTTGGGGGCCCTACTCAATGAAATAAATCTATGGGTAGAAATTTCGTGCGAGGAGGACACCACTTGTAATTTGATACTTTATTTTTTATTTCTTTTTTTTATTTTTTTTTTAAATTTATATGGAAAAGAATCTTTGTATCGTGTCTTAATACTCTGAAATGACTAACCATAGACAAAACCACGAATTTAGAACAAAGATACGGGTAATATTTTATGTTTTACAAAGATTCTATTTTTAAAAACGGGATCATTTTTTTATTTTTTTTTGGTATTTTTCTGTGTTAACCATAAAGAAGAGCGATTACCTTTTAAACTTTAATCTATAGCTATAGTTCATAACGATTTCAATGACATACTTTGTTTACATAGCTTTAGTACGTAATAAGAGATATGTTTATTTATATTGCGCCGGGCGGCCGGCGGCTCGCGAAATTCGACACCCGTCAAAATGGGCTCGCAGGGCCGCGCGAATTTAATATTTATTATACGCAGAGGAAGGGTTAAAAACATTTAGTGTTACAAAATATTATCTACAATTGTGAATCTGAGCTATAAATTAAAGGTTTGTTTCTTGGCAAATCTGTTGTGTAAAATAAGTGTTTAAAAAAAATACGCCCTGAATTGAGAACTCCTTTTTTTGATGTTGGTTAATAAAATGAAATTGACCCTTCACTGATCAATGAAGTTCCAAGTGCAGCAATGTTAAGTTTATCTGGGTAAAACTTACAAGTGTGATTATGGCCTTAGATCTGGGCCAATATTATAATGTCTTGGCAGCCTTGAGTAGAGAGACCATGTTAAATTTCTTCCACTTATTTTTAGGTGTCCAATAAAACTAATTATCATTCAAGGTGAAACTGACAGGACAGTGGTGACATTCCTGCCGCATACAGACTACATGCTTGGCTTGGCGGACTTGACTGGGGAACTCATGAGGAAGGCTATCAACAGCATATCCAGTGGTGACAGCCAAGAGTGCTTCCATGCTTGCCAAGTTGTCAGGGAGCTGTATACTGGATCTCTAGGTATACATATTCATGAGTTTATTTGTGTCAATAAATCTAAGGTTGATAAAAATCCGATGACAATTAGGTATTTGTCTACTAGTGAAATAAATTATTTTTAAATGGAGGATCTTCCAACAGGCGTAATATCTACGTCCCCTGGTAGTTTTATATAGTTTATACTTTATAATGATATGCATGCGTTTGGAAAAAAAGGTGCCTATTTAGACTACTCGATTTTTTATTGGACAATGTTTGACCCATTTCTACAGTTATCCATGACTACTGTATCTAGTGAGTGAGGTGCTTCATATTATCAATCATTTTTGTCGCCAACACTATTTATTTTTCATTATCTGGTAGCAGTATCTTGTTTTAATTATTACTTGTGGACCCGGTAGAGCGTGTTCCACTAGTACCTACCAACATATCCCCCTGGGGGATAAGACTGATTTTTTTATGCTCAGAAGAGCTGGAACCCAGAGCCATAATCCCTTTAATTAATAGGCCTATTATACTGCACTTTTCACAGGGTCCTATGGAAAGGGTGGGTGTGGCCGCTAGTTTTGTCGTCGCTTATTACAAAGCAATAAGGACCAAATTAGGGACCATTTCTCCCTAAATCTTATGACACTACATTAATTCAGGGCACAGAATAATAACTAGTACTAGGTACAGAAGCTTTACTTCGCAATGGTTTTCAAATAAATATGTACTCAATCTGATAAACAATATGATTTAATTTAGCTTGCGTTCCAGTCGAGCACATGTTCATTTACATACCTACCAATTTTTTTTGAGGGAATATGGGCCTACGGACTGTCTAGTCACTGGACTATGGTTCATAATAAGTTATACGTGGTTATATGTATTGAAAGAGTCGCGGACTAGGGTTGCTTACTTCGAGAAACTACTTACGCCATCTAGCGCACAGCACGAGCGTTTACTCCTACTTGTGGCGGGCAACAAAGGGGAGAAAGGGTTTGTAGTTTGAATTAATTTCATTTCAAATAGGAACATAATGTAATCCAATCAAAGTACCTAGATTTTACCTGTCAGCGTCTTTAGGCAACCAAAAAAAAGTTAAATTTCTATCACGATCCGTATTTAAACAATTAAATGCTGCAGTCTGCACAGTATCTTTTTGCTTTTTTTCGTTTTGTGTCCATCTTGCAATTATCGAGAAAGTTGAACGTGGTCGAACAAATAGCGCCGCGCGTGTGTCTTTTTTCGCTTGCGGCAGCCTACTAGATTGGCCCTTGCGCAATGGCCGCCACCTGTAGGTATATTTTTAATACCTACACGCGGAGTGACACAGGCCTGTTCAGGGAAAGGATCCCTGTGAAAAGTACAGTGTACTCGCAATAGGCCTATAAAATAAATAAATTTTTTTTTGTTTGTGGAGGCCTGTTCGGCATGGGCAAAGAGCTGGCGCGCAAGATGTCTGTGACGCGCACCAACGTGTCTAAGGTGGAGGCCGCGGTGTACGCGCTGCGCGTGCGCGGCGGGGAGGCGCCGCCGCCGCTGCTGCTGCCCGCCAAGCCCGACTGGGAGCACGAGCCGCGCTCAGACGACGAGGGCTTCTACTGAATATAATGTGTTACACCTAGTTATATATGCCTTGTTTTATTTATAACTAGCTGATACCCGACGTGTGCTACTATGCTATCATCCATCTTCGCATTATTGCCTAGAAAGGCATGAAACCTGATCTTCTTCCACCTCCCGTTATTCCAGGTCATTTCTGCCACGTACCTGCAAATTGTGGAACCAGCTTCCATCTTCTGTGTTCCCAAATGACTATAATATGGGGCTCTTCAAAGGGTGGAACAAATTTCTTAAAAGCCAGCAACGCATTGGCGGTTCCTCTGGTGCTGCAAATGTTCATGGGCGGCGGTAATCACTTACCATCAGGTGACCCGCCTGCTCGTTTGCTTGCTATACATAAAAATAAAAAACCGGTTTGGAGCACATCAGTTGGATGGTTTCAAAGTCTAGATAATGTACAATACCTACATACTACATAGGTAGAAACATTTTGTCATGTTTTATAGTATAATATATGTATAGACTAGATGATGCCTGCGGCTTCGCTCACATAAGATTCGGTTTTCATACGGTGACGCTTTGTCGTTTCAGCGAATTTTCAAATCACAACGATTCTAAAAAAGTTTCACTTCTTCAAGTAACAAGACAAGAAAGAAGTTTCACTTCTTTAGAATCGTTATGCCAGCAGGACAGATAAGTTTGACGGGCTATAGAGGTCACAACGGTCAGTAATTTGGAATCCAACACAGATAAGGAAATACATATAAATAAACACAGTCGTTTTTGAATTCCAACAATTTTATTAAAATCTTAATCTGGTAATCAAAATATATTTTTCCTTAAATCGCAAAAGTACCTGACAATAGTCTACAAATAATCTTCGTAGTAGTCCTGGCTGGGTGCACTGGCAGGTTGCCACTCGTCAGACTCGTCGGTCCCATACGGATCGGGCTCCTCTTCAGTGTCGTCCCCGCTCCAATCCGTTCGAGGAATGGTCTTCCGAGCCCTCTTACCCGCTACCACCAACACCTGATCTGGTGTATCATCGGAGCCACTACTAACTCTTCTCTGGCGCTTTTTCTTCTGACCTGTTAGACAATTTTTGTTCTATGGAAAGATTTTTATCTGTGAGGAGCTTACATGTGTAAAATGTTAACAATATTTTAAGTAGCTTATTAGTTGCAAACTATTTTACTCTACTAAAAAGTGACTAACCAAATAAAAGCGGTCTCGGTAAGAGCGTATCGTTTGCAAAAGTTAGGCTGTAATTGCGGCCTAACTCTTGCAAACGATACGCACTTATTACGTTAATTTATTATGTAAGTAAATCATGTTTTCATTTCGTAAGTTACGCATGTATAAGCGAGTAAAAAAAAAGTGTAACTGCGGCCATACCTACTAGTAATTTTACATATTTAAATTATTAGAAAACCGACTTTCTTATGAACGCCCGTGTTGGCTTTGACTAAGCTTGGACTAATTAAGTAGCTAGGACCAATTACGTATCCAAATGTCAAGCGGTTTCAACTTTCAGCCCCCTGGAGCACCCTATATGTAAAAGATGTCTGTCTGACTTCACAGCTCCTCTGCTCAATCGTTTTGATGAAATTTGCTATAGAGAAAGGTTGCGCATTTGCATCCCTGGCAAGGACTTTTAAAAGCCTAAATCCACGCGTATTATCAATTACTATTATCTTAATTAAAACTAAGCATTAACAATTTTTCACAGTTTTATTGTTTGCTTAACGTAAAATTACTAATATTTTAACAAAAAAAATAATATTTCTAACGGTACATGCATGATTGTTCAAATAAATCTCGCGAACAGTCGTCTTGCATCAAACTTACGATTATAAACGAAGATTTTAAATCTGCATTTTAATGTTTAGGTACACATATAAATAGGATCTCCCTATATCTACAAATACCCAAAAATTTGACTCCTGAGAATCTGTCTAGTTAAAGCAGACTTTAACGAACCTTGAACGAGACAGTGTTGTATGAATATATAGCAGTGTATAGGCCGTGTCACGAAAGAAATGTATTACCCGTTGTCCTAGGTGAGCGACAAACGCGGCAACGCGACAGTATCAAACAGTAGCTGACCCTTCACATGGCCTACGTTGGTCGAATAGATAGGTACATCTGTCATTTTCTATGGCATAGTATTGCGTGGGGTCGCTTCTGTCGCTCACCTAGGACAACGGGTTGGTTGCACTAATTTCCAAGGGGCACCGACTATAGCTGGTAATTAACCGATTCCGATGCCTGTAGTAGGTATAGGGAGATGCAAAGGAGACATTTATTTATATGGCGTTAGAACTCATAATCGTAATCAACGCTGTCGCCGTCGGAGTCCTCGACCTCGAAGCGGTCTTCGTAGAAGTTGACGCAGTGCGCGTTGATGTAGAACACGTTGCCGTGCCGCTGCACCACCTGCGTACCTGCAGCACGACAACACAGTGCGTCACACACGGACTTGCCGTACAATGACAATCCTATAAAACTCGCGTCCAACCGAAAGTAGGCAGTCGCGGACTGGCGCAGTCGGTAGGATTAGGAAGTACTAATTGAATGAAAAGAAAAACCAACCGATCGCTACCGATATTATGAAAGCAAAAGTGTGTTTGAACCTTAGTCCTTCGCACCGCAACGGACAAATGAAGCTGTTTTTTTCAATGGATATATTTACAAAACTTGAGAGTGACATAATCTCGATCCCGAAGAATCTAATCCGAGAATCTTTATCCCGATTTCCCACTGGATTATTAACAAAAACTGTGTTACTCGATTGTGATTGACAGAAACCCGCGGGTGGCTGAACAGGTGTTGGGGTTCTCACCTGGTCTAGGGGGCGGCATCTTCCCCGGCGGGTGGTCGTGGTCCCTCCAGTGGCGGGGGTCGGTCTTCATACACGAGGCGCCGTAGGGACAGATGCCGCGCTCGCCGGGACCCCAGTCCGAGTCCCGCGGGTGGCTAAACTGAGACAGGTATTGGGGTTCTCACCTGGTCTAGGGGGCGGCATCTTCCCCGGTGGGTGGTCGTGGTCCCTCCAGTGGCGGGGGTCGGTCTTCATACACGAGGCACCGTAGGGACAGATGCCGCGCTCGCCGGGACTCCAGTCCGAGTCCCGCGGGTGGCTAAACTGAGACAGGTGTTGGGGTTCTCACCTGGTCTAGGGGGCGGCATCTTCCCCGGTGGGTGGTCGTGGTCCCTCCAGTGGCGGGGGTCGGTCTTCATACACGAGGCGCCGTAGGGACAGATGCCGCGCTCGCCGGGACCCCAGTCCGAGTCCCGCGGGTGGCTAAACTGAGACTGGTGTTGGGGGTTCTTTCTGTGTAGTGAAAAGACAAAAATAAATAACTAATAACAGGACTACACATAGGATACTTTGGTATCCTATATGTTATAATGAAAAATAAGAGCTCATTTGACTTTATTAGAGATTAAATAACTCATAAAATCTGCACAGTGGGTGATTTAAAGGGCAGTTCGAATCAAAACACGACGAACCCCGCTGTCATGTATCGCATTTGTTCGTCAGTTAATCTTTCGTTAACGTGAACGTGGCAACAGCTGTACCAGACACTTTGTTATAATCTCAAGAATCGTCAGCGTTGTCCTTTTGCTGTTCATAAAGGAGGCCATGGCCCATGACCATGTACGATGACCAATGACTGTTGAATGCTCAATGTCTGTGTAAGAAGTAATTCATGCTAGCTCCGTGAAGTTTTACAATATTTTTATATATTTTTTGGTAGTTACAATATGGATACTTGGCCTGAAATAAAACATTTTATTGACCGAGCGAAGCGAAGGTCTCTGAGTCTACTTGAGTGAATTGGCACTAGCATTAATATAATAACTTCTGAATTACTGAACGTAATTACTTCGGCTTTAAATATATTATGTAAACCAATGACCTCCCCCCGAATATGGCTTAAAAAGTTATAAAAATTTTTATTTCAGGGGGGTTCTCATAGAAGCGAATGCGAAGTAAAATATTTTTTATAAAGTTACATAGGGTTGCGGTATATCATTTTAAAGATAATTAGGAATAGAGTCCAAAAATATTTTTTTTTTAATTTTTCCCTCAAAATTGACGAAATGGGGGGCTTTCAAAGTGGAGATTTTCTAACGTCCAAAGTTGACCTCAGAACTCTAAATTTTCTGAAAAGCTGAGCCTGAAACTTGATCAATTATTTGAATTATATCCTGTACTTGAACAACAAATACCAAAATTAGATAAATATTGTAAGGAAACGGAATTGTTTAATTTTTAATGAGCTTCAGTATTTTTGACAGAACTTCACATTTATGTCAATAGATGGCGCCGCGAGGTCTCAGTTCGGGGCGAACCACTAGTTATTATAAGTCGGGCTAAAACTGATGATGGATGTATTTTAAGGCTCTGATATTTTTATAGGTATTGAGCGTAGGATATCATCTAGTCCATACTAAGGAGTTCCTTAAATAATGATTTAGTGACTCAGTGCGGAATTAAAAATTAAACTACCCTACAATACTTCATTAGTAGTTACATACCTGTAACAGCTGGCGCCATACATGCACCTCTCTCGCAGAGGCTGGTTGTTAGGCGCGGTGTTAGCGCACGCTGCACCGTCGTTCGATGGCTGCAATCAACAAACGCTCTTACACTCACTGTGTCAGAGTTGCTATTTGCTATACACATAGCAGGCTGGGACATTCAATTAAGCAATTTTCATCGAAAAAACTGCAGGCAATTTTAATTAAACAAAATATACACAAACAGATGAGGGACGAGTGGCTTAGTTATGACAATGTACATTAGTCGATTGCGAAGGATAAGCAATGTTGACCCAAGTCGGGTGGGATGGTGACCGAATTTGGAGATTCAAATTTGGACTGACCGTTTTCTCCGTGCCTCGTAGAGCACGTTAAGCTGTCGGTCCCGGTTAGTACCACTAACATCTGATATTAATCGTTACGCTAAGAGTTTACTCTTAGTTACTTACTCTTAGTTGAGTTGTGTGCGGAAGGACGTGGGAACACACCGCATTACTATCCCAAGAAATCTACCATTTGATTAATGGAAAGGGGTCACGACCCTCAGTAATGACTAATACGACGCAGAGAGAGAGTGGCGCTCACTGAGGCCTATGTTAAACTAGATAATGCCTGGGACTTTGTCCACATTGATTAAGATTTTTTGATTCTTTAATATTCCAGGATAAGAAGTAGCCTATGTTCTTCCCCGGGATGCAACCTACCTTTGAGCATATTTCATTAAAAAAAGAAGAAGAAGAAGAAGGGTACACATTTATTATATTAGAATGTATAATAGATGTCCACATGATAAGATAGATTATACACAGGCCTAGACCGCATTAAAAAAGTTATTCCACTTAAAATAAAAGTTTTGAGTTTAATAATTATTATGATAAAGAACCATAACCATTTTAGAGAATTATTTGCTAAATCAATATCACAGGGATTTCTCATTACCGCTTGATTCAAACTGGTTCCAGGCTTCACATCTCCAGAGTTTTCAGTTTTTACATCAACAGGTTCAGTTTTAACTTTTTTCCCATCACTGTTGTCTGGACTGTGACACCTCTTACTTGGATTGCTTTCACTATTTGACGGCACATTTTGGTCATTTTGTACATTTGGTTCAATCTGCACATTCTGTTCACTTAGTACATTTGATGTTCTTTGTACATTCGGTTCACTTTGTACATTTGGTTCATTTTGAACATTTGGTTCATTTTGTACATTTGGTTCATTTTGTACATTTGGTTCATTTTGTAAATTTGGATCAATTTCATCCGGTTCTCTTGTCTTGTCTAAGCCATTTTGATTTGAATTTGTTGTTTCAGTATCTGTGTTTAATGTTTGTGTTGGACTTTTATTTCCTCCTGTAAATAGTACAAAATGTTAATTAATTTTCCATATTAAATCTATATTAAATAGTTTAAAAAAACATATTTACTGTAAAAAAAAAGTTGTATTTGTGCATAAATTTGAATGAATTGTGTGTGTTTATAGATCAGGCATCAGTTCAACAGATTCAATTTTTTTATACAAACAAACTTTGAATGCCTAACCAGTCTTTTTATATGAAACAATATTCATAACATTCATAAAATTTTCTTACCAATTAGTGACTGTAGTTGAGCTATTTCATTATCTAATCCATCATCAGAATTATGAAAATCACCAGTTGTTGTTTGGTTCATTTCACTTGAGGTAGTTTGATCACATTCTTTGTTGCCTACGCAATATTCTTCTGTGTTTTTCTCACTGGCGACATTATTAGATACTTCGAGACCTGAACAGAATATCAGTTCATACCAATATGCGTCCGGCAATAAACCAAATCTATCTCCGTTGCATAGAGTTACTGTACTGTTTTGTCTTAATATTTCTGTGTCCGTTACACCTTTTTTGATGAAGAAACAGGGATTTTGATGCAACTGTAAATATAACAATAATTGATTAATATATTGATTTTTAAAGCATATTTTTTATTAAGTAATACTTGGCAATGCAGGGTGTCTTTTTTTCTCATTGAATAGGACTTTAAAATTTGTATTCTATGATGTATAACTTGGCTCTTGAGGGGGTTAACCAAAATTATTTATGCATAATACATATAAATACACACTACACTATAAATAATTAAATAACTGGTCTAAAAAACACAAATCTAATAAAATCTATTTTTTATTCAAATAAACTTTTACAAGTACTTTTGAATCATCAAATGTATCTAGAACTGATTTGGAATGCCATTCCTACCGAGACGAAGCAGCGAGAAATTCAGTGGTTGCTCTTTAGAACAAATTACAATGATCAAAAATATAGCATAAGACATAAGTACATAATAAACTGTACCAAATTTTTAATGTACGGTTCAGAAAGTTGTTTTACAATGCTTATGACACATAGACAACCAGACTGGATGAAACTTATGCGTTCATTGATTACAGAACCTTCAAATGATAAATCATTGCAGTCAAAGCTATGTCTTTATGTACTACTTACAGCTGTTATCGTTAATGAGTCATCACTGACACTAAATTTCCCGTGTTGACGTGAGATCCTCTTATCATCACACTGTAATGAAAGACAATTTTTTAACTATAACTACAATTACGTTTAAATTTATTAAGTAACTTCTTATTTAAGTAATTGAGTTTAATTAAATTGATATTAAGCCGTCGGTCCCGGTTATTATCACTAACATGATAATAGTCGTTAAAGCCCGCCAACCCACATTGGAGCAGCGTGGTGGTTCTAAGCTCTAATTCCCTCTCTCCTGTGAGAGTGGAGGCGTGTGCCCAGCAGTGGGACGTTAATAGGCTGTAGTGGTAGTGGTAAATTGATATTTGACTCATTTGGTGTATTTCACTCGCTTAGTTCGTTGGCGGGAATGCCATATCGGAATAATATGCATAAATATGACTATTTTGATGATTGAAAGTTAGCCTACTCCTGGCAGACTCATACGATTCTTGAATGCCTTCGTTATTTAGATCCTGATTAAGAGCCTGCAACAGCAGCCTGATCTTCTGATTAATTACTGTTGCAGTAAAGTATTTGCCCAGATTTTTACCCAGACCCATTACACAAAGATCCTTAAGCGTTATGATTGGCCGATTTTATATTCTTGTTGCAAAAATGGATTTTAGCCAATATAGGAGGAGGAAGAGAACGAATTGGAGGTGATTGCAATCACTGTACAGTTAAATTAATGCTCTGACTTACTCAATACCACTTAAAGAATTTAAGAAGGTTGCTGTAACATTAGCACACAACACATAATATGTATGTGTCATAATAACACAACAAAACATACAATTAATGTAAATCATTAAAGAGAGAAGGATCCAGACTCTCTTCTCATTATCAACCTCACTACTTAGCACAAGTCTCCTCTCGGAATGAGGATATGGCCTTAGTCCACCACGCTGGCCAAGTGCAGATTGGCAGACTTCACACACCTTTGAGAACAATAAGAACTCTCGGGCAGGAACACTCAAACGGTGAAGGAAAACATCCTGAGGAAAGTATAGGATGTAGCGGTCTTCGCAGTCCGCACATAATCCAATAGATGGCATTACTAGTAGCGCATGATGAACACGAAGAGCCTAACTCACGCTAACGAAGCGTTCTCTGAATTACGCCTATATACGACCTCCAACGATGAACGGTTGGACGGTGGACCAGAAAGGTCCCCGGGCACAACACCAGCCCTGAGGAAGATCATCCTATTGGTGCGGACGAGTACATATCACTCACTCGTCCCACAAGGATGTTGGGTGTCCTAACCACTAAGGCTAGAACCGCTACCGCGGGATCCAGGTACCACACATAATCTAGAATAAATCTCCGGAAATAATCTTTCTCAAAATAATACAACAGCGCTACTTAATTTAAAAACATTTTATGAAAACTCACTTCAAGTAATTTGCCTCGTCCGAATACATGTTCACCGAGCGGCAATTGTATTTTACAAGGGTCAGCAGCGTCTGTACGCACTAACTTTATAGTCATTTCGTTTCTTTCTTCTTCGAAACAGTAAGTTGCCCGAATCAGGCCAACTGAATCAACGTAACTTTGTATGGTTTTATCTTTGAGTAATTAATAATTCAATGGGTTTTATCACGGATTTAATATCGTTTTAACGTTTTCACTTTCATCATACGTTGTTGCAAAAATTCAAAGACTAAAAACAGGGACCGAAAAGTTAGTAAACTTTTCAGTCTTAACTTTTTCGGTATGAGTATACCAAGGAACATTTACTACGTGGAGTAAATTAGTTTATTTTTCACTTTACTCCACACTCCACAGCTTTACTACTCATATCGAAAAAGTCGAAAAACCAATGACTGTTCACTGTTGATTCATTGCGATTAGAGATTGCGATAAAATGCTTTTCCGAGTACCTATACAATAACACTGGTCATAGAGTCATAGAGTCACTCCGCTAGGAGTATAAGTCATGGAGGTAATGGTATAAGTGTTCTGTGCATAGAGTAGGATGTATATGTCACCGGAAGATTGTAAAATCCGTTAGATTATAATCTAACGGTTTCTATCCCGCTAGATTATAAACTGCTAGATTGTGAACCGTTCAATGTTCTGAGTATTCATTTATGAAATATTTATTGTTTTTACGTTTTCTTGTCTCGTTCTTGTACAGTTCGCGCGCGAGTTGAATGCAGAGTAAATGTAAGTGTCACCATACATTTACTCTGCATTCAACTCGCGCGCGAGCTGTAGGTTAGGTTAGGGTTTGACATGAATATTCAGGCAGTGCCCGGCCCCAGGCCGGGCACTTGGGTTCTATCGGATTAATATACCTAATATATTACAATTTACCGAAAAATAACGCGTTAAATTGTAAGCAGTATGTTACGGTTCACAATCTGTCGACAGTTTATAATCTATCGAGATAAAAAACGTTATATTATAATGTAACGGTTTTTACAATCTTACGGTGACATATACACTGGTTACGTGCTGGTTACAGGTTTGAAAAGGTTTGAACATGAATCACGTAGACAGAAGAGGTTTTAAGGACCAATCCATATCTCCTTTTCACTTCCACATGAAAGAGATGCAGTGTTGGGATCTTACACAAGATAGAATGAGAAAAAAATATGTTTATTCTATCCATTTCTGCGTGTCACGGGTTTAGTTTGTTTTGTTCACAAAGCACTTGCACTGTGCTTGGTGCATTGCGGGTTTTTACCTATTATTACCCTTTTCGGTTACACGCTGGCATTGATTCTAGAGGTTTAATGATCTATGATGAATCTTTTTTTTTTTAATTTATTTTACGGCCCTGGATACAAGTCCTTATTTATTAAAATTAAATCGTATGGCGTTTGACATCTATTTTCGCCTGCAAGATCGTCGCTCATTTAGCACCACCCAGGGGACACGTGCAGGGAGGTAGAAGGTAGTTCCTGCGGACGTGAGCGACGGGGCATCCCACGGGCATCCCCTTAGCAAGTCCTACAAGGCCTACATATATCATCTATGAATACGGCCAGAGACAAGTAACATATTAAACACATATTAAAGGCCCTAACACAGCCCTAAAAAGTTCATGATCTGTGGCATATTTTTGGCTTCGCTTTCGTCAGGTTCAGAAGGACTAGAATCCAGAGCCGTTAAACCAGTTAATTAAAAAAAAAATGGCTTTCGTCTGTGTCAGAGACAACCGTCTACTCTGGTGCTACTCTGTGTATTTTGATTTTTTTGTAAATATTGCATTTTGCAATTTGAAATGAAATTATACCATTAGAAACAAGTTTTTAATTTATCGAAACAGTTCTGTGTAAATAATTATAAAATGATCAAGTCAGCTGGTTTAAGCTCAAACCGGCCGCTGTCCGGGCAACTATACAAATATACGAACGTAGTAAAAGGGTGGCAGCAGAGATGGTTTGCAGTGGATCCTGAAACTGGTGTTTTGTCGTATTATTTATTCGATGGGCCCGGTGATACTGTGCAGCCTGGACAACCGGCAAGAGGCGAGGTTAGCTAAACAAGTTCCCTGTTCAAGGAATCCTGTTGTACAGGCTACAATTGAAACTGCTTTTACAATGATTTAACTCAAATGCGACTGCCCTTTTCCCACAAGCGTATTTAAAAGCATGGGTGACTCCGGTTACATCTATATGTTCGAAATCATCATATCACTCTAGCTGAACCCTAACTTCAATAGTAGGGCAGCGAGCTACTTTGTCCCACAAAGAGAAAAAAAAAATATGTTTAATTAAAAATAAATAATTTAACATTGTAAGTAACAAGTAATTTAGGGCCTTTATCAATGTACCTATTAAATTTCAGGCCCACCTTGCTGCAGCAGTGATATGCCCCAGTGATGAGGACTCACGCACATTCACCATCAACTGCGCCTCAGGGGACATGCTCAAGCTAAGAGCAACAGATGCCAGGGCGAGGCAGGAGTGGGTCAACGGCCTGAGGGCTATTGCTGAAATACATACAAAGGTACAAAATGAATTCATCATTGTCGACTTTAAAAGCTATAGGCTGCCTTTCCACCAGAGATGTGCTACGTTGTTAAGCTACGGATGTGTGTCAAACCCACCAATAGGAGCGCTTGATTTTCATACCTTAGATCGCTAGATATTAGATCCAGCGCTCCTATTGGTGGGTTTGACACACATCCGTAGCTTAGCAACATAGCACATCTCTGGTGGAAAGGCAGCCTTAATCTATGGATTGCTTTGGGGTAGCTCTGTCGATAGGTAGTACGCTAATTTGGGACAGATCTAGCCGACCGACAATCGACCCTGTGGCGGTCGCATTTATAAGCGATTTAAGATTTATTCTCGTGAATATAGAGTATAAACTTCTTTGAACATGAATCTTAAGGAATTAAATAACCAAAGCCAATCATTCATTCAAACTTTGCATGTCACTTTGAAGGTCATATTTGAAATACAAAATCAGTTCGCGCGCTACGCCCGCCATGGAACGCGGTATATGGCGGCCAGTATCGGAGAAATCTGTTATTTTTAACAAAAGTAACTAATGAAATTTATTTATATGTTATGTTTAATTGTTATTTACTAAATTTAGAAGCTGTTAAAACAAATTAAATAAATAAACATCGCATAATTTTCGGAAATTCCATCAATCAAATCGACACTTCCGGTAACCGGAAGTGTTGTTTATTTTCAAATTTGTTTACTTTATAATCTCGCAAAATTATGTAATAGAAGGCTATTTTCAGTAAATAAAGTAGTAAATAACATAAATTAGTTATCTAAGTTTCGATATATAAAGCAGGCAGTTCATAGCACATCAAGAAAAGTGAAAAAATATATCAAATTGCACCATAGGCGTGATCAGATCAAATTACGCCTAGGTCACGTGACCTAATGGCAGCTACTAAGACCTTTTTTTTTAACGTTGAGGCAGCCCAAAGGTTAATGGCTTAATTTGAACAGCTAGGATATGGAATGCCCTTCCGGCTTCTGATTTCTCCTCCTCTTTTAATATTATAGGTACCTTTAAATCGAGAGTGAATAGGCCTCTTCTAGGCAACCTCGCTCCACCTTAGGCTGCAAGCATATATTTAAACAAAAGATTATAATCTTGGTTCTCACACTAGGAACCAAAGATCCAAATCCAAAGGTTCAATGTACTTGTAATGAGATTGTCAGTAATAACAGACATATAGGAGAAAGACCATAGATGTATGTTTTTAGACTTATCACTATATATTTTATTTTTATTTTGACATATTTCTGGTATTCTAAAAAAATATCAAAAGTGTCATAATGGTTTGCTCTAAAATTATTTGTAAAGCAAGTTAAAAATATGAGCTGCACTATGGAAGATAGAATTTAAATTTCGTTTACCAAGAAGATTAATCGCAAATCACTTTATTTACTCCCGAATACATTAATTTCGCCCTTGTACTGTATGTTATAATATCTGCAGGCAATGGGCGCCAACCCTCCTCTGCAGCCGCGCGAGCAATTAGCAGTGCACGACGCCATGTCTTCGGCTCGGCAGCAGCTGCAGGCCACTGAACTCAGGTACATCAGGATAAGGGTCTTCCCTCGGGCCCACGGGGAACGCCTGCGTCCAAGTGCGGAAAAAAATCCCAGGATTCAAAGAAGAAGGGTCTCCCCAAATCTAAGGCTACGTTCTGCGTTCTACGTTTTCGTAATTCTGTAACACAAGAAATCATATGCAGCTGTTCGCACTTGCGAATAAAATTCGCGCGGCAAAATAAATTGCTGGTTTGATACATGATACTTTAAGACTCTACCAGTTCGGAAAGATTCTTCTACTGAGAAGAGCCAGCAACAAACTCAGCAGTTGCTCTTTTCTTAAAAAGAAAAAGGTTACAATAAGTAAACAATACAACACATACGTTACAAGTATTACACTGACTTGTGGGTCACTGTATGTGAGGCCGGTTGCTTCCATACAACTCTGTCATTATATGTATGTAGGCTTACAAATTATTAATAGGTGAAATCTGTACGCGGAAAATAAATCGCGAGAGTAGAATTCGCGCGAATATATTTCGCAGTGCGAACGTAGCCTTATTTGGAGACGAGACGAGAAACGAACGTAGCGTAAAGATGCGGAACCTGCTGGAGCCAGTCAAATAGCTGTACTGAGGCTGAAAAAGAGGTAGATCGCCGTTTTCTGATCGGTAGTGTCGCGTCGGCTGAGGAGAGCGACATCGTTTTCACCCTTAATACCATATACATAAGGCTTTTTCTGTCCGGCTCAAGCCGGTTCCGAATCAATAGATTTGGGACACCCTAAAGGCTCACTTTAGGCTGTTTCTCTTTGTATCACATATACTAAAACTTTCTATGATCATAAAAGTTGATCTTTTGACAAATTGCAAGGAAAAGTACCTACCTACTAGTTATTTTCTTCGCCATATTTATGTATCAAATACTAATTATATTTCCGTGAAAATATATCTAAAATGTCCGTAATTTTATTGTCAACACTTGAATTGACCACATATTTTGTCAAAAGTATACCTACCAAGATATTTGAAAATGTTAAATGTGCGAGAGAGGCAAAATCTAGTTGCACCGGGCAACCAGTGCGGCTCCTTGAAATTGCCATCGTCTCAGCTCTTATGTAAAGTGGACGTAAAAAAAAAGCCCACTCACAGCATCAATCGATTTCTCGATCGACGGATCCTAAGATAAACTGGATATCTAAATAAATAAAAGGAAAAGGTGACAGACTGACTGATCTATCAATGCACAGCTCAAACCACTGGACGAATCGGGCTGAAATTTGGCATACAGATGCTATTATAACGTAGGCCTCCGCTCAGTGGCGTGCAGTTCATAGAGGCGTAAAAGCACTGCTTACTCAAATGGGCTAATTTTTCACCAAAATAGCTAGTAAATAGGTATTCTGAATACCTAATGCCTACCCTAGCTTCAAAACTTGTGCAAGCCACTGCCTCCGCTAAGGAAGGATTTTTCAAAATTTAACCCCTAGGGGTAAAACGGGGGTTTGAAATTTGTTTGTAAATCGAACTTTAGGTGAGCGAAGCTGCGGGCAAAAGCTAGTATTCAATAAAGTTACGAGTGGCTTGACAGCTATGAGGGAACCTAAAAACAAAGTTACAATTGCCAAACTGCAATACCCTTCCATATTTAGGAGAGTCTTGAACCTTCAATTTTCAGCATTTTCATCCATACTTCCATATCCATATCCATACTAATATTTATAAATGCGAGTGTGTCTGTCTGTCTGTCTGTCTGTTTGCTACGCTTTCACGGCCCATCTGTTCAACCGATTTTGATGAAATTTGGTACAGGGGTAGACGGTATCCCGGGGAAGGACATAGGCTACTTTTAATCCCTGAAAATTAAAGAGATCCCGCGGGAATAAAAAAAAACTTTCTTTTCACCCGATTTTAATGGAATTTGGTACAGGGGTAGATGGTTTCCCGGGGAAGGACATAGGCTACTTTTTATCCCGGAAAATTAAAGAGTTCCCGCGGGAATAAAAAATTTTAATCCTTGCGGAAGTAGTCGCGGGAATCATCTAGTGTTAAATAAATCTCAATTTATTTCCAGTGATGCTGCTCTGGCGCGGTGCATTGAATCGTCAGATTCGCCGTTTCCTCACACTGATCCAGATTTATTGCTTCTGAAGGTAAATAAAGCCCTCTGTATTATATTTAGGGATTAGGATTTGACGACCTCCCTGGCGCAGTGTTGAGCACTGTTGTCCTAAGGTGTGGAGGTGCCGGGTTCGATCCCTGGCAGGGTCAATTTGGGAATTTATAATTTCTGAATTTTCCCTGGTCTAGCCTGGTGGGAGGCTTCGGCCGTGGCTAGTTACCACCCTACCGGCAAAGACGTGCCGCCAACCGATTAAGCGTTCCGGTACGATGCCGTGTAGAAAGCGATTAGGGGTATGGGTTTAATATAACTGCTATGCCCCTAACAGTTTAGCTCGCTACCACCTTAGACTGCATCTTCACTTCCCATCAGGTGAGATCGCAGTCAAGGGCTAACTTGTAGTGGATAAAAAAAGGGTAATCTGTGTGTGTGTGTGTGTGTGTGTGCAGGCGACGTCAGCGGCCAGCATGCAGTGTCTGCTGCAGTGCCTCGGCCTGCTGCTGCGGCAGCAGCAGTGCGCCGCCCTCGGGGGCAAGCCGCAGAGAGAGTAGCGTAGCGTCAACTGACTGATTGTCGATGATAGACTTAATAAAATGTTAAATCTCTGATGTAAATATCTTTAAGTATGTTTAACTTAAGTCTAATCTTACTTATTTAATATTATAAATGCGAAAATTTGGACGGATGGATGTTTGTTACTCAATCACGTCAGAGCTTCTGAACGGATCTGGATGAAATTTGGTACAGACTTTGTATTTATTATAGACTATTTATCTATGCGTTATTCCAGACACCTAGACATTTTTATCCCGATAAATTAAGGATTTCCCAAAACTTAACTCACGCGGACGAAGTCGCGGGTATAATAAATCTAAAATTTTAAGTTAAATGTTGCTAATAACTTAAAATTTTGAAATTTACTCCTAACTTTAAGTTGATATCTCTTGGTACGTTATTTTATGTGATACGAAATGTTATTTATGCCGTTATATTAGAATAGCAAACTTTTATTTTAAAATAAACGAGTTTTTATTTAATGGATTGTTTTTAAATTATAATATCTAGTTTAGAGAGATATATTCTACTGCCAATGGACAAATGCACAGAGTACTTTTTTTAAGTCATATGCTTATATAGGCAAAAATGTTTTTGGACAATCACGGCAGAACGTAGTGATTATATACTCTTTGATCACGGCGACGTGAGTGCAAATGACTTCATATCAAAGAGAATATAACCACTACGTTTCATATTATCTTGATTGACGCCTGACGGGTGGGTCTCCTACGACAGTGAGCGGTTGGCGCCATGGCGCACGAATTTCGCATTCATAGTCAAAAATTCAAATTCAAATGTTTTTTATTCATAGATTTTACAAGTGCCTTATGTGGCGACCTCGTTACCGTCACTGGCCGGCTTTGTGCTTTATACCGAGACCAGCAAAAAATGTCGGCGGAAGCTAGCCGAGCTACCTAGTTTACGTAGTTTTCTCTGGCATTTGTTTTCAGTTTTACGTCAATAATTATGTCAATTACATAGTATACAAACAAGACGCAAGTCGAGCTGATATTTTTATTGATTTTTATGATATTTCGTTGCTTTTTTTTATATATATTTTTAAATAATCACAAAAATGTCGTGCGACCAGGAGTTCAGAACGCTGCGAATAGATCCACGGTATCCGTTTCAAAACCAAACAAAGTAAGTTTACTTTTAAACAATCCTCATAATTTCTGGCTTCGGCCTCCAAGGCTGAATTACTTGTTGGTGGCTTCACCAGCTGCTGGTGCACCAGTCGATGGTTGGGTGATAGCCTGATAGGTACCTACCCTATAGACATCCTACTCTATGGATACCCAATCCGAGACAATTTAATACATGGTATCTGATAATAATATAATGTAAGTATATTAATTATTATGTTTAATTTGTAATTGTTGTTGTAGTTTTAGGTAATTATGTAGCCAGGGGAGACGAATTGGGCAACTGTAAAGTCTTCCCTGGCATGTTTTTTTATACCTAATAATAAAGAATAATAAAATTAGGTGTTAATAAAGGTATAATTGCTATTCTTGCATGTTTAGAAGCGGGATTGTGGTAGTGTACCTATATAGCATGCTGCAGGTTGTACCACATAGATTTGTCTGTTTTAGCGGTTTATTAAGCTTCTTCAATCAATATCCTTTGTTTTCTTCGGTAAGGAATCTTGTTTATCTTGTTCCTAGAGGAATCCTTTAGAGTTTAGACTACGTTTGCACTGCGAAAAATATTCGCGCGAATTTTATTCTCGCGATTTATATTTCGCGTAACTAAGTAGGTAGGTATAGATACCTGCTCCTACCTTATTTGTATCAATCCAACTATTTTTTTCGCGCGAGTTTTATTCGCAAGTGCGTACACGTGTACCTAATATACGTTTCTAGTGTAACAGAATTGCGAAAAAAAATCGCGGGAATGTTTTTAGCAGTGCGAACGTAGTGGACTAAGATCCCGCTGCAAGATTGCTACTTACATGAATCGAGTACGTGCTCAAAAACTAATTTTTATGTATAATTATAATTGAGGAAATGGTTGCCAATCAATAAGTGGCCGTTAGTATTTTTTGTTTGATTTTGATTTAATTGATTGGCAACCTGGCAAATATATATTTCCCCATTTACTTACTTAAACATAAAAATTAGTTTTTGATCACGTACCTACTCGATTCATGTATATCAATCTTGCAGCAGGATCTCGTACCTACCATAGCCTTAGGGAATCAAATGATGGTTAAAAATGAGATGATGCCTTCTTTTAATTTCCAGAGCATGCTACGATAACTACTGCGACTTCTACCGCTGCACGCGCCTTCTGGGCGAGGTGGACGATTGCAAAATCTTCAAGCGCTACTTCCAGACCATCTGCCCCAACTTCTGGATCGAGCACTGGGACGATCTGAGGGAAAAGGGCGCATTCCCGGGACCCATCTGACATGACATGATGACATTTTGATATAAATATCTAATATAATCTATACTATTGAAAAAGGATTTTTAATAATTTATAGGCCCTAATGTGACCCGGTGACAGCGTCGCTAGTAGGTATACATATATTAAAAAAAAAACGAAACATCCAAAATACTTAGTTCCAATTTTGGCCACCAGAGTCCGGACCAGATAAGTTTGTGACACTATAGTTCTCCTTTTATAGTGTCCATCCGCACCGGATCTCGGTCACAGCCAGGGCTCGCCATTTGATAAACTATATAACTCTGTAGTGGGACAAATTGGAGACTTGGAATGGTGACAGCCTACTGGTCTGACACCCAACCTCATCGTATAGATACGGTGTCGTGGGTTCGATATTCCCCGAGCACAGATGAAAATTGAAATAATTATAGTTAGTTACTATTCGGACGTCGACGCAGACGTACGACTCATTCCGAGAGGAGGCTCGTATCAGTAATGAGCTAGACCTGTCTACAGCTACTGCACCATTAAGTATCACATATTAAGTGCATGTCGTAATCTCTCGTCTAGACGAGCGTTTAAAATCAATAAGTTTGCCGCATACTTATGTATAATTCAAGCCGCAGACTTATGTAAGCGACTTTTCTTCATTAATTTTATGACTTCAATCTTAATCATTCTTATTTTTGTTGAATTTTAATCTATCAAAATATTTAAAAATACTGTTTCCTGTAAAATTTGATTTTTCTCTCTCTTTTCTGGCTCTGAATACTACCAAACCTTCGCATTTGCCTTTGAAATCCTGGCTAAAGAATGCGACTAGTTATTCCTAGTAGGGACTGTGGTAGGGACTTTTCGAGTCACGTAAATCGTTTACAGTATAATAATTATTGTATACCAAATGATAAGAATCTCTGCTTAGTAGATAACTGATATCGATTATCAGTTAGTTATCTTCCTATCAATAATGGCCACTTGTTTATTTGTAAACTATTTATCTGTAACTACATGATGCCCACGACTTCGTCCGATTGGATTAAAAAAAATTAATTGCCACGGGATTCGGGAGCTGCTTAATTTTCTGTGAGAAAAAGTAGCATACCTAATACTGTCAGAGCCGAAAAAACCAGCCCAAGTACGTCCAGTGTAGGGTACCGTAGGTACAGTTCGCGCGCGAGTTGAGTGCAGAGTAAATGTATGTGTCATACACTCATACGTGCGCGAACTATATAGTTGCCCGTCACAATTAACGGACATTTTATAACTAGGCCGACTATTACTCGCTTGTAAAACCTACTGTGCTGTGCTGTGAGTGTTTAGAAACACTTATTAATTTTTTCATGTATCCAAAATCAAAAACAACTATGAACGGTTAAATCATCCAATTTATTCTATATCACGCAACCTAACGGGAATTAAACATAAATTAACATAGCCCTAAGTGCAGCCCGGCCGCTTAGATGCGTCCAGGGAAGGTTCCCTCGCTGCGTTGGGTGTCCCACTTGTCAACCCACTCGTTGGGGCAGAGGGATTTGTAGGCTCGCCTGAAATACTCGCATGGCTCGTACTTCTCACCGCGGACCTTCTGGCAGCGGTGGAAATCCAGGTAACTCTGGTAGCAGTGTCTGGAATGTAACATATTCAACTTTAGAACTTGAACTTGAAACAAAAAAAGTGTGCGTGTGCAATTCACACACGGCAGAAGTGAAACTTCACAAACGTAGACTTGTATTCTACCTCATTCTCTCGCAGGCTAAATACTAGTATTACGTTTGTCTCTTTTTGGTGTCGCTTTTTTGTTTCATTGAATTTTCAAATCACAATGACTATAAAAAAGTTTCACTTCAACAAATTGAGCAGTGAAACTTGGCATCACGTCGGTGAAATTGCATCTTTTTGCAGTATAGGTGGCCTTTTTATTAAAGATCCTGCTCTAAGGCGATAGCTGTGTAGGTACTCTTGCTGCTAGATGTTGTAACCTGAAGTATTTATTATTTTCATAAAGCTTAAATCTGCCCCCTCCAAGTTTTGTGTCTATTCTCTTTCTAGAACCGTTAACGCTTTAGTAAAAGTGATCAAAAACGCCATAGACTATTCACTTTTTTTTGTGTCCGCTAAAACATTAACAATTAAAGAAAGAGAATAAACACGAAACGTATGTAACTTGGCTAGGGGGGCTGGTAGCCACAATAGCTATAATTCACAATAGGCAGACCCTTAGTTCTCACCATCTAAGTGGGCAGTACAGCTGCAGCATAAGAATAAAGTGTTCGAACCTGGAGTACAGTAAATAAGTTTATACTTGGTAGCCACTATCACCAGATCCCTAGTCCACACGATTTTAGTTGATAGTATCAGCTAGCGGCATCAGCTTGAATCGTTGGAACCCAGACTACCTATATATTTATTGTACTTATTAAGAAATTGGCTTCGCATTTGGCAGCCCACAAGTCAGTGTAATTTTGGTAACATAACATGTACATATTGTATATTAGCTACATATTGTAATATTCTTTTTTCTTTTTAAAAAGAGCAACTGCTGAGTTTCCGCCAGTTGTTCTCAGTAGAATCTTATTTCCGAACCAGTGGTAGAGTCACGACATTTCATAAGTGGCACAAGTAATCCTACATGAAAATATAAATCATATCATATTACCTGCTATGGTAACGAAACTATGAGCAAAGTCCCATGAGAATCAGCTCAGTAAAGTAACTGAACGCGTGCAAAATAAACACCAAAACCAGTACAGCGGCCTGGCGGCCAATAAGCTTAAAAAATATCTAGGAACCTGGTATGAAGATAGCTCTGTGGTATTTAGATCTATGTAATACAAAAAACCACATCAACATGGTCGCACGAAACGGTTTTGCTCTACGTTTCTGATACGAACTGCTAAGCTTTGGAATGCCTTTAGAGCGCACGTATTTCCTGTCACGTACAACTTAAGCACCAAGGCAAGAGTGAATTGGCATCTTCTAGGCAAGCATGCTCCAACCGAGACCTCATTATTGCTTTTCATTAAGCATGATTGTCAAGCACAAGCCTATTCTCTAAAAAATAAAAACATGTAACCTTCCCAGGAAGTTATAAACAGCTCGTTCTTGGGAATGAGCATTCTATTCTATGACAAAATTCAACAACCTATTTTAAACTTGCCTTTACACAAGTTTATGAAATTTATTATAAGTATGCTCCTGAAAAAAGTTTATTTTACTGTTGAAGGATAAATGAGCATGGATATGACTCGCTCCAGCAATGCTTAAGACTGCAGTTACTAATGTATCTAAACATTGAGGTAATTGTAAATAATTTTATTCAAAAGAGCAACCACCAAGTTTCTTGCTGGTTCTTTACGGTATGAAGGTCATTCCCCGCACCAGTGGTAGATTCACTTCATTCAGATTCACTCTTTTTCTTGGGATAATAAGATATTTCACAAAACTGCAAAAGAACATATCATGTGAAGCAGCAAGGGGACCCTGACTCTGGTAAAATTAACTTACATTTCCTTTTGACCTACCTACATCAGTCAAATGATCCAACTCAAAAGTAACAGTCTCCTGTGAGTATACAAAATAGTGAAAAATTGTTACCTGGTCTGGTTCTGGTTAGGGAACCGTGGGTCAAAGGGTGCAGTTTTGATGTCGGCTACAGATTTGATCATTTCTGGCATTTTACTGCAAACAAAGAACATGGAAATCAGTCATTCTTAATTTCTTTATTTCCATTTCTCGTGAGTGTTATAATAATGGGATAATTTTAACTAAGAATACACAGAAATAATAATTAGTTACATAACACTTGTTATAGTAAAAAAATAACAGTCACAAACTGCTAAATGCAGGTCAATCTTATTATAATGTTATTTGACGAGCGGCCTAGTCTTTCGTTCCTCTTCGCAAGACGTTTCTCTATATTTTTTAACTTCTTGCATATAGAGAGACCAAGCATCCTTGGGCGTGTTGTCCACAGTTTGTTCCTCAATCGCTTTGGCCTTCTTCACAAGGCCAGTTTTCAAGACCCTTCCCCCTCGTCTTTTGCCTATGAAAGGCAGGACAGGCTTCTTAATCACAGGTTTAGTTTCCACTTCTTCTACTTTCTTAGTCTGCTCCTGCATTTTTTTAAACATTTCCAGAAAACTGCCATCATTTTTAATAGGTATCGGAATAGGCTTAGATTTGGATGATGAAGGTGCCTGAAGCGCCGGGTCCGGCTGCTGGAGTAGCTCAGCAAAGTTGGGGCCCTCCACCTCCGGTGGGTCGCCATACTCAATGTCGGCAGCGTGACTGGTCTCCACTGCGCCAGGAGGAGGCTTGATCTCCTTGGGTGGAGTTCTGGTTTTCTCGGCCCGCTCCTGCCGGCTCTTGTGCATCTTCCAGAAGCGCTTTCTGTCGGCCACTGTGAACTGTCCCCGACACTCCTCCTCACTAGGAGTACCGCTGTGGCTAGCAGAGCTGCGTGATCGCGATCGGGATTTAGATTTTTTCTGGCTTCTCGATCGTCTCGCTTTGGTCCGAGATGACGACCGTCTATGCGAGGTCGATCGCCCTCTCGATCGACTTTTGCTACGAGATTCGCGATCGGAGGCAGACTTGCGCCTCGCGCGGCGCTTGGACCGCGAGCTCGCCGACGATGCGCTCGAGCTAGAAGACGAGGACCTCTTGCGCCGCTTAGGGGTTCGGGAACGTTTATGTTTAGTCTTCGGAGTCAGAGATCTGGAATGAGACCGCGATGAGGAGCGATCTCTTGCATAACACCGCGGTGGTGTAATGGAGCTATCTCTGGGTTTCCTCGGTGGGGTGTCCAACTTTCTATCTTTGTAATTCTTTTTTCTCTGCGGAGATCGCTCGGATCGTCTATCAACAATTGGAGGAGTGATAGACCTGTCTGATCTCTTTCGACTTTTTGGAGAATCCACCACATTCTTTCTGGGCGGAGTGATTACCTCTCTTTCTCTTCTGTCCCTGGATTTTGAATCATAGTAGGGTACAGATTTTCCTTTACTTTTGGATTTTTTCTCTCGTTTGACTCTTACGGGAGGACTTCGCACCCGGTCATCATTTTTAGACCTATTCCTGGATCGTGATGACCTATGCTTCAAAGGCGGCGTCAGCGAGCGGTCACTTCTGCTCGCCGCAGGTTTCTTGTAAGACCTCCCGGATCTAGAAGATCCAGAGGATGACCTTCTCTCCTTTTTAATTTTTTTTGGGGATCTGGAATAAGATCTGGACTTGTAGCTGGAGCGGTCGCTGGAGCGGGAGCGGCGGCGCCGGTACTCGCGGCGGTAGGGCGAGGCGCTGCGCGACGCGGAGCGGTAGGCGCGGCGCGCGGGCGGCGGCGGCGCGCGCGCGTAGTCGGGCGGCGGCGGCGGGTAGGCGGGCGCCGCGGTCTCGTAGTAGCCGGCGGCGTCGGCGCGCGGGTAGTAGGCACCATCGTAGCTATAGCCGTAGCCGCCGTAGCTCGAGTACTGGTCGTAGGGCGGGTAGCCGTAGCTGGCGCCGGTCCAGGGGTCGGTGGTGGGCAAGGGGGCAGGCGGTGCGTAGTCCGCCTCGGCGCCGGGCGGCCCGCCGTCCCAGGCGCCCGCCTCGCCGCTGTACGAGGACATGCTCGTGCGAGCCTCCGCGCATAACCTGCGGCAGTTTGTAGGTATGCACACACCTACAAACAGAACAACTTTTCGGTGTAGACAGCAATTCGATCTTCGCCTTCGAGATATCGCTCGCACGCTTATTGGAGTTTCGATGTAAATAATTTTCGTGACGAGGAACAACAAATTACGTAATACGAGGCCGCGTTTGCACAAAATGTATGTTTTATCAGAGCATGCGTTACAAACAAAGCGTAGGAAACTGTACAAATAAAAAATACCTGTTTACTCATGCTCACCTTTTTGCTCTCTCAGATAACAGATTATTTTCCAAAATAATTATCGAATAGAAAATGGCAGCGATCACATTCGCTTCCCAAAAATCAATAGACAATATAGAGCACAGAATATTTATTATTTAACTGGTTTAACGGCTCTGGATTCTAGTTCTTCTGAGAGCACAGAACACCAACTTCAGCATAAACAGAAGTGGTAGAAACGTAGACAGAGTAAGAGTACTCTATGGGTAGAGATAAGTATTAAAAGACTCTTTGGTATATGTGTTCTGTGGACCGGACAAAAAAATTAAAAAATTTAAAAACCTAAAAAAACGTGAAAAAAACAAAAAATAAGGTGTCGCTGATCACCGGAATCTTCAATCTTTTTAATGAAATTTAAAATTGCAATTGTTCACAATTAAAATATTTACCTCATGAGTAAGTCAAAAGTGTCAGCGGAATGGAAAAAACGAGTGAAATCGGAGTACATGCGACTTCGCCAAGCGAAGGTAAACCGCTCTTTTGTTAAAATGAAAACTCGTTTCCTCACTGTGTATTTTAAATTAGCAAATACCTCTGGACTTATCATAGTATAAATTGAAGATACCTACTTAATTTATGATTATTTAATTTTTCTTATAGTCATTCTACAACATTTACATTTTACATAGTTGTAACATATTTTCAGTTTTAATACCTACAGGCTGGTTGTTTTGTATTAAGTGATCATAAGTTCGAGCTGGCTTTAGAAAACATCTGCACGAATTATGAGCATAAAGAGGATGAGAAAAGGTAGTGCCATTTGTCATCCCTGTTCAGTTCTAATTGGGTTTCATCAAAGAAAACAACCATTTGTTCCACTTGAAGGAATGTAGGTTAAAACCATAAAACACGCTGATTTCTTCAACGATGTAATATTATGTACCTAGTACTAGCTGGTGCCCGCGACTTCGCCCGCATGGATGATGGTTTTTGAATCCTGTTGGAACTCCTTGATTTTCCGTGATAAAAAGTAGCATATGTCCTTCCCCAGGATGCAACCTTCCTCTGTAACCAATTTCATCTAATTTGGTTGAAAAGGTGGGCCGGGAAAGACACACACGGGCAGACAGACACATTTGCATTTATAATATTAGTATGGATGTTGGCAACATAATGAAAGAAGCAAAAGCAAGCCTGGCATGTTTCCAGAGATTCAAGCGGGCTGATGAAGTGAAGGTGGCATGGGCGCGCAACCTGCGCCTTATGTCCGCGGCGGTGGAGACGCGCGACGCGGAGAGCGCGGAGCGCGGCCGCAGACCCTACTGGCCGCCGCCCGTGCCCACGCCGAGCCATGAGGCTCTCATGAAGCGTGCTGAAGTCACTTACACTGATGGTAAGCATGCTACTGTACCCATACCTGAGCTGAGTTTCTTGTCAGTAGAATCTGCTACCTGAACAGTGGTGGTCAAAATAAGAAGCATCATTAGGGACATTTGTGTGTCCTAGAAATAAACAAAGGTTGTTAGTGGGAATGAGCAATCTTTTGCCTTTACACAAATAAAAAAATCCGTTAAAAGTATGCTCCTGAAAAAAGCTTATTATACTATTAAAGATTATGTAAATTGTAAATTATGAAAAATCATGGATTTGACTAGCTCCTGCAATGCTTAGGACTGCGGTTGTTTATGTAATTAGACATTGATGTAATTGTAAATTATTTTCTCAAAAGAGCATCCACCAAGTTTCTTGCTGGTTCTTCTCGGTAGGAACAGCATTCCGAACCAGTGGTAGATTCACTATATGATTCAACCCGTTATCAAAGTCTACTTGAATAAAAAAAATTGAGTTTGAAACAAATTGTGTATTGAGTACCACTATTTTTTAAATCGCACTGACATTGAGTAGTCCTTACAAGTAACTTGTCACCACTAAGTTTGCAGTCATTTGACATTTCTCTATATACTGATATTGATTTAACCATCTTGTTTCCTCCACAGCATCAGGCGTGGTGACAACCCAGCAGGTCCCCATCCGGGTGATCAACTCAGTCAACCCAATCCCCACCATGTACACCTGGGCGCCCACACAGAAGAACTTCATGGTTGAGGACGAGACGGTGCTGCACAATATCCCCTACATGGGAGACGAGGTGCTGGACCAGGATGGCACATTCATTGAGGAGCTCATCAAGAACTATGACGGAAAAGTGCACGGTACATCAGTTTTGTTAGCATTACACACTAGAATACTAATGAGTTGATGTTCAGCTTGATTCAGATTGAAATCTGATTGGCTCATTGGAATACTCTGAGTAATGAAATTTCAATTTTTTTTTTTTTTTTTAATATACTATAGGCTAGCGCTTGGCTGCAATTAGATTTGCATGCAATTCATCTTTTCCTTTGTTGTCTCTCAAACTAGCCTACATTGAAAATTTCTACCGACTTGAATTATGCTATCTTTTTTCAATGACCTGATTTCGATGATTTGTAAATGTTTGTATTTCGTTATTATAATATTACTGTTCGGTAAACATTTATTTTCTATTCTAGTTAGCTCATTAAAATCACTCGGGTTTCTGACATTTTTCAGGATAAAAACTTGTATGAAGTAATAACCACCAAAAGGAACTTGTAAGAACTAGCATGGCTACTCTACCATATGCGTGTATTATGCACCTTTCACTAGTTATTTCTGTATCAGGAGACAAGGAGGGCGGATTCATAGATGACCAGCTGTTTGTGGACTTGGTTCACGCGCTGCTCGCCTTCCAGACCAAGGAGGAGGTCGCCGAAGAGAGGAAGGAGAGAGAACTGCGCAACTCCAAAGACGAGAAGGAGGTAATGCCATCGATATACGTAGGTACTAGATGGGCCCTTTCATAGAAAATCCGTCCGTAGTTTGGCATCCGTCTGTTAGAGTGCGCTCCTGACCTGTATAGCCCTGTCCTTGTCCCCGCCATAGTGCTGTCCCGCTTTTCAGACTAGATGGCGTTAGTAAATTAGGTCCACATTCTTTGTTTGACAGGGCCCGTCTATGTAAATTGAGGTCGTTGGGTAATGCAGGTTCAAATTAAATGTTTTATTTATGTCATTTAGGACAACCACTTGTGGTTTGTGGGTCACAACTTTTTATTAATTTATTTTTCTTATGTATTGACTTTTACATAATTTTGACGATTTATTCTTATTTAACGCTCTTACACCATTTATTTGAATGCTATAATAGGCCAAATATCATATATTCATACACCATTAATTGGTAGAATGTAGGTATAAGGCTGTAATTATATTAACTTTGTATCATCACCTGCATTCTCATGAATAAATTATTATTTATTTATTTAATAAGGTACAGAATCAAAATACTCAATGACTACACTAAAGTTAGTGATGTAATAAATGGTTTTGTTTCAGAAGGAATGTAAAGACCCCAAAGAGAAGGATAAAGAAGATAGTATGAAGGAGCTGGAGAAGTCCATACTAACGGACAAGCAGTTCCCGATATTCATCATATTCCAGGCCATCTCCTCGCAGTTCCCGGACAAAGGCACGGCGCAGGAGTTGAGGGAAAAGTACTTGCCTGTTTCTTCTTCTCAGATTTTTTTTATTGTTATTATTTTATTAATTAGCCACACATCAGATTATGACATGATACAAGTAAAAATATTACAGCCATGAGATAAATACTAGTCACTCTCCAATAAAGGTCCAGTCTACTTAAAAGAACGTTTCAATTTCTTGGGGCTAATAGTGCATTCTTTCTGCGCTCCAGTGTAGATAAGCCCGAAAGGGGGCTGTTCTAGCCATATATAATATGGGACCAAAACAGTCACTAAGAGATAAATTTAAAGAAATCAATATTATGACAGTGCACAACTAATATAATATATTTGAAAATTTAGTACACGTGTAATTGTTGTGACACACAAAGTGATTGTTTGTTGGGGGCTCTTCTCAGGCAGTAGTTTGCGCACCATCCCGTTTGTTTCCTCTTCTCTTTTCTCCAAAGGTTGTCTGGAAGAGATCGCCTTAGGCGATAAGACCGCCTTTGCATATTGTGCTGTCCTAGTCGTAATTTTATTGTCTTTTTTATGTCCTTGTGTGCAATAAAGATTTAAATAAATAACTAAAAGTGTGTACAGGAGTAATAGAAATAAAAGCTATAATTGGGAAACTAAACTTAATGCTATTTCCTAATAGTTCGTAGACATAATGGGGCCAATTCTGTTTAGCACAATCTCTAAACTAAACTAAAATGACAGCTCTAAACCTAGTGCTGCCCCTTTCCGTAGGGAGTATTATGAAACGATTATCAATATAAATAGAATATAAATAGCCTACAGGGCACGTTTGAAACCCTCGTAGCTTTAGTTTTAAGATGCCTTTACCGATTATGCCTTTGCCTTTACCTGTAGACCTTTACCAGACACTCTTTCGCATTTGTAATATTAGTATGGATGTGAAAGTTTAGATGGATGGATGTATGGATGGATGTTTGATACTCAATCAGCTGAACGGACCTGGATGAAATTTCAAATTTTGCACAGAGATAGATTATAGTCTGGAATAACACATAGGCTACTTTTATCCAGGAAAATCAAAGAATTCCCGCGGGAACCGAAAAACCTCAATCTTCGCGGTCGAAGTCGCAGTGTTTTTTAAATTATAGGACGTCAAAAAGTGTTCATCACTCATCACTACAGCCTATTAACGTCCCACTGCTGGGCACAGGCCTCCACTCTCAAAAGAGAGAGGGAATTAGAGCTTAGACCCACCACGCTGCTCCAATGCGGGTTGCCGCCAACCCGCATTGGAGCATTTAACCCGCATTTAACGACTATTATCATGTTAGTGATAATAACCGGGACCGACGGCTTAACGTGCTCTCCGAGGCACGGGGGTGAGACACCGCCAACTTCCAACTCCGGGCTGGCACTGAGGATTTCTGAATTGAAAAACCCAATACCAATTTTATTGCCCGACCGGGAATCGATTATGCTAACCGCTAGACCAACGAGGCAGTCACAAAAAGTGTTGTGTACTACTAATTTGAATAAATAAATATTGATTGTATGATTGTACCCTGTACCCTTGCAGGTACATAGAGCTGACGTCCCGCAGCGACCCCAACGCTCTGCCGCCCGAGTGCACGCCCAACATAGACGGGCCGCTCGCGGAGTGCGTGTCGCGCGACCAGACCATGCACTCCTTCCACACGCTCTTCTGCCGCCGCTGCTTCAAGTACGACTGCTTCCTGCACCGTGAGTTCGCGTCCGACACGCACACGCCCGCTCACACTCACACTCACTTACACCGACTCACACTCACACACACCAACTCACACACGCATACAATCGACGCGCTAAGAATAATCTATTCAAATAAACTGTTACAAGTGCTTTCGAATGGTCAATTCAATAAACCACACGCTAATTAAATGATATACACAAAAATAATATGACACGCACGTAGACAAAATGTGACAAACAATTTAAAAAAATGACTAACTAAAAATATTTAATAAAACACACAAAAATGATACATATACAGACACTAAAAAAATGTAAGATACACACTCTTGAATAAAATAAAATGGTACATACACAAAAATAATATGACACGCACGTAGATAAAATGTTACAAACAATTTAAAAAAATGACTATCTAAAAATTATTAATAAAACACACAAAAATGATACATATACAGACACTAAAAAAATGGAAGATACACACCCTTGAATAAAATAAAATGGTACCCACACAAAAATTAAATGTGAGACACAAAAACACACACTAAAATAAGATAGGACACACGCTTACATACGAATATCACGTGAGACGCAAAAACACTGACAAAAAAAAGGACTCAAACAATTGTTGAGAATGTGAAATATACGAAAAATAAATGTAAAAATAAAAACATTGACACGCACATAATACACTCATTTATTAAATTTGACAGACACTTAAATAAAATTAAGCTATTGATATTATAGATGTATTGATATTATAGAAGTAGTGTAACTTATAGTTTGTTTTATGTTATAGTAATATATTATGAAGTTTTGACCGCCTTACCAGTTTGTCTCATTTGTTCGGCTGACAGGAAGTCAGGCCACAGGTAAGGATTGAAATATGGATATAAATTCACCTTTTCACCCCTTATTTTTGCTATTTCGCAATTGAACATCTAACAAAAACTCACCTATAAATATTTATTTTTTAAATAATAAAAAAACAATTCTTGAAAAGTACAAAAAAATAATGATAGCAAAAAAAATTTATGGTATATTTTTACATCACATTTTTTGAAAAAAAAAAAAAAAACCCAGAAAAGAATTTAAAACCTTAATAGTTATTGTACATGCATCAACTAACATCTCTTACGTCAATAATAAGTAAGAAAAAAAATATGGGAAACTGCAAATCAAAAAAAAAATTTTTCACTGATAACAATGAAATGTATTATACTTATTTTGCTGTTTATTCTATTTTTCTGGAATATTTTAAACCTAATGAATTTCACATATTTATTTTATTCATGTCCTTTTGATTTATGTTAGAGATTTATTTATATTTTTATTCATACATGTGTCTAGTATCATATTAATTTATGTTTAAAATCCTATTGAAATAAATATTCCAAGTCGACATAAGGTGGGTTTTTCAATCGCTAAATTAAGTACAAAAACAAATGTTTTACGATTGAAAAATCCACTATATATGCAATATACAGTGAAACACATAATATTTCGGTAGTAACACAAAAAACAGCAATTCTTTGAATGTAATGTCAAATAAAAATCCATTTAAAAGTAATAATTAACAATAAAATTGCATTACAACACCGCTTCTTCTAAAAGTAAATCTGTTAATTTGTTCTGACTCACAGTTTAATAAAAAAAAATTAAGACTATTCATTTTCATTCATACATTATTGGTATTTGGTATACTTCGCTTTCGAGTCGAAATTTCACTTTGATACTCTGAAAAAATAATACACAAAATTAATTTTAAGTAGTGCTCGTTATAAAATCACTGGATGTTTTAAACTAGGTCTTCAAGCGTGCCACCCCAGGCCCAATCTAACGAAACGCAAGGGGCCAGACCTGAAGCCGTTCTCTGAACCCTGCGGACCCACCTGCTATATGTTGTTGGTAAGATAATGCTGCATATTGTTATAGTTTGACGACCTCCGTGGCGCAGTGTGTAGCGCTGTTGCCTTAACGTGCGGAGGTCCTGGGTTCGATCCCCGGCAGGGTCAATTTGGGAATTTATAATTTCTGAATTTTCCCTGGTCTGGCCTGGTGGGAGGCTTCGGCCGTGGCTAGTTACCACCCTACCGGCAAAGACGTGCCGCCAAGCGATTTAGCGTTCCGGTACGATGCCGTGTAGAAACCGAAGGGGTATGGGTTTAATATAACTGCCATGCCCCTAACAGGTTAGCCCGCTACCATCTTAGACTGCATCATCACTTACCATCAGGTGAGATCGCAGTCAAGGGCTAGCTTGTATTTTTTTTTAAAAAAAAAGCTTACGGTACATTACTGGACTACATAAACTGCCATAATCTCACTCAAACTCTTTTTTATTCATGTAGACTTTGACAAAATGCTTTTGAATCGTTGAGTGAAACTACCACTGGTTCAGAATGTTATTCCTACCGAGAAGAACCAGAAAGAAACTAGGTGGTTGCTCCTTTGAAAAAAATAATTTACATAAATGATAAATGATTTATTTATTTCTTAACTTGTGTCACTTATGATACGTCAAGACTCTACCAGCGGTTCGCAAAGCTGATTCTATTGAGATGTGTCGGCAAGAAACTCAGCAGTTGCTCTTTTCTTAAAAAAGAAAAAGGTTACAATAAGTAACAATACAACACATACATTACGTTACAAGTATTACACTGACTTGTGGGTCACTGGATGCGAGCCCGGTTGCTTCTCGGTTTGGAGTTTATAAATAGAACGGATGGCTCTTTTCTGCAATATAAAAATTGTTTGGATATCAGCTGCTCTGCCCCACACAAAATGCCATACAATTACATAAATATATATAAGTCATTAGCATTGCTGGAGCAAGTCAAATCCATGCTCGTTTATCATATACATAATCTTCGAATCGAAGTCCAATCCTGATGTTTTTTGACAGACTTAAAATATGCGGCTAGGCTCATTAGGGGTTCAGCCCACGTCAGATTTTTTGTAGGTCCGATAATCAGGCCGACTTTTATCACCGACTTGTGACCTATTCATTGCACACGTCCGTCACTTTGTCGGTGGCTATCTCGGAAAGTGCATGTCATGAATTCTCAGATTGTATGCGTTGCCTCATACGTTGAGCCAAGTCAGAGTACGCTCTATAGTTCTCCGCATCAGATCCGCTGGGATGCACCGACTTTATTTTTGAACGTCTTTTTTTTAAATCGTGAGTCCGTGTCAACTCTGATTTACGCGAGACGAAAGGAGCTCTCCAGGCTGCAATGTACTTGTCCCAAATATTATCTAAATCGGAGCCGTGAATCACTTTCGTATCATAACATTAGTACTTTATGTTTCCAATATTTTGTGGGAATTAATGTTGCATGAATTAAGTGGACTCCAGCCGGTACCTTCTTCATACAAACGTAAACTCGTAATTACTACATTATTTGATATTGTACGCTCAAAACTAAGTATTATTTTGATTTGTCTCGTCATTATCTAGGTTTATTGATATATAAAATATTGAAAATATATAGATTTTAAAGTAACGAGCCTCGAAAGATTCCTATTTTCACACTAAATTGATGACAACTTTAGGCGCAAATAAATAAGATTAGGAGTATGAAAATTATAAAACAATTTATCAAGAAACATAGTTTATTTATTCATTAGTTGAAATTACTTTACTTTGTAAACAGACATTTAGTAGTTTTTACAAACAAACGGGTTTCCCAAACGACTGTTCAACCTTTTTCGCGCGCTTGATTTCGGCGCCTCTCACCCAAAACGGAGCGGGAGCGGGACGGTAGCACGGAAGTATGCGCGCATGCACTCGCTACACTGAGTCTACCCTTTTCTCACACAATGTTATGTGAAATAGCAAACAGGTTACCCACGTGCGCCGGCAACTTCGGTCGCGCTGACTGAGCCCTCTTAAGTTTGCTATCAATTTTATTCTGAATTAAAAAGTTTCAGGTTTCTCTTTAACAAGAATGTTGTATTATCTAGGACGGCATAAAGGAGAAGTTGGCCCGCGAGAAGGCGGCGGGCGAGGCGGGCGCGGCGCGCGAGGCGGGCGAGGCGCGCGAGGCACGCGAGGCACGGGAAGGCAAGGCGGCCATCGACTCGCCCAACGACGCGTCCTCTGAGGACAGCAACGACAGCAATCGCTACCAGAAAGGTAACACACGACACCCACGCAACTAATTTTTGAAGTGAAAACTTCTTTAGCCGCGTTGAGCACTTTTTGGTAGGGGGTAAAAATGTGGAAACGCGTGACCGACACCGTGACCGACACCTCGCGTTGATAAGGTCTTAAATATAAATGTAGTACATTCGTAATTAAACTTTAATGCCTAAGTTTTAAGGTTTATATTTTAAGTATTTTAAAATATTTTTATTTAAAAAAATATATTTATATTATAATATTTATACCGATATATTGGTATCGGATGCACCCCTAGTGGTATTATATAAATGTAAATAATTAAAAAAAAATGAAATATTCGAATATTCGTGTTCACTTCTATCAGCAATCCTTATGACTGCCAATATATATATTTTATCTTTTTATTTGGCAACCAAAACAGATTACAATAAATGTTGCTATAACCGAAAGTCTTAATAGGCATGATGACAGTAACAAAGAATCAATGAAATTATAAATTTATCTAATAAAATTGGATTCATGGATTATAAAAAACGTATTTATTTTCCTATTTCGAGTAAGATTGCTATTTATTTTGATAAAATAAAACTATAAAGTACAGCAATCCGCCATATTGGTTAAAACACCAATGAAGCGACAATGACGTCACAATTATTTTCGAACTTTGACAATCACACTATTGCTTACTGCACACTGCACAGAGTACATTGGTACTACACATACATTACATACAAAAAAGGGCAATACGTGCAATTTATAATTAAAAACCGCGCGAATCCCTTAGAGAGAAATTTAAGGAAATAGGTATTCTTACAGTAGCCTCGCAATATATTTATAGTAATTTAATCTTCGTAAAACAGCACATTCATAATTACAAAAAAATATGCGATCTGCATGATAGGCAAACTAGAGGCCGCCATAAGCTCGTGACTCCATCGCTCCGCCTCAAGAAGGTACGAAGGTCGTTTGTGGGAATGAGCATTCTATTTTATAACAAAATTCCACAACCTATCTTAAACTTGCCTTTACACAAGTTTAAGAAGTCCATTAAAATTGTGCTCCTGAAAAAGGCTTATTATACTGTTGAAGATTACGTAAATGACAAAGGAGCATGGATTTGACTCGCTCCAGCAATGCTAAGGACAGCTGTTACTTATGTATTTTACAAATTAATGAAATTGTAAATTATTATTTTTTCAAAAGAGCAACCGCCGAGTTTCTTGCTGGTTCTTCTCGGTAGGAATGTCATTCCGAACCAGTGGTAGATTCACTTGACGATTCAAAAGTACAAGTTTATTTGAATAAAAATCATTTTGAATTTGAATTTGAATTGGTAAAAATAATAGTGACGTCACAAACGACGCCATGACACCGCCGAACGTTTTGGCGTGAATTTTAAAATTTAAATTTCAAATGCCAATTTCATCTACCAAACCTTATTTTTCTGCTGAAATAAGATATTTTTTCGAAATAGTAGATACTTCCGAACATAATCTGACCATTTTTCAAAATCAGTCATCATGCCTATTGTAATAACATTTTGATTTTATCATAATCCTAGAGGTTCGCAAGGTTGTTAAGGAAATAATAATAGGCGCGCAAAGTACACACACAGAGTCACAGAGTTGTGAAAATCATCATAATATAACATTTTAATTCCCTGTTATCGTGATGCAGTGGACGTTCACGGCAATATTGGGGCTGATTCTGTAGTGCACAGTCTCTACACTAAACTAAAATTAGAGCATTACAAATATTGCTAATTCTTTCATAATACTTCCTACGGAAAGGGAGAGAACTAGATTTAAAGCTGCCATTTTAGTTACGTTTAGAGATTGTGTTATACAGAATCAGCCCCATTGTCCCGGTAAAAATAATGAACTCTTCTTCGTTCTTGCAGTGCTTACTTATCGGACAAAATATTTCAAAAATTCATTTATGTTCAAGGCAATTAGGTTGTGGAATGAACTGTCCTCGCAAATACATCGAGCTAAAACGCTTAATAAGTTTAAAATTGACGTGAAAAATCATTACATGTCTCTCTGTAATCATAATAGCGACATGTTTAATTTGTCCATTATATACCTATATGTGTATTTATTTATGCATTTAATCTTACGTATGTCTATTTTATTTATTTTATTCATATTAGTGTATTAATACGTTATAATTTTATGATATTCCTCCATCACTCCGCCTCAAGAAGGTCCGAAGGTCGTTTGTGGGAATGAGCATACTATTTTATAACAAAATTCCACAACCTATCTTAAACTTGCCTTTACACAAGTTTAAGAAGTCCATTAAAATTATGCTCCTGAAAAAGGCTTATTATACTGTTGAAGATTACGTAAATGACAAAGGAGCATGGATTTGACTCGCTCCAGCAATGCTAAGGACAGCTGTTACTTATGTATTTTACAAATTAATGAAATTGTAAATTATTATTTTTTTTTTTCTCAAAAGAGCAACCGCCGAGTTTCTTGCTGGTTCTTCTCGGTAGTAATGGCATTCCGAACCAGTGGTAGATTCACTTGACGATTCAAAAGTATGTACTTGTAAAAGTTTATTTGAATAAAAATCATTTTGAATTTGAATTTGAATTATTGATTAGTCTATGTATCTATTAGTATTTAAGTTCATTGTCTCCCAAAGGTTGTCTGGAAGAGATCGCTGGTTAGCCATAAGACCGCCGTATTGTACCTACGTTTTAAGTTTTCACGTTTGTAATCTGTGTCTTTTGTGTTTTTGTGGTGTACAATAAAGAATATACATACGTGCACACTAATAAAGTGTGTTGTGTTAGGCAGCAACAGCAATTCCAGCAACAGCAACTGGAGCAACAAACTGTTAGGCGCCGCGGACACCGCCGATACCGCCTACAACACGCTGGGTTAGTGACCAACAACCTTTCTTTTTATACACTAAAAGTTAGCCCTTGACTGCGGCCTCACCTGATGGTAAGTGATGATGCAGTCTAAGATGGTAGCGGGCTAACCTGTTAGGGGCATGGCAGTTATACTAAAGCCATACCCCTATTCGGTTTCTACACGGCATCGTACCGGAACGCTAAATCGCTTGGCGGCACGTCTTTGACGGTAGGGTGGTAACTAGCCACGGCCGAAGCCTCCCACCAGGCCAGACCAGGGAAAATTCAGAAATTATAAATTCCCAAATTGACCCTGCCGGAGATCGAAAACGGGACCCCCGCACGTTAAGACTACAGCGCTACACACTGCGCCATGGAGGTCGTCAAATACCTCAATATACATAGACGGGCCCTGTCAAACAAACAATGTGGACCTATTTTATTGGCACTAGCGCGTCAGCAATACACATGATGACAGTAACCAAGAATCAATGAAATTATGAATTTATCTAAATCCAATGAAATAGGATTCATGGATTGTAAAAAACGTATTTATTTTTCTATTTCGAGTGATTTATTTTACTATACAAGTAGGTAATAAAATTTTAAAATTTTAAATACCCACGAAGAACTGTGGAGCTCCATTATGTCCTTTATAACTTTGTAACAACAATTAGAACGTATTGCAAAATTTAACATAATATCTAAAACAGAAAACTGCATCTTTGACGGCTCAGTAGTTTTTGACCAGCGTGGTGGACTATAGCCAAACCCTTCTCATTCCGAGATAAGACTAGTGCTTAGTAATGAGCAGAGGTGTTAATTTTCTGATAAATAATTGTTAATAAAAATACGACGGGTTTACGATGAGAACTTAAGGAGTTTCCATGACCACCTCTGGCTCCATCATATTTCGTCGAATTTCACGCCACGCTAGCAGCAGAATACAAATAATAGATTTGTTTTTAGGCCATCTTACGATTTAAGTTTCTAACGGCACATGCCAAAAGAATGTCAAATAAATACTTTTGGAGTTTACTTAATAGATATTGAAAGGATATATTGTAAGTGTTTATATTGGTCGGTGTGTAGGGCTGACGCTGGCTGACTGCGAGTCTGACGAGTGGACGGGCTCGGACCAGTCTCTGTTCCGGGCGTTACACAAAGTGTTTGTGTCCAACTACTGCGCCATCGCTCAGGTCATGCTCTCCAAGACTTGCCAACAGGTGAGGACAGATACCACTACAGCCAACGAGGTATGATTCTACGTGTTTATATTGGTCGGTGTGTAGGGCTGACGCTGGCTGACTGCGAGTCTGACGAGTGGACGGGCTCGGACCAGTCTCTGTTCCGGGCGTTACACAAAGTGTTTGTGTCCAACTACTGCGCCATCGCTCAGGTCATGCTCTCCAAGACTTGCCAACAGGTGAGGACAGATACCACTACAGCCAACGAGGTATGATTCTACGTGTTTATATTGGTCGGTGTGTAGGGCTGACGCTGGCTGACTGCGAGTCTGACGAGTGGACGGGCTCGGACCAGTCTCTGTTCCGGGCGTTACACAAAGTGTTTGTGTCCAACTACTGCGCCATCGCTCAGGTCATGCTCTCCAAGACTTGCCAACAGGTGAGGACAGATACCACTACAGCCAACGAGGTATGATTCTACGTGTTTATATTGGTCGGTGTGTAGGGCTGACGCTGGCTGACTGCGAGTCTGACGAGTGGACGGGCTCGGACCAGTCTCTGTTCCGGGCGTTACACAAAGTGTTTGTGTCCAACTACTGCGCCATCGCTCAGGTCATGCTCTCCAAGACTTGCCAACAGGTGAGGACAGATACCACTACAGCCAACGAGGTATGATTCTACGTGTTTATATTGGTCGGTGTGTAGGGCTGACGCTGGCTGACTGCGAGTCTGACGAGTGGACGGGCTCGGACCAGTCTCTGTTCCGGGCGTTACACAAAGTGTTTGTGTCCAACTACTGCGCCATCGCTCAGGTCATGCTCTCCAAGACTTGCCAACAGGTGAGGACAGATACCACTACAGCCAACGAGGTATGATTCTACGTGTTTATATTGGTCGGTGTGTAGGGCTGACGCTGGCTGACTGCGAGTCTGACGAGTGGACGGGCTCGGACCAGTCTCTGTTCCGGGCGTTACACAAAGTGTTTGTGTCCAACTACTGCGCCATCGCTCAGGTCATGCTCTCCAAGACTTGCCAACAGGTGAGGACAGATACCACTACAGCCAACGAGGTATGATTCTACGTGTTTATATTGGTCGGTGTGTAGGGCTGACTGCGAGTCTGACGAGTGGACGGGCTCGGACCAGTCTCTGTTCCGGGCGTTACACAAAGTGTTTGTGTCCAACTACTGCGCCATCGCTCAGGTCATGCTCTCCAAGACTTGCCAACAGGTGAGGACAGATACCACTACAGCCAACGAGGTATGATTCTACGTGTTTATATTGGTCGGTGTGTAGGGCTGACGCTGGCTGACTGCGAGTCTGACGAGTGGACGGGCTCGGACCAGTCTCTGTTCCGGGCGTTACACAAAGTGTTTGTGTCCAACTACTGCGCCATCGCTCAGGTCATGCTCTCCAAGACTTGCCAACAGGTGAGGACAGATACCACTACAGCCAACGAGGTATGATTCTACGTGTTTATATTGGTCGGTGTGTAGGGCTGACGCTGGCTGACTGCGAGTCTGACGAGTGGACGGGCTCGGACCAGTCTCTGTTCCGGGCGTTACACAAAGTGTTTGTGTCCAACTACTGCGCCATCGCTCAGGTCATGCTCTCCAAGACTTGCCAACAGGTGAGGACAGATACCACTACAGCCAACGAGGTATGATTCTACGTGTTTATATTGGTCGGTGTGTAGGGCTGACGCTGGCTGACTGCGAGTCTGACGAGTGGACGGGCTCGGACCAGTCTCTGTTCCGGGCGTTACACAAAGTGTTTGTGTCCAACTACTGCGCCATCGCTCAGGTCATGCTCTCCAAGACTTGCCAACAGGTGAGGACAGATACCACTACAGCCAACGAGGTATGATTCTACGTGTTTATATTGGTCGGTGTGTAGGGCTGACGCTGGCTGACTGCGAGTCTGACGAGTGGACGGGCTCGGACCAGTCTCTGTTCCGGGCGTTACACAAAGTGTTTGTGTCCAACTACTGCGCCATCGCTCAGGTCATGCTCTCCAAGACTTGCCAACAGGTGAGGACAGATACCACTACAGCCAACGAGGTATGATTCTACGTGTTTATATTGGTCGGTGTGTAGGGCTGACGCTGGCTGACTGCGAGTCTGACGAGTGGACGGGCTCGGACCAGTCTCTGTTCCGGGCGTTACACAAAGTGTTTGTGTCCAACTACTGCGCCATCGCTCAGGTCATGCTCTCCAAGACTTGCCAACAGGTGAGGACAGATACAACTACAGCCAACGAGGTATGATTCTACGTGTTTATATTGGTCGGTGTGTAGGGCTGACGCTGGCTGACTGCGAGTCTGACGAGTGGACGGGCTCGGACCAGTCTCTGTTCCGGGCGTTACACAAAGTGTTTGTGTCCAACTACTGCGCCATCGCTCAGGTCATGCTCTCCAAGACTTGCCAACAGGTGAGGACAGATACCACTAAAGCCAACGAGGTATGATTCTACGTGTTTATATTGGTCGGTGTGTAGGGCTGACGCTGGCTGACTGCGAGTCTGAAGAGTGGACGGGCTCGGACCAGTCTCTGTTCCGGGCGTTACACAAAGTGTTTGTGTCCAACTACTGCGCCATCGCTCAGGTCATGCTCTCCAAGACTTGCCAACAGGTGAGGACAGATACCACTACAGCCAACGAGGTATGATTCTACGTGTTTATATTGGTCGGTGTGTAGGGCTGACGCTGGCTGACTGCGAGTCTGACGAGTGGACGGGCTCGGACCAGTCTCTGTTCCGGGCGTTACACAAAGTGTTTGTGTCCAACTACTGCGCCATCGCTCAGGTCATGCTCTCCAAGACTTGCCAACAGGTGAGGACAGATACCACTAAAGCCAACGAGGTATGATTCTACGTGTTTATATTGGTCGGTGTGTAGGGCTGACGCTGGCTGACTGCGAGTCTGAAGAGTGGACGGGCTCGGACCAGTCTCTGTTCCGGGCGTTACACAAAGTGTTTGTGTCCAACTACTGCGCCATCGCTCAGGTCATGCTCTCCAAGACTTGCCAACAGGTGAGGACAGATACCACTACAGCCAACGAGGTATGATTCTACGTGTTTATATTGGTCGGTGTGTAGGGCTGACGCTGGCTGACTGCGAGTCTGACGAGTGGACGGGCTCGGACCAGTCTCTGTTCCGGGCGTTACACAAAGTGTTTGTGTCCAACTACTGCGCCATCGCTCAGGTCATGCTCTCCAAGACTTGCCAACAGGTGAGGACAGATACCACTACAGCCAACGAGGTATGATTCTACGTGTTTATATTGGTCGGTGTGTAGGGCTGGCGCTGGCTGACTGCGAGTCTGACGAGTGGACGGGCTCGGACCAGTCTCTGTTCCGGGCGTTACACAAAGTGTTTGTGTCCAACTACTGCGCCATCGCTCAGGTCATGCTCTCCAAGACTTGCCAACAGGTGAGGACAGATACCACTACAGCCAACGAGGTATGATTCTACGTGTTTATATTGGTCGGTGTGTAGGGCTGACGCTGGCTGACTGCGAGTCTGACGAGTGGACGGGCTCGGACCAGTCTCTGTTCCGGGCGTTACACAAAGTGTTTGTGTCCAACTACTGCGCCATCGCTCAGGTCATGCTCTCCAAGACTTGCCAACAGGTGAGGACAGATACCACTAAAGCCAACGAGGTATGATTCTACGTGTTTATATTGGTCGGTGTGTAGGGCTGACGCTGGCTGACTGCGAGTCTGAAGAGTGGACGGGCTCGGACCAGTCTCTGTTCCGGGCGTTACACAAAGTGTTTGTGTCCAACTACTGCGCCATCGCTCAGGTCATGCTCTCCAAGACTTGCCAACAGGTGAGGACAGATACCACTACAGCCAACGAGGTATGATTCTACGTGTTTATATTGGTCGGTGTGTAGGGCTGACGCTGGCTGACTGCGAGTCTGACGAGTGGACGGGCTCGGACCAGTCTCTGTTCCGGGCGTTACACAAAGTGTTTGTGTCCAACTACTGCGCCATCGCTCAGGTCATGCTCTCCAAGACTTGCCAACAGGTGAGGACAGATACCACTACAGCCAACGAGGTATGATTCTACGTGTTTATATTGGTCGGTGTGTAGGGCTGACGCTGGCTGACTGCGAGTCTGACGAGTGGACGGGCTCGGACCAGTCTCTGTTCCGGGCGTTACACAAAGTGTTTGTGTCCAACTACTGCGCCATCGCTCAGGTCATGCTCTCCAAGACTTGCCAACAGGTGAGGACAGATACCACTACAGCCAACGAGGTATGATTCTACGTGTTTATATTGGTCGGTGTGTAGGGCTGACGCTGGCTGACTGCGAGTCTGACGAGTGGACGGGCTCGGACCAGTCTCTGTTCCGGGCGTTACACAAAGTGTTTGTGTCCAACTACTGCGCCATCGCTCAGGTCATGCTCTCCAAGACTTGCCAACAGGTGAGGACAGATACCACTAAAGCCAACGAGGTATGATTCTACGTGTTTATATTGGTCGGTGTGTAGGGCTGACGCTGGCTGACTGCGAGTCTGAAGAGTGGACGGGCTCGGACCAGTCTCTGTTCCGGGCGTTACACAAAGTGTTTGTGTCCAACTACTGCGCCATCGCTCAGGTCATGCTCTCCAAGACTTGCCAACAGGTGAGGACAGATACCACTACAGCCAACGAGGTATGATTCTACGTGTTTATATTGGTCGGTGTGTAGGGCTGACGCTGGCTGACTGCGAGTCTGACGAGTGGACGGGCTCGGACCAGTCTCTGTTCCGGGCGTTACACAAAGTGTTTGTGTCCAACTACTGCGCCATCGCTCAGGTCATGCTCTCCAAGACTTGCCAACAGGTGAGGACAGATACCACTACAGCCAACGAGGTATGATTCTACGTGTTTATATTGGTCGGTGTGTAGGGCTGACGCTGGCTGACTGCGAGTCTGACGAGTGGACGGGCTCGGACCAGTCTCTGTTCCGGGCGTTACACAAAGTGTTTGTGTCCAACTACTGCGCCATCGCTCAGGTCATGCTCTCCAAGACTTGCCAACAGGTGAGGACAGATACCACTACAGCCAACGAGGTATGATTCTACGTGTTTATATTGGTCGGTGTGTAGGGCTGACGCTGGCTGACTGCGAGTCTGACGAGTGGACGGGCTCGGACCAGTCTCTGTTCCGGGCGTTACACAAAGTGTTTGTGTCCAACTACTGCGCCATCGCTCAGGTCATGCTCTCCAAGACTTGCCAACAGGTGAGGACAGATACCACTACAGCCAACGAGGTATGATTCTACGTGTTTATATTGGTCGGTGTGTAGGGCTGACGCTGGCTGACTGCGAGTCTGACGAGTGGACGGGCTCGGACCAGTCTCTGTTCCGGGCGTTACACAAAGTGTTTGTGTCCAACTACTGCGCCATCGCTCAGGTCATGCTCTCCAAGACTTGCCAACAGGTGAGGACAGATACCACTACAGCCAACGAGGTATGATTCTACGTGTTTATATTGGTCGGTGTGTAGGGCTGACGCTGGCTGACTGCGAGTCTGACGAGTGGACGGGCTCGGACCAGTCTCTGTTCCGGGCGTTACACAAAGTGTTTGTGTCCAACTACTGCGCCATCGCTCAGGTCATGCTCTCCAAGACTTGCCAACAGGTGAGGACAGATACCACTACAGCCAACGAGGTATGATTCTACGTGTTTATATTGGTCGGTGTGTAGGGCTGACGCTGGCTGACTGCGAGTCTGACGAGTGGACGGGCTCGGACCAGTCTCTGTTCCGGGCGTTACACAAAGTGTTTGTGTCCAACTACTGCGCCATCGCTCAGGTCATGCTCTCCAAGACTTGCCAACAGGTGAGGACAGATACCACTACAGCCAACGAGGTATGATTCTACGTGTTTATATTGGTCGGTGTGTAGGGCTGACGCTGGCTGACTGCGAGTCTGACGAGTGGACGGGCTCGGACCAGTCTCTGTTCCGGGCGTTACACAAAGTGTTTGTGTCCAACTACTGCGCCATCGCTCAGGTCATGCTCTCCAAGACTTGCCAACAGGTGAGGACAGATACCACTACAGCCAACGACCTCAATTTACATAGACGGGCTCTGTCAAACAAAGAATGTGGACTTATTTTACTAACGCCATCTAGTCTGAAAAGTGAGACAGAGCTATGGCGGGAACAGGCTTATACAGGTGAGGGGCATGCACCACAAGTCGGACGCCCAAATTTTTTCTATGAAAGGGCCCATCTAGCACGTACATATATATCGATAACTACAGCCCGTTGACGTCCCACTGCTGGGCACAGGACAGGGCACAGTACGAAAGTCCATGATAATGAAAGAACTGGAAGATTAATTTACTATAATCCGCCACAATACGTAAATCTATGTGGTACAGTGTGTGGCTTGCGATATTCACCACACCACACAAATCTTCAAAATTATTCTTAACGTAACGTAATTTCGATTGTAATCTGTTAGGATACCCGATAGAACCTAAGTGCCCTGGTTTTTTATGTCGAACCCTAACCTAAAAAAAAAAAAACCTATATGAATGAGACAAGAAAACGTAAATACAATGAATATTTCAAGAATTGACACTCAGAATATTGAACAGTTCACAATCTATCGAGATAAAAACCGTAAGATTACAATCTAACGGTTTTTTCAATTTTACGGAGACATATAGGTACATATATTTATAGTTCACACACTTGTACACTTTAATATCTCCTGATGGCTAATATCTCTGGAGATTGGCAGCCGTGGCCGAAATTCGGTCGGGAGGACATGGTTTTCCTGGACACGTGACCTGTTCTCCAGGTGTACACATACTGGATCCGCACGGGGCAGGAGGCGTGCGGCGTGGAGGCGGAGCTGACTCCGCCGAGGAAGAAGAAGAAGAAGCATCGCCTGTGGTCCGTGCACTGCCGCAAGATCCAGCTCAAGAAGGACTCCGCCTCGCATCACGTGTGAGTCGACTCATTGTCACTGTCTCCCTGTACAGTCCCACTAATTTATCGGACCCGATGAAACTTTTTGAAGTGAAAACTTCTTTAGCCGCGTTGAACACTTTTTGGTAGGGGGTATAAATGTAGATTCGCGTGACCGTGACCGACATGCTCGCGTGGTTACACAGACAAAAGGTCTTAAATATAAAATATACTACATTCGAAATTAAACTTGAATGCCTTAGTGTTAAGGTTTATATTTTATTTTATTTTATGTCCCTATGACTGCAATTTTTTTTACTCTTTTTTCTTTTAGTTGTAAGCCACTTGTTCTGTCGGAAAATACCCGACCAGATTGAAAGTTGGAACCCGTCGGGGCCCTTATTTATGAGCCTGTTCGCGCGACACGGCAGCTGAACGATGACTTTTTTTTTTTTTTTTGTTATCCACTACAAGCTAGCCCTTGACTACGATCTCACCTTGACTGCGGGCTGCCTGCCGCAACGCTCGTTGCGAGTGGTGTTGAGGTGTTGGGGGAGGCGGCACTATTTCCTCTCCTGACGACTCCTGCTGAACTTCATCACTGGCGTCGTCATTGTGATGCACTATATTACGTCGATGCCCCGTCGCTGGGGGATGCCCCGTCGCTCACGTCCTCCTAGCGCTACCTTCTACCTCCCTGCACGTGTCCCCTGGGGTGGTGCTAAACGAGCGACGAACTTGCAGGAGAAATAAGCGTTATTTTTATAAAAACGCTTATTATGTACCAAACGCCATACGATTAAATAAACTATATTACGTATTGGGATTTTCTGACTAGACATTCTAAGTACTAGCCAAGAGTTAGGAAATTTGTGGTGTTACATCCCCGGGTCTCGGAGAGCACGTAAAGCCATCGGTCCTGCGCCTGATCTCTCTCCGGTTGTGTCGGATGTTCCGTCCCATCGGGCTATGAAAATAAGGAATAGAGAGTGCGCCTGTGTTTGCGCACTGTAATATCTCCCGCGCAGATGCCTAAGTCTCTGGAGATAGTCCGCCGTGGCTCAAAATAGGCATGATGACTGATCTTGAAAAATGGTCAGATTATATTCGGAAGTATCTACTATTTCGAAAAAATATCTTATTTCAGCAGAAAAATAAGGTTTGGTAGATGAAATTGGCATTTGAAATTTAAATTTTAAAATTCACGCCAAAACTTCATGGCGTCGTTTGTGACGTCACTATTATTTTTACCAAGGTACTCTGTGCAATGTGCAGTAAACAATAGTGTGATTGTCAAAGTTCGAAAATAATTGTGACGTCATTGTCGCTTCATATTAGTGTTTTAATCAATATGGCGGATTGCTGTATTTTATAGTTTTATTTTATCAAAATAAATAGCAATCTTACTCGAAATATTAAAATAAATACGTTTTTATAATCCATGAAATTAGGCAAATTTATAATTTCATTGATTCTTTGTTACTGTCATCATGCCTATTCTGTCGGGAGGACTAGGACATTATGATACCATGAGAGGTTTGTTCCAGCTACAACTACACGCCGTGCGACCACCCGAACCAGCCGTGCGACAGCATGTGTCCGTGTCTGCAGTCGCAGAACTTCTGCGAAAAGTTCTGCCAGTGCAGCAGCGACTGTGAGTAACGATAGGGCGAAAACACACTAGCGACGAGACAGGGCGAAACGACCGCGCGCTACCCCGGTGTCGTGTTTTCCAAACGAAGCCGGCTGGTAGTTAAACACCCAATAGGGATGGTACCAAGTGCCAATTAATCGAGTCAGCAACTCTTAAATGTTTTTCTCTCAGCTCTCTGACCCGTGATTAAAATATAAGATAGTCTTGGTTTTCATTTCAGTCTGTAACACTAAAAGTAAGCCGCTGATATAGACGTTGTACGTTAAAACTAACGGCTGTGTGCCCCGACTCAGCCCCAACCGTTATTTGATCAAATTGTGAATTGGAACTATGTTCTTCCAGGGTGTCCAACGACACTTCACTGCTTGTTGACATAGGTATCATCTCTATTCGATACACTTGCAGGTCAGAATCGCTTCCCGGGCTGCCGCTGCAAGGCGCAATGCAACACAAAGCAGTGTCCCTGCTACCTCGGCGTGCGAGAGTGTGACCCGGACCTCTGTACTGCTTGTGGGGCCGACGCCACGCCCCCGGGCACGCCCGCCGCCCTGCCCACCGCCTCGAGACACGCGGTCTATTGCAGAAACGTGTCTGTGCAGAGGTAAGAGCCGCTGCGAGGCGCAATGCGACACAGAGCTACCTCGGCGTGCGAGAGTGTGACCCGGACCTCTGTACTGCTTGTGGGGCCGACATTTTAAGATAATTTAACTGATCCACCTTCAATAAATTGTCTTTTGACTTCGGCTGCTGGAATTTTTGGCATGACGTGATCGCAATCTGTATTTGGTAGGCGTCAATCATTATTGTTAAAAACACATTTTATTGTTGACCCAGCTATTTCTGAATTAAATCATATTATTATAGCTTACATTCTGACGCCTTTGTTTTGGTGGCAACTAAGTGCTGAAACGAAATTCCCCCTCCTGTACATAACGTCACCTTTATCGAGCAACTAAGTGTTGGAACAGCATACTTCCACCCATACATAAAGTGCATTCCGCAGGGGTCTACACAAGCACCTGCTACTGGCGCCGTCGGACGTGGCTGGCTGGGGCATCTTCCTCAAGGAGGCTGCGCACAAGAACGAGTTCATCTCTGAGTACTGCGGGGAGATCATCTCGCAAGATGAAGCTGACAGACGCGGGAAGGTTTACGACAAATACATGTGCTCCTTCCTCTTCAACCTCAATAATGGTAAGTACAAGTTCTTGGTAGATACGAATTTCTTACCGCAGCCCACGTTACGATATTTGATAAACAAGTGCATATTTACACGCGGTTGAAGTTAAATGCGAGCTTTATTCCATTGTTTTTCTTTTTAAATATCGTAGTTTGAAAAATTGGAGCCTCACAACAAACATTTCTGTTTGGCGGTCATTTTAAATACAGACGTGAGTAATGCGTGTTTTATGATCGACCGAAAAATACACATTTTTTCAAATGTGTATTTTGCATATGAGAAAATTTTACTTCAAAAATTTAATTTTCCTTATTTATTATTAAACTCTTTTTTCATACACTTATATAACATAATATATATACACATATATGCCTCGGAGAGCACGTTAAAGTCGTCGGTCCCGGTTATTATCACTAACACGATAATAGTCGTTAAAGCCCACCAATCCGCATCGGAGCAGCGTGGTGGGCCTAAGCTCTAATTCCGTGTCTCCTATGAGAGTGGAGGCCTGTGCCCAGCAGTGGGACGTTAATAGGCTGTACTGGTGGGGGAGGTTGAGGAGATTACATTTGGTGCATCGTCTCCAGATTTCGTGGTGGACGCGACGCGCAAAGGCAACAAGATCCGGTTCGCGAACCACTCCATCAACCCCAACTGCTACGCCAAGGTGATGATGGTGAACGGTGACCATCGCATCGGCATCTTCGCCAAGCGCGCCATACAGCCCGGGGAGGAACTCTTCTTTGACTACAGGTAACAATCATCGATATATATGTAGGTACTAGATGGGCCCTTTCATAGAAAGATGTGGGGCGTCCGACTTGCTGAACACGTTCCTCACCTGTCTTTGTCCCCGTCGTAGCGCTGTCACGGTCGCTCGTCGTGTAGATGATTTGTTATTATTAAGTTAACATCTAAAGTCTTATTAGTTTGGCACTGTATAATTTTTATTTTAAGGTAAGTGTTTCAATTTACATTTATACATTTATAAAAAAACGTTATTTAATCTTCCTATTTAATATTTTTATCCATTACGCAATCATTTAATTCTAATAGATGAATGATTGAAATTTGAAGGGGAAGGTTTATATGAATAATACATGCATAATATAGTAGAGTAGGCCTTTACCCGAGAAGGGGCCCATATCTTGTAAGATTTAATACTAATTTATTACTAACTAGCTGACCCGGCGAAATTCGTACCGCCTTAGTATGCAAAATTAAATGTATATTTTTCAATATTTCTGAGAGATTTTCTTAATATTTTTTTCCGTAAGAACCTTCTCCTAATAATAACAAATACAACAAAAAAAGAATTAGTGAAATCGGTCCAGCCATTCACGCGTGATGCCGTGACCAAGGAAAACGGGTTTCATTTTTATATATATAGATTTAAAATGCATGCTCGTAGTATATTCAGTATCAGCACCCGTGCGAAGCCAGGGCGGGTCGCTAGTATTATTATAAATGCTCACTTACCATCACGTGAGATCGCAGTCAAGGGCTAGCTTGTAATGAATAAAAAAATAAAAAAAAATGCGAAAGTGTGTCTATCTGTCTGCTACGCTTTCATGGCCCATCTAGTCAACCGATTTTGATGAAAGAAGTTGTGTGTTTGTTTGTGCACTTTTTTGTTACCAGTTACCTCGAAAACTATTGGACCGATTAATGCGGTTTTTTGCATTAGATATGTATAGCTTCTGAAGAAGGTTCTTGGATATCTTTTTTAAGGCCATAGTCCACCAAACTGCGATGTAATCGTTATTTTTTTTAGTATGTTACCTTGTTATTTTACATATTTCAGATACGGGCCCACAGAGCAGCTGAAGTTTGTCGGCATCGAGCGGGAGATGGAGTTCTTATGAGAAAGCGGCCAGCGCCCCGCGTGGCTCTACAATGTCTCGTGACTTAAAGACGTTCCATTGATATAACACGCACTATGTTTACTGTGGTAGTTTTTTACTTGAGTCATATATTGGAGACGCATCTTCCAGTGCAGAAAATTCGAATGAACGCAGTATCGACAGTTAACATCACTGGACGCGTTGAATCAAAGTAAAAAAGTATGTTGAATGTTGAGGACTTCACAGGCCAGTATTTCATACAAAGCCTGGTGGCTTGAGTGTGTTATTCCACTTTTCCCTATTGAAGATCCCCGTCAATGGGGAAAAGTGGAAAATAATATGTTCTCAAATCCCCATGACTTCGCCTAGAGCTCCTAATGGGGAATAGTGGAAAAGAAAGTTGTGAAAAACAAATCCCGATCGACAATGGGGATCTGTTTAGAGATATCCATTAAAATACATGCGTTTTGAATCTGAGCTTATGCCTCGTGGCCTGTATTTATTTGGTACTCTTTTTGCTGACTTTCATATTTTCAATGCTGAAAAAGTTGTTTGTTCAACAAGATAGCAAAGTTCGTTTTTGTTGCGAGCACCTAGTTTGAATCCCGAGCAAGCGAAGGATTCTATAATAGAATCACGAACGTAGCGTGTAATTCTAGGTAAGTGTAGTGAGGGATTTCATTTTTTCACCTCACTAGCGAGAAAATACAAGATGTAAGAAAAATATTGTACCTACAGTAACCAGTGAGCAAAAGTCGTTTTTACTCACTCAATGAGAAAAAATGACTTTTACTCACTATTTTTAAGCAGCAAAGGCGCCCTTTATGAGCTCATGGGGTGAAAAATATTTTACATTTCGATAAAATCGTTAATATAAGCAGATCCGATCGATGATCATAGTAGTATGTAAAGAATCTTTGATACAAAGTCGCTTTTTGTATGTAAAATATGATATAATACAAGATGTAGATGATTTTACTTGCCTATTACATGTTGTAACTTTGAATTTAAAATTGATATTTAATAAAAACTAAATATGCATATATTAATAAGCAATATTTTTAATAATGAGTTGCAGAAATGTGATCCAAGCATTTAATGTAAGTCATTTGTAGCAGTAAGGGCTTGTTATAAAAGTATTTGTAGTTTTTTGCAATAAAATCTTTGAAAAATTACATATTTTTTATTTATCTATAACAACAAAGTTGGCTCGACGTATTGTTATTTTCACTTTTAATTGGGCATCCAAGCATTTACATATTCACCATCGGTGAACGCTCGCCACTCGTCGAACGTCCTCCATAATGAGATTATGCGATACGTCTGCATAATAATCTCACCACATACCCATACAGGACAGAGAGACATATGTGTAACTAGTCAGTTCGTGTCCCGCCCGCCTCCCTAAACAGGCCAATGAAAAAATGTAAAATCAGTGGGTTAAGTTGATAAAAAAGACAACTTCATATTTCATAACAAACTTTATTTTACTATAATTACAGTAACTGTAGTTCCATGAATTTCAATTCAATTTGTAATAAATCGTAATCTAGTTTGTACATTAATCACTCAAAATTAATAATATTAGTTGGTTCAAATAAATTAAATAAATCTTACAAATAGAATTGAAACTGTAAAGTAGGCACCAATGCACATAACTTCCAACTGATAAATACTGTACATTAAACACATTTACAAAATTACAACTTGGATAGTAACCATTTCATAACAAAACACTATTTATATATCTTACAAAACACTTGGTTTAGACTTACAAAATTCACAGTAAAAATATTACCAAAGTAAAACCCTAAACCTATCAGAAGGCATACTATCATCGCTTAAATCAGTATTGCTTTAATATTGTTGATGTTCTTGTTATAGAATTATAATCCTTATTTTAGATACCTCAAGGTATGTGACAAAACTGTTTTGAAGTAATACTGCTAAGCGATGGTAGCCTTTAACAACCTAAGCCCTTCCTATAATCTTGAAGGGATAATTTTATGTTAGTAACTTTATCAGGAATCTTAGTAAAAAAATGTAATAAACACAAATATTATGTGGAAGTTTATCTTCTAACATAACTCATCTATTCAAACTAATTATTTTGCCTTGGTCCTGTCTTTTATAAGTTCTTTTAGTCTCTCTCTAAATACAGCAACATTTTTACTGTGAAATTGGTATCGTTAATCACAGGAACCATCCAGCCATCCGTCTCGCCACCTCTCATGCACCTTACTGCAGTCAAACACTGGCTTGCCAAGTTTAACATTCACTGTGTTGTGTCTTTCACACAGCCATTTTGCTAAATCATCTTTCGATTTTGTCTTTGGTGGGTTCTTTTTAATACTGCGAAGACAAAATGTTATTATTATAATTAAAATCTTAGTTGTACACAAATACAACTTAATAGATAGAAATGGACTGAATAATTATTATTAGGTATAATAGTTAAAGAACACAAGGTTATATGAAAAGTAATTGAGATGGAAAGCCTTTATGAAGTTGAAATCTTTCTCTAAATCTTTTCTAATCTAACTAATAATGATGAAATGAGGAATACTTTAGTTTTAGTAATCATTATAAAAGCTTTGTCTGTCTGTCTGCTTTGATTTAACGGCCCAACTTTTCAATCAATTTTGATTAAATTTGGTATAGGTTGCATTCCAGGAAAGGACATGACTACTTTTTATCCTGGTAAATTCAGGAGTTCCTGAGGCGATAAAAAACTGAATCAACACTGTCGAAGTTGTGGGCATCATCTAGTTAAGTAATAAGTTATATATGTACTTTTAAAAGGTATCCTTTTGAAGGATAACTTTTCAAATAATATATTATAAAGGATAATATAATTAAATTACAAATACTCACTCTTCTTGAAAGTCCAAAGCACAAGGTTCGCACGGGTAGAACTGTGCAAAAATATTGAAGAACTTTGTCATATCAGCAGATTGCAGGTTAGTAGGCTTGTCAGGAAAGTAGGAAGCCATTGAGTGTAAGAAGCCCCACGTTGACCGTCCCAGCTCATCCTTGTCTAAGGGACAGTCTTTATGTTCAGTAGGCTTGAAAAACAATCAAATTATTTATCTCAGTGCATCATAGTTATTTTTCTATATAAATGAATCATAAATCAATTGTTCACTCTGTATATTCTAGAAAAAACAGAGGTATGGGTAACCATTAGAGTATTAAGATCCCGAAAGACTAAACGATTCTGGATATGATGTGCCTTCAACACTGCATTTATAAGTATTATGATTATTGCATCATAATTTGATTCCAAGAGTAGGTACCTAACTACTTGCAAAAATTAAAGAAAAAGTTCTCGTAATTTGAAATAGGGCTCAGCTTTAGTATACTCCCCGCGGAGTTGGACGTTCATATTTTTTTTACAGAAAGACCTTGATGTGGTAAGCCTTGCACTAAAATATTTTACTCCGAATTCTAATACTTTTCGAGAAATATTTTTTTGAAATTCGCAAATTTCACCACTTTTCACTATTTTTTACGACATTTGCCACAGATTTGCCATAGATTACAGACTCATTGACGTTTAGTTGACGTCTCAGTTGTCGTACTCAAGTTTCGTTTTACGTATTATAATCCGTTCCAAACATAAAAAGTAATACAAAATGATAATAATCATATTCAAACCATAAAAACTGTCTATCATTGCATTTAATAGGCATATTAGTATATATTTTCTGTACATGGACGTTTTTTATAATCATTCGAATAAAACATCGAGTTTTATGTCTACCGATTATTGGCAAAACGGAACGCGTGCGTTGGCGCCAAAGTGTCCAAATGATATTATTGAATTCAAATTTACGAGTCATCGTTTTATGCGCTTTTCAGTTTCTAAAAAAACGTTTAGAGGTTATAGGTATAATTAACTAAAAAGGTGCTAAGGTAGGTTATTATATGTATAATTAGGTACTTGAGCGTATGATACACAAAACCGAATCGGCACACCCCGACTCCACGCAGTCTTGTCTGCCCTACCCCTAGAGTGTTTTTTTTAAGCGCGAAGCCAGAAGCTCGCGTAGGAGGTCCTGAATGAAGCGAGCCTGCGAGGCCAAGTGGAGCGAAGGGGGGAGGTGGCGAGCGAAGCGAGCCGGCGACCTTCGCAGCGAAATGAAGGTCGAGTAGGCGAAGCTTCATTCAGGGGCGACGAAGCGAGTCTTCTGGCGTAGCCCATTCCAATTACGAAATTAGACTTTCTCTCCCCCTCCAAGCTACTTTTACCCATTCTCCGTCATAACTATCAGAGTTAAGCAGGAATTTCGGTAAAACTAACCTCAAAATTTTAAAAAATTAATATCTCGGAAACTAATCAAATTCGGAACGTCTTACTTGGAGGGGGGGTATATCCCCCTCCCCCCCTCCCCTTCCCCCCCTTCCCAACCCCCTCCGTCGCGGGGAGTATACTAAAGCCCAACCAGTTTAGGAACAAGTTGGTTATGAAATCATTATCAAAGTTAACCTCACCGATTTGTTTGGAGATGTCATTTTAGTCTTATTCTGCATTTTCGCCCAACTCTTGAAGTCCGAACACGCTCTACAGGGTTTGTCCTCTTCTTCATGAGAGTGTGAAGGCATTTTCACCACTTATTTAATGTTAAAAGTCTTGTAATAACTTAGAATTCCTTCGCAACACCATTTGCAATTTCTATACGACATAATAGTTTGATGTCAATATTGCAACTGCACTATTCTAAATTTGGTTAAATTTTGAACAGGACTTTCTGAAACCTCATAATTTAAATTTATTTCCACAGAAATATGTAAGATTTTTAAATTCGTTGAGATTCGTGCACAAGAAAACGGAATGACGTTTCACGTCACTTTCAAAGTTTCAGTCATGTGAGCCATGGATGTGAGCACCTTCATGACATATGTCAATGTCGTCACGATCGGTCAGTGTCACGTTCACGCAGACAGTTACCTCCATAGATAATACACTATATACTAGGTTACCTCCATGCTTCTTTTTCTGGTCGGTGCCTCCATGGACATACCAGCGTTGCCAGAATGTTACTTTTGTAACATTTTACGTTACTTTTGACCCTCTCATGTTACCTCCATGTTACACGACTCAAAATGTTACTTTTACGTAACTTATAGGACTTCATAAAAAATATTTAATTTTTTTCCGCAATAATCGTGTTAAACGGAATGCAACCGAGAAAGTTTTCTTTCGTCGTGTTGGCGCTTCTTTGTTTTCGGAGTGACGCGTCACTCGCCTGTTTTTCTGAATCTTCCATCCCGCTTACTTCAGCGAGCGAGGCGCGAGCGGGGCAGTGTATCCGTCACTCGGCACTCGTCAGTGTCAACATAGTGTTCCGCCAGCAGGGCGAACGCGTGACTTCTGCATCAATCATTGTTACAGTATCAATCGATGTGATTGGCTGAATTTATGGTATTCTTGTTGCGTCAATGGATTTTGCCCAATAGTGGAAGAGTGTTATGCACTCAGTGGTGATTGCGATCGTTAAACCGTAGCTGTCAGTTTTAGCCGGCCCTGCAGCAGGAGTATAGTGTTCTGTAGGGTCAGTTCACTTTGTATTTTGTTTGTATGTTTTATTCTCTGTGACTCAACAATACTCAAGAATTAGATTTTTACCATCGAATCTCCGCTGCGACCAAGGTAGTAAGTTTACTCAGAAGGATTAGAATCCAGAGCCGTTAAACCAGTTAAATAAAAAATATAGTGTTAAGTTAACACTGAGAGTTAACAAAACGAATTTGAAATTCCCGCGTAAATATCACTTGTACAGCCTCTCATAGTCAAACAGTGTTGCCAGATCATCCGAAATAAGACCGAAGACGATTTCAATCCTTTTAGGCATACTAGTCACGTTGATGCACGTTGATGTCTCTATATTATACTCACAGGTATTACTATACATGCAAAGTTTTCCGTTCAAAGTTTTGTCTTTAGGTAGGTATAGTCTTATTTTAAGGACACAACATTTACATTAAACTAACATAATTAATAAGTATGTATTTGATTCATGAAAATGTGTGCTTCAATTCGCGTCAGTTTGACTATATTGCTCAGGATAAAATCTTTGGTAAAGTGTAATAGTTTCGTTTTCCACATAATATTACTTTGTTTTACTTTTACACATAATATTAATTGTGTTACTTTTCTCGTGAAAATGTTACTTATTGAGCTAACTCATGTTACTTTTGACTATCTGCCACTGGCAACACTGGGACATACCGTACCGTCAGAGCTACCAGTATTATAAAAAATATCAAAAATGTCGGAAACCGCGGACAACGCGTTCCGCCATACAACCTGAAACCGAAATACGGTTACATGACCGTTATTTCGTAAACGCCAGTAACCATAAATCGGTAACTTACCACACTAGGGGAAACGATAATATTCTAAATATTAGTCTACGGGTTTAATAATTTACATGAGCATGTAGGATCATACCTACATTAGCAAGAAATAGAATTTCATTATTTAATTTTGCCACCGAAATAATGACTCTGAAATGCTAGTTTATTTAAATCAAAATCCAATAACGAGCTTAGCTGTGACAACCATCGATATATATGTAGGCACTAGATGGGCCCTTTCATAGAAAAACGCTGGACGTCCGAGTTGCTGAACACGTTCCGCATCTGTCTTTGTTCCCGTCGTAGCGCTGTCACGAGCGCTCGTCGTGTAGATAATTTGTTATTAATAAGTTAACATCTAAAGTCTAATTAGTTTGGCACTGTATAATTTTAATTTTAAGGTAAGTGTTTCACACTTATAAAATAATTTTAAGGTAAGTGTTTCACACTTATACATTTCCAAAAAAACGTTATTTAATATTTTTATCCATTACGCAATCATTTAATTTCCGCGGCAAACTGTATGATTTTTTTTTTACTAACTGGCCTTACGGCTATGACCTATATTGTCTATGACCGAATCATACGTTTTCAAGCTTTCATTCAAGATGTTGCAAGAAGTTTTCGCTTTTCAGACTAGATGGCGTTGATGGCGTTGCTAAAAATATGCCCACATTCTTTGTTCGACAGGGCCCGTCTATGTAAACCAATGAATAAGGAAACAAAATGTAAATTGAGGTCGTTGATGACAACTGCGTATGCCCTCAAACTATATTTTTAGCCGACTTGCAAAAAAGGAGGCTCTCAATTTTTTAAAATGTATGTTTGTGCATATCTCCGTGGTTTCTGAACCGATTTGAAAAAATTTCTTTTCAGTGCTTAGAGGAAGCTCCCGAGGTGGTCCCATAAAAAAAACTGTTTTGTGGTCCCATAAAAAAGTAAAAAATAATTTTGATTTCTACACACTATGTTGAAGTCGGGCGAGTATACAAAGATAGGCAAAGTTGACGTGTCAGGCTCGCCCGACTTCAACATAGTGTGTAGAAATCAAAATTATTTTTTACTTTACAGTGGCTTTGGAATTCGGTTTTTTGGAAAGAATTTTTTGGTTTATAAAGTATGGATAGAATGAGGAACTTTCCAGCCTACGTTCCTTAGAAACATCATAGATGGCGCTGAAACTCATACTAACGATATATGAGTGCAATGAGGTGATAAGTACCATATTCTAATGCTCTATGCCCTGATACCTGAAAAAGTTTTTACTAAGAAAACTAAGGCCAGTTGCTCACTATTTCGTTTTGCTATACATACAGTTGCGTAATTTCGTTGAATTCATTTAATTTTTTCTGCTTTGCATCGAATTAAGACTTCGATTACCACTGTATATGAGGACTTACCTACGACATTTGGATACCGAATCTCCTGCATATTGAAGAACAAGAAAGTTTCCAATTTTTTATTCTAATTTTTGAATTTAAAACTTCTTTAGGCACGTTGAGCATTTTTTTGGTAGGGGGTAAATTTGTGGAAACGCGACCGACACCTCGCGTTGTTACGAAGACAAAAAGAAGTTACGCATACACCAGTATGAGGTCCTAAAAGCCCTTCGGAACCTCGATGTGAGTAAGGCCAGTGGTCCTGACGGTATACCTGCAGTTGTTCTACGGAATTGTGCTCCTGAGTTGTCTCCTGTACTAACACGCTTGTTCCGCCTCTCTCTTGAAACTGCTCAAGTCCCCAAGTCGTGGAAAGTTGCAAATGTGCAGCCAGTACTGAAAAAGGGGAGTCATGCTGATCCGGCCAATTACAGACCTATTGCCATCACATCTATCCTCTGTAAGAGTATTGAACGTGTGCTTAACAACAAGCTCCTAGCATACCTAGAAGAAAACGATCTTCTGTCAGACCGTCAGTACGGCTTTCGGAAAAATCGGTCTACTTCTATCGGGATCTTCTAGTGTATGCCACACATACTTGGGGTGAAGCCATCGAGAAGCACGGTGAGGCACTTGCTGTCTCACTCGATATATCGAAGGCTTTTGACCGGTTCTGGCACGGCAGTCTTCTCAGCAAGCTCTCCGCGTACGGGATTCCCACTGGTTTCTGCAACTGGATATCTGATTTTCTGAGTGACAGGTCATTCCGGGTGGTCGTCGACGGCTGCTCCTCTGACCTAATGGCTGTCAATGCCGGTGTTCCTCAGGCAACCTTAACCTAAAAGTGGAGCCCCTTCATCTTGGCTCCTACTTTTCATGGTATATCCGTACCGATAATATTGAGCTCTTGAGTAAATTGACATCTCTCCCAACATCAATGTCGAGTCAAAGGCCAAAACAGCTGCCAAAAAACTTGGTATCCTGAATAAGGTGAAGCGGTACTTCACGCCAAAACAGCGCCTCGCTCTTTATCAGGCACAAGTTCGATCTGGCATGGAGTATTGCTGCCACCTTTGGGATGGATCCGCCAAATACCAACGCGATACATTAGGCTCGATAGATCGCCGTGCCCAAAGGATAATTGGCGATCAATCACTTACGCAGGCGAAATTGCTCAGTCTACAACACCGACGTAATGTCGCCTGCTTATCGGTTTTAATCGGATATACCATGGGGAGTGGGACTCCATTCTACCACAGAACTGCGAGAAACTGTCTGCGTTGGCTTCCCTATGTGGTTGACGTCCAATTTGCTCGCACGAAGCGTTTTTGCTCGACGTTTCTGATACGAACCGCTAGGGTGTGAAACACCCTCCCAGCGCACGTGTTTCCTGCCACTTCAAAGCAAGAGTGAATAGGCATCTTCTAGGCATGCGCGTTCCAACCTAGACCTCATCACTGCTTTGCACTAAGCATGATTGTCGTCAAGCGCAAGCCTATCACGCAATAAAAAAAAGGTCTTAAATACAAATATACTACATTCGTAATGCCTTAGCTTTTTATTAAAAAAAAAAAATTTTAAAGAAAAATTATTTTAAATATTCGTTTTCACTTCTATCGACAGTCTCTATGACTGCCAATTTAAAAAAAAATTTAAAGCTAAGTTTGCAATGAAACTATGGCTAGCATGCGCACTACGAGTAAAATTATGTCTACCCGTTATCTCTCTCTGTCTACCGAAGCTAACATGGTTACTTGTCTCGTTACGTCAACAGTAGAGATAAAAGTAATATTTCTTATCTGTAGTATTTTTCTCTACGAAACTTTACATGTCGACCATTTTTTTCTTGTAATATACCGCATTTTGTGCATGCTAGGGTAAATGAAAAATTTGCCGGCAACGACAACATCTCTCTCTCTCGTCGCGAGATAATCTCGTTGTGCGCATGCTAAGCACCTGGTGAGTTTTTTAAATTATCTTTACAAATGACAAAGTTATGATTCATAACGCGGTATCCAAATGTCGTAGGTCCTCATATACAGTGGTAATCGGAGTCAAAATTCGATGCAAAGCAGAAAAAAATAAATAAATTCAACGAAATCACGCAACCGTATAGCAAAACGAAATAGTGAGCGACAGGCCTTAGCATTAGAATATGGTACATACTTATATCACCTCATTGTACTCTTATATCCTTAGTATGAGTTTCAGCGCCACCTATGATGTTTCTAAGGAACGTAGGCTGGAAAGTTCCTTAGATTATATTTAATATTAATAGATGGTATATTTAACAAAAAGCCGTTATTACATAAGTACTTAATCTTTATTAATAATAACAGTTTTATACGGTAATATTTTGTACATAGAATAAACACTACTACTAATACCTGTAGTTCAATAATTAATTAAAAGACACTGTAAATTATTTATCTAATAATTTCATACACTACATATATATATTGGCAAACCGCTACTTTCAGAGGCTTTCACAGGGTTCTTCCTTCTTTATATTAATGGTTCAAGTTTCACAGGTAGATACAATTTCTGAAACAAGTCAAAGATTTCAAATATAATTTGAAGAACAAAAAAAATTAAGCACTTTTTTACGATATAAAATATTTATAACAATAATATTTTTAACAATCACACACTAGCTAAATATTATGTAGTTGTAAAAAAAATACATGTAAATAAGTTTTGTGTAGCCCAGTGTTGCCAGTATCTAAAAATCCGATTTTCAACTTTAGACACACTATGCATACGTACGTTTTACGATGTGCTGCAGCGCCACGACGGCGGGCGAGTGCGGCACGTCCTGCAGGAAGTCCCGCCCTGCGTCACAGCAGCGCGCCAGCAGCGGGTCGAGCGGCAGCGCGCCGAGCAGCGGCGCCTGCAGCGTCGCACACATCTGCGCCGCGCCGCCCGTCGTCGCGGGGAAGATTTCGCTGCGGGCCTGCCAATGCAATACTTTGTTCCTAAACTTGTTCATACTTCGTTTAAACATCCGCAATGTGCAGAAATCCTTTGTAGGGCCGTGTACGCTTTTATAACATGGTACCAAAAGAGTTCTTAGATTTGCCATTGAATACATTTAAAGACTAAAACAGCATTTGTTAAGCCAATGCAATACAATACAATAGGGATGATGATAACTTATTTGATTTTTGATTTGATTCAATGGTTGTTGTATGGATGGATTTCGCATTCGGCAGCCCAGAAGTCAGTGTAATCATTACATATTATGTATTGTATATTAGCCATACAATATTGAAACATTTTTTTTTCTTTTTAAAAAGAGCAACTGCTGAGTTTCTTGCTGGTTGTTCTCAGCAGAATCTACTTTCCGAACCGGTGGTAGAGTCATAACATTTCATAAGTGGCACAAGTTGTCCTACGTGAAATAAATCATTTAATTTCATTTCACCAAGACTTTTCTCACCCTTGTGCGGTAAAGCAAAAGCTGCCACACAAAACAACAACTGTTTCGTTGCCAACAACTTTGTAGAGGTAGGCACAAGCTTTACTATGATTTTTGTTATGCTTACTATGTTTTTGTCTAGAAAGTCAGTAGTTCTTGTCAGTATTAAAGAATTACTAAGTTTACAAAAAGGAAAAGTTCTCCATTCACATTGCAGTTGGGGCAGACGAAGAGCGTCATATTCTCTACGACTCCGATGACGGGTAAGCCCACTTTCCGACAGAACTGGATCTCTTTGCGCACGTCCAGCAAGGCCACTTCCTGGGGAGTGGTCACCACCACGGCGCCCGTAACTCCGGCCGACGATAGGTATTGCACTAGAGAGAGGTGCTCGTCTGAGGTTCCTGCAAATGTTCAAATTATGAAGATGGAACCCATAGCCGTAAAGCGAGTTAATAAAAAAAAACAGAATATAAACAACCTTAAACAAAGCTTTAAGGTTGGCACAATTGGGTATTTTACAACATCAAAAGGCAGGCAAAAACCTCAAAAATACATCATAGTACCGGTAACTACATAGATATTTACCTGGCGGTGTATCTATTAGCAAATAGTCCAAATCTCCCCAGTCCACTTCACTGAGAAACTGTTTGATCATACCTGCAAACAAACATTGGCACTTTAATTTATATCAAAGCCTTCTTAATTTTATTGTTGATATAATATATAAGGGCCCAATACGATGCAAAGAGCCTGAGCTGGACAGATTACGTAGTATATCAGGAAAGAGATAGCAATAAAGCAATGTTAGTCAGGAGAAAAATATCAAATTACCTATAGAGTTTAAAAAATAAACAATACACATAATATTTTTGGCAATGTCAATTATTTACGTAAATTACAGAAAATCTCCTTCGTTTTCTATTCGTTTCCGTAAAAAACCTAAATTTTATCAAAGTAATTGGATTTATAGTTTTCCAATACTTAGGTACTACCACGGGGTACTACTTAAAAACTTATACTGTCCTGAAAATTAAATGTGAAAGTTTGGATGTTAGTTGTCACACCACAATGACTGAACCTGATTTGGCTGAAATTTGGAATGGAGATAGCTTATAACCTTAATAACAAATAGGCTACATTTTATCCCGGAAAATGGAAAAGCTCCCGCAGGAATCACACAAAGTTAATCCGCGCGGATGAAGTTGCGGCCATAATCTAGTTAATTCATAATATGACCCGTTAATGATTTTCATAATATATTTTTTGTACATGATATGATTAAGTTATGTTCAAGTTACCATTTTTCTTGGGTCCCCTCCATATGACGGCGTCGTCTGGACTTCCTAGTAAGAATCCGATCGACATCAGGGAGAGATTGTCTGTTACATACTGGAAAAGAAAAGTTTTGATTAGCAATTTGGTGATTTATCGAACTATACTATTCATTGGTGGTATGTGATACATAACGGGACAGATAGGTACTTAGATATAATCTACCATATTAGAAGTTACTTAAAATAGGAAGTTAGGCATCCTAATTAACTTAACATTAACTTAACTTAACTTGTGTTTTAATTAATTTAATGTAGACTACACTGTGGTAGAATACACGATAAACCTAGTTCTTGCATTTCACGAAAGAGCATGAACTTAACAAGCTGTAATGCACATTGAATAGGTAAGTGTGCGTGCCTCTCTATTATAAGAGATAGCTGCACTTTTTGTAACTATCGCCTGAAAGGCTGATTCAGTATTAGGTGGGTGTAGGGCTATCCACTGATGTCAAAAGTGAAAGTCTGCCCGCATACGGATGGGCCTTTCGCTAGATATGACCGCACAAAGTCGGCTTATGGTTACCAAAATTGAACCATATCTTGAAAGGCTGATTCTTGTAGGTACAGTATTAAAGTATGCGCAATACCTATGTAAACAGTATAACAACTGACGCTATTCATCGGGCCTTTCACTAGATATCACCTCTCAAAGACGTTATGAACATACTTACTGTAAAAAAATATTTGCAATTATTCACGTCACGTTGATTGCTATTAAAAATTAGGAAGGCGTAAGAATTTATTTAACAGCAATCAACGTGACGACATAATTAATAATTGCTAATATTTTTTTACTATCTCTTAGTCTACTCGGAGCGGTCAGTCGTACGCGCAATCACATACACGCACACATTTACATGTTACACATATATAAATGTATTCAGATTTAACACAACCATGAGCCACGCACATTCGTGGATTGTAAGAACTATATCTACTGTAAAACTCTAGCATTTGACTAACTGTATACAAAATTAATAAGAGTCCAACACGCGTGACTCACAACGGGCGACCAGCCGGAGCCGGAGTTGTGCACTTGCTCGCCGCGCACGCCCAGCACGCGCGGCTGGCTCGGCCCGCAGATGTCCGCGTCTAGGATGCCGACCTGCAGACGATAATAACGAAACAATACTTTACTCGGAACATACTCACAAAGATTCCGCAAGGGTCGCTTTGTGATAGTAAAAACTCAAATCAAATCAAATAATGTTTATTCAATATAGGTAGGTATACTACACTTATTGACGTCTACTTAGTTATTTATAAAATATAATGGTGATAATAATCAGTAACGGTATCTTAAAACTAAAGCTACGAGGGTTCCATACGCGCCCTGGTCTGAGAAGAGCCCACAACAAACTCAGCCGGGTTTTTTTGGTCTGGTCAAGTATATCTCAGAACATGCATACCTACTTATAACTTTATAAGGTTCTAGGCTCTGTAGCCATTTTTTGGCTTATTTAATCGAGGTACCTAACATTTCATACAGATTGAATGACGAAAAGTGCCACAGGCTATAATTAGACTAGGTACTTAACTATTGGAAAGCACACAAAAGCCTCCAGGGCTAAAAGATTAGACAGAGTAATCCAGGGTTGATTACCATCTTGTTATGGTTTAATAAATCGATGACTTTAATCATATCCACACAAGAGGCATTTTTATCAGAAAATCGATTCCTTTGATAAGCTTTGAATTTTGTTGAAACGTAAGATAACAAAAAAACCTGCTTTTGACTTTTGAGTAATATTTTTCAAATGGGTTTTGGTTTACGAATTCAAATAAAGTTATACTATGCTATATGATGCCCGCGACTTTGCCCGCTTGAATAATTTTTATTTGATTCCCGCGGGAACTCGTTAATTTTCCGGTTTATAAAGCCTATATCCTTCTCGGGATGCAACCTACCTCTGCAGCCTGTACCAACGGCAAATTATTATCGTGTTTTGAATTCTTCAAAATCGGTTGAACAGATGGGCCGTGAAAGCGTAGCAGACATACTTCCACACTTACACTTTCGCATTTATAATCGAAGAAGACTATAGAGCTATAGGGTTTTATAGCTATGGAATGGAAATTGAATATAAAACTGTTCGCATTTCCTTGATGGAAGGTCATTCGATAGTATGAATGAGCATGCAGGGCTAGATGACCTATATACAAGCGAGTAGCGAATAAACCACGAACCGCCGTGCCAGGCCGTGCCGCCTATCGCAGACCAGCCAGCCGGCAGCCTTGCCAAATCTCAGCCGAGCCCAAGAATCGATACACGTGTCTAGTGGAATATTTTACTAACTTTCGAAAGTGGATCTTGATTTTGGAAGATATCAATGGAGTTTGGAAGCTCCTATGAGAGGCGCTCGCGGTATAACAGGGTAATACGCAGTAGTGATCTTTTGTAGTTAGATTCCACTGATTCATAACTTCTCGATGCTGTTTGGCAGCATCAATCGTGACGTAAATTATTATCCTTTGTCTCATTCTAACGAACGTAATTCGGACTTTATTGAGGGGGAGCGAAGAAATCACTAGCCTAAGCCTAGTGAGATTTCCATTCCTATCGTGAGATTTTCGTAGTTACAAATGTTTGCAATGCAATCCCTTTGCAGGCAAAAGGTGTTAGCGGCACAACTCCGCTACCCTCCAATGCTGTTTTTAAAGCTCTCCAAGGGTTCAAGTGAGACTGAGACTTGAGAGATTTGAATTGAACATTAGTCGAATTTATTTGTTTACTGCTGAGTTACATGAACTTTTTACTACTCGTTAATTGTCGAGAGTCGTGAGTCGTGACATACTTATCCGATAATTCTTGACACCGTTGTAAATCAAGACGCGATAGGGTAAAAAATATGAGTATGTAGTACATTGACTCTAATTAAAAGAAAATTATTGTTCTAACTTCAAAGTACTGATATCATTTATGTATGTAGTTCAATATTATTTATTGTGAATAGCACATTAATCATTATGAAGTTGGCATCACACAAAATAAACATTTTTTTCCGTGTTCTATATTCCAATTCATAGTAATGTAATTTTTTTTGATAAATGACATATTTATAAAAAGAAAAGACTTACTATCTCACCCACACCCACTGACTTATCATTGCCCAGCCCAAAACCAAACTAAGCTGTAAATTTCCACAGAGGTGCCCTTTACAATGTAGACACAGAATAAGGGATGATTTTTTTCCCACAAAATCAACCCTGCACCTGCACCACACCTGATTTGTCTGATCTGGTCTGCTGGGTGGCTACAGCTGTGGCTAGTCACTATTATATTAGCAAAGACTTGCCTCTTGGGATTTAGATTTTAGTTACTCCTTTGCGTAGAAACAGATTCAATAGTGGTTAAATAAAACTGCAATATCCCAGGTCGGCCCGCTACTATCTCCCTTTACTACCTTGTGAAATTGCAGTCAAGGACTAAATCAAGGACTAATTGTGAGACTAGTGGAAAAGTAAAAATAATACACCAAAGATGAATTAACAATACTCACATTGATATCAGGATTCATCTTAGCTAATCCATGTCCCAAAAGGGATGTGACAGTGCTCTTCCCCACTCCGCCTTTGCCTGACAGCACAAGTATCTTGTGCTTCACATTCGAGAGGCGGTTCTTGATCAGTTCAATAGCAGGGTCCGGCCCAGCGGGTTCACCTATGATTAGAGATGATTTAGATGTTAAAACTTTATTCCATAAATGAACATATTTCCTCAAAAAACATCAAATAGGGTTAGGTACTTTAAAACATAGAAATTAAGGGTTAATTCATATAATTAATAAAATTCTAACAAGGGTACAGTCTTAAAATGCACAACTTAAGTCCATGGGTCTAGAAGCGTGTTATTTTGCACAGAATTTTATTCTTACATAAATTTAATGCACTTCTCATACATAATTATTGTCAACAAGGCAAGTAGGATTTGATATTTAAATCACGAATACGATCAAACTAAAGTAAGAAAAGATATTCAACTAAAAAGGCATTTTGATTTTTGACCTCTTACCCGATGCACAAATATTTTGATTTGGACAGCCCGCGCACGCCGAGGCCTTGCCTGCGTCCTCGCTTTGGGTTCCGGGACATTCTAAACAAGATGTTTTGATCAAAGATTACGAAATCAAACACGACAATTCGTAATTTTTTACAATATTTTGTGATTATTTTTGGACTTACGGTGAGGTGCGTTATCTGGTACGCTGGCCATTGTGTTGTTTTATACTATTTAACAATTAAAATCCAGTTTTAAATTACACATTTATTCTACAGGAATGTATTGATTTATCTATCGAATTTACGTCTGAACACTCAACACAGCTCAACACAGTACACACGACACAAGGTTTTCGAATCGTCAAATCAAATCAATCGAACTTTGAATCGAATCGAAGGATTCGAACTTCGACATTTGACATTTGTCATGATTGTGTCAAAATCATCTGGACATGACAAATCTCTTCTGAGCGTTGGCTGCATTGCGAAATTTCGTTTAAAAATAAGATCCTCAAACAGTTGCATGCGACTTTTCTATCTTTTTAGTCTCATGAAAAATAAGTGGAGTAATAAATATGAATTTGGTGGTTCAACCATAGAAATAGTATGTATATTCATGTTGTATGAATATACATACTATTTCTATGGTTTCAACGAAAATACAGATGCCTTAACATTCTAGAGGCATTGTTTCATGCCTATAAAATGAAATGCAATAACATTATATAATTATTCTGAACGTAAGTAGATAAGGTAACGTCGTTAAGGTTGGTCACCATGAAAAAAATGACACGGAATTCAATTTTGAATTTTTTCTATTAGTGTTAGATTTTTTTTAATTTTATAGTTTTGTCGAAATTTTCCGCCCTGAATTATCTCAATTTAATTTAAAATGGCTAAGGAGGTTTCTATGTGCACGGTAAATGGATACCTACTTCTGATTTCTCAAATTACTTGGTGTCAAGTCTTTAATATTTTCGCGAAGTTTGGCCGTGACTTATGTTTTTATTCTCATCAATTGTTTATTGACAGCAATTGCAACAATGGAGCCCTGTAAAAGAAACGGCGGGTGCTCCGAGCGTGCCTCCTCAAGTGGGTTACTGTTTCCACTCCCCAAAGAAGCACCCCTGGAGACCTATCATGGGTTACGAAGAAATCGAGGTCACACCTATGTAAGATCGGCGTACCTAGTTAATTGTTTTAGTTTTAAACATGATCATGGTTGAGGCTGTATGATCTTTGATATTTGCCGGTTTTAAATTAATTAACAAATAAATAACACTATCCACTGCGGTAGTTAAATGTGTCATTTTACAGTTTACAGGTGCATGTCAATTTAAGTTAACGACGCAACTGTTGCGCGACAAAATGCGTTTAATTCAACTCACTTTAATACAGGCCATCTCAGCCCATAACCAATACAATGGTGGACCCATGCTACACCCCGTCCGGCATGGCTGCGGAACCGCTGCGCTTCCCCAACCTGGTGACAGGCTTCGACCGCAGCCCCGAGCACGCCGCTCGGGCTGCGCTGTACACGCGCTACACCCAGTACGAGTGGAACCAGAACAGCATCAAGAACTACAACGAGTCTGATGCCAAGAGGAACTTCTCGGAGAGGGTCCGGAATGACATCATGCGGATGCTCAGGTACGCTTCTTGGTGATGTCTGGTGACAGGCTTCGACAATCGCCCGTAGCAAGCTGCTCGGGCCATTCTAATCGTATATACGCGATACGAGTTGCACCAGAATAGCATTAAGAACTACATCTGTCATTAGTCTGATGCCAACTTGGCATTGCCAAGAGGAACTTCTCGGAGAGGGTCCGGAATGACATCATGCAGATGTTCAGGTATATACTTTATTAAACTGTCAAGAATCTATAGGAATATAATTATTACCTATGTGGTTTTGTTTTTCTTTAGTTCAACAGTAAACCTGCCCTGGATAAGTCATTGTCTCAAAATGGAGCCAATATAACCAATATAACAACTTGAGGTTCTTAAGTATACCTAACTATTAGGTAAAAAATAGGTAGTTTGGTCCATGGGAAATTAATTATATATACTTCAATCATTACCTTAATTTCTAGAGAGACTGACGAAATTGGGACCCAGGGGCAGCGGGATTCCGGCAGACGTATTGGTGAAAGAATTACTGATACCACATTTTGGAGGAATGAGGTGAAGAAACTTTTGAAATCATACCATTGTGATTTGTGACTTTTAATACCTACTCACAAATATAAAATTTTGATGCTATAGGTACGATTAACTATTGTCATTCCATTAGTACTCCCATGTATATTTTTATTTTAATAAACTGTCGAGCGAAAATTTAAGTTGAAACATTCCCTTAAAAGAGGAATAATGTCAATAACAAATTTCAGAACAGTCACCCTGTAAGGTGACTGTTCTGAAATTTGTTTGAAAATCGTGTACGATTAGAATTTCGAATGCTAAAAAACTGCCGTATTTGGTTTGGTCCTTCAAGGCGGATAACCTAATCAACGACGTTATAATTGCATCTCTAGACTCTACTGACAAACATCAGCTCAGATGCAATTATTTATTTTGAATACAGTCGACGAGGCTTAAGTGTGTTAAGAACCCATGAAAATGTAAAAAGTGTTTGTCAATAAATAAATAAATAAATAAATAAAACGATGATGACGGTCATTGTTGACCTACCCTCAAATACCTCATGTGTACACTTTACTATAGGTGTCGATCGAAATGGAGCGGCTGGTGGCGACGTGCGAGAAGCTGAACGACACGCGGCGGCAGCTGGAGCGCGCCATCGCCGGCATCGAGGGCCCGCTGCATATCGTGCAGGAGTGCCTCTACCATCGCGAAAAGAGGCAGGGTGAGCTCAGCCCGCCTTACAGTGGTCTTGCGGTACAGTGAGGCTGGTGGCGACGAGACAAGCTGATGCGACGCGTTCACTAGCGCTACAAGTCTCCGTCATGATTGCTCTTTGTGACCCATTTTTATTGATCACATCATGGTGCTAACTTAGCGCTACATCTCACTCTCCACCATGATTGCTCATTGTGACCCGTTTTTATTGATCACAGCATGGTGACAAGTGCCAACTACATACGACTCCGAAACATGGTCCCTTAATTATCAATTATCATCATGATCGGCGCTTACAGCTGTTTGCAGGGCTGGATCAACTCCATAAGATTCCAATTTTTGAATGATTCAAGAAGATATCCATCGGTCTTTGTCCTTTGCTCTCGTTTTCCACCTCTTTATTTCAAGGCCTATTAATATTTAATTATATCTAAGCCTAATAAGAAAGCTCAGGGCGACTCTTGAACGGTAGAAATTTACGAGACCCATATCCAGAGTATCCCTAGCTGATCAAATAGGAAATGAATATACAGGAGAACCAGAGTAGAAACAAAGCTTATTGGGTCTTGAAGCTGATATGGAAATAGGAGCGGATCACATACCGATGAACCGATAGAGGTGTTGAGTGACCAACATTCATAGTAGGTAAATCGTGGCACATTCTGGGGTTAGAAATTAGAGTATCTTATTTTTTGTATGGTCAGGTTTGGAGCAAGTGCACGATGCAGTGGAACAATCGCTTCTCAAGGAAGTTGCCATTCTACGCGAGAGTCAGGACAAATTCCGAAATATGCTTGAAAAGGTAAGTCTTGATGTGCTTAAGATTTTCAGTTTCATAGAAAATCAATTACAACAGACAATTTAAGAGAAAGATCATACTTAAGCGTTTGCTGTTTTTTTAATACAGGTCCGGCAACAGTCGAAAAACTGTCGCGCAACACAAAACGAGTTGGAGACGGATATGCGCAACAAGGAATACGCTCTCGGCATTGACTCGATGTGCCATCAACTCAACAACTTCTCTAAGGCAAGCTATGAACATTGTCCTTATATACGTAGAATATTTATCGATTTCAAACCTTCTCTTTTACTTTTACGTAAGAATCAAGATCTGTAGCAGTAATAGGTGTGATGAATATGACAAAAATAAATTATGATTATTAGGTAAATAGAGGATCTTCCAAAGGACCTAAAATTCTCATCTTCTGTTAGTTTTAAGTTTGATAATCATTTTAAACTATCGATTTAAGAAAAAGTGTTGAAATTTTCATGACGTCACAACTATGCTGTATTCAATGAGTTGTCTATCATCCTTATTGTGAAATTATTTTACAGTTGTCTTCAAAATGATCCTTGCAGCCTTGCAGCATTGTGTACATCATACATCATTGTATCAGTTAGCATAAGTTTATACTTATCAATATCATACATATACATAATATTTGATATTACATAATTAATAAGTAGGTCTATGACATAGGTATTACATAGTAGTAGGACTTTTATAGTTTCACTTATTACACACTATTGACACTCGGTAACTGATTTTTGTTATAGGGTCTACAATTTTATGCGGGAATCGAGCGCTATGACCCAACGGTATGTGACACTGAACGCTGGGCAGCCGCCAGCGCCGCAACTCTTCAACGATCGCAGTCCGAGCGGGCTAAAGCCGTGCAGATGTTGTCCGGTAGGCATGAGACCTGATTAACACACGTATCGAATACACAATATAGTTTCCCGATAAAATGATTACCAAACATTTAGCTGTTACTGACACATTAATGAATAATATATACAACGTAGGTCCTAATATCCAACCTTGGTCGACACTTTACTTTAACAAATACCCTGACTTATAAGCGACCTAGTGCATGCTATTTATAATACAGAATTTTTTCTGTTTATTAATTATAGCAAAATAATTGTAATCTTTTCTTGCTAAATCATGAACTTCGCAAAGTAACGCCTGATTCTATCCAATGTGCATGCTATTTATCATAGTGTTTAAAAACGGTATAGGTTTAAGTACACTCTAGGTGCACTCAACAGAAGATAATTTACTCCACCACTCATATTTCAGACGCCGAAAACATGATCAATGTAGCGGCGACAGAGATTTGGGACCAATGGAGTAACACAAACAGCGCGTTCACTCGCCGCATCGCCGAGACTATTGAAATCAAGAACAAACTGCAACTGCACTTGCACAAGGTACCACACTCAGGGCTGGTCCGTTCATATCTAAGGCGAATTAGGCGACGGTCTAGGGCGCTCGTATTAGGAGGGCGTTAATTATCGATAATACAGTTTTTTTTTTAAATTTACAGTTCCACAGACTTATCTGACGACCCGGTGTCAGCATCGCTAGTGTATATGAAAAATGAAATGAAAACAAAAAACTAAACAGGCATAAAAATTAGTTCCAATTTTGGCTACCGGGTCAGATAAGTTTGTGGGTTTTTTACCAAAGCGGTGGTAGACTTTTATCATAGGAGGCTCAAGTAACAACAAACAGTAATTGTTGACACTAACAAATCGCAGATCCAGCAGGAGATGTTCGACGTGGAGAAGACGCTGGAGCTGCTGAACAAGGCCATCGAGGACAAGCTGCAGCCGATGAAGGTAGCGCACACGCGGCTGCAGGCGCGCACCAACCGCCCGCATCTAGAGAAGTGCCGCGACGAAGCGCAGAACAGGTATACACTATACCTACAGATGTTCTATAAGCTATTCTATAACATTTTGAACAAGTATCACAAAATAGACAAGAACAGAAATTAGACTGTGAAATAGTATAGGTATAGTTTTTAAAGCGACGTATTTCATCCACAGACTAGTAAAAGAAGTCTGCGATCTCCAAGAGACAATGGAAACTCTGCGGTCTAAAATAGCCACAGCCGAAGGGACTCACCAGACCCTGCTGGGCGTGCGAGCCGGCCTAGAGGCGGACCTTCGCAACAAGAGCACTACGCTGTTCATAGACCGCGACCAGTGTATGGGGCTGCGCAGGGGCTACCCAGTTACTGCGGCTATCAAGGCCTAATTGAAAGAGAATGTTATTCTTGTTAAATTGTTGTGTTGTATAATTTTTGTTTGGTTGAGGAAATAAACCTGGTTTATAGTTTCACTGCCTTTTTATTGTGATTCTGTACATAGTCGGTCCATTTCCCGCTCATTACCCATTTGCAGTAGAAAGTTGAAACCGATGGCCCATCCAAATTAACGCTTGATGTAGAGGCTTCGAGGTCGTTAAACGTTAAAGTCTTGGACTAATAAAATTCCCCCTGGGTGGATGGATGCTCGGTTATTAATTGTTATTAGATTTTTGACCTACGAGTGGGCGCAGGGGTAATTTCCTGTTTACCCGTGCACCAACTAGGTATGCGTAATGCGACAGTCGCGCGATAGTTGCAATTAATATAAGTCTATGGTTGCAATCAAGTTATAAGCTGTGGTTATAAGCGATTGTCAGAGAGCGATCACCGCTTTAGAGTCGCCTATTCACAGTCAGAGACATCAGACAAGCAACATATTGTTCACAGAGATTCACAGTTCACTAGGGCTTCTTCATGGAATTAGTAATAGTAAGAGGTAAGTACTTCGTACAACCGAAGTACTTACTAATTCCATGGGCTTCTTTTTCTGGTCGGTGCACTAGGAACCGCGACACGTGTCCCTAGATTTTTTTGATTGATTTTATAACTTCTTTAATATCAAATAACGATGTAAAAACATTTTGTAAAAATCTTACAAAAATTTTACATAATTAGTGATACTTACAGACTAACTTACGCCTATTAAAGTTAACAGACAGAAGTGTCCCTAGAGATATCGGGCGAAGTTGTCCGATGTTTGACGCGACCTTTGGGTAGGTAGTTAAGGCTTAAAAAACAGTTAAGTCACTTAATAACAAAAATATTTATTAATTAAAAAATTAACAACTTCATATTTTTCTCATCTTTTTAAATAATTCACTACGTTGTATTGTGTCATTTCAGTTTACCTACTAAAGACTAGTATTCACAGTTAACACTACACTAAAGGGTTCACTTAGCATAACTTGGAACGGGCAGTTTTAGTCCTTCTTTGGCCTCAAAGAATGTGTAAGATAATACTATTTCATCCACATATTCCATCCTGGGATCCTCCATGAAGTCAGGATCTATGTAGAAGAATACTGGCATGTCAACCTGGAATAATTTAATGGACTTTTATTGGATATTTTCAGGGGGGTTAGTACTTGCTACTAAATCACTAAATAAGTATTACTTCAAAATGACAGTTTTATGTCATGTATCTTGACAGTTGACATCCCTAGAATAAGGATTATAATAATTCTACAACATGAAAGTCAACAGTATTTAAGCGATGGTAGTATATCCCCTGGTCAATAACATATTTATTTTAATGATTGTGCGTATTGGATAGGTATGGTAGAATATGAAGATATATACCAGGTCTCTTGGAGGTCATATTCCAAGTCCATCTCCAAATTACTAAATTGCAAGCTATTGCTGTGGCCAAAACAAGACAAGAATATGATCAGATGTATACCACCTGTATGTCCTACATGTTATAAATAAATTGAATTTATTATATGCCATAATAATATAATAATAATAATATATGTCCTACATGTTATAAATAAACTGAATTTATTATATGCCATAATATTGCTGTTTAATTTGAAAAATACATAGAGCAAGAAAATGGGTGTAGGGTCATCAATATTTCATGTTGAAATGCCAATGGAACATAACATATCAGTAATCTATGCAACAGTATACAAGACTTTCATGACAAAGTTTGGCCTCGCATTTGGCAGCCCACAAATTATTCAAATTAGGTACACTAATACAATTCCTTATAAAAAATGATGGTGATTATCATAACTGGTGTCTTAAAACTAAAGCTATGAGGGTTCCAAACTTGCACTGGTCTGAGAAGAGCCCACAACAAACTCAGCATCAAAAACATTCAATGGTGATGAATGAATGAATGAATGAGTCTGAACTGTCAGACTGGAAACAATGATCACCTGTTCATGTGGGTTGAGCTGTTGCTCCTCGAAGCAGAAGCATTGTATTTTGTTGAAGTACTGGCCCGCCTCAAATGGGATAACATTATACGTGCTGATGCCGATGACTGGCTTGTTTGTGGGGTTGCGCGCCGTGTAGAACGCGAGAGCTGTCTCGCCTGGCACCACCTGGCAACATGGAACAAAGCCTTATGTGTACTTAGTTCGAAGTTTGAATACAAAATTTTCCAGCTCTATGATTTCTTTAAAAAAATCTCTAATTTTTTCTGGTCTGGTCTGGTGGAAGGCTTAGGTCATGGCTAGTTACCACCCTACCAGCAAGTGATTTTGCATTCTGGTGTGATGTCATGTAGAAATTGATTGGCGGTATGGGTTTAATATAACTGCCATACCCCCAACAGGTTAGCTTGCTACCATCTCAGACTGCATCATCACTTACCACCAGCTGAAATTGCAGTCAATGACTAAAATTGGTGTAAAAAATAATAATCAAAAGATAATTAGTTTCTTACAGTAATATCTCCTTGTTGTGGTTTGAAGTTCCACTGCATTGACGAAGCCACATCAGCGTTGAACCTTATTTTGAGTGGCCTATCATTCACCCGTTTCATCTTACTGATGGACTCATCTGCCTCCGACTGACCTACTGTACCTCCGTAACTGTATGCCTGTTTATAAAATAAAGCGCTTTTATAATCAATTGATTTCTTATAAAATTATCATTCGGCCTTATAATATTATCATAGGTACTTCATAATATCTTGATTTAAGATGATGCCTTGGTTGTAGATGATTAATTTTTTTGACTTTATTATTTCACTATTAACTTAAATACTAAGGTTATTTATCAGTCAGTAAGTCGAACACATTCAAGAACCAAAACTGTATAATATCATGGACACTGAAAATTAAGCGGATTTTTGGAGGTTAGGCTTAGGTCCTCACCTGACAAAATATCCTGTATAAAGGTACTGCTGCATAACTTAATCCAACGGTCATTACACCAAGAGCTATCATATAGTTCATAGTAGACCGGATTTTCTTCTGTTCGTGCGCTCCACGAATGTTGTAAACATTAAGCGCACCATATTTAGGAGTGAGTAAATGGGTGGTATTTCTACTGGTATTATGCTTATAGACATTTAACAATCTTCTATTCATACACGTCAATCTATTCATTTTCAATAAACGAAATCTATTGCAAAAACTAGACTACAAACATTTCGGATTTTCACTTTACTTTTCGATAAATGACAGCAAATGTCAAAATTGACATAGATAGGCATGACAATAGGCAAGTTTTAAAATCAAAAATTTGTTGAGCCATAATTTACAAAATAAATCTTTTCAGTTTTCAATTAAAAGTTCATGATAAAGATGTTATTGTTGAAACGTGAGTTTGCATTAGGAAAGCGGGACCATGAATCGTGGCTGCTCTGTAAGCGCTAAACCAGCTATTTATTTATGGATTTTAGTGATTTCAGAACGAATTTCCATAAACTCTTGTAGAAAATGACAATTTCGAAAATCGGAATGGCGCCAAGATTTAAGTTTTGTCGTATTTACTTAAGTCAATTTCTAGAAACTTTATTTACTGTCATCATGATCATGTTATAATAATTATGTTATCATTGGTTTTCAAGAAGCTCAAATGGATGGATGGATATTAGTTGTTACTAAAGATTCCAAAATCCAGACACCCAGTAAAGCAAGTAAGCATCTATTTACTGCACTAAAAAGACTACCTACCTACTTAACTTGAAAATAAAATTACACAACTTTTACCGTTATTTTAATTGGATTTAAATTTAGTATCACAATTTTTGTTAATAACTCTGAGCCATGTATCATCCATTGTATTCCACCGTCATGATTTTGTGTTTGGTCTTGATGTGTGCGTCCGTGTGAGTTTTCTGATAGGCTTTGTATGAACAGTCTAAGAAGGGGCACCGGAACATCGGCTCCTTCCCGCATTCGTATGTAATGTGTCTTCTGTACGTGCTTTTGTGCCGATACTTTCTCTTGCACTTTTCGCATTCATAACTCGACTCGAAATGTGACCAATAGTTTTTAGTTTTCATAGGCACGATGGGCAACATATTTTGCATCATCGTCTTAAAGATATCCAGTTCACCTGAAACAATCAAATTATATCCCAATACTTTATTTAGAACTACGACTCCTCACTATCTTATGCTATCCTGTATTATTTACAGATTCACTGATGTTTTGTTTGTGCGTCGATCAGACACAAGGTTCTGGAATTGATAAGACGTAATTTATTAAATTAAGAACATTTATTCTCATGCTTAATTCAATTTAAACAAATCAAACACACTTCACTGCAAAATAATTTTCAAAATACATCAATTATACGCCTACATTATTTTGTGCTGCTCTTTTTTTTAGAATTTTAAATAAACATAATAAATTATTATTAGTTGCAAGATATATCATGATAAATACTTCTAAATAAAATCTATGAGAAAACTGTTTATCAAAAACTTATTAATTTTTTCATGCCATACATAGATATTAAAACAGGTGGTACTTAACTTTGATATAATGTTATTCTTGAATTGAAAGAGTTAATTAAAAATTCTACACAATGTAAAAAAAAACAATAATATAAGTAATAAAATTTTTCAGTAAGAAATAAATAATACCTACTTTGTTACTACTATGATGATTTACCACTACAATTTACAAAAACAAAATCCTTTAATCTCATGCTTGGCAGCAAAAAAGTCCGAAACCTCTATCGCTCAATGGTTAGGGGGCAGACCAAAATTCAGAAGCTTTGTTTTAACTTCAAAGATTTCACTTTTGGCTGTTCCAAATTTATTATTATTATATTATTAATTTGTATTGGCTATAAATAGGTACAGAAAATTTTAACTACCCATTTTTTTAAATAAATAATCCATAAAATAGTCTAGTACTTGGAAGAGCTATGAAAGACTTCAAAAAGCTATGAAGTTCAAAAATAGAAACTGACATAAATCCGTTCATGGATTAACCAGTTAATTATGTTATGGTATGCTAAATAATATAAATATGGTTTATGACAACTGAGACATAAATAACTTAACTACTCAAACAAACACTGCTTTTTATTGCCTGCTGCTTGCCTTCATCAAGGCACATAATACTAAAATTTCGCTCAACAAAACATTTCGGAATTTGAAAAAAAAATGTACACTCACTGGTTTATACCAGTAACCAAGGCAAAATGACATCATTTCTTATTCCAAGTGTCAACCAAACAAAACGAGTCTGGAATAATTGACTTCTGAGCCCTGATCTCTACACTACAGCCAATATTGAAATATTGTATAATATTAAGGTTTGGACTTTGGTATCAAATTATTATTTATTGAAGTAAAAGAAAATTACTTGATATGTAAAAAATGTTAAGTACCAGAAATGTATGAAAACTAGGAATTGTATACAAATCCTAGGAAATATATACAATGACGAACTTAGGAAATTACACCCATCCTTTACAGTTGTGTTAGGTTTAGCTCCTGACCAGAAATATTTGAGCATCCAGAATTTTCTGTTTAGGAAATGAGTGTGATAAAATTTATTTCATACATACCTACCCTCTGATTTGGGGGGTAAGGGGGAGAATAACATCTAGCTTGCCCCAACTGTCAACCTCACCTGCTCGTGGTGCCCCCTGCTAGACAACGGACGAGGCTCTGGCGACCGACCAATGGCGGTATATCCATAAACCCAGCTGGGCAATCGGTTGGAAGAGGTTTCAGTGGCCTTGGGTCTAATAAACCCTAAAAGACTGGTGCAGAAGGCAACGGGAAACCACTGCACTAGTTTCCCAAGAGAGAAATGGCTAATACGAACTCAATGGTGATTTTGTCGGACGATCCGGCTAACGCCCGGCGCCACTTATCCGGGAGAAGTGGTGTGAAGTATGCTACCGGCCACGTGGGTGTGACCCACCAGGCACCACGTGGAAACTATGCACCTGGTGCAAGTAGCTCGGAGAAGATATTCGCGCGACACCCTCAGCGCATTGGAACATGGAATGTGCGAGGCCTCAATCAAGATGGCAAGTTACACATTGTGGAAAAAGAGATGCAGAGGAAAAATATACACCTAATGGGGCTGAGTGAAACAAAATGGAGAAAATCTGGCCATTTTGTATCAGAAATCGGAAATAAAATTTACTTTTCTGGTCCAGAGGAAGAAAGTAGTAAAGGAGTAGCCTTTATTGTACCACAGCAGCTCGACAAATGTGTAATAGGATACAAACCAGTGAGTGACAGAATAATCACCCTTAGGCTCAATGCTTCCCCGTGTCGCATTAACATCGTGCAGATATATGCACCAACTGCCCAGTCCTCCGAGGAAGAAATTGAACTGTTCTACAGTATGTTATCGCAGACCTTAGAAGAACTCCCAAAAAGAGAAGTGACGCTGCTTCTCGGAGACTTTAACGCCAAAGTCGGTAAAACGAAGGACGAGGCTCATCTCAGACATGTAGTAGGACGATATGGTGCAGGTGAAAGAAACGAAAGGGGGGAGCGTTTACTACAATTTTGCAGTGAACAAAACCTCGTAATTACGAACACATGTTTTGAACACCACATTCGCCGACTATATACATGGGTATCACCGGGAGATAGGTGCAGGAACCAAATAGACTTTATAATGATTCCAAGGCGATGGCGATCATCTATTACAAACACTACAACTCTCCCAGGAGCAGATTGCGGAAGTGACCATCAGCTGCTCGTTGCAACTCTAAGGTTACGCTTTAAGAGATTACAAAAACAGAGTCGAACACCAGATCTTCGAAGGGTTGACACGCTGGGCTTTAAAGAAGCAATAACAACTAAAATCAAGGAACTGCCGCAAGATAATATACAGGATGCTAATGTGGCGTGGATTCATCTGAAACAAGTCATTCAAGAAACTGCTAATGACAATGCTACGCCAAGAGGCGCTATGAAGGAATTTATAACACCAGAGACGGCAAGCATCATCCTGGAGAGACGGAAATTAAAGGAGAGTGGTTTAAGTGCACCTGAAGATCAACAGCGGTATTCGGAACTTAGCTCAGAAGTCCAGCGTCGCTGCCGAAAAGATAGAACGGATCAAATTACAAGAGTTTGCGAAGAGCTGGAGCGGCACTCAGTGAAGAACGAAACAAAAGACCTCTTCCAAAAAGTTAAAGACTTGACAAGAACTCGTACTGTTAAAACTTGTGCGGTTAAAGATGAACGAGGGGTGTTAGTGACGGATATCGCACAAGTCTTGGATCGTTGGAAGCGATACTGCTCAGTTCTGTACGAAAACCAAGATGCAGAAACAACACCTATAGACTGGAGTTTGGAGGAACAAGAACCAGACATCCTTCCGTCAGAGGTAGATTTGGCAATAAAGTCACTAAAGCTGGGTAAGTCTCCCGGAAAAGATACTATCACCGCGGAACTTATGAAGAATCTTGGCTCAGAAGGCATAAACATAATGACGAACATTTGTAATTTGGTCTGGACCACAGGACACTGGCCAGTGGATTGGACCGAGTCAGTCTTCATACCATTGCATAAAAAAGGCTCCACCACGGAATGCGGCAACTATCGAACTATCGCGTTAATATCACACGCCAGCAAGATCCTTTTGCATGTCATCAATCGACGCCTTAAGAGCTTTCTTGATCGCCAGATACCTGAAGAGCAGGCCGGGTTTGTTAAAGGCAAGGGAACGAGAGAACAAATCCTTAATATCAGGCAGATTATTGAAAAGAGTAGAGAATTCAATAGTCCGGTGGTATTGTGTTTCATAGATTATAGCAAGGCTTTTGATTGCGTGGTTTGGAGCAGGTTATGGATGGTATTGATGGAAATGGGAGTGCCTCAACATCTTGTCTACCTGATCCGCAATCTGTATGGAAACAACCGCTCATTTGTGAGAATTGACACCGAATGTTCAGATGTGTTTTCTATCAAAAAAGGCGTGCGTCAGGGTTGCATCCTCTCTCCCTTACTGTTCAACATATATAGCGAGTACATAATCCGGAAAACTATGGAAAATTGGGAAAAAGGATTTCCACTGGGGGGGAAAAGGATAAGCAACCTCAGGTACGCGGACGATACGGTCCTTATCACCACCTCGCTGGAGGACATGAAAGAACTTCTACAAAAACTGGAAGCGGAGAGTATGGATTTGGGATTGACCATCAACAGAAGTAAGACCAAGTTAATGATAGTTGACCGCGCTGGTAAAATACCTGACACAAATATAATACCATCTGTTGATATTGTGGAGAGTTACATCTATCTTGGCTCCCAAATCTGTAATGACGGTAGTTGTGTGCCAGAAATAAAGAGACGCATCGCAATGGCAAAAAACGCCATGACACAATTAACTGGGTTGTGGAGGAATCGAGGCATCTCGCTCAAAACGAAGAGTCGCCTCGTACGTGCCTTAATCTTTCCAATTTTCATGTATGGAGTAGAAACATGGACCATCAAAGCAAGAGAGAGGCAAAGAATAGATGCTTTCGAAATGTGGTGCTGGAGGCGAATGCTGCGGATTCCGTGGACTGCCAAGCGCACAAACGTGTCTATTCTTTCGCAGCTGGGAATCACGGTTCGACTCTCCTCCACATGTTACCAACGGCTGCTCTCGTATTTCGGACACATCATACGACGTGGGGACAGTAGTCTCGAGAAGCTGATTGTCACGGGCAACACTGAGGGCAAAAGAGCGAGAGGCCGCTCACCAACTAGGTGGTCTGACCAGCTGAGGGAGTCGAACACGTCGAAATTTCATTCTTTAGTGAGAATGGCTACCAACAGAGGCCAATGGAAGCGAATGATCCGTTCGAGGGTAGGATCTAGCCAGGACCACGATCTTCAGCAATGAAGGAACGACCGAAGAGAGAGAGAGACCCTCTGATTTGGGCACGACAAATACATTTCTTAGAAATTGTATACAATGACGGATTACATGTACATTGTCCGGTAACATTTAAAATAAACTACCTTGAGTGCAGTATGGCACGTTGCGCGTTGGTTCATCTTGTACTAGTGGTGCAATATGAATTAAGTTTTTGAAAAAAAATAGATATTATAGTATAGTAATACTAATGTAATATGAAGTTAATTTTTAAGGAGAAAATAACACTCAAAGTACACACAACATCTTTGGGACGAATATTTTAACAAAATTATGTACCTAGATACAAAATATTTTTACAAAACTTAACTAACATTTCAATAACTTACTTCACCTAACAATTAATAATGTAATAAATATTAAGGCACTTATAAAGGCTAGAATCGACTGGAAGATTCTTTGGTTTAAATATAAATATTGCGCGTATCCATTTGAACTTTAAATGTAGGTGACTTAATTAATAGTAACAAATGCAAAATATAATCATATACAAACAAAAATACTGAAACTATAATACAAATGTTTTGTTATAATTTATATTGATAAAATATCTTTGGCAACAAGGAACACACATTAAATAAAAATTAATAACAAAAACAAAATGTAACAATACTAATAGCAAAATTATTTCAAAACATGTCTTACGATATCTATATTAATAATTATTAATTGTGTATTAATAAAAGTCAACATTGGCACCAAAAAACCAATTTTTTATATAAATGTCGGTGGTAACCAAATACAATTATACTACAATGGCACAAATTCGGCTGTATATCAAATTTTAACTAAAATCAATGTTAAGGGAGGGGCTGAAACTAGCACAACCTTATACCCCTGTTTATTTAACAAATAAACTTTATATACAATTTCAAACCCGTAATAAAAAAATCGTTCACAAAATATGAAACAGTTTTTTTTCAATCATCAAGTTGATTAGAGAACAAGACAATCTTCTTTTCTTTGGCTTTTTCTATACTATTAATCTTAGTTAAAGTTTGTGTACACAAAATTAACACCAACAAATTATTATGCTTACTGCTGCCATTAAACTATCTCATTGGTAACTATTTATTACTATAATATTATTTCTCTGCAAGGACAGTGTAAAATGCAGTTTTAACTTAGTTTTTTTAAAAATACCGTTTGCTAAGGTATTAGGAATACTAAAATGGTATTAATTATTATTCGTAATAACTCATTGAGTGTGGAAAGTAATAAACATTAAACAATTGTGAAAAATATAAGACTAATAGAAGACTAATATTCCAATAACAATAACATTGGTTTGTACAGGAAATGTGTAAACGCAACTCGACCGGGCTTCGAATTCCAAAACGTCCAGGTTCCCAGTTCTTGGTGAGTTTTTTATGTCTTCTTTAAAGATTAGTCTGGCTTTCTTTGGCTGTAACAGAAAAAATCGAACTGCTATTAGCTGTTATGTTTAGAATATTATGTGTCGAAATGCTTTAAATTGCTACTAATTTATTTTATAATAATGCATGGTTGGCGAAAAATTATTATCCTACACCAAAAGAACCATCTAAACTTTATATTTAACAATTTACAAAGCTAAAGGATCTTAGTGGTTGCTTATCGCTTATTTACTATATTTTATACAACAGCTTAATTTAATTTTTTTAGAGAACTTAGAAAAATTCAACCAATAAGATATTATTGCAAAGGTAAGCAAGCTACCATTATGGATCGCGTTCATGTTTTATCATCACAATCAATATTAATTTTTAGGTATTTTAAGATAATGTTTGCTTAACTTTGTAACTAAATTGAACAAAAAAACTACATACAAAAATGGTGCTGTGTGGTGTGATTTAATACTACTGTTTTCCTGTAAGATGGATGTGATTGTGCTAGTTTTTTTACTACAATGGTCGGCTTCACTAGCCTGTAGGAATGCCTCCTTGGTCTGTTTTGCAAATACACCTAAATAGCGGTTAATAGAGTTAGTTATCCCCAAAATAAGCGGTTATATATACCCGGATTTAGTTGTTTAGTTAATAGTAGAAACGTTTACTGACATTGAGCGGCTCGCGGGCGGCGGTCACTCCAGTACAAATTCCACCTTCTCGGGCAAGTCTTTGTGCAGATGGCGCTCGTGCAGAAGCAAGTTATGCTTCTGGTAGGCGCGGTACACGCAGTAAGGGCACTTGAAGCTCGGCTGTTTCCTACACTCGTACTTTATGTGCCGCTGCAGAGAGCCCTTGTGCTTGTACTTGTTCCCACAATCCACGCACTCATACAGTGTCCACCCCTTCCCGCCACTCAGCCCAGGGCCGCCGTAACCCAATATATAAGGTGTGTAAAACTGTGCAACTGAAATTAAACGCAAACAAAAATAAATACGTGCAAATAATACGAGAATAAGCTACCACCGTAATAAAATCACGAAAGCCAGGCCACCTCGACGAGCAAAAATGTGCTGCCGTTTAAAGCGTAGGATAATGCACCATGTCTCCCATTAATTTGTATTTTTTATAGTAAATTATATGCTAAACTACCTCCATTATACCCTTTTTAAATAGCATGCGACCATTTTGAAAGACTAAATAATAGAGATCAGAAATTTAATTTCTAACCAAATTGGAAATAATCCATACACTCCAATTTAATAAGAAACGGGAGAGAAATTATTGTATTTTTTAGTAAAAAGTTAAAACATGCAGTGTTAATAAACTATTTCCATAAAACATTCAACCTTAACTATTGGATCATTAATTCCTGTATTTAACAAACTTGAAAAATAATTGGTAAAAATTAAAACTACGAAATACAAAGAATAGCAACTTTATTTAAAGTACAAAATGGTTATAGAATACAATCAAATGCTTTCATATCACTGTAACTTCTTATTGTCATATTATATGCTACAGTACGTAAAATACTTTTAGATAGTAATTCTTACTATACATTTATTAACTAGGTATGCAATCACTTGGATAGAGACATAATATAATGTATAAAACATTATAATATTATTGTCATGTAGGTATGCAGTGTGAAATGACCTTAATATGTATTTTAAAAACATATATTCACTCTAATTCTGTTGCACACACTCTCTTGACTAATGTAACTGACGGCGAAAGGCGCGATCTTTTTCCGCAAAGCAAATAGAGCCTTATGAAAGAGAAAGTAATACAATTCGGCCTGTCTTTTAGTTTAGTAAAAAGATTGGGTACAACAAAATTAGTCACATTAAAAAATTGTATAAAAATTTCAAAAAGTTTGAGAATATTCCTATCACAGCTATGTTGTACTCTGCTAACATATTATATTTGTTCAAATGTTCTGCTCAGTTTGTATTGTCGTGTAAATTACAACCTAGACTGTCGCAATAACAAGTTACATTGGCACCAATAATTTAAAATCAAACTTAACTGACAGGACTAAAGCACAATCACCAAAAAAGCTCTCATCGAAAAAGGGAAAACTTTAGTCGTGCCAATTTAGTTTAAAATTTTGTATAAAACAAAATTGGTATAATTGTTTGATCAACTTTTCTATTGAGAAAATATTTTTAAACCCTAACGACTAAGATTCTGAAGGCACTTAACGTTACACTGAAATGACTTGTATTGCTTGTACTTAATGATTAGAGCTCTACATATTGATTGTATGATGGTAACTCCGGCAGATAATATACTAATCGGTTATCGCGGCCGCAAAATTTTTCCGACGTCGAAGACGAAGTCTCTCAGGCGGTAGCTAGAGGTAAAATACAAGCGCCGGGAAAAATTTTGCTCACCGCAATATCTCCCTTATAATGTCTAAAATGGTAATGTATAAAAAAGTACTTACAAACTACGTGGAAGATTTTGATCTCGTCCAAAAAATTGACATGATTTGTGCGGCACACGGTTCGTGAACCCGATAATCCCCTCAATGGCAGTGTCTATACAAACTGTAAATTACAATTTAACAAACGACTCTAAATAAGGCACTCATTTCCACTGGACAGTCCTACTCTAAAACAATTGGCCCCAAATATAACATCAAAAACAGCGTGTAAGCACACATTCTTTCCCAGGAACTTAATATTAATACCACTTATACGATATTGGATCTTCCTCCGATTATAGGATAGACGTATACGTTCTAGATTAATGTAAAATAAATGCAATATACGTAAAAAAAAGAGATCTAAAAATAATTGAAAAATATAAAAATTAAATTACAATGAGTATTACAAAAATAATGGAACATACGTTATGGCAAAGACCTAGAACTTGCATACTAAGCGACAAATAGCTTCATTTTTTTTAATAACTATTCAATAGAACAAAAGAACGCAATTACTCATTCTAACTCTTTTCCATTCTCACTACAATAAGAACCCGCGACTCACGGGAACATTAATCTCGTTTACACAAATTAAACAAACGCTAAATCCACTGATGAGTATGGGCATTCATCATAATATCATAACCGAAACATTCGTAGTAACTGTAACTGGTAACAAGGAATCATAAGCTTTTCTAAATAACGATCTAGCGAAGCTACACGCCTAAACGTACTCAATAATCAGGAATGATAATTTACACGATAAATGCTGTACATAAAAATATATAAAAGCGTAACTATACAAATCACTTTCCTTAACATAGTCGATATAAATGCAACAGTTGCATACACCGCTGCGATTATTGCAACCAGTGTGAATACTAAGTGAAATTCGTTTTGAGATTTAAATTCAACGGTATCTATAACACTCCGCCCGTCGCGGCCGGAGAAGGTAACAGGGCAGGCCCGGGCCTCGGACTACATCTAACGTGACCGGCTCGCGTCACTATCACAAAGAGAATTACATCACATCTATCACAATCGGCAATAAACTCGAGGAATTTGATCAAATTTAATAATAGTATAGAAACATTACTGTCGTATAAAAATGAACAGCGCGGTTCGACTCGGACACAAAAAGGAGTATTCTGTATAGCCCTATTCCGAAAAATCAGTCATCGTTACAATCTCAACTTTTGTGGCCAAAAATTGCCAGCCAATAGTGTGAATTGCGATTGTAACACTATCAATTTTACCGCAATAAGGCCGCTGTACTATAGGGCGCAACTATGTGCACGCATCGACGTTGTCCTGTTTGATGTACTGCTCCGGCTTCATGTGGTGCTCGCGATGCATGCGCTCCATGTGGCGCGCGATGTGCATCTTCTGTTTCGCGCGGTACACACAGTAGGGGCACTGGAACTGGGGCTCCTTGCCGCACTCCCACTTCTGATGGTTGCGCAGCGAGGACTTGAGTTTGTAGACGCGGCCGCAGTCGGGGCACGTGAAGCTGGGCTCGCCGGGCGCGGGCGGCAGCGCCGGCGCGCGCAGCCCCGCGACCAGCGGCAGCGCGAGCCGCGCGGACCACTGCTCCCAGGAGAGCCCGCCGAGCCGCGGGAACGCCTCCTCGCCTGCAACACCCGCACACCGTCACACTGCGCTCGCGCACGACACACCACAGGGGTTAACGACAGGTACAAGCGCGTATACGTGTTATACATACGATACATACATACATACAGACAGATACGTACACGTTATATATACATACATACTCAAGATAAACTACTGTGAGTGACCACCGAGTGCTGTGATGAGAAGCTTTGCAAAAAGGAAAGTAAATAAAGAAACAAAAATAAGGAAATAACATAACGTTTATTTTTGTAATGATTCAATTCTAACGGTTTTAGGGCAAGGTTTCCTTCAATACACACTCTCTCTGTTAGTGTTCACTCATGGAGCGAAACGTGTACCGAGGAGACGTCGCGGTTTAACTCTCGTGATATGGGTTTTAGTCACTTTGTGCTACTCTAAAAACTTTTGTTAATTAAATGTAGTCTCCCGACCCATGGGCTTTCTTGTCTACCTGAAATTATTAATTATATTAGTATGAACGAAAAGGAAAAGAAAAACAATTAACATCGCACGAGTCGAAATAAGTAAGCGGTGATCCGACATGCATTCATGCACTTGCAAAAAATAAATAATTTAAGAAGCAACTTACCTACTACCTACTGGTAACCAATAAAAAAAAGGCAATGGATTTTAGGTGAGGAATGTGAACAAATAAAAAAAAGTCTAACATGGTATATTATATTATATTTTATTTAAATTTTCTACCAAGTAAACCCCAATATATTCATATAAAAATCACACTAACTAAAATCCAATAACATTAACAAACAATGGTGGATTCCATAACATCCGAATTTTATTCTAATCGATACATTAGTACCTAAGACCTTTAACTAGCATGATATGATGGAAACATTGCATTCGAAGGAATTATTACTAGCAACGACTTGATTTTATAACAATTAACACGTTATAAGTTATACCAACGTTAATAAACTAATACTGACTTTGGTCAAATAGCTTTGTTATCCTAAGTTAACAACAAAAAATATCAACAGTCAATATGCTAAACGAAACTCGAATATTGCGAATTAAATATCAGTTACTTAATATCGTTTTTTTTATAATTTTGAACACACTTTTATCCCAGTAAACCGAAATAAAAAAACCGTAATAAATATTTAATATTATCTACAGGTAACATTGTAGGCACATAATCGATGAGCTTTCACTTACCTAATTGCTAAATCGCCTCAAATCTTTGGGGTCCGTGCAACACATTCCCCCCACCTCGATCCGAGGAGGCACATACGCTAAGGACCTTTGAGTCCGCAAACATTAACCTAATAAATAATAATACAACTATTAAATTTAAAACTTTGGATTGTCTACTAATGGGAAGACAAGTAAATGGTCCCTGACACATTGGTAAAATAATTTAAAAATATAACAAGAAAAAGCAAAACAAATTTATACACTTCGAGGTGGAGAATGTTAAATTTTACCCGTGATCAAAATTAAACTACTGCAACAATAAATAGCAACATCAGCAACGGAAAATAGACTATCATCTAAATAATAATATCATTGCACTAAGTGAATTTGCTTTAGGAATTATACTAGTTATTCCGTGTGAGGAATGTTAGGGTACTAAAACTATACAAATTCGAGTTTTATGGTAAAGTAAGAAACATGATTTGATTAAATTCTTCATAGGAAGATATTGATAAGAATTAACTTTCGATTAGAGGGAGACATGGTCGTCAAAACAATAAATACCACTAAAAAAATGTTCTTCCGAACGAAATACTCAGGGTCAGTCTTAACTAAGATAATATAATAATAAACTCTAAAACAAAAATCAACAAATTAATTCTAACGCCGTTAGGGAATGTGCACATTAAATCTATCATCTTTAGTGTATATTAAAAACGTCTTTAACAAAAATAAAATGTAAATATAAATAATATTATTGCAGTACCGATTTGGTTAGGTATCTACTTTGGTCTAGTGTTTCCGTCTGAGGGTAGACAGAGACTATATGGAAGTTTTTTTGTTGCGGCGCACCTTGTTGCTGGCGTACATGTACCACTCTGTGTTGTGGTGTTTGCGGATGTGCACGCCCAGGTTGCCGCGCTGCTTGGCCTTGTACGAGCAGTAGGGGCACTGGTGCGCCGGCGCTTTGCCGCCGCACTCCACGTTCTCGTGGCGGCGCAGCGTCGACTTCCAGCGGTAGCGCTTGCCGCAGTGCCGGCACTCGAACTGCCGGCTCGCGTCGTCCGAGCTGTTGCCGTCGCGCTTCACGAGCCCCTTCAGCTCGTGCTTGGAGTCGTACTCGCCGCCGGAGCCGAGCCCTCCGGAGCTGTTCGAGTACGCGTTCTCGTAGTACGCGTCCGACTCCTCGGGCAGCACGATGTCGTCCGTGTCGTCGTACTCGGCGTCCGAGTCCTGTTCGTCCGGCTTGGGCCTGTAGTCGGTCGGCGGCGCGACGGCGTTGTTGTTCTGCTGCAGGAAGGCCTGCTGCAGCAGATGCGCCTTGAGGTCGCCGGGCAGCAGCGGCGCGCACGCGAGCGGCTTGAGGATGTCGGTCACCTGGATGCAGGGCGGCACCAGCGCGCCCAGCGCCCGCGACCGCCGCTGCGCCGACAGCAGCGACAGCAGCGCCGACGGCAGCTGTCCGTCCTTGTGCAGCTCTGAAAACCACACGTTAACGGTATTGCAAATCATAACGCAAGCGCCGCTACGTACCGAGGTACATGTTAATACTACCGAGGCTAAAATAAAATTAAGGAACCAAAGAAATGCGTTATAATAATAAAAATATTATTAAAAAAAAAAAATTATCTCGGTTAGAAAATCAATAAAAGGCGAAGCTTCTCTAAACTCATGCAGACATGCACAAACCGAACGTCGAGACGGTCCGACGACCGATCTTCCCATAAAGAGACCGGGCGGGAGGAAATCAAACGGCAAGAGTAGCGGTAAAACGTTTAATATTTAAAAAATATATCGAATATCGATCCGTTCATTACATAAAATAAGTATACGAGGCTCTTATAAAATTTGAATATTTCGAATACCATCTAAAAGGAAGATCGCGCGGCGCGTTTAAGGCACTAGGTTTAGTCAGGGTCGTCGCTGTCGCGGCGGTCAGTTGACGGCGAGCGGCGGCGTGGGCGGGCCGGGCGGCGGCGCGTGCTCGGGATGCTTCTTCTCGATGTGCTTCTTGAGCTCGTTGCGGCGGTGCTTGCTGTAGGAGCAGTGCGGGCACTTGTACTGCGGCTCGCGGCCGCACTCGAGCGTCACGTGCCGCACGAGGTTCTTGCGCGCGTTGTAGCAGCGCTGGCAGTTGGGGCAGCGGTAGCCCTTGTCCGTCTTGTACTGCGCGCACGGCAGCGACGCGGGCCCGCGCGGGAACATGTGGTAGCGCGGCTCCGCCTTGGGCGAGCGCCGCGCGCCCTGCTGCTGCTCTCCCGCCCCGCCCCCCGCCCCGCCCACCACCACAGCCGCCGCCCCTTCCCGCTGCTTGTTCTCCTTGGCCTCGTCGGGCACGGGCGGCGCGACCGCGTGCGCGCCGGGCACCGGGCTCGCCGCGCTGTTGACGCTCGCCGCGCTGTTGACGCTCGTCGCGCTGTTGACGCTCGGCGTGCGCACGTTTTTGAGTATCGCCAGCGTCGTCGCGAACGTCTCCTCGCTCACCTTTTTACTACGCGTCATGATACTGTGCCTCGGCGTCGTTTTTCGACCTGAAATAAAAAATAAAATACAGTCCGTCTTTTGGTACGCGGGCGACGACGCTGCGGTCGGTTTAAATCTAGAGTGCAATGAGATTACCGTGAAGCCGATGCGCTCGACTGTGATATTTTAAAAAATTAAGCCGGTGAAATGAAAACAATGAGAGTCAAAATATTCTGGTGTATTCGTCTAAAAAACACTACAAAATAAAATATAAACAAAGGGAACCAAAAAAATATCCTTCTAAACTTGAACTACCTATAATAAAAAAAAAGTACGACATGATCTAATCGTATCTTAATAAAACTATCTAAAACGTGTAATCAACAAACTAGCTCACAGCCATAACTTAATTGTGATTAAATGGCACTTATGTATGAGATCATCAATCAACTTGAGTGTATTTAACATGATGTTCCTAACAATTCATGTTTTACTAACAACATAATAGAAAAAGTAATATAAGAAATAAAGTAACAAATGTAAATAAAAAATATCTATGCATTAGCTTCAACTTTCTCTGATTTGATGTGCTTTTGGAGGACATGCATGGCCAAGGTCTTTTTCTGCGAGTATCTTTTTCCACAATCACCACAAGTGAACTGGGGCCCCGTGTTGCACTCATATTTCTCATGTCTGAGTTTATTCCGTCTGTATTTATACTTCTTTTCATTACATATCGAGCAAAGATATTTCGCCACTTTGTCTTTATCACTTTTTTTTTTGCCTTTTTTCTGTTTTTTTAGGGCACTTACTTTTTTGGATGGCTTTCTGCCCCTTTTCTTTCTAGGCTGTTCAATCTCGATCTTTGGCTTAACGTCTATCTCTATTTCAGTTTTGGGTTTAAGGGCAACGTCTATCTCGGGCTCAGACTTAGCCTTCGCTTCATCTTCGCAGGGTTTCAGGTACCCGCTAGTGGCGGGCACATTATCACCTTGACTCATAAAGACAACTTCGTGACTCTTAAGGTACCCGCGAGTGATTGGAAAGGGGGTTTTAGTATAATTCAGGATGCTAGATAGATCTTTAGGTGTTCCTTCTGGAAGGTGAAAATAATGAAAAGCGAGGAGGTAAAAAAGCATTAAATATTAGTAGGTAGCACAGTTGTAAAAGGACAAAAATTGCGTGAAAGTTATATTATGAGACCAAATTGTTTGAGGCAAAAGATTTCCATAAAGCTTTTAATTTTTTTTGCCAGTTAAAAAGGCATATTAGTAGGACATTGTATAATGTTATGATCTTGCTGGAAACTGCGGGAACAGGAAAATGAAATGGAGAAAGGATTGTCAGGTCAGGACCATTCTATTTGTTTCGTGAACCTATCTCATCGTCAAATGAAATGCGCATCCACTGGGAACATCGAAATGCCCAAAATGATAATAAACTTGACCTAATGAACATGCGTATCGAACAAAAAGAAAACTTAACTTTAAAACATGAATTGCTAAGACATCTGCAGTGAAATCACATGTGAATGCAAAATAAACAGAAATAAATAATAAATAAATAAGCCACATAACCAACAAACTACGACAAAAATTAATGTAACTTTGGTTTACCTTGATTTGTTCAGGGCTGTGCAGTTCACTCCGAAAATTCTTCTAAAACAAATTTTACTTGATGAAGACACAATTGGCTTAGAACACGGTACTCGCCGTAGCAACGACAATGATATACTACTAACAGTAATACGGTAACATATTCTAGCTTTCGATTCGTTTAGGATTAGGTTGCGTGTAGTGCAGAACAATGTAATAAAAATATTGTTTTCTTCTAATACATAGGTATAATAAATATTAAAATACTTACCTATATAAATGAATCCTCTCCATAAGGTTACTTTGTTAAAGATTGATAAGGTTAGCACTCATAAGGGATACTACAAACTATTTATGATTTCTATAAATGATACTGCTAAAGAAGCATGCAATGATTGACTACAGAAAACCCATATCACAAAGAAAGCAAAATAAACATTCAACATAGTGGTATCATGATTTAGTTTAAATAAATCAAAAAATTTTATACTTACCATTTAAAAAATTACCTCACCTTTAAAAAAAGGCTACATTTTTGATGGAATAACCTCAATACCTTAATACCGTTACCTTTACCTGTCGTTCTGAAATATCCTAAAATTTATATAATATAGAGGAATATAAAATTGCAGTAGGATTAGTAATTTATAATATTATATTATTATAAGATATTAATTATTATTAATATTTGAAGTTTCACATGTGAAAACACTAGCACTCTCGTATCCGCTGTTGTGGTATAAAATATTTATATATAACAAGATAAAAATATAGATTATTTTAAAGCAATGACTGTTTTGTCTGTTTTCAAATTATGGGAAGACATTGCGCATTTCATCCGTTCCTTTAAGTCTGGAGCAATCAACTTTTATTATAATAGCGGAACAGATAAGTAAATATTATTTGTTTAGTAAAAAAAATTACACCAAAAGTTCATTGCCCCAGAAATAACCATCTCAGTCCCACTCAACATCTTGTATTGTATAGAAATTATATTTTTGATAAAAATTTATTAAACTTGTATTAAAAATTAGTCAAAAGAACAATACGAGATGTTTATAAGTATAATATATGACTGTTACCGGCGCGGGTCACAGTCCCTGCCAGTAACAGCTTGTCTATAATATACTCAAGCTTACCTTGAGACTCTCGAACACTGTCATTTGAATTCATTATTTCATCTTGAGATCTTTCCATGTGCCATTGGAAATCTGGAATTAAGGAGATGTATACAGACTACTTAATTTCTATTATTTTTTCAGAGTTATTTCCTATTAAAAATGTGTAGTCTGTGAAGGAAATTGGGCCTAAGTATGTATTTAATTTTGAGTCTTAATTCTGTAATTTTTTTGGTATAACAATCCAATTTAAATAATCCATTTTCTTCTTAAATAAATTCCAAGTATGTATGTACTATTTTAATATTTTCTAATCTGTGTAGAATTAACCAAATATCAATAGCAGCATAGGTCTCTATAGGACATTCAGATGTCAATTACTTAATACTTAAAATTAAACTATGTTATGCTTGTGATTTCACATGCACTGGTTTCTTATTTTTATTGGTTAGTATACGAAAAAAATGTTTCAATGTATACAATATACAGCTTAGTAGGGCCAGTTGTACTACAGGAATTTGTATTGTATGCAGTTATTGCTAAACATGCCAATAAAAAACAAGTAAAGTAGACAACACAATTCCACTTCCATACTAATTAGGTGGTTTAATTTTGGTGAGTTTTTTTAAAAGAGCCTAGGTGGTTACCCACTTGTGGTGCAATTGGCCCTAAGCATACCCAATCCTGATGATCTTCTGCATAAATCATCTACAGTACATAAAATATACACATTTAAGATAATATAGTACCTACTGTTGTCTGATGGGGAAAATGGGTCAAGCTATTAATTGAGCAAATTAAGAGGTAACTAAAATTATCCAAGAAAACTTAAGTGAAAAACTGTAATAATGTATGTATGTGAAACGGTGTAATGTTTTGTGATAGTGCCCTCACAACCTTGCAGTATGCGAACACTGTAGGTTGTCATGTATATTGGTTTGGTAGGAATGATCAGTGAGGAAACTATAAGCCTGGCGCGATTCTAACAAAGTTTTCGGGTGGAATAGTGCTCTTTGTAAAACCTTACCACAAAACACACTAGTGTTGGAAAAGCATGTTTATTTAAAACCTGACAGATTTCTCATAGTTAAATTGTTCCATTTTTTTTTTGTGGCAAGGGAGTGTCTATACTAATATCATAAATGCGAAAGTTTGGATGGATGTTTGTTACTCAATCACGCCAGAACAGCTGATCTGGATGAATTTTGGCATAGAGATTGGATTTGTCTTGGAAAATTAAAGATGTCCTGCAGGAACCAAAAAATACTTCAATCCACATGGACAAAGTCGCGGGCATCAGTCTATGGTCGCTTATTCTGTGGTTAACACAGTTGGTAGCATGTTTGTCAAATATTTACTGTTTAGCTATATACTGTTTGTTAACCTGAATAAATAAAAATAAAATAAAATCAGCTAGTTAGTTCATAAGGCCGCATCAATACTTACTGCGTACGACATCATTGTGCGTGACAGACGGTTGCTCCTCAGCCTCTTCGTCCAGGGTGAGGTCCTCGACCCCGTCTCGTGAGACCTCCTCTTTCAAGGACACTTCGTCTCCGTTTCCTTGTGTAGCGTCTGTGGCAGGTGTCGGTAGTACGGCGGGCAAGTCTGTGGACGCGCGACGCGCTTTCTTTCGGCGTCGCGTCGGACTCATCGAGCCTTCGCGGCTGTCGATGCTACCGTCTCTGACCTGGGAACAAGCAGATAATAATCATAAGTAGGTGTAAATAAATAAAAAATTAAACAATTTAATGCTCATTGTGAGCCAAATCCATACTTCCATACTAATATTATAAATGCAAAAGTGTGTCTGTCTGTCTGCTACGCTTTGACGGGCCATCTGTTCAACCGATTTTTATGTTATTTGGTCCAGGGATAGGTTGTATTCTATAGGCCTCTTTTTATCCTGGAAAATTTAAGTTCTTGCGGGAATCAAAAAACATCAATCCACGCGGACGAAGTCGCAGGCATTATCTAGTATATTATATCTATTTTGTAACACCATTTATTTCATTCTTGTTAATTTATTTAAAGACTAGCAACCCGCTCATAGCGAACTCCCAAGGCAATTTCTTATGTCAACATTAAAGGTCTGTGTGTGGACTTTTCTGTTTATATTGTAGTAGATGATGCCCGTAACTTAGACCACATGGCATTCAGTTACACTTGTGGTGGTCTCCATGCATACTCCAGTGAATTGCGCTACTGGTGGAATACCTGGGGGGACTCTTTAACTCTACTGAATGAAATATAGCGGGATGTATGTGTTAATTCATGGTATTTGAGCTATTTCTATTCCAAAATTAAGCCAAAGGAAAGGAGTAATATACTTCCAAGCTTACAAACATCCAAACTTTCAAACAATAATCTGACGATATATTAAGAGCGGGACCTAAAGGAGTGGGAGTCGAATTAAAAAAATAATAAACAGATTGTTTTTATTTCCATGCTATTTTCCCTGAGTTTTATTTGAAACATTCAGAGATTTAAAAAAATCATGAATTAAATTTTCTTAACCTTATATAACAATGTTGATTACCATAAACTGCATCAAAATAGGTTGATTTGTTCGGGAGATAATATCTGCTATCCCTTTCATAATACTCCCTATGGAAAGTGGCAGCACTAAGTTTAGAGCTGTCATTTTAGTTTAGGATTGTGCTAAACAGAATCAGCCACAGTGTTGTAATATTTCAAGTGTTTTTTTTTACATAATATTATCGAAAATTCTTGTTGGACCGATTATTGAATAAAGAGTATCTTTGAATCTTTGTGAATAAACTGCAGTTAAAAATGCTGCAAACTGCATCAAAATCAGTTATTTTGTTCGATAGATCATAACCCTTTTTGTCTTTCTACCATCTAATCTTCAAAATCCATTACGTCCCCACAACACTCAAGTTAATCTACATTTAGCATCATGGGCTCCCCTACTATAATATGAAGTAAGAAGGATAGGATTCACATAAACTTAAAAAAGATCGAGTGATCTGTTTCCACATTCCAACTTATAAACTATTTCCCTAGGGCCCATATGTTTCCAAGCTATTAAACACTATGGTTGTAAGGCTTGGAAATAGTTGTCACTTTCTACTGGGACCACAAACTAAGTTTGTTAGTAAGTAAAAGTTAATTTATGATTTCTAATAAACTTCCAGTTAAACCTTTCCTTTATTTTTTCCTCTAAAGTTTGTCTAATTATTTAAAAATGTTCGCTTTGCAAACTTTATTTTATATTGTAAGTTGTAAATTACTCACTAATATGACTTTTGAATATCTACCATAATATTACAATCATAGTACTATTTATTCATACTATTTGCAGTCTGCTGAGATTTCTAGAGCGTACTTTGACTTTGCTCAGGCTTTACTAAGAATTAAAATGTGATATTGTGAGTGTCATATTATCTTGTTTTAACTCTGTCTTAAGTCAGAGCTAAAAGTATGCTCTATAGATCTCAGACTCAGTGGCCTACATATTATAAGATGATTTAAGTTTGTTTGAGCTATAAATTTGATTTTAAAACAAAAATTTGGTTTGGCAAATTGGTTTATAGATTCAAAAGCATTTATTTAGTTTATTTGAATAAAAAACATTTTGACTGGAATTCAATCCCAGAAGTTTATAATTTTTTTGTGTATATTTTTATATTACCTACTTACATAATTCAGGTAAAACATCTTCATAACATTATATTAAATGTTAAAGTGTTTGTTTGTGCTTCATTCAATCCACAATGGATCTATGGATCTATATGATTTTTTTTAATGGATGTAGTTAAAGACACGAAAGGTGACTCAGGTTACTTTTTATCACGAAAAATTAATTATTATTCCCAATTTCTCAAGGGGTTTTAACAAACCTTAATCCACTCAGAATAGCGAGCATTGTCGCACAATCACAATGATGTGGCCTGCAGGTGTCAACAGTTTATGTGACAAGACAATTATTTATATCAATGAGATTATTCTTATGAACCACAGAAGTAGTTCTCACTTCTCGGATAGCCTAGCCAGATAGCCTAGAAAATTTGTGTTCCTTGGTAACTACCAAACCAGTATTAAGTGAGTAATTATTTTTCATCTGACCAGCTATCACCCTTATTTTGTAAATAGCTTTACAAAATCCAGTCTGACACCAGCAGATGATATATCATATGATGATATGATCATAACTTTGTATCTGTGAGTTTTTGAAATGATTGTTTTTGATTTGGCTGTGAAAATGAAGCAGACAGTGATATTGGTCAGGACTTTTTTTTCATCCCCAGGCATGCACCTCCAACTTTTATGTGCATTTTAAGTAATTAAATATCAATTGCTTTAAATGGTGAGGAAACCTTCATGCCTGGAGAGTTCTTCATAATGTTCTCGAAGGTGTGTGAAGTCTAGCATACCACTTTTGGCCTGAGTGGTGGTCTAGGGCTCAGGAGAGGAGACTGGTGCTTAGTAGTGAGCTGGCAAGGGGTTGATAAGAAGATGGATGCACTCACTTGTGGCGGCGGGGAGGGCGCGCGCGGCGGGTGTGCAGCGGGGGGCGCGGGGCGCGACGGCGGGCGGGAGGGCTTATTGTCAGACAGGCCCTTGATCTGCAGCGACTCTGCCGCCTTCAGCAGAGCCGCTAGCTGGTCCTGTGATATGTTCACTTCTCCACGGTACATGTAGTCCATCATGGCTCTCAACTCTGCATACTTTACATCTTTTAAAATTATAATCGGATGCTTGTCATACTGTTGGGATAGTACGTTCTGAAACAAACATAGGTACTTTTGTTGTTATTGCCATTCTATTAGGTACTATGAGCTGAGCTAAAGTTTTAACAATATGTCATTGTTTTATCTGTTTTGTTTACAATTTTTAGCTAGAATGTACAAGTTTAATAGATTGGACAACACCTAATGACAATTAATTAAAATCATAAACATTCCAATCTACTGTCATTAGAATTTAATGTTATAACTGATAATGACTCAAAAAACGAGTATTGGGAAAAGTAGTAGCAGCAACTTTCAATTGCCAACTCATCTATACATTAATCTAAACTAATTGCTAACACATGAAAGCTAGAACGAAACAACTGGAATGTTTATTAGAGCAAAACTGTGCTGCCTTGCAACCAAGTTATACACGATACCAATTGACCTAGTTAGCGAGTTAAAATGATACCAACCTCGAAATAGGGACTGCACGCTGACAAAACTACTTTGTGTGCCTTCAGAGTCTGTCCTTCGGCAGCCAGGGTGCAGTCCACATGAATTCCCTTCTCTAGCAGAGTGTCGAATACGGAGACCAGCGTCGACTGGTGATTGTTCCACCGCAGGCAGAACTGCTGGTCGTCGTCCATGGTGCCTCCGAGCCTCGCGCCGCGCCCTTCGTCCTGCGACAACCGACACGATAATTGACACTGCCGAGGAATCTACGTCTAAACACCACGCAGTAATTAGGCCATCATGAAAACTTCACTCGGACCACTCGAAACATTCCACTCGGCGCGTTTATCACTGCACAGCGCAAATTATATCACCGATTCGTTTCATACGATGAGATCACGCCTCAACTTAACTAAATTAACTTTATGGACCACATACGAGTCGTCATAAGCGACGCGGCACAAAGAAAATGGCCGCTTTTCCAGCGCGACAAAAAATAAAATGGCGACGAAAATTCTAAGTTTTACTATTTTCTGAACAAAGTTTTCTTGACACACTTAGATGTTTCGAGCCCGACGATGTTACGGTATCTCGTATACGCTTCAAAAAGTTTGAAAGTTGATAAAAACTTTCTGAAACTTACTTCGAAAGTTCACAAGTGGAAATTTTCAAGATGAAAAGTCGTAACATTGTGGTAAGCACTCATCCGGGCTGTAACATTATGCTAAAGTACTTACCTTGACTATGTCTTTCACTATATTATTATCACTAGTTGTTAGTTAAACTGATATTTCCGATTTCGTTTCAAATTAACTTCAACACACTTGTTTTATAATCAACACATTAGCTTTGCACACCCGCCAGCTTTCTTTACAATGAAAATACTAAACTACGCTATGTTGCAAGTTTAGCGAAGCGAAAGGCACCTCTATAAAAATCCAAACGAAGTACAAGTTGGAAGCGAGCGATTGCGAACGAGTGACCCAAAATAAGCTCTATTAATGTTGCCATTACAAATATTTGGAAAAGCTTAATTAAAATCTTCAATAAATATGTAATATTGGCATTTTAGATTGTTAATATTTAAAGACCTATCATTATTAAACTTGATACTTAACACTTAAAAATAAAGTAATGAAAACAAGATCTTAGGCTCTATCGCTACTATTGTTTTCTATTCTTTATCTCTATTCAGCCTTGACCTAGTTTTAGGAGTCGTCTCGTGATTTATGTCAGATATAATCTAATTAACTTTATAGTAATGTTTCTCAAATTAATAAATTTGAGTAATATTTGTAGCTAACTCATAAAGTTTAAGTATTCATTAGGAATTCCGATAAATAAAGTTAAGTACATAACATAACTTGCCGAATCATATTTTCATGTTATCTCTATGATATAAAGATATTGTACACATAGAGCGCCATCTAGCGTCGAGTAGCTGCACTATTATGTGAACTTTATAGATTGCTAGAATCTAGATCTCGCTCGACTATAGGATAATAAAATAGGTATGTCTTAGTAAATAGATCACTTTGTCATGTATTGGTCAAGATTCAAGAATGAATCAATTATATCAATGTGATAATTGATAATTCATTCTTGTAAATCTTGGAATCTATAGGGTGGATAGGATAGTTTTCATAACATTGTTTTATTTTCATATTATGTGGTATTAAGGGAACTGCGCACTGAATCTGCCATTGGAATCTGCGGATTGGCTGAGCCACATTTTTATTCCGTTGCTGAGCCGATTTCTATAAGACTTCTACATTCTTAATTACTTATCCACCTACCTACTAATTGATATCTTCTTTAAGCCCATTAACGTCCCACTGCTGGGCACAGGCCTCCACTCTCATAGGAGAGAGGAAATTAGAGCTTAGACCCACCACGCTGCTCCAATGCGGGTTGGCGGGCTTTGACGACTATTATCATGTTAGTGATAATAACCGGGACCGACGGCTTAACGTGCTGTCACGGAGAGAAGAGTAACTACGTGAGTTGCGGGTGTCGGTCGATAGGGGGCGCTGCGGGTGCGCCGGTGTGACAACACGTGGCACCGCAGCGCGCCTTTTAGGTTATGACGTGACAATAAAAGAAATGGGATGAACAGAATTAGGACTGCGTAGGCACTTACCCAAACTTACCTACGCAATAATTGCTTCGGATAGATTCAGCCGTCGGGCATCGAACCTTTGGAGTCGAGGACCGTTCGGCAGCACAGGTGGCGCGCCTCGCGCCCAGTGGCAGCTTACAATAGGGTTATTGGCGAATGGGGAACATTTCAATGAGGACAAATGAGTTACTTACTCGCACGATAATTAAATTTAATCAGTGAATGTTACACAGGAGAGAGATAAGACTTAAGATCAAGTTATAGGTACTTTCGCACTTACAATCCATTTTCTTTACAATACCACTTAGTCCTACGCTCGAAGAAATTCGAAGAGTAGACCCGTGGAGTGGGCGGCAGCGGCCATGGCCGGCTGCTAACCCTCAGCGAGCGCGCCCAATGCGCGCGGCAGGATACCAGGAGAATAGTTCGTAGATTCGCGCATCACGAAGTTTCGCGGGCACTTTCACTTGTTTGAAATTACGGCACATTTGTGCTTTTCACTGGTTACACTACTTATTTAGTAAGTACATTAATAAAGTTAATATAACAAGAACAAATCACGCGTATATGGTGACCGTCCTACAAAATGGCGGAACGTTCCGTAGCAAAACTCGGTCCGGAGACACGAGGCAAAAATATATGTCACTAGAGAGTGAGAAAAAAATCAAAGGAAAGGTAACGAGTCATGCCCCCATTGTTATGGGGCCTGACAAAGGCTGGGTTAGGTACTGAGACCTCCCATTTTAAAAAGAAATACCGCGGTCCCGCATGGCGGTTCACACTCGGTAAAATTCACATCTCCCGGGCCTTGAAGAGACCACGGGCTGGCGCGGGCAGACGCTCGAAAGTCCAGGGGGTGACTCCCTCGACGCACGGGCCGCTTGCCGTGGCCCTCTCGCGTCGGAATGTCGCAACACGCGCGACAAACAATAGGTGATGATAAGGATAGCCATATGGGCTTCCTACATGGAGTGAGTGAGACAGCGCGGCTTCGCATTCATCGCTGTCGGCCAATGCTAAAATCGCACTTCTTATACAGAAACTATGCGTTCAGTAATATTGAAATTTGACTAAAAAGTAAATTTAATCTATAATACTACAATACCCCCTTTTTTGGGTAGGAGACAACCCAGTTGTCTCCACAGCCGTTTCAACCCGAGAAAAAAAATACCTATTATCTATGCTTATACCTAAATTGTGTTGAAACTATTAAACTCTAGTTGAAACTTTTAATCTTTAGTGTTAGTTTAGTGTTAGTATTATAAAATATTTAAATTAGCCTAATTCGCTTTCGTATTGTGTCCTAATACAGTTTTGTTGCGCAAAAAATTTTGAACCTCATCTATTATTTACTTGCATACATCACGCTTTCGACCTGTTCTTAGACTATACCGACGTCGGAGTAAATTATTTGGTTAATATTAAAGTTATGTTAGTTTCTACTTGGCTAAGTTTGCTTAATGTGTATGTAACTATCCTAGTATTAATCCTAACAATTTGTTTTGTTTGTATAGAAAAATAGTTATAGTTATTTGATACCTAACTATAGCCTGTATCTATACTGTACTGGTTTGGCACTGTTCCTGAAATTGGGAACGTTGCCTTTTATGTTCGTTGAGTCGTGGTATGTTTTGTAGACTAATATTTAATCTAAAAAGGAAACTTAAATTTTAAGTTTCATATGCCCTTAACAATAGTTGAGTGTTAAATGTGACTGTCTCTTGGACTATTTCAAAGTATGAATGTCATCATTAATACATTTCAATAGGAGATGAACGAAGTTCAGTGTCTAAACCGATGTATTTAAAAAATCACCGTCTCCTTGACTATAAATTTAATCTATAATTGATTATGTCTCACTGTATATAGTAAGAACCAAGAATTAACTATACCTATTTGTTAGGTTGTGTTTCATTTTAATTAATTTTGAGGTACTACTTGTGCCTCTATATACTCTGTATATGAGTGTAAATAACAAAAAACTGTGCCATGTGCGGGCAAAAGGGGCTATGCATGGAGTCCCTTGGCTTCACAACTTAGTGCACGGTATATCGTCCTACGGTCCTACATGCATAGCGTCTACTAGACTATTTACTAGTTGGACCTTGGTAGGTAATGACATTATGATAACATAATGTTTGGGGAAAGCAAAAAAATTCCTTATAATATAAGGTCAAGAAGAATAAAAAAATTCTTCAAAAAGAATGTGTAGTGTCTACCATCGCAGAGCAATCTACTTCATGTTTATCAATGTTTGATCATAACATGTAATAAAATAAAATAACAAAGTATTTATATGGTTGGTCTCCTTTATTTTTGGAGTTGCAACCTTATTTGGACATTCTCCTTTCAGTGAGGAAAATTCAAAAACTTAATATGTATCAAATCATAATATAAATGTGTATTATGTAAGGTGTAGACCTTGTATAGTAATGTGAGCATATAATAGCAATTCACTTTGAAGTAATACTACTTATAAATATAATTTCTTAATAATCTTTGTCTTACCAAATCTGGAAGCGAGCTTCGCTAAAAAGAAGCTCGTTGCGTTAGATTGGACAAAGTTCTTTCATACTAAATCATTCTCATACTGTAAAAATTCGCATTCAAAAATTGTAAATCCTTGCATTCAAAAACTGCTTGTTGAGTCGTGGGGGTAATTACCGAAGTACGGGTTGTTCCGAGTGTGGAGTACGTCAACTGAATTGAAGCGACGAACTCGTTAACAAGAGAAGCTGTGCCCATATTGGCTTCGGAATTCATATTTCCTTCATATGTTTAAATAAATTTTTTTTTATTAATTTTATTGAATCGTATCAATTATATTCGTAAAGTCCGGGGAAAAAAGGTCATAATATTGTTATAAAGTGAAATGTTCTTGTTTCACAAGTTATACTTATAACTAAACACACTTAAAACTAGGACTTATAACTAAACACACTTAAAACTATGTTGTTTATATCTAACTAATCATAACACTATGTGAATTCTATGCGTTATTAGGATTCCGCATTTTCCTTGCTTGTATAAAAGGACAACTGTAAAATAGTTGATATTGAAAATTGTTTACATTGTTGATTGACAATTACTACTAAGTACTTACTTGCGAATGCGTATCCTTGCCTGTTCGTCCAACAATTTCGACAGGATTGCTGTAGAAATCACATATACACTTTAAATTATTAAGTTATAAACAGTTTGTATACACCGTTATGTATTCATAAGTTATTATTCATTTGTTCTAAAAATAGACAAGATATAAGAATAGCGTACAAGTCTAATATAAATAAAGTAACGCTAGCAGTATTGCTACGTACTGTTGACAATAATAACAAAGAAATATGTCAAAAGACAATTAATAACTGACAGACGTACAAGAGTGTCAGTTTTGACGTATTTCAGAATGACAAGTTCTAAATTTGAAATGTGTCAGAACAATTATTGAAAGAACTATGACTTTGACATTTAATTAGTTCCACATTCTACCATTCACTGAGTGCGAGGGCGACACCTGCACCATTGACTCGGGCGCCATTATTGTCACGGAGAGATGAGTAACTACGTGACGTATGGCGAAAAAATGAAAAAGAGGTTAAATGTGGAACATTTCAATGAGTATAAATGACAAAGCGCGATAATTAATTTTAGTTATTGATATGTTATACTAAAGAGAGATAAGACTTAAGATCAAGTTATAGGTACTTTCGCACTTACAATCCATTTTCTTTACAATACCACTTAGTCCTACGCTCGAAGAAATTCGAAGAGTAGACCCGTGGAGTGGGCGGCAGCGGCCATGGCCGGCTGCTAACCCTCAGCGAGCGCGCCCAATGCGCGCGGCAGGATACCAGGAGAATAGTTCGTAGATTCGCGCATCACGAAGTTTCGCGGGCACTTTCACTTGTTTGAAATTACGGCACATTTGTGCTTTTCACTGGTTACACTACTTATTTAGTAAGTACATTAATAAAGTTAATATAACAAGAACAAATCACGCGTATATGGTGACCGTCCTACAAAATGGCGGAACGTTCCGTAGCAAAACTCGGTCCGGAGACACGAGGCAAAAATATATGTCACTAGAGAGTGAGAAAAAAATCAAAGGAAAGGTAACGAGTCATGCCCCCATTGTTATGGGGCCTGACAAAGGCTGGGTTAGGTACTGAGACCTCCCATTTTAAAAAGAAATACCGCGGTCCCGCATGGCGGTTCACACTCGGTAAAATTCACATCTCCCGGGCCTTGAAGAGACCACGGGCTGGCGCGGGCAGACGCTCGAAAGTCCAGGGGGTGACTCCCTCGACGCACGGGCCGCTTGCCGTGGCCCTCTCGCGTCGGAATGTCGCAACACGCGCGACAAACAATAGGTGATGATAAGGATAGCCATATGGGCTTCCTACATGGAGTGAGTGAGACAGCGCGGCTTCGCATTCATCGCTGTCGGCCAATGCTAAAATCGCACTTCTTATACAGAAACTATGCGTTCAGTAATATTGAAATTTGACTAAAAAGTAAATTTAATCTATAATACTACAGTGCTCTCCGAGGCACGGGGGTGAAACACCGCCAACTTCCAACTCCGGGCTGGCACTGAGAATTTCTGAATTGAAAAACCCAACACCAATTTTTTGCCCGACCGGGAATCGAACCCAGGACCTCGTGATCCGCAGTCGACTATGCTAACCGCTAGACCAACGAGGCAGTTGGATAATTGATATCCATACGTTTAAATAAATACCGAGTAGGTATGTGTCATATTAAAAGTTCTAAACTTACCTAAATTTCAAACTAAGTTAGGTGGGCAATTACAAAATAGACTGAAACTAGCAAGGAAATTCAGTTTTTGTCCCAAACTGTCGCTATTTTCTTCCTGAAATAAGCAAAGTTCAATAATTCTTTTTAGCGCACCGACTGTAAAAATCTCAAAAGAGGCCAAAAGACTGCCGCTTCGTTATGAAAATCAATAGCATTAGTGACTTGGTACAAATGAATTATACGATTCTCGCTGGTTCTCGTCTGTGTGCGTCCCTACTCCCTGCTCCCTAGGCTTTCCGTGTGCGAGAAACAAAAAAATACAAGTGAAATTCTTGTAATAAAAATCAATCGGAGCGGGAGAAGGTGGCCCGCGGGGCGCGACTGCCGGGCGCCATTTCCCCGCCTCCGTTGCCTCCCGACCCCCTTGCATACCTTACATAGGGCTCCGTGTCACGAATGAAGTCCCCTAGTAGCTAGTAGTCGCATGTTTATGCGATTATTTAATTAGTCAAATGTATTATTAGTTCCACTAATAGGCGCGGGAGTCGGGACTCGGGACTTCTTTCGTGACACGGACTATACGTCCTACCACTATTACCTATTCTGTGGTCCTACTCAGAGTAACTTATATTAGACACGACTTGTTATGCATCTACCCTCCGTGAAATTATTAGTCCTCTTTATCTATTCCGTGGTCCTACCTACTTACTTTGCTTATTGCTTTGTCATTTCTTTCTTCAGAATTTTATTTTATTTTTCTTTCTTTGTGTCCCTTGTCATGCAGAAAGTGCTTTACTGATCGCTATTTGAACTAGCTGAAACATTTTCAACCAATTTTGCAATTTGAATATAATATGTATACCTAAGAGTGCTTATTTGGTTGCACACAATTCTGGCCTAAACTAAGTCCTATCTTTATTTGTCGTAGACATATACCTAAAGATGTGCCTGATTATAGAGCAATTTTGTGTAGTAATTAGATGATAATTTGATGAGAGTGTAGAGATTTTGTACAACTGAACCCAAGTGTAGATACCACTCGATCCGATTTAATGCGAGCGATGTCAAGAGTCCGTTGTGATGATGAAATCAATATCTCAAATATGAGCTTCGAAAAGAAAATAATATGATGATTGTGTTAGCGTTTTTAAGATTTTCAAAACAAAAATAACTCTCCCAATATGCGATCCTCCTACTATTTTTGAAGACATAATAATAGATTGGTCCACTGAATGTCTGCAAAATAAAGAAAAGTTTATTATATTGCGAGAAGTAAAACAAAATTGTAAGTTTATGTAAGTTAAAACAAAACTTATAAGTTTCGTCATTTGTTTGGTTTTGTTTTCGTTTCGGCCGCGGCGGGAGGGAGCGACGCCGCTCGGCCGGTTCCCGGCGAAAAGGCGTTTGTTTTTATTTCTTTGGCGCGGGAAAAAAATCCTCCCTGCTGCCTGCACCTCCTCTAAACATGCGCCACGCAGCGACGCAGACTCGGGCGGGTGTGTGTCGATGCCGGATTCACTTTCATTTGCGAGATCCCGTCGTGGCCCGAAGGTCACGGTGCATCGAGCATCGCATCGTCGCTGGTACTCCGAGCACGCTGGTACGGGACGCGGGTGCTTGCGGCGGGCTCCGCTAACCGACTAAAATAGGTGAGTACCTACTGACTGATTTCGCGCCCTCGTCTTGCCTCACGTTTATTCCCTTCGCTTTACACCGTACTTCGCATACTCGTGGTAAGACGTTTAAACACTTTCGTATCTCGCGGCACCGACGTGTATGTCCGATCCTCGAAGACTGGAGAGTCGAGTGGCGCGAACGATGTGAATGGATGCGGTGAACCCGAGAGGGTTAACCGCGCGCAACTTTATTATTTATCCACTTATATTACGTCTCGTCCAGTCGTCTCCACTTCCGATAGGTGACGGTACTCTAATATCTACGCTAAATCTTCACATGCACGGTTCATCTCGATTCGATATTAAACACGAACGACTATAAAATTAATAAAAGTTTTGAATTTCGTACCGTGGATGTCCGTTCCTGCGAACTTATGTATCGGATCCACTTCATGCAAAATAAAGTTGAAAACTTATCGCGCGATCAGTTACCTAAATATCACCATGATTCTATTTTTCTTCGAAATTTAATATTAGATACTTACCTGTAAATAAATAAATTGGTGATTATTTTGAACGGTTTTGTTTTTCATGTTCAACATGTTGAATTTCTAATGACGGCCTTTCGTAAGAAAGCAATGCATGGTTTAGACTTTAGAAGTATAAAGGAATTAATGTTCTAAAATAGTCTACTGAAATCAAAAACCTTCTTTTGCTTAGCCGTAGTTAGTCGAGCAAAAAAGAATCGTCGGCATTTTAGGTTTCACATAGCGTGCGTTTCGAAATAAGCAAAAATAAACATCCCGAGATTTGCCTGCCTCGCTAACGAAGGACAGAGAGGGAAAACCGTTCTGTAGGCACTCTTCGTTTGTGCACCAATCGAGAAAAAATTCAATAAAGCCCGCTTCCTTTTGTCTAATTGCCTATGTAATAGTACATTGTTACCCTAGGGATGAAAGTAACTTATTTAGTCCCGAGACGGGGTTTGGCGCCCGAGCGTAGCGAGGGGGCCTATAGTTCGAGGGACTAAATAAGTCTTTATCCCGAGGTAAACACTGTGCTTTTCATTACGAATATAAGGAAAGTCAAAATAAAAATAGAAATTAGCTAAAGAAAATTGAGTGAACTTTATTTTACATAAATCAACAACTTTGGTGAGATATTTATTTAAAGTTTATGTTAAAATTAGAACAATTAGTAATAGTTAGTGAAAGGTTTTTGCCGTCTTTTCAAACTTTGGTAAAACCTACTATGATAGACAAGGACACACTAGGATTTTTTTGGGGGCCCTACTCAATGAAATAAATCTATGGGTAGAAATTTCGTGCGAGGAGGACACCACTTGTAATTTGATACTTTATTTTTTATTTCTTTTTTTTTTTTAAATATATATGGAAAATAATCTTTGTATCGTGTCTTAATACTCTGAAATGACTAACCATAGACAAAACCACGAATTTAGAACAAAGATACGGGTAATATTTTATGTTTTACAAAGATTCTATTTTTAAAAACGGGATCATTTTTTTATTTTTTTTTGCTATTTTTCTGTGTTAACCATAAAGAAGAGCGATTACCTTTTAAACTTTAATCTATAGCTATAGTTCATAACGATTTGAATGACATACTTTGTTTACATAGCTTTAGTACGTAATAAGAGATATGTTTATTTATATTGCGCCGGGCGGCCGGCGGCTCGCGAAATTCGACACCTGTTAAAATGGGCTCGCATGGGGCGCGCGAATTTAATATTTAATATACGCAGAGGAAGGGTTATAAATGTGACAACTAGTTTTTTTTAATTATTTGACAGCTGTCAGTTGAAAACGATTCTCCCTAGGGCTGAAAAGTATTACTTTCAACCCGCTTCTCAGGCAACTTCAGACCTACTTTCCGTGTATGAGTAATGAAAACCTACTTATAATACTTACGCCGAAACACCGACTGTTCGATTCAACGCTACATTGAGAAGGAAAAATGGAAACCGTCGTTTTGCTCATCGAGGAACATCGTTTGCACCTTTCTTATATCATACTAGATGATGCCCGCGACTTCGTCCGCGTGGATTAAGGTTGTTTGATTCCCGCGGGAACTCTTTGATTTACCGGGATAAAAGTAGCCTATGACCTCGGGATACATCCTACTCCCTATACAAAATTTCATCAAAATCGATAGAACGGATGAGTCGTGAAAGCGTAGCAGACAGACAGACACACTTTCACATTTATAATATTAGTATGGTTTCAGTATTTAGTTATTGTTATTTAAGTATTGTTAGGTACAGGTATCAACTAATATTTTATGGAAAAATATTAGTTGATACTGTATTTGTACGGTGTGTGTTGTTGATTCTATTATCTCTAAACGATTCTAAATGAATCAGCGGAACTCGACTTTGATTTTTAAATTTTCAAACGCAACAGAATTAGCAGTCTTTCCAGAAAAAGCTGAGACTGGATTATTTAACATTCAATACAAAATCCAAATACAAAACGAACAAGACGTGTTGCGCAAAATTGAAATTCTTAGTTCACATGGGGATACCAGTACATAATATAAAGTACCTACTCTAGATGCGGGGATACGGGGATAAATAATTTGTTACTCAAATCATTCAATTTTCCTACAGCAGCTGAGGACTATAAGTGCACTTTTGCAATGTCCTGGTTGAAGTTCAATTTTTTTCTTCGCCAAATGTGGCATTTTTTTATTTTGATACTAGCTGACCCGGCGAACTTCGTACCGCCTTAGTATGCAAAATTAAATGTATATTTTTCAATATTTCTGAGAGATTTTCTTAATATTTTTTTCCGTAAGAACCTTCTCCTAATAATAACAAATACAACAAAAAAAGAATTAGTGAAATCGGTCCAGCCATTCACGCGTGATGCCGTGACCAAGGAAAACGGGTTTCATTTTTATATATATAGATTTAGAAGTTTTTGAAATTAAAAGTTCGTTACGTACTGCCTGCTATTTATACATGTCTACTATCAGGATTTTTTTGATGTTCTATGCTTCAACTTATCGCTTACAACACAAGGACGAAAATGCCCACTTTTCGTCCATGAAGAACACTGTTGAATACCAAACTGTGTTTTAATTTGTATACATATTTTATGTATAATTTCTTATTTTCAGGAAATGCCAGGATCAGAAAGGCTTCAAGTGAAATGCGAACTGCCGTCGGACGACGAAGAAAGTAGCTCACAATTCGCCCATTCTTATGGTCATCCGGTAAATTGATAAATCTTAGCGCATATTATGGCTTTATAAAATCGGCTGTAGTATAATCGATCATTAATATTTTATAATTATAAAGCCTTTACTTCCTCAAATAGTAAAATTCTTTTAATTTTATCTGTTTATTTATTTTTACTATGATGTTGTTAACAAATCATTATTGGAGTTAATTTTCCAATAAAACTATTTAATTTTTTCTAAGTTGATGTTTTAGATTCTTGGCGACATATATTTCTAAGCTGTCGGTTTGTACTTAGTAGTTGATAACGAAATATTTTTTCTAGCTCACGTCAGAATACGTCTCTATTAAATTGGAACTGAACTCACAAATAGATGATAATGCATCATCGAATCTTCTGCATCATTTACAGGTAAGATTTTGCTTATTTTTCCTAACTTATCATGTATAAATTTTGTTGATTCTCGCTACTATCTCGTAATGACATAGAGAAAAAATTTCAATAATAAATATAAACTAACACTTCAATCTCTTTTTACCCTCGACGAAACGGAGACGGTATATGTGTTTGCCCTAAGAGGTTGTGTGTTTGTTTGTTTGTTTGTTTGTTTGTTTGTGCACTTTTTTGTTACCGTTTTTCTGGAAAACTACTGGACCGATTAATATGCGGTTTTTTGCATTAGATATGTATAGCTTGTGAGAAGGTTCTTAGATATATTTTAGGACCATAGACAACCAAGCTGAGCTGTAGTCTATGATTTTAATTTTTCAATATGTTACCATTTTTCTCCAAAAGTACTGGGCCGATTGAGATGCGGTTTTTTGCATTGGATATGTATAGCTTGTGAGAAGGTTCTTAGATATATTTTAGGACCATAGACAACCAAGCTGAGCTGTAGTCTATGATTTTAATTTTTCAATATGTTACCATTTTTCTCAAAAAGTACTGGGCCGATTAAGATGCGGTTTTTTGCATTAGATATGTATAGCTTGTGAGAAGGTACTTATATATATTTTAGGACCATAGACAACCAAGCTGAGCTGTAGTCTATGATTTTAATTTTTCAATATGTTACCATTTTTCTCAAAAAGTACTGAGCCGATTGAGTTGCGGTTTTTTGCATTTCATATGTTTAGCTTGTGAGAAGGTTCTTAGATATATTTTAGGACCATAGACAACCAAGCTGAGCTGTAGTCTATGATTTTTCAATATGTTACCATTTTTCTCAAAAAGTACTGGGCCGATTGAGATGCGGTTTTTTGCATTAGATATGTATAGCTTGTGAGAAGGTTCTTAGATATATATTAGGACCATAGACAATCAATCTGAGCTGTAGTCTATGATTTAATTTTTTCAATATGTTACTATTTTTCTCAAAAAGTACTGGGCCGATTGAGATGAGGTTTTTTGCATTAGATATGTATAGCTTGTGAGAAGGTTCCAGGTTTTAGGACCATAGACAATCAAGTTGAGCTGCAATCGTGATTTGGTAAGTGGTCATAGGAACTCCTTAAGTTCTCGTCGTAAACCCGTCGTGTTTAGACTCTATTGATTTGTCTTGACTAGCATTTTGTACCTAGATGCTGCCCAGGGTCTCATGATGGAACCAGGAGGTGGTCATAGGAACTCCTTAATTTCTTATCGTAAACCCGTCGTGTTTGGACTCTTTTGATTTGTCTTGACTAGCATTTTGTACCTAGATGCTGCCCATGGTCTCATGATGGAGTCAGGAGGTGGTCATAGGAACTCCTTAATTTCTTATCGAAACCCGCCGTGTTTGGACTCTTGGATTTGTCTTGATAAGCACTTTAAACCTAGATGTTGCCCAGGGTCTCCTGATGGAGCCAGGAAGTGGTCACAGGAACTCCTTAAGAGATCAAATTTTTTTTAACAATTTTTAGCAGAATATTAAAATTTAACACTATTTGACACCTCTACTCATTACTAAGCACAAGTTTTATCTCGGAATGAGAAGGGTTTGGTCATAGTCCACCACGCTGGTCAAAAAAACTACTGAGCCGGCAAATATGCAGTTTTGTGTTTTAGATATTATTTTATATATACTTTTGCTAAGTTCTAAGTGTTGTTTCAATGGAGCTCTGCAATTCGTCGTGGGTTTTTTAAAATTTTTAATTTTATTACTTGTTGTTATTTAGTCACATTTACACACATCCCGCGCCTGCTCTCGCTCCTGTCATTTTGCATTGTGTATGATAGATTGGGGGTGAATAGAATTGTATGTGCGTACACTTCTTGTGTTTGCAGTTTGCACACACACTTTTTAACTATATATCTAGCATAGTTGGCAATTCTTCGTTAAGTTAAGCTGCCGTAGCTGAAATCCGGATAGGAGAATATTAATTTAAAAGTACCACTAAACTTAAAGCCTCCGTTTCATATAGTGTCGTTTCTACTTCCAGTGTGTTGAAGGCGCGTTGGAAGAGCTGGTGCCGGCGCCGGCCGCGCCCACCGCCACGCCGGTATGCGAGCAGCTGCCTTCTACCAACGATGCCTCCTTCGCGACACTGGAGCCCGCCTCATACGCTACTGCTGAGGTCAGTATTTCTTACCAGTGCTTGTTTGCAACATATATGGTTACATTTGATAGGTCAACAGCGTGAGTTGGCATCCTTTTGTAATAGCTATGAAATCTTTTTTGTTATCCACTAAAAGTTAGCCGTTGCGATCATACCTGAGGTGCGATTATGTAAGAATTTCCGATCAAATCGTCAAATTTCGGCGATAATAAAAATAAACCATAAAAGTATTGAATTAGAGCTCAATTTTGTGTATCCATTCTCATACGTTTAGGTATGTACGATGCCCTAAGCGTATGAGAATGGATAAATTGAGTTCTAATTCAATACAGTTATGGTTTATTTTACTTTGACGCTGAACTTTGACGATTATATCGACAATTCTTACACAATCGCACCTCTGATCGTAAGTGATGATGCAGTCTAATATGGTAACGGGCCAACCTGTTAGGGGTATGGTAGTTATATCGTGCCGGACCGCTAAATAGCTTAGCGGCACATCTTTACTGGTAGGGTGGTAAGTAACCATGGCCGAAGCCTTTCACCAGACCTAACCAGAGAAAATTGAGTTATAATTTATATACCTTATCCACCGCTCCGACTTATAACACTCACCACTTTTCCAGGGAGGTTGTCAAATCTACTCACATGTTTTTTTTGTTCAATGTTTCTCACACTAACCAAGGACGATAGATGTGAGTTGCATACTTGCATCAGTCTACAACCCCATCTAGTGTCCTTGTTTCTTGTATAACTCGAGTAACTTCAAGACAGGAGTAAATATGCACCTTCTGGGCAAGCGCTCTTCAACCTAGGCTCATCATTGGTTTTCATTATGTATAGTTATCATCACACAATCACGGAGCGGAATCTGAGAGGGTGACTTTCAAACCCCACTCGTTGCATGATTTTCGAACATACTTTTAGCACAAGCTTTAAGCTCGATTGGAGATAATTTGATCAATTGGCATATTCTGGTCACAGAAAGGCTGGAACATTTTTTGCAAAAAGGTCGGGCTGCTCATCACAGAAATACAACCAGTATTCTTGCCACTATTCCACGCAGGCATTATGTAAAATAATAAGATAAATTAGATTAGGCCAGCTAGATGATATATATATTCTCCTTGTATAGAAAAGGTTTTATAACCGTCTATGCGTACATGTCTGTTTATTAAAACGATTGTATTTTTGACACCTATCATCTGTCTTAACAACTATGTATAATTTTGTTGAATAAAGATCTTATTTTCGTTTATCTCTTAACTGTATCACTAGATATTTAAATTCTATTGAAGTTACGTTTTTAATAAAAAAATTGGAATATTCAAACAAGTTCTTAATAGCACGCTGATGGAAAGGTTTAATTATTTTCAGGGTTCCTCACTGATTGACAGACATATACAGATGATGAGTTCCAGTGAAGTGGCTGATTCAGCGGAATTCGTGCCTCTGATGGCTATTAAAGATGAACCCACATCTGAAGGAGGTAATTATTTCGAAGGCTAGAAAACTGTCTGCAAATATGGGATGATAGGAATCTGGTGTATTTATTGAAATACCTAATAACTATATTTTTTCTTTTTGACGAGGTGCCATTTAAAATGTACAGAATGCGAAACCCATAAATTTTATTCGGAAATATGAACCATTTTAAAAATTAAATTGAATAAAAACGACCGATTTCGATCTTTGCAATATGCGTCCAGATTTTATTGAAAGCACGGTGAATGCTGACGACCGATTTTGTTAATAAAATCAGTTTCAAAACAGTCCAAGCATAATTTCGATGGTTAAATTGTACTGTTGTAACAGAACAGCATCAATTAAACGGCGATTAATTAGTAATCTCTTCAAAATCATGTCAAGTATATATATTTTTTCAATTATATAATTTGAATTAATACACATTGACATGACAGAACAGCAACACTTAAGTGGCGACGATACAAGTGATTCAAGCGGTCCACAGCAAGAGTCTTTAAGTCGCGGCAGCCCTAAGAACTGGACTCAACAGGACATGGAGAAAGCTTTGGAAGCTTTGAGGAAGCATAATATGAGTTTGACAAAAGTAAGAGATTTTATTTTATATCAGGATAAGTGATTACGGGAGAGTATTTTTTTTGCAGTTGTGTGTTTGTTGATTGTCATTTTATCGGATCCATCATAATTTCTTAAACATTTACTTAAATGATTTTTTTGAACCATATAATATAGTTTTCTATGGTTTACTAGTCCGAATCGAATAACCGAACAACTGAATAACCGAACCGAATATCAAAGGCTATATTATGACTCTAGCCAACTTCAATATAGCATATATAAATAAAATGATAATTGTCAAAGATTTCGGAAAAGTGGATGGAAAGTAACCTCGGGGACGTTGCGTTGGTCGGATCAAATCCACACCGCCTGCCATGATCTCACCTGATGGTATGTGATGATTTTATTTTATCACCGCTTTCTATAGCTGGTTACAAGCCTCAGAAAAAAGCGAGAGAACGTAGAGAGACAGATGGAATTCGGGTTATTGACTTAGTGTAAATGAATGATGTCCGAAGACGCCTGTTTTATCCTCAAACGTAACTCTCGTCGGAGACCACGTCATTTCGATCGATAAATGAAGTCATTTGATTGATGCCGTGACCCGTGAGCGACGTCAGTGGTTAATTTCCATGGTTTCCAGGCATCAGCGACCTACGGTATACCATCAACGACCCTCTGGCAGAGAGCACATCGGTTAGGCATCGACACTCCCAAAAAGGAAGGCGCGTCTAAATCGTGGAGCGAAGCGGACCTGCGAGGCGCGTTACATGCGCTGAGAGCTGGCGCTATTAGTGCCAACAAAGCTAGCAAGGCTTATGGTAACACTACTATATTAATAAATCTAACATTTAGTTTATACACTGAACATTCGAATATTAAATTGACTCTTTTACTACTACTTACTACTTTTTATATCTTCTACCATTTCTCTCTCACCTTTCAACCATGGGCAGTCCATGTTGCGAAGAATCGTAAACCTTTATGTTACGCCCTTATGTTTATGTTTTATGTTAGTTTACGCTTTCTCATTTAATACTAGGTTTCAAATTAAACTTCGAACTTCTGTTTTCCTCACCGTCACCATATACTTAGGTAGTATAGGTAACTTCATCAAGAGTAAATATAGGCATCTGATAATTAAGCTTCTAGGGGTTATTGGAGCCTTGTGCTCCTGTAAAATAGATCTGATTGCAAAGTTTTAGATAGAGTACTTAACTGCTGAGTTCCCCAGTTTCTTCTTAGCAGATTTTGTCTTTAGAACAAGCAGGTAGTAGAATCCCAGCATTATGTAATAGCCTTTAAAGTATGTCTACAATATCCATGAACCTGTGATGAATAATCTTAACCCTGAACCTGAATAATTGATTATTCAGGTGATAAGACTGCCCTTGCGCATGCGTTGTTTTCTCTATTCTGTTTAGAATTTAGTCGTCTGTCTTGTGTGGCAATAAATAATTTACCTGTCTATCTATCTATTCCAGGAATCCCCAGCAGTACTCTGTACAAGATAGCTCGTCGCGAAGGCATCCGATTGGCTGCGCCCTTCAACGCGGCCCCAACAGCGTGGAGACGAGCTGACCTGGAGCGAGCGCTACAAGCTATACGATGCGGTGCAGCTTCCGTGCAGCGAGCCGCCACACAGTTCGGAATACCCACAGGTAACAACATATTATATCCCTCAGTACTATTCGTAACGACTGCCTCGTTGATCTAGTCACTAGTGGTTAGCATGTTTGTCTGCGCCAACGAGGCGGCCGACTAGGTCCCGGCTTCGAGTCCGGCCATAACAAGTACCTATTGGGTTTTTGTTTTGGCTAATGCACAATAAATCTACCGCGCAGATGGCTAATCTCTCTGGAGATAGGTTGCCGTGGCCGAAATTCAGTCGGGAGGACATTTAGTCAGTTTCTAGCTTAAATATATTGTGTCCGTGTTTTATAAAGAACAAAATTGTTACTATCACAAACTAGCCAGTTCAGCGGAATTTATTTCTTGCTTTGCAATAGGAACTCTGTATGGGCGGTGTAAGCGAGAAGGCATCGAATTGTCTCGCTCCAACCCCACTCCGTGGTCCGAAGACGCTATGGGAGAAGCACTAGAAGCTGTCAGGTTAAAAATCTTATAAAAACTAATTACTTATTTAACACGTTTAGACAGATTAACAAAAAATAAGCATCCTAGAGCCTGCTCGTATTTTGTTAAAAATCTTGATTATTTTTGGTATATATTAAAAATAGAACATTAATTTAAAAAAATATTTTCATATTTGATGATCACGATTTTTAAACAAAGGATCTCCTTTCGTTGTATGTAATTTGTCTTTTTTTTTCCAGAGTGGGTCAAATGTCTATAAACCAAGCAGCGATCCACTACAATCTGCCTTACTCATCACTGTATGGACGCTTCAAACGCTGCAAATATCAACCTGCTCAGGTTAATTACTTACCATTATGTTAAATTAACCACTGATATCCATAATATGATATAAAATTTACAATAAAGGAATGAAAATGTATTTCTGACTTTATTGCAATTTTAGTTTAAATATTAATTATGGAAAGAGCCGATTTAAATATCGGCTGAATATAAAATCAGAAAACGACATGTCAACGGTTAAGCTCCTTCAGGACACCTATATGAGGAATTCTATCATCTAATTGATGACAAAACTTAAATACCTATACCTATTTGTTACTAAAAGTCAAATTGGATATTGGTCGTTTACGAAATCATCATAATCATAATAATGTTTTCAGCTTTTCACACCAGAATAAAAAAATAAGTTTTACTGTAATTTCAGAACCAACCAATCCAACAAGACATACCAACACACTCTGATACGGAAAACCAGTCACAAGACCTATATTACCAACAGATGACCCATGCGATGCTCACAGAGGACATTCAAAGCCCCTACATAGACGATATGGAGACCTCTCATCTTCAGTATGCACAGATGTATTACACTCAGTGCAATGTGTCCAGCTGAGAACATTCCCCCGCCGCGCAGGGGCAATGACGACTAATTACGTGAAAATAAAATAGTGTGATTAATGAAATTAATAGGTGTATATTATACTGAAATAACCTATTTTTACTCTATTCATACTAATATTATAAATGCGGAAGTGTATCTATTTGCTACGCTTTCATGGCCCATCTGTTCAACTGGTTTTGAAGAAAGCTACATAGATAAGGTTGGATCCCGGGGAATAGCAAAGGCTACTTTTTATCCGAGAAAATTAAAGAATACGCAAACGAAGTCGCAAGCATCGTCAGTATTTAATAAAGCATTAGTTGTGATCCGCGACTTCTTCCGCTTGGATTTCAATTTTTTTTTAATGTTTCGTGGAAATATTTTGGTATTCCTGGCTAAAAATTCAAAATTGCCGTCCTATGAGTGTTGAAATAGAGTGCTCTTATGTTTGTGTTATTATTGCATTAATTGTACAGTTTTGTGTGATCGTAATTTTCTAGGTAAGGGTGGGACTTAACAAAGGCTCAGATGAATGCCAAAAATTTAGCTCAAGTATACTTACTGTAGCAGTATGGCACCAGTAATGTATGTTTATAATTGTAGGTATGTTGTATTTTTATAATTTTGTAGTACCTAATAATTTTCTTGTAGACATTGTGATATAGGTTGTTAAACGGTTAGTGATTGTATATTGTTATTATTTTAACGTTTTCTGGTAACTAGTTTTAATGTAGTTTACAATAGATATAGTAGTTATGCTAGAGAAAATATACTTCCGTATTATGTAGATAGAGTCCGTCAAGTGAAATCTGAGTCGAATTTACAGGCAAAATTGGCGCATACAAAAATCTAACATATTTGGGGATATCCGACCTAACAAATTTCCTTCCATTTTGTAGTCTGCTTTCACTAGTCAGACTCTAATAATAATGTTAGAAGTTAGAGAACTAGAAGTTTAATTTACTATCCACCATCTGTCTTGGTTCATTTTGGTGTTTTTGATGAACGTCCTCCCGGCGCTTATGAAAGCACTGTGTCTTACAAATTGGAGGTATTAGGCACTAACTACTTAGCACTCCCGGAAGAGGCATTTTGATAATTCACAATTTCTAAACGTGGACTAATAATTAATATTCCCTCATTATGTAATTAATTGTTATGAATTATGGTAATTTAAATGAAAAATAATGGTATGGTAATTTAAATATACCTAGTACATTAAAAACATAAATATTATTTAGCGACCGATATTTTTGAAATCGGCCCGTTGCTAATTCAGCCATGCGCGGCAAGCGTTACGAATTACGATTACAAGTTTTTTAAAGTACTATGTAGGTACATAGTAAAATTACCTCATATAATTTTATTTCTGCCGATACATTTATGGAAAATAGTATTTAACTGAACTAGCAATATGATAATGTAAACTTTCTGTCCATAAACGATATACGTAATTTGTAATGTGATAGGTAAGTAGTAAGTACCTAGAGTTAATTAAAGTCGAGGCCTCAAATGACAGGCTTAGTACCTAATGGTGCTAATTCGTTTGCACTCATCATTATAACATTTTTAACTAGGTATGTAGATTGGTATTAGGTACCTACTTACGTCGGGATCTTGTACAAATGGATTAGCAAATCCAAACACCAAATACCAATGTATAAAAAAAATCTTCTAGAAATAAGCACTATTGGGAAGTCTCTGATAATCAAGGTAGCAACACCAAAGCAGACAAATCTATGTGGTACAGCGACGTGTAGCTTGTGATATTCACCGCCCATTAAATGAAAATGAAAAATGAATTATTTTCCAAAAAGTGCTGCAGCGGTGGACGGTGAATATCGCAAACTTTACGTTGTACCGCTTAAATTTCTTGTTCCTTGATTAGGTGAAACACTGTTACTCGTGTTTTATACATGTCACCGTAAGATTGTAAAAACCGTTAGATTGTAAGATAACGTTTTTTATTTCGTATAGATTGTAAAAATGTAAACTGTCGACAGATTGTGAACCGTACCTAACATACTGCTTACAATTTAACGCATTATTTTTCGGTAAACTGTAATCTATTAGGTATATTAACCCGATAGAACCTAACCTGAATATTCATGTCAAACCCTAACCTAACCTATAGTTCGCGCACGAGTTGAATGCAGAGTAAATGTATGGTGACACTTACATTTAGTCTGCATTCAACTCGCGCGCGAACTGTACAAGAAAGAGACAAGAAAACGGAAATACAATAAATATTTCGTAAATAATATTAATACTCAGAACATTAAACGGTTCACAATCTTTCGACAGTTTACAATCTCGCGGGATAGAAACCGTTAGATTATAATCAAACGGATTTTACAATCTTACGGTGACATAAATATGATAAGACCAACGGCAATAATATGTTAGTATATCGATTATATTTCCTACTACATGGACCAGTAAGTACCTACTGTTGTTTAGTATATTTTTATTATCATCCCTATCAGAAGGTATTTTTGTTTAAACAAAAACGTATAGGTATTGGCACCAGCCGCTGGTGGGACAAGTTATGGATAAACCCACATGCCATTATAGACTTCTCTGTTTTGTGGTTTCACCTACATCCTTAAGTTTGTAAACATTATGCCTTTCGTTGTGATATTATTGTAGATGGTCTTCTTATGTACAGTCCGTTAAACTTATCTGACTCGGTGGCCAAAATTGGAACTAACTTAAAAAATGCATGTTAAGTTTTTGAAAGCGACACCAAAAAGAAACAAACATTCGTAAATAGGATTTAGCTTGCAAGAGACTGAGATAGAATACAAGTTATATTTATCTCATTCTCTCGTAGCATACTATTTTGAAGTTTCACTTCTGCCGTGCACACACACTTTTTTTTTCATATCTACTAGCGACGCTCTCACCGGATTACAGGGGCGGCCTTAGCCATTGCGAGGCTCTGGGCGGTAGTAGATTGCGAGGCCCGCTTTGCCCGAGTACTGGCACGAAATTTCGTCAACTTTGAAAGAGACAGGAACAAAATATACTTATTCATGAAGGAACCAGAAGTTTAATTTGCTATAATCCTCGACAAAGATTATAGCAAATTAAACTTCTAGTTCCTTCATTATGATGGACTTCCGCAAAGTAAAGCCTTCCTTTAACCAAAATATATTCAGTGGAGCGAACGACTTTATATCGACGCGATATTATACTACGCAAGCGGTAAGAGTACGCGAGTGGCCATCATAGATTAATATTTTTAACCTGGTGCCCATTACACGCTTGCATTAGCACCTTGTGGGTTTTGTGGCGTGGCGGGTGCGAGATTCAAATACATATGTAGAACCTTTTTCTACTTGGGCTATTACACGAGGGCGCGAGGCCGCTGCAAGAGCGAGGCCCCGGGTGGTTGCCCTGCTTGCCACCCCCTAAGGCCCCCCCCTGCCGGGTTAGTTAAGTTTGTGGGACTAACTATACTTTAAAGTAGAATAATTTAATTACTTATGTAAGTTATAACCAGCAATAACAGATCCTCAATATTGACAATAGCGTTTATCAACATTTTTTGTTTTCTACATGCACACCATAGATTTAGTATTGGGTTCGCTCGAAGATCAATGCTAAATCTATGATGCACACGCCCATAGCGTTTGTTTAAAAAAATGATTCAATGGTGCCGGCATGGATGAACAATGTTCAAACTAGCAATAGGTAATACTGTATTTTGTAATATAAATATTAATAAATAAATGATTTATGATTAGGATAATATTATTATAACAATTAACTAAGTAATTATTGTAATAACGTCTTTTAAATAAAATTTACAGACTGAGTGTTTGATTTCACTTGGTTCTTAACGTCTGTGATGCGCCTAATAGTTGATTATTTGATAATTAATTTCAGAAAGAGCACAGCTGAACTGATTGAAAAGTTTTCGCCAATAGGTTTTGTCACAGATGTAGTACCAGATACCGCGCTCGGAACACGACAGTGCGGCCAAAATTTATTCTAGTGTGCGTGACAGCACTGTCTGGACACATGCATCAGTGTGCGTGAAATGTTGCCACATTAATGAAAAAATGCCAAATTAATGTAAGAAATTTTAATTGTTTGTTCTATCTTTAGACCTTAACTACTTAACCGATTTCAACGACATATGGTAGGAGAATAGCTTGTATCCTGGAAAAGGAGATTCGCATATTACTGTGGTGGTACGCTGGCTACTTTGGAGCTACGCTGAGTAATTTAGCGGTACGTCGAATACTTTCAAGATATGCCAGTTAAATTGGAGGTACGGAGACTACTTTGGAGGTAGGCCGACTACTTTAGAGATACGCCGACTACTTTGGTGGTACGTAGGTACGCCAGCTGCTTTTGAGGTACGTCAGCTACTTTGATGGTACGTAGGCTACTTTTAAGGTTCGCCAGCTTCTTTAGAGGTACGCCAGCTACTTTAGAGGTACGCAGGCTACTTAGGAGGTACGTAGGCTATTTTGGTGGTACGCCAGCTACTTTAGAGGTACGCCGGCTACTTTAGAGGTACGCAGGCTACTTTGGAGGTACGTAGGCTACTTTTAAGGTACGTCAGCTACTTTAGAGGTACGCCGGCTACTTTAGAGGTACGCAGGCAACTTTGGTGGTACGTAGGCTACTTTTAAGGTACGTCAGCTACTTTAGAGGTACGCCGGCTACTTGAGAGGTACGCAGGCTACTTAGGAGGTACGTAGGCTATTTTGGTGGTACGCCAGCTACTTTAGAGGTACGCCGGCTACTTAAGAGGTACGCAGGCTACTTTGGAGGTACGTAGGCTACTTTTAAGGTACGTCAGCTACTTAAGAGGTACGCCGGCTACTTTAGAGGTACGCAGGCTGCGTACCACCAAAGTGGCCTGCGTACCACTAAAGTAGTCTACGTACCTCCTAAGTAGCTGGTGTACCTTAAAAGTAGCCTACGTACTACCAAAGTAGCCTGCGTACCTCCAAAGTAGCCTGCGTACCTCTAAAGTAGCTGGCGTACCTTAAAAGTAGCCTGCGTACCAGCAAAGTAGCCTGCGTACCACCAAAGTAGCCTGCGTACCTCTAAAGTAGCCTGCGTACCTCTAAAGTAGCTGGCGTACCTTAAAAGTAGCCTGCGTACCAGCAAAGTAGCCTGCGTACCACCAAAGTAGCCTGCGTACCTCTAAAGTAGCCTGCGTACCTCTAAAGTAGCTGGCGTACCTTAAAAGTAGCCTGCGTACCAGCAAAGTAGCCTGCGTACCACCAAAGTAGCCTACGTACCTCCAAAGTAGCCTGCGTACCTCTAAAGTAGCCTGCGTACCTCTAAAGTAGCTGGCGTACCAGCAAAGTAGCCTGCGTACCACCAAAGTAGCCTGCGTACCTCTAAAGTAGCCTGCGTACCTCTAAAGTAGCTGGCGTACCTTAAAAGTAGCCTGCGTACCAGCAAAGTAGCCTGCGTACCACCAAAGTAGCCTGCGTACCTCTAAAGTAGCCTGCGTACCTCTAAAGTAGCTGGCGTACCTTAAAAGTAGCCTGCGTACCAGCAAAGTAGCCTGCGTACCACCAAAGTAGCCTACGTACCTCCAAAGTAGCCTGCGTACCTCTAAAGTAGCCTGCGTACCTCTAAAGTAGCTGGCGTACCAGCAAAGTAGCCTGCGTACCACCAAAGTAGCCTGCGTACCTCTAAAGTAGCCTGCGTACCTCTAAAGTAGCTGGCGTACCTTAAAAGTAGCCTGCGTACCAGCAAAGTAGCCTGCGTACCACCAAAGTAGCCTACGTACCTCCAAAGTAGCCTGCGTACCTCTAAAGTAGCTGGCGTACCTTAAAAGTAGCCTGCGTACCAGCAAAGTAGCCTGCGTACCTCTAAAGTAGCTGGCGTACCTTAAAAGTAGCCTGCGTACCAGCAAAGTAGCCTGCGTACCACCAAAGTAGCCTACGTACCTCTAAGGTAGCTGGCGTACCTCTAAAGAAGCTGGCGTACCTTAAAAGTAGCCTACGTACCATCAAAGTAGCTGACGTACCTCAAAAGCAGCTGGCGTACCTATAAGCTAATCGGCGTACCTCGAAATACGCCGGCAGCGTAGCTGTTTCACAAAAAAAAAACTATCTACTAACAGCTCATTTACACCTTCTTTAATTTAAGGGAAAATATTACAACGTAAATTAGCAACACTGATAGATATCGTTGAGGTTTTGTGTTTCAAGTCATCAGCAATTAAATAAAAAGGGAAAAAAAACTTACAGAATGAAAATATAAATTCTTACCTATGAAAAGAAACACCATTATCCTTTTTTAATTTTTGGGAACAATTTTTACAGTGTTTCAAGACACAAGAAGGCATTATTTTGAGAAACTTGTTTAAACACACGTTACGTCGAAACTTCTCGACGCGTCGCATCCAACTAAATGAGATTTGTATTTGCTTTTCGTTTTGTATTTGCTTTGTTGGCGCGCCTGCCGTGTTCCTAGCGCGGTATCTGTTTAGTACTACATCTGTGGGTTTTGTCCTCACAATGCTTCAGCTTCAGGTCAGACGCAGTGCTTCCCTAGGCTTTTATTGTCTTTGGTTCCTCCCGAATTTTCCGTTCAAAATTACTAAGGATTTTTGATAAAGTAACTAAGTACGTACCTAGGAGATTTTCAATATTTTTTATTTCGCGCAGCTGTAGGATTACTAAACTGTATTCAAAATACTTACCATATCGGAATTAGGTATAGTTTTTCACTATCATTCGGATATAGCTAGTAAAATTGATAATTATACTTTAGTAGACACCAGTACTTTTTAAATATTATAAGGTTTGGCTGTCGAGTCCGTACTGACCTTCCTAAGTTCCTAACCCTAAGCAATGGGAGTTCCATGATGCAGCATCGATGTGGGCCTAGACTTTAGTTCTATAAACTCGGTTTCTAGTAACTTTCTAGATCTACATTCTAGGTAAGTATAATGTACTTACTAGTAGTAAGTACTATTATTAATATACGTGGGAATGCTACAAGTTCAATGTTTCAATGAAATGACAAGTGATAAAATATTAGGATAGGAATTACTAGGAAACTGCATCATAATTTTTGTAAAGTACCTACCCGTGTCTTACTAATAATTTTAAACTAATGGTGCTTACTGTGGGTGCTTAGTAGAAAGTTGCCACCTCACATGCAATGTTTGCCCAAAGAGGTAGGAACTTACTAAGTAATAACAAAAACAAATTCGTTACATAAAAAAAGTCACTTTATTTATCTACAGTTAGGATTATAAAATAAATTACAATATAATTTATCGGCTGCGGTGTCCGTGTATACATGAACATCCCACTTCTCGTTAATTAAATTACATTTATTTATATATAGAAAGATATTATACAAAATTATTGCACTTCACATGAGGTTCTAGGTAACCTTAAAACCAATCACATGAAAATTAGTACTACTACTAGATAATAGATGGCAGCATTAGTTAGCTATTAGCTCCTTGATGGCGCTACTAGTATGTTTAAGAGCCATCTGTCGGTTACGTTACGCGATGGCACTTTCAATGTCGTTAGATAGATGGCGCTTTTTATAAAATTACGCGTTAAATCCAATACAGCAGTTATTTTCCTCAATTATCTATTCTCGTGATTAAATTAATAATCATCACATCATACATTTAAGTTTATGTACAGGAAGGTGCCTTATTTTACAAAAACTTATTATAATTTTACTATGCAGACATTTATTGAAAAATCTTCATGGAATATTTTGACATTCATTAGTAAATTACTACTTTTTATTGTGTTTACGAATGGCAGTGTTAATCAGCCTTAATCAGTCGATTAATATTCCTTTGCTAGTTTAAATTACCTTCAAAAAAGTAGTGTTTTATAAGATCAAGATAATTGTATCATACTTCTTCAAAGATAATTTAAACAGCAAGTTTATCTTGAAATGAGTTACATTACTAATGTGCTAATTTTCTAATAGAGTCATGACTTCAGAGCACTGGTAATAATCAGGTGATACCACTTAATGCCTTCTTCCGTCCTTACAAGGTAACTTTTTATTGGCTGTGGAGGAAACTAGGCATTATTGCGCTATTTGTAAAAGATAAACGTTCAAGAATGATGGAAATAGACAGTAAGTGGTCCCGAAATTCAAAAGGAGAAAACATTATTGTGAATATAGTCTATGACATGGCATTAGCTCTTCATAAAGCACTTTTTATAAGTGACACTACAAAATTTCGAAATTTCGAGAAGCGATGCGGGCTCGGACGCCACCGTCGTACTTACACTATTACGTATATGTGTTTGTGTGTGTGAGCACACACGCTAGGACTAGACACTACGCGTCTGTTCACAAAGTCTCAGTTCGTACGCGAGTACATCACAAGTGAACGTGGAGAGCTCACGTCTTATATTATAATCGTTACACTTTTACACTTCAGTTCATGTTCGAATGGCACATTGATGCGGCACACAGAGAGGACCGGACCTTTGACCAGTATAGTCCGTTAGCACTGTTTCATATGTCTGGTATTATAGGTTGAGGATGTTTGCACTGTTTCATCGGGTCAGAGTTTGGTATTGTAATTAACACAGGGTAAGGTACAGTAAACACTCGCAGGGAGTTTAAGTTAGTGTCTGTGTCAAGGGACGGGTCCTCTGAGCGCGCCGTGCGAGGGTGGTGGGCGGCAGCGCTCTACACGGGCCCGTAGTCGGAGAGCGGCTGCGCGGAGCGCGCGGAGGGCGCGGTGGGCGGCAGCGAGGCGGGCGGCGGCAGGGGCAGGGGCATGGGTAGGGGCGCGGGCGCGGGCGGGGGCGGGGCGGGCGGCCCCGCGGGCCGTCACACGGCGCCCTTGACGAGCGCGCGGTGCGCGGGCGGGCGCGCGCGGCCGCCGCGCCACACGCGCCGCCAGCTGTCCAGCGTCTTGCCCGACCAGATCCACACGCCGGAGGTGATGCCCACCGCCAGCGCCATGAAGTACTTGAGCATCAGCGCCGAGTAGACGGGCTGCGGGCCGCACGCCGCGCCGCACGCCACGCGCCGCAGCCAGCGCTCGCGGCCGCCCGCCTCGTACGCCAGGCAGCCGATCACCACGGCCGCCGGCACCGCGTACAGCACGCTGAACACGCCGATGCGGATCATCAGCTTCTCGAGCTTGTCCGCCTTGGAGCCGGCGCCGACGCCGCCCTGCCGCTTGATCACGCTGCGGATGCGGAACAGCGACACGAAGCCGGCCAGCAGGAACGTGGCGCCGAGCGCGAAGTAGAGCACGAGCGGCGCGAGCACGTAGCGGCGCAGGTTGGCGGGCGACGCGTTGCCCACGTAGCACACGCCGGCCACGGGGTCGCCGTCCACCGCGCCCGCCAGCAGCACGGCCACGGTCTGCGCGGCCGGCACCAGCCACGCCGCCAGGTGGTAGTACGCCGCGTGCCCGGCGATCGCCTCGTTGCCCCACTTGAGCCCGGCCGCCAGGAACCACGCGAACGACAGCACCACCCACCAGATCGACGACGCCATGCCGAAGAAGTACACGAGCACGAACACGAGCGTGCACGCGCTCGGCCCGGCCGCCGACGTGACCAGCAGCGCGCCGTCGCACGCCACCGCCTCGTGGCCGAGCGCGAGCCGCGCCAGGTAGCCGAGCGCCACGAGGAAGTAGCACGCGGACAGGTACACGATGGGCCGCTCGGGGTACTTGAAGCGCGCCGAGTCGATCGCGAACGTGGTCAGCGTCATGAGCGTGGAGGCGGCGCACAGCCCCGCCCACAGCGCGACCCACACGGCCGCGAACTCCTTCTCCTCGCGCGTGAAGAACGCGCCGCGGCACGGCAGCGCGCAGCCGGCCGCGGGCAGGCCGGGCGCGCTCGCGTTGCGCACGCTCACCAGCGGCGGCCGGCACGCGCACGCGCACTCGCCCGCCGCGCCGCCGGCCCCGGCCCCGGCGGCAGGCGCGGCGGCGCAGTTTTTTGGATCCTTGCAGTTGTTCTTGTGCGGGCGGCGCGGCGGCGCGCGCGGCGGCTCGGGCTCCTGCGCGCGCTCGGTCTCCTCCATGCACAGCTGGTCGGGGTCGCCGAGACGCGGCAGGCGCTCGCACGCCATGCGCTCGGGCCACTGGAAGCCGTACTTCTGCATGAGCGGCGCGCAGCCGGCGCGCGCGCGCTCGCACACGCTGCGGCACGCGGGCAGCGGCCGCGCGTAGTCCTCGATGCAGATGGGCGTGTACACGGAGCACAGGAAGAACTTCAGGTCCGCGGAGCACTTGATCTCCACCAGCGGCCAGTACTGGTGCACCTGCAACCGGGGACACTCCGCGTCACTACCGTTCGGAACATCTACCTATCTATCTACATATTATGTTACAGTGGAAACGGAAACCGAGCTGGTTTTATTCAGGGCTGCAGGATTGTTCTTGAAAACAAGTTATGCTTGTCTAGCGGGAGTTATGTGTGATGGCTGTTTGTTGAAGCCGAAAATCCTTACGTAGCGTCCCCTAACACAATGCACTGAGGACGGGAGGTGGCAGGATGACGAACGTTGAGTTGTAGTGTAATGGCGCACGCTAGGGACAGCCTAAGTTCAACAGTGAACGCGCAAAGGCCAGCTGTACTTACTAATATTATAATTATAAAATGCGAAAATTTGGATGGATGTTACTCAATCACGCCAGAACGGTTGAACCGATCTGGATGAAACTTGGCACAGAGATAACACATAGTCTTTTATCCCGGAAAAGTGAAGAGTTCCCGCGGGAACCGTGAGGCAGTGTCTCACCTCGAGGCCGGCCTCGTCCTGCGTGTCGTGGTCGAGCGCGTTGGGGAAGGCGGTGAGGTTGTAGCCGATGCCGCGGCACATGGGGATGGTGATCTCTTCGCAGCGCGGCGCCGACGCGCGCGCGCCGCCCAGCGCGCCCAGCGCGCCCTGCAGCGCGCACGCCCACAAGCACGCCCACGCGCGCATCTTGCACCGCCCGCCGCCTACGCTAACCGCATCTGCAACAATACCACAAAACGGTTAGCTTAATTCAATCGCGTCTATACACGTCTATAAAAAACGCAAACTTTTGCAAAACGTCAAGATGAGAAAAGCCGCAAATCCGGGGCACGTGTTCAGGCATGAGAGATGAGATCTCCTCCGAACTTGATAATAAAAGAGGACAGGTGAGGTTAGATAATATGTAATTAAATATAAATAAACATGAAGCAGTTCAGAAGGTTACTCCTTAGGCCGTACCAGGCTAGGAGTCGCAGAATGACTCGCCAAAAATAAATAAAATAAAATAAATAATATTTTATTTGCCGGAAGATGGTTTAGTCCTTGAATTCAATCACATCTGGTAGATTAAAATCAAATACCTTTCTACCACAGTAAACAGATAGTTCTACTTAGTTTTTAGAACAGAATTTAGAAAATTCCAATCCATCTATCTATCTATCTATCTATCTATCTGTCTCAGTTATAGCCTTCGTGCTATCGGCCGTGGACACTTTCAAAGGTGATTAAAGGTTTGCCCAAGTGACTCTGGGACTCAGTATCGCTATCAAATCTTCTGTTGAGCCTAATTTTTAGGATGAATTTATTATTACTTTTAATTACACATTAAAAAACATTTATAATTCTTCGCATTTCGCAGCAATATTATGGCGATGACCTGTAAAATTAGAATACGCTGCTAACCTATGTTTCACTCGCTTTATTAAGAATTATTAAGAAAGAAAGAAATTATTTTAGGAAAGAACGTCATCAGAGACTGACATTACTAATATTGGCATAGGTTTTGAATAATTTTATCGAAGTGCCAGAGCAATTTCCGTTTATAGGAATATGCAAACCAGGTCCATTGAAGTGAAGTGACTAGTGAGCCAAACAAGTAAAACGAGCAAAACATATCGGCCGTGCGACACGTTCCCGCAATAAGATCCCGCGGGCCTACACAGTATCACAGTATCACAGCTCCCGTATATAATATTAAAGTATTCATACAGTGGGTCGACGCCCACAGAAATGACGGGCATTGCAGTTGTAGCACCCAAGTTCCAATAATTTATCTGACCCGGTGGCCAAAATTGGAACTAATTTTAATGCCTGTTTAGTTTTTGTTTTTATTTAATTTTTCATAGATACTAGCGACGCTGTCACCGGGTCAGATAAGTTTTCAGTACCTCTCCTACCTACAGTTTAGAGAAAAATTGCATACAAATTTGACATTAGAGCAGGGGTATCAAACTGGATTTTCTGAAAGTGCCAATTACATGGTTGGTCAGATTCCTGAAAACTGAAGAAATCCGGTTCTCGCAATTTTATTTAAAAATTAACTAAAGGGTTGTCGAGAAAATTTTGCCGTTTTCCTCAGAAAAAAATGTAATGAATTCAGATTGCCATTTTCCTCCGCCATGTCCCTGTCAAGTGTCACTCCGTATCGTCGACCGACTGGTAGAAAAATATACGTACCTCCATGGACTGTGACAGTAGGTATACTATTGTATAGGTATAGGCTGTGCCTATTGCAGTTTCCAGTGAACTGGAATATGTGCCTAGTGCCTATAACTGGCGTGCGAGCGTGACCGAACAAATGTATTTATTTATGGACTAGCTATTACCCGTGACCTATTGCATCCGTGTTTCCTTATACAGTTTTTGCATAATTTAATAGTAACAGCTTCGACATTACCCTTTGAAAACGCCCTGTTGTGCTACTGGATCCAACAAATGTAGGAACTATGAGGAGAGATAGATTAATGGGGCAGGACTTTAGGAGGCATCATATAAACAGCTACAAGAAAATGAAAATTATTTTTGCCAAAAAATGGGAGCGTACGTAGAAGCTTCTATCAAAACAAGTAGGTACTAATATTTATATTATATACTGATATTTTTAATGTTTAGTTTTTAGTTTCTTTTTTTACTTTAGATTTAATTTACATTTAAGAGCTGGCACTGGGAGGCATAATGTTCGGCCGACTGAATTTTGGCCACGGCGGCCTATCTCCAGAGAGATTAGCTATTTGCGCGGGAGATATTATAGTGGGTGCAGGTGCACTCTCCCTTTCTTTACTTTCATAGCCAGATGGGACGGAAAATCCGACACGACCGGTGAAAGATCAGGCGAAGGACCGACGGCTGGCAGGCATAGAATAGATTCAAATCGCTATTTCGCTAACAAAAATGTACACTCCCACCATATGGCCTTGGACTGAATGGATCTTGATGCCAAATTTACGATTTTCCATTTTGTGGCAACCCTACTTACCACGGAGACAAAGAGCAATAAAACAGAGGTGCCATTCATCACGTCGCGTCGTCATTATCTCGTAAGTACACATTGTAGGTAAACATTAATTTGTCACTCACTTGTCTCAAAACTAAAACTCGGTAATTTTGTTAGTTCGTTATTATTATTTTTTCGCATATATATCATAGTGTAACTATCACGACAAGTCTTAATTTATAGTGATTATCACCCATAATTCAGAAGATCTATACATATATATATAATACAATACAAACTATGTTAATATTATTACGATGGTTTAGTAGGTATTTTGATGACCTTTTAAAGGTAAAATTAAAAGTATAAAAAGCCTAATAGTTTAGAGGAAATCATGAACATACATACTGGTCGAATATAGATCATACATGCTGTTTGAAGTCTGTCAAAAAAAATCAGTTGGCATCGACGCCATTAAAACCGATCTATAAAACAGGCCTGCTGGGAAATCACGCTGTGATAATTTTCAGTACGAAATACTGCACTGCAATGACGCACGCCCAACAAGCACAAGTAGCATTATAAGAGACCACTTTCGGTATACACGGAAACTAAGAGCTGAATAAGACAGTTTTTTAATGGTGTTGACAGCGCTGTCAACTCTGATATAACGCTTGTTTGGGCACAAGTTATTCAGCCTATGGTTCTAATTTAGTTCACATTTCTTGTTAAAAGCATTATAGTAGCACTATATTGGAATTATTATAGGTCACCAGGCTGTTTATCAGCTGCTTAACAGAATACAAGTGTTCTGTTAAACAGACTAAGCACTAGGATTGTATAACTGCTAGTTTTAAATAACGCTTAAGGTTCTGCATTATCCTCAACAAAAACATTTTAATTTTGTTAATTAAGTATAAGTTTTCAAATAGTGCTCTTAGGGCCGACAAATTAAATTCCCTAGCTGAGTGTGATGGCGGAGTGATTATAACGCGTTTATTGAGATATTGTGTTAACTTTGGTAAGTACACTTTTATGCATGTGAAATCATTTGGGAACGTAAGTTCACTGTAAATGTTTATATAGTTTTTTAACAAATTTTTCACGCGCCACCGAATTATTTTGTTTTTAACTAAAAATATTTTAGTTATTTTAGTTATATTGTTTATCGACAAAATACAATTATATATATTGTTGTCAGATTTACGTAAAATTTTACAAAGTTTTATGTTATATTAAAATAAGTGTATATTTAACGCGTAATTAAAAGCAAAAATCATTAGTAAAGCATAAAACAACAACAAAATATTATTATATGATATCGATTAAGGTTATAACAAAATGGCGCTTTCATAAGAAACCTGTGTGAACCCTTTTAATCCTGAATTAATTACCATGGCTGTACAAGAATATACCCCAGTTCCTCTTTAATGTTTGTGGACTTAAATCAGAGTTCAAGTGAGCCAATATGCAGCCTGTCGGCTTTTATTAGTTTTATTATGGTTCCCATCAACACTAAAGCCATTTATGTGAACTGCTTTAACGTGTTACTTTTCAATATTTATTTTGTAGTTTTAGGGATCCTTTGCAAAACATCAAAGACTAAAAATAAAATGCTGTCTGAAAAAAAAACTTTGTTTGGTTGTTTCCTTGAGTTACGTACTCAAGGAAACAACCAAACAAAGTTTTGTTTTCATTAGGTAGGTAGGTTAGGTAGGTTTTCATTATGTTCAAATGTTATTTTATCTTATTCTGAGGCATAAATTATGTTTTAGCTTCTAATTACACTAAGCAGTATGCTAAAGTGTGCGCTAACATTAATAAATCATTGCGAAAACATATCACAAGTCGAAGTCATGAATAAGTGAAATATAAATATACTACAATCCGCGCACTGCCCGAATACTTACCTACCTAATACTCACACACGTGCGGTAGGTACCTACGCACACGGGCTACGGCGCGGGCGTGCGGCGCGGCGCGGCGGCGATCCGCTTTCATGTCCATCGGGCATCATCGGTCATCCATCAGTCGATCGCCAGCCGCCGCATCTTTTGCACATTGTTGAGTTGTTTTTTGTTTAGGTACGTACGTAATTTATAATCTCGCTGCCATTCGCTATTTCTTAAAACGTTTTGTTAAACCACTACTAGTTACTACATATATATTATACCTATAGGGTAGGTTCAGACAGCATTTTATTTTATCAAATTAAACCACAAAATAGGTAGGTAGGTATCTTTTTTTTGTCAGCAATAAAGGGTTTATCTATCTTCCTTTCTAAGTAATCCAGTTAATATTTTAAATTTATTACATTTTCAGAAATGCCTTTCAAAATAGTGCAAACGAAAGACGAAGAAAAAACAGAATTGAGCATTGTGCCTTCGGATTGGGAGGCAAGAGGGGTATTAAATTGTGCTCGTCATCAAAAGAAGAATACTCGATGTTATCGATATCATTTTGTACGGAACCCTCTTCAGAAAAATGTATTGTCGCACTATGATGAACTTCACTGGAGCATCTAGATTGACGTTCACACGCGTTTTTCTCCATATTTATAAAACTCGAAACATTATTTATATTATATACGGAACCGTGTGCTAAAATATTAGTGGTCGCACTATCGCCATCGCAAGAACCTTTAAGCTTGTTGGGTATAGGATCTTTATTCGCTTTAATTATTGACAAATATTCCTTCATTATTTTTCTCCTTACTCCACCTGTCCTTGCTTTCATTTTCCAACTTTTTTTCAACATTTTTTTGTAAATTTACTCCAACCAAAATGTGAACCTAATTACAGCCTTGCGCGTTATAATATATGTCATCAATTCTATTATGCAGACTAAAACAATATAATGGTATTTCTGTAGCCAATTTAACAGCCAAATGTTTTATTTCTGAGTTATATGAGGATCTCGAAATACCTTTGGTGTTCACGTGTGCTAATAAAACACCTTTGAGCAGCTTTGAAAAAGAAGATAATAACAGACTTGGGGTGAACCAAAGTGGAACTTTTTGCGTTAAATCGCTCTAAGTTTACACCACTCTAGAACTGTTGGCTGTACAGTAGTTCACAGTGACTCTTTTAAGGTGCTAGCATTTCAGTGGTATAATTCTATGCCTTTATACAGCTATTATCATATTTTACTGCCACTATAATGCTCATAAGCAACCAATGCGATAAGGGCTGTAAGAAGGCATTTTTGGCATCTGCTGTAACTCTGATCCCGTAACAATAGTATCCGTTTCTACTCTTATAATGCTCTTATACAGACCATAGCGTAATGCGCAACTCTAAGTTCTCGGTTGAACCATTCTAACCTTTTATTAATTACTAAAGTTCCGAGTTATACCAAAAGTGGTCTCTTAAAATGCTACTTGTGCTTGTTGGGCGGACTTCAAGTGCCTACATTATACTCGTATTTACAGTCCATAAATATCTGATACATAATATATCAACCAAAATAAATTATTCCATACCCCAAAAACCCCGGCTGAGTTTGTTGTGGGCTCTTCTCAGACTAGGGCGCGTTTGGAACCCTCGTAGCTTTAGTTTTAAGATACCGTTACTGATTATTATCACCATTATATTTTATAAATAACTAGACGTCAATAAGTGTAGTTTATCTACCTATATTGAATAAACATTATTTGATTTGATTTGATTCTGATAGTTATATAAATGCGAATGTCTGTCTGTCAGTCATGTCTATCACTTCCTCTTCTTGACCCATTTTGACGGTCTAGTTTTTTTTGACCCGAGGAACGAATAGTCTAGTTGTGACAATAAGTCGGTAACTGGATGGGTTACCGAAATATGAGGTTCAAATTTAGCCTTTTCGTCGCCTCCGTGCCTCGGAGAGCATGTTAAGCCATCGGTCCCGGTTATTAACACTAATATCTGATAATAATCGTAACAAACCTAAGAGTTTAAATACTCTTAGACGAGTCGTAGCTATGCCGAAGGATGTAGGAATCCAACGCATTAATATCCCAAGAAAACTCCTACCATTATGATTAATGGAATGGGGTCACGACCCTCAGTAATGAGGTAATACGACGCAGATAGAGAAAGTTTTAACCCGGAAAATCAAAGAGTGCCTATCTTCCTATAGATTTTAAAACGCAGGATATGATATCTTTTTGAACTTAGACGAACTATAATGTCCTCCCGACCGAATTTCGGTCACGGCGGCCAATCTCCAGAGAGATTAGCCATCTACGCAGGAGATATTATAGTGCACAAGTGTTGTGCGCAAACACAGATGCACTCTCTGTTCCTTTACTCTCATGGAGACCGGAGAGAAATCAGGCGCAGAACCGATGGCTTTACGTGCTCTCCTAGTCACGGGGGTGAAACACCGCCAACTTCCTAACTCCGGGCCAGTACTGAGATATTCTTGACAGAAAAACCCAATACTTGTTGTGACCCGACCCGGGAAACGTACCCGAGACCTCGCCGGCCGCAGTCGAACATGCTAACTAGACCAACGAGGCAGTCAGACGAACTATACGACACGCAAGGAAAAACATTGTATATCAGATATTCTCAAATAAAATTAAGTGCACTGACGATCTCTAGCTGGGAGCCGCTGGAAGCAAGCGTGTTCTGTGGAGATCCGTGCAGGAGACAGCAGTGGACCTCACGATAAAATTAAAATTTTTTGATAATATTAAGTACTAGATGATCCCCGCGACTTCGTCCGCGTGGATTAAGGATTTTTGTTTCCGCGGGAACTCTTTAATTTTCCGGGATAAAAAGTAGCATATGTCCTTCCCCTGGATACAAACTATCCCTATACCAAATTTCATCAAAATCGGTTGAAGAGATAGTTTTTTTATTCCCGCGGGAACTCTTGAATTTTCCGGGATAAAAAGTAGCCTATGTCCTTCCCCGGGATACAATCTATTTCTGTACCAAATTTCATCAAAATCGGTTGAACAGATGGGCCTTGAAAGCGTAGCAGACAGACAGACAGACAGACTTTCGCATTTATAATATTAAGTATGGAGGTTCTTCCTTGGAATTTGTCGAATTAGAACTAGCTGAATGATTATGCTAATAATTATTTTAATTACAATTATTTTTACCGCTATAAATACCTTATAGTGTTTTGAGCAGATGAAGTCATGTCTCGTTATACTAGTGTGGACAGTTACGTACATCATTGCAAAAAGTAGGTATGCCACCCGTATCGAATGCCATATGGTATCGAATGACATATTATGGTATCGAATGTCATAATTGTATTATTCCCTGCGCTTGCACATGTCGATATTTTTGCTTAATTAGCAATCAAAATGCAATTAAGAAGCTCTCAGACCTGTTGAACTTGTACGAGATCCTTATACGCATGATCTGTCGCATACTTTACGTTTAGTGTCGGTTGAGACGGACCACACTGCAGCGGCAAAAATGACGCACAGCAATGGTCGTGTTTCTCGCCGCAGCCGATTAAAAATGCGAAGTCACACCCACAAATATTATTTAGAATGGTATCTATTGTTGACGCCACGAATAAAGACGACTAGTTGTAGTTACCCTTAAATCTGCGTAGGAGCTGATTTATATATTGGTAGAACGAAGTAATTCACTTTTCTGATAATTATTTTCGAAACCCGTTTGCGTAACTATTGACTATCAAATGCATTGTAAAGTTAAATTATTTGAATAAAAATATTTTATTTTCGAATAGCTCTATTCAAGATAGAGCGAGATGGAAGAGGAAGTAAATAGGTTCCTCAGTAAATGCTTCGTATGTATTGTATGAAACAACAGTATTTGCTAGCAGATACATCCCCTCTACTGTCTGCCAGAGATCTTTTTATCCGAAACTACGTTTTAATAAACAGGTACACAAACAGGTACGGCTTAACACTTTTAGCTAACTTCACTCACTAAAATGTAAACTAGTAATAACGAAATTATGACCGAAGTTGAAACAACATAAAATCGCGCTTGTAAGTATTTGAATAGCTTTGTATTCGCTGATATGATTATTTTTGTGGCATGGTGTGGTTGTGGCTCGCCTGAAAGTACTCATACTCCATAGCTTAATGCAAAAGAACCATTTAACGAGAAAGCAATTAAGCGCTTTATTTCTTCATGAATAGAGGCTATTATTCAATAAATAGTAATGTTTTTATGGCTCGTGTTCCGCTAATCGAGCTATATTTACCGGCGCATGCTGCAACTAAAATAAATAATTTTACTTAAAGTAATTCCACCATTGGTTCGACGAACTGGCTTCCATTCCCTGCCTCCCTACTGTGTATATATCTTCTAACTCAGTGGCTGTCAAAAATGTAAGCCAGTGACATATTATATTTTTGTATTAATTTAAGGTTTGGTATGAAATATTGTTATTTTTCTAAATTATAAGTAAATCTAAGTAGAATTACTGTTTTCGTTCATTTAAAAAAATAAAAATTAAAGAGTTCTTTAAAAACGTTGTCAAATTTTCTGGCTGATTTTGTATAACACAATCTCTAAACTAACTAAAATGGCAGCTTTAAATGTAGTTCTGTCCCTTTCCGTAGGAAGTAGTATGAAAAGGTTAGCAATATTTGTAATGCTCTAATTTTAGTTGAGTTTAGAGATTGTGCACTACAGAATCAGCCCCAATGTCTAGTTTAGTAATTTGTGACAACTCTCTGGGCACAACTCTGGGTTCCACATGATACTGGTCTACGGCCGGGGCATTAATCACAGCGTCTGAATCATCCCGGCTAAGCTAATATTGAATGTGACTAATGAATGCTAATGAAGAGGTCCATTCCCAGTCAAGTGGTCACAGCCACATGTTACTGTCGATTCGTTATCCAAAACCAATTTGTTAGTCTGGCTGTAACATTGATAAATTCAAGAAGAAAAGTGATTGTCATAATTTCAATACTAGAAATAAAAATAAGCTTGTAATGCCTGCTTCTAGGCTTAGTAAAATTAGCAATTCATTTGTTGGAAACAGTGTCCGCTTCTACAATAAGCTGCCAGAAGACATGTTGAAGATGTCTCTGAATAAGTTCAAAGTTAATGTAAAACGTAAACTCATTAAAAAATCTTATTACCATGTAAAGGATTATTTAAATGACAAGGAAGCTTGGCAATGATTTTCTCTAATGGCCCTGATAGTTCCTTAGTTAAGATGATTGTGAAATGGTGATAATGAAAAAATAAAAAACCCGGCTGAGTTTGTTGTGGGCTCTTCTCAGACCAGGGCGCGTTTGGAACCCTCGTAGCTTTAGTTTAAGATGTCGTACTGTCGTTATCACCATTATATTGTTAATCGTATATGTTACAAATAACCGAACGTCAATAAGTGTAGTATACCTACCTAAATTGAATAAACGTTCTTTGAGTTTGAGTTTGAGTTTGAGTTTAACAAGTAAGTAATTAATAAGTATCTAAAGTCCAAAGTTAATTAATCATAGTGCGTAGCACTGAACACTTTTGAGTGTCAATTGTTGAACTTTACAACCAAGCGTCGATTGCACGATTGTTAAACGTTATGCTTAACTTAAATTTTGACCAACTTTAAAGAACTTTGGAGTGACCTTATTGGATGTAAGAATATGGACTTCTGCCGCGTACGTTTTCAGAGGGCTTATGGATAAGAAAATTTCCGCTAAAGAGTATCGACCACGGAATAACTTATCTGTCTTGTAGTATAGATTGATTGGTATTAATAATTTAATTAAGTACAGTCCTATTCAAACTATGAATTCTCGGTACGAGTATGAGTATAGTCTGTGGCAAGTTCTATGTTAAACGTCAATGCCGATCAATGTCACTGTCATTATTGTAACTTATGCCTAACTAGTCGAGTCTCTTTGTAGTTTGTAATAAATTATTTAATTAAACTCTTTCCTAATAAAACGTCTTAGTTTCCATATAATAACCTACACATAAGAATATTACATGGTGTCAGAAGTGGTGAAAGTCGAAAAATATGTCAGAGTCGAAAAAGATACCACGCGGCGAAGAAGAGGTTATGTCGTCACCATCAAAAAGGCTAAATATTGTCGGCAATATAAAACCATTAAGTCTTGAAGGAAACCTTTCCACGAATTGGAAAAAATGGTATCAACAATTTGTCATATTTCTAAAGGCAAGTGCCATTTCGGAGGAGTCCGAGGAAAGGAAAGTGGCCGTCCTACTACACTTCATAGGGAGTGAGTGCCTAGAAATATTTAACACATTTAACGTCGACATGGGAAAAATCACGTATAATCAGCTTATACAAAAATTTCAAGAGCATTTTGTACCGAGGCACAACATTACATATGAATGTTATAAATTTTTTACAACGAAACAAAAAGGAGATGAAAGTTTAGAAGATTTTTTAACTAAATTAATCAATAAAAGTAAGTCGTGCGAATTTGGAAATTTAGAGGATAGAATGATAAAAGATATCTATATAACAAACATGCATGAAAACTATCAACATGTCAGGGAGAAACTTTTGCTTGAGGAGGATCTGACTCTAGAAAAGGCGAAAAATATGTCCAAGAGCATTGTGTCTGCAAAGTCTCATGCAGCTGAATTCAAAGAGTCTACTAGTGTCTTTTATCAACGTCAGTCAACTACCCAGTCAAGGTCAAGATCTCAGCCAAGGGCAAGTACATAGCCTCAAAATAGGAACAACTGTACTCGGTGTGGTCAAATTCATCGTTTTAAATGTCCAGCTCTCAATGCAAGGTGCAGAAAGTGCAATATTAGAGGCCACTATGAAGCTTTTTGTAAGTCTAAAAAAGTGAAATTTGTACAATTAGAGGATAACTACACAGAAGAAGGTAATGATTCAAACTATTTGTTTGTCGGACATTTAAATTCAGCATTATCTACAGATTCTGATTGGAGTGTTAATTTTACAATTAATAACATTAATGTGCAGTGTATTTTAGATACAGGTAGTGATGCTAATGTCATGTCATATCATTCATTTCAGTCCTTAAATGTCATTGAAAATTTTTCACCTTGTCATGCTAAAGTCACTTCTTACTGTGGAAATAGTATACCAATATTAGGTCAGCAGAAGCTTCATTGTACTTATTATATAAATAATCAACCTCAGTCAAAAACTATTAATTTTATTATAGCAAATGTGTCTTCTCCGACTGTCATAGGCAAAAATACATGTTCAGAGTTAGGTCTCATTAAAAGAGTCTTTAATATAGAAAGTTCAAATGATTGTCAGATTAATGAGTCAAATTTAGTCACTAGTCAAAGTCAAAGGTCAGAGTTTAATAATTGTCTTGTCAATAATAATATTTGCAATAATTGTCAGTCACAGTCTTGTTATGATAATAATTTTCAGCCACAGTCTTATGAGAATAAATATTGTCAGTCAAAGTCAAATGAAAATAATTGTCATGTTCAGTCACATACACAGTCATATTATATTAATAAAAATAATAATTTACAGAGTCTTTTGTCTAAGTATAAGTCTGTATTCGATGGATTGGGCTGTCTACCTGGTGAGTGTCACATTACTGTCAATAGTGATGTCCGTCCAAAAATTGATCCGCCTCGAAAAATTCCATTCTCATTACACGATAGACTAAAAAAGGAATTGGACCAAATGGAAAGTCTGGATGTCATCACCAAGGTTACTGAGCCAACGTCATGGGTGAGTTCACTTTTATTAGTAGAAAAGAAAAATGGTCAACTTAGAGTCTGTCTTGACCCAAGAAACTTGAATGAAGCAATATGCAGATCTCACTATCCTATACCGACGATAGATGTGGTACGGTCTAAGCTCCATGGTGCCGCATGTTTTTCTACTCTGGATGCCAGCAGTGGATTTTGGGTTATCCGTCTTGACCTTGAAAGTTCAATGTTGTGTACATTCAACACCCCATTTGGCCGCTATAGATTCAAAAGGTTACCTTTTGGTATTAATTGTGCCCCCGAAATATTCCATAGAATCATGACAGAAACATTTGGCGTACTACCTGGAGTCATGGTGTATGCTGATGATATCCTAGTTTATGGCAAGGACCGTCAAGAACATGACCAAAACCTACAAAGAGTGTTCAAGAAAGCTCAAGAAGTCAACCTGAAATTTAACAAAAGTAAGTGTAAATTTGGTCACACACAAGTCAAATATTTAGGTCATATATTTTCACAAAATGGAGTGTCACCTGATCCAGATAAAGTCCGGGCTATCAAAGATATGCCGTCTCCTGTCTGTCTCAAGGATCTACAAAGATTTCTAGGAATTTTAAATTATCTGGGAGGATTTATAAAGAATTTGGCAGAGGAAACTGAACCTCTACGTCTGTTATTAAAAAAGTCAAGCGAATGGTCATGGAATGAGAGTCATGAAGCTACATTTACACGTCTAAAAAATATTATTTGTCAAGCACCAGTCTTGTCACACTACAATGTCAAAAAGTCTGTAGTTTTGTCAGTAGATTCAAGTCAGTCAGCAGTCGGTGCAGTCTTGCTTCAAGATAAGCATCCAATTTGTTATGCATCTAAAACATTAACGTCAAGTCAGAAACGCATGGCACAGATTGAAAAAGAATTATATGCCATTGTCTTTGGATGTATTCGCTTTCATCAATATATTTATGGAAAAATAGTCACAGTTGAAACAGATCATCGTCCATTAATTACTTTATTTAAAAAACCTTTAGCTGAAGTCCCAACACGTCTGCAAAGATTAATGTTGAGAATACAATCCTATGACTTAAAAGTTGAATATAAACCTGGTACTAAAATGTTCATAGCAGATTCATTATCACGGGCAGCTTTACCTGAGTCTAGTGAAGATGAGTTGGATGAAGATGTCATGATACATGTCAACATGCTAGTTAAAAACTTACCTGTTTCAAAAGAACGTCTTCATTGGCTTACAGAGGCTACGGAAAATGATGAATGTCTGCAGCTACTTAAGAAATATTATCAAGATGGTTGGCCAGATAGAAAATCAGAAGTCAATAAATTAGTCTTACCTTATTGGAACTGTCGTCATGAAATTCATTCTGTCGGAAATTTATTATTGAAAGGTAACAGTCTTATAATACCTACAAAATTAAGGTCAGAAATTTTGAAAATTATTCACAGTGGTCATCAAGGGATTGAAAAATCCAAGAATTTTGCAAGAGGAGTGGTGTATTGGCCATTGATGTCTCATGATATACAGGAGTGTGTGGAAAATTGTGAAACATGTTTGTCACACAGGAGTGCTAATCCACCAGAACCATTAATGTCCCATAAAATAAGTTCGTTCCCTTGGGAAAAAGTTGGAATAGATTATTTACAATTCAAAAATCAAACCATACTGGTTGTCGAAGATTACTATTCAAATTATATAGAAATTGCTAACGTCAGTTCAACAGGAGCTAAATCACTTATAAATGCCCTGAAACCTATATTCAGTCGTCATGGAATTCCTGTCCAAGTGAATTCAGATAATGGGCCTCCGTATAACTCTCAAGAAGTGAAGCAGTTCTTAGAATCCTGGAATATATCACATACAACATCTAGTCCATACCTGTCTCGTTCTAATGGATTAGTCGAGTCCGGAGTAAAAATAGTAAAATGTATACTTACAAAATGTGCAGAGTCAGGTGATGATCCATATCTTGCTTTACTGCAGTACAGGACTACACCTAGAAATAACTTACCATCTCCTGCTGAGTTACTGATGTCCCGTCGTCTCAGAACACTTATACCTACAGTTGTAAAACATCTTCAACCTAAATTAATGAGTCATAAAATCTATAGGAAAATAAAACAACAAAATAATGAGAAACAAAAGTTTTATTATGATAAAAAAGCTAAAAGCTTGCCTCAGGTAAAGAAAGGAGATAAAGTTATGTTCAAAAAATCACCGCAGTCTAAATGGCAATCTGGAGAGATTGTGAAAGAATGTGAACAACCAAGATCATTTATTGTTGAAGCTCCAGATGGGTCAACATACCGAAGAAATCGACAGCATATACTATCTTCACATGGTTCAACTCCAACTAAGAAAGAAATTCTAGAAAAACAAGAAAGTCCAGCATGTAATAAAAATGTTAGTCCAAAGAAGGAGGTGAGAATGGAAGAAAGCGAAGAGGAGGGAATAAAAAGAACAATGAGTGGTAGACAGGTCAAAGCCCCAGTTAGATTTCAATAGATTTGTCACTATATTATGTATTTTCAAAATTGTACTATGTAAATTTATTATGATTAAAATTATTATGTAGTGTCTATTATAACTAAACAAATTAAAATTAAAATAAAAAAGGGAGATGTTACGAGTATGAGTATAGTCTGTGGCAAGTTCTATGTTAAACGTCAATGCCGATCAATGTCACTGTCATTATTGTAACTTATGCCTAACTAGTCGAGTCTCTTTGTAGTTTGTAATAAATTATTTAATTAAACTCTTTCCTAATAAAACGTCTTAGTTTCCATATAATAACCTACACACAAGAATATTACAATCGTGCACTTTGATGCGCAGAACATAATAATTGGTATCAGCGGGACAGTTTGACTGTACCTGTGCGAACCTAAACTCGCGGCTAACTTCCAAAACGTCATAAAGTTTGAATCAAACTGTAAGTAAATTGAAAATAAAGCTTCCGAGGGTTCCCATCGGCCATCACACCCTGGTCTGAGAAGACGCCAATGTTAATTGTTATTATCATCACGATTGAATAAGTTCACCCATTTTTAATCAAATATTTTGATACTTTGACGAAGATCCACAATAGCATAGCCTAATAGTCTGTTGGTAGGTATTGTGAAATTCTCAAATGACAGTTCGGGTAATTTTTCATCCTCAACCGGTGACAGCGCTCGTTACGTGCGTGCATGTGTGTGTATGTGCGTTTAGGAGGTTGACGTCCGATCGTTTGGCGTTCAGCCAGCTTTTGCCTGATTAGAGCTATTTAGGATGAGCCGTGTTAAGCGGGCGCAAGGCATAGGCGGTGAGATGGGAAATATCAAATTTTTATTGTAAGCGCATTCTAAATGAATTGCCGAGCGAAGCGAGCGCATTTGTTTTTTATTTTTCGGGTTTAAATATAGCCTTCGCCAGGATGTAACTTATCTATGTAACCCTCAAAATTGGTTGTACAAATGGGGCGGACACACTTTCGCATTAAATAGTGGTAATATGCATCTAAAAAAGCTAGGCAAGACGGTACTGGGGCATATAAGGGTGTATCACAGGCGGGGTCACCAGGTGTAATGTGACCTCACCTGTTATGAGGGAAAACAAAATATAGAAGCCGATACCCCTCTTTGTCTCAACTGGGTCAAACTCTGGCATTTAATGTTGCTTTATTGAATTTTTTGGGCCAAACGTAGAACTTTATGGTGCCAATAAAAAAACTATAATACACGCTAACCACGTGGGCAGGCATCCCGTTCTCACAGGTAGGAATTTGCATACCCGCTCTTTAGTGACTGCTGTCTGATAACATATTAGTTACTACAAAGTGGTGTTAGTCGGTAGTGAGCAATTAATACCTAATAATATGCATAATAAAACTAGGTGATGTCCGCGACTTCGTCCGGTTGTATAATATTTATATTTATTATTGACTCTCGTATAAAAGCCTATGACCTCCCCGGGATACAACCTATGTCTGTTACAAATTTCGTCAGAATCGATTGAAAAGATGGGCCGTGAAAGCGTAGCAGACAGACAGCGACTTCGTTCGCTTGGATTGAGGTTTTTGGTTCCCGCGGGAACTCTTAAGCTTTCCGGGATAAAAAGTAGCCTATGTTCCAGACTTTATTGGTGTACGGTAAAACGCAATTGAATTTATGTTTACACCAAAATAAAATGACTATAAGTGTAAACATGAAAAAAAATGCTAAAATCTATCTTTGTGCCAAATTGTGTAACAAACATCCATCTATCCAAACTTTCGAATCTATATATCGCTTATATAGATAGATAGAAAGTATAGATTCTATGGATGCCTAATACCGGTCAAAGCCATGGTCTCGAGCGCTTGTGTCCAAGTAAACTAGCGCAAGTATAGCAACTAACAGTTGTATATTTATATCGTAAAGGAATACAATTGATACAATCTCGAAGGATCGCTCGTACCCCGTTCGCTGAGTCATCAAAATTTCCAAGGGGCAACAGAGCGGTCTCAACAAAAACGCTAGGGGTTGTATCTCGGGGTTGAATACATTCGCCACGATAAACTAGAGACTTCGTCCGCGTGGATTGTTTTTTCGATTCCCGCGGGAACTCTTTAATTTTCCGGGATAAAAGTAGCCTATGTCCTTTCCCGGGATACAACTTATCCTTGTACCAAATTCCATCAAAATCGGTTGAACAGGTGGACCGTGAAAGCGTAGCTGACAGACAGACATTTTCGCATCTATACTAATATTATAAATGCGAAAGCTTGGATGGATGGATGGATATATGGATGCGAAAATCTGTCTGTCTGTCTGCTACGCTTCTTCTGTCACAGCCCATCTGTTCAACTGAAATTTGGTACAGGAATGAGTTGTATGCCGGGGAAGGAACTCTATCCTGTAGGAATCAAAAAATTTAATCCACGCGGGCGAAGTCGCATGCATCAGCTAGTAGATATATAAACGAACTGTGCGTGAGACAACAAATTCCGAGTGTCGGTGGTCGCGTGCCGAACTACAGTTTTCTCCGGGTTTTCTTGTAGTCTTATACAGTTTACTGCGTCGTAAAACAAGGAAAGAGTGCGAAGTTCCTATCAGGAAAAAACTTTTGTTCTTCGATTTCTATACAGGCTACCAGTCAGTCACCTTTTTTAATTCTGGAAAATTAAGCGCAGTGATGAAAATGTCACGTTACGCGTCACGCGGTCACGCTGTGGTCACGCGCCGCTTTTCAGTTTTGCAATCGCACGTTCAACGAAAAAATAAATACACGTGACATCTCACGCCACTCTCCTCTTGTGATATTTCGTGATATTTTTAATCCCAAAGTGAAAATGTAGGACTTGGGAGTCATCTCGACCAAGAGAAACTCGGCCGAATTTAAAAAAAAACGGTCGAGTTCGTTCGGTCAAGATGACTCCCAACTTCACAAGTCAAATGTAGTGCTAGCTAACGTATCTGTGTACACATGGAGATGGATTTCTAATAACTAGTGAAAGAGCCAATCAAAGGCGATTGCAAATTGCAATGCAATCATGTTACCTAATACGATCCCTGTTTTGCATAAGTTACAATTTAAATGACATAGATAAATAATATCATATCTCAAAGCAGGATCGGCTTAAAAGTTTAACATCAAAGTCGCCTCGTGACTAATATTATAATAACAAAAAAAAATTAATGCCTTTCGCATTTATAATTGGATGGATGGATGGATGTATGGAAGTATCAGGGCATCGGATTGGTCGGATTCAAGTTAGCATCAACGTTGCTTACCGCACGTTAATGATGGGTTACATAGTAGTTACGATGTCGCAAGTCGCAACTGGGTCGTGGCACTCTCGGGCGATATTAAAATGTGAAGCAGCTATGTGCCCGGTACACGTTAGCCCTGAGTTTGCATGTCAAAGCTGATTCGAGCAAATCACTATACGGTCTACTGTACTGATGCCGATCCGTAGTGCACTGAATTTGAGGCTAGCTTACTTTTCGCGACTAAATCAAACCAATATTTATTTATTTAATATACCAGGTACGATGATGTACTTATTGAAGTCCAAAATTTATAAAACACAATGGTGAATGGTGATAATTAATAACGGCATCTAAAAACTAAATCTACGAGGTTTCCAAACGCGCCCTGGTCTGAGAAGAGCCCACTACAAACTCAGTCGGGTTTTTTTAATTATCACCATCTCACAAATATCGTATATTACATAGAACTATAATTAACAATTTGATTAATCAGCCGCTGGAAGTCTGGAACAATTAATTCCCATGCTTTTTATTATTTCAATAATCTTTACTTAGATGTAGATACATTTAACATTCCCCTGTCTTGTCCCTGTCACCCCGCAGCGTTGCTCTGTCTAAAGTCTATACCTACTCTAGAGTCTAGACGTTTCCGTCGCGTCTGACTGCAGGTGGGAAAGAACGTACCTGCTATGGTACCTGTCTCCAGTGACATAAGGTACCTACTTGCAAAAAGCTTACTATACGGTTGAAGATTATGTAAATGATAAAAGAGCATGTACCTATTTGACTCGCTCCAACAATGCTAAGGACAGCGGTTGCAGGGTTACGTATCTAGTATCTACACATTGATGTAATAGTAAATTATTTTCAAAAGAGCAACCACCGAGTTTCCTTCTGGTTCCGAAGCAGTGGTATAAATTCACTCGACTATTCAAAATCACTTGTCAGAGTCAACTTGAATAAAAAAGATTTGAATTTTGCAACCACCTGCTTTCCGGACTCTTTACTTAGTCACTGAGAATTTCTAGACAGTAAGAGCTAATAACTTTTTTAGTCAGAAGCGGGACAGAGTGTACTGTGTAGCCGAACAAGCCGCAAGAGCAACTCGGCAATAAGGAAACAGCGAAGTAAACTAAGCGGGGAGTTTGTTGACCAGCCAGCGGGTTATGCACCTACTGGCAACTTCCTGGCCTGACTGGAGGACGCGCGCTGTAAAACGCCCCACGTCACCGAGTTTACGACAACAGGGAAGGCAGTTAGGTACCCACGATATGGGCTCAACCGCATAAAACACACTAACTATTCAACATTTCTAGCGATTCAGTTCACCGTGTATGTGTTATATGTATTTAAGGCGAGTCACCTGCAAGATTTTAGGAGGTGAGGTGTGGGGTGCCGCCCGCGCGTCTCGCGGTACGTTTCTCGTAGAGACTGGCGGGGAAGCGGGCAGCGCGGTATATTCTGAAACCGCTTGGCAACGTTCAAGTTCTGGGATTAATTTGAATTAAATAAATATAGGACTTCAGTTTGAAATAAGGTTTAGCAGGTTCTCATTAATACTTCAAGAGGAATTTATCCATATAAAAATGATGAGCAAAGTCGAAAATTTTATTAATAAAAAATTCGTTTTAAACTTTTAATTTAGCCTGTTTCAAGATTTTTTTTGATCGAGTAAAGTACATCCTATCGTGTAACAAATTAGCACATTCTTTAGGCAATATCTTTAAGTGTATCGGATATTTTTTCTAGGACCGTTATTTAATAGTAAATACCGAAAACATTTGATCTAGCAAACCAGTTTTCACCGCTGAGCTGAGGTGACTCGCCTTAACTAGATGATGATCGCGACTTCTACCGCATGGAGTAAGTATGGTTTTCTGATTCCGGGATTAAGTTATCTCCATACCATATTTCCGCCAAATTGCCGAAACAAATAAATCACATTTAAAACCTTATAAGGTTTATTAGGTATGTAAAGTAATTAGTAATTACCTAGCAGGATGTAGACTGTAGTTATCTTTGCGTTCATTTGCGTTAAATTTTCTATAACACTAGCACAACCTTTTTCCGCCTTCGAATCGTATACTCAACTTAGATACGGATTTCTACTCCTTGGTTTACGAAGTAGTCAAGCAATGTTAGTGATGATAATAAGTGGGTAACGGAGGAAATTAAACGGCTGAATTCGGACATCAAAGTCGGCCATCGAACCTTTAGAGAGAAAGAGAGTATAAAAATCAGTATTTACTCAATTATTCAAATTAGGTACCACTGGGGTTGATTCTGTTACACAATCTCTTAACTAAAATGACAGTATTCAAAATATTGCTAACCCTTTCATAATACTCTGTGCAGAAAGGGACAGAACTAGGTTTAGATGTGTCATTTTAGTTTAGTTCAGAGATTGGAATTGGCCACAATGTACCCTTATTGACGTCCAATACAATAACTTGGTGATAATCAGTTACGCCTACGGTGTCTTAAAACTAAAGCTACGAAGGTTCCAAACGCGTCCGGTCTGGGAAGAGCTCACAACAAACTAACTCAGCCTTTTCAATACTCAGGGTTTTTTTTAATTATCACCATCTCACAAACTAATGAACTATCAGAGACGTAAGAGCAAATTATAACCAAGCTTCCTTTAAAATTGGAATCAATCTTAGTTATATCAAACAAGTCAATGACGCGCGGCTACTACAAAACGGTAGATTGTATTCAATAATTCAAGTAACAAAACACTTGCGACCCAGATTATGAAACGCTTCTTTTGTCCGACACAAAACAACCATAATGCGGCTCTATTTCTTTCCGCCACCAATTCTACTTTGTAACTTATTTAAGCGTTTGAAAAAGCGATATGTGTGGCTGAAAAATTGGCTAAATCAGAGTACCACACAAGTTGGAGGTTCCGTAGAAATTTTTCAGATTTTTAAATCTTAAAAATACGAAATTTATTTATGCTGCATTGGAAAAAATAATTCTTTGTCAGCGCACGATTTTCTGCATATATATATTTACTATTACTTACTAGATTAGGATTAGGATATAGGCTTTTCAAAAATAGCGTGGGAACTCTTTGATTTTCCAGGTTAAAAATTAGCCTGTCCTTCCCCGAAATGCAACCTATCATTGTACCAAATTTCGTCTAAATCGGTTGAAAAGATGGGCCATGAAAGCGTAGCAGACAGACAGACAGACAGACAGACAAACACACTTTCGCATTTATAACATTAGTATGGATATAAATAAACTTATACTGTAATAATTAGAGCTTATCCGATGTTAACATCTAATGAATAAACGCAAAATAATACTCGTAATAATATGTAAGGTTGTATTACTATTAAAGTTAAAATGTGAACTTAGACCCTTACCATTTGAATTACAGATCCCTAAACGGCGACGTATTTGTCAAAAAATAAGCAATACACAGCGCGGTCACGGGGGCAAATCTCTCGAGCCGGATTTTGGGTCACAACTTATTGTGTTTTTGTGTGACTTCTCCGTTACGTTCAGTATTCTTTCTAAGACTTCCTTATTAATTTTTGGTTTCCTCAGCTTTCACGGTTTAATATCCTTTTTTGTGATTTACGTACTCGGTTTTATTATTGCGTTATGCGAGGGTAGTCATAAAAATCTTTTGACGACGCCTCGTTAAATGGAGGAATTCTATTTTTAAATACGGTTATGATAATAGCATTCAAACTCAGGAAAGAGTGCAACTTTGATGGACTGAAATCTAATCTAAGATGATATAATAGGTATGTTTCTATGGGAGTTTCATCAATAACGATGTTCAAATCAATATGAATATGAAAATTCATTTATTCAAATTAGGTACACTTATTGACTTAAAATTACTTATAAGACACTGATGGTGAAAATTAGTTACTTTATCTTAAAACTAAAGCTACGAGGGTTCCAAACGCGCCCTGGTCTGAGAAGAGCCCATAACAAACTCAGTCATTTTAAAAGGAAGTATGATATTATTTCTTTGGAAGTTGTACACTCATTGGTACAGTCACACACAATCAACCACGTGAACGAAGATTCACTTATAATATAGCAAACCAATTAGGAAAGAACCGCGTACAATGCGAATAAATGAAACGTCAATATCTTAATCAGTGAAAAGGGGTGAACTCTGTGAATGGGTCACTGATGCTTTCCCGCCCCAGTCCACAATAATTGTAGTTCACCGACTGCTGTACTCGCCCTTTATCGTGGAATACTTTACATTTGAGGGTGGTCATTTTTATTTGCTATCTGACGCTGGAAAACTCGGTTCACTCATTATTTTATAGATATACCAGCTGATGCCCGCTACTTCGCTCACGTGAGGTCCGATTTTCATACATTCAAAGCCCTATTTCACCCCCTCAGGGGTTGAATTTTTAAAAATCCTTTCTTAGTGTATGCTACGTATAATAGTTATCTGTATGCCAAATTTCAGCGATCGATCAGTCAGTCAGTCAGTCACCTCTTCCTTTTATGTATGAAGAATACCACTGGTCGATAGGTTATGCACGTATTCGATGAGAACGGAGATTAAAGTCAGCCCTTGACTGCGATCTCACCTGCAGCCTGATTCTGTAACTCAGTGGCTATCAAAGAGTGAAAGCCACTGACATATATTCTTTATCCATTGAAGGTTTGCTATGAAAACTTAATCTTAATTTTTATTTCATAGCAAACCTTCAATGGATAAAGAATATATGTCAGTGGCTTTCACTCTTTGATAGCCACTGAGTTACAGAATCAGGCTGCTGGTAGTAAGTTAAGAGATGGTAGCGGACTAACCTGTAAGGTGTATGTAAGGTGTATATAATATATTAAACCCATCGTACTAATCGGTTCTACACTCCATCGGACCGGAACGCTAAATTGCTTGGAGGCACGTTTTTGCCGGGAGCATATTTGGTATTCTGTGCCGGTTGTGTGGTAAATAGCCACGGCCGAACAGTCTATAAAATTCCAAATTTATCCATTCCGGGGATCGAACCCGGGACCTCATACTATAAGACAACAGCGGAGACCACTGGACCAGGGAGGTCGTCAAAATAATCTTCTGTATATTCGATCTGATTCCCCCTAGAGAGCCCTAGATCAATGGCTCCTGCACACAATGCCCGTCTCGACTAGTGAGTCACCCGGTCGCGTCTGCATAATGGCGTGCCTCGGGATACGTGATTAGCATCGCATACTCTCGAGAGGTCTCGAGTACTCCACGGACGTATAATGCAGGGATAGTACGTTGATAAGCGGTTCAGACGTCTTCCTTGTTCATTCATGGATTATAAGTTTACATATACAAAACTAGATGTACTATAGTTGTTTTACATAGGCCCAGTGGTCTATTACTCTATAATGAGTAAAAGGATATGTATCTTGTCATAACTGGATACAAAAATTAAAACTTAATATTTATTCTGCACTGCTCGAAAGTAAATTCTTGTATCTGCCAATAGGTGGCGTTGTACAATAAATGGAACTTTCTGTTGGGCGCTATTCGTGTGTATTAGTTTAATCTATATAACATATTGACCAGAAATTGTATTTGAAGAATGGCTTTTAGTAGTGCCACAGCACTTCGCCAGTGTCAAGTGGCAATTTTTGAAGCCTTAACAGGCTGACAAGTGAGACAAACACCATAATAAATGGCCGTAAATAGTATCAATTATCATTAACTAAGTACATATAAAGACTTTTTCGGCGAAAGTGATGGCTAAAGTATTCAAATCTATACAAAGAGGTAGAGTTTTTGACGTTGTAGGGGGTAATCTTTGGATCTACTGAACCGATTTTAAAAATTCTGGTACCACATTATTTGTGAGTGTCATAGGCAATATAATATTAACCCGAAATATTGGGGAGTTCCCGTTGGAATTAAAAAAAACTTATTTCACGCAGACGAAGTCGCGGGCATCTGCTAGTAATAAGTATACTAGTGGTTCGTAAGACCTCGCGTCCTATGAGTTCGGATCTACAAACACTTAGACGTACTGCCTTAGATATGTATAACATACTTTTTTTCACGTTTTGTGAAAAAAATGGCAATATAGGGTAACAACTAACAAGGAATTCGGGACTCGGGAACGAAACAGTGGCGGTTATACATCTTCTTGCTTCGAAAATAACGTACAGCTTCGTTGGTTGGTTGGTTAGTGTTTTCTCTTCAGACTTGTCGCATTGCGGTCCCATCAAACTATGAGAGTGAGGGAATAGGGATGTAACCCCCATCTGGAAATCCAACATATCCGATCGTACGGTCTTCGCACACAATGGAGTATCTCCCAAAGATGTCAAAACTGAGGCAGAAGTCGTAACTTGTAAGTAATTGAAACAATTTGATGGTTCCGGCGTTTTGGATAGGCAAGTTTTAATAGGCAATCAAACAGCCAGCTGTCAAAATAGAAATCTCGGCGAAACCCGCCGGTTATACCTACTGTATTGTCTATAGTTGTACACTGGAAGCACGTCTTTGCGTCCAATTTTCTGCTTCAGCGACTCAATCCATACCTACTTCCTGACTCACGCATTTACTCAATGACTAATCAAGGCCCAGCCCAAATCTCTGGACCTAGGTTTCCTTTAAGATGTAGCAAGGAATAAGCTTTGGAATAAGTAAGGATTTTTTAATTTACCACAGGAGCGGAGCCTCGATCGGTTAGTCGTACAAAATAACATAAGATCCATACGAAATACGAATGTGTGTCTATTTGTTACGGTTTCTCTGTCTATTTGTTTAACCGATGCCGATAAAAGGTACAGAAGGTTACATCCCAGAGATTGATAGAGGCTGTCACAGGAGATAATTGCCCGAAAATCATGTTATTAGTTAGTCAATAACCTCATTCCCTGTTTTGTGGTTACAACCCTGGGGGTTGGCTACCATCAAACTCAAATTCAAAGTATATAGGTATATTTATTCAAAATTGGTACCTACCTTGCTTGGTAGTACCTAGTACCTACACAGTACCATCGCATAAACGCAGTATCATTTTAATATTGTTGACGCTCTTCAAAATTATAAAAATAAATGGTCACAACTTCACAAGGGACTGTCAAAGTGAGTTTAACTCTAGGTTAACTACGTCTTTTCCATTAAAATTCTCTATTATTTTGCAAATTCAATGGCGGAATACTTCGCTTTTGCTTATTTTAACGCTTTATTTAGGGCATAAATAAATAATTGCAGAAAGTTGTAAAAATTGAACCGCTTTATGGCCACTGCAATAAAACGGGACAGTTTTGTGGAAAACTAGTGTTTTGGCGCGCGGAGGATTGTTTTGAACCACACTTAACTCATAAAGTTATAGAACTGAGTTTACTGCTCTCCTGTAACAAAGCAAAATTATTGCCAATTTTATTTGCAAGGACGCCATTTTGGAGTGTGCGAAATTTGCTTTACAATAATTCATTGTTTTAGTATTTAACAATAGACATTATTCAAAATTTACTTCACAAAACTAGAATTCAAAACAAAACTACAGTTAAAATCTATAAATTTAACTAAAATCTAAATAAAAAATATCTGATTTAACGTAAATAGTACTTATCTATGTATGTAAGTATAATATTATTTATAACATATTTATCATCATACACATTCTCATCTATTCTAAGTTAGACTCTGTAGGTAGTTAGGTACCTATTCAATCTAATTGGAGAAATTCTACGAGTGTGGTAACAACTAGCAAATACCATAATCAATTTTGAGTGGCATTAGCTTAAACCTGTGGCTTAAACAACAAACATTTCACTCTAATAAAAATCTAATAATCTTAAAGACACTGCAATTTATTACATTTGTTTTATTTATTGGTAGTCGGGCATTAGGAATGTTTAAGTAGTTATGGCCGGGCACAAAAACTTCGACCCACGTCGGAAGAGCTATAAAAATGTTATCTTCAGATCTCTACCGGCTGCGGCTGTAGGGCCCTTGTATACCTTCGAATATGTCGTGACAGGTGTCAACAGACACAAATAAATAACCAGCAGCATTGCATGGATGTTTTAGAAGTAGGTAACTACAAGTATGAATATTGTATTGTATTGTATGAATAAGTAATTGGAGTTGATCTAACAATTTGTAGTCATCACCACCATCATTTCAACCCCTTGCCGGCGAACTACTTACTTACGTATTACGAGAAGGTAAGGTACAATAATAAGGTAAGGTGTAATATAATGTATATGTATGACTGCCTCGTTGTTCTAGCGGTTAGCATAGTCGACTGCGGATCACGAGGTCCTGGGTTCGATTCCCGGTCGGGCATCAAAATTGTTAGGTATTGGGTTTTTCAATTCAGAAATTCTCAGTACCAGCCCGGAGTTAGGAAGTTGGCGGCGTTTCACCCCCGTGCCTCGGAGAGCACGTTGAGCCGTCGGTCCCGGTTATTATCACTAACATGATAATAGTCGTTAAAGCCCACCAACTCGCATTGGAGCAGCGTGGTGGGCTGCTCCAATGCGAGGTAAGCTCTAATTCCCTCTCTCCTATGAGAGTGGAGGCCTGTGCCCAGCAGTGGGACGTTAATAGGCTGTAGTGGTGGTGGTAATATACTAATAGCATAGGTAGAGTCTGTTCAATCAATCAGTTTACATGAGTACAAGGTACTTAATTGAAAAATAGCTTACAGCAAGAGCAACGCTGTGAAAGAATCTAAAATGAATCAAACAAATGTCAGAAACAGCTCAACTCTTCAAAAGTACTTGACAGGAATTATTGGTGTCGTCAGAATGCGATTTTTTTTTTGGAAAATCTCTATCTCTAGTACAAGTACGTTCTATTATTATAGGGTAGTACCTCATATATTAGAACTAGCTAATGCCCGCGACTTCGTACGCGTGGATCGAGGTTTTGTGGTTCCCGCGGGAACTCTTTAATTTTCCGGGATAAAAAGTAGCCTATGTGTTATTCCAGACTATAATCTATCTCTGTGCCAAATTTCATACAGATCTGTTTAGCCGTTGGGGTGTGATTGAGTAACAAACATCCATCCATACATCCAAACTTTCGCATTTATAATATTACTAGCTGACGCCCGCGACTTCGTACGCGTGGATCGAGGTTTTGTGGTTCCCGCGGGAACTCTTTAATTTTCCGGGATAAAAAGTAGCCTATGTGTTATTCCAGACTATAATCTATCTCTGTGCCAAATTTCATCCAGATCCGTTTAGCCGTTGGGGCGTGATTGAGTAACAAACATCCATCCATACATCCAAACTTTCGCATTTATAATATTATAGTATAGTATAGTAATCAAATCAAATCAAATCAAATATTTTTTATTCAAATAAACTTTTACAAGTACTTTTGAATCGTCAAGTGAATCTATATATAGTATATAGTATATAGTAAGTATACTAAGAAGTAAGATACCTAAGAAGTAAGAAAAACATCTTGTGGCTGAGGTCTGAGGACCTGGCACAGCGGATAGCAGAAGAAAGAATACCTGCAGGCAACGCAGCTGTAATTTTCATTGATAGCCTAGCCAGGTACTTGTTCTGTGATCAGAGCTTGTATCCTATAAACCCTATTTTTTTTAAATTATGTACTAGCTGATACCCGCGACTTCGTCCGCGTGGATTGATTTACCAGGCTCTTTAATTTACCAGGATAAAAAGTGGCCTTTGTGTTTGTTATTCGAGACTATAATCTATCTCTGTGCCAAATCTCTTCTAGTTCAGTTGTTCTGGCGGGATTGAGTAACAAACATCAATCCATATATGCAAACTTTTGCAATTATTAAATTAGTATAGATGTTCCTGCGAAATCTGACGAAATCAACGTTGTTATCTCAAAACATGACGAATCCGCTTTGAGAGCGCATATTTTTTACATTATTTTCCCCGGCATTTAGGTGTCAGTGACATTTTATTTTTGGAATGAGCGACGTAAACGAGACGTGTTCGAAATATTTCATACTTTCTTTCTTTTGCGCGATGATTGATAGTTGATACAATATAAGAGGAATGGCTGAATGAGAGATGGCGGGGAGTTTAACGTTTAACTAAAATAGACGGCGTGTGTCACGGGACTGCTTTGAAACGTGATTTTGGTAAAAACTGAAATAACGGAGCAAGTTAATCCCCACAAACGGTGGCAGCGTCGCTAGTAGATATGAAAAATAAAATAAAAACTATACAGGCATAAAAATTAATTCTAATTTTGCCCACCGGCTCAGATAAGTTTGACGCTGTGTCCCTACTGTGTATATACTCGTATATCCTCTAACTTAGTGGCTGTCAAAAATGTATGCCTACTTAAGTCTACTTAATTGTATTACCTATAGTAATTACCTACTTAAGTAAGTAAATCTTTTTTGTTGCACTAACTGATTTTACTCTGGACTTGGATGGCACAAATTCTAGAACTTCTGAAACAAACAGTTTCACAGAAAACTGCTTTTTTTACACGACTACTCGAACCTACGTTCTATTACCGTTCCGGTACGATGCCGTGAAACCGGTTAGGGATATTTGGGATTATACAACTGCCATACTCCTAACAGATTAGCCCGCTACCATCTTAGACTGCATCATAACTTACCAGTGAGATTTTGTGACTACATCTTTGGACGGACAGATTTGGATGGATGGATGGATGTTTGTTACTCAATCACGCCAGAACGGCTGAACGGATTTGGATAAAATTTGGCACAGAGAAAGAATGAAAAAAACATTTATTCTCCAATTCCGCCACACATACCCTATAGATAGCCAAAGATAGATTATATAGTCAGGAATAACACATAGGCTACTTTTAATCCCGGAAAATGAGTTCCAAAAACTTCAACCCACGCGGACGAAGTCGCGGGAGTCAGCCAGTAGTGGTTAAAATAAAAAAGTTTTAGCTGATATTACTTAGGTGTGATGCCCTGATTCCAAGTGACGCGACATCGTCTCTAGGCGCGAACCTGTCATCGATGTAAAGAATGCGACATCGATAATTCGACACAGAACTAGTTTAGTTTTGATCCAGCTTCAGGCCACAGCTAATGGGCTGGTATTCGATGTCAACTGGCATATCAATCTGCTCGTAAACTCATATATAAAACCCGTTTGCGGTCATTGAATTGTTGGAGATTTTGATTGTTAGAATATAAATATGATCAACATTCCTTTGCAGCGATTGTGACGCGGATAATATTGTTGATAGCTTGATTTCATTTGGTATCTTCTAATCAAGAGTGAATAGGCATCTTATAGGCAAGCGCGCTCCTCCTTAGCCTGCAGCACTACTTCCAGCAAGTCTGATATTAGTATTTATTTATACACATTCTCTAAGTCTAAACTATAAACACGATAAGAAGTGGAGTACAATCGTAAAATAATTTATCGAATTTATTATTTTAGAACACGTAATAATAACTAGATGATGCCCGCGACTTCGTCCGCATGGATAAAGTTTTTTTTATTCCCGGAAGAACTCCATAAAAAGGATAAAAAGGAGCCTATGTCCTTCCCCGGGATACAATCTACCTCTACCTATACCAAATTTCATGAAAATTTGAAGAATCAGAATTTCTCTATCTCGTTAAAAAGATGGGCGTGGAAGACCCATTTATAATATTAGTATGGGTTATATTTTATAATATGGGTTTTGTGTCTTAAAATAAGGCGACCTAAAAGGTTTACATATTTTGCTGCAAAAGTGCAAAAGAGCTGAGCCTGCTATTTCTTGTCTACAATACCTGCATATTTTTAAATAACCCAGAATTCGCCAAATATTTTAACAAAGCCCCAAAATATAGTCAACGAAGGGCACCGCTACAAAATGTCACTCCCTTTTGTTTTAAAGCTCCCTTTTTTCGTATCGATGCCCGCAGGTAACCGGGAACGGATGATTTATGGCCGGGCTTGTTTGTTCAAATAATCGATCCCAACCCAAACCCCCCCACGGGAATAATACCCCTATACTAATAAGCATTTGGGGTTATTTTCCTGTGGACATATCTCGGGTGAATGGCAGGATAACGAAAATACCACGTGTGCGCCGGGATATTTATATTTGGGATCATTGAATATTATATTTAAAAAAAAACCAAAGATATACAATTACTTACTTGGAAAGTTACTAAAAGGTGTCTCCCCGAGTTTAATGTTTTCGAAAAGATCCATTGTTCCAAAATACAAAGTAGGGTAAGTACTTTTACAAACATTTCGAGAATTTTAATCATTATGATTTTCTTGGCGCTCCGAAATGAATACATAATTAAATACCAATATTAGGTATAAATGCAAATGCGTCTGTCCATGAATGTGTTCAACAGATTTTAACGAAAGGTGCAGTGATAATATGTAAGATCCGAGGAATGACACTTTTTATCCTAGAAGAAGCTTGAAACTTCCTGCAGGATTGAGGGATTTTTGAAAAACCTGATTCACGCGGACGAATTTGCGATCTCAGTAAATAAAACGTTAAACTATATTTGACTGATCTTCAATTTTAGCACTTTGTATGTTTTATGCAATGCAAAATGCAATGAAAACCGGCAGATAACGTAGGTTTTGTGCCTATATCAGGGTTGTGTTATGTGTGCTAAAATTGGACGGGAATTGATGGCGAAGCGGCGTCGAACCGATCTGGTTCGGTTTATGGCTCATTTCACTTGTTACACTGTGCGAGCTTTTGTCAATAATGACTAGTTAAATACCGCCTAATAAATGGACAGAGTTCATAATATAATATGTAGTCTGTAGCTCTGTATCTACGCAATTACACAAATGGCCGTGAATCGTGACGCAGTATAATTTTCACAATCGAATAATCAAGTCTACTGTATCTGTAATCATCATTGTCTACTGTAATCATTTCAACACATATCCTGAACAATAAATAAATCATTCTTCATTCAATCTTAATAACTGAAGTCACAGAACAAATAAAATTAATTAGGGACTGCATTAAAATTAAACAGACTACAGTGTAGTACCACAAGACTAGACAAGACTACCGACTTTAGACTGCAGTTTCCTCATCTGTGATCTGGAAACATTAGACATACATTTTCAAAGAAAATAATACAACAGCTGAGAAATTACAGCAATAAAAAAAGGATCGAAGTATGCATTGAAGTGCTACAGGCTCCACCGCGTGGTGTATTACAGTGAACTTCTAGAGCTCCACTCCACTTCGCTCCACTGTACTGCTGGAGGCGGACGGTGGATCATAATGGACTTGCAAAGTGATACATGATCCACCCAGACCAAAAGTGAACTTCAGAATGCTATTCAATCCACTGGTGGAGATAATCAGTGGATTGCGGATCGTGGAATATTTTTTTATCACCACGAACGTAATTTAAATTAATTACTTACTTACTTTACTCTCTCTACTTAGTAGCAAGGTTGTCATTAAGTTTTTTTAAATGGCTAGCAAAATGGCCGTTACGAAGCATTCATTTGTGTAAAAACACGGCGAGGGTCAAAAGGGCTAAGAACGATATTAATGGTAGTGTAAGGGACCGGGAAGGTATTGGGGTGGCATATAATCGCCCGGGGACTCTCCCCTCGCAGCCGGAGCCGCGCCTGGAGAGGTTCATACAAAAACACTGCTACTTTCATGTTCCTAAATTGTATTTGTTGGTGGTTATTATTGTAATCTTGCGTATCATGCAACAATGACACGTATATTTTTAACCAAATGTACATTTACATAAGCAAGCAATAAGTATTAAATAAAAAAAAAACAGAGACTCCCCCCCACTCTTTCAACTTTTATTACTTAGTTACTTCTTTTCTTTAATTTTTTTCTTTACTTTTTCATATTTAAATAATGAAAAATACTCACGCTCAAGTGCAGCAATCATGATAGGTAAATAACAAAATAACCAAGGCACTTGGCAATACAGTAGCTTCAATATGGCTATATCTTTTACAATATTTGCCCGTTTTATACCGATCAGCGAGATTGAAGGAGTTTTATTGCTGCGGGGAAAACATCGTAAAGTTGTAATAGTGGCGTTACACGGTGTAGCGTGTACCCTGATTGCTGATAACCACTGATAACGCGTATCGCGTACGAAAATATTCTTATCGCTACGGCTCTTGAGTGGACAACTGCATAAGGTATTTCTGTACAACCGTGTGGAAAAGATCGAGACCATTGGTGAACTGTGGGTTCGAACCTGTGACCTGTCGTTTAAAAGACTACTTCGCTCACTACTACGCCAGGGCAGCGACCGATGAATGCGACAGTCGCACTGTAGCTATCTTGTTACCGTAATAAAGCCTTAGAATTAAGTAGTTTGGCAGCTCTATTCCGTTAAACCTGCATCAATCATTGTTACAATCTCAATTGTTGTTATTGGCTGAATTTGTGTTATTCTTACTGTGCGACAGTCTATCCGAGGTTTGATTGCGATCGTTCCGTTTGCAATTGTTTTATCCTAATAAGGCCCCACAATTAGCAGGTCACTTATTTTTGCATAACACAGGTTATGTTTGCGATTTTTCACGCCTCTTTACTTTAGAAATATAAATACAATAACTTTGATATTTCGGTAACTTCCAGCGAATAATTTTCACCGTGTCATGTTCTTCGCATCGTTTGGACCCTATCATACAGTTTAGAATCGTATTGTAATGTTACGATATCCTGTCTGTCTTGGTCGTTCTAGAACATAATATTGAGTAGTTGTGCGGTGAACAGTCCAAGCAGCGAGCTCCAGCAGTCATCAGAACACATGTAAGGCGCGCGGGAGATAGCGTCGTATCGGTCATAGAAAAAATATCGGTGATCGATTGGGCCTGTTAATTACGTCTCCTTTACTCCCAGGAGTCACATTTGACACGTTATCATCGCACTCATTCTCTCTTGGTCGTTCTAGAACGCAATATGGAGTAGTTGTGCGGTGAACAGTCCAAGCAGCGAGCTCCAGCAGTCATCAGAACACATGTAAGGCGCGCGGGAGATAGCTTCGTATCGGTGATCGATTGGGCCCGTTAATTACGTCTCCTTTACTCCCAGGAGTCACATTTGACACGTTATCATCGCACTCATTCTCTCTTGGTCGTTCTAGAACGCAATATGGAGTAGTTCTGCGGTGAACAGTCCAAGCAGCGAGCTCCAGCAGTCATCAGAACACATGTAAGGCGCGCGGGAGATAGCTTCGTATCGGTGATCGATTGGGCCCGTTAATTACGTCTCCTTTACTCCCAGGAGTCACATTTGACACGTTATCATCGCACTCATTCTCTCTTGGTCGTTCTAGAACGCAATATGGAGTAGTTGTGCGGTGAACAGTCCAAGCAGCGAGCTCCAGCAGTCATCAGAACACATGTAAGGCGCGCGGGAGATAGCTTCGTATCGGTGATCGATTGGGCCCGTTAATTACGTCTCCTTTACTCCCAGGAGTCACATTTGACACGTTATCATCGCACTCATTCTCTCTTGGTCGTTCTAGAACGCAATATGGAGTAGTTCCATATTGCGTAACTATACCTATGCTTAACCTAAAACCTAAACCTAAACTATGCCTAACTGCTGGAGCTCGCTGCTTGGACTGTTCACCGCACGGTGAACAGTCCAAGCAGCGAGCTCCAGCAGTTATCAGAACACATGTAAGGCGCGCGGGAGATAGCGTCGTATCGGTGATCGATTGGGCCCGTTAATTACGTCTTATCGCCGATGATTTATTGATATTGCCTGCTGGCTGAGCACCGTAGCTACTTGTTATTGAAACTACGAGTGAATAACTCAACTTGGCCTAATATTTTAACCAAATTGGTAGTCTGACTGTCTGGGTCAACGCATATAACTTCTTCGTCTGAGCGGGATGTAGGGTTCCTTGACATATTTATCGATTATGTTTCCGTTATCGATAGCAAACGTCGGCATTACACTACCGACTTATAATTGAATCTTAGTAAGTAATAATAATAATAACTCTAATAATAAGCGGTGATAGTGTAGACTCTAGTGGTTTAGACGTTCCTACCACTTCCTACTGTTCAGAGATGGATCTGAAGGAATATTTTGTCTTGACAAAAATAAACGAATCAAGGTATAAAGTAGTTAGTGTGTTGTTTTAATCCATAATATAACCAAGAGATCTGTAGGAAAGCTGTTGTTCTAGAATGTTTGCCAGCGCTTACAGCCCGCAAAGGAATCTACAATCAGTGTACTGTTGCCGTGAGCCGTATTAATTGGCCCAGATAATAGTTTATTGAACGTTCCCAATTCTAATTGGCTCGAATGAGCAATGGAGAACTGTTACTACTTACTGACCACTTTAGACACAAGGTACATTGTTTATTTTTTATTTATTTATTTATTTGTTTACATCATGCAACTAGGCCCATAGAAATAATATACATAATACAACATATAACACAATAAAAAATATTAATACATATGAAAATAATTATGAAACAGTAGGGATTCTGGATCTGGCTTCCCTGAAGCGACGGTAAACTATGCCCTCAGGCCAAAAGTCTGAGCTGAGGAAAACGTCTTTGCACGAAGCCGGAACAGTAAGGACATACGAGCTAAAGTAGGTTGTCCTACTGGACTTAAGTTTATCCAGGTTTATTAAGGTTTATTGTAGCCTTGTTCCATGTTATCATTTAATCAATACATATCATACTATAATGAATGCGAAAGTGTCTTTGTTTGTTGGTTTGCCCTTCAATCACGCCGCAATAGAACAACGGATCGACTTGATTTTTTTGCACGAGTATAGTCGTGGACTTGGAGTTTCATAGGCTACTTTTTGACCCGGAAAATTAAGTAGTTCCCGTTGGAATTTCAAAAAAACTTATTCCGCGCGGACGAATTCGCGGACATTAGCTAATTAGGTAAGTATTGAACGTAATGTCTAACCCTTGGTGAGCGACAGAAGCGACGCGACGCAACGTGATAAGACGCGATAGAAAATGACAGACGTATCTACGCGACAACGTAGGCCACGTAAAGGGTCAGCTACTGTTTGATACTGTCGCGTTGCGTCGTAGGTTTGTCGCTCACGTAGGACGTAGGTCATTGGACACTTTTTTATGTCCTAAAACCCTCGTATTCACTAGGGGTCTTTCCCGCAATACGTGTTGCGTGTAGAAACTGATTAGGGATATGGGTTTAATATTTGTAGTGGATAGTAAAAATTGCTTTAGTAAGAAAGGTAAGTATACTTACTTAAATCCTAAGTTTTATAAATCTCACGTTTCTAGCGGAAAACCTATCGATGTAAATCCTTTTATAGGCAACTAGTTTTTGCCTGCGGCTCCGCTCACGTTAGATTTGATTTTTACACAAATTTCAAACCCCCTTAGGGATGAATTTTCAAAAATCCTTTCTTTCCGAAACGGTGGTCGAGTCTTGAGTCTTGACTTATCAAATCAAATCAATATTCATTTATTCAAATTAAGTACACTGTACAGTGTACAGTAATTGACGTCCAATTACTTATACTCGTAAAACATGGTGGTGATAATCTGTTACGGTATCTTAAAACTAAGCTAGAGGGTTCCAAACGCGCCCTGGTTTGAGAAGAGCCCACAACAAACTCAGACGGTTTTTTACTTAATCCTTCCATAAGTGACACAAGTTGTCCTACGTGAAATAAAAGAATAATTTATCATAACGAATGATTATAACTACTAGTTAAAGAGTTAACTAGGCAGTTAATACGAGGCTGATTTCCATTTTGTTTATATTAGCAGTCAGGCTATTAACTATACAGCGGGAGTTAGGTAGGGAATATTTAATAAACAATCCATTGTGGGGACACGTGTTTGGAGTTAACGAGCGATTGTAACATATAACAAGTGGATCGTTGTTACTATATTACTGTACAAGATATGAGTAGCATGTAGTAGCTTATTTGTGTTATCAAGTTATGAACCGTATATTGAAAGTGACTTTCAATAATTAAGAATGTAGATATGGGGAAATTCTGATATATAAAACTATAATAAGTACTCAGGTTATCAAAACAGTTTCTTATTTACGTAATTAGTCACACTTCTCGATAATAGTACAATTATGGTACTAGTGTGTAATGTTGGTGATTACCGCTGAGGCGCCATTGAGACCCGAGCCGTTAGGTCTTCAGATAGCCGAGGACGGTAATCATTAATACACACGTGTATCATACGACGTTTTTCAACACACTTGTGAAGAAAATAATACAAAAAAATAATTTTATTCAGAAGATTAAAAAAAAAAATTGTGAATAATAGTAATGAAAAAGTCACAGTTTGATTATAGGTGTCTTGTATTTTGGTCTTTTCTGTAACTAACAGTTTACAGTAAGCCTCTGCCCCGTCACCGGGGCAGTTGGGAAAATAGTATTCTGTGCTGTAACTACTTACAAAGGTAACTATAACTATGTAAGTAAGTTTGTATGTCTTTAATACCTAGTATGTAAGTTTTTATACCTCATTGTATTGTTAAAACTTTGTTTGCATGACACATAACCTTAAATGCTATGTGTACTTATAATTGATTTACGTATAAGAAATAGTTATAATGTGAATGTTCTTGTGTTTGTAATATATGTAAATTGTTAGTGTACTATTTCAGTCTTAGTACCTATTCCAAAACCTTTGGATGGCCGCCCACATACATTTACGCACTTTCTCGTTCACTCTGATTTTATAGCTTATTCCTAAATACGCATCGTACTTAATGTAATGTACTCATAATCTTAGAAGTCAAATTCTTAGCCAGGGTAATAATGAATGACTCGAAGTCGGAACCACTGAACTCGTTTGAGAATAATCATGCTTATGAAAAGCAATGATGATGTCTAGGTTGGAGAGCGCTTGCCTAGAAAATGCCTATTCACTCTTGCCTTGAAGATACTCAAAAATGAAATAATAGTTACATTTGCGACAGTGAAACAGATAAGTAAGTAACTAGATAGCCTTAGCACACTTTTTCAAGCTGTAAGTTGAAAGGCAGGTGCAGATGCGTTTAGTTATCAAAAAACTTGTAGATTAATTAATTTAGAAGGAATACCAAATATATTCTATCGGCCCTCGTATCCATCACAGATAATCTATAGTCCGAAAATATCCCCCAAACATAACATGGAGTAAGCCATAAACTACCTTACCGAGGTGATAAAGCCTGGGTTACATGACGCGCTGGGGACATACTGCCTACGCTTTAAGCTTTAAAACGCATTTATTGTTGACTTTCGTGTTCTATAAAATTATAATCCTTATGTTAGGAACGTCAAGGTACGTGACAGCAAACTGTAATTTTGAGTAATTAAGCGTTAGCAGTATGAGCAAGTGGTATGGCCCCTAACTACTGAAAAAAATGAAAATATTACTATTAAGTATAGCAATGAACACCCGGGTTTCGCTCCCGTGGGAATTTCGAAAAATCCAGCGTTAACAATTCCTTGTCTATATTATAAAAGAACTCTCTATGTAAAATGTCAGATGGTTGATTGGTAAGTCAGTGAGTAAGTCAGGAACCTGGACGTTTATTTTAATTGTATAAGATTAATCCAGCCGTTTTTCCGCCACTGTCGAATTCGGGCATTTTGTTGCCGTGTCATGTATTCCTCGCCTAAGGAAGGGAAAATTGTAGAACGTATATCGCACCGCGGCTCGTAAGCGATGGGTGGGCTAACACCGCCGGGCCGAGGCGAGTCCGCCGTGGGTGCATGTATAAATAATTTGATAAATGAACGCCAACGCCGCGCCGGTAGCGCAGCGGGTCACCACTCGCTGCCTGGACAAGTGATGGTAACTTGAGGTAATTCGATTTATTTTTGACAGTCAAATTATGTACCTATTTGTAAATAATTTTTTTAAAGAATATTTTGCATTTTTATGCATAGCTAAAATATAATATCGTTGTCGTCGTCTCAAACAATATGAAGGATCATATGCAGGTCTCCTTCATGCATTTCTGTGTCTCCATAGAACACGGTCTTGTGCCGCTTGCGGAAAGCTACTCGCTTGAGATCGTCCCTCCACCTAGCAGGGGATTCGGGATTAATTTTTTATTTTCTTTCAACGGAGAGACATGTAATAGGTATTTAGGTATTGAGTCTTTCGAAGTAACTAGGTGTAACTATTCAGAGGAAATACTTTTGCCTGAAGGATGCTCAATTTAAATTATATCATGTTAACTTACTAAAATAACTATAATAAAATCGACGTATATTTGAATATTAATATGCATTAACTCAATGAAAACCAGCTTTAAGATACGATTAAGACATTTTGTCAGCTTTCGAGTCTACATTTTTATAATATTCGCAAATTACTTAACTAAATTCTTACTTATATTTTAAGGTTGGCTAAATACAATCTTGAAACTACGGTTATCTATTTGGATGACTGAAGTTAGTGAAGTAACTAAATAATAAAGGTCTCGGTTTGGAATTAGGTGAAATAATCAATCAACCCATTGAAATAGAATGAGTACTAGAAACAGGGTCACGAACAAAAAATATCGCAAAAATGTCCCAATTTGCACACACATAAACATTTGTATGCTGAGTGGGAAATGTAGAAAAAGGTATTATATTAGCAACAACTTCAGTTAATTATGCACCTTAAGTTTAACACATAAAGCTACATTACGATTAGAAAATATTAATTTTTAAGACTTTCTGTCATCAGAGAAAAGGTAGGAATAACCTTTCAATCCAAAACAAAAAGTAATTTTTAAAATAAGTACAACAATATTTATTATTAAAATAAAACTTAATATGTAAGCAATAAGGTACTTCATACGTTGCCAAATTGATACCTTTACACTATTTTGGAACAAGACGCAACTCTTGGCATCACATTGTCAATATCAACAACGTCAATTTATTATAAACCTTAAAACTTAGAATTTAAGTTGAATTACGAATGTAGTATGTTTATATTTAAGACCTTTTGTCTTTGTAAAAAGGCAAAAACAAAAAATTCAATGGAACGAAATTCAAATAGAACAATGGAGACATGGAGTTGCTGATTTTTTAAAGTTGTATATCGTGGTGGTATGTGGTCGTGTATATTTATTACTAGCTTACGCGCCCCAGCAACTCACTTATGTGTTATACTTGTACAGTGTGTTTTATTTATCAAAATAAATATTGATACAGTTTTGGTGGGTAGCACTGCGAAAAACCACGTAGGTTTAAATGGCGTACTCTCTCCTCTTCTATCAATATTTATAACTATACAATGTTATGGTATGCATAAGTATCTGTGTAAAAACATGAGGAAACTAAAACTAAACTACCTAACATTTGTTTAAGAAGTAAGATTTTAACTTAAAATTAAATTTTCCTTACTTAGTTTCATTTTAAAATTAATATCAAGGTTAAAAATCTACGTTTTATTGACGTATTACACGTAAACTTAAAAAGTACCAAGTAAACTTTATTCAGATTTAGCCTTTGCGGCTTTTATTATTTTTTACTACATTTTTTTATAAAATATTTATGTAAAGTATATAATATCTTTATGTACCCATGTATTTTATGTGTATTTATGTAACTATGTAGGTATGTGTGTTTCTAGTAATATCAATTTTATCAAAATGAATTTGAACATAATTAATGTTATCTGTGTATTTTAGATGGCTCAAACAACTCTACTGCATAACGAAATGGATTACCAGGGAATCACTAAGCAACAATACTTTTAAAACCAACACTACTCCATGCATCCCGTCTATCCAGAACAGTCAATGTTTGTTACAATATTTGACGCATTGTCACAAACATTGGCCAAAGGATATTAGCACTCTTTTTATATGAGCACTGCAGCATTTTGACGCGTCGTTATGTTGGCTAAGGTTGGCTCATACTAATTTCAAATAAGAGCACTTTCGTATTTGTGCTGTAATTTGTCGGGGACATTTTTGAAGCGCTAATCCTACATCTAGTATAGGTACTAAAAAAATTCTACATCAATGAATCAACCCGTAAAATAAATTATTTTATTACAGTCGGCAGGTCCGTGTAAAGTGTAATTGGCACTTCTGATAAACAGTGGTTAGCTTACTTTTGACACTGATTGATCGTGATTGCAATATTTCTGTTTAGTAGGTAGTTAGAACTAGTATAAGTACCTAATAATTATTCTATACTAGCTGATGCCCGCGACTTCGTCCGCGTGGTTTAAGTTTTTTTGATTCCCGCGGGAACTACTAAATTTTCCGGGATAAAAAATAGTCTATGTCACTCTCCAGGTCCTCGGCTATACCCATGCCAAAAATCACGTCGATCCGTTGCTCCGTTGCGGTGTGATTGAAGGACAAACCAACAAACCAATAAACCAACAAACAAACACACTTTCGCATTTATCATATTAGAATGATGATAGTTTCTAAACTAGCTCTTGCCTGCGGTTTCGCTCTCATTAAGTTCCTTTTGATTTTCTTGCTGTTTCATAAAAACCTTTCTTAGCGGATGCCTACGCCATTAGCTATAAATTGTGTGCCATACTCAGCCTTACCCGTGAAGTGTTTTTTTTAAATATGTATATTATATGTATAGGCTAGCGCTTGGCTGCAATCAGACTTGCTTGCAAGCGGTGATGCAGCCTAAGGTGGAGCGCGCTTGCCTAGATCCCTTGACTCTTGATTTGAAGGTACCTAGGTATATCAAAAGAGAAGCGGAAAACGGAAGCCGGGAGGGTCTGTGCGTTGATAGTTCAGTCAGTCAGTCGCTTTCTCCTTTTATATGTTTAGATTTCCATTTTCAGTTCCAGTTCATTCAAAAACGTTAGATCACGTGAGTTACACATTAAACGTTCTCGCTAAAGCAATTTAAGCATATCTCAAGAACTTTGATCTAAGACCTTACTTAGGACAATAGAATTTTAAGTAAAGTTATTTATTTTGTAATCCAATTTTTAAGGTAAACTGTAATAACAAGAAATCTTGATTGAAGTTTGAAAGGAAAAAAATAAAATAAAAGTAAATTCAAGGAAACATGGGCAACAGGGCGGAATTAATTTAAGATGTTTTCGATTCGCCCCACGCAGACGACGTGTTTGTTTGTTTGTTTGTTTGTCTACATAATTATTTTCCTAAGACAATAATTGTGTTCTGTAGGCAGTCGGGATGTTTTAATTTACCTCTTGTGTTACCTCCTGAATGGGCATTGTGTGTGGTGACAATGAAAACTTTTACATAGGTAAGTAAATACATTTAGAAGCATTGTTTTAAGTTAAACTAGAAGATGCCCGCGAGTTCATTCGCCCGGTTCTCAGAGCCAAATTTCATGCAGATCCTTTTAGCCATACTGGCGTGATTGAGTAACAAACATCCATCCATCCATCCAAACTTTCGCATTTATAATATTAAAGTATAGGTACTAGTATAGATTATTTACAGCCAGACCTGTTGGCCAACTACCTATCTACTGTTGACCAACGACGGGAGTATTTAACTAGTGAGGTCAGAGGTGAGTTCATTTTTAGTTTGGACGACCTCTGCGCAACTCCGGCCACGCGTTCAAATGGTTAAAGATCTTTGTACTGAATTATGGCAGAATTAAATAATATTAGAGGTTAGGGTGACCATTCACTTCAAATAGCTAACCTTTTGACACGTAAATTTTGTTTGAGCCTTATCAATTACTTAAGTAAACTTAAGCGGTCTTAAGTTAAGTACTTTAGTTAGTTGTCTTTGTTGTGGTCTTTGAATAGCTAAGTACTAATTATCTAGTTACTCAAAAATATTGTTATCAAGAAGGTAAGTCAGTACTTAAATACATATATTTTTTCCTTTTTTTAGGGTTCCGTACCAAAATGGTAAAATGGAACCCTTATGGTGCGACTTTCTCCGTCTGTCTGTCCGTCCGTCACACTCGATTATTTCAGTAACTACCGAAGCTATCGACATGAAATTTGGAATAGTTGTGTATATTAGTGGCCCAAAGACACTGGAATTAAAAAAAAATAGAAATTATTTTTGTTCTTATTTAAAAAGGGGGGAAAACCGGAGGGTTGAAATTTAAAAGTGAGATAACTGTACTGTGTGGGGTATCATATGAAAGTGTTTACTTTGTACATTCTAAAACAGATTTTTAATTATTTTTAGTTATGATAGTTTTTGATTTATCGGGGAAAATGTCTAAAAAATACCGTTCCCCCCCTTATCTCCGGAGTTTACATATCGAAAAATTTGAAATAATTATGGTCAATAGGAATTTACGTATATTTTACAGGAAAACTATAGCCAATGCTCTAACTAGCATAGTTTTTTTTGATATTAACAATAAACCTCTACAAACAAAGTTAGTCTTGCGGTTCATTAACAAAGGTAATTATTTATTAATAATGGTACGGAACCCTTCGTGCGCGAGTCCGACTCGCACTTGCCTGGTTTTTTTTTAAATTGCAAAGTACGCTTGCCCTATACGTTCTTCTAAGCGAAATAATTACAATAAAGCTCTACTGCTTAACTTACTAGTACGTATATCGAATGAACAAAATAAATAGACGTGCTAACGAGTGCGTGCGTAAGTCGTCGATGTAAGTACTCACGAGTTACAACACGAGAATAAATCCACCCGCACCTTACACGTCAAACGAATAGGCGCGGCCGCAATGAATGCAAATGAAAAACGCGCGCGTGTAATCCGACAGTGAATTTATGCGCGCACAAATTTGTAAATGGCCTCGTAACTGAGAGACAAACACAGCATTGTTGATGGTCGGCTCCAAGTCGTGACTGGGGTTGCCACCATTTCGGAATTTAGAGAAGACTTTCCCAAAATATTGAATGAATGTTTGAACAACAAACTTTAATAGAATTTGCGTAAAAAAACAACTGAGATTCAAAAATTTATATAGAGAAAATAAGAATCGTTTTCAACTTTTATATCTTATTAGTTTATTAAGATGACACATGGGTACTTAGACGAAAGATTTAAGTACCTAAATAAAGAAGTCTTTTGATTTTCAGTTACCCATTTGAATTTAAATTTTGTTAGTGCCAGCAAAAGACGTTTCGGTATATTCTTCCTGTTAAGATTTCTGAACGCTACTTTATTTTCCGTACATTCCGAATTTCAATATACTTACTTAATGGTACTTAGTAGTTAGTAAGTAAAACAGTTATCCCGTAAACTGATTTAGCTATGGGAACTCTAGTAACGCCGTTCATTAGCTCCCCGGTCAGCGACCCCGGTGTATATCCGCTCAAATAAACACTAAATATGTTTAATGCGCCCCACCTGCAATTAGAAGGTGTCGGATAATACGAAGCAGCAACGGTTAATTAACAGTAATTCCCATCGCTTGCGATTGTTTACCCCTGGTGATGTATTAAGGTCGTCACTGACCCCAAAGCACCACTCATGAGCTGTTCAATATACAGTTCAATATTGATCGAAAATATTCCTGTGAGCCTCCACCTTACAAGCCGAACTTACACAAACCTAGAGATACAATTACTATTAAAAATATAATAAGTAAGTACTTATCTTATTTATCTGAGTGATTTTGAATTAACTAACAGGTTGGTTAATCTGTTCCTCAGCGACAAGCGAGGCAAAAATGCCACTGTTTAAGCATATACAGTGCTTAATTCTAAAAAATCTGCTCTTTGCTGTTCTTTGCGGATCTCTCTTTGTATTTACAGCTAGACTGGAGTATCCCTTAGCGACTAGTTTTGTGTTGTGCTTGGGAGGTATTGCGATGGTGCTGGGATTATTTACACAGAGGTGCTTTATGTGTTGTTTCCATAGCTGCGCCCACGCACGAAAGCAAACAGAATTAACAGTGATTGTTGTTAATAGTAGGTTTTAGGCACACTCCCACATACGTTGATCATCGTCAATGCAACTGTAGTTACAAGAACAACAAATACTTAACTAGTGTTTTAAGTGATAAAACATCACACCTGGGTGTGTTGGCTATCGTATCAAGCTGCCAAAATCAATAAGTTTGAGTATATTATACAGTTATAACGTATACCGATCCCAGTTTATTATATATTGAATGAAATTTTTTGGAATCTCAAAAAATATTTTTCAGATATTTGACCAACTTCTGTTTTTACACTTAAAGATGGTCATCTAGCGTTGAAACCGGTTGAAGAGTAACTAAGAATAAGCGATTTATTAAATAATAAGTACTTACAGTTTAACACAAAGTAAATTGGGTAAGGACTAATTTCCATTTAAGGTTTAGCATGTGACGCAAGCAAAATAGTCTACATAGATACAAAGCCTTTTAGTAAAAATATATTAAGTACTTATATAAATCTCACGGACAATTCGAATATTGCATTTTCCATTTAAATAGCATATTATTCGCAGTCCAGCACATGTATTTGTAATTCCGAATGCAAGAAAACTGTCACATAAATTGTTAGCGCCCATGAATCCTCGTTGTCAGGCTATATTGTGCTGAAAGTGTATTGTTGAGGAAAGGAATGGTGTGAATAACCCCATAATTATTGTCAGAAAGGACTGAGTCGCTATTTCACCAGACAAACCAGCATCTCATCTATATGTATTGTATGGTAGAATATGTAAGGGAAATGTTATTTATAAGGCCTATATCTGTACAAATATTCCTTAAAATAAAATATTATTTATTTCTTTTATTTATTATATAGCATGTTATACTTGATGAATCTGGGCCATTTGTTTTTATTAAAGACTAGCAGATGTCCGCGGCTTCGTTCACGTGAAATAAGTTTTTTGAATTCCCGCGGGAACTCCCTAATTTTTCGGGTTAATATATAGTCTATGACACTCACAAATAATGTGGCTTTCTATTGGTACTTTATTCAGAATTATCAAAATCGGTTCAGAGATTACCCCCTACAACGTTACAAACTTTACCTCTTTATAATATTAGTATAGATTGGATGAGAGACAGGCCCGCATGTGATGATGTTGATTGCAGCCAAGCGCTAGCCTATATATTAAAAAAAAATTGGAAAGGAATGATGATGATGATATTATTAAACCCCTATTCCAAAAAAGGGATGGTACAAGATGCGAACTTGTTTATCAGATACACATTACTTTAAATGTGAGTAATGAGTCTGTCCTCGCAGTGCAATTCTCACTTTTAATGTACACTTCAAACCAAATATTTGAAGGCGGATTTAACTAATCAGGATGGTTTTTATCTATCCTGGGCAAGGGCCCCATGGGTTAATAATGATTAATATCAAATTATTAGAAGTTTAGAACGAAACGAAACAAATTACCTACATGTATTTGCTCATCTAACGTCAACTCTGAAAATAAGGATGCTGCAGTTCAAAGATGGAGTTGGAATGATAACCCGGAAAAGTTATATATGGCAGTTTTATAGACAGTAGTTAGCCGAGCGTAGTAACTTTAAATCCTTTGTTCTCGTGAAAATGTAACTACGGAAGCTACTTTATATCTTTCCAAACTAGCAAAAACCTATAGCGGAATAGCTTTGTTTGAGTGCGCAGATGCAGTTTGTCAATACTTATTTAAAACCATGGTTAACAAAAATGACTGGAAGGATAATTAATGGTCACCAGCAATTGTCTTTAACTGTATTGCGATTTTGTACAAAATAGCTAAGGTATATTGTAAGTTTTTAAACCATAACTATGAGCCTGTGATATAGGATGAGGCGGTTAGAGCTCAAGTCTGCTAAGGGTAGCGGTATGTACTTAAAAACTAGAGACTTGAGGTTGATGATAATGAGCGCGTGAAGAATGATATAGTTCTTAGAAGAAATTTAGTAAATTACGAGAAAAAAACAGATTTTCTAAATTTTGTTTTCCTTATTCGAACATCAAACCCCCCGGAGGAGATCAACCCCTTCGATGGAAACTATTCGCCAAGCTGGCACTACGTTTAGAGTAAGATGAACTGAGACATATTATATAGATGTTGCAATTTCCTACAAAGATACAGTTCTTGTTTTATAGTACTTACCTGTTGTTCTAATGAAAACTAAAATCAAAGGTTTTAAGATTTGAGCTTCCTTCAACTCATAAATCTTGTTAGCATCGATCGATTATTTCCCGCTAATCGGTATATCGAAAGGAAGGCGCGAAAGTGGGTGCGAAGGTAATCGTAAATAAAGGCATGACTCAGGCGGGTTGTTAGTTATTTTCGACTTGCAAATGAGAAAGTGCATTGCTTATAGCCACAGCCTATAGCTAGATGTTACGGCTAGTGGCGGCTTCTGAGTGCAACGCACTTGGAGCTGGGCTATTTGAAACACGGGATAAATAGAGGGATTCCAAATGGAAAACACCGTTCCTGAATCAGTGTTTGTCTTTTATTTGTTGATCATTAATCAAATTATTACTTACATTTCTATGCATGATTTGTAAGTTAACTAATACAAATCACACCTAATTAATAGAAAAGATACCGCCAGACGTTTTCTGTGTATTAAATTTTAGGGTAACTAGTGCAAGTGACTGGAATTTTAAAATTCTTTTTGTTTAGAATATAATTAGATCCTAAACTTTAGAAAAGGAAAAACAAACAGGAGCCAGATATGTTTTCTCTCCTTGAAAATTTCAAAAATTAAAACAAGTAAAAAACAAGTAACGCCAAAATTCACCAAAGAAAACTTTTTAATGGTTGATTGACGGATAAATTCATAAAAGCAGATTGAATACTTGGCGAAATATTTTCAGATTTGACTTTGAAACTTTAAGCTACTTACTAACTTACTTGATATCTGGAAAGTATACAAAAATGTTAATCAATCTTTTTGATCGATAAGTAAATATAAAATATAAGACGACGATATAATTTAACTACGGGATCTTAAAACTAAAGCTACTAACTTGCGAGGGTTGCAAATTGCATTTTTTATATGCATGAAATATCACAAATCAGGTCAAAACTAAAATCTGCATTCGGCCGTTAGTCGTAAAAATATTATTCAACATCCTTTATACTACTTAATATTATAAATGCGAAAATTTGAATGTATGGATGTTTGTTACTCTATCACTACCTACTGAACGGATCTGAATGAAATTTGGCACAGAGATAGATTACAGTCTAGTAATTAAAAATCTTAACATAATCTTTTCTGTGGTAAACTAGGTGAGTCTAATTAACTCAGGACCTATCCTTAAGACACAGTTTACATGGAATCTCTACCCGCACTGTATATTACTGGACTTGAGTTTGTTCCTTGCAGCGTATCCGGTTGTTTGGGCATAAACAATTATTTTTATTTTTCTCTGTAATTCTCGCGGGAGCACCGCGACCTTATTTCATGAAATTTAAATTTCACAGAGTTTACACTCTCTATTGTATAACGTAGGTAGGTATGCCTGACGCCTGTGGCAATGCTTGTGGTGTAAACTGTAAAATGAGTGTACAAGTTTAACTGAATTAAGGCTACATTTTACTTTATAGGTTTTTCTTTTTTGCTTGGAGTTTACACATTAAGGTGGATGACAAGGGTCTGCCCGCGAAATTCAAATTTAATTTGGTTTTTCACAATTTGTAAACTAATACGACAAAGTAGGCTTATGGCATTCAAATTGCGAGCCTAGGAATATCATCTTCACAGGTTTATATAAAAATCTTTACTTGAAAGTGTCCAGTTTAAGAAATTAGTCAAAATAATGAGTTTGACGTGAGTTACTCACAAATTAGTCATTATTTTGACTAATTTCTTAAACTGGGCACTTTCAAGTAAAGATTTTTATATAAACCTGTGAAGATGATATTCCTAGGCTCGCAATTGTCACCCTTGTCATGTACCTTAAATAGGTATTGGTTAAATCAGGAGGTCATTGCTCGGTATCGGTATCTAGGTATCTATTAACAAGGTAGGAACGAGGATTACCTGCCTATAAATATTAAGATTTATTGTGGCTCAGTGGATTAGCTAGGTACTTATTTGGTAGGTACCTAGTTATAGTCCGCGCGCGAGCTCCGAGGAATCCTATGGAATGTTAAAGTAATGACCTAGAGTTGTTTAAAGTGAAAAACAATACTGCTATAGAAAAAATTACACGCGTCAAGCTCGAAACTACTGCTGGGACCGAGCTGGATATGGAGCGACGATCGGGGGTGACGTACAGCCGTCGCTTCTTCAGACCCCGATTCCTTGGAGCTCGTACGCGGGCTATAGCCTATACCTATGTTCTATTCATGTTCTAGACTTAGTTACCTAGTAACTATTCTAAGGTTCAACAGAAAATAAATATGTACTTAAATACCTAGCGACATTTATTTAATACTAATTAGCGACAGTTAATTTCTGTCCAGATTTCAAATTTGTAGCACATTTCTGGCTGTAGCATTCCTCAGTCCTCTATAGTTAGAGTTACCCATCTGTCTTATACTTCGTGTACCGTACCTATTTTACTATTTTTAGGGGTGATTAATATTATAGCCTACAGGTCGGTACTGTGGTGGGTACTTAATTAATGATAGTTTTATAGATAACTAAGCAGGTATGACTACGGTTAGTATACATATAATTAAGTACGTTTATCTAATAATTTGTCCAATCAACCGGCAATGTAAACAAACCAGAAAAGAAGTACAAACAATTTAACTATATCCTAATAAAGATAAACGAACGTAGTAGCGGACAATCTACGGCCTTCCGACGGCATACCGCATCGCGCTGGAAGATAATATTCCGACTTATCAACAAAACAAATCCCGACTTTGTTATCATCCAATACGTCAAATCGATAATTTCAACTCACCGTCTCTCGATCGAGCAGACACCGAGTTCCACGCAAAGCACAACACTATTTATTCACAAACTTCACCGATGTCTTAAACACTTAATTGAATCCATGTTATCATTTAAAAGTATCGATCAGTCACACGCGTTGGGAGCCGACGACGACGACGCGTGTATTTTTACATTCAGACACCGAAGATTTCTTCACTGTTCGAACGTTGTTCTCACTTGGTTTACACGTGAAATAACTTCGAAAGCATCCAGGTACAGTTTGGAAGTGAGTTATTGTTAGGTCACAGTCAGCTGGGCGATTGTTTCAAACAAATGATAGCGATATTTACGAAAAATTACGTATACAGATACACGTCCAACTATAACGACGCGCGGAGAAGAACTGAAAACCGACTGAGACAAGTGAATGAACGAGGGAGCGCAGTGGAGCCGAGGGGGAGATGCGCGGGGGACAGAGGGTTGGCACACGTGTTTTACGTAACGCGCGAATAGATGGCGCTACACGTCATTCTTCACAAGAGCGTTTGAGATTTTCTAAATAATTATTCAGCCAGCATCCCGTGTTCTGGAATTAGGAAGGCGTTTTCGAATTATCGCAGTCAAACCGTTCAAACATTTGCTCGTGCTCTCTGCGCTTTATCGAATCTGCTCCTTCAATGTCCGGATTCAATTTAAGGCAATCGGAAATTTTAAATTCGTCGCCGATGGAAATTAGTGTGTACACAGCATTAGGTAGGTCCCTATGCTGAACCGGGAAAAACGGAAAACGGGGGAAAAATAATTACTTTCTTTGAACAGCTAAGCAGAAATTGGAGGAAATGTTAAAATTCTATCATGTTCAAGCGATTGAATCTGTAAAAAATATATTAAAGTTTGTAGAGTGTTTTCCTCAATATGTACCAGGGGGGTAGATCAATGAAGAAAGTCTTTATCCCTTTGAAAGTTCGGAGCGATATTGAAGGGACGTGCGACGGCTTCGGCTGTACTTTTGCTTTTATTTTTTCGAGGAGAGCATACTTTAGAAGTTTAGACAATCCATAGGTACTAATATTATTATAAATGCGAAAGTGTCCACGGTCCATCTGTTCAACCAACGACTGTTCAACGATTTTAACGTTTGGTGCAGAGATTGCATCCCGGGAAAGGATTTAAGCTACCTACTTTTAATTAGATTTCTCGCGGAAATAAAAAACACGAAACCGCGGGCATCATTTAGTATAATACCTATTAGGTATAATTCTTTAGGAATGTGGTTTTTTCAAAAGGGGCTACTTTTCAGAAGGGTAAGTACTTACTGAGAAAAACATAATTTTCAAAAGTGAGCACTAACAAAGAATATTCTGTCTCTCTTCATATTGAGGGTGTTAAGGGCTTGTTATTTTGATTTTTTTTATTCAATGTAAATTAGGTACCTACATAATTAAAAAATATAGTTTTCTTCATAGCTGTTCAAAATTAAAACTCTTTCAGTTTGCTTTTAAAACGGTTGTTATACGAACAGATAATCCGAACGGACTGAAACCTACCTATACTTACTAAAGGTTCCCTGTTTTTCCTACGAAATATAGTATAACTAAAAGGCTGTATTACCTATTTTCCACACTAGTAAATAAATAAAACCTCGTCTATGGAGTATGACAGATGTTAACGCATAAACAATAGAGTGGCGATAGGGAAGATAACACGCTGATTTATGGTGGACTCACAGTCTCAATCAATTACGATGACGCCGATACGCGCCATGTTTATATTTTAATTTATTTATCCTTCTTTATCGCGATCGTAAATACATAGTTTTGGAATGAGACATTCGTTTTTTTTATCATTTCAAAAATATTGAACGTCAAAACCTCAGCGCCTACAAAAGCTTCGTAAGATCTATGACCACGGAAAATAGATCGATACTTTAAGCTTTTGAATTACATTGACTTTGCTCAGACTTCACTAAAGCTCGCCTTTGACGGAAAGTCATTTGACTTAAGTCAAATAGATAGATGCCAAATCTTTTGCCCAAACTTTTCGATCGACCGGGCCTCCTACGATTGATTTTATTTTGTTTAATAATATTATGTTCACTTACAAGTTACAATACTCACAAAAGTTAAAATGAGTCACATTCAAGCGACATAAAACTTGTTTTTTTTACGAGTATAGGTAGTAGGTACTAGGGTTGTAACGGAGGCGTTCTTAGCGGAAGCAGAGGCGGAGGCGGAGGCGGAGATTGAAAAAAATTATACGTGATTTATTAATGAAATATAAAGCAAAAAGTATTTATTTAAAATAGGTTTGGGTACATAGCACACCTTCTCATACAATCCTTACCTATTAGTAATCAATATTAAGAAGAGATTTACAGTTTTGCGGCTTTGTCACCTTCCAATAAATCAAACCAGCTCCACTAAATAATTGTTCACTTGGTACTGAATTGGGCGGCGCGACTTGTAAATGTATAAATAAATAAAGCGACGTAAATAAACCTCCGTTACAACTCCGCATAAAAACGGCGGAGGCGGATGCGGAAGCGGAGGTACGATTTCTTGCAAAAGTTCCGCACTTACGAAGGCGGAGGTGAGGTTCCGTTACAACCCTAGTAGGTACCATCTTGTACCTATTTGATAACGAAGTATCCAAGGAATAACTCACAATATAACATCTTATAAAAAAGGCTACAATCATACTTTTAAATTAGTAAACAGCGAGATGATAAGAGTTTGATTGACGTCAACAAGATCTCTGTGTTACCGCCTGCCGGTCACCGGTGAATAAACTAAAGTTATTGAAATTCTCATTTAGGGTCAATCTGAGTCTAGCTTATCTTACGACTTACGAGTAAACCGCGGCGTACGAAATAAAAAGTAGCCTATGTCCGTCCCCGGGGTACAAACTACCCCTATACCAAATTTCATCAAAATCGGCTGAACAGATGGGCCGTAAAAGCGTAGCAGACAGACAGACAGACGGACAGACAAACAGACAGACGAACAGACACACAGACACACATTCGCATTAATAATATTAGTATGGATAAATGAATTTTTGCGTTTGCCTTAGAACTAGGAAACCAGATCTCTGGCCACCTACAAGTTCTCGAAAATGAAGACCCTAAAACTCCCAATTGGCAGGCATATTGGAAAGTATTCCGTAGCATGAAAATACCAGGAGACCATAAAGAAGTGCAGGTCGTTACGCGCTCGAGATAAGGCTCTACGAGTAGGTACAGTCGTAAACAAACAGCGCTGACTGCCTCAGCGGTATTATGCGAGTAATATACCTGTTGTGCGACACAATGGCAGTGGGCGACGCTCAGTGGGTGCTATGGCTGCGGCGTTCTACGTTATCTGTAATGTGCTGCGGAAAAGTGCAATGCCATCATTATACAATATACACGGTAATGTTCATTCTATGATCGATCGCGAGCTTTTAGGCTTCAAATAGGCATCCTATTGCATTGCAATAAGGACTCAAGGTTGGTTTCCATTAATAAGAGCTAAGATAGCGGAGGAGATGTTTCTGTACATAGCTACTATTCTATCATAACGCCCAGGCAACAAAGATGTTTTGACTGTTATATAAATTATAAGTTATGTAACAAAATTAAATGGGGCGTAATAGGGAAAGAAATGAGCTTTTATTCGCTAATTAACAGCCTCATAACAGCCGTTCTGTTTTGCAGCCATTTAAAAAAGGAGTAGGTAATTAAAAAAAGGAGCGGAAGTAAAACGTTTGTCTTACTTTTCATACAAGTTACAGATTTATTCTAGCTTTCAAAGAACTGAGGTACTTTTAATCTCTCAGTCTCTCTTAGAAGATTCTTATAAATGTGAAAACCTGGGCAAGATAGTAATCTCTTATTTCTCGAATCATCACTTCCTCAAGTCAACTTTCCAGGAATTGCTCTTGTGACAATCAGGATTATAGACCTGATGGGATTTACGGGATTATGATTCTATGACATCTGTCTCACGGGTAAGTACCCGTATAACTAAGTAAGTAGTTATATCACTTCTGAACGTCAATCCTACTTATAAGCGTTTAACGTGAGCTTTTTAAGGCCTAGTACGAATTACTCATAAAATGTACTAAGTTTTTAGTTACGGATAAACATCGTTGGTATTTCATAAAAACCTTTGTTAGTTTAGACACAAAATAGGTACTAAATTTTACTACAGTTTGGGTCTACATTAATTATTAGAAAAATATAAGTTTGCAAAAACTTTTAAATTCAGTGCTTCACCTAAAAACGTGATAGTCGGGTATATATTTATGTAGATAGAAGATGTGACATTTTGGCACTAAATTCATTTTTCTACACAACTGTACCCACTGCTTCATTTCTAGTAATGCAGTGGGCATACAAAAGAACAAAACGTGTAAAATAAACACATAAATATTAAATTATGTGCTTCCGAGCCCCGAGGGCAACACATAAACGTTTGAGTTCGTGACTTCATTTGTGTTCTGTTGCTCTGATAGTTTACAATCGTTTTATAATCACTTTATTTAACTCGATATGAAAGGATATCTGTAGCCTACAAGCCTAAAAGCTCCATAAATCATTGTTACAGTCTCAATTGTAGTGATTGGACTGAATCTATGGTATTCTTGTTGCGATTATGGAGTTTGCCCACTAGCGGATAGGATCGTTAAATCGAGTGTTAGCGATCGTTAAATTGTACCAATCATAATAATTATGTAGGTTTTTTATCAACTACAAATTAGCCCTTGACTGCGATCTCACCTGATGGTAAGTGATGATGCAGTTTAAGATGGTAGCGTGCTAACCTGTTAGGGGTATGACAGTTATACTAAAACCATACCCCTTATCGGTTTCTACACGGCATAGTACCGGAACGCTAAATAGCTAACACTCTTTGACGCTACCAGCCAATTGCCACCGTTAAAAAAAGTGATATTGTACTCCAAAAAGTTATAGATGTGCATGCTCGGGGTTCGAACCGTGGACCGCAATAGGGATGATGCCTATACCAAAAAAACTGACTAATTAGTAAATAGAGGGTCTTACAAAAGACCTAAAATTCACATCCTCGTTAGTTTTAAGTTTGATTGAGTTGAAATTTGATGACGTCACAACTGTGAATTACATACAACTTCCATACTAGAAGTGCGTTTTTAAGTTTGATAAAGAGTTGCTGATTTGATTGAGTTGTAATCATCCCTATAATAAACAGTTGTATGGAAAACAATCCCACTATCAGGGTTCTGGCCATTTGCTAACGCGTAGAGTCCCAGAGCTGGGTCTACATTCCTACCTATTCTTGATAACCACATTTTATTAACAGTATTATTTTGAAACCTAGCATTATTGTCGTCAAGCGCAAGCCTATCACGCAATAAAAAAAAACCTCTAAAACATAAAACCTCTAAAATATCAAATATCAGCTATGGTATCACCCTAAGAAATCATAAAATATTTCTTGCATACGAAAGATACATAACCCATCCCATGTGTAAGTCATAAAGATGTAAAAGTAAAAAAAGCACACCCCCCATAACCTATCACGGAAATAGAAAAAAAAACAAATTCTTTCTCTATCATTGTTGGTGTCGCCTAAAATTCGAAAGCAAGACAATATGGCGGCCGAAAAAACACAAAAACGAAGATTTATGAACAGGCCGATGGATGCGGGCTTGTAAATCTTTTCTAGACATCTTTCGGAAGCTCGAGAGAGCTTATCTTTAATCATTTGAATGGACGGCTTTAATTATTTCAGAATTAAGACATTATATTATGGAGACTTGAAGTTCTTTGCAAATTAGCTCACCAATGTACAATACTTAGCAGTAATTTTCTGAATAATCTTTCTAAGATTCCTAGCCTGTTGTTAACAAGTTGCCAATTTATAAGAGTCCATCCATGCAATTGGACCACCGCGGTTCAAGACTAATAAATAGACCATGCGATGACGTCGTATAACTATAAAATAAATTTGGATTTTGACAGAAGTTTTATTTTGTCAAATCGACGTACGTATTAGGGCTTTCGAATACCGGTTTTTTTCAATACCGGTATTAATACCGGAAAGATTTTTTTCAATACCGGGATCCCGGGATCTCGGTATTGGGAAAAACTTAAAATTGGATTGTTTGTTTTTAACTTAAAACTAGTCTTTTCTGAAGGAAACTGCACCTTAAAAAACAGTTTTTCCATAAATATATTTTTTCACCACCTCAACTCCAAAAGAGCACTTTTCTGCTTAAATTCAATGAAGAAATGTCATTTTTTTCACTCGTAAAAATATATAGTTTAGTCAAAACACAAATTAATTAAAAATTGAAAAGTTTTTTTTTAAAGAAAATAAATCATAATATGCACTCGTAAAATATTGCATTGGTTATAAAACAGATTTCTGAACGTTTCATGAGTCAATGAAATAGTAAATGCCAAGCCACAGGGTTCTCAATACAAACACTAATTTTTCCCTCAAGTGATCAAAAATGACTTTTTTTCACTGGTTTTAAGCTATAAAGGTGCTCTTATTGAGCTAATGTACTTAAGATACAAGTTAGTAAACTTAGCCGAATAAAAACAGTGGCATGTATCAAGAAATATATGCAATAATCACTGTTTCGTTTATAGTGTCACCAATACCGGTATCCCGGTATTAGATATTTCAATACCGGTATTGAAAACGGACGAGAAAAGTCCGGGATCCCGGTATTAGCCAATACCGGGATCCTGGTATTGGAAGCCCTAGTACGTATAGTGTCGTACATTTCCACCTCTAATCTATAGAGCGAACTATGACTTTGCTGAGACTTAAGACATTGCTAAAACGAGATAGATGTATGTTACTCACATAACATCTCGTTTTAACTCTGTGAAGTAAAGTCGTTTTAGGTAAAGTCTGAGCCAAGTCAAAGTACGCTCTATAGGCATAGCTTTCGTCAAACTATGTGGATAAGGATCTAAAAGAGGCGCACCTGTATAATCCTCCACAAAGCCCTTTTTAATTTTGTCACATTAAGTCAGGGCTATACAGGACGCGCATAATCATACGTTAACGTTGATAACAAAAAAACTGTTAAGTAAGTAAGTAGGTAATACATCAATAGATTGCAGATTCAATAATATAGGAAACATTCGGGTATCTATTCCAGAACTGAACTTATGGAGAATCAACGTATGTATACTACGTACATTTCCACCTCTAAGCTTTTGTCAAATTATGTGGATAAGGATGCAAAAGAAGCGTACCTGTATAATCCTCCAGTCTCCACAAAGCCCACTTAGTTTAGTCACGGCGCGTCAGGGCGCGGCGGGACGCGCATTACGCGATTACTGAACCCTTTCACGGCTTATAACTTCACAGTAAGACTTTGCGTCTTTGGGGTATTCAAACGATTAATTTTTATTACGAACTTAGTCATTACTTAGTCATTTTTAATACCCACTAGCTGATGCCCGCAACTTGGTCCACGTGGTTTAAGTTTTTTTGATTCCCGCGCGTACTACTTATATTTCCGGGGTAAAAAGAAGCCTTATTCACTTTTCAGATCCTCAACTATACTCATTCAAAATTCACGTCCATCCGTTGCTCAGTTGCGACGTGATTGAAGGACAAACCAACAAACAAACATACTTTCGCATTTATAATAATATTAAGTCTGATTAAGGAATTTTATTAAAAAAAATAATAAAAATAAAAGGAATTTAATTATTCTAGTTCAAATGACTAAATTTTCCAAACAAAATAATAATTTATTTTATTTTCTCTCTCATGCGTCGTATTCCTCATTGAGTAATGACCCCCTTCCATTAATGAAATAATGGTAGGGGTTTTCTTGGAATAATAATTGTAGGTAATTCCACTATCCGATATAAAATAGTACTCTTAGTTGAGTCGTATAAATACGACTCAACTAAGAGTACTATTTCAACTCTTAGGTTTCTAACTATGTATTATCATCAGATGTTAGTGATAATAAACGGGACCGACAAGGCCGAATTAGGACTACGAAATTCGGTCACCCATCCAGTTACCGACTTGGGTCAACGTTGCTTAACAATCACAATTGACTTAAATATGCGTTTTCACAACTAGGCAACTCGTTCCTCATTTTTATTTTACCATAATTACTTTGTCTGTGAAACCCACACGAGTTTTATCGCCTGTACCTAACAAATAGGCACCTAGATACACTGCCTAATAGTTCCATGTTTTTGACTCGAACAATAATTGTTTAAACATATCGCTTTCAAATTCCGTTCACGCATGCATTCGAATAACACCGATGGCGACGAAGAAACACAAAAAAAAACACAAAAAGTCACGAAATCGAAATAAAAACACACGTATCGTATGAATGTAACGTTATACCCGTGAGCCGGGAACCGACCTGGCGACCACGGGCCACCACCTCGGCATTTATTGAACCACGGATACTTTAATTTTTTTTTAGGTAATTTTGAGACTTTTTCACGACTTCCCAGGCGTAGTGGTCAGCGCTGCGGTCGGAAGCAGACCATAGGCTACTTTATTCCCGGAATCCCTTTAAGAGATCCCACGGGAGTCTGAAATATCCTCCCCTCCTCCCGAGGGTCACCGGCCAATGGGAATTTATAATTTCTGATTTTTCCCTGGTCTGGCCTGGTAGGAATTTTCAGCAGTGGCTAGTTACCACCATACCGGTACAGACGTGCCGCCAAGCGATTTAGCGTTCCGGTATGATGCCGTGTAGAAACTTATTAGGGGTATGGGTTTAATATAACTGCCATGCCCCTAACAGGTTATCCCACTACCATCTTAGACTGCATCATCACATACCATCAGGTGAGATTGCAGTCAAGGGCTAACTAGTAGGGGATTAAAAAATCTAAACCAATTTCACGCAAAGTCATGGGTATTCATACTAATACTTCAGAATAGGTAATACTTTAAATGAGATAGTGTGTCTGTCTGTCTGCTACGCTTTCACGAAAGCCTTCTTACAGGGCAGGTATTAAGTATTTATCCACCCCTATACTTGCGGATTATGGCAAAGTAATTCCTTTAGCCATGAAGCTTTTTTATTCATAGGATAGGAGGTTCTGTATCAGATCTAAACCGTGAACGCAGCTAAAATTAAGAAGAAATGTTGGAAACTGCCATGGGCATGGACGTATAGTGGACGTATAATACGTCCATGGAAACTGCTGGAAAACCTTTGGAAAACTTAATATAATATTATTTTTACAAATTACTCATTTATTGATTCTTTACTCTCTGCTCTATTTATATTATTTGCTATTAAAAAAAACATGACAACAATATTATTTTTTAAAGTATTTTATACGTCTATGTTCTTTAGCTGAACGCAACTATAAAAATTGACATGTTTGTGATGCTAATAGGTGTATGTTAGCGTCATAACTCATAGTATAACATCAAGTATACATCCTATGCTCATGCTTTTAAAAAGGTACAATGGATTTTTGAGTGTACCTATTTATATATTTTTATTTTATGTAAGTATATAGATTTTTTTAACATGTAATAATTCTGACCACAGGTATGCGTTTGAGAGTGTGATTTTTTCACCGTGTGCAACGAGCACACGGTGAAAAAATCACACACTTATCTTTACTGAAGAAATTGAATTTTTAACTTATTTTTGCTTATAAACAATTTTAGGTAGTTACTTACATTTTTTGAGAAGCACTTCTGAAAATAAAGGAGCAAAACAATTGAGCCAGTTTCCAGAAAAGTAATTTTCCATTGCGCCATAAATTCTAAAACTTTAGCTATTCAAGGCAATTTTCGAGACAGCTGATAGTGTGAACGCGGACTTTATGCCACCAAGTGTTTCCAATAACCAGTTAACTGCGATTTATCGCTCTAAATATCGGTTTAGAAGAAATAAAGTTTGATTTGTGCCTAATATAATAATAACCAATGAAGGGGTGAACTGTTTTGAAGTGTTTATTTTAGGGCCGTTACTTTTATCCCGTAATTATTATCCAAGTGCTAATGGGATGGGATGAACCTATAATAGGGACGTTACAATAAATTGTTAAGTAGATTATAGACTCTAGAGAGTGATAAAGTCTCTTCATTTAGACATTTCCAATTTCTAACAAGGTGAAAATTACTCCGCGATGCATGTCATTCTTTTCTTTTTGAAGTTATTATCCATATCTACTAATTATAAATGCGAAAGTGTGTCTGTCTGCCACGCTTTCACGACCCATCTGTTCAAACGATTTTGACGAAATTTGGTATAGGGGTAGTTTATATCCCGGAAAATCAAGTGATAGTTCCTGCGGGAACAAAAAACCTAATTAATAAATTTGAGACAATTTTGTTTTTATTTTTCAACTAGCTGACGCCCGCGACTTCGTACGCGTGGATCAAGGTTTTGTGGTTCCCGCGGGAAAACTTTACTTTTCCGGGTTAAAATGTAGCCTATGTGTTATTCCAGACTATAATCTATCTCTGTGCCAAATTTCATCCAGATCCGTTCAGCCGTTGGGGCGTGATTGAGTAACAAACATCCATCCATACATCCATACCGACATCCATACATCCAAACTTTCGCATTTATAATATTAAATAATAATATATAATATATATATATATATATAGTAAGATAAGATTTTTAACCCCCGATGTAACGTGTACCTATATTTATGTATTTTCTGTATCTGTTTGTAACATCGTAGCTTCCAAACGGGAGAACTAATTTTGATTTGGTTGGAAAGGTGACTTGACTTGATCGATAGTGTTCGTAGCTATGATTAAAGAAAATCTGTTCAGCCGTTTGTAGATCATCAGCTCTTTCCTAGTTAAGACTTCGTTCGAGTAGGTGTCGATGGTTTTTAAATAATTCTTAGTTTAACTTTTATTTACGTAAGCGCTAATAGGTATCAATTTGTTTATTTCAAATCGCAAAGGAAAAGTACAAATGTTTACATGGTAGGTAGTCGATGCCCGGCAGGATTCTGGTACGATGCCGTGTAGAGACTGATTATGGGTATGGGTGTAATATAACTACTATGCCCCTTCAGGTTAGCCCGCTATCATCTTAGACTGCATCATCACTTACCATCAGGTGAGATGGCAGTCAAGGGAATAAATAAAAAGGTATAGGGCCTATGTATTTGAACATTTCTTAGAGAACATGCTTTACGGATACCTACTCTCTGTGGTAGGAAAGTGTTATTACTGTATCAAGGTGTTATAATAAAATCATTATCATAATTTTCAACCAAGATCAACTAAACGTTACTATTACTACTAATGGTTTAAATGTGTACATAAATCGGGTCAATAAGTCGTTTTATGTTATTTATTGTTTCAAATATTGTCTTGAGGAGAATAAAGCTTGATTTGTGAGCAATAACATTACATGTAATGGAAAGCAAAGTGTTTATTTTGAAACTTTCATTCTTAACGATGTCGTTACCTACTATCGATGATATTTCAAGTTTATTTTAACTGTACTTGCTCAGGTTCCTTACTTTTTTTTTATCCACTACAAGCTAGCCCTTGACTGCGATCTCACCTGATGGTAAGTGATGATGCAGTCTAAGATGGTAGCGGGCTAACCTGTTAGCGGCATGGCAGTTATATTAAACCCATACCCCTTCGGTTTGTACACGGCATCGTACCGGAACGCTAAATCGCTTGGCGGCTCTAATCTAATGTTATTTGAAATTGTTGCCTAGTTTATTTAATAGGTAGGTACCTAAGTTGTTAAGTACGTACCAGCATACTCAATAGGTACTCAATTTATTTATTCCATGTAGCTGTCTTGAATACTTTATTTTATACTAGCTAATGCCCGCGACTTCGTCCGCGTGAATTGGGGTTTTACGGTTCCCGCGGGAACTCTTTAATTTTCCGGGATTAAAAGTAGCCTATGTGCTATTCCAGACTATAATCTATCTCTTTGTCAAATTTCAGCCAGATCCGTTCAGCGGTTGGCGCGTGATTGAGTAACAAACATCCAATACATCCATCCATACATCCATCCATCCAAATTTTCGCATTTATAATATTTATTTGATTTGATTGATTCTACGCTAAAAAAATTGTACCATCAGTATAGGTCCCTCAAAGAGCGCCACTCTGAAGGCTAGACTATAAAACCGATGACCCCACGCTTACTAGGACCTAGGTTATCGGACGTACCTAATTGAAAACAACAATCCATTATATTGTGATAATTCTGTTTGTGAGACAGTAAATATTCCAGTTAATCGTTGCTCTCGATATGACTGATTTATTAATAACCATTAATAGGTACTGTGAGTGGCCTAGTAATGATTATTATAAATGCTAATAACGTCTCCATATACATAGACAAGTGAACATAAATTCAATTAAAATTATTAAAAAAACGACTGCCCTGCCATATGTAGCCAATTTCACTCAGGATCCTAAGGATACCTCATACAGGTGATACTACATCCAAATTCACAGCGGACGCCTGCGTCCAAGTGCGGACTATAATCCCAGGATACAAAGAAGAAGATACATCCAAATCTGTTCAGGCATGGTGGAAAAAAGAAAGTATGTAGGTACATAATGTACCTACATACTACATAGGGGGGTGATTTTTGAGTTGTTTCTTCTTCCTCCCTTGTTTCTTTTACGAAAGTATTAAAAAATGGATAGTGTTAAAGCTTGTAACATGGTACGGTCCAACCCGCACTTGACCACTTTTTTACTGCATACGAGTATCTTAAAAAAGATACTTACTGAGTGACACCTAATAAATAAAGAATAATTTTATTTCAATACCCAGAACAATTCGCAAACTAACAACTGTTTTAATTATACAGTTGTATGGTAAAACGAATTAGCACATAACTATAAAATAATATAGAATACTGTGCCTGCTACGTACATTACTTCAATGAAAATATTATAGCAACAATTTCCGTGCAAAAATACACCTTGTCGATAGAGGGTAAGGTTAAATTTGCGTTGCCAGAGGTAACCAGCTGCGGTTTGCTATGCCGAATATGGTAAAACATTTATGAGCGAATGCCGGGCCCAGCTGTGGCATAATGGAGCGCGTTTTTAGGCGGCCTTGAACTAAATGTGAGCTATGAACTAGGCTACACATAAATCCCTGGAAATTCAGGACTTCCTAATTAGTAAAGAGGATCTAAAAATATGAAGCGCCGATGGCCTATAGCGGTGTAGACGCCCGGCTTCCTATTTGAGTTGTTTTGTTCGATTCCCGGGCAGGCATCTCTGACTTTCCGGAGTTATGTGCGTTTTAAGAAAATTCAATATCACGTCTTGCTTTAAAGGAGAAGGAATACATCGTGAATAAACCTACAGGCCGGAGAGTTCTTCATAATGTTCTCAAAAGTGAATAGGCATCTTCTAGGCAAGCGCGTTCCAAACTTCCAACCTAGTCCATAGCATGATTGTCGTTAAGCGCAAGCCTATCTCACATAAAAAAGGTGTGTGAAGCCGCTAATCCGCATTTGGCCAGCGTGGTTGACTATGGGAATGGGACTTATGGGAAAAATACCCATTCACACTCTCAGACTATGTATGCCCTCGCTATGTATGTTAATTTCTCCCATCGTTTTACAATCTACTGTTGCGAACGTTTTCGTGGAATGAAGACTAATTCCGAAAAATATGAAAAGTTTGGCCACCGCAAAGGAGCTGCTAAACATGTACCAATTATGTTATGTTATACCTTGTTCGGGGTCTATGACTCTATGGCACGCGCCAATTGAACAATTACTATCATAACTAGTCTATGCTATTAACGATTTGGCAATAAACGCCAGCCGTGGAGCCAAGACATAAATATGTCTTGTTATCTCGAATTGAATATAATTGGAAATAGGTGGGTGGGATAGTACATATATCGTTACTACTGGATATAAAATATTTTGGGTATTTGACAACTAGTTAAATGAGTAACTTTTATTCAAACGTCAAAACGCACGCAGTATGGGGTTTTGTATGAAATACAAATTGTGACAACTGACATCATCAAAGTTCAAATTGTTATTCAACATGAAACTGACAGGAGAGGTGGACATTACGTCTTTTGGGATATCCTGTATTTAAATACTCACTAAAAAGTATTATTTGACTAGTTGTCTAATATCTATGATTAGGATGAAATAACTCACCTCCATGGAACTAATGTACGTAGTACTTATTAGTTCCATGCTCACCTCTAATTTTTCTATTCTAATGGTGAAAGAAATCATTGTCAGGAAACCTTATTGTTGAAAACAAACCTCCACTTGATCAACATACTAGACATGGCCTAAAGTATAAACCCTTCTTATGCTAAGAGGAAACGCGTGCTCAATAGTGGGCCGGCGCGTTGAGATAATTGTAAAATAACAGTTTTTGATCGGGCTTACATAGCGAGATACATAGTCTACATCATAAGCGAAAAAATCCTATGTCTATGGTCTACATATTTAATGGGAAAATTGATTGTCCTCAGTTATTAAACCAATTTACATTATATTTACATTACCAAGAATGAATACTAGGCATCTTATAAGCAAGCGCGCTCCACCGTAGGCTGCATCACTAGGTACTTGCAAGCAAGTCTGACTGCAGCCAAGCGCTAGCCTATATATTAAAAAAAAACCTGTAAATTATCCACGCCGATTCATAACACCACTTTGCCTTCCTTTACGCGGAACTGTTCTGGGTGAGAATTCTCCTGTTCCTAGATAATCAATCCTAGAAATAATATTATGTAAAACCCTAAACCTTAATAGTTTGACTGTCGATATCATTTAATAGTTCCGAGAAAAATTGTTTAAATCCTTGAGATTTACCTGCTAATTTTATTGTTAAGTAACATAAAATTCTTTATGTTGTAATTTATTTTTTAATTTATCATATCTAGTTATTGCTTTTGTTTTACGAGTACTTATAAGTGATCACTACACTTTTGTTTTTACGCGTGTAGGTATGCTTGGAACGCTATAGAATACAGCTACCATAGATTTAGGATTGGACTCCGTGGCGCTCCGGAGACCAATTCTAAATCTATGACAGCTGCTCAAATTACGTGACTCAATATCCTCAACTTCTCCTGGGAGTCAAGACTTCATGGACTAACACTTGGATCTAACTTCCGCTAATCGCATTTACGCACGTCTCGGTCTCAAATCAAATACCGATTCAATCCGAGCGTTTGATTACATGCTTACATAAGGGACGAAGATTCCAACTGAGTTTAATAACTAACTAACTATGTATGTAACTGTTTGGATGGCAATGTTTAATCGTCCAATTACCGAAGTTCTCGAGTCTAGAACTTTCCGAACGGTTTGTTTATTGATCAATCGGAAAATTGGGGAATTGGTGTCCTTTAAAGTTTCGCCTCGAATTTGTCGTTTCTAGTTGAACTGGCTGTAATCGAAACTAGTGGTTGAGCCACAGTAAGGGTGCTTCCCCACGAGCGAAAAACCAGGATATTTATACAACTCTTTTTTAACAAGCTTATTCTTATTATTATTATTAAGTATATTTTTAAAATTATTCTTTTCATTTTTATTATTATTTTTTTAATTAGAAAAAAAAAATTAAATATTCGCTTTCACTTCTATCGGCAGTTCCTATGACTGCCAATTTTTTTTTTACATGTTAGTCCTTGACTGCGATCTCACCTGATGGTAATCGATGCGATCTCACCTGATGGTAATCGATGATGCAGTCTAAGATGGTAGTGGGCTAACCTGTCAGGGGCATGGCAGTTATATTAAACCCATGCCCTTATTTGATTTCTACGCGGCGTCGTACCGGAACGCTAAATTGCTTGGCGGCACTTTATACGTTACTTATCTAAGTTTACTTTCATTTTTTAAGGGAACATAGTTTCAAGACGTGTGTACCTGGGGCCTTGACTTTCGTGTTCTAGTTATTATACCTATACGTGACATGAAACTGTCAATTTGAGTAATATTTATAATTATTGTTTTATGCGTTGTCATAATAAATGACCCCAGAGCAGACCGCCCCAATCTGCAGTTGTAAGCGTAATGTAATAACATCTGTGACACCCACGTAGATGTTTCCTAGGTCTAAAGTTACGTTGTCTTGTGGTATGCCTGGCTGTTGCCTAGGCATTTTATAAGTATACGCATTTTATGCTTTTTACGAGTACTAGGTAATTAGATAGCTGTGACACCCACGTAGTTGTTAACACTATACCGCACGCCTGTACGCATTCCACTGTGATTAAGGCATGGAGTTGCATTTCCTCCTGGGATACTGTGTCTATGGGTTTTTACGAATTGACTACATGTAGCCCGGTTCCTATACCTATAGCCTATTAGTACCATGTTGTTGTTGTACCTATAGTTTGATTTAGCCGGTGATATGAATTCTTATTTTTGAAATGGAATAGAGGCAATAAAATAAACCTACGCTAAAGCCTACGTTTTTAGCTCTGAACCAAATAATGTAAGTTTAATGTGTAACGAAATCGCATTGTAAAATATGACATCCTTGTGACATAAAGGATGTCACATTTAAGATTGCGATTTCGTTAAAAAAATAATATAGCTACTGTGGACTGCTGACTATATAAACACAATGGGAAGTTATGTTATTATAGCAATCAACAAAAAATAAAACATGATATTTAAAATAGATATAAAAATTCGCGTAGACCGTGACAAAATTGTTTAACAAACTAAAGTAAGTATTTATCTATACGGGAAACGGAATTTGATTGCTGCTAAACAATTTTGTCTTCTAAAAAATATGTAAAAATATAAACTATAAAAAATAACGCACGTAAAATTATTTAGAATGCGTCATTACGATCTCGGATTAACTTAACGAATATAGCTTATATTTTTATGAATCTCTAAAGCTCGAACATAACTCCAAATTGAATTATTTAACGATCAAACGACCGGTCGTTGTACACGTAAGGAATAATTTAATTTATTTATTCAACTAATTTATCTCCTAAATAATTAGGGGCTTTAATAACTCACGACTTTAATGCGTCGTGTTGTTAATGCGTGACAAAATCATTAAAAACAAAACTTTGAAAGTTTCTGGCCGGGCTAGGTAGGTACTTGGCCGCATAGCATTGTCGCAGTTGTATTTGTGTGATTCTGCTGCAGAACCATGATATGGTGATTGGTGACCGACAGACTAGATGCCGCGATTCACCAATCATTTTAGTTTTTGTAAATCCCGTAGTGATCTCTACGATTTTCCGGAATAAGTGATCGTATCTGAGAAACAAAATATTGAATCCTCGCTCTCATGAAACTCGGTATAAAAACACAATATATTCGCTCTATTCGTAGAACGTAGTATCATGTAGGTACTTTTGAGAAACTATGCCGTCTCGTGCAAAGCCACTCGCATCGTGCGTGCGTCGCGTCGTGTCATTACGAGTCGCATCCGTCTCGCGAAGTTCCAAGAGCGCCCACCAGACGTATGCCCCAGCGGGATATGGCGCGAGGCGTCCGAATGCGCCGATAGTAATCGATACCGGCCCGAGTATTCGCTTTCTCGAATATTTACGTCCCTCGCCTTCCACGACGACTCGATTATATTTTTATTTTTATACTCCAACACCTACAGTCTAATCGCTTCCTACGCGCGATGACTGTGGGATCGTATCTAAATCGTAATTCGTAAGTCGTAGTGTCATGGTATTATTGTTTTTACGATTTTAGGACCACCACTTCGATCTACTGCCAATCAATGGTGTCAATTTGGGAATTTATAATTGCTGAATTTTCTCTGGTCTGGCCTGGTGGGAGGCTGCGGCGGTGGCTAGGATAGGATAAGATAGGATTTTATAGAGTATGTTACAATTTACAAAGCTACAAAGGGTTAGAGCCAATTAAGACCACCTATTTCTGAGTTTCGGATCAGCGCGCGCTAAGAGCCGCTAATGCATACTAACACCCCATTTAGTTAGCATGACAAACAGACGCACAGACACGATCTATCGTGAGGTGACCGCGTTGAAATGAGGGTTTATATGCAAACGAGATTCCACACACGATGTTCAACACTTCACAAATCACAATGGTACCTTCTTACGTGAAGAAAATTCGCTCATTGGGGTTGTGTGTGCAATTCACACACGACAGAAGTGAAACTTCAGAAAAGGAGCCTGCGAGATAATGAGATGAATATAACTTGTATTCTATCTCATTCTCTTGCAGGCTAAATCCTATTATGAATATGTATGCCTCTTTTTGGTGTCGCTTTTTCATTTCATCGAATTTTCAAATCACAAAGTTTCTAAAGAAGTTTCACTTCAAAAATATCGAAATCGGTTTATAAATCTTGGTGAAATCGGTTCAGGTAGTCTAGGTACATAAAAAAGAGCATCAATAAAACGCGCTGAATTGAGATCGTCATCCTTCTTGAGTCGGATAAAAATTAAACATTAACCGCGCCAACGACGTGCCGCCAAGTGATTTATTAGCGTTCCGGTACAATTCCGTGTAGGAACCGATTAACTGACCACTATTTGACATACCTGAATAAAATAAATATTAAAACTGATGATTAAAGATGATGCCCGCGACTTGGTCCTTTTTTGATTCCCGCTGGAACTCTTTTTAATTTTCCTGGATAAAACTTAGCCTATGTCCTTCCCCGCGGGATGTAACCTACCTTTGTTACATAATCTAACCTAATCTTCCTAATTTCATCAAAAATTATCAAAAGTTATTCCAGACTGTAATCTATATCTGTACCTTCATCCAGATCCGTTCAGGTTCAGTTGTTCCGGCGTTACTAGGTAACAAACTTCCATCCATCCGTCCATCCAAACTTTCGCAATATGGCGACTGCGTCGGGCTCAAATTCATGAAGTCGTCACTGTCAACTGTAAATTGACAACTGATAGCGCGAAAAAGTGTCGGGGTTTTGCGCGCTCTTTGTACTTGTTATTCCTACTAACGATTGTTTTGTTGTAAAACCTAAATAGTGAATACATACGGTTAAACGGAGCTACCAGCGTTTTTATTGGACCCCTGGGCCCGCCACCAAAATACTTTACCGTAACCGAGCAGCAGACTGTTTTGCTTGATGATTCCGCGTGACAAATAAACAAGCTAACAAGCCATCTATCCCGAGGTGAACGGCCCGCCATGCGCATTAGCATGCAAACGAGCGCAGCGAGGCAGCTCACACCTCGCGGCGATCGCCTGCAAATTGATGGCCGTCTTTATTGGAAACCTTATGTTTTTCAATTGATACTTTTTTAGTGTTCCGCATTCTAAGAAAATCGTTAAGAAAATCTACACTAATATTAAAAATGCGAAATTTTGGATGAATGTATGTTTGTTACTCTATCACGCCAGAACGGCTGAACGGATCTGAATGAAAGGCACAGAGATAGATTATAGTCTGGCATAACACATATACAACTTTTTATACCGGAAAATTAAAGAGTGAACCAAAAACCTCAATCCAGTCTTATTCAGAAAAAAATCTAAGCTGTCAAGTAGAATTTCAAAAAAAGAAAAATAAAAAAAAATAAAGAAAAGAAGTTATAGCGTCACAAACAAACACTTAATGTACTTAATGATATGTTTGTTTAAAGAACCTGTATATTAGCTATACTGTGAAGAAAGGTAGAATAAATCGAAATATCTTCAGATCTCTTCATAGATAAAATTATCGTTTTTTTAGGCAAGTTAGCCCTTAGCTTAAGCCAAGTTAAGAAAGGTCTCACTTGTAGATGGATAAATACAACTGCGATCTCACCCGGTAATAAGGGATTTAACGAAGGTCGAATAATCGAATTATCTACAGATTTTCACATTTTTTTTCTACTTCAAGTTAATCCTTAGCCTAAAACCAAGTCGAGCCCAACTTGTAGTGGATATGTAATGAAGTGATGATGATTATATTTCCATTAGGTACGGAACACTGGTATTGCAATAACAGTTTGTTCTTGTCCGGCTTTTATTTATTTTATGGTAATAAAACGCCATTTTGGTGTAGTGTTTCGAGCGTGGATCGTAACTTAGCAATAACTTAGCGATTATTAAATAAATAATGTATATAAATGTGTCTATAACGTTTTAAATTTATGTAAATGAGGTAAAGGTGCGAGATCCAACATCTTGCGTAAATATTATTTCTTGGAACCAAACCTACGAGATATAGGCACACGAGTATCTGTGATATAGGTACCTACGCCTGATTTTTATTAAGATATGGCAAAGTAATATTTGATTAATCTCGAAATTTGCCTTATGCCTACAGCTAGTTTTAGAAAGAAGGATCTTTATTTGAAACTCAAAGTTATTTCATACTAGACCGCCCACGACTTTCAGAAAAGTTCTCAGAGTTCTGAGGTCAACTTTGGAAGTCAAAAAATCTTCACTTTGAAAGCCCCCCATTTCGTCAATTTTAGGGGAAAAATAATAAAAAAAATAGTTTTGGACTCTATTCCTAATTATCTTTAAAATGATATAAGTACCACAAGTCAAAACCTTATGTGACGCTATAAAAAATATTTTACTTCGCATTCGCTTCTATGAGAGCCCCCTTGAAATTAAGATTTTTATAGCTTTTTAAGCAATATTCGGCTGAAGGCCATCGGTTTACATATTATATTTAAATTTGAAGTAACTACGTTCAGTAATCCAGAAGTTATAAGGCTCTGACAGACGGACTGACGGACGGACAAGTGCAAATTCACTCAAGTAGACTCAGAGACCTTCGCTTCGCTCGGTCAATAAAAGGTAGCCTATGTCCTTCCCCTTGATGTAACCTACCTTTATAATTTTGAAAGGCCGTTATAGCGTAGCAGACAGATAGACAGGCAGACATACTTTATTATTTATAAAATTAGTATGGATTACTTTGCACAAAGATAATATGTTGTATCCCGGAGAACAAAATAGGCTACTTTTTATCCCGGAAAATTCAAGAGCTCCCGCGGGAATAAAAAAAAATATCTATTCAACCGATTTTGATTTTTGATGAAATTTGGTACAGGGATAGGTTGTATCCTGGAGAAGGACATATGCCTCTTTTTATCCCGGAAAATTAATGAGTTCCCGCAATAATCAAAAAAAAAATTCAAAACCTTAAAATCCACGCGGGCATCATGATCATCTACCTAGTAGTTCAATAAGTAAAAACTACTTTATTTTATGTTATTAACTGTAAGAAATAGCACACATTTTCAAAAGGCATGATATTCTTACTAGGTAGGTACTATTCCTGTCTTATTGTGGCCAAAAAAAATGTAAGCATTTTTCATCGGTCACGAAACACATTGTCATTCTCAAATTACCTAATTAAGAATTTATGAAGTAGTAATTAGTAATTAAGTAAGTATTAATTTTCTATATTGTTGATGCTTTACCATAACTTGATCATGGCATTTTTTACGATTTCTGTATGCATTCAGCTGCTGTCGTTTCTAAAAGGTCACTTTTTGATTCTATAATGCTTTTTAGTGTTTCTAAAAATGATCATTTGATGAGTGATAAAGATCGCTTGAATAAGATAAGATTTGGCACTCATTATGTCCTCAACTGAGTACTTACTTAGTCCTCATGATTTTAAATTAGGTACATACCTACCTACAACGATACATAGGTATCACTGGAAGTATTAAACAATAATTTCTTTCAGCTCTTGCTTTGGCTGTTGAGGAAGAAGGTATTGAAGAACAGATTTTATAAATTTTTATAAGCCTCTGTGTTGCATTAATCATATGCGAAAATGTTTGTGTGTCTGTCTGTTACGCTTTTCAACCGATTTTGATGAAATTAGGTATAGAGACAGGTTGCATCCTGGGGAAGGATATAGACTTTTCATCCCGGATAATAAGTGTCCCCGCGGGAATAAAATAAACTTAATCCACGTGGACCAAGTCGCGGGCATTATCTAATAATATGTATATTATGTATAAGTTATATAGTCATTCAGTATAACTGGGTCAAATTCCAACTGCATAGCCTGCTATACGTAGTTGATATGTTAAATGGATGTGACACAGACGTTCAAAACTACAAGGGTTTTAAATGAACATAAAAAGATTATAACCATAAGTAACCACTTACCAAATCGAGATTCAAGATTTTTCCAGATTCAATGTATTTTAGATGTTTACCATTTCAATTATAATGTATAGAGTGGCAATAAAAGTCCACTTCAAAAAGACATTTGGTGCTACAACGCAGCGCGCCGTTCATAAAGGTGGATTATGATACACAATGAATTATTCAAATAAGAGGAAGAAAACATACGGCTTCCCATTTCATCCGCGCCCGCGTCTCTTGTTAAAATTAAACTTAATACAATTTGGTAAACCTAACTTTGTAATCTAATATTGTAGGATAAAAAAATAGTGTGTGCAATTCACACACGGCAGAAGTAAAACTACAGAAAAGTAGTCTGCGAGAGAATGAGATAAATATAACTTGTATTATATGATCTATCTCATGCTCTCGCAGGTTAAATCCTATTTATGATTATGTTTGTCTCTTTTTGGTGTCACTTTTTCGTTTCATTTTTTCGTTGTGTTGAATTTTCAAATCACAACGATTCTAAGGAAGTTTTACTTCAAAAATTAATAGCAATGGTATAAGAAATCCTTTGCTCTGTCAGACAGAAGGATCTTCTCTCATATGAAAAAGTGGCTCCGTAAGCCACTTTAGGCTGTTACAGTCACAGTGTGCGTTCCCTGTTTTCCTAGTCGTATTGAGCCCTATTCCGAACAGGGCTTTAGTTTCAAACACAAAATGGGTATCTTTGTACACTTTCGAACTTCAATAATATTTGTTTCATCATTCATAACAATCAGTAACGTGATAGTAATAACTAATTTAAATTCCTGAATTATTTTGCAGTCGGTGCACAATAAACACCTGTATGTTATAACTCATAAAACTGTAACTAGAAACATGACTCCGATATCGGTTCAATATCTGTTTAATATCGGCCAACTATTTAAACCACAACCAACGCACTTAAGTTTGTACAGGTTGAGCGAGTGATATAGTCGAGCAGACAGTATTTTAGTTTTTCAGCAATTTGTTAATAATTAGAAAAAAAATTTAAGAGACTAAAAAGAATAGTAAAAACATAAGTGCTGTTTGGTCTTACTTCTAGCATACGTCGTTAAGAAAACGAAAGATAGCTTTTATGAAAACACATTTATTTGTGTTTAGTGAAATGCGATTAAGCTAATTTTCGGGATCCGCACCTCAAAAGGAAAAAACGGAACCCTTATAGGATCAGTTTGTTGTCCGTCCGTCTGTGTGTCAAGATCCTTTTTCTCATGAAAGCATGGAGGTATCAAGCTGAAATTCATATCAAATACTCAAGTCTACTACTGTCCCTTGTAGCTGTGAAAAAATCAAACTTCTAAGCCAACGCAATCAGCCGTTTATGCTGCAAATTTTTGACACTCGCAACTCGCAAGGGATTCAAAACCTACAGGGTACTTCCTGTGAACTCAGAATCTTGAAATTTGGTACGAAGCAACGTCTTATAACACAGATAAAGAAAAAAATGCGAAAAGCATAAATTTTTAGTTACATCATATAATAAAAATATTTTTAATAATTTTAAACTTACTAATGTTATGGATTTCATTTAGCAATTAAAATACCATAACTTTTTACTTATACTCGTATTACCTGCGGGTTTGTACTGAACCCTCGGTGCGCGAGTCCGACTCGCAACTGGCCGGTTTTTATAATAACAGATATAGTTTATAGTGTATTTTTATGGGTAGGGCCACGATGCTTTACTTTTTGTAACACAAATATTATACTCCCAGAGTATTAAGACGTTTTAGGACTATGCAGGATTATTTATCAAGTAAACTAATTACTGATGAGCAAAGTATAGTAATATATCTTAGTCTTAACCAGAATATTTCTTTTATTACCTCCAGTTTTATCCTAATAAGTTATAAAAGAACTTATGAAACTTAACGAAGAAGGCATTTAATTATATTTTAGTATATCAAATAAAAGTATGCCAAAATTACTGCAAAAAACGTTGGAATCTCTTCATTAGATAACTTAACTCGCTACTCGACTAAATAACTAGCTTAGTCTGAAGCGGCTTTTAAGGCTTGTTTTCCAATTGAAGTTCTAGGAGGGAATAAATTGCCTAGGTATTAGTTCTAAATAGCGTGCTGTTTTGTTTCTAAGAACTATTGAATTTTGATTGTATTACTTAATAAAATTATTTTATGGTTCATATTCGAACTATTAATTTAACATTTTGTAAAATTATTTTGCGGCTTACATTCGCGGTCCATGGCCACATTTTTATTTTGCTTTCACAAATTGTGCTTCATTGTTTCAAAACAATTCAAATACCACCCTTTGGATTAGGTTGTGAACCCTTAAATCAATCTATGGATATCCACTGGACATAATTTTTTGATAATACTTGTTTTATTGTTTAGTTTTAATATTTTATGTGATATTATGTATTTTAATCTTGGACGTAAAGGCGCCATTAAGGATGTGTCATGGGTCACTGCATGGTGTTTAATAATAATATAAGATAATAATATAATAGTAAGTAAGTACCTAGACTAGCACTCTCCGATATACGCTTTCTAATAATATGTGTGTGTGCTCGATTGTAATTTGTAATTTTAAGCAAAAATATTTGTACACCACACTGTGGTAGAATACATGATACCTTCTGTAAAACTAACATCTTACCTACTTACTGTATTCACAAATAAATGAATTTGAATTTGAATTTGAATTTTGACAAATACACAGACTAAACAGAGTCAGAGAGACTAACAGAGTTTGCTTTCTGACAAAATATACCGTTTCCAAAAATCACCACCACTTCCGCTCCTGAGCCTTCCTCATCAAAATACTTTCGGTCAACGTATTGACCAGTTCATCATGTTGAAAGCTACCTCACGATACGCTTGTCGCTTACATATACGAGCTATAAAGTTAATAGGTGATGATGTAGACCAGGGTGGAGTATACCACTCAAAACATTAGGGTCTACTTATAGAAGATGCTTACTCATCTTCTTTTGAAGGTATCACATTATAGTTAACAGAAAAAACGTAAGATTGGTGGTGGTAGATTGGTGATAGTTTAACGAAACGAGGATAGTCGGTGCTAAATCAATTATACCAACAGCTTTCTTTTTAATCTAACTAAGCATGAACTGGGGTCTGAACTTACTAATGTTGTAGGTTAGGCCATGTTAGTGGCTAGGTTCAGCTGCGGATCTCTACATTTACTAGTAGAATCTAATAATTCTTCAGTGTTGTTCGTTGGTCATCGGTAACCCACTCCCGTGTTGAATGTGTTGTGTAGACTAATCAAGGAACAGGAAGCTATTACAAGTTACAACTCGACAATGCAAGATTGAAAGTCCAACCGTGCATTGTCGAGTCAACATCTCCTCAGGATGCTACGGTGTCGATGTGAAACGTATGTTGAGAATAATTTGGAAGATTTGTGTGGTGTGGTTGTACCGGTGCAGATTGGTGGCCTTACTGGGTGGTGGATGTCACAAGCTACACGCTGTAAGGTAGATTTGCCTGCTTTGGCGGATTATAGCGAATTAAAGTTCTTCCTTCCTTCATGGACTTCCGCAAAGTAGCGCCTGCTCCTATCCAATATTCTATAGGACCTATAGGTTATGTTTTTCAAGTAGACGGCTAGGTACCTATTTTATCATCAGGCAATCATATTAAATTAAACTCAATAATTATATTCCTGCAGCGTATTCCGATATTAATTTATAGTTTATACGCAATCGCAATTAATTGAAGTGATCGTGATAAATATAGCTCGACAGGTATAAGTTCGAGAGCGCTCGTTCGCGTTCGCGACGAATCGATTCGTAAATTTTTCCGTCTCAACGGTAAGCTCATAACAGATTGTTCGACATTTCCCTACTTGCATGCCGGGCGGAGGGTGGCTCCACAGGGTAGCTCGCGCACAGAGCTTCATATTAATCAAACACATCTTAGTAATATTATAAATGCGAAAGTGTGTTTGTTTGCTGGTTTGTCCCCTCATCACGCCGCAACAGAGGAATGGATCGATGTGATTTTTGCAAGGGTATAGTCGAGGACTTGGAGAGTGACATATGCTACTTTTTAACTGGGAAAATTCAGGAGTTCCGTGGGAATTGCAAAAAACGTATTCCAGGCAGACGAAGTCGCGGGCATTAGCTAGTAATATTAATAAACCGATGTCAGATGAGAACATGTCTCCAGTATTGGTCAATCTATGCTTAAAACCGGTTTGAATTGTAGATTGACCGACACTTGAGAACCATTTCTTAACTGATGTCAGTTTAATAATACGGGTTTTAAATATCCAGATTATAACTTAAAAACGCTGACTACAGTGACGTGCTTCTCTCACGTTAAAGTTGCAAAGTTGTCTTTGGTAACCAAAAAAAATAGAATAAGAATCTAGAACAGAAAAAAATAACGTACGATATTTTCAACAAATTACGAGTAGAGAAAGATTTGACCTTTCTAAAATACCGTACCTTCAAAAACTGTAAAATTTAAAGACTTTTTGATAGTTGGTAAAAGAAAACGTCGTGAGGAAACCATAATACTTCAGACTTGTCACTCAAAGATATATAAGTTTTTATTAGATCTTCGTGGACTTTGGCGTACACCGTCCCAGATCCGTGGTTAGTAAGGACAATATCCTTCTAAGTTAGTCAGTCTAACTAAGTATGTCCCTCATACCATAAAGGTCAATGCTTTGAAAAAGAACTCGAGTAGAAACTGTAGTTAAGGTAAGTACTATTTAATTAGAATATAAAACACATCTATAATTATATCATTTATCTTCTAAATATATAAAAGGAAAAGGTGACTGACTGACTGATCTGTCAACGCATAGCTCAAATCACTGGACCGCAATAGCTCTGTGGGATGCAGATAGCTATTATGATGTAGACAGACATCCGCTAAAAAGGGATTTTTGAAAATGCATCGCCTAAGGGGTTGGAAATTTGTGTCCACGCAGACGAAGTCGCGGGCTAGTATATGATAAATGAAACTGAAGATGAATTTTATCTGTGCGCCAGTTACTCTGTGCGGTACATAACAAATTGTAGCGACGCGGCACCCGGCACACCCGGGTAATGGGACCGGTGATAATTTATTCCGTAATTAAACCGGGTACCTACCCAGTACCCATACCTACCCGGGTATCCACCCATACCCGGCCACTCGGCAGCGCCGCGGCAAATAAACTGCGTGAATATTAAGATATTAGCGCGTTATTTATGATTTGGTGGACTTTGCGCAATTAATAGCAGATTAAGTTTAAATTGTTTATCGCCTATAACTTTACTAGTATTGTTATTTATCTATCCTGTAAAATATAAACTGTGCTTTAAAGTTATTAATCGCTAATTGCGAAATTTTAATCAGGTATCTATCTACTCACAGAAGTAGGAATCTACTTAGTGTACCTACTAGTATTGCTCTTATGTTTAAACCTAGATTACCTGTGCTATGGCATAGATAATCTAGGTTAGTCCTAGGTAATCTGGCAGAAAATCTATGTTACTCAGTACTCAATTTTATATGTAAAAGTGAGTAACGTAGACTTTATTAGTAAGACTAATATTTATTGTCCGTAGACCGTAGTGCGTTTTCGCCCTTATAATTACGGGTCCAAAAGTATTAAGATTTGCCATTAAACTATTGTTATACAATAATAATTGATGAATTCTCATAATAATTGATAAGACAAAACATATAAATATTATGACTTTTTGTGCGTTGAAAACAGCAGAGTTTTTTTGCCGACTTTTCTTAAAAAATGGTTTCCCAACGATCTAAAATCACAGTCAAAATATTTTAAAACCTTCTACATGAAAATAATAAATTGGAATTGAATAAATTTTTAATGTTTAGTTTTTAATTTTTAATTTAGATTTAATTTAGATTTTAAATCGATTTTTTAAGAAGTTGTATATATTATTATTTCAATGTTATATGAAGAGATTAATATCAATCAATCAATCAAAAAAAAATTGAGTTTGAGTTTAGTAGGTATACCTATTTTAAACTTACTTTTACACAAGTTTAAGAAATTTCCATTAACAGTATGTTCCTGAAAAAATCATAAGTAGGAAGATACAAGAGAATGGAAGCGGTTACTTTTGCATCTTGTATTTGATTGAATTGTAATTTTTTTTTTATAGATCAACCACCGAGTTTCTTGCTTGTTCTTCTCAGTGGGAATGGCATTCCGAACCAGTGGTAGATTCATTTGACGATTCAAAATCCCTTTTTAAAGTTTATTTGAATAAAAAAATCATGAGTTTGAGTTATATAGGATCGTAGTTTAGTAGGTTTACCTCTTTGTACCTACAGTAAGCACCTATAGGTAGGTAGAGCTGAAATTATAATGTATTTATAATACATACATAAACATTTCTCAGCAAATTTTCCAATATTGATACACATGTTTCTCACTAGTAGATGCAGCGTTAAACAAGGGAGCCATGTTTACCGAATCAGTCGATATCGTCTGCGCAAACACACCGACAGACACACAAACAGTCTGGCCGCCTATGATCAATGTGTATAGAGTAGCGCCGGGACAATGGAAATCCAGGTCACGTTTTGTGGATAAACGGGTGTTGGGTGGATAAACGAGAGGCTATAAATACTATAATATTCTTTAATGCCCGCACCTTCGTCCGCGTGGAGCATGGTTTTTTGATTCCCGTGGGAACTCTTTAATTTGTGATCAAGACATTAATTTGAGACCTGTAAGCTTCGATATATAATTATGTAGGTACTAGATGGGCCCCGTTCATAGAAAAAAGTTGGGCGTCCGACTTGTAGGGCGTGCCCCTCACCTGTATAAGCCTGTCCTTGTCCCCGCCATAGCGCCGTCCCGCTTTTCAGACTAGATGGCGTTAGTAAAATAAGTCCACATTCTTTGTTTGACAGGGCCCGTCTATGTAAATTGAAGTGGTTGCCTGTTAGATATTGTATAAGTTGGTAAAAAGGTATTGTATCTATGTAATAACCAGCGAATGCCCGCGACTTCGTCTGCGTGGTTTGAGGTTATTTTGTTCCCGCGGGTACTCTTTAATTTTCCGGGACAAAAAGTAGCCTATGTGCTATTCCAGACTATAATCTACCTCTGTGCCAAATTTCAGCCCGATCCGGTCAGCCGTTAGCGCGTGATTGAGTAACAAACATCCATACATACATCCATACATCCAAACTTTCGCATTTATAATATTTATTTGATATTTGATATTTGATTTTACAGTTAAGCTGAATAAATATTTTCATTTCCACTTTTCCGGGATAAAAAATAAGTAGTCTATGTCCTTCCCAGGGATACAACCTATCTCTATACAAACTTTAATTAAACAATTAAAATGGGATGAACAGATGAGCCGTGAAAGCGTAGCAGACAAACAGACAGACGTACATTCAACGTTGCGGCCATTGCTTTATTGCTATCTCTTTCCTGGCAACCTATAGGAAAACCAATCCTCTCACCAAAAGTGCCTGGTGGAGATTGCTCTCAGCTCTGCAAGCAATAGGACCGCCTTTGCATACGTAGTTTTTAGGTAACTGTACTTATGTATTCTTTCTTGTGTGCAAATAAATATTTATCTATCTATCAACAGAAAATAAATTTACCCTTCTCAAGCCCTTTGCGTCGTTTTGGATCCTTATGTTTGACTATAAAGACTGACCGTCCGACTCCGAAAATTTAAACAACATAAATTATAATAGGTAATTAATAGGTATACCTAAGAATTGATCGCCCATTACCCTAGCGATGAAGATTGAAGACTTTATAAAACGCGTATCAGTTCGAAGTGATATAATTCGCGTCGCGGTTTAATAGTCAGACTCCACCTTTACTTATTTTGTCTAATAAGCAATTTAAATGTATAAATATGAAATAATTTATAGCGGACAAATAGATACTAAATCGAGGCATGAATTATTTACGCTTTTATCGAGTTAGTGCGCGTAGAGCAATATTTATGGGCCGAGATAAGTGATCGTTGTAAAATAATACCTACATAAATAACGCAATGATTTAGAATTCAATAATGTTGAGTTAAGGACAATATTATGTTGAAAAGTTGAAATAAGCTAAAATGGATTTATCATTAATCATAGGATTCATAGGTTGAAATTTAAAACAAAAAAAATGCATAATTACCTCGTGTACAGTACAGACCGTTTCTGTATTGCTTTTAAACAAATCCTCCAAAATAATCTCTCGCTGCGCTCACGCTGTAGTTTTTAAATTCTACCTTCCTGTCATATCAAGTCTTTAATGCCTGTATCCACGCCCTTCGCTTTCTAGGCATGAGTACAATTCATTCACACTATGATTCTTCTATGAAATAAGAATAACTACAACCTATACCTACCTACAGTTACAGACATTCCATTCACTTTCGCGTTGCACTATACCAATTACAATACGATCGTCCGGTGTAAAAAGACCCCCATTTCTTACCAACACGTTCTAGAAAGTTCAAACGAAGGGATGGAATTAGTATCGATTTGAAGGTCGTCGTTCACTGGTCAGGGCTCCACAGTCGATTTAAATTATGCTGTCGGTTGGTATCGATTAGTATTCGAGCGATGCGTGGCGACGTGATGGGAGAATCGATATTATGTTAGTCATGTATACGAGTAATTTATTCGAGTTTATACTAAAGCTTCTGTCTAGGCGTTCGCTTCATAGTTTAGGCGACACAAACATTTGCTGGCAATAATTGTTTTAACCATTGAAAATGGTTATATCAGATGCAAATCGCCTGAGACGTATTTTTGGCCATAACTAGCTCCGAGGATTTTGGGAGGATCGAGATGGGAATAGTACCAAGAGTTGAGTATCGAGACACGTGTGAGCGTTTGAATTTGGAAAATCGGCTGGTAACTTTTATTGGAATTTTGAAAAAAACCGACTTAAGAAAAAATGTAAAAAAGGTCCTAGGGTATTAGTTTAACTACAAAATGGCCAAAAAAAATTGAAAATCGGTTAATAATTGTGGTCCCTTTAGATTTGGAATTGTAGAAAAACGGGTATTTCCGTATATAAAAAGTGATGTAGCTTCTATGATTATTGACCGATCCGGTAATTGTGTTAAAAGATACAGATGCAGGCGAGAAGTGAATTTTTGTAATCATTTTCAATGCTCCGATTCTTGCGGGGACTGCGAAATCTGTGATTTTTTTTCCAGCAACAAAAGCAAAGTATGAAGTTACCAAATCTCATATACTTATAAAGTGTTGGGACTTGGGAATGCCTCATCCATGTCTTTATATTATATTTACAAGTTCTTTGAAGTGTTGTGATTTGAAAATTCGATGAAACGGATGTTGTCGCCACGGTAAAACTGGCTCCACCGGGCGAACGTGTATACAAAGCGTTACATTTTCGTAATTTTCTGTTTGAGTGTTAAAATGTAGCACTAGAAAGTCTGCTTTAATAATTGGTTTTTACGTTTTAAAAATGAAAAACAAAAACGAAACAGCGACACCATTAAGAGAAAAACATATTCACAATAGGATTTAGCCTGCGAGAGAATGAGATAGAATACAAGCTATATTTTTCTCATTATCTTCACACACGAGTTGCACACACACGCTTTTTTCAAGCTGGATACTTAATCTAGGTCCTGCATCGAGAATCGAGAATCTCCTCGTTTTTGGAAGTTGGTTGAAAACTAGTTACAATAATTGAATGAGACGCAAAAATATTATCTTTAATGTGACTCATGATGTAAGTAAGTATGAGTGATTCCACATACTTATAAGTAAATCCGCATTATCTAGGCAATGCATCCCATCTTAGGTAATATTTACATAATTAAATTGCAAACGTCCTCAAATAAAGGAATACCGCGATTCTGATTCCAACTGATAAGGATCAGTTGGATTTATGTGTAGTTGTTTAACTTTATACGAATCGAAACGGAATGAACAATAAATCATGAATTCAATGCATTTAAATAAGATGTACTTGAACACGCTGATATTAATATCGATAACATTAACTTGCTGTTTCACACGACATGGTCTACTTGGAATTATCCAAGTAATAAGTTTAATTCGCTATTATTGCAAAGAGATCTTTGTAAAACCGGCCGGCTTCTATCCTACACTAAAGTCTAAAACAGGATTTACAACGGAAACTTTAAAATCTAAAGCATAAAGATGTCACGAGAGTTCGTCTCAAACATCGATATATTAAATAATAGCTAATTAACTATAGATGAAATTGGGTACTACTAGTCAAATTACCAACTCTTTCTCGAACGTCAAAACGCGTGCTTAGTATGGGATTTGTATGAAATATTTAATAGTGACGTCTTGAAAGTTCGACGCACTTTTTTTCTTTAATCGACAGTTTCAAATAGTTATTCAACATAATATTAACAGGGAACGACTTTTGAGAGATCCTCTATTTAATATATAATCACTAAAAAATAATTTATTTGAATAGCTGTCAAATACCCAATGTGTTAATGCATTGCTAAATGATAAATAATTTATTTATTTCACGTAGGACAACTTGTGTCACTTATGATAAATTAAAACTACCACCGGTTCGGAAAGAAGCTTCGTTTGACTTTTTTTGAAATTTTTCATTTGACTAAAGTAGAGATAACGAGTGATTTCCAGTGGCAAAGTTTACGAGGCTTAAACAAAGTTTTATGTTCAATAAAACGGATGCGTCGTACATCGCGTAGGTCGGTCATTTTGCATTTCGAAATAAACTATATAAATTCAAATTTGGCGCCAAACGAGCTTTTGTAATGCAAACAAAGTATTTGAAAAGCGTCGATTGTGAAAATGATTTGTTATTTCGCTCGACGGCGGCATCACGGTTTATTTGGTCTACCTATTATCGGGATTCGGAGGTGAACGGTGCGAGGGCAAATTACTAGTTTAGATTACATAATAAATGCGTTGTTTTTACCAATATCACGATTTTTTTATCATAATAGCTTTCACGATTTGTCGCTTTTCGAACTTTCAGGTGTATTTAGTGGCAGACAAATATTTGTAAATGCGTGGAATTTCTCTTTAGTACGAGGAGGTATGTGTACCTAAACCAATATTCCTGCCAGTTCTAGATATGTTTATAATAATTATAGTCATGACCTATAGTTCTAGTATGCTAGTTGTTAACGTCTTATCAATTCCCATAACCGAAATTTTAGAAATGTTATAAATTTAACAAAAAAATTTAAAGAAAAATTATGGATAAAGAGATTCCGTATAAAATTGACTTGACGACCTCCGTGGCGCAGTGTGTAGCGCTGTTGCCTTAACGTGCGGAGATCCCGGGTTCGATCCCCGGCAGGGGCAATTTAGGAATTTATAATTTCTGAATTTTCCCTTGTCTCGCCTGGGGGGAGGCTTCGGCCGTGGCTAGCTACCACCCTACCGGCAAAGACGTGCCGCCAAGCGGTTTAGCTTTCCGGTACGATGCCGTGTAGAAACCGAAGAGGTGTGGGTTTAATATATAACTGCCATGCCCCTAACAGCCCGCTACCATCTTAGACTGCATCATCACTTACCATCAGGTGAGATCGCAGTCAAGGGCTAGCTTGTAGTGGATAAAAAATAAAAAATAAAAATAGCTTAACCTCACTTCCGTATCTACCTACCATCTGCGTCGAGCCTGTGACCATACCATAGTCAGAAAGTTATACATCCGCACGTGGTAAAGTTTGCTAAAGGTGCTGCAATGCAACTCTTTGGATGATGAAGGAACTAGAAATTTAATTCGATTAGTTCAGAATTAGTGGAGAATAATCTGGAAGATTTGTGTGGTGTGGTGTTGTGCTGGTGTGAATTGCTGGCTTATGGGGCGGTGAATATCATAAATACTGTAGGTACCACATATATGTCTACTATGGCGGATTATAGCGAATTAAACTTCTAGTTCCTTCATTAGGAAGAATGGTTGTATCTCAGTTTTTGGCGATATTGAGTTTTGTCATAATGATCACTAACTCAATGATCGATACAACATTTATACCAAAATTTGAGATACTATGTTCTGAGAATGTTCTTTCAAGCAGGCGTCGGTAGTCGGTACCTATTATAGAACTTGAGTTTTGGAATGCGAATCTTGTCTTTATCTCGAAACAGCGACATTTCGTGGCAGTTTTATTGAGTCTACGGCGGTGGCGTCGCGCCGGAGGTCTTCCCGCTCGGACAATGGCCAGACAACAAGAGCACAGCGAGATGTGTTGACTTAGGGAGCGAGAGTGCGCCCGCCTACGCGCACCACCTCGCTGCTAGAGATGTGACGCGAGATGAACTCGTTTCTAAGGTGCAGTTCAATTTTTTCGACGAAATAAATTTCTGGTATAAATAGTTAAAACTCATTTTATTTTTAAAGGTGAATTAGATCACTTGTATCCTTGTATGTGTGACACGCATGTCTATATCACAGAGCAACGCATGACACGCATGTGTATATCACAGAGCAACGCATGATATGCATGTCTATATCACAAAGTAACGCATGACACGCATGTGTATATCACAGAGTAGGTACATAGAAAATGTCTGCCCGTTACCAGATATCGTTGATATTTTTTCCTACACAGCTTACTTACACAGCTTAATTCTTTGTGTTAGCATAATCTCTGCTATAAAAAAGTCGGTTAGGTGATAGGTCACAAGGGCCTGCTGTATCATAAGAATCTGCTGTGTCACAATTCACAACTCACAAGGGTCTTTTATGTCACATAAAATACTCGCAGCCGTGCGTATTTGACAGTTTTCTAGTTTTACACTCAGCAATAATTATATTATTTTAAACACAATTTTGCGTTTTGGATTGCATCAAGAATACTAAGTAGTAATTTTGTGTCTACTGACATTTAACTGCATTCACAAGGATCAGACGTATTTGTCATCTGAAGAGACAAAACATTTATAGCGATAGTGATTTGACTCAGCTTCTTATGCACATAACATGTTTGACTTAAAGCAGAGGGTACAATTAATAATTTGGTATTTCCCGATGTAGAGGTTGTTAGATATTTCAAATAACTGCTTCCTTTTATAAACGGCCTAAATCATTTATTTAAAGGTGTGTTTAACAAACTCAGCTCTACATTCATTTGATCTTCAATCTCTTACTTTAAAAAGATGCACCTTTTCGAAAGCGTGTCCCAGCACTAGTAGCTGTCAAAACCAAAATAATAGCACTGTCCCTATCGGTGTCCGGCCGGTGTCGGGTAGACAAGATTGAGTGCTCCGTTTTATGATCGAACGACGCGTCCACGAACGATATGACAACAACTTAATTATATTAAACCTGACGACACAGTGGCCACAACTTTAAATTACTTCCTACCAACAAAACATCAATTTCGCTTTCTAGACGCTTCTATTATTATTATTATTATTATTTTACACTTTATTTGTACACCACAACACAAAAAGGAAAAATAATAATTAAGGAACACAAATACACAGAAGGAAGTAGAATACAAAAAGGCGGCCTTATCGCTTAGCAGCGATCTCTGCCAGGCAACCTTAGGATTAGGAGAAGTTAAGGAGATTAAATTGCGGGTGGTGTATTAATATAAATAAACATACAAACAAATACCTACATACTATTACATAAACCATTTACACAAATAACATAATAATAATATAATAAATTATATATGAAAATAAACTAATATATATTATGTACTTAGTATTACTATTATAAATAATATTATTCTTGGCTGTAAACGGCTAAATAGAACTAAAGGCTTGATTTTCAGTAAGGTTTTGTAAAATATAAATATACTCACTCACTGTCTATGAAATTATTCTGAAGTGGTAGGGAGCCGCTAGACGCAAGCGTTACATAACCATGGATTATGTAAATATTATTACATGATAAGCAGTGGAAATCACAACGACAACTGACGTGACTACTGGTAAGGTTTTGTTAAAAAAAAGAAATAGTTATTTCGTCATTTCGAAGTAATTAACTTTATTTAAGTTCGCGAGTGTTCAAGTTCGTGACAGATTGAATCGATTAGAGCGTATTCGTGCTCTCTCGATTCTTTAATTGGAACGAGTACGGCGAAGCGTCGCCTATCGGACGGCTCAGGGGGCGGTTCATTTTCTGCAAGGGACATGCCTCGTTAGGCCGAACGGTGAGGGCCGGTGTAGTTTAGCTTCTGTCACTATAAGGACATCTCATTATTGGGGATTGATGTAACACCAGTGCTTTTATATTCTCAAAAGTCACGTTCGATGAAGTCTCATTTATTTCGCTCCACCTCAGGCTGCATCACCACTTGCAAGCAGGTCGGATTGCAGTCAAGCGCTAGCCTATAAATATTTATAAAAAAGGACTCTTTTTCCCTTGGTCTGTTAATTTTTAACAATATTATATCTATTGGTATATAATAATTTAAAAAGTCTTATAATAACACGTTTTAACAATCCTGCAATGCAAAATATTATGAGAATATTTGAAATTATTGTTGTATATTTTTTCATAGGTTCAAGTTAATAATTTGATTTATTCAATTCAACAATGTCTAAAACATTAGTGGAGCCTTATATTCTACACTAGCTGATGCCCGCGACTTCGTCCGCGTGGTTTAAGTTTTTTGTTATTCCCGCAGGAACTCCTTAATTTTCCGAGATAAAAAGTAGCCTAAGTCACTCTCTTGTCCTCAACTATACCCATGCCAAAAATCATGTCGATCCGTTGCGCCGTTGAAGCGTGATTGAAGGACAAACCAACAAACAAACTGACTTTCGCATTTATAATATTAGTATGGAACACGTATGGAAGTATGGATGTCGGAGTAAGTATTTTTAACTTCATTTGCAAAAGTATTTAGATTTACATTTATTTATTTATTTATTTATTTTTATTTATTTATTTATTACAACAACAATAATTGTGTCACAAATAAGTTGGTGTGAACACAAACTTTACAAGTTTTACCGCACACCAAGCGTCGCCGCCACCGTCGACATTCAGTACGTATTCCACCCATCCACTTTAAATATTAAACTCTAGTAATACCTACACAAACAAAACAAATATTATACCTATAAACAATAAATTAATATACTTCTACACAATAAGTTAATATACTTGTAAATCTTTTATAAAATATAATCCAACATCTCCAACAGTGGGTAGGTCGACAAAAACATTACAATACGCCAAGCACGATGAATGCACAAATTATATACTTTCGCAGTTGGCTAAACCAGACTTCGTGAATTCGTGATACAGGATGATTCTTGAGCAACACTCTTTATTAAATAAACAATATTGGTTTAACAATGTTGTGTAATATTATGTTATATATTATCATCCTTAAATGATGAATAGTAAAGAATAATAATATAGTACAATATTGCCTATTGTAATTAAGGTAATATAATATATAATTATTAAATTAGTTATTAAGGTTAATTAGGTATTTAGTTAATAAGGTAAGAATAAGATTAAGGGTGGACTTTAAACGTTCAATTGTATTTTGCGGTTATTATTTGATGATAAAATTCTTTTAGCTTAGATTTTATATTTTTACGTGTTATTATATTTTTAGTGACTCAGGTAATTGATTAATGAGGTTCGGTATAGCATAATTTAGCCTTCTTTTCCCGTACAAGTTATTATATTTAGGTAATTGAAGTTTTCGGCTGTCAATCCTACGGCTACGGGTTGTATTTGCAGTTTTTTCTTTTCTTAAGTTTTCGTTAAAATAATGCACTATTAATAATGTCAGTTCTGTTTTTTCGTGTATAGGTATAATTTTACAAAAACTGAACAGATTACGGTAATCGTTTTTATAGGCTATTTTTACTTTCTTAGGAACTATGACCTTCAGAATGCGTAATTGGAGCGCAAAAATGCGATCTAGATGTGATTTATAAGTTCTTCCGTAGCTTGACAGTCCATAGGATATTACGGATTCAGCCAAAGATTTATATAACAATAAAAGAGTCTTGTAGGGTATTTTGTGTTTAATTAATATTACATAGGATTAATCAAGGTCTCAGACATTGTCCATAGAAAAATATACTAGTTAGGTCCTTAATGAATCCATGTCACTGACATGAAAAATCTAGATCATTCACTAATGTTATGGAATCTTTGCTCTAAATGGTTTCATTGGCTCTGATTGGTGGAATAGGTTCGAGTGGGAAAGGTCAAATAATCAATCGACTCATTTATTGCGGTTTCGCAATTTTCGATAAAAGGTATGAAGTTAAGTATAATAGTTTTGCTTTTACAAAATCTTTACGGGTAAAAATACGGTTAGTATAGAACGCTATTTAGTTTCCGGGATGAAATGTAGCCCATGTTACTTTCCAGGTCTTCAAATATACCCATATGCAAAATTTGTCAAAAAGGTCGTTCGTTGATCTGTTGCAAACTTGCAACGTGATGGAAGGACAGACAAACTCTCATATTTCGTGATATTACAGTACGGATGTATGTTGCTCCGTACGCACTCTTATGTCAAAATATACCCATATATCCTATGATATTATGATGATATTAAAAAAAGTCATAACATTTATCATAGTCCTATCACAATGTCGGAACAGATGCGTCATGTCACCACACTCAAAACCTACACAAATGCGGGAACCACCGGATCAAAATGACACAGACGAAAACCTCGTGCGCTCGTTGAGGGTTCCGCACAATTGTATAGCAAAATTTTTATCATAAGATGTTCTAGGATTTGTTGGCTTCATTTCGCGTATCATATTATGCCATTATACATGCAGTTGATAAGCAGAAAAAATAAACAGCAATAAAAATATACATAAATCTGCCTGTGTAGATATTTTCGAGATATACATAATATCTGTCGGTGCAAATGTCGGAGTAACTTTACTAATATAAAAAAAATATTAATTAATGTTATATTTTGCTTTTTAAAAAGTGACGACTGTGACTTAATCCGCGTAGATTGAGATTTTTTAATCCCGCAGGAACTCCTTAAATTTCCGGGATGACCTCCTCCTGACTATAATCTACCTCTGTGCCAAATTTCATGCAGATCCGTTGAGTACAACAAACATCCATCCATCCATCTAAACATCCATCCATTGTTTGGTCGATGCATCCATCCAAACTTTCACATATAGAAGTGTGATGATGTGATATTAAACTAAAAACTTTCGTACCGTAAACGTTCGTTTTAGTAGTCGTAGTTGGGACGGAACCCTAAAACAAAATAAAAAAATAACTTTCCCGGAATCGGTAGCGAGCACGTGAGATATTTGTAGTGATAACATAAGCCGCGCGGACGTTTCCCTGAAACGGGCGCGTTGCGGCCGCGAGACTCGCTGGTGACATATTAATTACTAGATATAACACAGCAGCGGTGATTTATGTCCGTGTGTGAAGAGATGCTGCTAATTATTTGTGACTATGTTATCGTTATACATTGGGTTAGTAGGTAAGGCGTTATTTCTAAAGACAGCACAGGGCCGCAAGACCTCGGCAGAGAAGAGAAGGGTACATATTCAAACAGATAGATATTATACCACGTACTATTACCTATTCTGTGCGAATACTTGAGAACGTGATTTAAGTTGATGACGGTTTATTAATACGGGCCTAAAAATAGGGATACCAAGGATGTTATAACAATATGGAACTACAAAGTATTAGTACGTAAACAGACTAGACGATGCCCGCGTGGATTAAGTTCTTTTGATTCCAGGGAATTCGTTAATTTTCCAGGATAAAAAGCCTTTGTCCTTCTTCGGGATGTAACCAACCTCTATTCGATTGAAAAGATGGGCCGTTAAAGCGCAAAGGACAAACAGACGCAATTTCGCATTTATAATATTAGTATGGATATGTAGAGGTAAGTGACTGATTAAAGAATAATATTTTAAGCGATGGATGGCAGGAGCAGTTATTGCCTGCAAATATTACCGAATAGGGGTATGGGTTTAATACAACTGCCCTGCCCCTAACCGGTTAGCCCGCTACCATTTTAGACTGCATCATCACTTACCATCTGGTAAGATCGCAGTCAAGGGCTAACTTGTAGTGGATAAAAAAAAATACTATGCAGCATGTGGCGTGCATGTCATAGAGGCAGCAAAGCACAGCTTACCCTAGTTGAAATGAATCGTATTTATAATCCATACAAATATCCATACTAAAATTATAAATGCGAAAGTGTGGCTGGATTTTGATGAAATTAGGTATAGAGATAGGCTGCATCCCGGGTAAGGACAAAGGCTACTTTTTATCCCGGAAAATAAAGGAGTTTCCGCGGGAATAAAAATAACTTATAATCAACGCGGGCAAAGTCGCGGGCATTATCTAGTTTTTAATTAGGTAAGTACTAAAGTCGCGCCACTTAAGTCAAATGACTTATCGTTAATATCCAGCATTATTTCTCAAAGACAGACAATAGAAAATAAAAATCCCTTCTAAAATATTGTCTTTACATGGATTTAAAGTGGCTTCACTATGGCATGGGCCGTTTAGAAATTGAATTGTTAAGTTGACAATGGATTCGCGAGAACGGCGGAAACGATTTATCACAATTGGCAGGTAAAATGTTTACTTAAGGACAATTTGAGATAAAAGCCCATGCCAAATTCCATCAAAGCGTCTCAGGGCGTGCCGTATCAGCCCATCGCCGTCCCATGAAATTGACTTTGTCACTACTCATAAATCTTCCGGCCAAATGCCAAAAAAATAACAATATGGCGTCCCACCGAGGCGTTCGAAATTCGAATTCACTCGTCCGTCGGATGTTTACACAACAGGCGGGCGACGCGGTTTTTTTCGTCGCATTTCTTTTGAAATGCTCAGTTTGGAATGGTTTTTGGTGTGACGCTTTATTTAATTCCGAAAATTCTTCTATTGTTTGTTACATTTAGGAATGGAGTTGTCAAAATATTGTGTACAAGTTTCAAGTTAATTATATAACTAGCTACTTAAGCTTTCCGAACTGAATTGTATTTTTAGCATTATTTTGGAAGTTTAGGTCGACAATGATACATATTAGATTCCACCACCACTACCAGTACAGCCCATTAACGTCCCACTGCTAGGCATAAGCCTCCACTCTCATAGGAGAGAGGGAATTAGAGCTTAGACCCACCACGCTGCTCCAATGCGGGTTAACGGGCTTTAACGACTATTATCATGTTAGTGACAATAACCGGGACCGACGGCTTAATGTGCTCTCCGAGGCACAAGAGTGCAACACCGCCAACTTCCAACTCCGGGCTGGCACTGAGAATTTCTTGTCAGAAAAACCCAATACTTAATATTATGGCCCGACCCGGGACTCGAATTCGGAACCTCGTACCGGCCGCAGTCGAACATGCCAACCACTAGACCAACGAGGCAGAGCTACATATTAGATTTACATACAACTTAGATTATTTTATTAGATTACTTTAGTAAAATCTTTGGAGTCTGAGGGGACGTGTGTGTGAAGATGAAAGCGCACTACGGACCGGATAGGACTACAAAACGTTCGCGTCGGAGGGGAACGACGTGACGCGACGTTTTGTCTTATCGTCTAGTGTGCGCGCTCTATGTAAAAGTAAAGAAAGTAGCTCGATGTAGTAAAGAGGCAAAATTACATTGTTCGAAAGTGAAAGACGTGGACTTTTTGTCCGAACATTTGCTGACAGACAAATGTTCGGTGTTTGCTATCACCCTAAATAAATATCACAAGATATGAAAAACTAAGCAGTCGTATCGGTTGAACTATTTATATAATATGCATATCATTTGGTCTAAGCTTTGCTATCTGACCCCCCCATAACCGGTTAGTATAAAATATGGCGCCCAATATTTCCTTTTAAATTGCACAGAGCAACTTAAGACAGCAATAAATCTATTTTGCATGCTCAGCGCTGCACGCCAGCGGCACGCCATTATCGGCGAAATATGTTGTTTTTTAGCTGAGACCTATGAATTAATATCGGATGCGTAGGATCGTATCCTTTACGACCTGGAGTGGTGCCAATGAAAGGACCTTCAGATCACATTATCGACATGTCACCCGACAAAAAGTTGAACTCGTATCTTGTCGTGATGAAAAGTAAAACTGAATCTTTAAAAATTTACTTTACTTGAAAAGGAAGTACTTAAATAAAGTATGTTTTTTATCTTTTTGAAAGTACTGATTATTATTGGCTAAAATTAAGCGGTAGGGATGAATGTAAATAATTTTCCATTTTTCCCTATTAGTAATGATAGTTGAAAAACATTTCCACTTTTACCTCCGTTGGTGGTTACTAGTGGAACTTAATATTTTGGTGATTTCACATATTACAACGATATAATTAGGTATTATATTATATTTGGATAATCCGTCCTTCTTTCGCAAATCTATTTAAAAAATACAGTGCGAAAAGATAACATCTTTCTTTGAGAATCTTCTTTAACTTACGTTTTACACCCTTCCACTTTTAGCCAAAAATATAGAGGTAATAGACAAGTGACATCCATCATTTACATAATAATCTCACGTGTAGGTGCGAAGCCACATCCACTGAGAAGTTTCTCCAAAAGTGCGACATATTACAGAAGGCTGCACAACATTTGATTTTGATTTTTAAGTTTTTGCACAACTTTTGAAACAAAAAGTCGTCACTCCGACTTCATTCTTAGGCAGGAATTCTCGTTCGTGTCGATATAGGTGGCTATAAGCCATAAGTCGTCCTCGGAAGAGCAATAAATGTCATCTGCGAGGTGGTGGGTACAGCGTCGAGCCGGTTTTGCATCCACTATCGCGCATCTCCATCTACTGCCGTGCTGACTCTGCGTTTCCACTTGCCAAGGCAATGGAGTGAAGGAAAAACAAAATTGTGTGAATGTTGCCATTTTATAGCGCGATGTCGCATGTTGATACTTTTAACGAGTTTTTCAGTGTTCTTGGGCCGCCCATACACGGACTGCTCGAGCAATTTGCCAGTGATCAACATACACGGACCGCTCTTGCAGTCATAGTCAACAGCTTGAACCTACCATTGATAACTGCTGCCAACCGCCCGAAGCGGTCACAACTGCTCGAGCGGTTCCATGTTTGTTGCTTTTATAAAATGGTTCCCAAAGAGTTTCTAGATTTGCCATTACATAAATTTAAAGACTGTGTTAAAAAGCATTTGTTAAGTCAAGGTTATTACACTATCGATGATTTTCTGAATGACAAAGATGCATGGAATCAACCGGGCTCGTATCCAGTGACCCACAAGTCAGTGTAACGTAATGTATATTGTTTTATTGTTACTTATTGTAACCTTTTTCTTTTTTAAGAAAAGAGCAACTGCTGCGTTTCTTGCCGGCTCTTCTCAGTAGAATCATCTTTTCGAACCGGTGGTAGAGTCTTGACGTATCATAAGTGTCACAAGTTGTCCTACATGAAATAAATAAATAAATCAAATCGTAGAAGACTGTACTGTGAACGTCGCAGCTTGAAACAGTCCACCCTGACTGCTTCAAGCTGTCCGTGTATGGCCGGCCTTACTTTGAGGTTTTTCGCTGATCGATTACGGAAAAGTTCAATCGTTATTACAATTTCAATTGTTGTGATTGGCTTTTATGGTATTGTTGCTGCAAACCGCTGTTCTCGGTAGGAATGAAATTCCGAATCAGTGGTAGATTCAAAATAAATTTTTATTTATTAGCAATTAGTAAGGAATGTACATGAAAGTTTAAGAGAACATTAAAAAAGAAACTTTTAAACGATCAAAAACAACAAACTTCAACTAGTTCCAGGTTTATTTAGCTTGGTGGTTTGAAGCTGCTATATGTACTCACAGAATATGCCTATTATATTTTATTATACTTATTGATCTATTTTTTATTACTATCTTTAAATCACTATCTCTAATATTTAGTTTTACACACTAGGTACACTTACTGCGCAAATAACATATCTTATTTTATTCCATTTTATCTCACTCATCCCGTTACTGCAGACGGCTGCGAAGACTGTTGAGCTCGTGCGTGTCACTCGTTTGGGTTCCGGCAGAATACCAGCGCTCAGGTTTTGTTTTCAAAACCTACAGCATCAATGCTGAGTCGGGACCTTTTCATCTTGTGCCATGTGGGTGGAAAAGCCATATCTTAATTTTAAAGTTTGATTATATGTATGAGGCACAAGATGAATAAATGATTTTTCTTTCTTCTTCTTCTTCAAAGCTATCTAATTATTTAAATAAAATGACTAATAAGTTTATTTGCCGTTCTGGCGTGATTAAGTAACAAAGATCCATCCATCCATCCATTCATCCACCCGTCAATCCAAACTTTCGCGTTTATTGATTGATTGCTTCATTAACATGTTTTTTTATGATTTTCATAGCTTGTGAGACAAGGAATTTATCTCGAAATGTAAAAAAATAACCACGTCATAAACCAGTGGCACATGTATTTGGACGGTTTAATTTTAACTGCGCGGTCTGTTGTGGCGCTTTAACGACCGGCCTCGCACGCGCCGGTTAGTTTTGAACCAAATTTAAACCGCCCGGTTTGTACGGAAGTAATCATTATGAGGGATAACTTCTCTTGTTAGTTAAGTGATTATAGGTTGGTTTGTTACTGTTTAAATTACATCATCGTCATCATTTCAGTCTGAGGACATTCACTAAATCGCCGGTAGATTGGAAACTAGTAACTAGCCACTGGCCACAGCCGAAGCCTTACAAAAGACCACACCAGGGAAAAATCGGAAACTATGAATCCCCAAATTGCAGCTTCAACTTTATTTATTTATATTTATATGCCTATACTTAGTTTTATTTAATTAAGTAGGATTTTTCATTTATATGTTATATATCATTCCACTGCTGGGCAAAGGGAGGCCTTTGCCCCCTTCTCCTGCCACTCTTTCTTATTTTGGGCTGTGCGGAACCAGAGTTTGTCCCCAAATGCTACTATCTTGTCCCTCCAACTGGAAATAAATCTCTCTTTTTCGTTGTCAAATATCTTGCTTCAACTTACTCACGGTCAAAGTTAGACCTGTTTTGGTCTATAGTATATTGGTTCTTCTGCGGTGTAGGGGATGGGCCTCTACATAGTTCACTGAGCTACTATTAATTTAACGATCCAGCCTTTTGAATGATAATATAATGTTTTGTAAGCTCTTATCACAGGAAATACACAAATCTTAATTATATTTCCCATTATAAATTTACCACAGGAAACGCGATAATTCCGTATGACTATAGATTTGAAATCTGAGTGTGATGGAATTGTTTTACGCATTACGTTATCATTACGTATGCGTTGACCAGAATCATTGTTTACCAGTTGTAGTGGCAGTGGTTTATTGTACACTAGATGATGCCCACGACTTCGTTCGCGTCGTAATAGTTTTACCATTGAAAATCAAATATCAAATAAATATTATAAATGCGAAAGTTTGGATGGATGGATGTATGGATGTTTGTTACTCAATCACGCCCCAACGGCTGAACGGATCTGGCTGAAATTTGGCACAGAGATAGATTATAGTCTGGAATAGCACATAGGCTACTCTTATCCCGGAAAATTAAAGAGTTCCTGCGGGAACCAAAAAACCTCAAACCACGCAGACAAAGACGTCGCGGTCATGATTATTTTTTTTTTGAGAAATAAACATCTTTAAACCTAAATAGTTCGGATTATACGTTTGACAAACGTTTACGATTACGATTGGCTTACACAATCGGTGGGCAGGTTTACTCGCCTCGAGTCACATTTTCAGAACTTTTTATTGCTGTAAGTACCCAATAGTCGTTTGTCGTTTAGATAAATCGCGAATTCGGATCTAATCGACGCCATATTTCACCGCAGCTCTATTGAAACTTTGCCAGCTAAAGTTCAACTTTAACTTAAGTAGGTACATACTCGTAGAATCCTATTGTTTTCAGTTATGTGTTCTATTTACTAAGCTCTGCACACTTTAATAGGGATTCGAAAAATACATAATTTTGCGCGAAATAAACAAATCTGAGTTATCCATACTAATATCATAAATATAAATAAATACTAACATAATAAATGCGAAAGTGGGTCTGTCTGCCTGTCCGTCTGTTACGCTTTCACGGCCCATCTGTTCAACCGATTTTGATGAAATTTGGTACAGGGGTACATTGTATCCCTGGGAAGGACATAGGCTACGTTTTATCCCGGAAAACCGAGTTCCGAGAGAACCGGAAAAAAGAGTTAACCCGCGGGAATCAAAAAATCTTAATCCACGCAGACCAAGTCGCGGGAATCATCTAGTAACGGATAAACCGTTAGTACCACTGTGCTCTTGACAGCAATAGGTGTTTAGTTATTACTTTTAGCCACTACAAGTTAGCCCTTGACTGCAATCTCACCTGATGGTAAGTGAAGATGCATTCTAAGATAGTAGCGGGCTAACTTGCGTTAGGGGTATGGCCTTACCCCCTAATCGGTTTCTACACGACATCGTACCGGAACGCTAAGTCGCTTGACTCTCTCAATCAATAATCTCAGTAGCATGTACATGCGATTACAGCGGCTTCGGGAAGGCCTCAGGAAGGCTTCAGGAAAGCCATCAAAATAATCAGGTAAAACCTAAGAAAATTACTTATAAGGACTAATTACACTTTTTCAACTCGATTTAGCTTTTGTTACAAAACTGGTGTTTTCTATGGACAAAAGCTGAATTGAGCCAAATAAGCTGAACCGTTGCGTACTGACGCGGATGGCGGCTGAATCAAGTTGAATAAGTGTAATTAGTCCCATAAAGTATTAATATTCTCATTATAAAAAACTACCCACATAAATGTTACAACCGAAACATTCTTATTCCGTGTCACATTAAAATTAATGTCGAAAATGTTTCAAAACGAACACGGGATGGGATGGCATAGATGGAGGACATTTGGAAATCTTTTATGTTCGTCAAAACTTGTGGTTAACTTTAAACGCCCTTGCACGCCTTCTTGAGAAATTGATTGTCATTGTCGATCCTTCGCGCTACTTTAGGAACTCGATCGGAATTTGGATGCCAATCATGCGTAACTCGATTGAATGTCACGTGTGTTGATTGTTGATGGAGTTGCAAAATTAGAGATGACAGTGTAATTACTCTACTAGAAATACAGTGTTGATAAGAATGTAATATTATTAATATAAGCATCTCATTCTTTAAGCAAATATTTAATTTTGCAAGTTCTCGCTTAAATGTTTTCGTTTTGTATTTATACTTTTCGCTTTCTTTCTCATAATAAAAGAATAAATGCTGAGTTTCTTGCCGGCTCTTCAAAACTATGAACAACAAACTACGTACCTGCTGTAAAACTGAAATATCTGACTATCTGTAGGTATTCGCAAATAAGATGGAATTTGAAAATAGGTATTGTGGTTGCTTAATTTATAAAGCTGCTGATATTTTTATTAAATACAGTAATTTGGAACAAATGGTAACGCCGCCGCGTGAGTAATATTTAGAATGTATATGATTATTTTATTGGTTCCCAGCCCGCATCCTCCTGTTGGGGACTGAAACCCGTTTCCAAGCTCCAACGCTGGTGTGTTTGTTTTCGTTGGCGAGAAACATTTGTCACGGAGTGACAGGACAACCCTTTTGAGTGACGTATTTAGGTACGTGTTGTTTAAATACTGGGAACTTGGTGACTGTGTGGTATCTTATGGCAGGGCATATGTATCTAGCATGGTGTTATTAGAAATCTTTCTCTGACGACCTCCCTGGCGCAGTGGTGGGCGCTGTGGTCTTATAAGTGGGAATCCCCGGGTTCGATTCCTATCAGGGGCAATTTTGGGTTTTTAAATATTTCTAAATATGTCTGGTCTGGTCTGGAGGAACTCTTTTTATAAGTCTAAATCCACGTGTATCCTAATCCACCGAAAAGCGCAGCATTGGAAATCCCCCCACTAGGTGGAGGGACGATCTCAAGCTGGTAGCTGGGAGCCGCTAGAAGAAAGAAGACCATGTTCTGTGGAGAATGGCATCATCTTGTATTATAATATTTTAGTTTAGCACTAAGCTCAAACACATTGGGACAAACAAGTCTGCGTAATTTACTTTATATTGAGATGCATATATTATTCAATTCAATTAAATTCATTTTATTTATTTCGGATAACATTTTTTTCTTACTAATGCGACAGGATAGTCCCTGGACATCTCGCAGACGTTTTGTACTATCTGGTCCCTTGTATTTGAGCCCTAATCCATGAGATCTATATAATCTGCCATAAATGTCGATACGTGGAATGACGCTAACACAAGGCTAAGTTAGTGGTTGTATTATTACCAATATAATGCTATTAATTTGTTCTAATACCCGTCGTAACAATTCCACTGATCGCATGATGACCACTATGAATACTAAGTGACTGATAAGCGATTACTACCTACGTGTTTCCTGTTGTTACTAAATTGGGTAAAATGCGTTTAGAATATTGTGTGTTTAAACGAACTTTTCAAATGAAGTTTTTTTATAAACTAGTGCTTAGCTGAAATCAAACCTGCTGTGATGTGTCCGCTGCTGGAAACCGAGTTTCTTGCTGGTTCTTCTCGATAGGAATCAAATATAATCAAATATAATAAAATACCGAACCAGTGGTAGATTCACTCGATTATTTAAAACCACTTGTCAAAGCCAACTTGAATAAAAAAGATTTGAATTTGATGACAACGCCTAAAAGATTTAAAAAGCTTCGTTCGAAGATAGTATAAAAATAGTACAAGTTGCCCGTGGATGTGGGTTTAAAAAAAATGGAACTCTTTAATTTTATAGAAAAAAAAAGTCAATGTTCATCCACTAGATACAAGATACCTATCTCGGACCAAAATTTCATTAAGGAATCTGTTAAACAGATGAGCCATGAATTGGCAACAGACAGATAGATACACCAAAGACCTCCCATGGGATTTTTCAAAAACCAAAAGCGTCATCTAGTCAAAATATGACATGAATAAAACTAGCACAAAATCAAAATAATTAAATTAATTGGAATGTAAATATGATCTGGAGGCATAGTAGGTACCATCGCTTATATCCGTATTGATTTAATATTGTTGACGTTTGTGTTTTAGAATTATAATCCTTATTTTAGGGATGTCAAGGTACGTGACATAAAACTGTCATTTTGAAGTAATACTGCTTTAAGCGATGGCAGTAACGCCCCTGTGATGGAAACAATGATTTAAAGTGATTAAAAGCTCACACCTCAATCAATGTAAAAAGTCTCCGCGGACATTCTGTTCACGTGTTCAGTTCGCATGCCGACGCGGGAGGCATGCTGGCACGGATTAAGGTGCCTTCAGACAAGCCACGTCTGCTAGTGCCAGGCTCAGAGATCTTATCCCGAGCGTACAAGGTGACATTTTATAGATAAGCGCATGGCAGTAGCCAAATCCATGCGGACAAAGTCGCATCTAATAACGCGAAAACTAGCTGACTCCACCGCTCCGGTAAATCTAGTGGTCTGCGTTATTTTGAATAATAAAGAAGGAAATAGTTAAGGCGGAAGCTTTGCACTAACACCAGGCTCTCGATTACGGAAAAGCTCAATCATTGTTACATTTCTAATAGCTGTGATTGGCTGAATTTGATATTATTTGTGCATCAATGCATTTTAGTAAATGGCGAAATAGTATTAGCAAATCAGAAGTATTTACAACCATAACACGTTTAATCTAGCAAAAAAATGGCCCTGAATATACAAGGGCATATCATACAATATCATTATTATCCAAAAATCGAATCTGAGACCTATGACTTTCAAGGCGACGAACAAATTCCAGCACTAAAGGTATTTAGACACGCGCACTGCTTAGATGTGTGTTTCACAAGTGGCCCGTATGTGAGGAGCCGTAGTGGTAAAGTTTCATCCACTTTATGATTTCCCCTGGGTTTCCGCTTTTGCGCATTACTTCATAACATCCGCTTTAAGGTTTCGATAACTTTAAGGGATTGGGAAGTCCCTATTTTGGTGTGCCGATATGGGTCGATAAATTTACATAATCTCCCTATATCGTTATACCTATGAAACATACATATTATTATAATTATACATTCATACCTTGGTAGTAGGTAGACGATACTCGATCAGTTCCTTAATAATACTACGTATAATTTACTAAAAAGTCCAATACTCATATCGTCCAGTCCGTTTGTCCGTTTATATGTAGCAGTCATTTTATGAGAGAATTATTTACTTCACAGCAGACGTATTAATTTTTTTAAATAAATTTATTATTTTATACTTCTACCATACCTTTACTACTGTTTTAATCATACTTTTGGGGGTCTAAAGTCAGTCTTCATGCCCTAGGGCCGTAATCTAGTCGATCGATCGCCCAACTAGTTGACCAACTGTAAATATGCACAACAGAGTCTAGGCTCCAGACTGGTCGACCAAACGATCGTACCATTTGACATAAAAGTTTTTAAACCAAGGAGTATGTGTACCTGCATAAACACTGGCAGCATGAAAAGCAAAATGACAAATGGACAAATGTGACTCTATCGAACGTGAACATTCACTTTTAATTTGTCTTTTCTTTTTATTATTTACTAGACCTATGTATCTTACTTACTATGATTTGCAATAAATATCTAACCGTTACAGTTTGTTTTACTGTTATGGTAGAAGTATAAAGTAGAGTATACACCACCGGGATAAAGCAGTTTTTTTCTTGGGCGCTTGAATCCCTCACTGCACTCAGGACTCAATCTTAATTCCCTCCCTTTGGTCGGGAATTAACTTATAGCACCCTCGCTGCGCTCGGGAGTTAAATTTGGAGTCCTTCGTTACGTTCAGGATTCAATGTAGCGCCCGTGACATAAAACAGTGCTTTATCCCCTTGGTGTATAAACTACTATTTTAAACCCATCAAGTGATATCATACTTATTACGATCATTCTCGTCGAACATAAAATCATTTTTATGAGATTTCTTACACAGTACTTGGTAGAATACCTACTGTCTACGAAATAATGACCGTTAATGTTTTTGGCACAGCATGACTTCGAAATCCTAGGCTATGTCTTCTGACACATACTTTACCGGTTATTTAATTTAAAATTATTAAAAATAAAAAGATTGTAGATAATAAATTACGTATATATTTAAAATCCTATCCTCATATAAATCAACTCTAAGAAATCGTATTTTGATATAATACTATGATGATATTTAAACATTTGAATTATTTATTTTTATTGCTACTTTAATAGTAGTGTGTGAAGATATTTCATTGATATGGCAATTAAAACGAGACTTTCATAACGAGCCGTGATCTACATAAGTAATATTATGTAGGTGTGTGTTGTGTATAATTCGGTTAATGATGGAAATATAAATATCGGCGCGTTTGAAGTGAAATCTAATAGATCATTAATAGCTGTGGGTATAGAATCGTTTCGAGCCTCATGGAGACCCCTACTAAGCTAATGTTTTTAATTAAACACGGGAATCTCGATAATTTATCGCACGAAACACAAATAATGTTGAAAAGTTTCGAATATTCCTTTTGAATGTGAATACGCTCGATGCTCTCGCCATTTGCGCTTAAAATATTCAGTGGGCATATTATAGTAGAATTCTATAGAAAGAAGATATATTATCTTCTCCACATAGTCAATACTTTTACATCTTACACTCACCTGAGACTGCAGATGATTTAGAGTTAACGCCTTTGGTTATTTTTCTATAAAACTGTGATAACTATGTAGATAAATCAAATTTTGAATGAATATGTTTCTCCAAGAAGTAAGCTGCACACTTTGTAGGTTATCAATTAATATTTAAATACTGACTTACTTGATGTGGTAAAATAGGAATTGGTTAGTTCATTGTCGATTTGTTCATAATGTTTAAACTTTTAAGCTCTGAATGAACTAATGGCCTTACTACTGCTAACCAATAAGCGTTGGTTAGTGATTTTTAAGTAGGTATACATTAACTGCTTACGAATTTCGATACAATGAAATCAGTGTTTAATTATTCAGCCACTAACCGACGTTTATTAGACGTGTTAAATCTGCAAATCTGCTATCGAGATTGATCTCACTTGTATCTCGCTGAATTCAATCGAGAATCGCGAGTAGGGGCGGTATCCTATTAGTTTAGCGAGAATTAATCTGTATGCAAATGAAAGTATTCCTCGTAACGAGGTGCTGCCATTAATTCATCCCGATCAGCTTCTGCGAATCGCTCGAGACTCTGCTTAACACACTATTAATATATTAATGATATTAAATTTCTGTCAACTAAGAACTTTATACATATAACGCTAGCTGCTGCCCGCGCCTTCGTCCGCGTGGAATGAGGTTTTTGGTTCCTGCGGGAATTTTTTGATTTTCCGGGATAAAAAGTAGCATTATATATTATATGTTATTCCAGACTATGATCTATCTCTATGCCAAACATACAGATCCGTTCAGCTGTTCTGGCGTGATAGAGTAATATACGTCCATCCGTCAAAACTTTCGCATTTATAGTATTAGTATAGAAGACTATAGCTAATAAGTACTTAAATTAACTGTAAAAGGAACTAGTGTCTACATATAGATAATACCTATGTATTAGACCTAGATCTTATGCTACGTGGTAGTTTCAAAATAATACTAATTTAATACTAATTCACAATATTTTCTGTACTTGCTTACTCTATGTTGATATGGCAATAAATAATTTACCTATCTACGAGTATCTACGCGATTTTCTTATTCACAAGATCACAAAAACAAATAGTAGGTACTCGTACCTATACCTACCTAAATATGGAGTGTTGGATATGACGTAAACTTACCACTTATCAAACGGCTGAAGACAGAAGACTGATGTTTAGCTGGTAGTCGATCTGTGAACAAGAATACGTAAAATTAGAGAAAACAACACGTCGAACGGTACCTGCAAATCTTGTAAGATGAATAGGTTGCCCAATCTAAAAAAAACCGGGCAAGTGCGAGTCGGACTCGCGCACGAAGGGTTCCGTACCATTATTAATAAATAATTACCTTTGTTAATGAACCGCAAGACTAACTTTGTTTGTAGAGGTTTATTGTTAATATCAAAAAAACTATGCTAGTTAGAGCATTGGCTATAGTTTTCCTGTAAAATATACGTAAATTCCTATTGACCATAATTATTTCAAATTTTTCGATTGGTAAACTCCGGAGATAAGGGGGGGGAACGGTATTTTTTTTGACATTTTCCCCGATAAATCAAAAACTATCATAACTAAAAATAATTAAAAATCTGTTTTAGAATGTACAAAGTAAATTCTTTCATATGATATCCCACACAGTACAGTTATCTCACTTTTAAATTTCAACCCTCCGATTTTCCCCCCTTTTTAAATAAGAACAAAAATAATTTCCAATTTTTTTTAATTCCAGTGTCTTTGGGCCACTAATATACACAACTATTCAAAATTTCATGTCGATAGCTTCGGTAGTTACTGAAATAATCGAGTGTGACGGACAGACGGACAGACAGACGGAGAAAGTCGCACCATAAGGGTTCCATTTTACCATTTTTTTTTTAATCGTATGGCATTTATTACGCCTCCTGGTTCGTCGCTCGTTTAGCACCACCCGGGGGACACGTGTAGGGAGGTAAAAGGTAATTCCTGCGGACGTGAGCGACGGGGCATCCCCCAGCCATTTTACCATTTTGGTACGGAACCCTAATGAACGCGCCTAACTAAACGCGTAACTTAAGCACTAGTTAGTCAACACATCCGGTCGTTGGAGTGCTGGCTGTGAATGCATGTACACGAAATGTTTTAAGGTTCATTTTACTTTAGGCGAGTCACCTCAGCTCAGCGGTGAAAACTGGTTTGCTAGATCAAATTTTTTCGGTATTTACTATTAAATAACGGTCTTATAAAAAATATTCGATACACTTAAAGATATTGTCTAAAGAATGTGCTAATTTGTTACACGATAGGATGTACTTTACTCGATCAAAAAAAATCTTGAAACAGGCTAAATTAAAAGTTTAAAACGAATTTTTTATTAATAAAATTTTCGACTTTGCTCATCATTTTTATATGGATAAATTCCTCTTGAAGTATTAATGAGAACCTGCTAAAATTTATTTCAAACTGAAGTCCTATATCTATTTAATTCAAATTAATCCCAGAATTTGAACGTTGCCAAGCGGTTTCAGAATATACCGCGCTGCCCGCTTCCCCGCCAGTCTCTACGAGAAATGTACCGCGAGACGCGCGGGCGGCACCCCACACCTCACCTCCTAAAATCTTGGAGGTGACTCGCCTTAATGCGATCGAACGCTCGTTTACGATCAATCGAATTTACAATGTAAAAAGTTAGACTAAGCCTACTGATTACCTAGTTTTCTATACCCGATAGGAAACATTTGAAGATTTTGAATTGGTTCTGGTCTGGTTTAAGTAACATCCTACCAACAAATACAAGAACGGCGTATTTTTTAATAATCAGACTTGCTGGGAAGTGGTGATGCAAACTAAGGTAGAGCGCGCTTGTCTAGAAGATGCCTTACTCTTGATTTGAAAATACCAATGTTAAAAGAGGAGAGGAAAACGGAAGCCCGAAGGGCATTCCATATCCTAGCGGTTCGAATTAGAAACAAGGAAGCAAATCGCTATGTACGCGTCTCTGGGATTACGACCATGTTACATTGTACATATTGTATATATGCTATTCTCGTTCCATTATCGTCACTTACCGCCATCTTACCACTAAATTAAAACCAAGAGCTAGTCTAATATCGCTACTTGCTACTAAAAGGTAAAAATATTCGCAACGTAATCGCCAAATCTCCAAAACCCAAGGTTATATCCAAATCAGAGGATAATAAAAATAAAACCACCCGGTACCGTTGTCTCGGGAGCGCGCATTTTTTTCTTTTTACCCTCATTTTTTGTGGAGCCAACAGCTGCCCCGGCGAGGGACCGTTTTTAGACCATAAATATCAATTCACAGCATCCAAATCTCATTTATACTTATTTAGACCCTAACTTTGTATAAATTGTGGTTTCTTCTTCTGTGATCAAAATATGACTCAACTTAGGTGGTCCTTTTTATGTAGTTTGTGAAAATATTACTTAACAAAAGTGGTTTGAAGTAGTTTATAACAATTCATCTAGGTTTGCTTATTAGTAAACTCGACGTCTTTAGTATACGTGGTCGCGGGTTCCATCCCCGGGCCGGGCAACTCTAACATTTCAGAGTTATGTGGGTTTTACGAAATTAAATACCACTTGCTTCAAACGGTGAAGGAAAACATGAGGAACGTTCCTCATGTTTTCCTTCGAGAGTTCTTCATAATGTTCTCGAAGATTTGTGAATCCACTCCACACTTGGTCAGCGTGGTGGACTATGGCCAAACCCTTCTCATTCTGAAAGGAGACTCGTGCTCGGTGGTGAGCTGGTGATGATGATGATGGCAACTCCTGTCTCTTATGATATCTACATCAGTTCTCGCGACCCTACCACCGGTTCGGAAAAGGCATGCGCCTGACCACAAAAGGAAGCCTTGGATCTACATCGGTAGCCCTGAAAACAGAGTGAAATTCTATACTATAAGCAAAGTGTACACATCAAAATACGGACGTGCAGTTTCAAAGGCAAATCAGCGCGCGATAACAGAATGCGGTTTGCGTCGCTGCTGATTCGAAGCGGGCAAATTATTTGTAAACACTCGTTTCCGGAACTCTGGATATACCGCGGCGCGTGCCACGTGCGCTGAGCTGTGGTTTGGCATAGGACACTATACAGTCCGCACACGAGCTCCTAGGAATCGGGGTCTGAAAAAACGACGGCTGTACACCACCCCCGATCGTCGCTCCATATCCAGCTCGCTCCCTGCGGCACTAGTTTCGAGCTTGACGCGTGTAATTTTGTGATAGCAGAATTGTTTTGCACTTTAAACAACTCTAGGTCATTACTTTGACATTCCAATGGATTCCTCGGAGCTCACGCGCGGACTATACCTATATTCCGTGACAGGACGCCATCTTGGGAACTGGGATATGTAAAGCTAGGTTACTCGTTCCGATTTTGTACGTGTGACAAACTTAAACTTCTCTGGGAATGTGAACAACTCCGCTTATTTTCCCTCCGGTTCTGTTCCTTACTTAGCTGCTTAATTTCTAGGAGCTAAGTTCGAACGTTTATAAACTAAGCAAGCTATTAACCCGTTTGCGCTCATAGTTTGGAAATGGCCACCTATTGAACAGGATGTGATTTATAAACAGGATAAAACATTATATACAATTGGGTATTTGACAACTATTCAAACAATTTTTTTTTGTGATTATTAAATAGAGGATATTCTAAAAGTAATATCTACGTCCCCAAGATTGCTTAAAGTAAAAAAGTGCGTTGAACTTTGATGACGTCACTATTCAACATTTCATACAAAATCTCATTCTAAGCACGCGTTTTGACGTTTGAAAAAAAAGTTGCTGATTTGTCTAGTTGTCAAATACCCAATTGGACTGGAGTAGGCTCGAGCCCATAAAATATGTTTGTAGCGCCATTAATGATGATATAAATGGTTCAAGTGTAAAACTGGAGATTTCTATTGGTGTAGCTAATGTGCGGAAAAATCGCTCCGTATTTGTACGAGCGAACACTTTGTGGTGTGATTGCATAGTAATTTGATCGCCGATTGATCGACAGATACCAAAACGGTAGCAATTGGCAATTATACTAGTACACATTTCTAACTCTTTGTTATTGCAAATTGCAATAATGTGTTGAATACTAGCTGATACCCGCGAATTCGTCCGCGTTGTTTAACTTTTTTTGACTCCCGCGGGAACTCCTTAGTTTTCCGAGATAAAAGTAGCCTTTCCAGAATACAACCTATGTCTGTTCACTCTGTACCCATCAAAATCGGTTGAAGAGATTGGTCGTGGAAGCAAACAAACAAATTCACATTCGCAATTACAAAATTAAGTTGGGCTTTATTATTTAGACGTAATTTCTGAATTTGGTCTGGTCTGGTCTGGTGGGAGGTTTAACAGGTTACCACCCTACCGGCAAAGACATATCACCAAGCGATTCAGCGTTCCGGTGCGATGCAGTGTAGAAACCATTTTGGGGTAGTAATAATTACCATGCCATACCCCTAACATTTAAGCCTGCTACCATCTTAGACTAGCAATCGAATTGCGGCTGTGTCATTGCAGTGATGTAAATTATCTTCCAGTTGCAGAGTCGGTTGTGATATGAATATTTTTACTTCACATTACTCCTTGCCGTTCTATAAATTTATGCGAAAACGTTGTAAAGCTCCAGATATGTTGCAGACAAGAACGTTTACAAGTATCGAAAGAAGAGCGGCGAATAATAAATTTCCAAGATAGAGTTATGAGAGAGAATGTTGTCTGGTTATCTACACAGCTGAAGTTTAATAGCTTCGAGAAGCTACGCTAGTGGTTGAGTAGGTACCAGTCTTCGAATAATGTCCTCCCGCAAAATTTCATTTGTCTTAACGTGCGGAGGTCCCGGGTTCGATACCCGGCGCCGGCAGGGACAATTTTCCCTGGTCTGGTTACCACCCTGCCGGCAAAGACGTGCCGCCAAGCGATTTAGCGTTCTGGGTCTAATATAACTGCCATGCCCTTAACAGGTTAGCTCTCTAGGTACCATCTTAGACTGCATCATCACCTACCATGATCGAGAACGCAGTCAAGGGCTAACTTGTAGTGGATAAAAAAACCCCTATCGCTCGTGAATTGGCCGGTACAATACCTATAGGAGTCGTAGTATCATGAGCGTTGGCGGCGCGGCGCCTGCCAATTGCCGACTGTGAAGATAACACGACGCGTTTGTTTTTTTACCATTGAAAATGGTTATCAGATGCAAATCGCCTGAGACGTATTTTTGGCCATAGCTCCGAGGATTATGGGAGGATCGAATTGGGAATAGTACCAAGAATTGAGGAATTTATCGAGACACGTGTGAGCGTTTGATTTTTGATAATCGGTTGGTAACTTTTTATGGCATTTTGAAAATTTTAAAAAAGTTGGGGTTTTTGTGGGGGGATGTTTGTTTACTAAATTGTAAATATTTCGGAAAAAAACCGACTTTAGAAAAAATGAAAAGGGGGTTCTAGGGTATTTAAGGTACAAAAGGCGAAAAATTTTTGAAAATTTGACCGTAGTGTAGGTCCTTCCGGTCCTTTTAGATTTAGAATTGTAGAAAAACGGATATTTCCGTATCTAAAAAGTGATGTAGCTTCTATGATTATTGACCTATCGTGATGGTAATGGTGTTAAAAGATGCGGATGCAGGCGAGAAGTGCATTCGAGTCGGAATTTTGAAAATCAGTTAATACATTTATGAAAAACTTTTGACGAAGAAATTCGCGTTTAAACGTTCAGCAGACATAAACTGACTTTTTTACACAAAATAATTTAATGTCGTTCGACAATTTGAAGTATAGAAATCTTTTAAATTTATCTAACGTCAAATAAATAAATTACAAACCTATTTAATATTATAACTTAATTAAATCCATACCTAATCTTTCCCTAAACACGTTATACATATAAATGTCAGCACTCAACATAACCAGCCTACTTCGACCGGTATGTTTCGCCATGATTAAATCAGCTGATTAGAAACTAATTCAGTCACCAACCGTGTTTTAGCACAAGACTACATTCACTACCACATGATACTTGAAATGCAACCTTAACATAAGAACGTTAAAGGATAGAATCCTTGTAGTTAAACTTCTTGCAGGACTTAAGCATTGATGATTGAAAGATAAATTTGCATTGCATAATAATCCCTATTTGGTGAGTAGTAAGGTGTTGAATGGTGTGTAATGATCGGGGGTTAGTTTGGTCTAATTATGTACGTAGGGTGTGGAAACCTAGAATATGCAATACTACTAAATACACCTAGGCATCCATTTATGCGTAACGCAACGGTTACGATACGATTTTTGATCTGATGAGAGTGATAAGTAGGTACATCCTGGCCCCAATTTAATAAAAGTTACAATCCGACTTTGTAAAAAAGTGTCAATTTTAAAATTTTACGTCTAATCAGACAGATACGTCGTACAATTTAAAAATATTTATGTTACTTTTTTACAAATTTGTCGAATTGTAACTTTTATTAAACAGGGGACTTTTATTTGATAGTAAAAAAATGGTACGACGTGATAAGTTTAGGGCTTATCCATTTTGTTAATCAGACTGCAAATTAAGAAAATAATATTTATAGTCTACAAGCTCACAAAGTGTCCTAAAAATGATCAGAAAGTTAATAAAATCTGTATAACAAATAGGTAGGTACATATATATAGGAATATGGACGTACCCACACACTCAAGTACACTTAAACATACAAATACACACGCACACATAGAGAGAGAGAGACTCTTCATATTCATAAAATGGCACGTTTTTGAAATAATTAATACACAATTTTCCTTTTTTAATCGTTCTCTGGGTGTAAATGCATCAACTAATGTAAATTTGCGATACCTACATTACGTCGATACGCGAAACGGGGTCGATTATTTACATAATTGAGTAATTTTCTCGTTCGACCTCTTAACTAAATTACGTACGAGTAGCCGTCGACTGCTTGTTACGTCTATAGCGACATTCCGTGATAGCGACCATACGAGGTAAGAAAAATAGTTTTTCCATCTTAAAAAGGGGCTAAGTATGTACCTACTAGCTGATACCCGCGACATCGCCCGCGTGGATTGAAGCTTTTTGGTTTTCCGAGATTAAAATTAGCCTGTGTTATTCCAGACTCTATCTCTGTGCCAAATTTCATCCAGATCCGTTCAGCCGTTCTGGGGTGATTGAGTAACAAACATCCACCCATTAATCTATCCAAACTTTCGCATTTATAATATTAGTATAGATAGACCCTAAACTGGACCAGCTTTTTTGGGTTCCGTAGCCAAAGGTTACCAACGGGACCCTATTACCAAACCTCTGTTTCTAAAGTAGGTAACTAATCAAAAGATCACATTTAGTTTGAGTATGGGCTTCACCATTCAAAAAAACACTACAGTCTACCGCGTACTCAGTAAAACGGAGAGCAATTAATATTGAAGTGAAGAACCATAATGCATAATTACAACAAAAACGAAGGCAAGGAATATTCCTTACATTATATGCAAAAAAAGAAAAACCTCCTTATTAAAAGTTGAAGTTAGAAAAAATCTTAAAATAATACCAATTAAAGCGATCCGTCTTGAAAAGACAGGTAGGTATAAGTTTGAATTGCATTTGAAGTTTAGAGAAAAATCTCGTAGTAATTAACGGTCTGGCGTCGAGGGCTCATTGCTCATTAATATGCTTTTACTGACTCCAAGTCTTGAGCTAACGCGCCTTTGAGCTTCGCCTAGTGTGACCATGGACTTATGTTTGCGTCCCGACTTAGAAATATGTACCAAGTACCAATTACTAAGTGTCACTTCTTTTTTTTTATTGCTATCCTTATCCTCTCCTCTCAGTGATGAGTAAGATTTGGTCATAGTCCACCACGCTGGACAAGTGCAGATTGGTAGACTTCATACGCCTCTTTAATTAAGAACTCTCGGGGTATGCAGGTTTCCACACGATAAAACTATTAGTGATATTAATTTCTTGGAGGTTTGTAAAAAATAAATAGTGACCTTGTGATCATGTTTAATCACTGGGAAAGCTTTATTTGTTGATATCATGTTTTGGAGGTTCATTTCTACGATTTTAAAAGGTGGTTCAAAGTCGATTTGGCTTTGACTTGGCAATTAGGGTAGATTTACTTAACGTCTCAAAAGCATTTGTTTAATTTTTGAATTTTGAAACACAGATTTTTATTGTGAAGAAGGCAGAGTAAACTGCAAAGCTGAGTGATATTTAGAGAATGTTAGTGTAAAGTTCACTCAAGTCAAAAAAGTAGCGCTCTGTGCTACTTACCTACTTCTAATATAAAATAATATTTTACATCTAATTTTTTTTTCTAAACTTCAACTGCCAACTTGAATTGAAGGCATATAGACCTAATATTAACTCGATAGATCTTTATGATAGCTCAAAAAATGTATGTGAAGTATGACATGTCCTAGTATATTAAAAAGCATGGTCGCTATATCTTAGAGGCTCATTAATGAAAATATAAAGATCTTGGGGAGTGAGTCGCGTTTAAAATCTTCGGGAAAAGCCTTACATTTTATTGAAGTGGCGTGCTAAGACGTATGCAATTAATTATGTTAATTTCACTTGGTAATTATATTTTAGGTAATACTTACGATATAGACTTATTACTTACCTACTAGATTTTGCACGCAGCTTCGCAAAGGTTAAGTTCGACTTTTTTTTCATACAAATTTCAAACCCCTATTTTAACCATTTAGGGGTTGAATTTTCAAAAATCCTTTCATAGCGGATGCCTTCATAATAGATATCTGTATGACAAATTTGAGCCCGATCCATCCAATTGTTTGAGCTATGCGTTGGTATATCAGTAAGTCAGTCGGTCAAACTTTTCCTTTTAGGTATTGAAGGACAAACAAACACACGTTATAATATTAGTATTTCGATGGGGTTGACATGTTATATATAATAAAAACCCCAAAAATAAAAATGAGATTAAAAAAAAAAAAAAAAATAGTATGAAGTATGATAATATGAATGTGAAAGTGTTTCGTTGTTGATTTGTCTTTCCATCACACTGCACCAGAGCAACGCATCGACGTGATTTGCATTTAAACTAAACTTACATGCTAAATAGCTTGAGAATTAGATAGGCTAGTTTTGATCCCGGGAAATAAAAGAATTTCCAGGGGATTACTTCAAACCTCAACATGTAGGTACAAAGTCTTAATCTCTGTGGTCTTAATAAAGAAAAAAAAGTATGTGTGTGCAATTCACACACACGGCAGAAGTGAAACTTCAGAAAAGTAGCCTACGAGAGAATGAGACAAATATAGCTTGTGTTCTATCTCATTCTCTCGCAGGCAGGCTGTTTGTCTCTTTTTAGTGTCGCTTTTTCGTTTCATCGAATCTCCATATCACAACGATTCTAAAAGAAGTTTCACATCAAAAACATGACGTGACGCCTTTCATCGTTGCCTTCGAATAAAATAATGAATTTTCATATTTTTTTTATAGATAAATATTTCGACATCCAATCGCATTATCTATACAAATGCGTCGAAATAAATGGCCTTTATTAATTCTACGTTGTTCGGATAATGTGTTTTATATGCGCCATTATTAATAAAAAAGTTAACGCGATAAAAGTCCGCCCACATTGGTGTCAGGGCGAATATAAAAATAATATAAAGTTATGAATACACACGGACAGCCGATGTTATCGTGTGAAATATGGTCGGCGGTGACAACGTACAAATGTTGCCTCCGACCACGCTATTGATATGTTTGGGCGATTGTTTAACAAATGGTGCTAGGAAATCTGTGGTTTATATGTATTTCAGACCAATAAACTTATCTGAGCCGGTGGCCAAAATGGAGCCTATGGCTACTTTTTATCACGGAAAATTAAGTTCTCCCGGGAATCACAAAAACTTAATTCACGCGGTCGCGGGCATCATAGAATAGAATAGAATAGAATATGTTTTATTTGCTGAACCAACACATAGTACCTAAACAATAAAGTACAAAAAACTAAAATCTAACTTAACTTAATTATCGTTTTTTTTTATCCACTACAAGCTAGCCCTTGACAGCGATCTCACCTGATGGTAAGTGATGATGTAGTCTAAGATGGTAGCGGGCTAACCTGTTAGGGGCATTGCAGTTATATTAAACCCATACCCCTTCGGTTTCTACACGGCATCGTGCCGGAACGCTAAATCGCTTGGCGGCACGTCTTTGCCGGTAGGGTGGTAACTAGCCACGGCCGAAGCCTCCCACCAGGCCAGACCAGGGAAAATGCAGAAATTATAAATTCCCAAATTGACCCTGCCGGGGATCGAACCCGGGACCTCCGCACGTTAAGGCAACATCGCTACACACTGCGCCACGGAGGTCGTCAAAATCTAGAATGTGTCGTGCCAACAAAAGGGTACTAACTCAGCTTGATGTTGTGATTACAAAGAGTAACCACACCGCTGTTATTCTGTTAGGGCCAAAACGAGGGAAGTTCAGGTGACTGCAATATTATAAAGTACCTAATACAATATTGCAGTCATCAACTAGTATTACTGTTGTTGACGACCTCCGTGGCGCAGTGTTGAGCGCTGTTGTATTAACGTGCAGAGGTCCCGGGTTCTATCCCCAGCAGGGTCAATTTGAGAACTTATAATTTCTGAATTTCCCTGGTTTGGCCTGGTGGGAGGCTTCGGCCGTGGCTAATTACAACCCTACCGGCAAAGACGTGCCGCCAAGCGATTTAGCGTTCCGGTACGATGCTGTGTAGAAACCGAATATAGATATGGGCTTAATATAACTGCCATGCCCCTAACAGGATAGCCCACTACCATCTTAGACTGCATCATCACTTACCATCAGGTAAGATCGTAGCGGATTAAAAAAAAATAAAAAAAAAATGTGCAATATATAATATTAACATATCTGCAGGAGGTCCGTAAAGCACAGTATTCCGCAACCAGAGGCGAGATGCTATCGACACCTGATACCTACCTACTCAGGTATCGAATGTTTTGAATATCAGGGTACACCACTGAGAGTCACTTCTATTTTCTGAGAAACAAGGCCCGCTTGCCTCTAAATGTCATATTTTATAGTTGGATATCATATTATGTGTACTAATTACCTCCTCAAAGCATAAGGTTTGCGTGGCTCGAAAAGAATGCAGCGAATCCATATAAGCTTAATAATACGAGTGTGAAAGTGTGTTTGTCTGTCTGCCTGGTTCTCACGGCCCATCCTTTCAATCAATTTGGATTATGTACAGAGATAGGTTACATAAAGGGGAAGGATATAAATTCATGTCAGCCTCAGGACTCGAAGACATTGGGGGGAAATTTACAAGGGCACATTTTGTGAGGATCAGATCTCGGCTTAATATGGCGTTGGGAAGCATTTGTTTCAAAAAATATAGATTGCATGGTAGAATATTGGATTCGGGAGATAATCATAATTACGATGGAAGTCATGAAAAGTCAGTCATTTTTGGTACAAGATCCACCTCATTAGTGTTTGCGCTGAAAAAATGTTAATCCTTGGAGTTACACGGCTGTTTGAGTCCTGAAACTTGGCTGGAACTAATGAGATTTCTACTAACTCATTCTGTTTGTTCGTCGAGTTAATTGAGTCTATTTGTTACAAAAACGTCTGTAACAAAATAAGTCGAAATATAACCGTCCACTATGCATGGACGTACCTGATAAAAAAAGTTCACGACAGTGGAAACAACCAACTAGGACCTAACTAGGTGTACGGAAAGCATCAAGCGAGTAACAGGGAGTCGCTACTTCCGGGCGGCACAAGACAAAAATAAACTAAACCAACTTTATATTAACTTAACTTATATATTATCTAGGGTAAGCAGTGCTTATATGCCTGTATGATTGACGACGTTAGGTTATCTAGGATATTATCTTTGACTGTGCTTTTACTCTGTGAACGAAACGAAAAAACTAGAAACATTTTACTGCCTTGAAAGCTCAAAGAAGAATAATTGTGATACTAGAAAGTTCGGCGCACCGCGCACTGTTGTGTAATGGTTGTGTGTTTTTAGGGTTCCGTACCAAAATGGTAAAATGGAACCCTTATGGTGCGACTTTCTCCGTCTGTCTGTCTGTCCGTCCGTCACACTCGATTATTTCAGTAACTACCGAAGCTATTGACATGAAATTTGGAATAGTTGTGTATATTAGTGGCCCAAAGACACTGGAATTAAAAAAAATTGGAAATTATTTTTGTTCTTATTTAAAAAGGGAGGAAAATCGGAGGGTTGAAATTTAAAAGTGAGATAACTGTACTGTGTGGGGTATCATAATATGAAAGGGTTTACTTTGTACATTCTAAAACAGATTCTTAATTATTTTTAGTCGTGATAGTTTTTGATTTATCGGGGAAAAAGTCTAAAAAAATACCGTTCCCCCCCTTATCTCCGGAGTTTACCAATCGAAAAATCTGAAATAATTATGGTCAATAGGAATTTATGTATATTTTACATGAAAACTATAGCCAATGCTCTAACTAGCATAGTTTTTTTGATATTAACAGTAAACCTCTACAAACAAAGTTAGTTTTGCGGTTCATTAACAAAGGTACCTAATTATTACCGTTTTACATCTTTGGTCGTTACAGTTTTCAGTACGGAACCTCGGTGCGCGAGTCCGACTCGCACTTGGCCGGTTTTTTTTTAACCCTTAGTCATTCTGTATAAAATTGCCATTAATCAGTCTATGAAAGGACAGTTTTAGATTTTCTAAGAAAACAGGCATCACGAGTTCACGAGGGGAGGAAATATTTGCACGCGATAGTGCAATGACTCATCATCACTGCTTTTTGTTATACAGAATTAACATATTATCACAGTTTTTAGGGTGCCGTACCTCAAGAGGAACAAGAGGAAAAAAGGAACCCTTATAGGATCACTTCGTTGTCCGTCTGTCTGTCTGTGAACCGCCTTTTTCTAGGAAACGCGTTGAGGTATCAAGTTGAAATTAATATCAAATACTTAGGTCTGCGGTCATAGAGGGATGTAATGGATTTAGAACTTTAAAAAAAATTATAGGCTAGCGCTTTTCTGCAATAATTAGACTCACTTGCAAGTGATGATGCAGCCTAAGGTCTAACTTGCCTAGGTTTAACTCATAGCTTGATTGGAATTGTTACTAATTAAGTAGATTTTCGTGTGGTTATCGTTTGTGCTTGTCACGGTTCCCCCGCGCCGGAGCACGGCCCGCCAGCGCTGGCACGCAACTCCGGCTGATGTGTTATTTATCGCTTGACACTCACGAAACTTGTCCGATAGTTATTTATATTAATTTGTGGAGGGGCTTGGGCACAATGCATAAGCGGTAGCGAGTAAAAAGTCCTTTTTTTCCTCTTTGACGACCTCCGTGGCGCAGTGTGTAGCGCTGTTGCCTTAACGTGCGGAGGTCCTGGGTTCAATCCCCGGCAGGGTCAATTTGGGAATTTATAATTTCTGAATTTTCCCTGGTCTGGTCTGGTGGGAGGCTTCGGCCGTGGCTAGTTACCACCCTACCGGCAAAGCCATGCCGCCAAGCGATTTAGCGTTCCGGTACGATGCCGTGTAGAAACCGAAGGGGTATAGTTTTAATATAACTGCCATGCCCCTTACAGGTTAGCCCGGTACCATCTTAGACTGCATCATCACTTACCACCAGGTGAGATCGCAGCAGGAAAAAAAAAAAATCTAATTGGTAAGTGGGTTTATACCATACATTTAAGATTGGTGACGGAGACCAATCCTAAATCTATGGTTTATACATCACTTAGTGCTTGTCCATTCAACTCTAATAAAATCTGAGCAGTTCAAAATTTCTTGGTTTTACTCTCAAAAAATTAGCTTTTAGGTATACCTCGTCAGAAGAAATGTTCGCTGAGAATAAATAAGATTATTTTCATTTCAGAATACCATATCGGGGAATGGTGACTTTCGGAAATTTCTCAAACCAGAAGCCTGAATCTCTAATAAACATGGAATTAAATTTTCTGGCTTGTTTTTTTGCTCCGTATTACTCATAGCAAAGTGGTTGTGGTCATAAGTCTTTCTATACTATGAAGAAGAAGGAGAAAGAAGAAGGAAGAGTTCCCATGGGATGTGCGACATTGATAAAGTAGCGCTAGGTATGTTTAAATCACGGAATCGCTCCGCTTACCGCTAAAGCTTGTGCACCAAGGCCTCAGAAACCGACGTGTTAGTGTTGGGCGCGCTCAATAAATAAGTAATTAATAACAATAACTGACGGACAGACGGAATAACTCAATCAAAGCCCTCGCTCTCAGCAGCAGTCTGTGCGGTCCATTTGTGATAGTGACATTCGCTAGGACTTTGCACTGTACTCACTCCTAACGTATTCAAACATATTCATCGATATATATGTAGGTAGATACTAGATGGGCCCTTTCATAGAAAAAAAATTGGGCGTGCGACTTGTGGTGCGTGCCCCTCACCTGTATAAGCCTATCCTTGTCCCCGCCATAGCGCTGTCCCGGTTTTCAGATTAGATGGCGTTAGTAAAATTAGCCCACATTCATTGTTTGACAGGGCCCGTCTGTGTAAATTGAGGTCGTTGATTCAAAGTGAAAAATACATGTACCGTAGCCGCAGGCGATTTATTTTCTTATGGTGAAGATATTATATAAAACTTGATAGGTACTGATCAATACCAAAACAACATCGTCAGATGAACAAAGTCGTTGCGTACATTTGTATTTGTGGTACAATGCATTAGTTACGTTACAAAAATGTTAGTTTCGTGTTTTAGCTACTTATTTAAAACTTCCATTTTAATTTTACAATCTTATTGTCACAAATCGCAATTATTATAAAAATGCACACTTTTTTAAATATTTCTTTTCTTTTGCCTTTCACTGTTCTAAAGCAAGAAATACAATTACTATTTTCTTCCCGTTAATTAATTACAACCCCAAAGCAGTAACCATTACCGCGGGCGTCCTCAGGCAAAACAAGTAACCGTAGCCCGAACAAAAATACATGGAGTCGTGTTCCCGTAATACACACCGTTTCAGGCGATAATGGCTGCATTAAACAATACGGAACCCGGTCCGGTTACGCGTCTATTTACGGATCTCTAAGCAATTAGCTCCGTTCCACAGTTTACAGAAACGGGACTTCATTTCAGGACGTCTGTGGAAAAGTGACGTAACTCAATTTTTAAAAATTGATATGTTATTATATTTTCATTTGTTGGCACCTAAGCTCGGGCTAGATTAAAGTTACAAAATTATTGACTACTTATTGCACTTAGCTCAATAGAATCTAGTGTGCTCGACATAGAGGCATAAAAGCACTGCTTACTCTAGTTAAAAAGCTTCATGCTTATTTTTATCATGCCCAGTCTTACCTAACAAAAAATCATAAAAGTATCTAACTAACTAATGCCGAATTATATTGTGCACGCCACTGGAATCTATATATTATAGAAGAACGTCTAAAAACTGTAATTGATAAGGACTGGATAAGAATATTATAAAAGTCAAAGAGATCCCAAAATAAAACACTAAATCCACGCGGACATCATCTTGTTTATATAAATATGAAAATAAAGAATCAGCTAATAATAATAATAGGCTGTATTTTTATGAAAAATAAAACAAAATATTGTTGGTTAGGAGTTAGGACACTGTTTCGTGGCCGGCGTCATTTGTGAACGATCATCGCGTTAGTTAATTTTATCTTCGTTAATTATCTGGTTCAGGTTTCATCCCCGAAAATAGCTGCGTCAAGAGAAATGAGATTATTTCACCGCGCCGAGAATTTACCGCGTTATTGTTCTGCTATTTTCGTTGTATATAGAATCGTTATGAAAAGGGAAAAGAAGATTTTTGCGTTACGGTATAGAAAGCGAAAATCTTTCGTAAATTTAGAATCCGTCCATATCAACATTTTAAATGCGAAAGTGTGGTTGCATAACTGTCTCTCTGCTACGCTTTCACGGCCCATCTTTTCAACCGATTACGATGAAATTTGGTAACCAAGTGATGGGTTGTATCCCGGGAAATGATAGGCTACTTTTTTATCCCGGAAAAATGAAGAGTTTCCAGGGTTCCAACGAGTTTCAAAAAATCATAATCCACGCGGACGAATAATAATAATAATTAATATAACTGCCATACCCCTAACAGGTTAGCCCGCTTTAGGCTGCATCATCACTTACCATCAGGTGACATAATAATAATAATAAATAATAATAACGGGCATAATCTAGTAATATCATAAGTACGGTCTACTGAAGTAATTCCAGCTAACGTGCAGTGCGTAAATAGTCAGTAAGTTAGGCAGTCAGGAGTCAAGCCAAGTTAGTTTATATTAGAGATTATTGGTTTCAGTAATATATTTATATTAAGGTTTTTCATAATTCCATGTCATAGAGAATTTACAGGTTATTTCTCAGATTTCCTTATGAAACTTGAGATTTAGAATCATATATTTTGCATTGGTTGTTAGATTAAAAACGATGCATCAACCGAGTTATCGATCTAAGAAAATGAACCAACAACGGGCTGTATAATTTCTCTTTTAGAGGATACGTGCTACTTCCGGCACAACAATAGCAAGACAAGATGGCGGTGTATTTTCCGGCAAAATGGCGGACCATTTCCTTTCCTATCCGCCCTGGCTTAGCTCCAAATAAGGATCTAGGTTTCAATACAATAATTAGGCCACTAGACTATTATCCTTTCCTTTGTTTGGTGCCAATATTCCTGCCTCTAATTTTTTGGCAAAAGATGTGCGTGAACTAAATAAATAGACCACTTACTTGGAACGCTTTTAATCAATACAATCTTTTTTTTTTCACGATGAAATGTTGATATCTATTATGTAGGTACCTCGTTGATTAGCTAAATATTAAAATAACTATAAAATAAATTTAAACAACATAAGCTTGTTTAAATTTATTTTTGCTTTAAGCAATGTAATGGAATCTAATAACTAATACCTTGGTAGTTGGTTTCCATACCCATTCATACTAATATCTAAACTAGACGATGTCCGCGACTACTTAAACTTCGCGACTAGTTTTTTAATCAAGTACAAGTTAAACCTTGACTGCGATGTCACCAGATGGTAAGTGATGATGCAATCTAAAGCGGGCTAACCTGTTAGGGGTATGGCAGTTATATTAAACCCATACCCCTAATTGGTTTCTACACGGCATCCTACCGGAACGTTAAATCGCTTGGCGGTACGTCTTTTGCCGGTAGGATGGTAAATAACTACGACCGAAGCCTTCCACCAGGCCAGACCAGAAAAAACAGAAAATACAAATTTCCAAACAGAATTCGCCGGGGATCGAACCCGGTACTTCCCACGTAGACAACAGCGCTCAACGCTGCGCCAGGGAGGTCATCATGAGGTTGGAGGTTATACAGCATTTATTTGCTATCTCCATCATCATCATATTGTTGCAATTTTAAACTTTGCAAACTTATGAAATTTCATACATCGCATTTATTCTCATAAAACTTAGAAAAAATTCAGTTTTTGGAAAACAATCGAATTCTTTACCGATAAAATGCCATTACAATTAAAGACTCTATTTATCCTTATTTGATAGAAGCGGGGTCTAAATAGCATAAACATACTCTTACCAGCAATACACATTGAATGTGCAATCGAGTTTTATGACCAGTTAACGCGAAGCGCCGCGCGTCGATCGCACAATCAACTGAGAGTTACTCTCAGCTTTAAGACGATTCCAATTGCTAGTGTTACGGCAAATACCTCATAAATTGCTCAGATGCTGTCTGAAGCGCTGTTTTCACTAATTGTACATTCTCTAGTTTTATTTTTGTTTCATTTGCACCATACTAGAGCAAAGAAGACTGAATCAGAAGCAAATAAAGCAAAAAAAAAAGACGGAATTCTTTCACTATCTTGATTATTACCTACACTTTTCTGATCTTCAGTTTTTTAAATAACTAGCGAACAACCGTTACTGTGCTCTCGTATAGAGTGAGCGAGAGAGTGAGTGAGTCAGGATTTTTCTTTTTATTTATGTATTTCTGGTGGCATAACGCTGTGAATTGTGATGTATGCAAATAGGTACATAAGACGAGACGTTAGTCCACCAGTGGGCGCTTCATTCACTTGAGAAAACTACGAAGAATGTACGTGACGGATGATAACATCCATAATATGCAATATGAGTCTGTTCAACGGGTTTTCATGAATCTTGGTGGTAAATTGAATCCCGGGGAAGGATAATATAAACGAGGAATTTTCGAAAAACATAAATCCACGCGGACAGTCGCGAGCATAGACCATACTAATATTATAGATGCGAAAATGTCTCTTTCAGTCTGTCTGTCTGCTACGCTCTAACAGCCCATCTTTTTTCATCAGGTTCTGATTTTGGTATTGGGAAAGGTTGAATGCCGGGAAAGGACATAGGCTACTTTTTATCCTGGTTAGTTAAGGAATTTCCGCGTGAATAAAAAAAACTTAATCAACGGGGACAAAGTCGCGGGTATCATCTTGTTTTTAATAATGCTCAATGCTCAGTCAGACAGATAATTTCATTGAGCACAGTCGATGTTAAAGCCAGATAACTGTCAGTAAAATCGCAGAGTCATGTCCAGGTCCAGCCGGTGGCTATAATTCAGTTAAACGCCATATTCTCTAGCATTAAGCTGTCGCTCAGCTGTCGTGTCCACGCTTATATGGAAAATGTAACCCGAATCATGTTACTTTGATTTGAGCAATTGGATATTTGACAACTATACTATAGCCGAACTCGATGTGGAATTTTTACTTACAAATTATAGTCAGTTAGATACTTTTTTAGAGAGTTCATAACTTGCACTTATTGTATGGGATTTTTTAATTAAATACTGAATTGTGACCTGTGCTGTTTTGGCACTACTGAAAGCCAAAGACCAAGAAAAGAAGAAAAAGAAAGTTAACACACTTTTTTACTTTAATCGGTAATTTAAAATGGTTGTCAAACATAAAATTATTAGGTAATAGGTGGCGTGGATGTAACGTCTTTTAGAAGAATGGTCCTCTATTTAATAATTTCACTAAAAATAATTTATTTTATTAGTTGTCAATCTCCCTTTATCTATTCCGTGTTGTCAATACACAATTGGAAATTTGGTATATTATTCATTTGGTAAGCTGTAAATGTGACACGATGAAGATTTAAAATTATAATGATGGCTTGTCTATAACTGTTAAGAGTAAGTACCTACCTACTTTCACAGAAATAGAGATTTTGGGAACTATTTATAAGACACGTGCTGCAATTGTATTAGGATTATAGCAAAAAATATTTAAATAATAAAGATCAACTTTCCTTACGGACTGAGGGATGTGAAATATTAATTTTATTAGAAAACTAACGAATGCCTGCGACTTCATCCGAGTGGATTGAAGTTTTTCGGTTCCCGCGGGAACTCTTTAATTTTCCAGGATATAAAGTAGCCTATGTGCTATTCCAGACTATAATCTATATCTGTGCCAAATTTCAGCCAGATCCGTTCAGCCGTTGGCGCGTGATTGAGTAACAAACATCCACACATCCATTCATACATCCATACTTCTATACATCCATCCAAACTTTCGCATTTATAGTATTAGTAAGATAAGATATTACCAAATCAAGCCTTATTCATTGTGGTAGACGTTTACCAATAATAAACACTATTATTTTCGTTTTAGCGACTCATAAAAAAATACTCGACTTATAATATGACTAATACTTGACTACGTGTAGACTTGATCGCAAGTCTAACGCAGCTACACCAAATGTTATCTAAAACACATTATTGATGTAACGATAGGAATATTTCACATAACCGATTTTCAAAAGCTTGTGAAAGGTGATAGAAGCCGATTGTCGGCCTCAAGTACAATCCACCTTAGAACCCAGAGCCGTAAAGCTAACCTAAATCTAAATTAAAAAACTAACTGTCAGAATGGCGTTTTTGAATCTTCTTGTCTCTGATTGAAAGAAATTAATAATAGTTTTTCCCGCTGTATCGAATTCATAGATAAATATGTACAACCTGAAAATCGAATTGTATTCTCAAGTGTAAAAGGAAATAAAGCGTTGAACAAATCAATAAATTATCGCAAAGAGTTTTAATAAATCGAACCAGAAAGCTATCGGAGTTGTTCATGGTCCGTTCGATACCGAATCTTTTGTGAAAGACTTTGGTGAAAAGTGCCGTGTAATTGTGAACACGTGTGTGTTAATAGTGATTAGTGAACCGTATCGTAAGATTCGTAAGTTCTTCCACAAAACTGTAAGTAATTGTCGATTCTACCAGAACATTTAGAACTTTTCATTTGACCATATTGAGGTTACTTAGGTGCAATTATTCTCAAAGTTGAAAGCTTACTTATTGGTATCATGGATCTTGTTGGGGTGCAAGAGGAATTAAAAGCTCAAATAGATAAGCTTAGAATTAATTTTAAAAAGTGTGCAAAGGAGAGATTAACTCGCCAATATATAGAAACCAGACTGCAAGTCTTAGAGACAAAATATAAAGAATTTACAAGGAATCATGTGGAGTTAATTAAGAATAGAAATTTAGTTACGAACGACTATTTTAGCGAAGATTCGTTTGGCAATGTAGAAGAATTCTATTTAGAATTTAAGACAGAATTGAAGGAAAAGCTTGAGAGGTTTACGGTGAGAACAAATAAGGATAGTTCTTTCAATACTAGTTCAGGTGGAGAACATCATAGCATAAAACTACCTAAAATAACCTTGCCTACCTTTTCTGGCAAATATATGGAATGGCCCACATTTCATGATCTTTTTGAGTCCCTTATTCATGAAAATCCATCTTTGTCGGACGTAGAGAGGTTACATTACCTTAAAACTCACCTGTCTAATGAGGCTGAACAATTATTGCGGCATATACCCATTACAGCAAGCAACTATGAACAATGTTGGAAACTTCTCAAAGCTAGATATAATAATAAACGATACATAGCTAATTGCATATTAACAAGATTAGTGGGACAAAAGTCATGTTCAACGGAATCATCACACGGAGTAAAACAAATACTAGATACAACAAGCGACTGCCTTAATGCACTTTCAAATATTGGAGTGGATGTTTCTTCTTGGGATATACTTATCATTCATCTCACTGCGCTCAAATTGGACACTGAATCTAGAAAACAATGGGAACAGAAAATTAGTGATCATTCGGATGTTTTACCCACACTAAAGGAATTTAAATCATTTCTGGAGTCAAGATTCAGAGCTCTTGAGTTTTTGGAGCCAGCGAGAAGGGAGAACACCAAAGAGAAGGTCGAGAGAACAAAGGCATTTGCTGTTACAGCTACACAATGTCCATTTTGTTCTGAGAATCACTTGTTGTATCAATGTAAAGAGTTTTGTAACCAGAGTAGCACGGCAAGGCGAGAATTTGTAGCGAAGAAAAGGCTATGCTTCAATTGTTTTGGGGATAATCACCCGGTTTATCGGTGCAAGAGAAACACCGTTTGTAAGCGGTGCTCCAGGAAACATCACTCGCTTTTACACCCTGAAGGGTCCACAAGCTTCTCGAGTACAGTTAAGAATGCGAGTACAAGTAGTGAGCTTGAGCCAGTGGCATCAAGTAGTGTTGTGGTGGAACAAAGTGCTAAAAGTATAGGTACTTCTGAGGGACAAGACAATATTCAAAAAATTGCTACACATTTTGCTAATAATAAATCAAAATATTCAACTGGTCATGTAATGCTAGCTACGGCTTTAGTTAAGGTTAATTGTCGTAGAAATAGTTACACACTTAGGGCATTACTGGATCAGGGTTCTCAGGCTTCATTCATTTCGGAGTATGCCGTTCAATTATTGGGACTTCGAAAAGAACCTGTCAAAGGTTTAGTTTCTGGCCTGGGGGGAGATCAATTAAGTATGGAAGTCAAATATAGGGTTACATTTGGAATACAGTCTATACATAATGATTCATGTTGCTTCAATATTCAAGCTTATGTTTTAACAAAATTGTCATCTACATTACCTGCACACCAGATAGAAATTGCTGACTGGCCTGAAATGTTACATTTACCATTAGCTGATCCGGGCTACGGTAAGCCTCAAGGCATAGATGTGTTGTTGGGGGCAGAGATTTATGGTCAGACTAGCTTCTGCCCGCGGCTTCGCCCGCGTGGCCTACAAGAACCAAATGTCATTTTTTTCAGAAACAAACATCATAAGCGTTCTCACTCCCTCTCAATTGTATGTAATATACAAACTGACAATATCTCAAACAAAGCAATAAGCACGAAGTTCTAAGTTCTATAACTAAACTAATCTCTGGAATGAGAGTAGTACGGTTTTAACAGAACTCAAAGCGTGTGTGATGAGATCTAAATCATTTCCTAATTACAAAACAAACCAGAAGTGGATAATAATTAACATTGTTTACAACGAAATACTATCCGCACCTAACCTACCGCAGTATTTCTTTGTAAACAATATTTTTTGTTTTTCCTTCAGGTGCTAGAATCACCAGACTGCTCCGTGAGCTTACTCTGGAGCAGGCCACGTATAACTGACCGTGTGAAAAGCAGTTCTCCCTTAGGTCTACCCCTGCTAAATTAAGAGTTTGGCCTTGAGACTTATTGATGGTCATGGCAAAGCAGACTTTGAGGGGAAACTGCACTCTTTTGAACTCGAAGGGGTAGTTCGATGGTGTAAGAGGAATCCTCGGAATAAACACAGACTCCCCTTGGGAACAACCGGTCAGTATAGTTGCCTCGATCACATTTCGTTGCAATGTTTTCACTCGCAATCTGGTGCCATTGCATAATTTTGGTTGGTTTAAATTACGCAGCAACATAACTGGGGCACCAACTCTCAATTTTAATATGTGAGTTGGGAGCTCGCGGTTGGTGCCTGCGACTGATTCACTGACTGACTGACTGACAACGCACAGCCTAAATCGGTGGTCCTAGAAAAGGTGTGTTATTTGTGAAGAGTAGGTATTCACTAAGAAAGGGTTTTCGAAATTCCAGTCAATGGGGGTTGAATTTCCTGTGAAACTTTTTAATCTGTAGGTCGGTTGACTCGAAATCTGGTACAAGTACTCTTAAATTAATTGCTATGTCTTTTTTAACCGTCTTCCAAAAAAGGAGGAGGTTCTCAATTCGGCGCGTAGATACGCGCTGAATTGAGAACACATAAAAAAAAAGATTTTTTTAAATGTGTTCATGTCGATTGTCGGTGCATATCTCCGTGCTTTTTAAACCGATTTGAATATTTTTTTCATATCGGGTATTACCAAGATAGGCAAAGTTGACGCGTGAGGCTCGCCTGACTTCAACATGGTGTGGAGAAATCAAAATTATTTTTTACTTAACAGTGGCTATGGAAGTCGGTTTTTTGGAAAGAATTTTTATTTTTAATTCACCAAAGCTTTGTAGAGGAGCGAGTACTGAGATGCGTACTTGACATCTTTACCATCAGAAGAAAAGCTAATCGACATTCCAGCTTTTACCAGCAAAAATGTCATAATACAAACTTTCAACCCCTATTTTACCCTTTGGGAGGTGAAATTTCGAGAAACCCTTTCTTAGTGCAAACCTACTCTTCACAAAAAACACACCCTCCAAATTTCATGTCTATAAGACCAGCGGTTTAGGCTGTGCGTTGATATATAAGTCAGGACTTCATCCGCGTGGTTTAAGCTTTTTTCCCCACAGGCACTCCTTGATTTTCCGGTATAAAAAGTAGCCTTTATCACTCTTCAGGTCCTTAACTATACCCATGCAAAAAATCTCGTTGATCCGTTGCTGCGTGATTGAAGGACAAACTCTCTATTTAACGTCCTTGGGGATCAAATTTTCAAAAATGGTGAAAAATATACTTCTTCATATTTAACCGAATGCTCAAATACCAACTTCCATGGCTTTGACTTGAAAAATGAATGACTTTCATACCAACTTTCAACCCCTATTTTACCTCTTTGGGGGTGGAATTTTAAAAGCTGTGACACACGTACTTATTTTTTTTACCGATAGCCGAAATTCCAAGTTTCGTTGATATAAATTGAAAAAATCTTGAGAAATGGAGGACTTTCATGCAATTTTTCATCCCCTATTTCACGCCTTTGGGGGTCGAATTTTCAAATTGGTGGAACACGTACTTCTTCATATTTAACCAAAAGCCCAAATGCTAAGTTTCATGGCTATAACTTGAGAAATGAAGGACCCTTTGGGGGTGGAATTTTGAAAAACTGTTGGTCTGTTGGTCACATACGTACTTCTTTATTTTTTAACGAAAGCTAAAATACTCAGTTTTGTTGATATTACTTGAGAAATATCTTGAGAAATGATGGGCTTTTACACAAACTTTCATCCCCCAGTTCACCCCTTTGGGGGTCGAATTTTCAAAAATGGTGAAACACGTACCTCTTCATATCTAACTGAAAGCCCAAATGCTAAGTTTAATGACTATAACTTGAAAAATGAAGGTCTTTCATACAAACTTTCAACCCCTATTACACCCCTTCGGGGGTGGAATTTTGAAAGCTGTGACACAGATACTTCTTTTTCTTCGTTAATATGACTTGAAAAATATCTTGAGAAATGAAGGACTTTCATACAAAATTTCACCCCCTGTTTCACCCCTTTAGGGGTGGAATTTTGAAAAACTGTGAAACACATATTTCTTTATTTTAAACCGTTAGCTTAAATACCAAGTTTCATGGCTATAACTTGAGAAATGTAGGACTCTCATATTAACTTTCAACGCTTATTTTACCCCTTTGGGGGTGGAATTTTGAAAAACTGTTGGTCTGTTGGTCACATACGTACTTCTCTATTTTTTAACGAAAGCTAAAATACTCAGTTTTGTTGATATTACTCGAGAAATATCTTGAGAAATGATGGGCTTTTACACAAACTTTCATCCCCCAGTTCACCCCTTTGGGGGTCGAATTTTCAAAAATGGTGAAACACCTACCTCTTCATATCTAACTGAAAGCCCAAATGCTAAGTTTAATGACTATAACTTGAAAAATGAAGGTCTTTCATACTAACTTTCAACCCCTATTACACCCCTTCGGGGGTGGAATTTTAAAAGCTGTGACACAGATACTTCTTTTTCTTCGTTAATATGACTTGAAAAATATCTTAAGAAATGAAGGACTTTCATACAAACTTTCACCCCCTGTTTCACCCCTTTAGGGGTAGAATTTTTAAAAACTGTGAAACACGTATTTCTTTATTTTAAACCGTTAGCTTAAATACCAAGTTTCATGGATATAACTTGAAAGATGACGGACTTTCATACAAACTTTCACCCCCTATTTCACCCCCTTAGGGGTGCAATATTGAAAAATTGTAAATCACTTATTTCTGCATATCTAACTGAAAGCCCAAATGATAAGTTTCATGGCTATAACTTGAGAAATGAAGGACTTTCACACAAACTTTCAACCCCTATTTTACCCCTTTGGGGGTGAAATTTTGAAAAACTGTGACACACGTACTTCTTTATTTATTACTTAAAGCCAAAATACCAAGTTTCATGGATATAACTTGAGAAATGACGGAGTTTCATACAAACTTTCACCCCCTATTTCACCCCCTTAGGGGTGGAATTTTGAAAAATCCTTTCTTAGTGTGCGCGCACGTCATAAAAGTAACCTACTGTCAAAATTTCAAGTTTTTAGGCCCAGTGGTTTAGGCTGTGCGTTGATATATAAGTCAGTCAGGACTTTGAATTTTATATATATTATAGATTCTTGTCGATGGGTTGTTGAGAAATCCAGATGGTACCTTGACAGCTCAAAATACCATGTTTGGCTGGATCCTGTCTGGTCAGGTGTTGAACCATTCAGATAATATTTGTTTCAACAATATTATCAGTATGCATATTCAAGATGAGTCCGTCAATACATTACTTCGTAAGTTTTGGGAACTGGAAACTGAGGTACCAAAGAAGTTGATGTCGGAAGAGGATGAGAGGTGTGAAGCATACTATTGTTCAACTACCACTAGGGATGACAATGGACGTTACAGTGTCAAGCTACCTTTTCGGGAAGCAGATCCGAAGAGTCAGTATGGAGAATTTAAGACTATTGCAGAGAGAAGACTGAAGGCTTTAGAGAAGAAATTTGAGAAAAATAGCTTCTTGAAGGAAGAATACACTATAGCAATGAATGATTATATAACCTCAAATCACATGGAGCGTATTACTGACAAGGATGAAAAAGACAAGCCTAATTGTGTCTATTTGCCTCATCATGCTGTTATTCGGGATGACAAGCAAACAACTAAGGTCAGAATTGTGTTTGATGCTGCCTGTAAAGGAATTCATGGAAAATCATTAAATGATGACTTGCTAGTGGGTCCTAGATTACAATCAGAGCTGCGCCACCTCATTATGAGGTGGAGGACTCATCCTATCTGTTTCACAGCAGATATCATCAAGATGTACCGTCAAATTATGGTAGATAAACCAGACACCGATTTTCAGCGATTGCTATGGCGGGAGGATCCCGGCAGTAACATCGAAGTCTACCGGATGTTAAGGGTTACCTTTGGTGTAGCCTCTGCACCATATCTAGCAGTGAAGACACTTCAGCAGATTGCAAAGGACGACGGTCATGCCTTTCCACAGGCAGCTGAAATCGTAGCAAAGGATTTTTATATGGATGACTGTCTGTCTGGTTGCAAGAATGATGAGGAAGCAATTCAAATCTATCACCAGATGGTCGCTCTTCTGAAAAGGGGAGGATTCGAGCTCCAAAAGTGGATGAGTAATAGCTCTAAATTAATGGAGGTTATACATGGTAGTGTGAAGACTACTAAAAGTCTAAAAACAAATGAAGACGAAGTGGTAAAAATTTTAGGCCTTTCTTGGAATGCGAATAAGGATGTTTTTCAATACACGGTGAAATTACCGAAGCAAATCAAGCCAGTAACTAAGCGAGTCATTTTATCCGATATATCTCGCCTATTTGATCCTTTAGGTTGGATCGCTCCAGTTGTTATTCAAGCGAAGATATATATGCAGAAGTTATGGCTGAAAGGTCTTTCCTGGGATGAAGAAGTACCACTGAATCTTTTAGAAGAATGGAATAAAATTAGAAACAATTTAACTTTATTGAATAGTTTTGAAATCTCAAGATGGGTTGGTATGAGTGACACTACAAGCATTGAACTTCATGGATTTTGTGATGCATCAAATAGTGCTTATGCAGCAGTAGCTTACCTGAGAGTGATGAATGAAGATGGTGTTCACATTGAGTTAGTGGCAGCCCGAACAAAGGTAGCCCCAGTGAAGCAAGTTTCGACACCACGTTTAGAGCTTTGTGGTGCAGTGTTACTCTCTAAGCTGCTCTCAGAAGTGTCTACAGTGCTCAGTATACCACAATCAAAACTGCATGCATGGACTGATTCCACAATTGTGTTGGCCTGGTTGAAAGGAGAACCAACCCGTTGGAAGACATTTGTAGCCAACCGGGTTACTGAGATTTTAAATGTTCTCAACAATGACCAGTGGAGCCACGTGCAGTCTGAAGACAATCCTGCAGACATGGCTTCTCGGGGTCTTACTCCAGAAGAATTGATAAATCAACGGCAGTTTTGGATGCAGGGACCTCATTGGTTGAGTGAAAATAATATTCCATTTAAAGAAGTTTCTGCAGACACTCAGTTGGAGGAAAAGAAGGTAAAATCACATATGGTGACTGCTGTTACGTCCAGTCAACCTATGACAGTGTGGAGTAAATACTCTTCATTGAAGAAGTTAATCAGAGTTATTGCATATTGTAAAAGATTTATTTCAAACTTAAAGAATAAAATTAAACAAAATTCAACTTACCTTACAGCAAAGGAATTAGAAGATGCGACAACAGTCTGCATAAAAAATTGTCAAGCCAGTACCTTTCAGGATGAAATCACCCGACTACTGAAAGACAAATCTGTGAAGAAAACCAGTAGTATCTTTTCTTTGTGTCCTTTTTTGGACAAAGATGGAGTCATGAGAGTCAGAGGCCGTATTCAACAAAGTATGGAAGACTATGATACTAAACATCCAATTATACTCCCTTATGGACATCATATTTCCAAACTTGTAGTAGCCAATGCACATGAGGAGACACTACATGGAGGTCCACAGTTGACATTAAACTACCTTCGCTCCAAGTTTTGGATCATAAATGCCAAAGGTTTAGTACGGCAACATATTAAGAAGTGTGTTAGATGCATTCGATATAGTTCTTCTCATCAAAATCCTTTCATGGGAGAGCTGCCAAGTTCGAGAGTTACCATAAGCCGGCCTTTTAGTAGAAGTGGTGTAGACTATGCTGGTCCTGTGAATATCAGGATGTCAAAGGGTAGAGGTTGCAAAGGTTATAAAGGATACATTTGCCTTTTTATCTGTATGGCGACCAAGGCAATTCACCTGGAAGCAGTTACGGATTTGACCAGCGAAGGATTCCTTGCCGCATTCAAAAGATTCGTGGCCCGTCGTGGACACTGCCAGGAAATCTGGAGTGATAATGGGACAAATTTCGTTGGTGCTGCCAAGGAGCTTCGGAAATTGTTTGAGGAAGACACAGCTGTCATGACGGAAATAGCTGCATCTTTAGCCATCAAGGGCACAGAGTGGCACTTCATACCTCCACGTTCCCCAAATTTCGGCGGTTTATGGGAATCAGCAGTGCGCTGTACTAAGCATCACTTAAAAAGGGTCCTGGATGGAAGCACTCTAACGTACGAGGAATTGTGTACGGTGCTAGCACAAATCGAGGCATGTCTGAATTCGCGGCCGATGTACAGGTTGCCAGAAAATCAAGGAGATTCCTCACCTCTGACTCCAGGTCATTTTTTAATTGGTGAACAGCTGCTGACCATACCCGATCATAAATATCAATTTTGTCCAGTCAGCAATTTAAAAAGGTGGCAGATGATGCAAAATATGGTTCAACAGTTTTGGCGAAAGTGGTCTCAGGAGTATCTGAGTACTCTGCATAATAGATATAAATGGACAAGGTTTACTCCGGAGCCTAGCATTGGCGACATTGTTTTGGTAAAGGAGGATGATCTCCCTCCCTCAAGATGGTTATTCGGTAGGATAGAGACTAAGCACCCTGGTCCAGACCAAATTACTAGAGTGGTAACTATAAAGAGTAAGGGATCAATATTTAAAAGGCCTGTCTCAAAATTGTGTGTATTACCTGTAACAGATTGAGGGCCCTTTAAGCATTCTTAAAATTTTGTACTGAGTAAGGTAAATTTTAGTTCATTATAATAAATTGTCACACAACTAAATTTGGAGGATTCCCAGAGCATGTTTAAATATTAATCATTGTATGTATAGTTTGCAAATCAAAGGGCACTTAAAGTAAATATTGGTATTAAATAGATTCATAGTATAAATGTTTATTGTAAGTTAAGGACACAAGCTGTCCTTGGCGGGCGGCATGTCGGCCTCAAGTACAATCCACCTTAGAACCCAGAGCCGTAAAGCTAACCTAAATCTAAATTAAAAAACTAACTGTCAGAATGGCGTTTTTGAATCTTCTTGTCTCTGATTGAAAGAAATTAATAATAGTTTTTCCCGCTGTATCGAATTCATAGATAAATATGTACAACCTGAAAATCGAATTGTATTCTCAAGTGTAAAAGGAAATAAAGCGTTGAACAAATCAATAAATTATCGCAAAGAGTTTTAATAAATCGAACCAGAAAGCTATCGGAGTTGTTCACCGATTGTGGTAATAATAGCCCATGAAACGATATACAAGAGCTCATAGAAATCGGCTTACAAGATAACATCAGGGGCATATTGAATAGACGTCCCTTTTTGAGTCGATTTCGTATCTAAGTAGCGGTTATTGTATGCGATATTCTTTAAATGTCATGAATTAAACATGTTCCTTTCTCGAATATTCTATTTACGAAAGTCTTTGGCAACTTATTGAATGGGTGGGCGTAATTCTACTTATCTACTATTTCTGAATGTATTGAAATAAAAGGCGACTGGCTGACTGATCTATCAACCCACGGTCAACAGCCAATGACCTTCGGCACCTCGGAAAACACGCAATAGAGACACGCAAACAAACTGATTCTCCCACCCACCTCCCACCGTCAAAATTGGCACTGCATAGCTCAAGCCCCTATTCAATGTCAATAAAAATAATTAACAATCTGCCAGACTACATTAGGAACATCGAAAAGGAAGGAGTTTAATAACACACTAAAAAACTATCTGATTGAAAAATGCTAGGTACCTACTACAATATTGATGAATTCCTAAATGATACTGACAAACACTAATTAAATCGGTCTCCCTACCACCATGTACTATTCTGTTGCCACACCCAAGCTGGGTATCCATAGCATGCTTTATTCACTAATGACTATAATATGTTTAATTATGAAATAATGTAACTATGGAATTGCAATAATAAAGAAACTGAAACTGAGGTGAAACGAAGTAGGTCGCCCGCGGCTAGGTGGAGCGACGACATCCTATGTCCAGCAGTGGAGGCATAAAGACTTACGGATGGATTAGGGATGGAGCCAAGGATAGGATAGGATAACTTAGGCGACTGGCGCAATCTCTAAGGAGGATATCTAGCAGTGGCTGTAGGGTAGATACTGACTGATGGTGATGATAACAGGCTGCATTTCGGGGAAGGATACGCTACTTTTTATTTTATTTTGTTCGGAAAATTTACAGCTACAAACAAAAGTGGATAGAAAAATATCTAATAAGAAAAATAACACCAATTACAAGTTTTCACCGATATAATTTACATAAGACAGAAAAAGCTTGCATGGTTGGAAAAAGTAATTAGTAACTCAATTCAAATCAATTCAATTTATTTCAAACATGTAGGACATACAGGTGTCTGTATGTCCGTCAATCCGTCCGTCTCACCGGTGGTAGAGTCAAAACGTCACGTTTTGACTCTACCACCGGTTCGGAAAACAGATTCTGCCGAGAAGAGCCGGCAAGAAACTCAGCAGTTGCTCTTTTTTTTTTAACTAAAATTTTTATCCCAGATTATTGAAGAGTTCCCATGAGATTTCTCAAAAACTGAAAAACACGCCAAAGAAGTCGCGGGAATTATCTAGGGAAAAATAAATAAAAGAGTTTGTAGAAGTTTATTTAAATATTAATTATGTGTAGGTAGATACTGTTAAATCTCAGGTATCTAGTTAGATAGGAATTTTAGGTATGTGGTACATGGTATGATCGAATCTGAAAGATTCCTAAAGATTAAGGAATTCTTTTCCCGTACGTTTACGTTCTCATAAAAATTTATGAGAGAAAGTCTTTCAATAGTTAACTATAAAACTGTTTGTAGTATCAAAATAGAATTCCTAACTTTATAGTTGTCTGTCTAATCTCTATTATTATTATCTAATCTAGGTACCTACTTCTCATTGGATTTTTTGAATCAATAAAAAAGCTGATGGCTACGACTTGAGACTTCATCTACGATAATATAATTTTATGTACTTCAAGAAACTCATGGGTTTGGCGGGATAAAAAAATTCTTTATCCGTCTCCAGGATGCAAGATAAAACATACGCAAATCCCATGTACTATAACTTCATAATTACATAGTCTAATATTCTGATTATGAAAGATGTCTTTCTAAGACCTACCAATTTTGTCTTTGGTTGAGCCTACATTTTATTGAACTTTACTATCAATCTAATTCTAGTATTGCTAAAAGTCTAATAGCACTGGCCTCTAGGGTGGTAGGTATAGCAATGAGGAGTAATAAGAGAATCTATGCTTCTATACTAATATTGTAAAGGCGAAAGTTTGGATGGATGGATGTATGGATGGATGTTTGTTACTCAATCACGCCAAAACGGCTGAACGAATCTGGAGGAAATTTGGTACAGAGATAGATTATAATCTGGAAAAGTGTGTGATTTATCCCAGAAAATTAATGAATTCCGGCGGCTATCAAAAAATCTCAATCCACGCGGACGAAGTCGCGGGCATCAGCTAGTTATTTAGAAGATACTTTCTTGAAGTTAGTTGAAAAGTGAAGAAAGTCTAATAGTTGACAATGGGCTGTGCTCAGTCGGTCAGTGTGGAAAGGCCTTATCTTTAATCTGAAGTCTGAACGCCGTCGGGGAGCCGACCCGATGCTCTCCGATAAAGGATGACTCACGCCAGACCGTGCCGGGCCCGACCCGAGCGTCGGCCGTAGCACGGTTAACTATATAAATTGTATAGTTAATGTATAATGTAACTAAATAAATAAGAATTGAATAAACAAATTTAAGAAATCCATTAAAAGTATGCTCCTGAAAAAAACTTATTATACTGTTGAAGATTATGGAAATGATAGAGGAGCATGGATTTGATCGCTCCAGCAATGCTAGGGACAGCGGTTACTTATGTACACATTGATATAGTAATTGTAAATGAATTATTTAAAAAAGAGCAACCACCGAGTTTCTTGCTGGTTCTTCTCGGTAGGAATGGCATTCCGAACCAGTGGTAGATTCACTTGACGATTCAAAAGTACTTGTAAAAGTTTATTTGAATAAAAAAGATTTGATTTGATTTGATTTGATATATTTTGTATGGATGTCACCGTAAGATTGTAAAAACCGTTAGATTATAATATAACGTTTTTTATCTCGATAGATTATAAACTTTCGGCAGATTGTGAACCATAACATACTGCTTACAATTTAACGCGTTATTTTTCGGTAAATTGTAATATATTAGGTATATTAACCCGATAGAACCTAAGTACCCGGCCTGCGGCCGGGCACTACCTGAATATTCATGTCAAACCCTAACCTAACCTATAGTTCGCGCGCGAGTTGAATGCAGAGTAAATGTAAGTGTCACCATACATTTACTCTGCATTCAACTCGCGCGCGAACTGTACAAGAAAGAGACAAGAAAACGTAAAAACAATAAATATTTCATAAATTAAAACTCAGAACATTGAACGGTTCACAATCTTTCGACAGTTTATAATCTAGCGGGATATAAACCGTTAGATTATAATCTAACGGATTTTACAATCTTACGGTGACATGGACACACGCTATACCGAACGGCAACCGAGTGACAGCCGAGCATTGGACAATGCAACGTGCTACGGCCGACGCTCGGCCCGGACCCGACACGGCCTAGCGTGAGTCATCCTTTAAGAGCTTTAGTAGTCAAAGAATAAAGATTTTCCACGTTCTACAAGTGTTGTACATACTGGATAAACTATTTTACATCGATGATTTTAAATATAACAGTGGAAATAGTTAGTTACAGTAGGTACATTAATGATCACTTAAAACTTCACTTTCTTTACCACGCAAGTTACTTTGTTTACTTCTTCTATGCTTCCTTCATTCCTTCGATTTCAACGGTAACGGCGTTAACAACGTGACAATTTAATTCCGGCATAAAGATTCAGATACAAGCACGAGGTATGCATATCTGTTACTAGCTGATGACCGCGACTTCGTCCGCGTGGAATAAGTTTTTTTGGATTGTCGCGGGAACTCCTCAATTTTCCGGGATAAAAAGTAGCCTATGTCATTCTCCAGATCCTCAACTATACCCATGCCAAAAATCACGTCGATCCGTTGCTCCATTGCAGCGTGATTGAAGGACAAACCAACAAACAAACTGACTTTCGCATTTATAATATTAGTATTATAGTCCAAAGCCGAAATGCGGGTGCATCGCGATTGGCCGAGGCCTAGGCTATCCTCAGAAGTGGCCAGCGCGATAGGACCACACCTAAAACTTAGGCTTTTGCCTACTGAGTTTTCAGACCTTAAGCTCGACGTGCCTAAACTTCTAGTCAAAATATTTATTGAGCCATTAGGACCCCAAAGTAAATTATAAGAGAGCTCTTAAAGATTTGGGTAGCTAAAAAAGAAGAAGATTAAAATGCTAAACCTATATTGCCTATATTTATATCCACAATTTAATATTTTTACGACAGAAAAAGCCTGCGATAATCGTAATGACCGTAAGCCCACTGGGTTGTTATCAGGTCGTATCATCTTAACCGCTGCTCCCGCTTATCTCCAGTTCGCCAACTCAGAACGCGGCGATATTTACATTTTAAATACCTTATCAATAATGAACTTGAACTGCCCTAGGAGATTACCAATCAAATGAGGTTTCTTTATGTTAGGTTGCTTACAGACTCAGTTGTTGGGAAGCGTGTGATCATTATTTTGAAATATCTTTAGTAGGTAGTGTAGTATTGAAGAATAATTTGTGACCGCTTATCAATTCACAGGAGGGAATACGGGGTTCGATTCCCGGTTAGTTTAAATATAAACTCATGGTTTGATGAGAAATAAAAAATCAGAATAAGCTTTAGGCCTAGACAGATTAAAATACTCAAGAAATTCAAAACTAGGATTTTGGTAGTCATCTCCCTGTATTTCATCAGTCTAGCGGGGGTCTGCTAACGCTTAGTTTTCTAGTACGAGGTCGTCATTCCAGCATCTTGGGACCCCAATGCCTGTCGGTTTTTCGAACTATTTGCCCCGCGGCCCGCCCATTGCAAGTTCAACTTTCAATCCATCGAGCTACGTCACCAACTTTGGTTCTCCTGCAGATGTTCACATTTCTACCATAAAAGCAAATATTTATAGCAATAATAGCTGACGCCCGCGACTTCGTACGCGTGGATCGAGGTTTTGTGGTTCCCGTGAGAACTCTTTAATTTTCCGGGATAAAAAGTAGCCTATGTGTTATTCCAGACTATAATCTATCTCTGTGCCAAATTTCATCCAGATCTGTTTAGCCGTTGGGGCGTGATTGAGTAACAAACATCCATCCATACATCCATACCGACATCCATACATCCAAACTTTCGCATTTATAATATTAGTAAGAGTAAGATAAGTAAGAAGTAAGATTATAATCTCAACAACAAGTTACTAAGTAACTAAGGCTAAGTGTTGTCATTCTCAAGTTAACATAAACCATTGCTATAATAATAATAAAACGCACTTCCTGTTGATTCAAAAAGGCGAAGCATTCGAAAAAAAACGTTATACGAGTATCAACGATCTTTTTGATTTCTATAACTCGTATTGTATTCTGAACACATGCGGTGTCGCCGGGTGTCAAAGCGGATTAAAATGTACAGCTCGGCAAACTTATCTATGCGTGTGGAGGAGGCGCCATTGTCTATTAAAATCAACATTAATAGGGCCAACACAGAGAAGATTCTGTTAGTTCCGAATTTCACCACATGCACAGTTAAGCTTGTCAGAGAAAAAGCGCCACAAAAGACTTAATCTTGAGCGTAGCGAAAAAATCCTATGTCTATGATCTTAACAGACGGGCTATTGTTAGGAACTATTGTGTTTTATGGAAATCCGTTTAAAATGTCATAACATTTGACGCTTTTACCTGAGACGTACAGGATTATGAATGTGGGAACTTGGAAAAGGTTAACGCATTACCGTACTTATGTGTTTTCTATGCCTCGTTTCTTGGTAAGATCTAGAGAGATTCCGGTTTCAAGTCTTGGTTTTGACAATTTCAATATTTTTTTAAGCTTAAGAGCGATAACATAATACGCAAAAAATCGTCTAGTGCATATAAACTCACTAGTATATCTATTGAGCTGCACACACTAGCGCTGCAGGGAAAAATGGCGTTTGCGTGCGAGTGCGACGCGGACGCTTCACGCAGATATTTTTTCCTCTATGTATTTTAAGCTCTAATATTTTTTGTAGTATGTTAAGTACAAAGTAAGTAATGTAAGTTCTATTGCACTTGATCCAAACTTAACACAATCTGTTAAGTTTGGATGGATGGATGTATTGATGGATGTTTGTTACTCAATCACGGCTGAACGGATGAAATTTGGCAAAGAAAAAAAAATAGATTATAGTCTGGAATAGCACACTATAATCTATTTTTATGAAGGAGAATTAAAGCGTCCCTGTGGGAACGAAAGACCTCAATCCACGCCGACGAAGTCGTGGGCCTCATCTAGTATTAATTAAAAATAGGTAAAAGGGGTTGATTAATTTATTGATTTGATATTGAGGGGGCGGACTGAAATCTTAAATAAATATAAATATAAATAATATTATAAATGCGAAAGTGTTTCTGTCTGTCTGTCTGTCTGTCTGTCTGTCTGTCTGTCTGTCTGTCTGTCTGTCTGTCTGTCTGCTACGCTTTCCCGGCCCATCTTTTCAACCGATTTTGCTGAAATTTGGTACAGAGATAGATGGTATCCCGGGGAAGGACATAGGCTACTTTTTATCCCGGAAAATTAAAGAGTTCCCGCGGGAATAAAAAAAACTGTCTCTTCACCCGATTTTGATGTTATTTGGTATAGGGGTAGATGGTATCCCGGGGAAGGACATAAGCTACTTTTTATCCCGGAAAATTAAAGAGTTCCCGCGGGAATCAAAAATCTTAATCCACGCGGACGAAGTCGCGGGAATCATCTAGTCTTAAATATTTAACGTTTAGAATCCGTTGGGCTTTTGTCGTATCAGCACTTAAAGTCCCTAGTAAAGTTTGCCTAATATTATACAACAAACATTCATTATTAGTAGGGTATTGATTAATATGACCTCAAAACCTTTACCGTCAAAGTCCTCAACAGAGATTTCTATGAATGCGTCGCTATGTACGCTTTATTTCAACATTCGCTTGAATATTTCAGTGTTTATACGGAGTTTATGGTATTCCTGTGCTTTATGCTTTGTTTGCGTCGGCGGAAACCTTCCATCGACCTATATTCCACCCCAATGGTGGAATTTAATTACGCATAACCTCCTTATAGGTTCTATCCTCCTAGTAGGTAATCGTAGTGCTTAGAACATCAAATAATTGGTATATCGTCGTCAACCGATAGATGTCCACTGCTGGACTTAGGTCTCTTGCAGGGTCGTCCACAGTCCACACGCCGCAGTCTTGTGCCACATGAATCCAGCGGCTCTTTGCGAGTTGCGACTAACTTAATGTAGCCCGTCCAACTAGAGAGGGGTCTGCCAACGCTGCGATTTTCTGTGTGAGGTCGCCATTCGATCACTTTAGGACCATTGGGGTCCTAAAGTGCTCGAATGGCGACCTCACGAATTGTCTATGAATTCTTCGAACTGAACCCGCCCATTGCCACTTCAGCTTTGATCTGTCCGTTATTTTGGTTCTTCTACGGATCTCCTCATTAATGGTTTGATCGCGTATCTTATCTCCATAGACTGTGCTATTACTAAGTTACTTGTTACGTTCCCTCAAATATGGTCGAGCGAAGCAATGGCTGGATCATGCGTCATGCTCGTGAACGGGTGCCACCGGCGGGAATGGGGCTACTTTCTGTCTGCCCGTCTTTGACATGAATTGAATAAACAAATTTAAGAAATCCATTAAAAGTATGCTCCTGAAAAAAGCTTATTATACTGTTGAAGATTATGTAAATGATAGAGGAGCATGGATTTGATCGCTCCAGCAATGCTGGGGACAGCGGTTACTTATGTACACATTGATATAGTAATTGTAAATTAATTATTTAAAAAGAGCAACCACCGAGTTTCTTGCTGGTTCTTCTCGGTAGGAATGGCATTCCGAACCAGTGGTAGATTCACTTGACGATTCAAAAGTACTTGTAAAAGTTTATTTGAATAAAAAATATTTGATTTGATTAGTAACTCATATGGTATACCAGCGAGACAGATGCCTAAGGAAGTGCTAGGTGATCTCGCCGGGTGATTAAGATTCCATACATGCGGTGTCGTATCATTATGGCTAAGTACCAAGAACTGAGCGGGAGTACAAGGCTGAAGGTAATACAAATACGTACCTATGTACCTACGTACTTGTATTACATATTTTATTGCTATTACTAGCTGACCAGCCCTGGATTCACTCGGGTGCTATTTCTAGTAATAGGGATGATGACAACTCAATGAAATCAGCAACTCTATCAAAGCGCACAACCTACAAAATGAATTAGTTTTAATAATCTTAAAACTAATTCATTTTGTAGGTACTCTTTATTTCTTGCTAACATTTATATCAACATCTTTTAACCATTTTGTAAACATTTTGAAAAATAAAGCATTTGTCTGAAATGCAATGTTAACTATACATAGTTGTGATGTCATCAAATTTCAACACACTTTTTTTCTTTAATCTTAATAGTTTAAACTGGTTATCTTTAAAATCAACCGAAGATGTGAATAGGCATCGTCCCTATTGGGTGTGTAAGTTATAAAGAAACCTACATAGTACATTCTTATGCAAGTTTTTACCCAATATTATCCAACGACCTCAATTTACATAGACAAAGAATGTGGACCCAATTTACTAACGCCATCTAGTCTGACAGCGCTATGGCAGGGACAAGGACAGACATATACAGGTTAGGAGCGTGCTCTAAAGGTTGGACGCCCAATTTTTTTTCTATGAAAGGGCCCATCTAGTACCTACATATATATCGATGATATTATTATCATGTTCAAAGATGGTTTTTAACTAATACGATTAGTCATTACATAAGTAAATAAACCATTTTTCCGTGTCAAGTAGGGGGAGGAAATCGGTTCTTGATGAGAACAGAAAGCGTTACATTTCAAAAGACGATAATAAAAAAAGCATTTCCTTATTCACAAACAGCTTTTCATTCCTCTCTTATTAAATACTTCTTTTAACACAGAAATAATAAAAGGACGAAATAATAAACCGCCTATTCACTGCGAAATGTGTTAAAAGTCCAAGTTAATACAAAATATAACGATGTACACAAACGGCAGACTTTTTCATCGCACAATTTATGGCGACTGTCCATTCACGCGGTGCGCGTTTTAATGGACTCTTCTGAATAAGGCACGTACCAGGCTGGCGACGTTTGGACGTCAGACAATGAGCTCGACGTCAAAAACGTCGAAATTGTTTGCTGAATTTAAAACTAGACCAATGATTTAAGACAGCGACCTAACCACAGAAAAATTATAGATGTCGCACTGCGGCGATTTTTTTTTTCGCAATTCTACAACACTAAAAATCATATTATGGAGGTGTACGAACTTGAACATTTTTCGTATTCATGAGACAAAATTTAACTTTTGCAAATGCGTTTTCTCGCAATTTGTCGATTGTTTGCAATAAGCCTAAGTTTGTTTATAAACAAGAAAATACTGCACGTATTATGTTGTGTGTACACGTCTTCAATTTGTAGCATGGTGGTGTTGTATGATGACAGATTTTTCACTTCTGTTACTTTCTGTTACCTACGGTTGCCAAAATCTTCACGCTAACCTCATATTTCCCGCGCTTTCGATCCTATATTGTCCGAAGTCTGCGCCCTGAGTGCAAGTTTTCATGCGACACTCGAGTTACGCTAATATTCCTAGTAAGCATCCAAGGTAGGTACAGTCCCAGGGCAGAAACTTATCTGGCCCGGTGGCCAAAATTGGAAATATTTGTAAGACTGTTTAGTTTTGTTTTTATTTTATTTTTAATATTTTATAAGTAACTTTAATTTTTATTTATTTATATATATATAGCAAGCAGGCAGCAGGCGGGTCACCTGATGGTAAGTGATTACCGCCGCCCATAAACATTTGCAGCACCAGAGGAACGGCCAATGAATTGCCGGCTTTTGACATATTTGTCTATCCGCCCTTTGAAGACCCCATATTATAATCATGAGGGAACACAGAAGATGGAAGCTGGTTCCATAATTTGCAAGTACGTGGCGGAAATGACCTGGAATAACGGGAGGTGGAAGAAGACAAGGCATCCAGATGGTGAGGATGAAATTTGTTTCTGCGACGAAGAATGCGACTAGAGAACACGGAAGGTGGTATTAGATTAAATAACTCTTCAGAGCACTCCCCAATCCCCATTATAGAGACGGTAGAACACACAAAGAGCTAACTTACGTCTCTTCGGTACTCTAAGGGCTCCAGTGTGCAAGTAATTTTGTAAGTAAATATGATTACAGCAACGCTGAATTTTTAAGACAGTTTAGTTTCGGTTTTTATTATTTTTTTATATTTACTAGCAACCTTAAATTCGATAACAGCGACGCTGTTACCGGGTCACACAAGTTTGTGGTACTACGAAACTATGGAGATGTCATTTCGACGTTTATATACTTACATTTAGCGCGCGAGTTGAATGCAGAGTAAAAGAAAGAAAAAAGAAAGAAAATCTATTTATTCTCACATTGTGCCACACATTACAATACCTTAAGGTAAATGTTACCATGGTGCCTCCAGTACTTGAGCATTAAACTCATGCCTAGAGGCACCATGACAACACTTGTCGTGTGTGGCACAACCTGAAAGAAGGCATCAGCTCAGCATAATGCAGAATGCCTTGCAATAAATCACAAGAGCATTCTGCGCTGATTTTCAGCTGGAGCCCTACTCCAGGTGATGCCACGACTATCTACTTATTATTACCTATTCAATTATTCTACTAAAAAAAGAGTAAATGTATGTGTCACCATACATTTACTCTGCATTCAACTCGCGCGCGAATTATACCTTGGTAGTACCCAGCGAAATCTCATGTAACTTTTTATAACAGTTTCAAACGCCTCTGAGTTCATTATTAAAATCTTCAGTGAGACGTTACTTAACTCTATAAGTAAAATATAATATGTGCACTTATAATCCTTACAATGGCTTGGATCTTAACCTTTGCTTAGCACACACAGTGGCGTGCACAGGGCTTGAAGCTAGGGTAGGCATTAGTTATTCAGAATACCTAATTACTGACAGTTTTAATGAAAAATGAGCGTTGATATATTTCCATTTAGGTAAGCCTTGCTTTATGCCTCTATGAACTACACGCTACTGAACACACATAGGTAAGTGGTAAACTGGAACATGCCTTTGATTAGTCAGTCAGTTTGGACTGGCTTGTCAGAACACAGAATAACAATAGGCATAATATCACTTCACCATCTTATGCAAATATTACCTTGGAAGGATTAAGCACTGAAAAATCTTGCCAACCATAATTTCCCCGCCATAATATGACATCAAATTCAAAATGGCCGCATTATCCCGTCGCCTCATATCTCACACCAGGGCTGCGACAAATCTTCTCGACACAATCGCGACAAGCTTGTACCTACACTGGTTGTACATACTCCTACAATCGCAGGGTTGACACTCGGAATTTATAGTCCATTCGCAATGACATAAAGGGTCTACAGACGGGGCGGACTTCATAGTGCAATTTAGCGCACCTCCTAACAAGATTCTCCACTTGCCTCATCTGATCCCCTCTCGAGTCTCGTCAAATCAAATCAAATCAAATCAAATATTTTTTATTCAAATAAACTTTTACAAGTACTTTTGAATCGTCAAGTGAATCTACCACTGGTTCGGAATGCCATTCCTACCGAGAAGAACCAGCAAGAAACTCGGTGGTTGCTCTTTTTAAATAATTCATTTACAATTATTATATCGATGTGTACATAAGTAACCGCTGTCCCCAGCATTACTGGAGCGATCAAATCCACCTCACCTTCAACAGGTCATCGGTGCAACGGCTGAAGGTCGTCCTTTTTTTTTCTGTGGGGAGAAGAAAAATCCTCATTGGAATCAGGAATTTTGGAGGCATGTCCGACTCCATTTGGAACAAGACCGAGCGGCCTACGGACTAAAAACCTCCTCCCCCTTCTCCGCTCAATCTGTCAGGTAAAGCCTTAAGGCTGAAGGTCGAGACTAGACTGCGCTAAATTCTGGTTCAATTATTTGCATACGAATTACAGGGTGTGGAGTGTATCTACTTCTGTACTAATATTATACGTAAATGCGAAAGTTTGGACGGATTGATGTTTGTTACTCAATCACGTCAGAACAGCTGAACGGATCTCGATTAAATTTGGCACAGAGATAGATAATAGTCTTATCCCGGAAAAATAAAGAGTTCCCGCGGGAACCAACGCGCAACCAACGAAGTCGCGGGCATCAGCTACTTATAATATGATGATGACACACGATGATGTCTGCGATTTTGTCCGCGTGGATTTAGGATTGTAAAAATCTTAAAGAAATAGGAACTCCTTTGATTTTCCGGGATAAAAAGATGCAAGAACGTCACTGGCTCGGTCTTGAACTATATCTAGGCATGGATCAAGTCGCCTTTGGTAAAGCTTGGATTGGATTTCTTACCAAAAAGGAGCAAGCAAACTCAAATCTCTTTTATGTTTAGAAATTCGTAGGTTGAGAAGACAGTTGGCTCCGTATGTACAAGCTAAAAATATTAAGTTTTTTGATATGTATAGGCACTTGAAATTCGACTTTATATGTTAGTACATAAAGTTCTAATATAGTAAGTTGGGAGCAAAGTTATTTCGCTCGATTCGTGAATCAGCATTGCCATATTGAATTTAAACAGCAACGATGAATAAAACCGTCAGGCTGTCAAAATATTTAACGACTGCAACATGCGCTCGCGTCGCTGAATTAATAGAGTCCGCCATATTTGTTTATGTACCGGCCATGCTGTATTGAATCGAGCTGTAGTTGAGTTTATAACGTTTATATTAATCGAATATCCACACTAATACATTAATGTGTATGTCTTTCAGTTTGTTATCTATTTAAGACTAAAAATGCTGTTATTTTTTAAATTCCAATACAAGTTAGCCCCTGACTGCGATCTCACCTGATGGTAAGTGACGATGTAGCCTAAGATGGTAGCGTGCTAACCTGTTAGGGGTGTGGCAGTAATATTAAACCTATACCCCTAAAAAAATTTCTGAACCGATTATGTTGAAACTTCGCACAACGGACGCTCTCTTGAAGACAGACTGTCTAGGATTTTTACTGAGGAACATATTCAAGAGTTTGATTCCACAGCAAGGGATCTAGAGATCAGCGGGACTGACCTAAACTTGCCTAACACTCTTTCTATATTTTCCTCCACTGTCAGAAAGAATACCATAAATTCAGCCAATCACAACATTTGAGATTATAATTATCAATCAATCAATTTATTTTACAGAAATATTCTGATTATATTCATACTAAATAAACTTAACCTGCTTAAAACTAACTCCTTGAAGTCCTCCTTTACGTTACGTTACGTTACGTTACGAGACGTTAGCTTATTGTTAATAGACGTCTCCAGCACCACATTTCTAGGGCATCGATTTTTCGCCGGTCAACTTCTTATCTTACTAATATTATAAATGTGAAAGTTTGGATGGATGTATGGATGTATGGATGCTTGTTACTCAATCACGCCCCAACAGCTGAATGGATCTGGCTGGGCAGAGAGATAGATTATATTCTGGAATAGCACACAGGCTACTTTTTATCCCGGAAAATGAATGAGTTCCTGCGGGAATCAAAAAAACCTCAAACCACGCAGACGAAGTCGCGGGCATTCGCTAGTATGTTTATAAGCTGGCATGGTGTACCTATCGAATATAGAGTTTATAACGTTTACATATTTAGTCGAACATTGTATTATACGCACCTGGGTAATAAACTGGCGTGTTCAGGTGAACGCCTATACCGTATATAGACTCTGCTTATGTGGGAGTGTGGAAATAACTATTCCTCATCATTCCGGTTAGTATTCTAACTTGTATCAAACGCTTCGTTGGTCTAGACTCTAGTGGTTAGCATTCGACTGCGGCTGACGAGGTCCCGGGTTCGAATCCTGGGTCGGGTTTTTCTGACCAGAAATTCTCATTACTAGCCCGGAGTTAGGAAGTTGGCGGTGTATCACCCCCGTGCCTCGGAGAGCACGTAAAGCCGTTGGTCCTGCGCCTGATCTCTCTAAAGTCTAAACGATTAGAAGATTATTGTCGTGATGGTCAAGTATTGTCGTGGCTCTACACCGGGCTCTATCATAAAGATAAATCAATTACCTATCGTAGAATAGGTACTCACAATTAAAATTCATGATCCAATCTTGCGTTGTTATTAATTCGCAAACATACCATATTGATCTCACCTTGGAGATAAAAAACACATCACAGACGTCTGACATAAAAAATGGCAGCTTGTATGAGGAAATTGATAAATACGGCTACGAGAAGGCATGGCTTCCTTGTGAGACAAAAAGTCGGTCTCTGGTCTCAACGTTTTGGGCACACCCAAACGTACGTCTTCCTTTTCCCATGACTTTAACTGCAAGGATTTAGGGTTTTCAACAACCCCTTGTGATATCTGATTTTCGTTTAAAAAAATAAATATCCGTCTCAAGGATGCTAGCAATAATTTCGTCAGAATCAGTCAAAGAGATGGGCGGGGAAAAGGTAATAGATGAATCAGCTTTTCTTTCTGTGGCACAAAGTTAGTGCAATGACTTTATATGTGTATGTATTATAATTATTAGCTACAACTGTATTTATTTTGATTTTAAAAAGAGCAACTGCTGAGGTTCTTGCTGGCTCCTCTTACAAGAATCTTATTTCCGAACTGGTGGATGAGTCCTGTCTTATCATAAGTGATACAAGTTGTCTTACATGAAATAAATAATTTTGTTTAATTTCAAACAGATACTTATACAAATACAGATACTATTGTTTGCGTATTGACCAGGTGATCCGGTACACGCCGGTGCCTACGGCTAATATTAGGTAAATAATAGCAGCTCCCCTTGTAGGCGGGGGTCACTGCTTTTCGTATGAACTGTATAAACACCTCGTAAACGCAAATAGAATAATATAAATAACAATTCGAAGAATAAACACCGAGTCAAATGAATCAAGCACACGTCAAACAGGCATCTTGTTATTTAAATTAAATCTTATATCATCGTGTATCGACTATCGATGCACGATTTTTGCGATAAACTGTCTGTGTGTAAAAATGTGTGTGAATATAAAGCTTGTTAGTGATAAATCCGTACTAATATTATAAATGTGAAAGCGTGTCCTATCTGTCTGTCTGTCTGTCTGCTACGCTTTCACGGCCCCCTTGTTCAACCGACTTTGATGAAATTTGTTTAGGTACAGAGATAGGTTGTATCCCGGGGAAGGACAAAGGGCACTTTTTATCCCGGAAAACTCAGGAGTCCCCGCGAGAATGGAAAAACTTAATCCACGCGGATGAAGTCGCGGGCATCAGCTAGTAAGTAGATAATCCTAGAGTCAATTCAATAATTTCTGAATTCGCTTCGGTCTGGTTTGGTGTGAGGCTTCGGCCGAGGCCCGAGGCTAGTTACTACCCCACCCACCAGTATTAAACTGCTTCTAGGTCAGCCCACTTCCATCTTAGCCTGCATCGTCACTCACATCCTAGGATCGCAATTTGCAGTGAAGGGTTATAAAGTTGTCGACGAACTATAAAAAAAAGTTGATTAAAAGGCGTAGGTACTATTCCGCCATTCCGGGGCCTAATTTACCTAGACCGTACTTTTTACTCCGTGAAATCAGTTGTGCCACAGACTTCCTTAATTCCACAGTTCCAACGAAAAAAAAACTAGGTCTATTAGGAGCTTTGTGCAGAATTTCGATGCAAATTCGGATGATCGGCAAACCCTAACTATTCCGGGATCAAAGCGACGGATTTATGCACTAAGTGTACGCTCACATTGGCGAAATTTTGTCTTGTCTCTTGATAATTATATTTCGGAAGGAAGTTGGAAGATACTCAATGCCACGAATCTGCACGACATTTTAATTACGAGAGCAGAATCACTAATATTATAAATGCGACAGTTTGGATGGATGGATGGATGTTTGTTACTCAATCACGCCAGAACGGCTGAACGGCTGAAATTTGGCACAGAGATAGATCATAGATTATAGTCTGGGATAACACATAGGATACTTTTATCCCGGAAAATTTAAGAGTTCCCGCGGGAACCAAGACATCAGCTAGTCAGCTAGTATTATATAAATAATAAATATTATTTTTAAATAAATAAACAATTTGGGAATTTATAATTTCTGAATTTTCCCAGGTCTGGCCTGGTGGGAGGCTTCGGCCGTGGCTAGTTACCACCCTACCGGCAAAGCGATTTAGCTTTCCCGTACGATGTCGCGTAGAAACCGATTTGATGTGTATAATATAACTGCCATGCCTCTAAAAGGTTGGCCTGCTACCATCTTAGACTGCATCATCACTTACCACCAGGTGAGATCGCAGTCAAGGGCTAATTTGTAGTAGATAAAAAAAAACAATAATTATAGGTACTAGGATCTGGTTGCTTAAGTGGTTTCTACACGGCATCCGGATAGCGGAACGCTTAATCGATTGGCTTGTATTGCTTGATAACACGTCTTGGCAGTGTTTGTCATAGAGTCGTCAGTGTGTGCAGTATGCTAATTCGAGGAAACTCCGTCAGAGAGCGCAGACACTAGACAGTGATGAACAGGGATCAGAACTCCGACGGCAGAGCAAACATCCGAGCTACATGAATGGCAATTACCTTTTTCACCCAGAAGCCGATTCTAAACGAACGACGAAATCTAACGATTGTGCTGTGAGGGATGAAAATTGAACGAGTGTCTAGTTTGATCCTAGTTTTGATCATAAATATGCAGACTTGATTGGGAGACCTTTGATCAGAAATACGAGTCACAGACAGACTAATTAATAAGGCGTATAAGGTGGTAAATCGTAATTTCTGGGTTATCAGAAATTCTAGGGAGATGAATATGGTTCCTTACAGACTTGGCCTATGTTTATTGAGGTTCAATTGGGTTGAAACATACTTACTTTATTTAGTAGGATTAGATAAAGGTCATTTATACCGCACCGCACCCGCACATCAGTAAAAATATTAGCATTCAAAAATGGGCTTTAATATCGTAATCCGTAGGTACACTTTACAGTGACAGCGTAAAATAGCAAAAAGCGCGGACAGGGGCCATACAACCTAAGCTTTTAAAGCAATACTTAAGCAATATTACTCAAAATGACAGCTTGTTGTCACGTACCTTGACGTTCCTAAAATATTATTGTTGTCATTCTAAAACACGAAAGTCAACAATAATGAAGCAATGGCCCCTGCTCGCTTGAAGCTTACGGTAAGCAAGATGTAAAACATCGAGTGGATAGATTTCGGCAAGCTATATTGAAATCTGCATTTTGAGATCTGCATCTGGACTCTGGACCCAAAGGCTCTCCTTTGGCTCCATATCGGATATACCATGGAGGCTGTGCTCAGGAACTTTTCAACCTTGTTTCCCCTTCACCGTTCTACCACAGAACAGCGAGAAACCGTCTGCGTTGGCATCCTTATGTGGTTGATGTCCAATCTGCCCGCACGAAACGTTTTTGCTCGACGTTTCTGATCCGAACCGCTAGGGTGTGGAACACCCTCCCAGCGCACGTGTTTACTGCCACGTATAACTTAGGTACCTTCAAGGCAAGAGTGAATAGGCATCTTCTAGGCAAGCGCGTTCCAACCTAGACCTCATCATTGCTTTGCACTTCGCATGATTGTCGTCAAGCGCAAGTCTATTTCACAATAAAAAATAAAAAAAACTCTATAGTTTAGGCCATAGAGTACCTACCTACCTATGTCCATTGGCAGTGTGCTCGAAGTTTTATAACAAAACTTGATGATGCCCGTGACTTCGTACGCGTGGACTATTTTTTTTAATTCCTGGGGGAACTAAGGCTACGAGTATGTCTACCTACTACTAGGTACTTATGCTTAAGCCTATGTTACTCTCCAGGTCCTCAACTATACCCATGCAAAAAATCATGTCGACCCGTTGCTCTTTTGTGGCGTGATGAAGGACAAACCAAGAAACCAAGAAACAAACACACTTTCGCATTTATAATATAAATAGCTGACGCCCGCGACTTCGTACGCGTGGATCGAGGTTTTGTGGTTCCCGCGGGAACTCTTTAATTTTCCGGGATAAAAAGTAGCCTATGTGTTATTCCAGACTATAATCTATCTCTGTGCCAAATTTCATCCAGATCCGTTCAGTCGTTGGGGCGTGATTGAGTAACAAACATCCATCCATACATCCATACATCCATACATCCATACATCCATACCAACGTCCATACATCCAAACTTTCGCATTTATAATATTAGTAAGATAAGATAAGATAAGAGGTAAGAGTAAGATAAGATATTTGGTATGGATTTTCCTAAGCTATACCAGGTTATATAATAATTCATTATAGCTATATTAAAATTAAAACACGAATAAGAGCAACAAAAAACGCTAAAGATTTCGATCATGTCCGCCGCAAATAGAATTAGGACGGGGCGCGGCAAAAAGTGCAGTTTTTATAACAGCCACTTACATTAACAAATAAACATACCGACCGTTCGTTTAATGCTGTATATAAATTTATGTTTATTTGTTCTACTTACGGCCAACCATGTTACACATTAACGCACAATAGAGTAATTTTATGAAGCGACTACCTGATGCCCCGACTTCCGCGATTAGGTTTATGCGTTTAGCGCGGATTTAGGTTTATGATTCCCTAATGTCTAATTTGATTTGATTGGTTGAACTTACGAGTATCTCTTTACGAAATTTCATCAAAATCGGTTGAAAAAATGGGCCGTGAAAGCGTAGCAGACAGACAGACACACTTTCGCATTTATAATATTAGTATGGACAGTATTGATTACACGACCGACGTACGAATTTGAACAAGGTATTTATTTAACTTGCCACAAAGATTAAATTCGACTGCACCACCCGGCACCCCCATAACAGCTATTTATCACGTCTTGCTCATTTCCTACATTATACAACCCAGCTCCGTCTAGCGCACGTGACAGACAGACAGACAAGCAACAATGACCGTCCCACGCTAAATCTGTCACTGCAGGCAATAACGCACAGGGTTGTACAAACAGACGTAGGTACACCATGTGCATGTGTGCATCTTTAACATGTCATCGCTTGCTGTACTCGAATATAAAGTATAGTGCCACAAAATTATCTGATTCGGTGACAGCGTCGCTAGTAAATATGAACAAGTAATAAAATTAAAAATTTTAAAAAACCCACGACGAACTGCAGAGCTCCATCTAGGTACAAAGTGCTTGTTAAGACAAATCAAAAGAGTCCAAACACGACGGGTTTACGATGAGAATTTAAGGGGTTCCCATGATCGCCTCCTGACTCCATCATGAGACCCTGGACAGCATCTAGGTACAAAGCGCTTGTCAAGACAAATTAATAGAAATCAAATACGACGGGTTTACTATGAGAACTTAAGGAGTTTCCATGACCACCTCCTGGCTAAATCATGAGACGCTGGGCAGCATCTAGGTATAAAGTACTAGTTAAGACAAATGAAAGGCGTCCAAACACGACGGGTTTACGATGTGAACTTAAGGGATTCCTATGACCACCTCCTGGCTCCATCATGAGACCCTGGGCAGCATCTAGGTACAAGCTAAATATATCTAATGCAAAAAACCGCATCTCAATAAGCCCAGTACTTTTTGTCAAAAATGGTAACATATTGAAAAATTAAAATCAAAGACTACACCTCAGCTTGGTTGTCTATGCTCGTAAAATATATCTAAGAACCTTCTCACAAGCTAAACATATCTTATGCGAAAAACCGCATCTCAATCGGCTCAGTACTTTTTGTGAAAAATGGTAACATATTGATAAATTAAAATCATAAACTACAGCTCAGATTGGTTGTCTATGGTCTTAAAGTATATCTAAGAACCTTCTCACAAGCTATACATAGCTAATGCAAAAAACCGCATCTCAATCGGCCCAGTACTTTTTGAGAAAAATGGTAACAAAAAAGTGCACAAACAAACATACAAACAAACAAACAAACACACAACCTCTAAGGGCAAACACATAGGTATACCGTCTCCGTTTCGTCGAGGGTAAAAAAATAAAATAAAAACAAAAACTAAACAGACAGAAAAATTTGTTCCAATTTTGGCCACCGGGTCTTATAAGTTCGACGGACTATAAAGGTTAATTCACATTAGACCGTGGCGAAGCAAACAGTAGGAGTCCTACTGTTTTACACCAAAAGACCAAAATTTTAGACCAAAATGCTTTATAGCACGTGTACGATCTAAAGATCGTCAATTAATGTCAAGTAACATTCCTCGGGCAGGACTCAGTAGATTCTTATACGGATCTTACCAGGTCTAATGTGAAGCGTCCTTTACTATAAGTACTGATTTACCATCCCAAAGCATCCCTTAACATCATTTAAATTTTTAATTCCAACCTTTAAGTAACTCGCGTTGGTACCTTAGGTTAGGTAGGGTACCTTAAGGCGTAAAATACGGCTTTAACCATGCACGGTGTTATAAGAATCTTTAAATAATATCTTAATATTATAAATGTGAAAGTTTGGATGGATGTATGGATGTATGGATGAATTTATTCATGTTTGTTACTGAATCACGCGCCAACGGCTGAACGGATGTGGCTGAAATTTGGCACAGAGATAGGTTGTAGTCTGGAATAGCACATAGGCTTTTTATTCCGGAAAATTAAAGTGTTCCCGCGGGAACCAAAAAACCTCAAACCACGCAGACGAAGTTGCGGGCATTCGCTAGTCTTTAATAAAGCCTGAAACATACTAGTAACGAGCGACAAGACCAAACCATAAACACACTACGAAAGTATAAAGGTTCTAGTGTACCTAATCTTGTGGTTCCATTTGGACGATTGAATTGCATAAATGGTGAATGCCTCAATGACTTTGCTTGTAAAGTTTGATTCTCAATTTGGTTCGAATTTCCTCGGGTTTTATTACATCTTGCGCCCTATTGGCTATTAGGGAAAACAAAACGCATTTCATTATGTTAATCAAATCACAATAAGATAAATAAGATTGCCGACAAAGCAATACGTGACAGGAAATGTGACGCAAACGGAATGCGACGCGAACCGTGAAATCATCGGCTGCGACTAACGAGACAGGATTAGGTTATATAAATTACCTACTCATACTAACCTAATGTTTTTCTTGTGTAGCAGGATACACAGCGATCTTTTCTAAACATCATACTAATTTTAATATTGTAAATGCGAATCGTTTGCATTCAATAGGGTATAACATTTGTATCTAAGCCTTTTTATAGCCTTTGCAATTCATTTTTAATTATAATTGTAATTTTTATATATTTTAGTAGGTATATGTTCGGATGTATTTGGGTTTGTTGTGGGCTTCTCAGACCAGGGTGCGTTTGGAACCCTCGTAGCTTTAGTTTTAAGATACCGTAACTGATTATCATTTATCACCATCATGTTTTATAAGTAATTGGACGTCAATAAGTGTACAGTGTACCTAAATTGAATAAATAAATATTGATTGATTGATTGTTTCTAATTGCCTGAAAAAAAAAAACAACAAAAAAAAAAACAGTATAACCGTTAATTTTTTCTTAACAATTAGGTATGTTCGTTCTTGTTGTTAACTTCTTGGTATCAGCGTTATAAGTTTAATGGAAGCTGATAAAGAAGCCGTCCTCGTGACCCGCCGTTCTGCGAACTTTATCATTAGGTCTGCTTAATCGCAGAGTTCATAGGTGTTATTTGGTGCCAAGGTTTAAAAATAACTGATATTTTTTACCTACCTCAATCAATCCGCATTTGGCCAGCGTAGTACAAAATGGCCAAAACCTTCTGATTCTGACTGTTATAATAATATGGCCTAATCAGTGATATTCTGGAATAATGGGTTTTAAATTCCACTACAAGTCAGCTCTCAAAGTCAAAGTCAAATAATGTTTATTCAATATAGGTAGGTACATTACACTTATTTGACGTCTAGTTAAAAGACTCTTGACTGTGATCTCACCTGGTGGTAAGAGATGATGCAGTCTAAGATGGTATCGGTTAGTACAAGGCATCGTACCAGAAAGCTACATCGTTTGGCGCGTCTCTTGCGGTAGGGGTGGTACAGTACTAGCCACGGCTAAGCCTCCTACCAGAGCGGACCCAAGCAGATTCGGAAATTATAAATTCCCTTGACTCTGCCGGGGATCGAACCCGGGACTTCCAACTTATTAAACCACAGCACACACCACTGCGCCAGGGAGGTCGTCAAAATGCATTATTCAGCCATGATGCGTCTTTAACTCCCAGACTTGGTTAGTTTTTAATTTATAAGACCTTATCAGACCAGGTGGCATACTACCATCACTTAAAGTAGTGTTGTTTTAATATTGTTGACGTTCGTGTTTCAGAATTATAATCCTAATTTGAGGGACGTCAAGGTTACTGTCATTTTGAAATAATACTGCTATAAGCGATGGAAGTAACCGCCCAGGGCCATGTTAGGTTTATAATAATACGGTCCTATGACAAGCGCAAGACAGACACGAGTGGCATCTTCATGTATCGGAGACACTCTTTGAGTCACTGATACAGCATAGAAGTAACTCAATAAATTTAAAAGGAAAGGCATACTGATGAGAGTCTCATCATGAGAAAATGGAATCACTCACGAAGCACCGTTAGCTGCACGGGTGTGTTTGCTTCGAGTCTGTTTGCGTTGAAACAATACGCGTGCAAATACATGCGCAGGCGCAGCTGCGCTCAGCTACTTGCTCTAAGGATGCGTTTAAAAGTACGTACCGTTGCGAAATATGATACTTACTGAGAACTAGCACGGGATGCAGGGCTCAGAGGCACGTTGTACATGGAGCCAGCTCAATCTTACCAGTTATCACAACAAAGCCGTCACTCCGTGCAGTGATCTTGCACATTATATTGCGCCCATTATAATGAGTTTGTTGTGGGCTCTTCTCAGAACAGGGCGCGTTTTGAAACCCTCGTAACTTTAGTTTTAAGATACCTTCGTTAATTATTATCACCATCGCTTCTTATACTTTGTATATTTGACGTTCATAAAGTGCACTCCGCGTAGGTTACAATTTAAAAAAAAAAAAATTGTATGTGTCAGCTCCGACGCACGACTGGAGTTTACTCTTTACGAACGACTGTAAAATATATAGATTAGTAAATGAGGGTAAATGAACGCATTTTTTATATTACTGAAAGCATGCTTGATACATATTTATTTATATTGATTATATAATTTATATTCATCAAAATTCATTACATAGTCATGAAAACTTAAACAAGTGTTACCATGGAAACATAAAGTAAATAACGTAACGGAGAAAGTTTGATTTTACTCACTATAAATTTTCATAACCCGGGCTTATATTATATGAAAATATAGGAGGTATATATATAGAGGAGGTAAGAATCGATTTTCATATAATCTTCAATAAACATATTTTGACTTTGACTTTATCACAAAGCCGTCACTCCGTGCAAAAATGTACCCTTTAATCTATTTTACGATCTTTTTTAATTTTATTCTGCCCGAAACATAGCCACAATCAATAAAATTGCCGATGTAGTGCCATATAATATAAACACATGAACACAATAGGCCAGGTAATAAATTGTTCTCGGTAAAAGATTGTTAATTTCATTTCTGTTTCATAATTATTGACCGATATTAGTATTTAGCGTGTAACTACAGGATATGGCTGAAATTATACGCAAGTAACGGCTTTTGATGTACCTACAGTAGGTAGGTAATTTTTGAGAAAACACCCGGGACCAAGTTGAAGTTGAAAGGAAGATTGGTGTTAGCCGTGCAACTTTGGTAGCCCCCGACATTGTCAATTTTTGCAGTAAAAATATAAAAAAAACAACTTAATAAAAAATAAATAAATATATATATATGACGGAGGCCGAGGTGACACCTCATTATCGTGGGCATGTTCTTAGTCTTGATCTGTTTGCATTATGTGGGTACTCGGACAAATAAACGCGAGAAGCCGATCACGTTATTTATTGCACACACTATATTTACACTTCGTAGAATACTAGGCTAGTTAGAATTAACACAGTAGTTCAAACAGAAATCACTTTAAACACTTTGTAGATTAACTAAGTAAATAGTAGCACTAATAGCGAACGATGGGTTTGGCGCGGCGTGGCGGTATTACTGGGAGACCATGCTCCACCAAGTTCTCAAGCACCACTGTCCCTGGGCACCAGCCCCTCATCTTTTTATCGAGTCGTCACCCCCGCCACACCAACTCCATCCAGGCATGAAAGTATGTCAATTGACTAATTGAGTCAAATGAGGTTTTGAATAATCGAGTACAAACAATACCTGAGTTCGCTATAGATGGCGCTTTAGAGTCAATTGAGCGATTCATTAAACTAGTACAATTAATACCAGATAGATGGCGCTTTACATAATAATCATTTTCATTTTAATCTCCGACACGGCCAGAACTGACACGTCACACGTCCCTGTGTGATATCCCTGCCAAAGAGAAAACATTCTGCAATACATCGAGTTCTTCGCTCGGCCCACGTACGGCCTTACGTAACAAACCACACACTAACGGTTAACATCAAGTATCTTCAGCTTGTTAACAAAATTACAAGATACAACAAAAACTTATAGACTAAACGTTAATCGAAAATCCCTACACACCTACCAACAAAAATAAAAACAAAACCCCAATCAAAAAGACCACCCCTGGTTGCCCCTGGCAAGGTGAAGAACGTATTGTTTAGATGAATTGTTTTCGCACAATAACTTTATCTCTAATACACTCTGCGCTAATCATAATAAGCTTACAACAAATTAAGTCTTAGAGAATCTGAACTCTAATTACTTTCTAACTCGACACAAACGATCGCTACACTTTCTCAAACTCAAAGCCAACTCTACACGATCCAAACAACAACCTTGTCGTTTACTATCCAAACAGTCACCCAACTGTTCATCATCCCAACAGCCAACTCGCCGTTCATCATCGAAACAGCCAACTCGCCGTTCATCATCGAAACAGCCAACTCGCCGTTCATCATCGAAACAGCCAACTCGCCGTTCATCATCGAAACAGCCAACTCGCCGTTCATCACCGAAACAGCCAACTCGCCGTTCATCATCGAAACAGCCAACTCGCCGTTCATTATTGAAACAGCCACCCCGCCGTTCATCCTCCCAACCTTATTCTTTACACTTCTTAAACGACCAACACTATAGATACGCACGGCTAATAACTAGTGTAAGTACATTAAAAGGGTTATTTGAATCTACATGGTTCATCTTTTTGCCTTCTCTATAAATAATATCGAAGTCAAAGGCCTGTAAGAAAGCCTACCACCTGTGGACTCTGGGAGTCTACGCGTAAAACACCGTCAACTTTTTGAAAAAGAATAGCACCGTAGCCATTACTGCACTGGTGTCCGTGTGGCAGCGTATCTGTCAACAAAGAAAAGAAACATTTGAGGCACCTTAGTTACAAGGTTCGGCCTACCTGACTCAAAAATGAAGCAACGTTATTCATCTGTACACAATTAATCAAAATCAAAATCATTTTTCCGAATAAAAAGTTCCCACTAATCAAAATTGATCAAAATAACAGTCACATCACTACACAATCCATTAAAGGAAACAATAATTGCTTAATCGTACAACATTAGGCCCAACTGCCACCACGCAGTGTAGCGACCATTGGTCACCCAAGATAACATCACTTGTATCCCCACGGGGATTCGCCCCACACCGGGCAACCAACTGTAGTCTCACCAGAGACCCAGGCCACCCCAGGCCAACACAGTAGTCTCCTCCACGAGACCCAGGCCACCCTAGGCCAACACAGTAGTCTCCTCCACGAGACCCAGGCCACCCTAGGCCAACACAGTAGTCTCCACCACGAGACCCAAGCAACATAAAGTTGCCAACCGTAGTCTCCACTGAGACCCAGGTTTCACCACATAGTCGGATGCTCATTACACCAATACAGAGTTTGGAAGCGACACAGCCGATGTCTGCAGCTACGCCTAGCCAATGTGTACGTTTAAGCTTCCTCATCAATATGATCGTCACTATCGTTATCCAACTCTAAGGGAACTTCACATTCAAATTTCGGAGCCTGTCATGAGCGTACTTGTAAGTACGATTACCAGTTAAAGATTTCAGAACATATCTGTCACCATCAATAATTTCAATGACTTTAAAAGGTCCCTTAAACTTAGGATCAAGTTTAGTCTGGTTGCGTTCTTCATTTTCAACAAAACAAAATCATTAACATGAAATCCGATTTAGTTGCATCAAACCTAGCTTTATCATAGTTTGAATTTTTAGTTCTCGTTATATTATGGGACTCGAAAAAGGTGAACAACTAGGTTAGATAATACCTGCATCTAACATTTCATTAATTTTATCACGAACTAACTGTCGCTCATCAGGCGAAAGGCGGTAAGGACGACGTTAAACCGTTTTACTCGGATCTACTAAACGAATCTTTAGTTCCCCGGTTGTGACCCTCGAACACGGTAATCCGTTAATAAAAGCATCTGAATACTCCCTAAGCAATGACAATAGTCGCGATCTATCCCCAGCCGGTATATCCGTATCAATACTCGAAAAATCAATATCCGAATTAGAAATACTAGATTCATCAACAATCTTACACTTTGAAATAGAAAAAAGTGTCTGCAGTCATCGTAATTGAAAAACCAAGCTTTAAAATCAGCGAACGAAAAAAAAATATCACGACCTATCATAATATCGAAATGTAAAAACTCATCTGATATAACGTGAAACAAAATTTCTAAATTATGTCCATCAATCGTAACCTTACTTAAAATTTGCAATTTACTATCAACCCTTGAATTTCCAATACCGGTAATGTTAACGATTTTACTATGACGCACACCAGCTGATAACCCATTCGCAACACTTTCCCTGAGGAGAGAGCATTCGGCACCAGAATCATAACAAAATGAAAACGACCGACCTGATTGATTTAATCGACCGGTGACCAGGCGAATCTCGCATGCATCCACGCGTCGCCGCTCAGACACCGCAGGATTGGTGCCGCTGCCCGCGGCGCCGCGCGCGCTGCCGCCGACTCTGCGGGCACCACCGCCGCCGCACTGGGTCGATACATGACCCCGTTCACCACATCGGAAACAAACCACACAAAATTAACAGCATTGCAGCCTGATAATTATAATCTACGCGATGCAAAACTACTTTAGACTAAATTTTGTTAGGTAGGTACTCGTATGTCAACTCATAGTAAATTTGAATGAAACCAAACTTTTGAGGGTAGAAAAACAATACTTCTGTAATCAAAGTGGAATGAAACTTTCTTGCTATCCAAATGACGTACCTAGTCAAGTTCGGTACCATTAAGGGAACCAACCAAAACCCAAGTTACGCTTAACTTGAAAAATCCGCCCGACTGCCGACATGATCTGTTTTATCAGGTATTGGCAAAGCTGTTCACGTTAACTATTCACAAACGCATTGATATCTCGGGAACACACAACCAACTACTTTTTCTATGTAACACGACATGTTTAAAACAATGAAATCGTAAAGTAGGTAGGTAACAATTTTACGTATCGTAATTCAAATCAATTCCCAGAATCACACTTTTAGCTATGCTTACGTATGTAACTCTTGAACTGCGATTGATTTGTGTCCGATCGTAACTAGGTCATAGGTTTTAAAAAAACAACCCTCATTTTAAAAAACAAAAAAACTAAGTTACGCAAAAACATTTATCGGTACAGCATGTTTTAGCAGAATATTACTTTATGACTCAACACTCAGCAAACTTACAGGTTTCAAGTTATGCACTCAAACTTAGGGTATGAGTCACCTTTTTATCACAAAAATATTTTTGTACCCGGTCGGTACCCACAAAGGTTGATCACACACAACCACAAACATGAATTACTGTTCATTTACTTTGTGGCTACTCTTGGTGGGCATGAACATCCTCTTACGTAAGTAAATTAAACGGTCTTACCAATGTCACATATTACGTCATATCACCAGAGGCTCGATGGTGTCATCACCTCACCACCATGCCAGGCGAATGCCAGCCGTACCACGGGAAAGCGCGCAGCACCTCGGCTCGTGAGGCGCGCAGCAAGGCACAACAGCGTGTCGCGCAGACCACTCCCTCGCTCCGCTCCGATCGCGCCCTCGTGGCATGCACACCCAAGCGCACTCGTGAGGCGCCTGAAGCGTGAGCTGCGCAACACCACAGCTCGGCCACGCTCCGCGAGTCAGCGATATTATTCACATGAAAACAAAACACAACTTTAGTACACAAAGAAACACTGCACATTACGCGAGTCACCTTTCGGGAGATATCTTGATCGGTAACGTGATCTATTTTAAGCACTTTAAATTTGGGTGTGTTCCTTCCTGCTTCATCTCCTACGTGGGCCTGTTTAGCGGTCCTTTATCCCACTTCTGATGACGGAGGCCGAGGTGACACCTCATTATCGTGGGCATGTTCTTAGTCTTGATCTGTTTGCATTATGTGGGTACTCGGACAAATAAACGCGAGAAGCCGATCACGTTATTTATTGCACACACTATATTTACACTTCGTAGAATACTAGGCTAGTTAGAATTAACACAGTAGTTCAAACAGAAATCACTTTAAACACTTTGTAGATTAACTAAGTAAATAGTAGCACTAATAGCGAACGATGGGTTTGGCGCGGCGTGGCGGTATTACTGGGAGACCATGCTCCACCAAGTTCTCAAGCACCACTGTCCCTGGGCACCAGCCCCTCATCTTTTTATCGAGTCGTCACCCCCGCCACACCAACTCCATCCAGGCATGAAAGTATGTCAATTGACTAATTGAGTCAAATGAGGTTTTGAATAATCGAGTACAAACAATACCTGAGTTCGCTATAGATGGCGCTTTAGAGTCAATTGAGCGATTCATTAAACTAGTACAATTAATACCAGATAGATGGCGCTTTACATAATAATCATTTTCATTTTAATCTCCGACATATATATAAGTACTTCCTATTTATTCTAATCCTCAAATATTATTATTATTGTAACTTTTTAGACCAGCGCCGAACATTGTTGTCAGTCCTCGGTAATGCTGTTTGCTACCTATTGCATAATGTTAGGTTTTAACACAGATATAGAATAAGTGAATTTATTGTACATAATAGTTACATAATAATAGTGTAAGCGATAAAGTTTTTATTTATTTATTTATATAATTTTCGGATTGAGGCCGAAATTCAATATCATTTGTGAGTTTGAAATTTTCATTAATTCAGAAGCTTTATGGCTCCGGCTAGGTACTAAAATGGCTCCGACAGACTGACGGACAAACGGATATGTGCCAATTCACCCGAGTAAACTCAGAGACCTCCGCCCCGCTCGGTTAAATAAAGTAATAATCAAAAATAATATTAAATAACTACTTTAGAATTCATATAATAAAATAAATCCATACTAATATTATAAATGCGAATGTGTGTCTGTCTGTCTACTACGCTTTCACGGCCCATCTATTCAACCGATTTTGATGAAATTTAGTACAGGGGTAGATGGTATACCGGGGAAGGACATAGGCTACTTTTTATTCCGGAAAATTAAAGAGTTCCCGCGGGAATCAAAAATCTTAATCCACGCGGACGAAGTTCCGGGAATCATCTAGTAACTAATAAAGCGTCTTTAAAGTTGGTACGTAGGTACATTATCAATTTAAAAGCAGACCAAAATTCAGTGATTTTTTTTAAATAATTGAATTTTTATATCATAAGATAAGGTATTTTATATAAAAGTTAATACTCTTTAAATTTCACATTTTTATCCATTTAACCGACTGTCAACATCCGAGTCTCTTTAGATCACTGTGGTCGTATTTTTAGTTTTCTTGCATAAACCAAGGCGGGGACGATAACCTTTTGCACATCTACTTCTATAAGGCATAAAAAATGCTCGACGACCCGGTTCTATTACACTGCTATAATAATAACATTCCTCATATTCTTCAGATTCCGTACCATTACTATGAGGAATTGACCTCGGATAGTATTCAACACTATTTGCATTAGATTCTGTTCCGTTGTTGTTTTCCTCAGATTTTATGCAATAAGTGGACCTCCGAAAATAACCGACAGGACATTCTCTTCCATTAAGAAGACTATGCATTTGAATATCTGGTTCACGCTCGTCTGCGCCACGTTTTATTCTGTATTTTTCCAAAGGCCACGCATCAATCATGATCAAAATTGTAACAGATATTAATATAACAGCGAGTTTAAGCGACATGTTGTTGGTGAGTAATGACCAATACTAAGTAATCAAACTCATAAGTACGTGCATATGATTATAATATTAGGGTTCTGTAGCAAAACAAATGATAAAAATATATGATTTATTTATTTCATGAAGGACAACCTGTGTCACTTATGATACGTTAAGACTCTACCACCGCGCCGGTTCGGAAAACTGATTCTACTGAGAAGAGCCGGCAAGAAATTCAGCAGTTGCTCTTTTCTTAAAAAGAAAAAGGTTACATTAAGTAAACAATACAACACATAAAAAACTAACAATAATAATTCAAAATTATTCACGCTTACTTTTGGCGAACTCCTTGGCGGAGTGGTGAGCGCTGTGGTCCATAAGTGGGAGGAACCGGGTACGATCCCCAGCAGGGTCAATTTGGGCTTCGGCCGTTGCTAGTTACCACCCTATACCGCCAAGCGATTAAAATTGAGGTGCAATTTCGTAAATAAATCAATTAGGGATATGGGTTTAATAACATAACTACCATGCCACTAGCAGGTTAGCCCGCTACCATCTTACACTGCATCATCACTTACCATCAGGTGAGATCACCTGGTAGAAAGTAATGATGCAGTCTGATAGGTACTATGCGAAGGTATGCATACGCATATTCGTATATGAAATTCGTGTATTTCTTAAGAAATCTAGCATTCATTAAGCGAGAATAGTAATATCAAAGCTTGTAAAGACTATCATATTAAATATAATTATATAACATGTACCGCATAGGTACTGTATTTAAACAGAAAATACTAAAAACACCAATTGGGTATTTGACTACTAGTGAAATAAATTATTTTATAGTGATTATTAAATAAAGGATCTCCCAGAAGTCGTAATATCCACGTCCTCTGATAGTTTTATTTTGAATAACCATTTTAAACTATCGATTAAAGTAAAAAAAGTGCGTCGAACTTGGATGACGTCACAACTTAAAATTTCATACAAAATCCATACTAAGCACGCGTTTTGACGTTTGAAAAAAAAGTTGCTGATTTGACTAGTTGTCAAATACCCAATTCATAATGTGTTTTCTACCACTGCATGGTTCTAAATATGAATTAAGAAAAATAATTCTAAAAAAACTTTAAAAAAATATTACAGCAAGAACCCATACAGACCGAGGTTCGTCTCACACTAAGCCTATTTTTTAAATATTTATTTAAAGTAAATAAAATGATTATCATTTTTTATTGAGTTTATCTACACCTAGATTTATTTTTATTTTTTCATTATCAACATAAAAATCGATACAGCTTTGTTTTGGTTTTTAGATGATGCCCGTCTACTATTAGGTATCTATCTCTGTGCCAAATTTCATCCAGATCCGTTCAGCCGTTCTGGCGTGATTGAGTAACAAACATCCATTTGAGGTTTTTTGGAACTCTTTAATTTTCCGGGATAAAAATAGCCTATGTATTACTCGTATTCCAGGCTCTAGTATAGATAAATATTTTCTTTGTATGGTTACTGAAATAAATATATTTTAATGAATCTACATACCTAAGTATAGTACGGCCATTTTAAGCGCGGACAAAATGTACACAAACCAACGAGAGGTCGTTCGCCTAATGAAGGGGTAAACAACACTTTGGTCTACTGTAAAAAATAATATAATCTATCGGCTCCTTGTACGGAGTCTATCTTTTTATTCTTGTATTGTAATTGATTCATTTGTAATCAACTTTAAAAAAAGGAGGAGGTATAAGCACTTTGACCCAGATGTACGTATTGAGGTACCGTCAAGGGCTACGTTTACGTATTTATTAATATGTTTGAAGATAAAGCCCGGATATTTTGATCTTAGAAACTAATCACTCGTAGCCGTTGTAGTTTAGTAAACACAAACAGTAGGTATTTTTCAGTCATTAGTAGCAGAATTCGGTTTAGTTTTGCTTCCAATCTGAGCAACTCTGTGATTTGGAAAGTCGATAGATACACTCGCCGGCATATTTAGCGGAACATAAAAAAAGGTTTGATATCAGTATCATATAAGGTTGCTGGCTGGTTTATACGTTATTTAATTTAAAAAGAAATATTTTCAAATTAAGAAAACAACTGAACATCACATTTTATGCAATTGATTTAATTTTATTCAAATACACCTTATCTGGAGCGAACTTCGAATATTTCTTCCTTCTGAGTTTGATTTAAAATTTCATTGAAATACTGTTTTTTGTTAGTTTTTTTTAATCGCGTATCTTTCTGGAGTTCATGACTGAATTATGCCTGACTTAGCCCCAACGGAGATTGCCGGGGCACTCGAAATGCGAAGAAATGGTCAAACCTACAGAGTGATATCCAGAGATCTTCGTCGACCAGTTTCAACGATCCATCGCAGTATCCAACGGTTCAGGGAGACCGGTACTTATGTGAGAAGAGCAAGACAAGGAAGAAAAAGACGCACTTCGAGTAGGGATGATCGTTTCATTCGGCTTCGTGTACGTAGGAACCCCCGTTTGACGGCCGTCCAAGCCCGACATGAGTTCTAACTCATGCTCGGCCACATACCGCTCGGGTAACTCAAGCTTATCTTAATGATATGAATATCACTGTTATGGAGTGGCCGGCGAGATCACCGGATATGAACCCAATAGAGCACGTTTGGGACTTGCTGAAAAGAAAAGTTAAGTCCAGAATTCCAGCTCCTGCCAACGTGGGAGAACTGCGAATCGCCGTAGTTGAGGAATGGCGGAGACTATCCCAGGAGACCATCGATAACATCATTCTCAGTATGCCTAGACGGGTAGAAACTTTAATAAGAGCACGTGGAGGAAATACGCGATATTAATCACCATTTTTCTAATTTAATTAATTGTTATTTTAATATTAAATTTCACTTTTCCCGGTTACATGAAAAGTTCAAAAATGTACCATTTTTCACAAATAGCCTTTACTCGCAAAATCTGTTCTTAATGTGATCTCATTTTAAGTAAAACAAATGTAACTTTAAATAACAAAAGAAGTGTAGTAAGTAGATTTTAAAATAAAACCATTTTTTTTTATTATGGACCTTTTTTTATGTTCCACTAAATATGCCAGCGAGTTTATGTTTGTTATATTATGTTTAATTCAAAGGCAAAGAAAATAAACAAATGAAGTAATTATTCGTGTTTTTATTAAATTTTTTTTTCACAAATTCTTAAGGTTCACGTAGCAATTGTGTAATTATTCGCAACATTAATTAATCGTTGATTACTGAACTACTAAGTACATAATATATTTACATACGTTAGTACTACTATAGTACATTATGAATCATGATGTTACGACGCGTAAAATGTTACTTACACCTATGTTTCGGTGGTGAGACGTCACGACTTTTATTATGAAATCCACTGTCGACCACGTAAGCGCGTCTATTCATATGCGCGAAAGAGACAGTTATAGTTTTGGCGTAGTTAGTTAGTTTCGTGAGGGTTTCATAGTGAAGGTGCGTCAATAAACTTTTGTCCGCGGTTAAAATGGCCGGACTATAGTTATTTAATCAAATATATAACAGGAGGATAACCTGACTGACTGAAATATTTATGTAGGCTTATCGAACCGCCTAGGGCTAGACCTTTGAGATTTCACTTTAAATTCCCAATACAAATCTGAATCTACGCATATATACCTAGTGTGTAAGTTACGGGAAAATGATTTAAATATATAAACACCATAGATTTAGTTTATTGCCCAATACTAAATCTATGATAAACACCAGATTAAAGAAGTATTTTATTTCATTGACTTTTAAATTTTATCAACAAACGGCTTATTGGGTCTATAATATTTTTTAGTCTGTTTCAATAGAGATGAGCTTTTTTTCAGCTTCATTATTGCCTAATCACGTCATCTTAATTTCCATTTGACCAATAGTGATGGGAATATTGAGAGATGACAAGTTTCTAGATATTCACATCATTATTGTTCGAATTGCAGACGTGATCATACGTTAGTGAACTTGAAGAAAAAACTCATCTCTATTGGAACACACTATACTTGAGACTTGAAATTTTTGGCTTTGCAAACTTTGCGTTTTGGTGTACGCTTTCTCTTCGAATAGTGTTGACCACCACTAAAAAGGAATTTTAGATATTCCATAGGATTGAGAGTCCTTATTCTGTGTCGACAAAGTTGCGAGAATTCTTGAAAAATATAATGAAACAATATCAAATGTATTCGCGTGCACTCGTATCGTAATCCCATTTCACGTTACAACCGCCGTAGCAGAGTGAACGAGGCGGTAGTGGCGCCGTAGACATATCAATGATCACACCCATTTTACTCTTGTTTTACTCTGAAACCGTTATTTCACGCCACAATCCCATTGAAAAAAAAAGTATTTTTATTGGCGTGACGTGCCAACGAGTGAATTTATATCATTAAGCTTCTACAGACATGCCAATGTCCAACGCCAGTTTTATATGTCGGCAACCAATCAAAATTTTCCGACTTCCTTGATTTCATCTCACTTTGACGATCCGCAGTGTTGAGTGCTGTGTCTTAACGTGCGGAGGTCCTGGGTTCGATCCCCGGCAGGGTTAATTTGGGAATTTATAATTTCTATAATTTTCCTGGTCGGGCTTCAGCCGTGGCTAGTTACCACTCTACCGACAAAGATGTTCAACCAAGCGTTCCGGTACGTTACCGTGTAGAAAGTTATAAACCGAATAGGGTTATGGGTTTAATATAACTGCCATGTTAGCCCGCTACCATCTTAGACTACATTATTATCATCTCACTCACTTACCATCAGGTGAGATTGCTGCTAAGGGCTCACTTGTAGTGCATTAAAAAAAACTTTTAGGAACTGCTGCCAAGTGTTTCCTTCTCGTGGTTATCATTCCAAAATTTCGCAAATCAACAAGCAAAGCAAACCTTCTAGTTCCAGTATCCAAAGTTGACTCACATGTAATAAATGATTTTGAGATGCGTTGGGTCGTGTTGTCACATGATCTGTGTTGGCATGTCTATAGACGGCTCCCTGATCCTCGTTACAGCGCGCAGGTGTTAATGAACGCCACGGAGGGCCTCGTTATGTCATCTAAGTGTTAAAAAGGCCCTAGAGAAAATAATTCAGCGTCATTTGACTTGTTTTCACGCGGGTGCGAACCCGGGACAATCATCGCTCGAACAGGAGTGCCGCAGACTAGGATGGAAATTGTTAAAAGTGTATGAAAAATAATGAGCGAATTGTCATTTTGTGTGTGTATTTGTATGGCTATCTTTTTATGGTACTTAGTGTATGGAAATGTTGAACATGCGAACAGACAGTGTGCTTTTGAAAATGTAAAATTTTTAATGCAATGGGCAAACAAAATTTCTGCTGGATTTAAAACAAAACCCAAAACAAAAACCACACAAAATTTAAAATATCACATAGTGGTGGAGTTTTCTTAGGATAATAATGTGGTGGGTTTCCAGATCCTTCCACATTCGACTCACTAGTACAGAGTATTATAATATAAGTTAGTACTATTACCTATTCTGTGATATAGACAACTCTTAAGTTTGTTACGATTAATATCAGTAATAGCTGATACCCGCAACTTCATCCGCGTGGTTCACGTTTTTTTGATTCCCGCTTGAAATTCTCAATTTTTCGAGATCAAAAGTAACCTATGTGCTATTCCAGGCTATAATCTATCTCTGTGCCAAATTTATAATATTATATAGTAAGATAAGGCCTTTTTAATTCGTCAAAAATCTGAAGAAATTTCTCACACTATACCACTCTCTACCTACACTTCAAGCTTCTTTCATAGCATCTGTAAATCCCATAGACATAGGATTTTTTCGCTAGTAAATCCCTAGCCAGTGTGTACGAAGTCTTACAGTATAAAATAAACACACACAAATCCAACATGGCGGCCACTTGTCAAATGTTGTGGAAACAATGACTCCTCGCGTCGTGCCTTCTTACTTAATTCATGTTTACTCAGTACCCGTGACCCATCCACTGTGATATCCCGAATAATAATTCTGTTATACGACTATAGCTATATTCGAATTGATTTTTAGGGCTGTTATTGTATGCACTTAAATGTAAGAAAGGATTTTCTAATGTGTATTATCCTTAACTCTATCATGTTAGTTCAGGAAGGCACAATTGAAAAGATTTTTTAGAAACCAACGCATTTTGATACTTTGCTAATTAATTAATTTGTAGAAATCACAGTTTGAAATGAAACAAACAAAAGATAATATAATACGACAGAAGCCCCTCACCATTTTCAAAATGCTTTTTACATGATTTGTGAAAAAGAGGAAATAAGATAACAGAAATGAACACTTTTAAGAACAATAATTAATTCTCACGCGCGACGCAGTGCAGTGGTGGTACATGAGTAAAGTACAGTTTTTTATTTCGGAACCATTGTGTATCCCTGTAATACTATTTCACCCAAACATCGAAAATTGGGACTCATTTTGATACAGTTTGATGTGAATATTTTGCAGTTGCCATAATTTTACATACGTGTAGAATTGATAACCTCCTTTTTTAAAGTCGATTAAAATAAACACAGGTTGAGTCAAGTCGAGTATTTTTTTAATTTATCGAAATATTTTTTTTTAGTAAAAATATTAAGTATAAGTTAGTTCTCACTACTCACAGAAGTCATTGTACTGCTATGTCTTATTATATTTCAGAGAATGAGAGCAAATAAAAACAATTGAGTACATAAATAAGCACTTAAGTTATTTAAGCCAAGTCATCCATCGACAGTGGAATATGTGAGCACTGCGCTAATGTACGAGCACACTGTCACTTGCCACCGAAAGTGACTGATCATATTTCTGATGTTATTACTTACTACTTGGCCATAATATTGTCATGTTTGTTGGGGCTGCAAATGTGCTAATAAAATGGAAGTGGGAAATAGGGGAACATAGGAAAACAATGACTGGATCTTGAAGAAAAACGGAGAAATAACGGAAAATCTCAATACTATAAAATATTTTTCAACACACTTGCTCATAAAGTGACTCTAATTTCACCGCAATTAGGCACATAATGACACTGTGACTTTTTCTTGACTTTCTTGACTTTATAAAAAATACTTACTACTAAATATAATTATTTTTTAGTATTTTCTTCACAAGTGTGTTGAAAAACGTCGTATGATACACGTGTATATTGATGATTAACGTCCTCGGCTATCTTAAGACCTTCACCTAACGGCTCGGGTCAATAGCGCCCCAGCGGTAATCACCAACATTACATGCTTGTACCATAATGTACAATAATTATTACCAAAAAAAATATTTTACCAAATAATACTAACTGTATGCGATGCAATAACTTTATTCGAAAGTGTATCAGTCTGTCTGCTACGCTTTCACGACCCATCCCTAGGACCCATCTTTTCAACTGATTTTGATAATATTTTGTACGGAGATAGGTTTCATCCCGGAAAGGAGGCTTTTTATAATATCAATTTCAATCATCAAATCAAAACCTTACCTGTGGTGGACTATGGCCAAACTCTTCTCATTCCGAGAGGAGACTCGCGCTCAGTAGTGAGCCGGCAATGGGTTGATAAGAGAGAGAGATACTACGAGATACGAGATAAAACGATATCCACCCATCTGATAACCAGGCCGAAGGTGTTTTTTATGAATTAAAGTACAAGAACATGACATTAGATTTGCTTGTTTTGATCTCGTACACAGATAAGTCAGTCAGTTTCTGCCATAATATTATTCAGACGGACCGAATTTTACCGAAAGTGATTATACTTACAGATGCGGTGAGGGTAAGTAGGTATAAAATTAACATACCGCTAATGCGTAGGGCCATTGTCTTCGTCTTGGGTAATGTTTATGTGCAAACAAAGCACCGCGTAGGTGACTCCTGCTATAGGTAGGTACACTTTATGTTTCGATCAAATTGGGTAAATCCATACTAATATTAAAAATGCGAAAGTGTGTCTATCTATCTGCTACGCTTTCACAGCCAATCTGTTCACCCGATTTTGACGAAATTTGGTACGGGAATATACCTATCCCTGTACCAAATGTATCCCGGGGAAGGACTTAAATGCTATTTTTTAACCCGGAAAATTAAAGAGTTCCCGCGGGAACCGAAAAACCTCAATCCACGCGGACGAAGTCGCGGGCATTCGCTAGTAGATAAATTCTTTATTGCCACACAAACATAAAGATATAAAGTAAACACTTAAAAAGTTCAGAACCCAAAGTGCGCAAGGGCGTTCTTATCACCAAAAGTGATCTCCGCTAGACATTAACCCATCCATTATGAATCCTGGGTTGGTTGATTGATTGATAAAAAGTTGCTGGTTTGACTAGTTGTCCAATACGGGCCAATTAAAGCGAATTGGACGCAGTGTGGGGAAATCAGGATGGTTTGAATAGATGTTAACTGATTTTAACAAACTGATGAAACAAGATATTTTGATGACGACATCCCTGGCGCAGTGTTGAGCGCTGTTGTGTTAACGGGAGGTCCCCGGGTTCGAATCCCGGCAGGGTCAATTTGGGAATTTATACCATACCGTATAAACCATTACCATAGAAACCTATGGTCTGGTCTGATGGGACGCTTTGGCCGTGAGTAGTTACTATCCTACTCATAATTTCGGGGATCGAACCCGGGACCTCTCGCTTATAAGACAACACCGGTCTACCACCGCCCAAAATCGGCTCCAAATCAAAAATCGTGTAATCAAGCATGTCCCTTATGGCGATTACCTGGGAATGCTGTCGTCATCCGGGTATGTTTTCGTGTGGTCCGCATGCAAAGTGACCATTATATTCAGCGCACGCGCACGTTTATCGATAAGTCCCACGATCGATTCCGTTTTAAACGTCCACTCGAATCCTGAGCGGAATCGAGAAATCGGGGGTTTCGAGTAATTCCACTGATTAGTAATATTCCAGTTGGCGGTATCCAACTACGTAATAAAAACGTAGACATAATTACAGACGGACAGTTTGTTGCAGTTAAGGAGCAAACTAATATACTTACAGAAAGGTCGACGATTGGTGGTTAAACAAACAGCGTTTGTTTAACCGAGGCTGTTATACTATTGATGAACTTCCTAATCTTAATGACAAAGTTGCATGGAAGAAATTGGCTTCGCGTTGGCAAGTCAGTGTTTCTTGTATGAATAATAACTAAAATAGATTTGTATTTTTGTAATGTGACTATGTGTTGAAATTTATGAGTCTTGTTACTTGAAATAAATAAATAACAATAAAAAATATTTTTTTGACCTAGTAGAACTTGAGTAGTAGTCTAATCGTAGTAGTAGTAATTTGTCTGATGGAGATCTTTTTCCGCGGCTATAGTCGTGACAAAACTGCTGCGTTTTCTAACTGTACGGTTGCTATACTGCGGTGACAGCATGATTAGAACTACAAATGGTAGCATTAGGCTCACAAAGTGTGTATAAAATTTGCAAAGAATAGACGGATAAGCAGTAATTGCGTTTATTATATTACAATTCAAAAGTTAAACAATAATTTATAATACTATCGAGTATCGACGTCCGATGATGTTTGACGGTCGAAAATAATAATATGTATTTTAATCAAGCCATCTGTAATAATTAATGTCCGTAAGTTACTTAACAACGTAAAACAGAAGTCGAATATGCATACTCAATTTCATTTTTTTTATTTGACTAAGGAATCCATATCCTTACTTATTAACTTATTAAACGCAAAAGTTTGGATGTATGGATGTTTGTTACTCTTTCACGCCAGAACGGCTGAACGGATCTGGATGAAATTTGGCACAGAGATAGATTATTGTCTGGAATAACACATATGCTACTTTTTATCCGGGAAAATTGAAGAGATCCCGCGGGAACCAAAAAACCTCAATCCACCCGGAAGAAGTCGCGGGCATCAGCTAGTTATATTACATAATCAGCTCGATTCAGCTTTTGTCTATACAACTCTGGTGTTTTAACTTGTGGGTTAATTAGAGGTTTTTAGAGGTTAATTTTCGAAGGGATGAAGCGCTCGTATTTGTGGGTTTGACAGACTTCCGTATGGGTGTAGGTATATCATATACCTACACCTATACGCTTATTGTCAAGTTTTGCAGCATATTGTTTGCATAAGTATACATAAACATGGAACATAAACGCTAAATACATTATCACACACAACAATTCGCGCACGTCGCATTGTTCCGCCCACGCTGCGCCCGCGCACTTCAACACACTTACTGGAATACCTACCGTGTACAGAGCATGAGGAAAACAGATGTGCAATAAATGGAAATTGCAGGTTCATAAAAATATTTATGCCTATATTATACACATTGACAAGTTCTTTTAAAAAAGGTTTAGGCATATCATACTTTTTGAAGTATGATTCACAGTTTAAGTACTTATAGTATTAAGTATAAATGCGAAAGAGTGTTTGTTTGTTGGTTTGTCCTTAAATCACGCCGCTATAGGGCATCTCAAAAAAGGATCGACGTGAATTTTTTTCAGGGGTATTTTGTATGGATCTGGAGAGTGACATAGACAATGATCCCGGTAAATGAAGGACTTCCGAGTTAATAAAAAATCTTATCCCACGCGGACGAAGTCGTGGACAACATCTAGTATTTAACGTACCTAATACCAAGAATATCGTGGTAGGCGCAATATTTTGTTGCAATTAATAAAATATATTTTTAAAGATTTCTTTTTTGATATTTTTATTTTATAATCACAGAATAGGTAATTGTTATAATTTTCAAAAATGTAAAGCATTTTCGTAGGTATTTTAACCGACTTCCAAAAAAGGAGGGGGTTCACAATTCGGCGTACATATATCTTTTCTTTGTATATTTGATGTTGTTGATCACATAACTCGTACTTAATTTTGGTAAAGTCTAGGTAATATTTATATACCTCATGCTTATACTTTAATTACTGGCCTATCTGTCAATGCCGTTGCTTAATCTTTGCCGCGTTAAATGCCAATTAAAGTTATCAAAACAGCTGTCCGGAACGATTAGAAGGCGCTTGTAATTATGCTTTACGGATTTATGTGCGCGGGAGGCGGCCTGTAATCATAATATTATTGAATAGAGCCTAATACTGAATGACTAAATATCCTATTCAATTTTAAGCACAATTAACTTTGTGATAGATTTATTCATAATGCCATACTTCTTTCAAATAAATTTTTACAAATGCTTTTTAATCGTCTGTGTCCGTCTGTCTGCCTATTTGTCTGTCTATCTATTTGTCTGCTACGCTTTCCCGGCCCATCTTTTCAACCGATTTTGTTAATAGTTGGCCTACTTTTTATCCCGGAAAATAAAGGTGTTCTCGCGGGAATTAAAAAGCCTTAATCTACGCGGACGAAGTCGCGAGAAAGCGTAGCATACAGACAGACATACTTTCGCGTTTATAATATTAGTATGGAAGTATGGATGACTGATACATAGATAAATACTTTATTGCCACACAAAACATTAAAAAAAGAAACAATGTAGTGAACAAGCAAAAATAAATAACAAGTGCGCAAAGGCGGTCTTATCACTGAAAGTGATCTCCTCCAGACAACCTTTAAATACAGAAACAAATGCAACGAAGCGACTGAATAATGTTTATGCATTAACTTATAATATAAGTTAATAATAATATAAGCCATTCAATAACTTAATAACAATTCACTGCTGCACTTAACCTAACCTCTAGAGTTATAAGGCATGGGTGGCAACTTTATGAAGGGTGCTGTAGATGTGGTAGGTGGGTAATGATATTATACAGTCAGATTGATTGGCCTACCACCAAATACGGTAAGGAATTACTTCATAAGTTGCAAATAACGCGATCAATCACTACGCATAATTAGTTTTTTGATACGATTACAATGTTATTTGTCGTCTAAGGCGCAACGCACACCGGCACAGTTATAGCACAGAATAATATAATAGTTATAGGTAGAGCCGAGACGTAGTGTTTTCTTTGATACTCAATACTCAATTTGTTTATTTCATATAGGACATACAGGTGTCTCTTAAGTTACGTCATGTTTTGTCTCTACCACCGGTTCAGAAAGTCAATTCTATCCACCTTGAAATTTTCTGCAGACGTATTTGCTGATTCACCCCTAGAATAACTCCATGTTGAAATTCTGCGCGAACACCGTTGAAAGTAACGTGTGCAGAGGTGGTAAGTTCAGAGTTATTTTCTTTGGCTTTAACTTTTAGTTAGTATTTAAGACCTTCTGCTACACTACACTATGAAGGCGTTCCGCCAAATTGATACGGAAACATAATAATTGATAAAAAGTATGTATTTAAAAGTTTTAATTTTTTTATAAAATTCCAATGATTACTTGTTACCTTTTCAGTATGTGGAGTACTTTGAAGTCTCGGTTCTTTAATCTGTAACAAAATATATATTTTGTTTAGTAATTTATATCATCTTTCCGAGATAAAAACTAAAAAGCTTATGCCCTTCCCCAACCTATCTCTGTTTCTCAAAATCGGTAAAAGGGTAGCAGGACAGACACATTTTTAAATTTATAATATTAGTAACTTGTATGGATGTATGGATTTTTTATATGAAGTACCTAGGTAAGAATTTGAGTAAGAATTTTCTTTTGTTCCAATTATACAGCTTATGGACATAAATCACGGTGGTCTCGTGGTCGTAACTCCATGGAGGTTGAGGCGTTTACGACATCCTGCCAGTCCACTGCGCCCTGTTTACGTGTTTATATCAGCTCGTTGTAATTACACGCCCTTATGTGAAAAATTCACGGCTCCCTTCCGAGACACATTGCAGGCGCGTTTGAGGAATATCCATCCTCCATACGAATATTATAAATGTGTCTGTCTGCCCGTCTTTTTGTCTGTTTGCTACTCTCTAACGACTCGTCTTTTCAACCGATGGAATACGGTATACGGTAGGTAGGTACGGTAGGAAGGACATAGGCTGCTATCTCGGAAAATTTAGGAGTTCCCCCGGGAATCATGGAAACTTATTCCACGCGGACGAAGTCGCGGGCATCATTTAGTTATCATATCATTAGCGAATGCCCGCGACTTCGTCTGCGTGGTTTGAGGTTTTTAGGTTCCCGGGGGAACTTTTTAATATTCCGGGATATAAAGTAGCTTATGTGCTATTCCAGAATATAATCTATTTCTGTACCAAATTTCAGCCAGATCCGTTGGGGCGTGATTGAGTAACAAACATCCATACATCCATCCAAACTTTCGCATTTATAATATTAGTAAGATTATAATGCATTATTGCAATGCGCAAATAGTGCTAGCACCCTAATCCAGGTGCCGTGATAACATTTCCTAATGTTTGGGCCCACGTAATTACCACGAATTTTTTCCATGTGTCTGTACGGCTATTCTAGTAATTAGCACCAGCCCTACGACCACCGTGCGGGACGGAGGTATTGTTTACACTGACAATTACGTCTCACTTAAGACACCAGTAGATTAGCGGTTAATGTAAATTAAATAGGTTCTGAGAACTTACGAAACTTCTTACCTACTCGTTAAACTTTAACGGCGAAAGCAGGATAGATAGTGCAAAACATGCCCACATCATGCGAGATACACGTTTCATCCCGTCACGGTAGTATTTGCAACTCGATATTACAAAAGTGTAATAATAATGGACAAAAAGTCCATGGCCACACTTTTGTAATATGGAGTTGCAGTCAATTCAATATTTATTCATTCTAATAAGGTGCATTGTACACTTTTGACGTCCAATAACTTATAAAACATGATGGTAGTAATCCGGTTACGGTATCCAAACGCCAAACGCGCCCAGGTCTGAAAAAAGCCCACAACAAACTCAGCCCTGTTTTTTTAAATTATCACCATTAGACATGCTATTCTTGCTGCGACAGTAGTTTTTGGCCACGCGACTTCGTCCGCGTACATCACTTAGTATTAAAATAATACTACTGTAAGCGTTGGTGATACGGCCCTTGTTCATGTGAACGTGACTACCGTGTGTCAATGGAGCTCGCGACGGTTGTTAGTGTGAACCATTGATGTAGAATTTTTTTAGTGTACTCATTCTATTTCAATGGTGTGAACGCGTTAACCGCATCCTGGCTGCACAGCGGTCCATTGACGAACGCGTCGGTGACTTGACAGTGCTTATACCGATATCCCCTTTTCCCCTCAAGTCATTTTCAAATCTAGAGTGAATATGTATATGTAGGCTGCATCGCTACCAGCAAGTCTGATTGCAATCAAACGTACCGTCAGGAGGACTCGTGAGATACTTTATACCCTGGCGTAAATTAAAATGATTTACTTCACGTCAGGACAACTTGTGCCACTTATGAAATGTCGTGATTCCGGTTCGAAAAGAAAATTCTAATGGCAAAAAACTCAGCAGTTGCTCTTTTTTAAAAGAAAATAGAATGTTACAATATGCAGCTAATACACAATACATATTATGTAATGTACAAGAATAACACTGACGTGTGGGCTGCCGAATGCGTGGTCAATTCCATGCAACTTTGTCATTGAAAAATTCATCAATAGTGTAATAGCCTTCTACAAATGCCGTTTTACACAGTCTTTAAATTTATGCAATGGCAAATCTAAAAGTCTTGTAGTATCATGTTATATAAGCACACTCTACACTAATACGGTTAAACGAAAATATCGGGAAAATAGCGCCAACCAGCGAGGATGAGTGCCATAACATAAATTCCCGAGCACGTATCCACTCACGCTAATTTGTGCCCGCGCTAATTACCGTGTTTTAGTGAGTTTTATACACAAAATATCTAGGATTGTGGTGCCGTCAATTAAAGGCTTGTATACAGCGTCGAATGACGTCACAGAAAAGTTTTGATAGAGAGGGTAGCGAAAGACGGCCAACTAGAAGATTAATTCGCCATAATCCGCCAAGACAGACAAATCTATGTGGTAAGTACAGCGTGTAGCTTGCGATATTCACCGTCCCATAGGCCAGCAATTCGTACCGCCACGACACCACACCAAACAAAACAAATCTTCCAAATTATTCTCAAAGTACGTTTCACTCCGACACCGGAGCATCTTCAGGAGATGTTGGCTGGACAATGCACGATTGTAATACGGATTTAGGCGGATTAAAGCGAATTAAACTTCTAGTGCCTTCATTATCATGGAGTAACGCCTGCTTCAATCCAACACATCAGTCTGTTTCTTGTGAAATTAGCCGGATTTAAAAAAAAAAAGACAGACACACTTTGGCATTTGATTATAATATTAGTATGGATAATCTAGATAGAACCTAAAACGGTTTTGGAGCCGACAGGGGATGAGTGTCATATAATAAATTCGCGAGCACGTCCCCACTTACGCTAATTTGTGCCCGCGCTAATTACCGTGCTTTACTTTAGAAGATTTTGCTACGACTCCAAAATGTTTTACGCTAAATTCAGTGAGCATACAAAACGAATGAAAGTTCTTTAATTTAAATCTTGTGAAACAAACGTAGCGCTTCCTACAATTTGCCACACTTGGTAAACTACTTACTATAATGTTCAAACTAATTTAATTTTTGGCGAATTAGTTTTGAATGGAATTGAATGAATGGAATTTTGGGAAATTGTTTATAGCGGTATGTTATTTAACTTCAATAAAACGTCTTAAGTCGTTTGACGTGATGGCATTTGACCGTGCGCCGTGGCAACAAACCACGGGGACAGTAGATATACAGTCTGTTCCAATAGAGATGAGCTATTTTTTCAACTTCTTTAGCATCTGATCACGTCATCTTGGGAATGGTCACGAAACGTGATGAGAGTATTGCATGTCGACAAGTTTGTAGATATTCCCATCAGTTGTAAAAATAGCTCTGCATCTCTCAAATCAAATCAAATCAAATGTTTTTTAATTCAAATAAACTTTTACAAGTACTTTTGAATAGTCAAGTGAATCTACCACTGGTTCGGAATGCCATTCCTACCGAGAAGAACCAGCAAGAAACTCGGTGGTTGCTCTTTTTAAATAATTCATTTACAATAATTATTATATCAATGTTGCTATTGCTGGATCATTGCTGGATCGATCCATGCTCCTCTATCGGAACAAATTATATACTGCCCGCGTGGTTTGTCGCCATGGCGCACGGTGAACTGAATTATAAGTTATAGATTATGGTTAGCACAAAATATCCGTGACTTAAATCGCTTTGGCTAACAGATTTCACACTCTCTATCAAATATGTGTTTTCTTATTGAAACCTTTTTCTTTTTTAAGAAAAGTTTCTGGCCGGCTCTTCTCGGTTGAACCGGCGGTAGAGTCTTAGCGTATCATAAGTGACACCAGTTGTCCTACGTGAAATAAATAAATCTTACTAGAGAGAACTTGTATTTTCTATCTCATTCTCGCGCAAGCTAAATCCTATTGTGAATTATGTTTGTCTATTTTTAATGTCACTTTTTCGTTTCATCAAATTTTCAAATCTCAACGATTCAAAAGAAGTTTCACTTCAAAAAAACCTCAATTTCCATACGTAGTGTGAATTATGTAACAGCTAACTAGGATGAAGTGATTACTGCGGGTCAGGGCCGGCGGGTGGGAGGGTTTAATTTATTTAAGCGCTTAACACACATTAGCGAGCGAGGGATTTGCGGGGCGATTGGGCAAACGTAAAGGATTCGAACGTTAGTACCTAAAACGGCTAATGAATGACCCGGATTGGGCCTAGTCTCTAGGAGACTGTGTTCTCAGGCTTAGCTACGTTTAAGTAGAGTTTGTATGATTATTGTTTAGTACCTACTTCATACTAATATTATAAATGCGAAAATTTGTTTGTTTACTGATTTGTCCTTCAATTACGCCGCAACAGAGCAATGGATCGACGTGATTTTTTGCATGGGTACCTATTTGCTACCTAGTTGAGGACCTGGAGAGTGACATAAAATAATAATCTATATTCATAATAAAAACTGTAACTAAACGATTTGTAAATTGAAAATTTTAATTGGATTAAACTTTATTATCGACTAGATGGTGCCCGCGACTTCGTGCGTTCCTTTTTCCTGTGGAACTCGAACTCTTTTTCATGTGGAATTTTCCGGGATGAAAAACCTATGTCCTTCCCCAGGATGTAACCTGCCGCTGTACCAAATTTCATCAAAATCGGTTGAACGATACGGACAGAAAGACCGACAGACACACCTTCACATTTATAATATTAGTATGGATACAGAATCCAAAATATTTTATGGTATTTTTATGCCTGTCTGTTCGGGCATCACGCCGAAACTACTGGACGGATGTAAATACAACTTGATACACATAAAGTAGCTAAGATTCTGGATTAACATATAGGTTATGTTTCTAAGAGTTGGGTCTAAAGATGCACATTGTGATGTGTGTGCCACGAGCCGCGTGCCGCGTGCCGAATACACGCAACAGCCGTATAATAGCGCGGAGCATGGGCGGAAGCCTTCATTCTGTTAATTTTATATGTTTTCTGCTTCAGTTTCTAACAGAATATATTTTCTTTGGAATTACCTTCGTCAAAAAATACTATGTATCTTCTACTTTTTATGCACATATTTTTTGCCAGGCTCGTTTTTTTAAATTGTCAAGTGAATCTACCACTGGTTGAGAATGATAGAAGAAGCAGCAAGTAGGTAAATGTAACGGCACAGAATACTAACTACCTTCCTGGCGCAGCGGTGAGCGCTGTGGACTGTGGTCTTATTATGAGAGGTCCCGGGTTCGATTCCTGGCAGGGTCAATTTGGGAATTTATAATTTCTGAATTTTTTCTGGTCTGGTCTGGTGGGAGGCTTCGGCCGTGGCTTGTTACCACCAAATAATTAATGACTCCTTACTTAATCATGAAATCCCCGTTCCAATACCTACCTCATTTTCCTCTAAAATTTTTGTACGTAAAAGTTTGTATTAATTATAAAAATATGACGAAAAGGTTTCAAGCTCAACCAAAAACATAACCAAGAGCTATAATCGCTTGTACACTTTAAGCTAAGATCTCGTGGATACAATGGTCTCGATAATAATAATATCATGATTAATCCGCACATTGTGTGACGAACAATCATCGCATTATGGCGCCTTCACACTACAATCGTCTTAAATGCTTTGTGCTACTGTTTGGGAGTTCTTCTGTGTTCGGTGAGCGTTCACTTTGTTGCATACGACACGTTTTTGTTCAGACAGTCTTACTGAAAATGTCAGTAGTCAATATCATCATGATTTTGAAAAAAAAATGAAAATGTGCCTCGTAGGTTAAGTGGTTAGCTAGAATCCCACGAATAGGTACAAAACTAAAAAGTTATTGCATTTGTTCGTCAAGAAAAATTTCTCAATCGCTGCCCTGGGTTTTAAACTTAGTAAACTCCTGTATTTGTGTGCAATAAAGTATTAAACAAATAAATAAAGTCTGTGGTGAATGGTGCTACACCTCCATGACTCAGAGATCACTTGAAGCTGTTGGTCTTATCTTAATCGTGGCGGATTTCCTTCGCATAAGCATATGAGAGTGAGGGAACACAGAGTGTATCTGTGATTGCGTGCGCACTTATGAACTATTATATCTTCTGTTTAGTGGGCTAGTCACCGTGGGTAATAGGGATGATGACAAGTCAATCAAATCAACAACTCTTTATCAAACTTAAAAACGCGCTTCTAGTATGGAAGTTGTATGAAATTCACAATAGTGACGTCATCAAAATTCAAAGCACTTTTTTTCTTTAATTTATATTTTAAAATGGTTATCACACTTAACACTAACCGAGGATGTGAATTTTAGGTCTTTTGGAAGACCCTCTATTTAATAATCAGTTAAAAATAAATTATTGTTGTTATAGGCATCATCCCTATTGAGCTGATAGACCACGGACACCCGAGTTCCGAATTTGGTTCGCATGGCTTCACGTGCTTAAGGACCAAGCTTTGTACAGAATTACAGTGGAAACGCGTGCAATTTAGTAATGTGTAACTTTTTGCGGCACATTTAACTCCCATTCACCGGCCTCCCGTTGTGTTGCACTTCGCCCGTCCATCATAATTCTGGATTTAATAATGTTTTGATGGGCGGGCGGAGTTGAAATGTAATTTGAGCTTTGTCGCTCGCTTATTTCGAGCCGTATCCTAATATCATCGTATTTTTCGAGTTATTAGTTAAGAATTCAGGTTCTCTCTCTATCTTTCTGCGTCGTTTTCCTCATTGCTGAGGGTCGTGACCCCTTTCCATTAATCACATAATGACACGGGTTTTCTTTTGATAATAATGCGGTGGGTTCCCACTTCCCCGGTCCTTCCGCATACGACTCGAGTATCCATTATTTCAACTCTAAGGTTTCTAACAATTATTATCAGATGTTAGTGTTAATAACCAGGACTACCTACTAACAGGCAGATGCTCAAGCTTTCGTTGACATGGATTTAGAATTATCTAAATTGTGAGAATTCTGAGAACTTAAAGATTTTCCAGGATAAAAAGTATCCTACGTCCGTCTTTAGGATCCTTGTTATCTTTGAGGAAGAATTTGTTAGGATCAGTTCAGGAGATGGGCCATGGAACTGAAGAAAGACAAAAACATGAAGTCTTGAACAGGGTGTCCTCTATGAGGGATCTTGGCGTAATACTAGATAAAAAGTTACTTTTCGATGAACACATCAACCACATTTCTAGTAAGGCTTATAGGATGTTAGGATTTGTTTTAAGTGTCTCCAAGGAATTTAAACTACCTTCAACACTAATTATACTTCTCTATAATTCGTTTGTAAGATCTATTATGGAATATGCTTCCACGGTTTGGAGTCCTCGGTATAAGGTACATATAGAAAAAATTGAAAGAGTGCATAATCGGTTTTTAAAACGATTCTCATATTATATTTCAAATAATACCAACTGTGACGACAATCCTGATACACCACTTTCAGCTGCTAGTAGACGTGTTCAAAGAGATCAAATCCTGCTATTCAAACTCTTGAATAATGGTGTTGACTCTCCTTATCTTATTTCTAAAATAACTTTAAGATGTCCACGGATAAACTCTCGTTATCCAAAACTGTTTCATATTGCACCAAGCAAGACAAATTATGCAGAAAATACATTTATAAAAAGATGTTGCAAGCAGTATAACCAGTTGTTTTCTGATAAAGACATTTTTCATCTGTCTCTCCCTAAGTATAAGGTGAGTATTAAAGATAGTTTGGTAAAAACCAACTAGCTTATCATTTTTTCTCTTTTTAATCAGTATGTTTTAGATTGTTTTTCTTTCTCTCTGTTATAATTTAAAGTAAATATAATAATAAATTAGGTTTTCGTCTAGCGGCTATACCCAACTTAGTATTCATTTAAATTTTTTTTAATACAATATGTGCTAAATAGCATTGAAAACTGTTATGGTCTAAGTGTAATGCTATATTTTACTTACCTATTGTGTGTTATGTTACTGTATGTTTTTCAAAAAAAATAAAAAATAAAAAAAAAAACTACTCTGAGGTAAGTACTTTACTATTGTCAGAAAAATGTACAATTTCATCTGAAACATAGTGAACAGCCCTTTTATATATTTTTAAGAAAAGATTTTGCCAAAGTACAATCTCACGCCAATCTTTCATAGTCATACATTCTGAATACATTTCCCTTGAGATTTCCCAATTTCCTTACAATGTTTTTCTTTACGTACTGGAAAGTGAAAGCGCGTAGTAAGAAAATAACACCAACAAATAGGCGCACATAAGCGTATACGTTTTTTTTTAAACAAGATGATGCCCGCGACTTTATTTGCGTGGATAACGGATTTTTGATTGCCGCGAGAACTTTTTATTTTCCGGGATAAAAACCTATCAATCAATCAAATAAATATTATAAATGCGAAAGTTTGGATGGATGGATGTATAGATATTTTTATTTTTTTATTTTATCCACTACAAGCTAGCCCTTGACTACGATCTCACCTGATGGTAAGTGATGATGCAGTCTAAGATGGTAGCGGGCTAACCTGTTAGGGGCATGGCAGTTATAACCCATACCCCTCCGGTTTCTACACGACATCGTACCGGAACGCTAAATCGCTTGGCGGCACGTCTTTGCCGGTAGGGTGGTAACTAGCCACGGCCGAAGCCTCCCACCAGGCCAGACCAGGGAAAATCAGAAATTATAAATTCCCAAATTGACCCTGCCGGGGATCGAACCCGGAACCTCCGCACGTTAAGGCAACAGCGCTACACACTGCGCCACGGAGGTCGTCAAAAAGATGGATGTTTGTAACTCAATCACGCCCGAACGGCTGAACGGATCTGTATGAAATTTGGCACAGACATATTATATTATAGTCTGGAATAACATATAGGCTAATTTTTATCCCGGAAAATTAAGGAGTTTCAGCGGGAACCAAAAAATCTCAATCCACGCGGACTTAGTCGCGGGCATCAGCTAGTAACCTTATATAACCTTCCATAAGCTATAACCTTCCATAAGCTATAACCTTCCATAGGAAGTTTGCTATCGTTGAATTTGTGTGAATCTTCCCCGGGATGCAAACTATACCTATACCGACACACACAACAGACCTCCAACTGGGGTTTAAGTGCGGAAACCTGCCCAGTAGGAAGAAGACCTATACCAAATTTCATCCAAATCGGTTGAACAGATGGGCCGTGAAAGCGTCAAAAAACAAATAAACACACATTCGCATTTAAAATATTAGAATCATTAGATTTTTTTTTAAATAAATAAATTATTTATTGACAAAAAAGTACGATTATTTACCAATTTTGCACAATGAATATTCTTTTTTTTTTCATTTTCTTCTAAAACAATTAGTCTCTTAACGCACCGAAGATGTAACAGCATGTTAGTCAGTGTTATTTACGACTACCCGCACAATCGTCGGCCGATGATGAAACACGGCCGAGTGAGTCATGGGCTTATTCTGGACCTAATGAGAAAAACAAACTGTTATTATGGTTTCGGTATTGCCCGTAGCTTTTTATAGGTGAGACACTGTTGTTCTAAAGTGCATCATATTTCTAAATATATAAAAGCCAAAAGGTGATCGACTGACTGACTATCAATGCACAGCTCAAACCACTGAAAGGATCGGGCTGAAATTTAGTCAACATATATAGTTATTGTGACGTAGCCCGTAGGCTTCCTCTAATTTTAAAATACAACCACTGGACAGGTGAAATAGGAGTTTGAAATTGGTATAAAAGTCACAGCGAGCTAAGCCGCGGGCAAAAGCTAGTTATTAATATAATTAATGCGAAAGTGTTTCTATAGTCTCGATGAATTTTTTAATGCAAATTAATTTTTTTCTACAATTTTTTCTAATATATTATTTGATATTTTATTTTATTTTTATTTTATTATTATTATTATTATTCAACTCTTTATTTGCACCACACAATAAAATAAAATAAAAAATAAGACATGAAATAAATTAAAGAAGAAGGATAGGTACAAAAGGCGGCCTTATCGCTAAACAGCGATTTCTTCCAGGCAACCTTAAGATTAGGAGAACGCTGGGAAACCAGAATGCGGGTGGCTCAAAATGTATGCTAAATTAAATAACACAATACACACATACATAATATAACATATAAATAGGTATATTATACTTAAACTAAAATATATACATCTAAATATATAGATACTAAATTATACATATTATATAATATAAATAATATATACATACACATTACACATACATACACTTACATACCATAGGATAATATAGAATAAACTAAAGTCGTCTTCAATTTGAAAGGAAATATGTCTTTAGAGCGTTCTTGAATACGCCCAGTGATTTCGATTGTCTAATTGTCAGTGGCAGTGCATTCCACAGTTCAATTGCCTGTACAGTAAAAGAATTTTGATAAAATTTTGTTTTGTGTGCAGGCATTTTCAAGATAAGTGTACGACAAGATCTTATATCTGATTGCACCCCAAGAAATTGAAACTTCTCCTTAAGATAAGATAAGAGAGATTTTATTGACAATTTTTCAATTTTTAAGACATTCTAGAAAAACAAATGTAGGTATGTAAATTCAAATAAGTAATGATAAATTAATGGTAATTGGTATTTTACTATTATTATACTCGGACTAACTCAATGCTGTCTTAGAAATAATTACTTATATAAATTTTGGATTATGGTAATAACTTAATGATTCATAAATTGTATTACTTATTTACTTTGAAAATTTGCATGTCAGCAATGACGAAACATGTTCGTTCTTTTTATTACTTTGTCATCTTTATAATTGTACAATGTTGCTTGCAAATAAACAATAAACATAAGTGACTTTGTTTGTTTGTTAAGCTCTTACGGCCCATCTTCTTGACCGATTTTGATGAAATTAGATACAGACATAAGTTGTGTCCTAGGGAAGGACATCTAATTATTTACATCTCCTTTTTATTTAATTAATAAACGGGTATTAAAAAAACTGAAACCACGCGGACGGAGTGGCGGGCATCGGCTAGCAACCACATAAAATTGGTTACAGTGAACTTACGTATATTACAGCTTTCAAGAATCGGATTGTCAAGACAGAATTTTCTTCTCTTTTGATGTGCGAGCGAAGGGGAGGCTACGTTGATTAGACGGGGCTAGGAAAGGGATGAAAATTGACAAAAGAACGGCTTTGACTCCGGAAATAACGTAATTGTAAAGAAGACACAAAATACTAATGAACGTGGAATAATATATATATAAAAACTACGAATTTGATGTACTATGTATATCAATGCTACAGAATGATGAAGATGGCGCTTCACGCTATGATCTTATGATTGGGGAGTCCCTGGTTCGAGCCCCAGCAGATTTAACTCGAAATTTTATAATTTTTTAGTTTTCTCTGCTCTGGACTTTGGCCTGGTGGGAGGCTGCGGCCGTGGCTAGTTACCCTATCGGTAAAGACATGCCACTAAGCGATTAAGCATTAACAGGTTAGCCCGCTACCTTCTTAAACTGCATCATCACTTAGGAACCACCTGGTGAGATCGCAGTTAAAGTACTTGCAGTGGAGTTAAAATAAGAACAATTGGAGTTCCGTATAACGGTTATTGATTCAAATAATTTTTCGTCCTAAGTTATTTTTAACTATTTATTAAGAAAAGATTAACTAGTTAACATTGTCATATTCTTATGATTCGGTCGATCATTTTGTCAGCCCTAACACATACTACGGTCTATTTGGGCTGCAAATTTTATTTGTCAGGTTTTATTCCAGTGCTTTGTCTATATCTATGCAGTCTATAATTGTGGTGTAATTTTGTACATTTTTTGAAGACAATAAAAAAATTAACTTAATAATAAAATAAATAAACTATTACAGCTTATTTTACAATGCTATAAGTAAAATCATCTGCAATCATCAATAGAATGTAAAAGTTCGTAAAATCGTTTCGGGTACGCCATTATTCCGGTCCAACCTTTGTACATAACATTATAGTATCGAACTGATCGTTCAGTAGGTATTCCCGCAGGAATCAACATTTTACTGGTCGTAAACTGGGATTGTTGACAACAACAGACATTTGCTGTCCAACCTTTTACGTAGTCCTCGAATTATCTGCCTTTTTAGTAGCAAAAGTTTTATTATTTTCGATAGATAAAAATAGGTCAAGTCCGAGTCAGACTCGCGCACAAAGGTTTAAATATAAATTATTTTAGTAAGTAACAAGAAAGATGGCATACGGACACACGTTATCAGCTGTTAAATAACTAGCTTACAGGGGGCTAAACTGGTAGCGCTTGACAAACAATTCATACGGAACCCTTATTCACGATTTTCGTATTTTTTCCTATAGGTAGGTACTTGTTCTGTGAGAACTTGCTTCTTGCCAAATTTCATGATTCTAGGTTTCTTATCGGTTTTGATTTATTGGCGAGTGTCAAAATATGTAAAATAAACGGCTGTATCTTTTTATTGCGTGGACTTAGAAGCTTGATTTTTTACAGCTCCAAAGGACTATAGACCTAAGTATTTATTTGATATTAACTTCAACTTGATACCTCCATGCGTTCCCGAATAGGTACTAAAATTCTACATCAATGGTTCCCGAAAAATTGAGGTTGACAGACAGACAGACAAACAGACATACGGAAGGACAACGAAGTGATCCTTTATGGGTTCCTTTTTTCCACTTGAGGTACGGAACCCTAAAAAACCAAGTCCAATATCACTAAAACTTATCTTATTATGCGAAGCAATCCTTTTGTGAAATTAAATTTTTGTGTAGGTTTTTATTTGATACTCTGCGTGGAATTTATGTCATTTCAACTGTTCGGTTTTCCTTGCGAGTTTAATAAATATGTAATAACTAACGATAAATAATTTTAAAAAGATATTAACTTTTTAAACTTAACTCAGTTCGGAGGATAGCTGAAGTGACACTGCACATATTATTGTTTCTGATACAGAACAGTTGGCCGTTGAGGCAGATGCCTTCCAGATTAGATCTTCGTGACTACGACGTACTGGTAAGTGCGGTGTGGGTCCACCTCTAACCCTCTGGACAGACGACCTTAACAGCTGGAAGTGAAGAATGAAGAGGCGGAGGAACGTATCGGTGGGCTCTCCAAAAAGGTTATGTAGAATGAATAACTTATAGTTGAATGCATTATGAAATTTTAGATCCAATGTTGGTAGACATTGAACTAAGATAACATTTTAAGGTAACTTAACTACATACTTACTAATAACTAAGGTAACTTTGGTTTTAAGATACCGTTAATTATTACCATCACGTCTCATACTATCTCTAAACTAAAATTATGATTAAATAGATCAGTCATTTTAGTTTAGGGACGGAGTGCGACAGAGTTGGCTTCGTTGTCTGAATTTTTATTAGCTGGATTATATAGCACCCGTAAAACATCTGATGTTGCTTAGGAATGCCTTTACTACGGAGATACAATAGGTATCATCTACCGCTTTGGTGTCAGTTTTTTCACTTTCTTTTTCCCTTCCATTTTTGTGCGTGACAATTTTTCACACCAGGAATAATGTGATTGCGAAGAAGTTTAATTACTAAGAACGTCCTAGATTCCATGTGAAAATGCGTTTTTTTTAAATAGGACGTGACCCGATAACGGTGAAGTGTGGGGACAAAGGACGCATTGCACGCCTTTGCAACTTTGCACGCATTATAGACGATTGCATTTCTCACTTGCATTTTGTTGCCCTATTTTCTGCTCAATGTTTTATGGGTCATTTCAAAATCCCTCGGTATCAGGATCATACGGAAAAACACATGGAAAGAAAAGGGACATTGTTGGTAAAATGAATAAAAAACGGAAAGAAAGGTTACTTACACATAAATATTTTTGGAATAGAATACGACAAAGCATATCTATTATCTATCCAAGATCTTACATCAGAACATAATTATATCACTTTTTTTATTTCACTTCAAGTCAATAGACTTCAACAAACATACGATTTTAAGATTTTTATATGGATACGTTATTTTGGAATTCATTAAAAATATTTTGTCCCACTATTAAAATTGCATATTATTTTAGGATGACTATTAAAAAATATTTCAAAATCCGTCCGTATTTTCTTCTTTCAGTGACATGAGAGTTGCCACTACCACAAAAAAAAATCAAAAGCACATTAGCTCCTTGCAATATTACACCTCGTACACACATCCGTCCAATGTTCTATTCTAAATATACCCACCGCAGCATCCGCCCCGTATGCAATATGAGCCCGACTTTAACAAAACAAATCCAAAAACACACCGAACGCAACCCTAAATCAATAAACATAAAGATCAATTTAACGAGTCACGTCTCAGTATTTATGAAGTGATTCCAGAAGCAGAACAACATGATTACAGAATCAAAAAAAAGATAAAATAAAAAAACCGTTCGAAATTTAAATATCACTCGAAAATAATGTTGCTATAATTTGTAATCTAACCAATCAAATGGTAACTCAATGAAATAGTGATAGAGTAGATTATCGAATGGAAGATGAAGGTGGTGTTTATTTGGACGGGGCAGCTACGAGCGTCGATGGACAAATTTATCTGTTTGTATGCAAACGTATGCGTGCGCGCATTCGACTGTCAGATTGATGGATATTTTTGACTCATTCCTCTTGAATATGAAATGATTCTAAAATATATTTTATAAACCATCTACATGTCGTAATATTAAAATATATTACATTTAACTGATATTTAACATACACATTGTTTCTACAAATAGACAGTTACAATGAATTTGCAACTCTCTCGCCTCCTGAAATCTGTTTACAACAAACACAATAGACTTAATTTGTAGCGAAAAGAGTAATGTACGTCGGAAATATATATTTTTGTATCAACAAACAAAGATTAACAACTGTTATAGTTAAACCATAACTATATACTTGTTAACTGGTATAGTTGATAGAAAACCTATTATTGGCTTTATGTTACCCAATTTTAGGACTATGAAGAACAATAAACGGTTGGTTTTCCTCAATTAATAAAATAAAATAAAATACTTATATAGCAGTATTTTATTTTATCACTAACCATCTGTATTGTACTCTGAGGAATGAGTCCATTTATAATTCTCCCACTGGCAAGGGCTGTAGCAGTAATTTTTCATATCCTCCTGTTTTACGAGAGTCCCACTCTATTCAGGTATGTCTACCTCAACGGACCTCCTCCAGGTGCTGGTCGGACAACTGGGTCTACTTCGACTGGTCGGTCAACCAGGTTTCCTTCGTTTAAGCCCCTGGTTTTGTGGACTGACGATCTGGATTTGGTTAGTCTCCGTAAGACTATCCCTACTGTTGCTATTTCTATTATCTTACTACATCTATATATGTATACCTAAGTTAATTTAGTCCTTGTCATCTCGGTTAACCCTTAACACTTTACACCTAATGTCCAGCGCTAACAAGACACATTGAATTAAGATCAATCGTCCGGACGTTTTTAGGGGTCCGCGGCAACAGTGCTAAAACACCTTTGGTAACAAAGCGGCTAGAAGTGTAAAATCAGTCACTTAAAGAAAATCTTCTTTCTATAAAATTATATTTCTCTGTATAAAATTATCTTTCGGGTTTTACATCATCTTTAATAAGTAATTATTTTTCCGCTGATAACGCTGATCAAAGTCTAATGAATATTGACTTTTATTTAAGAGCTTACATAATATACGGGAATCCCACATGATGTGTACTTAGACTTGCCAGACAAATCCCGGATCTTATGCTTGCACGGGGACGTAGGCCCAACGCGTAGGGTAGATACATTACGAGAGATTTAATCGAAATTGTGAAATTAATACAACAACCAGATCTTATCCTTCAGTACATTAAAATGCTGCATTGATCGCTAATCTCCGATGGATGCATCTCAATTACTAAAAATGGACACTAAACTTCTTAATGGAGCTATTGAAAGCTTGAGTTTCTTGCTGGTTCTTCTCGGTAGGAATGGCATTCCGAACCAGTGGTAGATTCACTTGACGATTCAAAAGTACTTGTAAAAGTTTATTTGAATAAAGAATATTTGATTTGATTTGATTTGATTTGATCATTACAGTTTTCACACATTTCTCTTTCTATACGGATTACGGAACCATTAACACTGAAGCTCAGCTCACGCTTAACGGTTGTTCGTCGGCAGTGTCATCTCAGCGCGATGATGGATCGCCGGCCACTTGTTTTAGTCGCATTACCACATTACGGTAATTTGGCCGACTTCCTAATTTATACGAGCTGCGTTTGTTTTGTCATCCATCATTTTGTGCTCTGTTTTAGATTGGAAGTACCTAGTTTGTTGAAGTAGGGAGGCATTATTTTTCTCTTCAAAATTCGTGCCTTATAGAAACAAGAGTCATACTACCATCGCTTAAAGTTTTAAAATTATTTTAAATGTCAGATTTATATGACGTACCTTGACGTCCCTAAAATTGCCATAAAATAAAGATTGTATCTTTTTAACAAGAGCATCAACAATATTTAATTAATAGGTACTGCCTTAAGCGTTGATAATAACCCTCCTAGGAACCTAGTAACAGATTGTTATCTATTCGATCGTGTTCAAGTTAACTACAATTCAAAATACATTTAAAAATAAATGAAAACTATTACAAGTGCATTTGAACGTCAAGTGAATCTACCAATGGTTCGGAATGATATTCCTATCGAGAAGGACTAGCAAGAAACTCGGCAGTTGATCTGATTATCACCATCATAGTAACTGTCATCAAGTAACTGGACGTCAATAAGTTTACAGTGTACCTAAATTTAATAAATATACTTTTGAATTTGACTTTGACTTTGAATTTGTATGGAATAGTCAAGCGCTTGATGACAGATGACAAACGGCGCTTGTTCAATTCCACAATTAATCGCAGTTAACTTTAACGCTAGCTTAAACGCAATGTAAAAATATCCACTAGGAACACAGCTGGTGATCATAAGTATAATGATAACTCGTTTATTTTCGCAGGTACATAGAGACATAGTCAAAATTGTGAGATTGATGCAGCAATAATCTCTGGTGGATGCAGAAGTATTGCTAACTTGAATCTTTTGAATGGGATGTTCTGTGGATTCAATATCTGGGCCAAAGGTTTAGTTATCTGACGTTTGCCATAACAATACCTCGTTGTGATATTTTTATAATCATTCGATGATGTGTCTAAAGAAATCTGCAACTTTCAACCTCCTAGAAACTAGGAGTGAGTAGGTATTTAAATTAAGTAAGGTAGGTTTAAAATTTTCTTGAACCTAACGGCTCGATAAAGAACTTTTGACCTTTGATTGAAGTCTGTCCATCAGAAACCGTTCCATGAAAAGAGTTTGATGAGTTTACAGTTTGCAATACTTAAAACTCAGCTTTACGATATTGTTTGAGTTCATCGTCACATGAGTTCGTAGTCTCAAACCAGTCACCGATAAAAATAACAAAATTGTCCCCCATATAAAATTTCAATATCCACTCATAAAGTAATGTTTAATATAAAATCGACATAACTGCCAAATAAACTACATTATTAACTACTTCATGTCTTATTTCTGTAACCTGATGCCGAGTTAACGTTATAGAAGTTCGCTTCGCCCCACGGACCGTTCAGGAGTCGATAAACCTGTCAAATATTACCGTCTGGCTTGAACAAACAATGCAAACGCACACAATTTAAAATGGACTTTGGATACATAGAGTTGGAGTATATTTTTAAATGTATTATGTTTGGTGCTAAGGATGTTCTGTATGAGGTTACTAAAAGTTTGAGGTGTGGAAATAACGAAGCTTCGAGTATTGGACGTAAACTGTACTCAATCGAAGCTGTGAGAGGAAGCGGGCATGCTGTTGACCACACTTCAGACGGTATGCTGTCCTGGTACTGTTAGTTTGTAGACTCAACGTATAATTGGCTACTAGCTACTTCAATATCGTCACATCCGTAGATATTTTATTCCAAATATATCCATCTCTAGTTGGAAGTAGTTCTAGTTGGGTCTCTCTAGTTTCTCTAGTAATTTTTCTTAAAAATCACAAAAACCGTAAATATATCAGTCAGTAAAGTCCAATAAACTTAACTGAGCCGGTAACGGCGTTGCTAGTAGGTTTATTAAAAATAAAAATAAAATTAAACACACAAATTTGTTATAATTTTAGCCACCGGGTCAGATTAGTTTGATTATTATGTTACTTTGAGCAATAAATTTCTTTAAATTAGTTTGAGAGACTATAATCTCATCTGCAATTCAACCAATAATGATGGGAATATCTAGAAACTTGTTGTCTTTCAATACTTCCAACACTATTGGTCAAGTGGCAGATAAGATGACTTGATTAGACGTTCAAGAAGTTGAAAAAATAAGCTATTCGAACAGACTAAATCCAGTTGTTTATTAGATGATAAATGATTTATGTCACGTAGGAAAACTTGTGCGACTTATGATACGTCAAGACTCAAGACTCTACCAACGGTTCGGAAAATTGATTCTACTGAGAAGAGCCGACAAGAAACTCAGTAGTTACTCTTTTCTTTAAAAGAAAAATGTTACATTAATTAAACAATACACAACACTTATGTTACAAGTATAACACTGACTTGTGGGCTACAGGAGGCGAGTTTAGTTGCTTCCATGCAACTTTGTCATCAAAAAAATCAAACTCAAAAACTCAAAATCAAAGTATATTTATTCAAAATAGGTACCTACAAAGTAAACCTTCTGAACGTCACGTTTACAAAGTATAAGACGTGATGGTGATATTTAACCACGGTATCTTAAAACTAAAGCCACGACTAATCATCAATCCACACTAATATTATAAATGCGAAAGTGTGTCTGTCTGTCTGTCTGCTACGCTTTCACGGTCTATCCGTTCAACCGATTTTGATGAAATTAGGTACCTATACCTAGGGATAGGTTGTATCCCGGGGAAGGACTAAAGGGTTTGTTCGTTTGTACTTCAATCACGCCACAACGGAGCAACGGATCAACGTGATTTTTGGCATAGATATAGTTGAAGACGAGATTGACATAGGCTACTTTTTATCCCGAAAAATCAAGGAGTGCCCACGGGAATTAAAAAACGCGGACGAAGTCGCGGGCATCATCTAGAATAACGTTAACGTTAACAAATGCTGTACACCAATTGTACTTACTTGCTTTTCCATTCCGGACTTTGGTCTACAATTACAGTTGGCTCCAGCGGAGGAAGCTGTCGCGCGCCAATCAGCGGTGACGGATGAGGAGCGATGACGACTGACATCAGCCACTCTCTCACCCGACCCGCGTGTTGCGTGTTACGAAATATTCTACTACGAGTACTACTGCTTGTCTACCTGATTATTGTTATCTAATGTTACTATCACTTCTTATCTTGTGTAACTTTATAATTAACGAGACATAAGTATTGTGTGTTGGTGTACCTATATCACTAAATTATACGTGCGTACGTACGTACGTGAAATTCGAAAAAATACCGGCAAAGACGTGCCGTCAAGCGATTTAGCGTTCCGGTACGATGCCGTGTAGAAACCAAAGGGGTATGGGTTTAATATAACTGCCATGCCCCTAACAGGTTAGCCCGCTACCATCTTAGACTGCATCATCACTTACCATCAGGTGAGATCGCAGTCAAGGGCTAGCTTGTAGAGGATTAAAAAAAAAACCCACGAGAGCGAAGACTCGGTGGCTAGTTTGTCATAATATAGAGGCTATTTAGAAATACTATAACATCACTATATAAATCATGCCCGCGTGGTGGCTGCATTCTTGGACAGCCAGGCTGATCCTTTGCGCAAAAAATGAGCCAGCCCTTTTTTAACCAGACCAGGCTATTGAATTAGTTTAACATTTCAATTTAACCGATTAATCCGAATAATATATAGACATTACTTTCATGTTTTAGTTTATGCTACTGTTATTTGTGTTCGTGGTTTATTGTTATTATTTTTGTAGTTTTATTATGAATAAATAAATACGAAATATGAAATTGCTTTGAAAAACCAAAATGCAATGCTTTTGTAGAATTTTATTTGTTTCTGCTCTAAAGAAAATTTATGTTAAGGTGATTATTTAAGCTGTAATTAAAATAATGTTACGACGGGGTTGACATGGTTTGGAGAACAAGAGCCCAAAAACAAAATAAAGACAAGTCGTAACGACGATGTTATTTTGTTCGAATTGGTATTCGACTAGTTGACTACGTATCTGTCACATACGTGGTATCTATACTAATATTTAAAAAAGAGGTAAAGTTTGTGAGTTTGTAACGTTGTAAGGGGGTAATCTCTGGATCTACTGAACCGATTTTGAAAATTCTGGTACCAATAGAAATATTTGTGAGAATCATAGGCTATATATTAACCCGAAAAATTAGGGAGTTCCCGTGGGAATTTAAAAGACGTATTTCACGCGGACAAAGTCGCGGGCATCTGCTAGTATATCATACAAAGAAAAAATTGTTAAATCGCATGACGAAGCATCGTCACTCGACAAACATAAAATAGATACCAACACGATACCAACGTTACTATTTTGAATTCTTTTCGAAAACACAACTCATGTTATTTCGAGAGCAGCACAAAATCAATATTGGCCACAGAGCGTTCGTCTGTTTGTACAGATGACGCGACAGACCACGAAACCATCACAACTGTACGGAAAATAACCATATTTCAAGCACCTCTTGCAACCACGACATCTTTCGAATGTCAAGCAATGCGGTTAGTAAATGTAACGCAGGTTAAAGTGTTGTTTTTTTAAGTTTTTTGCTTTCCTCACGTTGAATTTAGTAGTTAGGGTGGCTTTTCATAGGGCGTGAATGCGTGATCTAACGAGATAAGTTACTTGAACGATATTGTTACAGACGGCTCGTACTCAGGTACGAATTTACGACTTTTTAAAGTATAAAGTGGCATTACCCGTCAGCATTCACAATTTCATTATGAAAAGCTGACTCTGCGCGGTCAATTATGTTGTATAGAAAGTAGTAGTACTTTTTTTTATGCACTACAAGTTAGTACCTACTTGTAGTGTTGAAGTTTGCCGCGCCTCGCGCTTTACCCGTTGTCCTAGGACCTAGGTGGTCTAAAAAACCGACGTGATGCAACGCGACGCGATAGGACTTCTTAGAAAATGATAAACTTATCTGTGAAGGGTCAGTCAGTGATACCGTCGCGTGACGTCAAATCAATTCGCTTTGTCGCGTTTATCGCTGACATAGGACAGGGGTTTACAACTTTCTCGATGCATATTCGATGTTGTGCGACGCCATTCAAAATATACGTCTTTGTATGGTTTTATTTATTTACATTTGTGCGTGTTTTTACAAAACTATGCAACACTACGTGATTCGTGTAAAAACGTACTGTCAGAAGTCATCTTATCAAGTAAAAGGTGGTTTTAGAAGTACTATTCTGTGGTTTTAGTGACAAATCATCATTGTTTATGTTTCTCGGTAGGTACGAGTAGCACGGAATTTCAGGCGCTGAGTGATTTTCGATTAGCAGATATCCGCGACGTGGGTGACTGTTGAGATAAGGGACTTTGATTTGCTTAACGGTAAAAGTAAAAGCATCGGAAAAATTGAGACAAGAAAAATAATAAGTAAAACTGTAAACTGAGATCAGTAAAAAAAGTAAAATATACTTTATTTTACAGAAATCATATCCTTAAAAAAAAAAAAAAACACAGAAATGTAATAATATATTTAGCATTCTGGTACGATGCCGTGTAGAAACCGATTTTTAGACTGCATTTTCACTCGCCATCAGGCCAGATTGCAGTCAAGGGCCAACTTGATTCATATTGGTGCTTTTTGCGATTCATACAGATTTCCGCAGTATCCTAAACAATCCAATACGAACATCGAATTGGGGCGAAGCAGGAATTATTGGGGCGGTGTTGGAGCTAAAGTGTAAATATTGCAGTTGGAGTTGCAGCGCCATCTGCAGAGCAAACCGATCTAACGGCCTGATAAGTGTGGTGACCGAATGCGAGTGTAGACGGGTGTAGTGACAGTGCGAACACTGGAACTACGGACTGTTCAAACCTAACAATGTTTTTTTTAATGTTCTGCAGTTCCTCTAACACAGACGACGATGACTCTGGAAGACGTCAAGTTCGGCTCTGAATATCATATCATACTTAATATTATAAATGCGAAAGTGTGTTTATTTGTTGGTTTGTCCTTCAATCAAACGGAGCAACGGATCGACGTTTGACGACCTCCGTGGCGCAGTGTGTAGCGCTGTTGCCTTAACGTGCGGAGGTCCTGGGTTCGATCCCCGGCAGGGTCAATTTGGGAATTTATAGTTTCTGAATTTTCCCTGGTCTGGCCTGGTGGGAGGCTTCGGCCGTGGCTAGTTACCACCCTACCGGCAAAGACGTGCCGCCAAGCGATTTAGCGTTCCGGTACGATGCCGTGTAGAAACCGAAGGGGTATGGGTTTAATATAACTGCCATGCCCCTAACAGGTTAGCCCGCTACCATCTTAGACTGCATCATCACTTACCATCAGGTGAGATCGTAGTCAAGGGCTAGCTTGTAGTGGATAAAAAAAAAAAAAAAAAAAAAACGTGATTTTTGGCATAGGTATAGCTGAGGACCTGGAGAGTGACATAGGCTACTTTTTATTCCGGAAAATTAAGGAGTTCCCGCGGGAATCAAAAAAACTAAACCACGCGGACGAAGTCGCGTGCTTCAGCTAGTGTGCTATAAGGCTTCTAGCACAAGATAGTCGTGAATTGGTGATATTTTACATATTGGGTACTGATTTATCTTTTTTTTTCTATCCACAATGTATTCTTCCGTTTACTCTTAAACTGTTAAAATTTAAAATACATACAAAGTAGTGATTCTTATTTATAAAATCTACCATTGCTTTTGAATAAATTAATGAATAATTATAGTTTAAAGTGTGTTCGTTTGTTAGTTCGTGCTTCAATCATGGATCAGAGCAACGGATCGACGCGGTTTGTTGCATGAGTAGATGACGACCTGGAGTGACTAGGAAGATGACGTGGTTAAAGCTGTCAAAGAATCTTTGAAAACATTATGTCAGTTATTCAGTGTATTACCCTTTTATATGTATACTGAATAACGTTAAGTATGTTGGAGACACAACATAAGATGTTTATAGTCTATGACGTTCACTGCTCATTCACCGGTCATATGTACTAAATAGACCGACGATCTGTCTCTTACCTCAAGAACTGCCACAGGGCTAAGACGCATATTATACGCTTCCTTTGTACCTAGTATAAACCTATTAAAATCACTGTGCCACGAGTCGTGTGTTTCTATTATCAAGAATACCTACATACTACAGTCCACAATAGTCTTCCACATGAATTGGTCCTTCTACGCCGTGAGAATTAATACCTCAACGCCATTTTTCAAGCGGATTTTCAAGATCGACACGCGGCCAGGCCACACTGTACCAGTACGTGAGTCAAATTTTGCAGCGATACAAGGGAGCGCAATTATTCAGATCGCATGTTATCCTGCCGATCTGCGAGAAACCGTCGACTGTGCGATTGCAGTAAAATATAATTGAGGTGGAGCATCCATATTTCAAGATTTGTCTGAAACTTCCATCGCCATTTCTTCATCATTATTTCATACAGCGCTATAAAGCGCTGCGAGCATTGTGCGAACCCCGTACGCATTCGTCCAATAGCGGAGCGACGGTAAGAATCAAGCGCGGGCGCGATCCAATCAGAGCAGCGTTCCTGATCGTCCGCCGACAGCCGAGCATCGTGATTGGTCGACGAGGTGCCACATTGGCGCAACCACGTTTTCATTCATTCACTACGCCATACTTCCTGTTTTGCTGTGTCTATTTTAGAACTGAACTGCGTAATAAGTGTAAAGTGACGCATAATTCCGCCATTTTTACTGTGTGTTCATAGCTATTAGTTACTTGTTGGGACTTTAGTATTTAGATCGTTTATAAAGTAGTGTTATTATAGTGAAAATTGTCAGTTTTTGAATAATCTTAAGGTTGATTAAGTGCAATTTTATTATTAGTGAAAGATGTCAGAAAATAATGAGCCTAAAGTAAAACAGCTTAAAGCCGCACGTGGCTATACGAAAGCGTCTATTTCACGCCTATATTTATTTGTTTCTAACGAACAAGACGTCAATATGTCAAATATATTTAATTTAGAAACAAAGCGTGCTAGAATAGTTGAATTATTCAAAGAATATGAGGCCTATAGCAAACAAATATTAGCCTTGGACGAGGATGACCAACGTCGTGAAGATGTATCAGAGGTTGAAGGAAAATACTTTCATATCTTGACTGTGTTAAATGAGGCCATCAAAACCAAATCTATACCCTCCCAGGAGGCCGGAACTTTCAAGGCTAAATTGCCAAAAATTGACATTAAAACTTTCACAGGTAAGTACGCGGATTATACACCTTTCATCAATTTATTTAAAGCCGTCATACATAATGATAGGTCAATTGATAACGTTCAAAAATTGTATTACCTTAGGACTTTTGTAGAAAACGAACCCTTTGACATAATAAAAAACTTGCCCCTTGTAGCAGATAGTTATGATGAGGCTATCAGGCTTCTCGATGAGAGGTATAACCATAGGTTTAAAATTATTAATGAGCATATTAATTCCTTGCTTGATATGAATGCATTGGTAAAATCTACTCCAATTATCCTTAGAGATTTTGTGTCCAAAGTTAAACAATGCTTATCAGCCTTAAAAAATCTCAGTGTAAAAACAGACACTTGGGATCCTATCATTTTATCCATTTTATATCGAAAATTAGATACCTACACATCCCGGGCTTACCAATTTGAGAGAAGCGATGAAGACGAACCAACGGTGAATGATTTCCTGATGTTCCTGGAAAAGAGGGCCTTGGCATTAGAGAATGCGGAACCTTCAACTTCAGGCAAGGCTCGCAAGGCAGCGGTGAACATTACCACCAAACCAGGCGCTGGCTCGTGCTCACACTGTAAGTCTGAACAACATAAATTATTTAATTGTAGTAAATTTAAAATCTTGCCTTTCACTGAGAAGATTAAGTTTTGTAAGGATAATAGCTTATGTAATAGTTGTTTAAATAAGCATACAGGAAAGTGTAGATTTCATTTCCGTTGTAAAATATGCAAGGACCCAGCTCATAGTACCGTCCTTCATGACAATACAGCCTCAGAGCAGCCAGTATCATTGATGTCCAACGTTAGCTCGGACAGAGTCTTATTGCCTACAGTCAAGGTAAAGTTGTATGCGCAGAATGGCAGGGAAATTCATCTGAAGGCGATCTTGGATTCTGCATCGCAGATATCCATTGTTACAAGTAAGGTTATTGAAATCTTAGGTATTACCCCTAAGCGAGACAACACCAATATAGTGGGAATCGGCAATTCCAAGAATACTGCAAATTATTCAGTTCCCCTTGAAGTGTTTTCATTAGTCACACCTTATAGGGTGACAATTAATTGTCATGTGCTAAATAAAATCACATGCAATATCCCCCAATATAAAATAGATGCTTCGTCTATTGTTATCCCTCCCGATGTGGAGCTAGCTGATGTGGACTTTAACATTCCATCAGAAATAAATATGCTAATTGGAGCTGACATATTTTTCCAGATGCTGACCCCGGAGCCGCTGGCGTCTTTGCAGCAACAAGCTCTGCAATCTGCTGAGAACCAGCATCTGCAACCCCGCTTCATCAGTACAAGGTTTGGCCATGTAATAGCGGGCGCTTTACCACCACAATCTATATCAAATAAAAGTAAGGTTTCTCTCTGTACAATTAATAGTAAATCAGATATTGATGAAACTTTACAAAAATTTTGGGCTTCTGAAACAATACCAGAAACTTTCAGCGAAAATATCCCAGAACATGAATTATGTGAAAATATTTTTAAGCAAACAACCATTCATGAAAACAATAAATTTCAAGTTGATTTGCCATTAAAGTTGCCTTTGAGTCAAGTTAAAGATACTCTAGGTAATTCATTTGATTTCGCATTATATAGGTTTTTAAACCTCGAAAAGAAATTGCATAAAAATATCAATTTACTGTCAGAGTATGATAAATTTATAAATGAATACATTTCATTAGGGCATGGTCACTATATTGATTTCAATTCATTAGATTTCAGTAAAGACCCTTTATATTTTATGCCACATCATGCAGTATATAATGAGCACAGTAAGAGTACTCGGTTAAGGGTGGTATACGATTGTTCAATGCTCACAGATAGGAAAGCTTCTCTAAATAATCTTTTACTTAATGGGCTTCCTGTACAAAAGGATTTGTTTGATATTATGCTTTTATTTCGTTTTGGTGAATATACATTCTCAACTGATATCCGTCGCATGTTCAGATGTGTCAATGTTAATCCAAAACATGCTAGCTTGCAAAATATTTTATGGCGGAACAATGTTAATGAACAAATAAAGTGTATACAGTTAGATACTGTCACATATGGGCAAAAGAGCTCAGGTTTCTTAGCTACTAGATGTTTGCATGAGCTCGCTACCAAATATAAGGAAGAGTTTCCTTTAGCATCATATATTTTAAACAATTGCACCTATGTGGATGATGCTTGCTATTCACATGCTGATCTAAGCACTATGTTAGAGGCTAAGGAGCAATTATGTAAATTGCTTAATAAAGGTGGCTTTACCACACATAAATGGGCATCAAATTGTCAGCAAATTTTAGATGACATCCCTCCAAACGAGCAGCACTTTGATGATTTTGACCTACAAAAGAATAACCTATATTTAAAAACTCTAGGGCTGACTCTTAACATTAGAAAGGATAGTTTTGTATTATCTTGTCCAGAAGCCTTTGATATTAAAAACCCTACCAAAAGACAAATATTAAGCTATATTTCGAAATTTTTTGATCCGTTAGGTTTCATATCACCTGTGATAGTCAGAGCTAAGGCATTTATGCAAAAATTATGGTCAGAAAAAATTGGGTGGGATGAGGTACCATCAAAAGGTTTATTGGCAGAATGGCAATGCTTTGCTGAAAGCTTATCTAATATGCAACCCATATATATTGATAGAAATATAAATATTACTAAAGATGCTAAAGCTGTGCAGCTCATCGGATTCTCTGATGCTTCAAGTTCCGTCGGCTATGGATGCTGTGTTTATCTACGGGTGGTCGATCAATCAGGTAAGGCTTCACTGTCTTTACTTTGCTCTAAATCGCGAATTAACCCCCGCAGCGATCAGGCACTAAGCATTCCACGCTTGGAGTTAAATGCCATGCTCCTACTTACAAGGCTTATCAATAGAGTTTATCAAACCTTAAGCCTTAAAATAAATATAGAGGATATTTATTTATATTCAGATTCGCAAATTTCGCTTGCATGGATAGCAACTGAGCCCATGAAACTCCAAGCATATGTTGCTAATCGGGTTAAGTTAATTCGGGAACAAACTGCTAGGTGGCGCTGGTTGCATGTAGCTAGCGAGGAGAATCCTGCAGATTGTGTTAGCAGAGGAGCTGATCCTGAACAACTCAGACACTGCAAGCTGTGGTGGTATGGGCCAGAATTTTTAGCGAACAGTAAGTATAAATTTGAGCAAAATACACCTACCTTGACAGCCCAGGATGATTTGCCTGAAATAAAGAAAGGTATGTCGCTCTCTGATGCCAAGGTAACCTTAATTACTAAATCGGAAAATGAATTTTTTCAATTTCTTGATAGATTTTCTGACATAAATAAAATGACACGGGTTATGGCTTACATAATTAGGTTCTGTAGTAATTTAAAAAATAAAGCTGCGCGAAAGTCGGGCACGCTGTCTCCCCTCGAGTTAGAAAATGCGTTACATAAAATAATAAAGCACGAACAGAGCATTCATTTCAAGCAGGAGATTAATGATTTAATGTCCAATAAACAAAACATAAAAGGTAATTTAAAACCTTTACATCCTTTTATCGATAAGGAAGGTATAATAAGAGTAGGTGGTAGGATAGAAAATGCAAATGTTTCATTTTCACAAAAGCATCCTATTATTTTGCCCAAACAGTCTAGAATCACAGATTTAATTATTCGTAGTGAGCATATTAGGCTGCTTCATGCAGGAGCTAAATTATTATTAGCTAATTTAAATCAAAAATACTGGCTAGTAAATGGCCATAGACATGTTAAAAAGATAATTTATAAATGGTTAACTTGTTTCAGAATGAAGGCTCAATGTGCAAAACAGCTAATGGGTTCATTGCCCTCTCAAAGAGTAACAGCTTGCAGACCCTTTCAGAAAATAGGTATAGACTTTGCAGGGCCTATTCAAGTAAAAAATGCACGTATACGACGCGCTTTATATACAAAGGGATATATATGTATCTTTGTCTGTTTTGTAACAAAGGCTATACACCTTGAGCTTTCTTCTGATTTAAGCACTGATAGTTTTCTTTCTTGCTTTAGGCGTTTCATAGCCAGAAGAATGGCACCAATAGAGGTTTTTTGCGACAACGCTGGTTGTTTTAAAAGGGCAAGCAAGGAATTAGAATCTTTGTATAAATTACACAGCTCACAAGAACATCAAACACTGGTGCAAGAGTATGCAGCTCAAAAAGGTATTACTTTTCATTTTGTACCAAGTTACTCGCCAGTTTTTGCTGGTCTTGCCGAAGCAGGTGTTAAGAGCATGAAATTTCACTTAAAGAGAATCATACAGAACTATGTATTAACATACGAACAGCTTAATACAGTTTTATGTCAGATAGAAGCTGTTCTAAATTCAAGACCATTGTTACCGGTCACAGCTGATGATGTAAATGATTTTAGTTATTTGACACCAGGCCATTTCTTAGTAGGTAACGCTCTAACAGCTTTCCCTGAGGAAAATGTCCAATCGATGCCTATAAATAGGTTAAAATATTGGGAAATATGTAGTAAAGTTAGGAGTCATTTCTGGAATATATGGCATAAATATTATTTAAATATTTTGCAGTCACGACCTAAATGGCGCGACGATTTACCTAATGTTAAGGTAGGATCTTTAGTTATATTAAGACAACCTAATACGCCGCCCCTAACATGGCCCATGGCCAGAGTTATAAAAGTGTACCCGGGCCAAGACCAAAAGGTTCGCGTTGTTGATGTTATAACACCTAATAAAAAGGTCTATAAGCGGTCATTATCTGGTATCTCTGTATTACCTTTAGAATAAGTCTATACTATCCGGTATATCTGTACTACCTATAGAATAAGTTTTCAGTTTTTGTTTATTCTTTTTTAATAGAATTTTTCATTTCTCTTAAATAATAGAATTACTTAGTATGGTTTTTTCTACAATGTTTCTTAGAATAAGTATTGTGGCACATACATTGCAATTCATTAAATATTATATCATGTAAAATTCTAGTATTGAAATTAATTCTTAGAAGAATATTGTTATAGCCAAAATTAATTAAATAAGCTATGTGATGCTTAAATATTGTTGTATCTGTACTCTATGATTGCAACTTTTCAATGTGTGTACATTATAATAAAGGCCTTGTTTAGGGTTTAGAGCAACCATGTATAGGGTTATTTATTTGCAAAAAAAAAATATTGTTATAATACCTATTAAGCTATTGGTATATAAACCTTGGTATATTATGTAATGTAAAAGATTAGTTTTTCAAATTTGGTTTTGCAAGTCAATTATATTGTCAAGTGACTTTTACAGGATAAAATAAAATAAAATTCATTAATATTATATAAAGTTAAATTTATTCTTTTCATTTAATTATTGTTACATAAATAAGTATAACTTGTAAACCAGGATGCTGTGAGCTAATTTAGCGTTGCATTTTAGACATTTTAATAATGATAGTAGTAATTTATTCATGCAAGCATCGCCGCCCCCAGCATGTTGGAGACACAACATAAGATGTTTATAGTCTATGACGTTCACTGCTCATTCACCGGTCATATGTACTAAATAGACCGACGATCTGTCTCTTACCTCAAGAACTGCCACAGGGCTAAGACGCATATTATACGCTTCCTTTGTACCTAGTATAAACCTATTAAAATCACTGTGCCACGAGTCGTGTGTTTCTATTATCAAGAATACCTACATACTACTTACTACATACATATACTTAACATTTTTGAGTATTTGGCCTGTGCTCTGTCGTTTAAGCGTCGGCGCGCGCATTCGCACGTCCTCCCTGATTGCTGATTGCATTAGCATCGGGCGCATATGGCGCGCTCGTTAGCTGATGCAGGCTATCCATGCGCCCAGCTTGACTGAACACTGTTTGCACAATAGCAAGTACTTATCATTGCAGCAAAGACCTCAATTTACATAAACGTCAAACAAAGAATGTGGACTTATTTTACTAACGCCATCTAGTCTGAAAAGCGGGACAGCGCCATGGCGGGGACAAGGACGGGCTTATACAGGTGATGGGCATGCTCCACAAGTCGGACGCCCAACTTTTTTCTATGAAAGGGCCCATCTAGTACCTACTACCTACATACATATATAGGTAGGTACCTACTTTGAATTTGAGTTTCTCGTAGTGAATAGTTATTTTAGGGATGGGCTCAAAATCAGCGCTGTTATGGTGTAGGTATATCTATACCATAACAGCATCACGCTGAGCCGATGCCCCTTTTGGAATCATTTTTAAGTCACAGTCTAGTTCTTAAGTTTTTTTATACTAGTAAGTTTGTTTTTGTATCTTCACTGTGTCTTTGGTAATTCCAAATAAAGATTTTATTTATTTATTTAAATTAACATTTTCCAGCAGTATAGTATCCGTTGGTTGTACGGGAGCAGGTGGTATGGCTCGACGGTAACAATAGGATGATCATCCCTCGAGTGAGTGCTGTGCTGGTGCTCGGGGACCACTGGTCCGACCGTTCATCTTTGGAGGTCGTACTCGTAGAAAGCTTCGTAATCGTGAGTTGGGTTCTTCGTGTTCGAATGCATCGTGCTAGTAATGCCATCTATTGTATTATGTGTGGACTGCGACGACCTCTACAAGGTTTTTGAATAACCTTAATCGACACGGACGAAATCGCGGACGTACTCGCATCATACTATTGAATCCCTTTAGTTTTCAGCATATATAGGGTAAAACCGGGATAGATGCCGCAGCAGGATAGATGCCTCATATTCTAAAAACCTAACTTCCCGAACTCGCGACTAAGAATTAATTTTATAAGTAGGAGCCGCAGTCACCCCGTACCATAATTACCCACAGACAGTCGTGCGATGAGGATGCGTTTCGCTCGTACGTGTAATTATCTCCGCAGCGATATTCCCGAACGCGTCAAAGATTTAAAGGTTAGTATGTTGCGTTGTATAACTTTATAATTAGTAATAAATTCAGTTATATTTTTTATTACGTCAATATACTGGTTCATTGAGTCTGCATCTAGGTGTAAGTAGATGCTATTTTGTTTATAATTTATTAAAAAAATACTTGGGCATCTATCCCTATCGAAAAGGATAGTTGCCCTGATTTTTCGAGGGATAGGTGCCCCTAAGGGCACCCTTAGGGGCACCTATCCCTGCATACACTGCCATATATGATTACCTACAACACCACGAAAATATAAAAGAAAAGAAGGAGTGCGAGCTCGAGTATGTTCTTGGACTACAGAAAACCTACAGTCGGCTTTGGATTAAATGGACAAAAACCATGGGAATACAACAATTAACAAATTATATTTTTTTTTAATAAATGCTTGTAAAATTTTATTTAACAAACAATATGGTTATGCATGTTGAAACTTAAGAATTTTTATTTTAGTTAAACAAACGCTTTAAAAATTTAATTACCTATGTCATTTGTGTGATATTAGAATAATATCTTATAATGATAACAATTAAAAGATTTAAAAAATACAAAATGTTTTTCATTATTATGACCCTTGGACTTCTACCTAACATTTGGTATGGATTTTTCGTTTACACCTATAAAGGGCATCCATCCTGCACTGCAGGCATCTATCCTTCTCAGTTTTTTCATGGTGGGGCAACTATCCATACAGGTAGGCATCTATCCTCAAAAAACATGTTCCACGAAAAGCTAATTTCTGCAAAATCTGTATTTGATAGGTTAAAAAATAATAATAATAATTCAACATTAAGGATTGAGCTAGCTACATTAATAGAAATTATTCGTATAAAATTAATATTTTTAAAATTAGGTGTCCTTTTCAAAAAGTTGGGCATCTATCCCGGTTTTACCCTACTAGTGGTTCGCCCCGAACTAAGACCTCGCGGCGCCATTTATTGACATAAATGTGAAGTTCTGTTAAAAATACTGAAGCTCATTAAAAATTAAATAATTCCGTTTCCTTACAATATTTATCTAATTTTAGTATTTGTTATTCAAGTACAGGATATAATTGAAATAATTGATCAAGTTTCAGGCTCATCCTTTCAGAAAATTTAGAGTTCTGAGGTCATCCTTGGACGTTAGAAAATCACCACTTTGAAAGCCCCCCATTTCGTCAATTTTGGGGGAAAAATTAAAAAAATAATATTTTATGACTCCATTCCTAATTATCTTTAAAATGATATACCGCAACCCTATGTTACTTTATAAAAAATATTTTACTTCGCATTCGCTTCTATGAGAGCCCCCCTGAAATAAAGATTTTTATTATTTTTTAAGCCATATTCGGCGGGAGGCCATTGGTTTACATATTATATTTAAAGCTGAAGTAATTGCGTTCAATAATTCAGAAGTTATAATGCTCTGACAGACGGACGGACGGACGGACGGACGGACAAGTGCCAATTCACCCAAGTAGACTCAGAGACCTTCGCTTCGCTCGGTCAAAAAGCCTTTTGGGTATATAAAAGGCAACCCTAGCTATTAACTGGTCCGACAATACCATTAGGCTGTAATGACCAAATCCCATTTGCCGGCTTTATTCGTAAAATGCTTTTCCATAGCCTTTCCCCATAATCACATGACATGGCGTAGGTCCGTCGTACGCATTCAGTTACACGCTTAAGAGTTGACAATATAAGAATGTAAGTTCTCATCCGATACAATTTCATGAGGGTAAGTGCAATTGAGCTTGTTGTTGACGGCGATCTCACCTTTAAGTGATGGTGCAGTATAAATTGGTAGCGGTCTAATCTGTAAAGCAGTTATTATTAAATCTATACCTCTAATCGATTTCTACACGACATCATCTTAGTGGAAGGGTAACTTGCCGTGGCCGAAGCCTCCTACCAGACCAGACCAGAAAAAAATTATAGATTCCCGAATTGGGAACCGAACCCGGAAACTCCCGCTATAAGACCACAGCGCTCACCACTGTGCCAGGAGGTCGTATCTATAATTCACCACTTATAACAGCGATCACTGCGCTCACTGCTGCGCCAGACTAGTAGTGGTAGTAGTAGCAGAGCTCCGTTTCGATCAATTACCTGTGAGATACAGCTTTATAACAAGAATAATTTTAAATTAAATGCCGTACACATACTTGTGACATAAAACACTGGTGTCTTAGAAGTGTGTGTGTGTGTGTGTGGATTAATTCGGGCCAAGCGGTCTGTTACTTAACTAAAGAGGAACTTCTCCCCATAGATAGGGGTTAGCTGTAACGCTTTTTCTGGTCCGTCCGTCACACGTCACATAACCAAAAGGACGGGCTCAAATTGAATTTTTCACAAAATGCCCGGTCGTATTACCGACAGGCGGTGTCGCTGTCGTATCAATTTATACGGCAAATTTCATATTTCCCGGACCAATTTTTTTGCTGTTGCGTTCGGTTATAGATTGCAGACTTGCGCATTTTTATTGAATTTGCCTTTATTATTATGGAAAGAGGCAAAGAGAACACAGCGAGGCAATGTTTTTGATATTACATTTTCAGAGTTCGGGAGGAAAAACGAGGTTTTTCTTTGGTTATGGAACTGATGATTTAAAATATTTTAAGCTTCAACGTTACTATGCTAAAAAGGCAAATCTATAAATAACTTCTTTTGTCATTGTAATGTTATTATTAAAAAAATATAATACGCCCAGGATGTTTATTTATTTCGCTCAAAAGAAAACCATTTTAGCTTTTATTTGTGAAGTGCCCGCGACTTCGTCAGCGTGGACTACACAAATTTTAAACCTCTATATTTTAACGCGTTAGGGGTTGAATTTTCAAAAATCTTACGTCATAATAGCTAGCTGCATGACAAATTTCAGCCCAATCCGTCCAGTAGTTTGAGCTGTGCATTGATAGATCTGCAGTTAGTCACCTTTTTCTTTTATATATTTAGATCAAGATAGAACCGCAAGTAACAAGTAGAACCTCAAATAACAAAAAATAAGTTAAGCGCTTTATTTAGCGGCAAAAGTGGAGGTGCCAACGATATTTCCAGCGTTAGCAAAAAACAAACTCGGGGAATATATCCCGAAGTTTGAACAGTGATGAATGCATCGCCGACAAATTTGTTGGCAACTGTGTTGCGGGAAGTTGCGGACTTCGGAACTCTGCGGGGGATTCAAAGGAAATAATCCTTTCCCCAGCTTCTGCTGTCTCCTAGTGTCTCAGTAGTTAAATGGTTGGTACATGACTTTGGAACCGGGTACGTGACTGGTTTGAAATGAAAGAAAGTTATAAATTTTGTCGAGTCGAGGCTGATTGAAAAAAATTACGAATTTCTTAGTGACAAAGTTGTATGGAAGCAATCGACTTTGGGTCCAGCACTCCACAGGATAGTAGATAGGATAGTTAATAACTTACACTACTGTATATTATATACTAGCGGTCGCCCGCGACTTCGTCTGCGTACAATTTCTGATTTCCTATGAGATTATGAAATTTTCCCGCTGCAAAAAGTCTATCTAAGAAGGCTTTATATAGCATAGCTTATGCAGGTTTTTATTATTTAAAACTTATAACCTAAATCCCGATTTTCAAGTCGCTATCTTCAAAAACATAGAATTTTCATACAAACTTCCAACCCCCATTTTTCCCTCTTTGGAGTAGATTTCCGGAAAATTGCTTATACTGGTTATTTTTATTTAAAACTAATAACCTTAATCCCGATTTTCAAGAAGTTAGACTTCAAAAACTTAGAACCATCATGCAAACTTCCAACCCCCATTTAACCCTCTTTGGGGTAGATTTTCGGAAAAAAAATTATACAGATTTTTATTATTTTAAACTTATAACTTAAATGCAAATTTTCATGTGTCTAACTTCAAAAACTAAGGACTTTCATACAAACTTCCAACCCCCATTTCAACCCCTTAGGGGTGAATTTTCCCAAAACCGTTTCTTAGCTGACGTTTACACCATAGAAGGAACCTACCTTCCAAATTTCAAGTCTGTATGTTTTATAGTTCCTGAGATATCGTAATGATCAGTCAGTGACCTTTCGCTTTTATATATATAGATTATACCTACTTATTGTAATGTCTGGCAAGAGCAATAATTGCTGAGTTTCTTGCCGGCTCTTCTAGGTAGAATTTTTTTTCCGAACCGGTGGTAGAGTCAAAACATGACGTAACTTAAAAGACACCTGTATGTCCTACATGTAAGTATAAATAAATTGAGTATGAGTTTTAGATTGTTTGTGGTTACTGGTTGTAGTTGGCTTCATAACAACCTTCAAGGTCTGTATATCTGCTTTATTTAACCTAAAGGCTTTGGCCTTTTATTTATTTTATGAATTGATAAATAATACAAAAACAGCATTAAACATAAATAATTACATAATAGTCATAGAAATGATAAAGTTATTAAACTTTGCAATTAATGAAAGTTATTAACGAACATTGTACTTTTTTAGACACATTTTTTTTTGTACGCAGTAAATCTGGATCTAGATTGACTATGTACCGCGGACGCCTTAGCCATTTGAGGGCGAAAATACACAAATGTAAAAATATTTTGTCTGACAGACAAAAATTCGCCCGCGATTTATATGGAGCTGCACGAACTACCACGGAAGGACTTGTTTCGTATGCTTGTTTTTCATTTCATTTTCATTTTAAAGTGGACTCTGAACCCTTATTAAAACCGACATTAGCTAAGAACATGCTTTAAGCATTGGATTGAGAACCTATTCTTAGCTTATGTCGGTTTATTAGCACATGCCTAAAAACAAAACAACGCTGTACTAAGAACCGGTCATCATGTTAGCAATTAGTTAATGTCGTGACGGACGGACGGACGGACACATTATAATTAGCGGCGCGACATGACACCCGCGACTAATTGATTGTTACACGATTTTATATACATTTGTTTGTATCTCGTTATAATTAAATATGGTTACTTATTAATTGTTATTTATTTCATGTTAGATTATAGACCTGGAACTGGTGGTAAAAAGACGTGAATAACTTCGGAACTACAATTTAACTTTTTACTATATAATTTTGCAACCTGTGATAAGTACTCGTAAGTTGATATTTTAAGCAACTTCGTCTGCGTGGGCCCCGCGTTGGTTTTTTTCTTTAAAAAATCCTCCTGCGGCCTTAAGTCATTAAAGAAAGAACCTACATGCAGTATAAGTAGTTTGTAAATCTGCTGGTTTGTAAATTCTGGTGTTTTGATTATTGTGTAAGTAAATATAACAGTATAGGAGGACAGAAATATATTATACTTATTGTATAATTATATTGAAAATCTTGTAGTAGTTAATTCATTGATTTTCTGCGATAAAATGTAGCCTATGTCCTTCCTCAGCATAAAACGAGTATAAAACCAGTCTATGTGCCAAATTTCATTAAAATCGGTTTAATTGATTGGCCGTGAAACATAATAAACGGACAGACAAACAGACGCACTTTCGCATTTATATTATTATAGTATAGTATGGAAGTTTGAATAGTATGGAAGCATGGCTTGTTTTTCTTGATTTATTTTTTACAATACTTAAAATTCTAGGTACTATTAAGTATTCTACAGCACTTCACCTAATTCACCCGTGAGCTCCTAGCGTATAATGCTTATAATAACAAACAAGCTACAGACTAAGCGTAGGTTGTATCAAAAACTCTGTTATAATTTATTGTTATATGATTAATTTTTAACGACAGTATAAATAAACTTGTGCGCCATTAATTTTGAGTTATGCGCCATATGGGACTAGTAAATTATTCAATTTGCATTTTATTATTGTGGTCGAAGGCCAACTCTTAATTACACGACTGCCCAAAAAAGTAGTGTATAGTTTTCAGGATTCATATGTATGTGAGTTTCTTTATTCCACCATAACTTCTAAATGCCTGAACAGATTGGATGTATGAATATGGGGTATCATTAGAATTCTTACATCATTTCAAATGAAAGTGGCTATAATTTTTTTGAAAAAAAAAACAATAGTAGTCCTGTTTTTTTAATAATTTTAATTATGTTAACTTTCTTATAAAATCAAAATAATCAATCAAATTTAGGTTTTCGTGAAATCCCATGGGAACACTTTCATTTTCCGGGATGAAAATAGTTTATATTCAAATTTAAGTACCATAACGTTAAAATGGGTTAAACAGATAGTCAGTGAGACTGTAGCAGACAGACAGACAGACAAACTTACTATCGCATTAATCATAATATTAGAATAGTACCACTCTTCTATTTAGCTACATCTACTTAACTAGGCGGAAAAGTTGTCTACGAGATCCCATCCTATTTTATCCCTTCCGCATCCTGAAGGATCCTTATTTTATGGGCTTCATAAAACGCCCCGTTGATTCCCATAAGAAGCGAGGTCTTCCGCCTATCACGGATTATGTTGTCAACGCAGTAGTTTGTGTTTTTTGTAGGATTTGACGACAATCGCTTAACACAAAGCAATGATGAGGTCTAGGATGGAGCGCGCTTGCCTAGAAGTTGCGTATTCACTCAGATCAGATTGCCTTGAAGGTATACTTAAGTTATACGTGGAAGGTAATACATGCGCTGGGCATTGGCGGTACCTACGTCTTTGCCGGTAGAACTAGCCACGGCTGAAGCCTCCCACCAGACAAGACCATAGAAAATATAAATCCCCAATTTGACGCTGCCGGGAATCGAACCCGGGACCTTCCACGTTAAGACAACAGCGCTCAACACTGCGCTAGGGAAGTCGTCAAAATTCGTAAAATTTTATCCTATAAATTGCTATATAGAATCATGTATAAGTATGATTGGGGTCACAGTATATGAAAACATAATATTACGATTTTATATGTCAATTTTATACGACCTCAGCAGAACAGTCCATTTTCCGTACATTTAGTACACATTTGCCCGTAATCGGCTCTTACCCGGATAACGCTCGTTCCACCTGAGCACCGGACGCCGGGCAAATGGTTTTATTATCCGTGGGTTTACGGTTATCCGATGTTTAAGACCCACCTGTGGACCCCGCGCCGCGGTCAACTATAAACATGTTCTGTTGCTTGCGATGCTCGTATCTGGCATACAGTTATCACAAAGTTAGAAGGTAACAATTTCACACCGTAATCTTATTCGCTACAATATTATATGGTTTAGGTTTTTTTTAATATATAACTGTAATTAAATAACTATAGATCGGTACATATGTCACCGTAAGATTGCAAAAACCGTTAGATTGTAATCTAACTAGAGAAATCGTAAACTGTCGACAGATTTCAATTTAACGCATTATTTTTCGGTAGATTATGTAATCTGTTAGGAATATTAACCCGATAAAACCTAAGTGCCCGGCCGTACTACCTAATTATGTATGTCGAACCCAAACCTAACCTACAAGAAAGAGACAAGAAAACGTAAATAGAATGAATATTTCAAAAATTGACACTCAGAACATTGAACGGTTCACAATCTGTCGACAATTTACAATTTCGCTAGTTAGATTACAATCTAACGGTTTTTGCAATCTTACCGTGACACATACTAATAAAAAAATATAAATTTAACAAAAAAAAATCCACAAACACGCCACCCAAAAGCCCAGCCAGGGACGTTCCTAGTGTAAAAGTGGCCATAATGGTGGCGGCATTACCGCGCTGGATGGATGGATGAATAATAGATATAATCAATAAAGGTTTACATTTTGATGTGGTATTATCATAAATTCATACGAATTTTACCGTAAACCAGTGTCGCCGACAATAGGCTTGTTCGTACAAACTATTTCATATAGCTACTGTATGAACTAAACGATTATATTATAAACAATAACATCCTAATACTACAACTATGAGTAATAATAAAATGAATAATAATAGAATATTTAGCGAATTTGTGCGGGGTATTCCACAGGCTTAGTTAGGTGGTCGTAACGGGCGACGGAGCGCGCTGTGGTTTGGAGCCATCGGGACGCGCGATTAGCTGACGCCGCAGCCATGGCTGAGTGGAGACAAGCTATGGTAACAGCCGACTTTGTTTATGGACTTTGGTACATTTTATGTATGTTTGTTATTTGACCTCCATGGTGCAGTGTTGAGCGCTGTTGTCTTAATGTGGGAGGCCCCTGGTCCGAACCCCGGTAGGGTCTGTTTGGGAATTAATAGTTTCTGAATTTTCTCTGGTCTCATCTGGTGGGACGCTTCGGTCGTGGCTAGTTAGGCAAAAACGTGTCGCCAAGCGACTAAGCGTTCCGGTATGATGCCGTGTAGAAACCGATTAGAGGTATGGATTGCATATAATTGCTATACCCCTAAGAGGTAAGCCCGCTACCATCTTAGACTATCTTCAGTTTCTCCAGCAAGTGATGTCCTCTTAATATGTTTAGTTAGGTAGGTAGAGATACCCACACCTAACTGGCGCATGTTACGTGAAATATGTACTTGCATATATCAGGAAAAGTTCCGTATACCTAGTAAATGAGGGTAGTGGGTGAAACGCGTGTGAGTTACCGGCGGCCCTCAATCAGGCAGGCCGGAGGGAATGCTTATTGAACCGTTCATATTGAATGTCAGCCGGCGCTCCAGATATTTCGCCGATGTTACACGCCGCGACTAATGAAGCTCCCGAACAGTTTGCTTTGACTATTTCGGTTGATTTGATTCACATCACTCCAGTGGCATTCCAGTAGCTGCTACAGTCAACACTTAAAACTGGTTAACTAGCAAGCTAAACTCAATCTTTATCAAAATGGAATTTTGAATAGTTAGTTGGTAATGAGGATTTGTTTTTTAATTTATAGACTAGCGAAATTCTGACTTGCTGGCAAGTGGTGATGCAGCCTATTATAAAGTGGAGCCTATTCACCCTTGATCAGTGGCGGATTTATGTTTGATTTCGCCCTAGGCCCTAGGCCTAGACATATGCCGCCCTTTTGCTGAAGGTGAAAAATATTTTTTCACCTCTCATGCTCTAAATATGTAGATGTCTTTATAGCTTAGCGTAGGCCGTAGGCGGACTGAAGTTAGCATTTAGCCTCTGATTAACCTTTTGAAAATGGTTATTCAGATGCATCGCAAATCGCCTGAGACGTATTTATGGCCGTAGCTCCGAGGATTTTGAAAGGATCGAGATGGGAATACTACCAAGAGTTGACAAATTTATCGAGACACGTGTGAGCGTTTGAATTTTGAAAATCGGCTGGTAACTTTTATTGAAATTTTGAAAAATGTAAAAAACGGTTTTTGGGGGGTGTTTGTTTACTAAATTGTAAATATTTTTACACTAATTGTTCTGAAACTTTTGGCGCCCCTAAAATCATGCCGCCCTAAGCCTAGGCCTAGGCCTAAATCCAGCACTGCCCTTGATGAGAAGATATCAATATTAAAAGCGGACGAGAAAACGGAAGCCGGAAGGGCATTCCATACGGCTCGAATTAGGAGCGAGGAAGCAAATCGCTTCGTCCACAGATTTTCGACTATGTACCTACAGATGCGGATCAAGACGAGGTGACGAAGCCTTGCGATATGATAGTAGAAAGTTGATATAGGAACAAGATTAAGAAGTTTTTTGGCACACTCTCCAAAATGTATCCTGTAGAATTGAAATGGTAAAAATAATATTAATTATCAGCCGAAAACCTGACAACCGCTAGGTATCAAGGCGCGTTTAGAACAACTAAAAAGATGCGATGGTGATCATCAAGTCCGCAATTAATATTTATGGAAAGAAAGAGTTCCAAACTTCCTCGCAAAGATTATGTGCCTCTGTTTACTCTACCTAATTTGTATTCTTTGACAAGGTGAAGTCCCGAAATAAATCAAGCTCGGGCAGGTCACGTAGCGAATTCGGTGGAGTTCGGAACTACCAACTATCTGCCAACTTTGGACGTTCGGTATTTGTGGAGATAAACTTCCGAACGTATCGCGCGTTGCTTTATTAGTTAAACTTTTGGCACAGATTTATACCTAACATAGATTATACCGTATTATCTACACGCATAATGTAAAAAAACGGTTACGGTTGTCTGTAAAGTCGGTTTACGGACGATAGTTTTACGTGATAACTAGAAGTTCTCTCGCGCGCTCGCGTGGCGGCGTTCCAGTAGCAGAACTATTGGAACTGCTAGCTCTGACGTCACACGATCGTGCCTCTCTATCGCTTGTTCCGCGCTCTCACTTGCACGCTCAGGCTCAGACGGAACGTGACACTTTTTCGTGCGTGCAGCCGGTGTTCATAGATTTATAAAACGTTATCATGTCAAAAACATCAGCATAAAAATGCCTGTCAGCATATTGTACTTCGTCCATGTGGATGTTAGATTGTCGTTTTGTCTGGAAGGCTTCGGCCGTGGCTAGATGACGACTTTTCTTACTAGTCAATTCTAAAAACTTTCGATGTTATATCACATAATAGGTAATAGGATGATATATCTACATTTTCTCGTAAATTGCCTGATTATTTGTATTTTAAATGAGTCTTAGATCTACACGTAGTCTAGTTATTATTCTATGACAGCATTTCTTCACGGGAATGACAAGTGTGAGCGCTAACCCCGACACGCCGGGCCCCGGGCAAGCCCCGGGGGAACAAAGTGATATTTTTATTTTCTTCACACCTCCGCCCATACTGCATAAACTAGAGTGGAAAAGACTAGCAGAATGCTTGCAATTTGCAAAAGTGTACGGGAATGTTTCTACTTTCTAGTGTGAGTGAGTAGGTAGTGTAGTGAAAACATATGACTGGGAAATAGAAAAAGTTGGAGTGATATTGCGAAGGTGAGTAAAATACACATCGATTTATGTGGACATAACAAAAGTGGCTTATAAATAATAAATAAATAAGTAAATTCTTTATTGACAAAAAAGTATACTTATTTACCAATTTTACACAATTAATATATCCATTTTAATTATTAATAAATCTATCTAATCTAATAATAAATGAATTACAAAGAATTAAAATGCAGTATAAATAAATGCAGTAAAAATTGGGTTGAACCAGCAGCTAACTAGAATCCTACAACTCTGTGTTTAGCTGCTGGCTCTCTTCCAGATTGAAGGTTACAGCATTGCATTCTAAAGAAACTTTCAAATTAATTACAAATCGGCTTAATACTTACAGTGCAAATTTAGTAGATATATTTTTGAGAAAACTTAATTAGAAAAGTATCTATGATCAAGTAACATATAGAAATTGTACACAAGCTTGAATTTATATTAAGAAAGTATTAATAATTAATTAAATAAGTATGTTTTGGGGTTACGGATATGAAATGCCAGCAAGATACTGGAACGAGTATTACTACAGAAACGTTAACTTTAAACAGAAATTATATTATGATTAACTTAAAATCATTAAACTTGTCAGTGAATAAGCTATTTTACTATGATTTCAGATTTGGACACCTTTCACATTCAGTCTTTTCATATTCACAATTTTAGCGATACCGCCCTTATCTAAAGTCTAAACCCAATTTAACCTTTTCAATCCAACGAAAATTCTTTTTTTTTACCTTTGGTCTCTCTAGTATTTTGTTAATTTTTACAACCAGGTATTACGCCCGGACTCCACCAGAGCGGAGACGAGACGAGAGAAGAGGAGATGTGATTTAAACAACCAATAGAAGTTTCTACATCTCGTCTCCGCTCAGCTTCAGTGGATACCACTGAGCGGAGAAGTATCATATTTGTATGGCGCGATCGATGCGGAGATGTGAGCTGGCGACGGCGCGCAGCGGAGACGAGAGCTAAGTAGTTCCTGGTTCCGCCGCTCACTGCACGCAGCTTAGTCGCGCTCTAGCCAGCATGCATTTCCGCTCTAGCCCGTACACATCTCTGCTCCAGTCTAGCCAGTACGCATGGTAGATACACCCTAGCTGAAAAACATCTCTTCTCGTCTCCGCTTCAGACATCTCCGCACATCTCCGCTCTGGTGGAGTCCGGGCCTTCGGCAGCCAGCGGTAATAAAATCAATAAAATTTCAAACATTAAATAATAAATTATGCTCCTAAAATACCTATTACCCAAGTCAATTTCCCATGGTTCAAATTTTATTGCCTATACCTACGAACCCATATTATATTCAATCTGAATTCTGAATTTCACTAATATTTTTAAAATGCCAAGTCTACAATGATGACTAACAAAATAAAATCTGCCTAATTGGCATTTCAAAAATGAATTTGGATGTTTGTCCGGATTTTACAAATTCATAGAAAAACATCAATTTCACGTTTTTGTTTGCATTTGCATTCCGCCGCTACGTATCAGCCTACACACAAAATTGACATTCCAAATGTAGGTATGGAGTTTGAACAAATGAAGTAGGTACCACGTAGTGGTTATATTCTCTTTGGTAGGTACTTAAAAAAGCTTTTATTTTTGGTGCTTTCGAAAATCGTATTTCACTGTAGGTATGACTTACGTACCTACCTTTTCTACTGCCTATAGAATTGAAAGAAATGCACCGGTAAAATAATTAATGCTATAGGGTATCTAAGTATATTGAATTATAATAATAATAATAATATTCTTTATTAAAAGGTACAAACCCGAATTAAAATGATCTCGTAATAGGTATCTCTTGTTATCCTTATCACATCAACCAGTGTGAAAAAACCAAATATTTTATCCACATTTACCCGTACCTGGTTTTCATGATTTGACTCGCTGCAGCAATGCTTAGGACTGCAGTATCTGCACATTTATGTAATTGCAAACTATTTTTTTTCAAAAGAGATACCACCGAGTTTCTTGTATCTGTCTGATACGCTTTCGCGGCCCATCTTTTCAACCGATTTTGATGAAATTTGGTAAGTTGCATCACGGGGAAGGACATAGGCTTTTAATTTTTATCCCGGAAAATTAAGGAGTTCCCGTCGGAATAGAAAAATCTTAATCCACGCGGACAAAGACGCGGGCATCATCTAGTTAGATATCACAGATACAAACGTCTGATAACATCTTCAGACTTGTATGAACTCACACAGAGCTTCCTTCACAGCGATACCTCATTCTATTCCACACATTTTCAGCAAACATGGCGGAAACGTCCGCCGTCCGCGCCGGAAGTGCCCGTCTGCCGGAAGTACACCTCATTTCCTCGCTACCTACTCGGCGCCGAAGACTTCATGTGAAAAATTCTCCTCAAAAAAATTTTTAGTCTTTTTTTTTTGTTTTGCAAGACCGTAAACTCCGTACGTATTATTAATTTACTAGCTGATGCCCGCGACTTCGACCGCGTGGAATAAGTTTTTTAAATTCCCACGGGAATTCCCTAATGTTTCGGGTTAATATATTATAGTCTATGACACTCAAAAATAATGTGGCTCTCTATTGGTACCAGAATTTTCAAAATTGGTTCAGTAGATAAAGAGATTACCCCCTACAACGTCACAAACTTTACCTCTTTATAATATGTAAACCGATAGCCATAACCGAGGCCATCGGTTAGAAACAAAAAGTTATAAAAATCTTTATTTCAAGGGGGCTCTCATAGAAGCAAATGCGAAGTAAAATATTTTTTATATCGTTACCTAGGGTTGCGGTATATCATTTTAAAGATAATTAAGAATAAAGTCCAAAAATATTTTTGTTTTAATAGTTCCCCTAAAATTTCGAAATAGGAGGCTCTCAAAGTGAAGATTTTCTAACTTCCAAAGAAAGAAAATCTCAGAACTCAAAATTTTCTGAAAGGCGGAGCCTGAAACTTGATCAATTATTTGAATTATATCCTGTACTTGAACAACAAATACTAAAATTAGATAAATATTATTATAAGGAAACGAAATTATTTAACTTCACAATGATGTCAATAGATGGCGCCGCGAGGTCTCAGCTCGGGGCGAACCACTAGTATTAGTATAGATTAACTTTACAATCGTGCATTGTCGAGTCAACATCTCCTGAAGATGCTCCGGTGTCGGCGTGAAACGTACGTTGAGAGTAGTTTGGAAGATTTAACTAAGAGGTGTGGTGAATATCACAAGCTACAAGTGCAAAATACACACTGTATCAAATAGATTTACCTACTGTGGCGGATTATAGCGAATAAGATTTCTAGTTCCTTGATAACAAATATATATATATATATATATATATATAAGTTTTAATAAAACCCTGTAAGTACATTGATTGCTGTTTTAAATTTTAATTGGAGCAAGCTTTATCGATACAGCCCTAAACAATTTTGACTAACGAGTCATTTTACAACTGCACGTACCTACAACAAGTTACAATAGTAAAATATGAAAAATAGTTGCATGTTGTTTTGGCGACACTCGCCAGATTCGCCGAAAGCATTGTTTGTTGGTCCAGTGCCAGCTGCCAGCTCAGCGGGCTGCGCCGCTCCTGAAATACCTACTTTTTTCGATCTGCATTATGAATTCATATTTCATAATTAGTACTGCTGAAATCTGAATTTTAAATCTTTTGGCGCAAATCTACGACTAATCGACACGCGACTTATGTTATTTTCAATATGGGAGTCGTTATTAGTTTAACAAGATGGCGAATGTCGTTTGTGCTGTCCACAATAACAACATAAATCGATGTTCGAAAATCGAAAATTTAGCGGAACGATTAGGGTATTATTATTCTGTGGTATTGGTTTAATATACCTAACTGCCATACAAAGTTATTCCGCTACTATCAGACTGCAACATCATTTAAGCACTCACCAATCCCCACCCATCAAGGTTGTACCTAATTAATTTATAAAAAACTGTTGCTGTATTTCGTTCTTTTTTAACGGAAAAAATAAGTGTTACTTCTTCTTGTTTCGCTTGCGTGAATTTATTATAAATGACCATCTTACTTAATATTATAAATGCGAAAGTTTGGATGTATGGATGTCGGTATGGATGTATGGATGTATGGATGGATGTTTGTTACTCAATCACGCCCCAACGGCTGAATGGATCTGGATGAAATTTGGCACAGAGATAGATTATAGTCTGGAATAACACATAGGCTACTTTTTATCCCGGAAAATTAAAGAGTTCCCGCGGGAACCACAAAACCTCGATCCACGTGTACGAAGTCGCGGGCGTCAGCTAGTTGGTTTAATATACCTAACTGCCATACAAAATTATTCCGCTACTATCAGACTGCAACATCATTTAAGCACTCACCAATCCCCACCCATCAAGGTCGTAATTAATTAAAAAAAACTGTTGCTGTATTTCGTTCTTTTTTAACGGAAAAAATAAGTGTTACTTCTTCTTGTTTCGCTTGCGTGAATTTATTATAAATAGACCACACACAATATGCACACCCAAATAAAGTTAAACTGAGTCCGGTTCCGAGGGAATTCGTATTCGAGTCGACAGTCGACACTCACAACCATAGAGCTATAGAGCCTTTAGAGGTACAATATGATCGCTACATGAATGATCTTATTTAGTTGAATAGGGACAAATTGAGTGTGGCGGGGCGGGCGGGGCGGGCGGGGCGGCCGGGGCGGACGGAGGCTCTCATAGATTTCGGCAAATTGGAGGCCAGGGACCAAGCTGTTGCAATTCGGCGGCCACTTGAACTGGGCGCGGGTACATTGTTATACGATAACATTATAACAATTAACATTATACTATAGGGTATAGTTGATACGAGGTGTAGGGTAATATATTTCCACTACACCCATGGTCAGACAGGGTTATAAGAATTTTAGGATAACAAGACTTTCCAATCATGTTCAAAGAGGGTTGCATTAATCTTCACATGGACCTATTTGTATTTAACTATACCGTTACAATTATATCACCTTTCGAATGGTTTCGAATTGTTTAATGGCATCATATTATTATATTTATTTTATTGAAAGGCACTTTGTCAATCTGATTTGGATTTGAATAATTTATAAAAATACCTTTCAAATTTAATATTAAAATTGTGCACTGAGATATGAAAAAAAAACAGGTAAAATTGTTAGTTTTAAAAGTTTAGTTCTATTATTGTTTTACTTTTATGCATATGTTGATATGAGGCAACAGCACATCAAAATAGTGTTGATTGATTCAAAGCCGATAGGCGAGTCGCTTAGCTTCGATCATCTTGACGTTCCGTCACTATGTTCCGACATTTAACCGTTCCATGTGCCAACTGCCAATGGAACTAGTCCCCGTCGAAGGCAGAAGCACTTAAGGAGGCGCTTGACTTGATTGATTGTTAATTTACCGAGCAGACTTCGTTAAAGCGACCCCTGGGTCGAAAAAACTGAAGCAAAATTTTGAGACACTTGAACTCCCCTATTACGTTACAATCTGAAGGAATGGACTAGCAAGATATTATAAAACAAATTGGTATAAGACTTTATGTTAGTATAGTAAAACAGATTTTTCATAAAATATTTTTGTCACTGGATCGTGGATCACTTTCAATTCAAAAGCACAATATAATATGTAAGAGTTCATTTGAAAAGAAAACATTTGAATTTTTAAGTTAGAATTATCATTTTTTACTTTTTATCTCGAAATTTTTTCATTATTTTCCGGGATAAAAAGTTGCATATTTCAGTTTCAAACCAAAATATATACAATATACATATTTAAGCAAAATAAAAATTTGATCAGTTGCTATTCTGCGCTATGATTGAAGAACAAATCAACTAGGAGACACACTTTCGCTTTTATAATATTATTATGGCATGAACACTGCTGCGCCTAAGGTCACATCTTTAAACGGTAACGTAACAGGGCCTTAATGGGGTCGTAAGGCAGCTTCCATCCGAAATACCCAGCACAAAAGATCAGGGGCAAGGATTTGTAAATATATCCTTTGCCCATTACGGCTGTAAGGGGAGTCTAAGTTGATATTAAAGGGCGATTCTTCCTCGTAATTTATTGCCGCATCAAGACTTCTTTAGGAGGCCCGCGTTGATTTGTTGACCTCCTTTCTTGACGTTAGGTCAACTGGACGAGTGTTCTTTGTATAACGTCATTCACTACGCGATGAAAAGAAAACAATTTTAACGTTTCACTTCCTGAAGTGATTTCATGTAATTACCTAACAAATGTTCGATCTATAGGTATTTTCTATGTTGACTAGCTAGTAGCTACGCAATGAAATTTAGTATTTTCCTTTTGTCGCGGATTATAGCAAATTAAACTTCTGGTTCCTTCATTATGATGGACTTACGCAAAGTAACGCCTGCCTCTATCCAATTTAGTATTTATTTTGCAATATGTAAGCGTGTACATAATAATATGGCGTACGTATTTTAGTTATGGATGGTTCGCTTGTTTTATAATCGTTAACGCTTCAAAGACCTTCTCGACCCAGTGTTGAGCGCTATTGTCTTAATGTAGGAGGTCCCGGGTTCAATCCCCGGCAAGGTCAATTTGGAGTTGTGATTTCTGAATTCAGCTGTGGCTAGTTACCTATACTGGCAATGACGTGCCGCCAAGCGATTTAGCATTCCGGTACGATGCCATGTAGAAACCGAATAGGGCTATGGGTTAGCATAACTGCTATACCCCTAACAAGTAAGCCCTTTACCATTTTAGACTGCTTCATCACTTACCATCATGTACCATCATGGTGAGATTGCAGTAAAGGGCTAACTTGTAGTGTTTAAAAAAGGTAAATAAAGGTGATTTTGAGGCCTAACCAGCTAGGCCTCTCTGCCAATCGCAAACCAATAAAAATGCTTGGGTTTTAAACAGACCAAACCGAGAATCAAACTTATAGACTAGGTTGAACGACGTGTATCTGCTTCGTTATTCAACATTTTGGCATACCAATAAAGAGTGTTCAGATAACAAATTGCCTCTACAATTTTTTGCGATGGCATTTTGTCCCGTCAATAAATATCCGCTAAGTGTCACCTAACCCATAGGCCAACCCATAACCCACGGTATTATTCCCAGCCTCCAAGAAATGAGATAAGGCGCTTTCAGAGAAAACAGGATGTCATTTGTAGATTGTTTGGCTACGATAACGTGGCGGAGGCAAAAACTGACGATTCCATTGGTTAGATATTTTATTTTTCCGCGTTACCTGCCTTTTTATCGAGAGAATGTTAGAATGCCCATATAATTTTTGACGACCGCTCAGATTCAGAACACTGCACTTCCCAAAATTTTGTACTGATTTTGTAGGATTTTATGCTCCATAGAGCTGGCGAATTTCTCAATTTTATATATCTTAATAGGTATTAGTAAATAGGCCTATTTTTTTTCTTTCTTATTCGTTTCTTACTTTCGATTAGTTTTTTATTTATTTCGGATTTATTTTCGGTAAATATTTTATCCCTTGGATGAAAGAAAACATCCCATGTCCTCAAAGTTGCTAATCCGCACTTGATCAGTGTGGTGGACTATCCCTTTAACCCATCTCATTCTGAGAGCTCGCAATTATTCGCAAGGTATTTTTAAATTGTAGAGCGAAAATCTAATGCATATTATTATGTATGAGAGATAGTAGTAGACCATGAGACTCAACGACAAAAAAATACCAAATTAGTAATTTTCTTACAAAACATGCAAAGAACATGACAGACAAACGACTCGAATTTCCGTTCTATAATATCTACTCAAAAAAGGACAGCACATGTCTCAAACTCTCAAGTGCGTGCGGTAACAAATCTATCAGTGGTAGCCATTAGGTTTGTGTGTTTTTGTGTTTTTTGTGCTCTTAGAGATGTCAAGTGGCGACAGTTGCGCGACGCGACGGCGACGCTGAGTGCGCCTGCGCAGGTAGATGGCTCAGATCTTGAGAAGTCTACTTGGGGTAGGGATGTGACTATCGATAAATAATAAAGAAATCGACTATCGATAAAAGCAATATTTTAAAATCTGCAATGCTTCTATAACTTGAAAAATAATAAGAAACAATTTAGTATAGGTAATTTTTTTACAGAATGTGCGAATTAAACTCAATGCCAATGCCAATGCCAATGCAATCCATAATAATACTATAAATGCGAAAGTGTGTCTGTCTGTCCGTCTGTCTGCCTGTCTGTCTGTCTGCTTCGCTTTCACGGGCCACCTGTTCAACCGATTTTGATGAAATTTGGCATAGGCCCCGGAAAGGACATAAATAAATAAATAAATGAATCTTTATTGACTCACACAATAACGGACAAAATTTTAACAAACGAAAGCAATTGGTACATAATATATGTATGTACTACCTAATTTAAAACTGTGTGGTCAATAGGCCCGCCTCCTCAGCCTGTGTCACAGCATGATATGCTTTTGCCTACCATGCTGCAACACTGATTTTCAGGGGGGGGGGGGGCAAGGGCCAAGACGTCACGGACCATCACCGTGTACAGACACAAAAGCAGAATGAATAACTTAAGTTACTTAAGGTGTAGGCTATAAACTAAACTATAACTTAACACATAGGATACTTTTTATCCCGGAAAATTAAGGATTTCCCGTGAGAATCAAAAAACTTAATCCACGCGGATGAAGTCGCGAGCATCATCTAGTATTGAATATATTTTTAAATAAATATTTCCAAAAAAATTTGACTCAGTATATTTTCGCTTTACGATATAAATTTCAACGAATACATTGTCAGTTCTACGATTTTATGAATATAGAAAATACTCTATAGTTTTATAATGTACTCAAAACAAGTGTTTTAAACATACCGGCCTCTACAGTGATATTCCATTCGTAGTGCGCCGTTCTCTATGACCCTCTGCAGGCCGTTTAACGTTTTAAATGCGAGTGTTTCATGATTTTCAAGATGGCTGTATGTTATTGTTTCTAAATATAATTGGAAAGGCGGAAAATTTTTGTTCGGGCTACACTTTTAAACTATGTAGGATTGTAAATGAGATTTTATAAGTTCTACTTTGGTTTTGTACATCCGTATTTTAATAATATTATATAATGTTTTTTTCTCTTGGTTTGTTCTTCTACCAAGCTACAAAAGAGAAATGGATCGTTGTGATTTTTTGTATCGATATAGTTGAACTTACAGTTATACCGTATAGTTACCTGCCAAGTGACATAATAAATAATATGCTCTTTATCGAGTCAATTACAAAAATTTGACAACACTAGTAACTTCCTTATTTCAAGTGCAAACTTGATTATCAATATGATCTCAAAAAATCGTAAAATTTTATTTTTATCGATAGCAGCAAATCATCCGTCACTATAAAATTATCTGTATTTTATCAGTTGCTATTGAGAAAAAGGTCGAACGTCTTATTTGAGTAAGTGTCCCGATGCGTCCGGGACGAACTAATAGCTTTCGACGATGGATAATGTGCACGAATTGGTGCGAGTTGTACTTACATAAAATGTGCAGTGAATAATTATTGTTTTACAATTGTGCCGTTTTTAATAAATACTAGTAGGTAATGTTTGGCAAATCGACGGCCCCTGCTTAAATCATCGAAAGTCAAAATTGACGATTTTTTTATTAGTTCAATTGGCTATTTTTATAATAACAAATACTTATATGGCTGGTTTTTATTAGCTATATTTTGACCCCATAAAAGAAAAAATAATCAAATTACAGATTTGATTCGTAAAACATCGAAAGTGGCACTAACACTCCGGGCTAGTTCATCGAAAGTCATTGATTCGGTCAATTACGCTGGAGTGATATTCGTGCGAGCGAGACGAAACTACCATTTTCGAGAATTTACGGCGTGATTCAGTTAATTTTTTTAACAAACAAACAAACTTGAAACGGCTGAAAAGTGCAAATTTTGACTTTCGATGAATTACGTAGGGGCCGTCGAAATAGCAATCCTAGCAATAAATACGATGTTTTGACATGATATTGTATACTTATTACTTACCCTAGAGTTAGGATACGTCTTACTTGTTGTATACGAGTTCTGATATTTTTTTTAATCGAGGTGCACGAGAAGGAGCTTGAGTGAGTGAGTGAGTGAGTGTCATGAATAAGGGACCGGACGGGTCCGGGGTAGGGAAGGGGGTCCCGGTTATTATCACTAACGTAAAATATAAATAATCGTTACAAAAATCTAAAGAGTTTAAAAACCTACTCTTAGTTGAGTCGTATGCGGAAAGACGTGGGAACTGGGAACCCACCGCATTATTACAATCCTAACAACATCCCAAAAAAATTGTACAGTGCAACTTCTTGGCAACCTACGATATTTTATTGACTCTCATATAAAGCTACCACGTGTCTACCACTACACAATCGCCGCTAGATAACGTCCAGTATTAATTACAGAGGTATCAACAAAGATAAAGCAGATAGTAAACAGATAGAGCTCGCATAATATCTCTTGTTAGTCTCAGCTCATTTTCTTCACTGGGAGCTTACTAATGTCGCTAAATGTAGTATTATTTTAAGATTGTTGACGTTCTTGTTTAATTATAATTCTAATCATAAATACTGACGAGTGCGTCAAGGTACGCCATATAAAGTTCAGTTTTTACCCGAGTACAGCAAAGCCTAATGAAATGGCTATGATTTTAACAGTCTATATATGTTTATTATAGAGTACACATTATTATGTATCTACTTATGTTCCATCGTAGTGACTAAGACCGACTACTGAACCGATTTTGATGAATGAGGGGTCAATCGATTCGTTATTATAGTCCCGGTGACATAGGCTACATTTTTATACGAATAAAATCGATATGACAGATATTGGATAGGTACATCTAAAAAAGTGGGGTCTCTGAATTTATTTCCATATTCGGGGTAAAATAGTAATACTGATGCAGATGGTAGTAAGCCCACAGAGTGCAGCAGGCGGCACGTGGTTCGGATTACGCGCTGCGCTTGCGCATACTTGAGATGTCGATCTATAGACAACGATCTTTATTACTTATGCTATTTTTATTATACCTACATTAAAATAATTAAAATAATTTTGTTAACTATGAAGATAGATGGATTTTGATAACCTACTCCTGATAACCTGGTTGGATAAATTGTTGTCCTTTAGTTGAGATAAATATCTATTATAATAGTATGGAAATTAATATTTGTTTGTGTTTTTTGTTACTGTGACGTCACCCAGGCCACAGCTGAAATCCAGCGTCTTGCTTTGAAAGAAATTTATTGGCACACTTGGTGTTTCAGAAGAAATAGTTACATTTTCGTTATCTGTGGTTATATCTGTATTTATGTTTTGACTTTTGTTTGTGACACCATTGGCGTATAAATTGTTTTTCTTTCTTTCTAATGTAATGTTTTCGCCAAACAGTACATTGAAAGCTTAGTGGTTAAGATATCCGATCTCCTGTACGGTTCGATCCCAGGATCACACCTCCAACTTTTCGAAGCTATATGTGCGTTTTAAGAAATCAACAGCTTCAAAAGGTGATGGAAAACATCGTGAGGAATGGAATGAATGAGGAATTCTGGTGTGACATTTTATAGTTTCAAGAATTTCTCGTCAAAATTAGGTATTGAAGCTAGGTGCTGACTATAAATAGTGGGTCAAAGCACGTGAATGATCGCAGCGAGGTATTACCACATAATAGGTAATAGTACTTTAACTATTACGATGAATGGACACTGCACTTCGTTGGGCTGAGCATAAACAGACGGATCTGTGTTCAAATATGTCTAGTAAATATCTTTCATCTAAGCCCTCTTAGATATGTTAGCTCGCTACCATCTTAGACTGCATCATCATCATCACTAACCATCAGGTGAGATTGCAGTCAAGGGCGAACTTGTAGTGGGTAAAAAAAAGAAGAATATCTCATTCCATGCCTTCAAGTAGGTAATGTATTTTTAAACTTGATCCCCTCAACACTTATTTATTTGCAGCACACAGGCAATAAAGCACAGTGTCACACTGAGAAACCGCCGCGCGTGACACTGTCGCCCGCCGCTCTCGCGACACTCGACATAAAGCATGTCATATTAGTGACATGACGGCGTTATACTGTGTAATGTCTCGTCTGCATGCAAATTAATTAGCTGGTTAAATTAATGCTTTCATTTTTTTAAGAATGCAGATTTCAGGAGTGTTGCTTTCATGTTTTATGTTTTACAGTAGTTGGAATTTCTTACTGGATATAATTAGATTTACCAATACCGTGTGAGATGACCTCCAACCCACTGGACCAATGGGATTGATAGGTTGGTGGACGATCGTAAGCATGTTAAAGAGGGGGGAAATTAAAACTAGTTAAAAAACACTAAATTCAGACGAAATCGCGTGCTTCACTTCATCTAGTAGGAAGCTGGAAGATATATTATGTAATACAGACTAATATATTTATTATAAATGCGAAAATGTGTCTTGTCTATCTTTCCGTCTGTCTGTCTGTCTGCTACGCTTTCACACGCTGTTCAACCGATTTTGGTATAGGGACAGTTTGACAGTACTTTTATCCCGGAAAATTCAGGAGTTCCGGCGCGAATGCAAGAAAACTTAATCAACGCGGACGAAGTCGCGGACATCAGCTAGTTAATAATAATTATTGAGCGTCCATAGAATCGGTGATAAACTCCCAGAATACAGAAGACAAGTTGTTGGTAGGTACATTAATTATAATCATAATTATATGACTCATGGAAACAATGTAAGATTTTATGGTGATTAGTTGAAGTTCAAACAGGGGGTCATTGTAGCGAAATGAACTAATAGTCAAGCCAGTGGTTAGTGCCGAGACGTGAGCGGTGACCACCCAAGAGGACGAGATAACAGACAGTTCAAGTTGTGCGGTAGTAAATATGTTTAGTGCGGGACGAACTGTAGGGACACCACGAGGGAGTTAGCGCGGAAGTGTTTTTTTAATACACCCACGCTTGGCATGAATCACCTGCTTGCAAGTGATGATTTAGCGTAAGGGTCGATTCACATTAGCACAATCAATCAATCAATCAATGTTTTTTGTAACAAACATTTTACAATAATTAAAGAAAAAATATGTTTCGTCATTGCTGACGTGCAAATTTATAAAGTAGTACATATAAGTACATATAAAACATAAATTAGAAAATATGTCAGTAGACCTACTAGAAGATATAGGTTTAATGAAACTGACATGCGGTTTCCCGCTTCCACAAAAGACTGCATAGTCACCATATTAGATTAATCACTAATATGTCTTGGAATAATAAAAAAGATGCAGCACGAAGAAACGCTAAAAATTGCGAAAGTAGGCTGTTTGCGCTTCTGAATGATATACTGTGCTTGATATGATGTATTTAATCAGCTACCAGAGTTTAAAATTTACATAGTTTGAAAACAGAAAAATGCGTAACGATTCTATAATTGCGAAAAATGCGAATGACATTGCGAAAAAATATGGCCGATTTCAAATTGAATATTTTGATACGTGGACCAATCAGCGCCCACGTCTTTTTAAGCGCTCCCTAGACGCTCCAACATTGGCCATAAATACTGTGAAGTACTACTCGGTTAGACGAACACCTATTTGTGCCTGTTTTCTGGACCTTAGTAAGGCTTTTTACTTGGTAAGATACGGTATAGTATGGCAGAAATTGAAAAATACTGGACTGCCCGAAAAAGCTATCAGGATCTTCAAATATTGGTATCGAAATCAGATGAATGTCGTGCGATGGTCCGAAACTTATTCGCAGCCATATACGAGGTTGGAGTGCGGGGTTTGACAGGGGGGTTTAACTTCTCCTAAGCTCTTCAACCTTTATGTCAATGCGCTGTTGGAGGCACTCAGTACCACTCATGTCGGTTGCCATATTGATGGAGTATATCTCAACAACATCAGTTACGTAGACGACATGGTGTTGCTGAGTGCATCTGTTTGTGGCTTAGCAAAAAGTTTAAGCATATGTGAAAATTATGCTCACAGTCACGGCTTGACTTATAACGTTAAAAAAAGCGAATGCATGGTCTTTCAGGCCAAAGGACAATCCTTGCACGCAATTGTACCGCCCATAAGGTTATACGGTACTCCGTTAAAAAGGTGTTTCAGTTTAAATATCTTGGTCATGTGGTATCCTTTGACCTGAAAGATGATGCTGATATAGAGAGAGAGCGCAGGGCATTCTCTGTTAGGGCGAACATGTTCCGCCTCTGTTAAAGTAACGCTCTTCAGAGCTTACAGCACTTCTTTCTACACGAGCAGCCTGTGGATCGACTACACGCAAAAACAGTATAGTGCCCTGCGTGTACAGTATTATACAGTATAATTCAGGATGCTGATGGGTCTGCCTAGATACTGCAGTGCGTTAGGGATGTTTGCCGATGCGCGTGTGGATTGCTTCTACACTACCATGCGCAAACGGTACACATCCCTGGCGCGCAGGGTTCGGGCTAGCTCCAATGGCATCCTGAGGGCATTTGCTGACAGGTTTGATTGTCAGTACCTGAACCATTGTCATATGGTGAACATGCTGACAAATCAACGCTGTCTTAGATAAGGTTTTAGGATTAGGTAGTTTTTTTTTTCATATAAATACAAAGCCTTTTTTCCAATAAATTCTAACATTAAAATGAGTCCCATATTAATAATAACAGCGGATATCCGCAAGCATTACTTATGCTTGCGGATTACCGCGAAGGACACAGTAAATTATTGCCACCCTACTGCGGATGAGGCGTGCGCATACGCATGCGATGACAGCGAAATGCACGCGTCGATCGATTTACTGTACTCACGATATAATGCAGTTATTTTGAACTCTATTTGTAAACTGCATAAGGGTGAAAATCTTATCTATTTTGTAGTGTTGCAAAGCTATGTATGGCGTAAATGAACTCGACAGAGTTTAAACTTTATGACCAATGGCAATGAAAGCGAAATTATATTATGTGTGGATCTGAATGTATTACTGGCGTTAATTTTAGAAACTGCGCAAACATCCGTTGTCTTTTTGCTGATAAATATTTATTTATTAAGTATTATAGTTTTTTGTGAACCTTAGCTTGATGAAACTTACCGTTATTTCACGTTTTGGATGGTCTGCTTTCCTTATCTGTAACCAAAACATAAAACATTAAGTACCATGTTTAGGAGATTGATTACCTACTACAAAAAAAGTGCACAAACAAACAAACAAACGCACAACCTCTTAGGTTCAAAGTTCAAACACATAATTCATACCGTCTCCGTTCCGTCGTGGGTAAACATTTGGAGTTTCTGTACCTATATATCTGGTTCATTCAATGAGAGATCCTGATGTATTTAAAAAATGTATTCAATTGCGTAAAATTCTTTCCTATGATGAATTAGGCGCTCAAAATCTTAGATATATCTCTAAAGCTAAATCCACAATATACTTAAATCATACTAATATTATAAATGCGAAAGTGTATTTGTTTGTTGGTTTGTGTTCAATCGCACTGCAACAGAGTAACGGATCGACGTGATTTTTGCATGGATATAGTTGAAGATTTGGAGAGTGACATACGCTCAATTAGATGCGGACGAAGTCGCGGGCGTCAGCTAGTATCTATAGTAGTAGTATAGTAGTATAAATCCGATAGTGTGTCTGTATGCACGCTTTCCTTTCACAGCCCATCTGTTCAACTGTGATCAGGCACAGAGATAGGTTGATTCCCGGTTCCGACACAAGTATTCTTATGCTTAACAGAAGGCCTCAGCCACAATTACTTGTCAATATTGTATATGGACATAAATCATTTTCATCATTTTTCCGGGGAACGAAATAGCTCATGGGCTACCTTTTAATCGGAAAACTAGAGTTCCAACGGGAATTTTTAAAACCCAAATTCCCAGGGATCATTTAGTTCAAACCTTTGGGTATTAGACGACTAGTCGAATCAGCACGTCAAAACCCGCGGAAAGGTTTCTGTATGAAACACTGAATTGTGACGTCATCAAAGATCGACGCACTTTTCACTTTATTCGATAGTTTAAAATGGACTACTGTTAAAGATACCAATATAGTTTGACTAGTAGCCAAATACCTAATTAACAGGAAAATACATAGCAAGTATTCTTCAATCGACTTGAAACGTTTTAAATTATAAAGTAGCTCAGTCGTCGGGGCAGTAGCGTATTAATGAGTGGAGTCACGGCATCGGCTCGTCGATGGCTGCAATCATCAGCCGATTGTCTCAATCGATTCAGTGAGGGGACTACACTACTACACTGCACGCTATACACCGTGTATCCCCGTGTAAATAATACAACAACTTTGGGGAAATGGGGGTGTTTTACAATTTTTTCTGACATTTTCTATTTTCCTAGTATAGAACAACGCCTTGTCTTACATCTTTACTTCTGTAATAATATTATATATGTGGGAAAGTTTGGGTGGATGGATGTTTTTTACTCAATCACGCCCTGGAACGGCTGAAGGGATCTGGATGAAATTTGGCACAGAGATGGATTATACTCTGGAACATATTATGCTATTAAAGAGTTCCCGCGGGGACCAAAAAACCTCAATCCACGCGGACGAAGCTAGTGAAGTGGGGAGACTCGAATCCCCGAATCGATCTTTATGATCATGCAATCAATATCTCAATTCTTTACGGTTTTTGCCAGTTTATTGAAAATATTGTAAGTGTGAAATAGCGATATGTAGGCAGTGTCGGGCGTCGGGTAATGTGACAGGCCGGGTGTGGCGTTCTCTTGATTGAATCGATAGGGCCGGGACAATCGCCTGATGATTGCGTCCGTGATGAGACTGTGGCGTGACTAGCCTCGAAATCAACTATGTAAACTATACGTTCCAGATATACGTTTGGGAGTACGTTTTATATCGGCCACGGCGGCCTGTATCTCCAAAGAGATTAGCCATCTGCACGGGAGATATTATAATGCCCAAGTGTGTGCGCATACCCAGGTGCACTCTCTGTTCCTTTACTATCATAGCCCGATGGGACGGAAAATTCAACACGACTGGAGAGCGATCAGAGAGTGTAGGCTTTACGTGCTCTCCGAGGCACAGGGGTCCGAGAATTTCTTGTCAGAAAAACCCAACACTTGTTATGGCCCGACCCGGGAGTCTAACCCGGGAAATTATCGGCCGCAGTCGAACATGCTAACTACTAGACCAACAAGACAGATTATGCATAGAGAGAGATAATATTTCAATTTCAATTTCATTTATTTAAAACAGACAACATTTACGGTCCATTATTGTTAGTAACAATATAATTCCTAATAACTATGTTAGTACTTAAAATCTACGTTAAAATCTAAAGTGTTAGTAACAATTTTACCTTAATCTATGTTAGTACATGAAAACTAAAAGGGATTTAGTCCTCTGTATGAGTTTCCCCACCAGAGGACTATCCATTTTCCCTGCTATGCTGTTCAGGATGCTGTTGCTACTTCCACGGACTCTGGATAGCAGTGATGCGGTTTTCTTGCGCCAGACAGCATCAAAGCTATCTGTCCGCGCCTGGGAAAACATCGTTGACGCGCTGCAGAACCTAGGTCGCCGCAACAACACCCTGAACGCATTATTATATTGGACTCGCAGTGCGTTGTATGCTCAGCGTTTCTCTACGAGATCAAATCAGAAATGAGGAGATCCGCAGAAGAACTATGTAACGGAACCGACATTGCTCGACGTGTGTTGCGAAGCTGAAGTGGCAATGGGCGGGGCACATAGTCTGAAGAACAGATAGACGAACGAACGACGAAGAACGTTGCTAATAATCAATTGATTTATTACGTGTAGGACATAGTCTCTTATATTACATCATGTTTTACTTGTACCACAGCCGAGCAACTCAAACGGCGGACTCACGGCGGACAACACATCGGAGCAAGAAATTGACTTGATTTTTTTGGAGACACACTTTTGCATTTACAATATTAGTATTGAGTATAGACAATAATCAGATCAGACAATGATCAATTATATAATCACAGAGGGATAATAATCTCTGATATATCAATAACCAGATATTGGTTCAAATGCTAAATATTATAAAAAAAGGATACACAAACAAAGCATCTATGGAATCTTTTATTTCCAGTTTTCCTTTTGTTCGATGTTAACATAATAAAGAAAATGTACCTACCATAGCATTGTGATACATAGAATAAAAACCCTCAAAACCACAATTATTTTAATATTTTACACTTATCAATAGCTGTGAAAGTTATATTTTCGAACCTATTCACTACCCGCGAAACAAAAGAGGTGAAAAGGCATAAAAAAACCGCATAAAAGATAGTTTGTGATAAAAATAGATAGAAAACATTTGAGACTAGGGTTGTCAAATACTCTACCACAGAATGAATGAATGAATTAAATGAACGCAATATACTTCATTGTAAACAGAAACAATAGAATTAACATAACAAATACCAGTCGGTACAATTGGCAGCTGCCGTATCGCTTTGAATCGATCTAACAGGCAACCACATAATATATTCAGTTAAATGAAACCTAAGTAAATGACAGATCTAAATCTATTTAGTAAGAGTAAGCAGAAAAGTACTAGAATAGTAAGTAGTAAGTAAGTATAGAATTAATAAATTATTATAGAATTAGCACCATCATCGGAGTTTTAAACACTTTGTAAATGCTAGTGTTGTTTTGTTGCAGTCATTGTCGGCAACCCTGGTATTTATTGAATGCAATCAATGCACTTGTGGAGCGTCGGGCGTTGGGCCGAAGACAATTAAAGTCAGCACACCTCTCCTCTCCGCGGCGTCGGTTGTGCTGAGAGGACGCCACAATAAAAGCGAGAGCGCACGGAATCGCTAATGTCTAATGCAATTGTAGCGAGTGCTGTTCATATAGCGGAGGGCGTATGCCTCGGCGCGGGTAGGGATGTGCGACTGCTTGCATACTTTTATCGATATTAAAACTTTTCAGTGCAGGGATCATACCACCATTGCGTAAATCCATGTTATTTTAATACTGTCGACGTTCGTGATTTAGAATTAAAATTTTAAGTATAAGGACGTCGAGGTACGTGACATAAAACTGTCATTTTAAAATAATACTGGTTTAAGCGATGTAGTAAACCCCCTGTTCTATTAGAAAAGAAGTCAATATTGCGTCATTTTTTGTCGTCCACGCCCAACATAGATGACGATTTGACCAGATCGTAGTCTTGCACTGCCTGGGTCCATCCGCTCCGTGCGTTTTATTTGAAGTAGTAATTTTACCCAGTATCTCTCACAGTAAACTCAGTATTAATATGTAAATATATCCAATTATTTTTTGCTTTTTAGTTTTTGAAGGCGGTTTTTTTTATTTAAAAATAATTTTATTGTTTGCTTTTTAGTGCTGTAAATATAAAAAAAAAGAAAAATAGGTTCTCGAAAGGTAGGCAGACATGTACCTAATAACTATCTGGGATCGTGTCCTTATAAAATTTAAGTTCCTTTGATTTCCCCAGGATTCCATCATCAGACCTAATGACCATGGGACCACCTGGAAAGTATACCCTTTCAAAAAAAAAAAAAGAATTTTCCAAATCGGTCCAGGCGTCTTCCAGTAATCGGGGAACATCTGTCTTCGAAGATCTTCATCAGATCTTTCCCAAATTTATATGGGACCACTTTTGAAGTATACCCTTTCAAACAAAAAAAGAATTTTCAAAATCGGTCCAGGCGTCTTCAAGTAATCGGGGAACATACATAAAAATAAAAAATAAAATAAAAAAAGATTCAGACGAATTGAGAACCTCCTCCTTTTTTTGAAGTCGGTTAATGAATTTATAGATATTTCTATCAGCTTCTTATTAATTGAGCGAATTTTCTGGTGCAAATAAATATATTTTACTTTTCAATTTAAGCTTTTTTTTACGTCTAAGTAAGCTAAGCGTAATAGTCGTTATGGCAGAAACTTTTAAGACCTTAACACAATGCTCAATGACGTCAGCAGAGTTTCTCAACAGGTGGGCCTAAAAATGAACATGAGCAAGACTAAGATGTGTTCAGCCCCACCCAGTGTTAGATGAGAACACTGCACTCGAAATTGTTGATGAGTACATATATCTGGGATATACAGTCCAGTTAGGTAGGTCCTGTTTCGGGAAAGAGGTCAACCATCCAACTCGGATGGGCAGCGTTCGGGCATCTTCTCGTCCAAAATCCTCGGCAGCTAAGTGAAACTTCAGAAAAGTAGCCTACGAGATAATGAGATAAATATAACTTGTATTCTATCTCACTCTCTCGCAGGCTAAATCCTATTATGTTTGTCTCTTTTTGGTGTCGCTTTTTCGTTTCATTCTTTCGTTTCGTTGAATTTTCAAATCACAAAGATTCTAAAGCAGTTTCACTCTTCTCACACTTTCAATAAACAGCAATACAATTTGAATTTAATCTACCATTAAATATGGCGGCTTGCTTATTATTACAGCGTTACATCTGCAAAAAGATACTTTATAATATAAAAACAAATTTTAAAATATTATGCATGACTCTCATCCACTGAATTGCAAAAGTCGTATGTATGAGTAACAAATTAATATCATTTTTAATATCGATTGAAAATTGTACGTGTTCCCCACCACCACCCACCCGTCCACCCCACAAACAATTAGATCGTATCGCATCAACTCTGTCAATAATAACATCGAGTATCGATATTGAATGCCGATAAATACACAACCCTACGCCGCCCCTTCAGTGCTTGTCATTAAGGGTGATCCATCAAAACGTCCGCTAGGATTTAGGGGGTTCGACGCCTGCGCCCTAGCCTCGGGGTTAAAAGAGAAAAGGGAGGGTTATAGGCGAACAGCTGGTGGAAAATTTTGATTGGTACTTATTACCTCAAACGGAAGGAACACACAATATGCTTAATTCATAATATCCATAGGTATTAATATCATAAATGCGCAAGTGCGTCCGTCTGTGTGTCTGTCCATTTATCTGTCTGTCTGTCTACTACGGTTTTAAGGGCCCATCTGTTTAACCTCTTTTTAAGTTTGTTATAAAGATCTTTACATCCCGGGGAAGTTTATATATCTTAAACAAAGAGTTCCCACGGGATTTTCTAAGAAGCTTTTTTCTTTTTATACAATACTAGCTGACCCGGCGAACTTCGTACCGCCTTAGTATGCAAAATTAAATGTATATTTTTCAATATTTCTGAGAGATTTTCTTAATATTTTTTTCCGTAAGAACCTTCTACTAATAATAACAAATACAACAAAAAAAGAATTAGTGAAATCGGTCCAGCCATTCACGCGTGAAGCCGTGACCAAGGAAAACGGGTTTCATTTTTATATATATAGATATCATTACTAAATATGTCTCACTCGTACGCTCACACTATCATGCTTATACGAAGTAACAACATCGTAGCATCTTCAGACTACAATGTTAATTATTAAATAGGCGAAACCATCTGATGGCGTGCTAAGTATTTACTAGAACTAGATCGTCCAAAAAAAATATTGTTGAATTACCAAGATACATCTACTTTAGATTGTCATGGCCAGGAAAAGAAGAATAGAAAAATAGAAATAGGTTTCACAAACATTCTGCTATTATCAAGCATCTCTTCAAAATTCGCAACCGACTCCTGCACTATTTAAGGGGGGTGCGTAACAAACAAAATTAGATATTCGTGCGGTGTCCCCAAAGCGGTGCGAGCGCGAGCTGATTGATTGCTTTGGCTAAGATTTTCATTTTCCACGCTTAAACTCTTTCCGAATTGCATTTGGACTGTCTAGATACAAGTCTGAGTGGCAGAGGTCAATGACCCCGCTACAGACTTTACTGTGATGTTTCAATTTCAGTGTGTGTTTCTGTTTTACACACGGTCATTCACGGCACTACACGGCATCTTAACGGAGCTAAACCGCTTGGCTGCACGTCTTTGCCCGTAAGTTGGTAAATACCCACGCCCAAAGCCTCCCACCAGGCAAGACCAGAGAAAATTCAGAAATTATAAATTCCCAAATTGACTCTTCCAGGGATCGAATCTGGGCCCTCCAATGTTAAAAGACCACTTATTTAACATAATCTAATATGGGGCTTCATCTGTTGTAGGTAAACAATCTGTAAACTGAAATGACAGCATTAAAATATTGCTAACCTCCCTGTGGAAAGGGACAGAATTAGATTTAAAGCTGTCATTTTGGAGGTTATTGTTTGTGTAAATAGTTTAATTACTAATGTAAGTGCTTCCTCGGTTAATTGTTATTAATTTTCTAAAATACCAGGAATAAAGTATAGAGGTTCTGATAAACAGAATTGGCCACAATATCTGTGCCAAAATGGAGAAGAAAACACGATGAAATGAAACACAAGAGACATTTAATATAATTCAGGTAATATTGTTAGCGCGCGACAATGCAGGTGTATTCCAGATTACCCGAGTAAGCCGAGTAAGTGAAGCAAGCACAGTGCCCGCGCACATAACACAATACACGCTTCGGAGTTTAGAGCTTCGGAGAGATTGCCACAACCATCGGATGACCACCACAACAAGCCCATAAGTGGCTAGAAATGTGTTTGATCTATTTATTTCTCTTCTATCTAACTTCTATATTCGTATTATAAATGCGAAAGTTTGGATGGCTGGATGGGTGGATGGATAAATGTTTGATACTCAATCACCCTAGAACGGTTCAACGGATCTGGATGAAATTTGGCACAGAGATAGATCATAGTCTGGAATAACATATAGACTATGTTTAATCCCGGAAAATAAAAGAGTTCCCGCGGGAACCAAAAACCCTATATCCATGCAGACGAAGTCGGCATCAGTATTCTTTACTTATACTTAAACTAACTGGAAGAATTCTCTACATGAAATATTTTTATAGTAGTAGTAGTATCGATGCAAAGAGATTTTTTGGTCTTTCTGTCTGTCTGTCTGTCTCTTCGGTCATCATGCCGATAGTACTCAACGGACCTGAATGCAACTTGGCACACTTACCTATCTATAGCTTACACTCCGGCTTACATAATATGTATGTATGCTATTTTTATGCACGGAAATCTGCAATACAATTCAAAGGCCATTTTATTGCTATCGATTCGTTATTAAGTACTTACATAAGCATTTAGATATAATATAATATATCTGTTTTAGTATGCATTTTAAAAATCTTTTAATATACTTAAACCTAATATCTTTATGCTTTTAAATCAGAGGTGCAATCATGTAAGGATTATCCCTCGATGGGATTCGTGACTATGAAGAAATATTTCAGATTTTTGAAGTGGTTAGGTATATGTTGTAGCTGCTACGGCGTAGAGCAAGCTCGGGGAACGCCAGAAATTTCGACTATTGTTCGACATTAAAAAAACGTTCTAAAGCTCGAAGACCAATATGCCGATTATTTTGTGCCAAATGACCTCATTTCGGACTTATACCTCAAAGAAATTCCGAGCATTAAAAAAAAATAGTTGCTGTCAATTCAATTAATTCTTAATGGGGAGCCGGCATCAAGGCGCACGGGGCGGAGCGGCGCGGCATTGTCGCCGCGAATGGAAAACAGCGTCGGTTCGATATTCCAATACTTAAGTAGTTTGTGAGCAGGCTTTGTTTCCTTTCAAATGAAGCTGTGCCAACTTTTGTAGCACTCGAAACGTTGATATACCAAACCCCGAGATCTACACTGACTGCCGAATATTGGCTAAATGGGACGCGTCAAAGATTATCTATAGAGTTTGACAATTATGCTGAGATCTGTAGAGTGTACTTTGACTTTGCTCAGGCTTTACTTACAGTTAAAACGGGATGGACTTATCATATCATGTCATAAATCTGTCTCTTTTTAACTCAGTCTTAAGTTAGAGCTAAGTCAAAACATGCTCTATAGATCTCACACGTGTTCCCATTTTTTGATATGATGTTACTTTAAATAACAATGCTACCTTCTCCACAAAAGTAGATCTTATATTATAAAATCAAAAATTTAAAATAACGCCTTACTGTAGTAAAAGCACCTATATTTTTGTTTTTACGTTATAAAAAATCATGCATTCCAAAAATATTTTTTTACTTCCAGAATAATCGACGTAGTTTAGATAAATAACTATATTTTATACAAGTAGATGTGGCAGTGCCAAGCGTTCAAAAAAGAAAAAGAATGACAAAAAAGAATGCTCAAGTTTAATCTGAATCAGAATGTCAGGTGGCCATTCTTTGATCATGAAGTCTGATATTCAGATAAACCTGTAAACATTTTGTAATCAACATAGAAAAATTGAATTTTAAATTGTAGACTATGCATCTTCGGAATTTTTATATCTGTGTCACCAAGACAGTCTTTCGATTGCTCTTCTGCCGGGAGTGATGTTGTCTTTGTTTCCGATCGCGTTTGTTTGGCCGGAGTGGTCTCCGGGACGCGGGGACGTCCTAGCGCGCACACAATAGACCTGCCAGCTATTTAGAACTGCTGTACCGTTGTTGACAATTAACCTATTTTCTTAATTAGCACTCAAATTTAAGAAAAAGAAAGCTATGGATTATAAATATTCTTTTAAGTTATACTAGCTGATGACCATGACTTCGTCCGCGTGGATTGAGGTTTATTGGTTCCCACGGGAACTCTTTAATTTTCCTCCCTGGTACAGTAATGATCGCGCGTTCCGGGTTCGATTACCGGCAGGGTCAATTTGGGAATTCATAATTTCAGAATTTTCTCTGGTCTGGCCCGGTGGGAGGCTTCGGCCGTGACGTATTGAGTATTTTTGTCAACACACGTGTTCAAAATTACGATAACTTCAATACATTCTACTGGAATATTTCCGATCGGAGGCTACTGTGTCTCATATTCCCTTTCACCCTTTCACAAGTCGCTGTACCCACGAACAAGCAAAATACAAACGGAAATTCTGTTTCAAGAATACATAAAAGTAACAATAGGAAAACGCGAAACCAAATAGAAATTTTCTTATGTCGCAGACGTATAAAAATTGCAAGTCTTCAAGAAACCACGCCAAAAATATAGCCATATTATGACACTAGCTTTTATCCGCACCTTCGCTCACGTTAGGTTTCCAAAATCCTTTCTTAGCGAATGCCTACGTCATAATAGCTATTTGTATGCCAAAATATTTCAGCCCGATCCATCCAGTGGTTTGAGCTATGCGTTGATAGATAGATAGTCACCTTTTCCTTTTATATATTTACAAGATAACTCAAAATAGGTGCACAGAATTATTCATGCTTATATCATATTCATACTTCCATACTAATATTACAAATGCGAAAGTGTTTCTGTCTGTCTATCTGTCTGCTACGGCTACGCTTTCCCGGCCCATTTTTTCAACCGATTTTGCTGAAATTTGGTACACGGATAGATCGTATCCCGGGGAAGGACATAATATGCTACTTTTTATTCCGGATCATTGTACACTTTTTGAACGTCAAAGAAATATAAATTTAAGTAATAAAATAAAATTAATAATGTCGTCAAATTTAGTTTCTAAAGTGTCAGAGGTAGGTCACAAATCTGACAATTTAGAATCTGAGAATTTAGTATTAGTTAGATAGTATAGTTCGCGCGCGAGTTGAATGCAGAGTAAATGTATGTGTACCATACATTTACTCTGTATTCAACTTTACTATCACCTATTCTGTGGTATTAGTACATTACGTTTCACACCGCTCATCTTTTCAATAGGGAGGGCGTCAAAATGTTAAGTTATTTACTACTTTACCAAAAGCACCTACTAGAAATTTAATGTGAGAGACCCGTTGATAAAATTACAATAGTGATTTTCATTTATTATTCATTATATGTTATTCATTATTTTATCCAACGATTCATTTTACTTTTGGCAGCTCGATTTAATGATGTCCTAATGCGTTGCCCGTTCAATTTTTGATAACAATCGACTTTCTTTAGGAAGAAGTTTTATGATTGATATATCTTTGCTCAACATTTTTTTTATTGTTTTATAAACATACCTAAGTGTTAGAGACAATCCAGAAGTAGTTAATAAAGGAACACTTTTAATATATTTGTACTCTCATTTGGAACTTGCACGAATAAATGGTTGAACGTGTAGAGGTTCCACGAGAGATTTAATGTAATTAGATAAAAGTTGGCTAAAATTAAAGATAATATACATTTGATGCCACGATTGCTATCGTTAAGCTCCAAATCAAAATGCGATCTAAACACAAAAGTATTCAATAATCGCTTAGTCTGCCGGCAAGAGACTGAACATCGTTCAAACACTCGTATTTATACTAACCATCTACAATATGGCGTCCGTTATATCCGCAGACTAAATCGAATGACATGAAACGAGTCAAATTGACAGATATTATACTTCCTGTTTCATGAGATATAATGACAAACAGTAACAATGCTAACATAAGCGTTTAAATGATTAAGTATATTAATGTATGTATTAAAATATCCATTTATATACAACAGTATAGTAAATCTACATGAATCAGTCAGGTCATAGCAATCATCCATCAAGAAAGCTAGTGTTGCAGTTCCGTGACTATTTTGAAAAGAAAAGTTGTACTTGTAATTACTAGATGAGTACACGAGTTACGAAATATCGGATAAAAGGGCACGTCGCTTCACTATTGTAAAAAACGATATGCGTCTATGGAATATTGCATTTTTTTGTCGATGGTTGCCTGTCACTTCATACTTCATTCAAGTGTGCTTAAGTCAAAAGTAAAATAAATCGTTGGCCAAAAATACTAGCTCCGTACAAAATTCATAAGCTGAACATAGGCTGTATCGTTCGCATCGACAGATAATACAGAAACCTTTGAAACTAAGGAAAAATGAATTGAAAGTTGAATGAAGCTCTATGTACTCGCTTACCTTTTGTCGTAATTCGTGAAGTTCCCCGCGAATAATAACGCTCTTTACAAAAATAGACCCCGCTTTTTGAACATCTCTTAAAAAGATTGACTTCAATCATTTAATGAGTAGTGTCGGTTAGTTCGTTTGTGCGTCTGCCACGTTTCCATTGTACTACGGCATGTAGGAGATAGTTTTACACGACTGGACAAAAAAGGAGTGTAATGTTTTCAGGTTTTTTTTATCCACTAAAAGTTAGCGCTTGACTGCCATCTCACCTGATGGTAAGTGATGATGCAGTCTAAGATGGTAGCGGGCTAACCTCTTAGGGGCATGGCAGTAATATTAAACCCATACCCCTATTCATCATAGTATAGGATTCATGTAGTATGTATACGTATGGGTATGAGTTTCTATATTGATATATTCCACCATAACTTCTAAATGCTTGGACAGATTAGTGGTATCGTTATGGTAGCGTTAGATTCCTTACATCCTCCTGAGTTACACTGAGTATAATTTTTTTGAAAAAAGAAATATGGCATGGCAGTCGTATTTTAAACGGTTTTATTTAGCTTGCCCTGTTAGTATTTGAATACCCCTTTCCTGTAGACAGGTTTATGTGATATAATATAGTACACGCCTTGATGACAATACAATAATATGCCTATCTTCCATACTGCAATTGTTATGAGAACAATACAATAGAACTTAAAGCTAGCTAGCCTACCCTAATTAAAATATAAATCATGCCTGCGTGGAATGGTAGCAAGAATTCTGGCTGCATTTCCACGCTGGACAGCCAGGCTGATCTTTTGCGCAAAAAATGAGCCAGCCATTCTGTCACCAGATGAGTTACCCACGGATTTAACAACGGTGAAATATCTCGCAATTTTTTTGTGTGCAAACGATACACATTCTTGTGACGTCGTTTTCCAGACAGTGTGAACACACGCCGGGATGCGTAGTACCAAGCACTCCGGCCATTAGGGCTTTTTGTTTCGCGTAAAAAGCCCGGTTTTAGATGATACGCATCGTCTCATCCTTTATTCAGCTGAGCCGTGAGTACTTATAGGGAAGGCTTTCACGCTGATAAACATTCCAATTTTAATGCGATTATCTCCACATTGTATCTATGGGGTACCTTTACGTATAAAGAGACTGACTGATATTATATCAACGTACAGTTCCAGTATCAGTAACTACTGCTCCTGAAAAAAAGCTTATTATATAGTTGAAGATTATGTAATGTTATAAGATTTGACTTGGATTTGACTCACTCCAGCAATGATTTGACTGTTCATAATAATATTATACACTTCAAATATCATTAGGACTGCGGTTATACCTTTGATGACGTAATTGCATATTATTTTTTCAATAGAGTAAGCACCGAGACCAGTATCTTGCTGGTTCTTCTCGGTAGGAATATCATGCCGAACCAGTGGTAGATTTACTCGTATTACACTAGTATTTGAATAAAAAAACATGAGAAAGTTTGAGTTTGTTATAACCCTTCTAGACTTCTGTTAGGTGGAAATCCGTATGGAGTGTATTTTCAGAAATGTTCTGTTTCCCATTTGGGCCACGGCGGCCAATTTCCACAGAGATTAAGCATCTTCGCGAAAGATATTATAGTGGACAAGTCTGAGCGCAAACACTCATGTGCGCTTTCTATTCCCTCACTCTCATAGTCTGATGGGATGTCAATTCGAAACGACCAAAGAGAGAGATCAGGCGCAGGAGAGATGTATTTTTGCTATCTGGCAGTGTCTGACGCACCGCAATACCGAAAACCGCAAAATAAAAATAAAAAATATTTTTCACAGAAAAACCCAGCACCAGATTCTATTTTTGATTAAACTCGGGCACCGAACCCAGGATCTCATCATCCGTAGTTGATCATGTTAACTATTACACCTACGAGGAATTCTAAGAATAAATAAGACTAGTTAAATTTCCTAACATTGCACCAAACGTACAGGCCAAGCTAATAGAAAGCTTGCAGTAAAGAAGCAGTATTATTTAGGTTGTTTGCTAAACTTTTGAGTTCACATGACGTTGTAATGAAACTTTACAATTCTACTCGTACTATGATAATATTGCTTTATACACTAGAGAATTAAATAAGCGTTGCAGAGCGTAATTATGCGAGGAGCTGCGGTTCGCAAGAGCATGCGACAGCAAAATAATATATACGGTAACACCTGACACAACCATGCAGCTTAAAATGGCTTAGCATTTACATTGTTACGTGTTGGCATTTACAATGCTGCTAGCACTAAATTTTACCGTACTTAGTGAAATAATTACAGTAAGTTCAGACAGCTTTGGGCTTTGACTAGATTATATTCGAAACAAACTGGTCTCACTGCTAATGTAATGATTACATCATTTTATTATCGTCATCACTCATCGTAAGCTCACGGGGGTTACTACCTAATATTATTTCAAAATGACAATTTTATGTCACGTACCTTGACATCAATATAATAAGGATTATAATTCAAAAACACGAACTTCAACAATATTAGAACAATACGGATGTAAACGATGGTAGTTCCCTCGTGATTTTTTCTTTCACTATTATCTTATTTTATCATTGATGTCGAATTTTAGTACCTATACCATTGAAATAGAACTAAAAAAATTCTACATCAATGACCTATACTGTTCCATTGATTCAAATACTGATTACGAAAAGTTATCTTAATTAAATATTAATTAAAGTCGGCACGTAAGTCAAAGATGTATAATATAATAATTATAACATCTACTAGATGATGCAAGGAATAGGTATACTAAGGTCATATAACTACTGATAACGTTGATAACTAATTAAATGTACTAGAGTAATTATTTAGTTGGAAACTTGGAACCCTCTTAGCTTCAGTATCACCATCACTTCATGAGCAGTTTAATTTCTATAACCGACTTCGAAAAAGAAGGATGTTCTCAATTCGGTTGTATTTTATGTTCCAGAATGTACAATGTTGTTTTTCAGTTAAAATAAAGCAGATTAGGTACTGCGGCTGGGAACTGCGGCGTGTTTGCTAAATAACTGATGAGGTTGCCCGCCGCCTGATCCCAGGATTTGTTCTGGCTGCTTTTTCAGACTGTCTAGTAGATCTAGTTTTGGTCATATTTATAACACCTCGCAGTGCGAAAGTGTGTCTGTCTATTTGTTTGTCTGTTTGATACGCTTTTACGGTCCAACTTTTAAACTGATTTTGATGTATTTTTGTACACAGACAGCTAGCATCCCGGAGACGGGCACATATTATGTTTTATTTCACAAAGTTAAAATCTTAAGTCCACGCGTGCACCCTCTAGTATTATCTAAATAATAATGAAAGAACTTAACTTGAATCTAGAAAAAGATTAAAAGTTGATTACCTACCTTAAAAAGATTTTAGAAAAATCATCAGTGTACCAGAAACAAATTTAAAGTTTCACCCGCACGCAGTTCTATTTACTGCTCGTAGCAGACTGGCTACAGTCAAACTGGAGAAAAAAAATGCTCGGTCATGTATAGGGTTGTCGGTTTATAAAAGTTTCAGGCATTTGTGGGAAAGAGTGCAGGCGGTTGCAGCCCGCGCTGAATAAATGACGAGTGTACGCCAGATGCCTGACCATCGCGGCTGCAGACCAGTGGGCTTACTACCATCGCTTAGAGAATTTTTTTTTTTAAATCCACTACAAGCTAGCCCTTGACTACGATCTCACCTGATGGTAAGTGACGATGCAGTCTAAGATGGCAGCGGGCTAAGGGGGGGGAAGGGGCATGGCAATTATATTAAACCCATACCCCTTCGGTTTCTACACAACATCGTACCGGAACGCTAAATCGCTTGGCGGCACTTCTTTGCTGGTAGGGTGGTAACTAGCCACGGCCGAAGCCTCCCACCAGGCCAGACCAGGTAAAAATTCAAAAATTATAAATTCCCAAATTGACCCTCCCGGGATCGAACCCAGGACCTCCGCACGTTAAGGCAACAGCGCTACACACTGCGCCACGCATTATTTTAACATATTCTCCTATCAATAATACCAAACCAGTTCGAAGATATTATGGTGCTTAATAAACTGACATCAGCTCGGAACAGGATCAAGTAAGTATCAGAAGTAAGTATCAGATCAGTTTTCCGAACCGGTGGTAGAGTCAAAACATGACGTAACATAGAGGACACCTGCATGTCCTACATGTTTTAAATAAATTGTATTGAATAAATACATTTCATTGAATTGAATTTAAGCTGAAGATCGATCTTAAACATAGATTGGCCGGTCGTTGGTAATTTCCTAGCTGATGGCATATTCATGACGTGAACAGACTGTGCCCCCACTAGTTGGGGGGACGGACTCAAGGAGCTAGGAGCCACTGGAAGCAAGCGGTAAAATACCGTGTCCTATGGATATCCATGCAAGAGACCTTCGTCCAGCCATGGACGTATATCGTTTAAGATGACGATGAATGAAAACGTACCTACCTACTCGATTTCAAACTCAAATATTTTTCTATTCAAGTAGACTTTGACAAGTGTTTTTGAATCATCGAGTGAATCTACCACTAGTTCGAAATGCCATTCCTACCGAGAAGAAACAGCAAAATACTCGACGTTGGTCTTTTGAAAAAAATAATTTACAATTACATCAATGTAGACACACTATATAACATACATACAAAAAAACGTTTTGTAATTTGTACCATCGTCATCAAACCCGTAATAAAACACTATAAGTACGACCATAATGTACAAAAACACCAAACTAGAAGCAATAACGAAATATCCGACAAATTAACGAATGAAGTAACTGAATGAGACCCCTAACACGCAACACATAATTATAACCTCTATTCTTATAAAAATAAGTGATATAATTGCGTGTGCGGATGAGAATAATGCAGGTAAAAATGTATGGTACTAAATCAGAAGGGGGCATAATTTTCCAAGGTTGTAAATCAAGGAGACGCCTGGGGTAACTTTGTACTGACGCTGTAATTAAAGCGTATGAATTTATAAAGGAAACTATTATATTCAGGCGTGGGGACTATATTATAATGGTGTAAGTAAACAGGACGTTTCAAAAAGTTTCCCTCGTTTGCGGCGGATTTTTGTATCAAATTCCAATTCATTTGATACACTGAACAAAGGTGGAGAATGATGTGTTTGTGTGAACTTTTATAATTGCACTTTGCTTGTTAAGTGTTCAAAATGTGGAAAATGACGTTGTGATATTGTTAAAGCCAAAGAAGGAATAATTATTATTATTAAAGTGCTGAACTTTACTATAATAATAATTATTCCAGGCACATATTATTTTAATTGCACTATATCACCGAAGCTATAATATTATGTACTTACCTACTAGAATATACCAAGTTGATTTGTCACTACTCATTTAAAAATCTTGCAGACTGAGAAGGTGCAGGAGAGATGGTTATTCGGGATAAAAAGTAGCCTGTAATTATTTATTTCATGGTTTTTAAACTCTCTAAGTCTATTACTATTTACTATACACATGGATGATGGAAAAATCATGTCTATACATTGTTTGGCGGCAGCGGTTTGATCCATCCTGTTTGCGGCATGATGGAGAAACCAATAAAGAACATTTTGTTTTTATATATTAGTGATGCACAGAGGGATAGAAATAGTAATAATAGGATTTCCATTAGAAAAAAATTCAAATGTTTTTTATTCAAATAAACTCTTAAAAATGCTTTTGAGCTACATAATATTTTTCTGTATGATCAGTTAACTACTCGTAATTTCTGTTAAATATTATCATAATAATATAAATATACTCATGATACAAACCAATATTACGATAAAACCGTTTTACCAACAACGCAACCAATTTTACTGGTAGATTGTAATAATACGATAATAACGTTATTTGGCCATTACCCGTAGGTACACAGTAAATCCAATTTCCTTGCGATAACGTGTCTAAACCAATTATTTTCCTCCTGAGGCGTGCTTGCTCAGTGCAATTAATAATGGAGGAAGCCTGAGGAAAACACCACCTCTGATATTATTCTGTAATCCGAGTCCGGCCCTGTGGGCTAAATGTAAGTTTTATAAGACGTGCTAGCGTGGAGGTTGGTTTTAGGGTTCCCGTGGGAACTAAACTTCCAGGATAAAAAGTAGCCAATGTGCCAGACTATCTAATCTACTTCTGTGCCAAATTTAATCCAGATTAATTCAGCTGTTCTGGCGTGATTGAGTAATAAACATCCATCCATCCATCCAAACTTTCACATTTATAATATTAGTACAGATAAGTAGCTGGCGCTAAAAAAATTTAGTCATGTCTGAAGTTGACCGCAAGACGCGTCGCAATAGCATAGTTTATCTATCCTACCTTTTGGTTATCCAGGATAGATCTCCAGGGTCAATTTGGGAATTCATAATTTCTGAATTTCACCCTGGTCTGGTCTGGTGGTACCAAACCGGCAAAGACGTGCTGTCTTACGATTTAGTGTTTCAGCACGAGGCCTGTCGTTTGCTAAGAATCCAAATAAACCTAAAAATGTTTGTTAATTAATAAATTAAAATTAAAAAGATAACTGTCCGACAAAGCCTCAGACGAAAAAACTGCCGCGTTGCACAATCATACGCGCATTACGTATTTACCCATTTCCAGAACATTCATAACAAAACAGTTCAAAATTCATGCCGGCTGTGTCGCATGCGGTCATTTTTCTTGGGGGTGTGTGAGTTTTCGCTTTTTTCAGCCTTCCTCCCTTGTGGACGGCCGTGAATAACTTATATTAGCCTCAGCCCTTGCGGCCGACTGAAATATTGCATTCGTCCCTTCCCATCTGCAGCGCAATGATAAGAATGTAGGTATTATTTAGGGAATTAGTCAAGGAGAAATGAAGAAAGAAACTCAAAATACACGCATCTTTAAAGTCGAAAAATTAAAGCCTAAAACATAACCTACGAGGATGGGAAAATGTTGCACATGTATCCTTAGGACACGTAGAGTGTAGACTAAATCCAATGAACAGGATCTTAATATAAAACTTATCGCTTTTGTTATACCTACTCAAGTATTTTGAATTACAAGACCACCAAGATCATCCAGTTTGCCTGGTGGGAGGCTTCGGCCGTGGCTAGTTACCACCCTACAGACAAAGACGTGCCGCCAAGCGATTTAGCGTTCCGGTACGATGCCGTGTAGAAACCGAAGGGGTATGGGTTTAATATAACTGCCATGCTCCTAACAGGTTAGCCCGCTACCATCTTAGACTGCATCATCACTTACCATCAGGTGAGATCGCAGTCAAGGGCTAGCTTGTAGTGGATAAAAAAAAAAGTTTCCAGATTTTCCATAAACCTTACAACAAATTTACTATCTTTAAATTTTAAACAAAAAATGGTGCCAATAATTATCATGAACTTTAAAACTTAGAGACTTTCATGCGATCTTTACCTAATCCTTTTGAGGATTTCATATTAAAAAAATTCTGATTCTACGTTCCGAACTTTAAATCTAGTTGAAAATTTTCGGTGAAAATGGTAATATTAAGGATTTTCATACAAACGTTCTCCCCTTTTCAATGCCATGTTATATGTACCTACTACCTATAGGTACTAGCTAGATATCTACTTATGCAATGTATATGATATATTACATAAATAGCCGGTAGCATCATCTCGTCCTGCCCCCGAGTATTATCGACGTTTGGTGTCCAATGGAGCATTCAGGGAGGAGAATTGCTTCATTTGAAGCCTTCGTATAACAAGCTTGTGAGATACTTTCCTGTCTAGTTCTTCGTAAGTCTTTTTATATTTATGTACATATTTTGTTCATAACAGTTGTTAATGCCTAAGTTAGTATAGTAATTGATATAGAGGAATGTAATGTTGCCAATGATGCCCATGACTTTGTCCGCGTGGATTTAAGTTTAAAATGCCGGGCGAATTGATAAAATTTATCCGTAGCTATACTGCTGCGTGATTGAAAGACAATCCAATGGACAAACACACCTTTGCTTTTATAATATCAAGTAGGAATCATAGACTTTGAGAATAATTATAATTGCTTACGCGTAGCAGCTGTTTTCCCAGTAAAACTTTGAAAACAAAAAAAAACATTTTTAATGCGCAGAATATTGCACCTCTCTTTTCCCGCGTGCGAAATATGATAAAGAGTTGTTAAACACAAAGCTAACATGCTGGAGTCTGTTGATATATGGTCCATAAACGAGAAAAATCTCACCGGCTTCCAGCATACACCTATACTGTGAACTAAATGAAGAAAAACTCGTGTCGGGACCATAAATGATATTTATGTGATGCTGCAAAAGCTTATAATTTATGGAGAAGTATTTGAGACGATCCGTCTTACTCTTACGTTCTTCTTTTACTAGATGAAGCCCGCGACTTCGTCCGTCTGGACTTATATCTATTAAAAATCAACAAAACCTCTTTGACTTCCGCGGGATAAAAAGGGGCCTATATCCGTCTTCAGGATACAAGTTATTTTTTATCAAATTTTATGGATATCGGTTAAACGTATGAGGCACACTAGGCGATAAGACGTTATGTCCTGTCGCCTAGTGTGTGCGAGCTCAATATTAAAGTGATTTTCTGTCCGCCTAACAAAAATGCTTTTGTCGATTACGACAATTCCCATTTCCAATTTTTATTGCGGAAACATGTGAGTGCTTTTAATTATCAATCTTTTAATTGAATTAATTTTTTTTACATTAGGTATTTATGTTGGCACTTGCGTGTCCGTTTCTGACATGGTATCTTCAACGTACGTGTGTTTTAACAACGCAATGCTAACGCAATACTATAACGGCCGAAATTAATAATCAATCTATCTGTAGTCTGTCGATAAGTTGCTTAGCAACATTGTTTTATGACGAAAAGCACAAATAACAACGTTGCTTGGTAACAAACCGACAGACTACACATAGATTGATTATTAATTTCAGCCGTAAGTAGGTACTAGTATACTATAGTTGAGTCTAGCTATAGTAATCTAATATTACAAGCTAACTACAAATCAAAAATAGAAGCTCAAATCACGCTTATTTTTCATAACAATACCCAGTGGCCGAATCGGCGAAAATTGCCGAACAAAAACCGGATTAAGCCGGTTATCGGCGGCCGCTAATAATAATAGTGTCCCCTTTATCCCGGGTGATGGATGACAGCCACCCCTTTTAATTGCCGGCGTGAATATACCGAACGTCAGTCACGGGAAATTTCCATTTATATTATAATAAGATCCTACCAGCAATGGTAGTGCCCCTTCCCTTGAAAGAGAGAAGCTTTATTGCAACCATATAACCTTTAAAAATGAGATTTAAAGCCTTCTCCAAAGTTTACGACCACATGGTCCATATTTTAGCAATATTTTTATTTCATGTCAGTTATAGCTCACATAATATTGTATGAAAATTATTGCGTATTCACCAAATAATTTTAATAATGTGGAATCACAATCACCTCTAATGGCAAAAATCCTCTTTCCAATTCGAATGTATTCAGGACATATGTCAGGATAGGTGTTTCATACTATGATACGTCTCGTTTTGACTCTGCCACTGCTTCTGAAACAGATTATTTCAAAAAAAAATCGCAGGAAGAATACCATAAATGCAGCCAATAACAACTTTATTGTAATTTTTAAATTGTTTTTGTATACAATACGAGAACTTCGTTGTCTGCTCTTAGGTTTGCAGCTTGATGAATAAGATCGATTTACTTTCACGTATAACCAATCTTATTTTTAAATGCACAAAATCTGCACACAATTTCAACCCTTAACACTTTATGTGAAGTGCTTTTTTCGCATGATGTGATTTTATAATAGAGCATAGAAAATGGTACATCTTCAGCGTTTAATAAAGTTTTTGTCCCTATCCTAACCGTATGATTATTCGCATTTTTAGATGAAAGAATTTGGGGTGCATTTCTATATCGGTGAAATGCATTGTTTTTATTCTAATCTATTGTCTAAGGCACTTAAAGCGTCATCTACAGACGATCTGTTTTAAATTAGTACTTGAATTTTTTGAAGTACTTTCTACTTACCTAGATTCAATCATTAAAAAGTTTTAAGTAAATCTTAATAATCTATAAATCTAATAAAATAATTGCAACTCGGTCTCTAATTTTAATAAGAAATTACTTTGTTCAGGGATGACAGGATTCTTAATTTATCTATTAATAATTTAACAGTAAGTAGCCTTTAAAAAAGTAGTAAAATAAAACATATGATAGAGAATTAATAACATGGCTCCAATAACAAATTGTATTCTGGCTTTTTCATGTCGTTCCGTAGGCCTTGTTGACCTACTTTAGACATTATTTCTTTCACTCCAGCCTCATCAAGGGTTCGCAAGTTGCGTTCGTTATGTTTTTTTGCATATTTGAGTATTTATTCTATGTGGATGACACAATATTGTTATAATCATTTTTTATGAAATCTTTCCCAGCAGCAAAAAATCTTAACTTTCGATTAGGTCTATCTCAATCTGTCTCGGATTTATCTTAGAATAATTTAACGCTTCCTGATAAAAATCTAGTATTGCCCATAAAGTGAAGTTGCTAAGAGCTATGCACCTTTAGGTTAATTATAATTTTAAATGACACAGATGAGCGATACGGACTCAAACTTGACGCCCTCCGGATTCCAATCGGACATATTGTGTTCCACAGAGTCGGGCAAGAAATGTAAACATGCCACAATAACTTTAATTACAATGTGTAATGAGTTTTTTTGCAACGCCTCATTCGGTAAGCAGGTTCGTTTGTTAATAAGGTAAGTCTACGACATTTTATTATCAAGTTAATTGTCTAAAAGTAAAAGTTTCTGAGAACTCTTGTGAACTAGTCGATAGTACCCGGTTTTGCGAGCTTGGCATTAAATTAATGTATGTTGTTACATACATTAATTTAATGCCAAGCTCGCAAAACCGGGTATTATATATAGAAACTTATGTATAGAAATATTATATTATATAGAAATATAGAAACTCACATACATAGGTACATACAGTATGTACCTATATATGTGAGTTTCTATATTCCACCTTAACCACAGAATAGGTAATAGTACAAAAATGCCTGAACAGATTCGGATTTATGTGGTATCGTTAGAATCCTTACATCCTCCCGATTGACACTAGCAATTTTTTTTTAAAGTGACAATATGGCCTGGCTGTCGCATTTTTACATAGGTTGTGATTTGTCTGTCTGTTGAAAGGTTTTAAAATGTTGGGTAGATACAGAGATACCTTACATTACGTACCCAGGCCGAAAAATTAAAGAGCCTTTAAAATCACATTCATCCAGCCTAATTTGCCGCGGACAAAGTCGCGGGCATCATATAATGGGTAGGTATTAAAATTAATATAGCATCACAAGCATTAAGTACCTAACCTTTCAGAAAGCTATAAACAATTTCGATAATGCTTCAAACTTCATTAAACAAAATTTTATTAATAATTAAGTTTGCTATAAATAAAATTATTCCATCATTCTGATATAACTAAACCAAACATCACTGCACAATAACTAAATACCCAACATAATAACACGATTGACGAGGCCTCAAACATCTGCGTTGACGGCTCATTCATCTTAGCACCACCAACTTTGTAATACCCTCAACATAACCCATATGACATACGTGATAACGTGTAAACTCCTTTACTCCTTTACAAATGTAACTGTGTCCAAATTCGCAGATGTATTGATAGATTGATCGCCCAAATTATTGAGTTGCAAATAAACGGTTTTTGTGTGAAATACTTATTATAATAGAAACGCTTACATTATGATACAGATTACAGATGGTGAGACTATTATCACGAAATAATTTACTGTTTGACGATGTATTGTAGTACATCATATATTGTTAGTTTAATTCGTTCGCTGTTTGTATTAAAGTATCAGATTGTAATGAGCTCGTTACTCAAGAAACATTATGCTCAACATGAAATAACCGATAGAATTATAGGCAAGAATAAAATTTCTTGTCAGAAAAACCCAATACTTAATTATGGCTCGATCTGGGAGTCTGGGACCTGGGAGCTAAACATGCTAAATAATGCGTTAAATTGTAATCTTTCGACAGTTTACAATCTCGCTAGTGAGATTATAATCGATGGGTTTTTACAATTTTACGGTGACATAATATAAGTATATAGCGAGCAAACAAGCAGGCGGATCACCTCATGTTAAGTGATTACCTCCGCCCATTAATATTTGCAGCACCAGAGGAACTTCCTCTGGTGCTGCAAAGTTGGAGGAGAGGAACCGAGGAAGTAACATTTGCAGTAGCCGGCTTTGAGCAATTTGTTTATCCGCCCTTGGAGAAGCCTCACAGAACCATTTGAATAAGTAAGAAGAAAAATAGACCTTACGTAGACAAAGGCTGCTAAATACAAAAACAAAATGCACACACCGTGCCTAGATCAACAATCTCCATCACAAATTATCCCCCACGACATAACTGCAGTGTAACGCAAGGTCCCGCATTCATAGCGCGTATACGGAACCCGCGTAACTTAATTACGGGCCCACAATACCGCGTGATTGGCCTACGAACGGAATCCTAATTCTCCCAATTCAACCTCACACTCGTGGTGGGTACAAGGTTTTGTTTATTTTTGTGCGCCTACATGAAATAGGGGGTCAGTGGTTTTTCTATATCCAAAAGACTCTGTAGGTAATGTGTAGCTATATAACATCCAAGAGACCAAGTGCCATCTCTAGAGAGATTAGCTATCTGCGTGGGAAATATGTATACAAATGTGTATTATAGTGCGCATACAGACACTCTCTGTTCTTTTATTCTCATAGCCCGATGGGACGGAAAATTCGACACGACCGATCACGAGAGATCAGGTGCTCTCCGATACACGGGAGTGAAACCGCCAACTTCCTAACTCCGGGCTAGTACCGAGAATCTTTGTCAGAAAAACTCAATACATGTCTTACTTACTTACATAATGTGCCTTATTCAATCCAACAAAATCCTATACCCTCAATCCACTAGGATCCACTAACACCTAAAAGTATGAGTTTCTCTCCGTTGTTTGTTTTGGGTAAGTATATTTTTTCAGAAAACACTATCCTCGCATCTTCAGTAGGAACGCTTCAGATTTAGGACAAAAACTAAAAAGAAAATCTTCGTGTTCGTGCATTAATCAGCCAAAATATTGCGGTCAAGTCTCAAACAAAGAACAAACAAAGAATAATGGCCCTAACATAATAATTATGTACTATTCTTGTAGTGAAATCGCTTAAAGTAAGTAAACCTTCAATAAAAATGTACTAAGTATAACGAATACCTACCTTATTCCACGTACTCGTTGTCGTTCACTCCATCGATTGAACACACAGGAGTCTCTACGGTAAATATTTGTCTACGGAACACCTTCCCAATTGTTCATTACACCTGCCTCGCCAAGCTAAAGTCACTTTTATATTTCACGGATAGAGTTTATTATCGTTTGAATCAGAAGTTGTAAGTCCATCGACGTGTCCTGTTTGCAGAGTCCAAACAAAAGACTACTGGTTAACGATTGTTTAACTTCGATAGCTATTTTTAAACGCTTAAGTTTATATTTATTGTGTGTATATGTTTTTATGTTCTACTTTATCTGGGTTAGTTTACAGAATCTACTTCATAAAATTGAATATTTAACTTTAAATGTTAGTTTTAATTCCTATTAATATGATATTTTTTATTATTGCTTAATAATGAAGCCTAGATTAATAATTGAAATAGAAAAGCGTGATCTAAACACAACTTTGAAATACTACAAAATCCTACACCTAAATCTACAGACGATAATTATATTATTGTTTATTATTTAGTCCTTAATATACTCGTAGCACTGAATCATAAAGTTCAGTCCGAGTACATCGTAAATTTATATAGTCTTATTAAACACCATTGTTATAAAATAATATTACAGAAGTATAGTGTAATAAATTACATAGTCTTTGTAAAAACACTGTAAAGTTCCGGAACTTTGTGTAATCGGAAAGTGTTGTAATCGTTTCAGCCGTCGGGGTAGGGCGGGCGCCGCGCTCGCCGGTCGCCGAGCGAGTGAAATACCGCCCGCCCTAGCCGACAAACGTATATGTGCGTTGTATGAGTGTACGAACTACGAATGTATTTCATACAATGTGTGTACGCTATTGTATATAGTATGTGGGCTTACGTGAAATCTTTCGTAGTATCTTTTATCTTTTTTTATAAATTGTTAGATAGGCTTGTGATTCAAAAAAATATGCTTAGTAGAAAACAAATGATAAGGAGGCGTAAAAAGTGCCTTAACTAAGTAAATTAATTAAAATTAATAACTTTTCAGCAAAGCATTCATCATCTTCGTCGATAGTAAAATATTTGCAGTAAAACCCTAAGTATCTATCCTAAAAATTACTAAATATCACTTAGTATAACAGTGAAGAAAACCTCGTGAGGAAATCTTCTCGAGAGTTCTTCAATATGTTTTCGTAAGTGAAACTGCTGATCCGCACATGCCCAGCGTGGTGGACTACGGCCAAATCTTTCTCATTCTGAGAGGAGTGCAGTAGTGGCTAGTAAGCTGGCAAAGGGTTGAAATTATGATGACCTAAAATTATCTAACCATGAAAATAGAGTCAAGTTTTTACTTTTTAAAAAAAAGCTACACAGAATTTTATGTACCTAATCCTTTACAATACTCCGAGCACATCCAAGGTCAATAAACAAGCAGAGCATTTTATTACCACAACCCCGATTATGGGGTCTATCAAGTGGTAATAAAGAGTGGTAACAAATCGTTACAGGCTTTTAATTCGATTGGAGCCCTTTACGGTAGTTTTATGGCGCTCACTCCACCGGTAACTTCATATCGCACCCTCCGCTTGGCTTTATTATAAGTTTATGAACTCATGAATGTTTTGGTACTGAGATTATCAAAAAATCAAGTTCTAATCGACAAGATTCGAAAAGAGCTCCTAACTTCTCCCTGGCGTAGTAGTGAGCACTGTGGTATTATCAGTGGGTGGTCATGGGTTCAATCGCCAGCAGGGGCAAAATGTTATTTTAGGAGTCTACATCTCATCATACTATATTTAGGAATAGCTAGGCTATGAAAAATAATTGCCGCAATGATGTATGTTTGCATCACTTCAGAACGGCTGGACCTATTCTGATGGAAGATGTGAATATTGTGTGTGATTGTGTGGTTCCTGAGATGTTCGGGTCGGGTTCTAGGTTCAACGGCAGACAACGTCTGCCGGGCTGGCTAGTCAAATATAAAATTAACAGTCTATTCAGGTCCACTAAGTATTTAATTATTGTTAAATAAATTATTTATTTTTGACATAGGCAACATTCCAATTGTCTTTTCATCGACGAACCATCATTTTCACTCTGATATTAAAAACTTACTGCTTCACGGTCTGACAGTTTCACTCTAATAATCTTTTTTTTTCAACTTGTGGCCACAGATGCTCTTACATCTCAAAATGAAGAATGGCCAAATTAATGGCGGGTGTGCACTTAAATCCAATAAGACGTAATAAGACAAATAATTCCCGCCTTAAGGCGAGTCACCTCAGCTCAGCGGTGAAAACTGGTTTGCTAGATCAAATTTTTTCGGTATTTACTATTAAATAACGGTCTTACAAAAAATATCCGATACACTTAAAGATATTGTCTAAAGAATGTGCTAATTTGTTACACGATAGGATGTACTTTACTCGATCAAAAAAAATCTTGAAACAGGCTAAATTAAAAGTTTAAAACGAATTTTTTATTAATAAAATTTTCGACTTTGCTCATCATTTTTATATGGATAAATTCCTCTTGAAGTATTAATGAGAACCTGCTAAAATTTATTTCAAACTGAAGTCCTATATCTATTTAATTCAAATTAATCCCAGAACTTGAACGTTGCCAAGCGGTTTCAGAATATACCGCGCTGCCCGCTTCCCCGCCAGTCTCTACGAGAAATGTACCGCGAGACGCGCGGGCGGCACCCCACACCTCACCTCCTAAAATCTTGGAGGTGACTCGCCTTAAATCCCCGAAGCGTCCAACCCCGCCCCACAATAATCCCTCGCAGGGTTCCTGACATATTTTTAATTAAATGCCACTTAGAAACGCGTTGCGGCTTCTCGAGGTATTGCCTGCGGACGCCTACATTCAATTATACCCCTTATGTTTGAGATGGTAAAGGCTAAACTGCTGGAATGCAATCGTATTGCAACAAATCTCTGTGACGGGTTCAAATTCACTAACTTCCTTGCAATAAATGCCTGAAGTTTTGCTGCAATACTGTTCGGACAAGTTCAGTTTTATTATTGTACTTACTTTATTATATAGAAAACTGTCTTATAGATTGGATAACGTGATCAATGATAAAAGACATGCATCGGCCAGGAATCGAACCCGGGCCCGCGTGACAGTCGTGCATATTTTACAATTGAACCAGAGATACATATATGGACGGTTTGTTAAATTATACGGATAGTAAAAATTATTAACCTAATTGACGATTACTCGGTAATAATTCGATACGCTCAGTACGTTAACTCTGAGTTTTTATATTGCAAATACGATTGATCGATGTGAGAGCTCACCACTCCAAGTGTAAGCGAACGTTAAAGTAAAATGAACCTTACCTGCGTTGATTTAGAGCTCATTTCATCATTTCGTGTATTTATTCACAGCCAGCGCTCCAAACGCTGAATTTGTGACTTTAAAGCAAGAGCTATTGGGTCCATTTTACTTTGAGGTTTGCGTCGATCAATTGTATTTGCAATGTAAAAACTCAGAGTAAGCGTACGTACAGCTGTTCTCTAACCCGCAGACCCTTCACGTGGCCTACGTTGTCGCGTAGACAAGTTCGTCATTTTCTATGGCGTATCGCGTCGCGTCGCTTCTGTCGCCAGGGACAACTGGTCTTTACGTCTAGCTTCCATAAGTACCTCCAGATCGAAACGAGTAATAAAACATGAAACAAGGCTGAGGACCGGGTGTGGTGGCGTTCTTTGGGAAAGGCCTATGTTCAGCAGTGGACGTCCACAGGCTGAGATGATGATGATGATGATGACGTTGAAACGAGTCAAATCATTATAAATTTAATTTTATTTTATTTTATTTTTTATTTTGACAAACATACAGTAACATAACATACAATAGGTACACAATAGGTAACATAACATATAATTTTCAATGTTATTTAGCACATATTGTATAAAAAAAAATCTAATGAATAATGAATAGTTGGGTATAGCCGCTAGACGAAAACTAAATTTATTATTATATTTACTTTAAATTAGAACAGAGAGAAAGAAATACATACTAAAACATACTGATTAAAAAAGAGAAAAAATGATAAGCTAATTGGTTTTTACCAAACTATCTTTAATACTCACCTTATACATAAGTAACAAACAATAGTAACAAAATAATGACCACTCTTCTTGTTTCATGAGATTTATTGACTAAAGTAATTAGCAATACTTTAAATTTGCTAACACATTAAAATCGACGAATAGGTGTTACCTAGGTTTACCTAATGTGTTAACAAAACGGACGAAGACTCCATTTCTACGGGGTAGAAAGGTAAATAAATCGGTTGATTAGAGAAGACTTACGTCTAGGGGGGAGGTAATCCGTACAAAGAGGGATTTGGCCTGATTGATTACAGCCTGCGGGTCTGTATACATACCTATCGATGGATCCATCTCGGTACCTATTGGAAAATCTAACAATAGGTATTTGTAACTCATGACAGACAAATTTTCTGACGAATACGAAATATTATCACCTAGCAGTACTGTTATCCCACTAACATCATAAAAATGTGAAGGAAGTTATAAAACTAGACGATGCCTGCGAATATAGACTAGAATCTAATCTTGACTCTCATCCATACTAAATTTATATTACCTATAAATGTGAAATTGTGTCTCACTGTCCGTATATCTGTCAATCTGGTAAGTTTTCAGGGTCCATCTGTTATAATTTGAGTGGATGTACCTCATCATTTATAGATTAAAGTCTGTTAAAAATATTTTATTGCATTCCAAGCACAATTTTCGCAAACTTGGAAATTGGAAACCATATTTGACATCGGAAATATTACAGTCAGCCACCATACATTTTCATCCACTTAAAACGCTGTAAAAATCCTCTAAAATCCCAATCCAACTAGCCGCCAATTTTAATCTATACCATATTGAAAACATTTTTTGCCCGCGAAGCGATTTTCACCGTAAAAGGGACTTTCTAAACCCGCTTACACCGGTTTCAATTCTATCTGCAATCGTGGCAGTGTAAACAGTGAAGCAATCACCGAGACCTGACTACAGCTGATCGCACATTTGTTCACGCTGTCCTCACCGCACGCAATTATTCGGTACTAGATGATGCCAACGACTCCGTCCGCGTGGATTAAGGTTTTTGATTTCCGCGGGAACTCTTTCATTTTCCGGGATAAAAAGTAGCTTATGTGCTATTCCAGACCATATTCTATCTCTGTGCTCTATTAGTATAGATGGAGTATGGATATGGATTTAGATTTATGACTGCATATTTGAAAGGTCTGCACTGTACGCGTTTTATAGATATATCAATTGTTATCCTTATCATCCAGCCAACGCATCCATTTTTGGACCTATTACGCCTCTTTCAGGTAACACCAATGTTGCTACTTGCTTACCCCTAGTAATTTGCATTCATTCGATCTAGACCTAGCTCAGTCGGTTGATAAATCGTTTTAATAAATTGAGTTACAAATGATTTTTGAATAGTGCGAAACTGGTAAAGTTGCCGGAACGAAACATAATCATCTAGTCACTACTTTTTGGTCGTATTTTTTCATCAGATTCAAAGACGATTCCGCAAATTAGTGTCTATAATAATGCTGGTATTAGGTACAGTTGACCATTCTAATCCGTCCTTAGATCCTTTGCGATTTTAAGTGGTGACCTGGTGGTGGTGGTAAGTGACCTAGAGGTCAATTATATGACCTTTTTTAGACCAAGGGCTAGGTGAAAAAAAGAAGGAAATGGGAACTTTCACGCCTGTTCTGTAACTCTTGAGATTTCCTGCTAAATATTTTATGCTTGGTCTGCATTGTGCGGCTTATGCGGTGCTAGCGAGTGTGCGCAAACGTTCTCCCGGGGTAGCCGCATCCCGGGCGGTCCCGCGGGATCGCCGCCGGCCGCACGCCAACTCTAATTCCATTTGGAGACCGTTTCGATTGAACAAGGGTGTCTGCTGCCGTCTATATCACTATTTACGTTGATGTGAATAGATTTTCGCACTCATGTACCCACGGTAAAATGTATTCCAGAAAACTTTTCGGAGTTATGTGCAATTAAAATGATATCACTTGTTTTAACGGTCCATCAAAGTTTTCCATAATGTACTCAAACATGCAGTGTGATATCTGTCAATCCACCTACACCACCATTACGAACTGCTATGGTTTGAAACGCCCTTCCGCCGTCCGTGTTTCCTGTCTTGACTTGAGTACCTTCAAGGCAAGAGTGAATAGGCATTTTCTAGATAAACGCGCTTCAACCTTATCATTCCTTTTCAATAGCATGATTGTCGTCAAGCGCAAGCCAATTAAAAAATCACCATCTTAGACTGCATCATCACTTTCCATCAGGTGAGATCGTAGTCAAGGGCTAACTTGAAGTGGATTTAAAAAAACATTGAATCAGGCTTTATGCCTTAGAGAGCGCGTTAGGCATCGGACAAAATCGTTTTAAATGTATCAACCCAATGAAACCCACCATTGGGTTAGTAACAGTTGCGTGCACTTCGGGGGCCTTGGTTACGTAGATACATACTTTCAGGCAGGGAATGATGAAAGTTATGCATTGTGCTTTTTAAGGGTAGGGTTAACCAGTACCTTTATGCCTCTATGTCGTGCACGCCACTTTTTAAAGAAATTTAAACTCATGGAATACGACACAAGGAATATGCTTTCAAGTCGGAAAATAACATCACTAAAGAGAGTACCGTTTACGTTAATGAGAGAAAATTTGTAGTTCTTTTCCATTCTACCTTCGATTCGTTTTGAGTTCTTCCTTTAATATCTTAGAAAAACACTGCCGGTACGCAAACTTGTGAAATTCCCCTTTAAAGATTTCCTCCGTGAAGTTTAATGAAACAAAATTTTCCGACCAAATGAAATGTGAAAACAGTCGCGCGGAGAAACTTAGTTATTTTATTATGAGTGCTCAATGAATCGAGGCGTCGAGGTCCGCAGTCATAGAGTAACGCGCCTCCGAGGTGACATCAGATTCTCATTTGATACATCATACTGTCACTTACATCTAAATAAAGAAAATAAATTTTATTGGGATACTAAGCAACACAGGAAAAATTATATTTTTTCTTTGCTTATAGTTCGAAATTCAATGTTACTGTAACTTTCAGTGGAAGAAAAGAATTTCATGACATTACAAAATCGTCCATCCATCTTAGGTATCACTAGATGTGATACCCAAACGATTATGCATTCCAGAATATATCATTCTGGAATGCATAATCGTTTGGGTATCACATCTAGTGATATAGAATATATCATTCTGGAATGCATAATCGTTTGGGTATCACATCTAGTGATACCTAAGATGGATGGACGATTTTGTAATGTGTCACAATGTGTCACGTGGTTTCTACGTGACGTCACACTGTGCCGCTAATCAAGCCTGCACTCAGCTGAACTTGATAACAGTGAAGCAATAACTTACCATTTAATATTTTTTCATTTATGTTAAGTTTTAAAAATAAGTAACTTTGGTTAAATAAATAAATTATAGTGCACTCAGTGGCGTGCACGGGACTTGAAGCCTGGGTAGGTACTAGGTTACTGGCAGGTCATAGAGAAAAATGAGCATTGAGCTATTTCAACTAGGGTAAGCTGTGCTTTGCTGCCTCTATGACATGCACGCCAATAAAACAACTGATCATAGATTTACACACGCCTTTACTGTAGGTTTCAGACCATTTGGGTTGGTAATTGTGCTAATGGAAACGTAAATTATTATCATCACTTATTTAGAGCATGGGTTGCGTTTTCGGTACGAAATGATATAAAGAGCGAATATTTCGATAGCGATTCCGATGTCCGATGTCGATTCATTCCGATTTGGTTCGATATGAATTTTCCGCTATTCAGTCGGGTGCATTTCCACCATTTCCGCTTTTATTCCCAATCCTTGCGACGATCTTATTCCATAGAGCATGGACGCGATGGATCTGAGTTATTATTATTGTGAAAATAAGATTGTTAACATTATAAATGCGACTGTGTGTCTGTATGGCTGCTACGCTTTAAAATGGTCCATCTTTTCGACTGATTTTGATGAAATTTGGTTCGGCTTTTTATCCCAGTCGCTTGCAAGCATCACCCGTCACATCTACGCTAACAAACTGTTGGGGCATTTTAAGCTTTATTTAAAAAAAAACTTTCAGAAAGATTCAGTAAAAGCTTGCTTTTCGATGTCCTTTCAAGTTTTGATGAATCGACCACAGAATTAGGTACCTTACCTTATTTATTTAGGTACATGTAATTACTTAAGTACCTACCTACCTACCTGTAAGGCAAGAGTAAATAGACATCTAGGCAAGCGCGTTCCAACCTAGACCTCACTATTGTTTAGCACATATAATTGTCGTCAAAAAAATCTTGCAGCATTTAAATGAAGTTATTATAAAAGCGAGGAATAAAATTTTCGGGCACTGACTCTAGAATAATATAGGGTTACAGGCTGAGCGCATTGTGAGTTGTGACCCGAAACACCTACGCTAAAACTGTTGGCTTACTACCATCACTAGCAGTATTACTTTAAAATTGCAGTTTTATATTACGTACCTTGACATCCCTAAAATAGGGATTATAATTCTGAAACAAGAGCGTCAACAATATTAAAATAATACTACTTTAAACGATGGTAGTAAGCGCCCTGTGTAGCGAGTAAAAAGGCAGACGCCAACACAATGGGAAACTCATACTGTAATGTTTTTTATTTTCACTTTCCCCCCAAAAAGGCGTGTGATGAATTGTTATTTTTTGTTACTATTTCGCGGTGAAGTTTAAGTTTTACTTTTATTATCATTGAAAGGGTAACGCTTCAAGTACGCTACTCGTATCAAGAAGTGTGCAAAGTTACGTCCAATTTTTAATCTAATACCACTTTTATATTCAATGTACTCTCATAGATTTATTCTTGGAAATAAGAATAAATCTATGTCATGGAACTAATAAGTACTGTTGTACGTAGTACTTATTAGTTCCATGATCTATGTGTACTCTGTGCCACTTTTGTCACCATCATGGAACTAATAAGTACTACGTACAACCGGAATGAGCTCTTGTTAATAAAGTGTGCCGAGTGAGAGATACCATACTGACAGATGTGTCCCTTTTCCACAAGAGTGACCACACTATTTTTGAATTTTGGGAGACTTCAATATACGGGATATAAATATACCTCTGTGAAGAAATAAAAATCAGCAAATAATTTTAAAATATTTATATTTATAACGATGTTGATATTTTATATGTAGTGCCTATTGCCTCTTAGTAAGTCTCTTACACAAGTAAGCATTTAGGTCGTCGTCAACCGATGGACGTCCACTTCTGGACATAGGTCTCCTGTAGGGTCCTCCATAAGCCACGGTCTTGCGCCGCCTGGATCCAGCGATCCATTTAGGATCGATAATTACGAAGCATTTAGGTAAAAACAGATAATTATCGGTGATGGTTCAACAAAAAAATTTCTTTTTTAAGTCGGTTAAAATTCTATAGAACTGGTATTGCTGTAAAGCGAAACATAAATTGACTTCTCGAACCATACATATTTGGCTTTTCGAGCCATACATATTTGACTTTTCGAACATACTGGGTATATAAAATTATCTATCAAGATATTATCATGCTCAAATTTTTCATACAAAAAATATTTTTAACTCTTTGTCGCTCTTGAACTCATCTCATCACTATGCCAGTCTCCATGTTTGAAAATGTTTTTATTTTCATTCTGTTGAAGTAGGGTGATACAGCACATACGGTGAAGGAAACATCGTAAGGAAACCTGGACTTGACAGTCTGAAATCACCAACCTGCAGTGAGTAAGCGTGGTGATTAATGCTCATGCATTCTCCTAGTGAGAAGAGGCCCTTGCCCAGTAGTGAAACAGTTACGGGCTGGATTTTTATCATTATCTGTAAACGTACCTATTCAAGATAAAAATAAAATTGATCTTGCTTACCACGAGGAATCGTGAGGGAAGAGCATTTTCTTTTAAAACGGGCCGTGATAAATTAGGAATAATAATCCTCTGGCATGAAATGTTTGCTGCATATTACAGAATTTTGGGTCACTTTTCTGTTACCACCAGGTATAATGCTTAACCACTTTTCACGCAATGTATCATTTTTTGGTAATCTGAAATAAGAAAAAAATATCTATCCTGTTATAATTCGTGTTTCATAGTTTACGATACTTGTCCCGTATACTTGGTATCTAAATTTATGTCACCCGAAATTTCGTCTATCGTAAGATTCATCAAAATGGCCGTTTGTGTTGCAACCATCATAGTACATAATAATTCCATGGTTGCAACGTTTTTATTTTTATTACTACTACGATTGCCGCCTTCAACACGAAAACAAGTGAATTATTGACGTACTAATTTTCTAAATGCTTGAAATTTTAATCGGAGGTTAAGAGGTGACTAATTCGATAGTATAACCATTTTTCAGATTTCTTTTAAAAACGTACCAAATTTGAAGTATAATGTTAAATGTGAAATAGCAACACAAAGACCACTGTTAGAAAGAGACACCGCGGTATGTTGTGGATGTCTCACTCGGATTCATTTTTATACTGCGTGCGTAGTGGTCCTTATGTCCGTGACATAAGGATTAAATTTGATTAAAAATAAATTAAATAAGTTTGTAGTACGCATTCCAGTTGTACGTAGTACTTATTAGTTCCATGGTCACCATAAAATTGTTTGTGTTCTCACTTTTTTGCTTACGATTCTTTTTTGCTTAGTCACAGAGTATATTTTATTGATTAAGAGCACAGGTGATAAAATAAGAGGTATCATGGAGGTAGGAAATTAGTATCTTAGAGGTATCTTCTTATTATTTCCATGATTTTATTATCAGCGTTTTGGTATCAAGACAAAGTGTCAGACAAAGTTTTTAGGTCATAAGATAAATGAATAAAGCGAAGTTATAGGTTGACAGACAGTCTGGACTCTGGGCCGGTCCGGGACGTCGGGATTTCGGGGTCGCCGGAAGAACAGCGCTGGAGTTTTGCCTATACAGTATACACCGCTTCAGCATTACGCTGAGGCGATCCCCTTTTTGGGATTATGTGTGGCACAGGTTGAAAAACAGTACCTAGCTTATAATTTTACGTTTTTAAAATATTTTGTTATCTGTGTTATCCCAAATGAATATTTTATTTATTTAAAACACACATAGCGCCGAAATGTTAGAGGTGAGTGCCCGGGGATCGAACCCCCAACAACCCGGATAGGAAGCCGGTCGTCTTAACCACGAGACTACCAGTTTTTATCGTAATATCAGTGATAATAGTCATAAAAGTCGCGCAAACCCCAGGCGCGGTAAGCTCCATACAAATGGGTGTTAGTTATGGCGGCTTCACACGTCACGCGACACCTCGTAAACTCCGTCGCGATTACTTTTATGCTTTCTAATGGAGTTTTATTGCACCCCAATGTAGTACAATGTTGTAAATTACTTTATTTATATGGTTCACTGTCCGTCTGTCTACTAAGTTTTCGCAGCCCATCAATTCCACCGATTTGAACGAAATATGGTACAGTCAAAGGTTGTATCCCGGTGGAGGACACACGTTACCTTCTTTAACCGGTAAAATCAAAGAGTTCCAACAGGATTCTCGAAAAACCTTATTCCTCCATTATTATAATCATCAAGCCCTCCTACGCATAAGGTCGTAACTCACTTTTTGCATTTGTTGAGATTTTAGCTTATTAGATGAAAAATGAGTAAAATTTTTATTTTCTCCGAAAATTGAGTTATGACCTTATGAGTGGGAAGGATCGAAATATCCCTGCAGATCTTTAAAATATTGATATTACTGAAAATCATAATATTCTAGAAGCGTTATATCTATAGACTCTACAACAGATGTGTCACTTCCCAGCAGGCAATATGCAGTGTAAACAAAACCCCAGCCGCGTGAGGATTCGCTAATGCGGGATTAGGACAACAGCTGATGAGTAGAACGCTCTATACTATACAAACTGGAAGTGCACCGAATTATTTGACTACTAGTCAAAACAGCAGTTCTATTTCAAACGTTAAAAACGCGAGAAGACTATGGAAGTGTGTATAAATGCGGACTTGTTGAAAATTCGATGCACTTTTTCACTTTAATCGATAGTTTAAAGTGATTATCACTTATTAAATCACTTTAATCGATAGTTTGAAAAGGCAAATTTAAAACTAACAGATGGCGTGACCTCTTTTGGAAGAGCTTTTATTTTATAATCACGAATAATATTTTATTTTTGACATAGGAAACCTCCCTAGTAGGTACTATAGTTTATCAAAATCGCTTGAAGAGATGGGCCGTGATAGCAGACAGCAGACAGACACACAGTTTCACATTTATAAAATTAGTATGGATGTATTCTAAGTCGCAGTAAACCATCGCCAGCCGCGTCAGTTCCCAACATGCATTAGCTGTATCTACTCGTACTTATGCAGTGTAAACACACCCCGGCGCGCGGGATTATAGCCCATGTCGCGACGCGAGCGACAACTGACGTCACTCTTCAAGCTATTTTGCGCGCTAGACATTTATTTTTTCCATAGTGTGTTTTCGCTCTAAATAGGTGCAACATAGGTGCACTATAAAAATTCAAAACCAGGATATAGTGCTCACATCTCCTTGAATCTTCTTCATTGATCCTTTCTTGAGCTTGGACCTCAGCGCTCAGCCAAAGTTAAGACGGCAGGTGAAACCCTGGGTAGGAACTCAACACCGGGGCATTACGTTTGCCCTGCAGCCTACCCGGGGTAAAGAAAAGCGATGGATAAACATTTACGATATAATGAGTAAATAGTACGCCTAATCGGAACACAACTAAAATGCGGCAAATGTTCCAACTACAGCAATCGCACGCTACGCAGCGCTTCCTACTTCCGGTTTCCGGCGCGCTTATCAGCATTTCCCGAAGCATTCGCCCGCGAAGCGATAGGTACAGCCTCCGTGTCTGCTTGATATCCGAAGCATTAGTACTAACGCATACTTGTGTATTTAACTTCCTCTTTTCTCAAAAGTAAGTATAATATGAACAGAGTGTTTAAGTGATTTATCTTCTCACTTTCCCCTTGAAATGCGTTTCCTTTTAAAAGAGAAAAATTAATTTCCTTAAAATCACCTGCGGATTCGAAATCAGAAAACTAGGCTTCCTTGCGGTTTTAACCATATAATTTAAAACATTTAACGATGGTTTTTAGATATCGTGTTTCAAGCATAAGTGAACTATTTATTTTCTATTGAACATGTATGGGTAAAAAACTACTCTTTGTAACATAGTTGACACCCGCCACTTCGTCCGAGCGTCCCTTTTCGCGCTAAGCCCATTTAAAAAAAACCGTGAAAAATAACAGAGTATTATCTACCTATAATACACACCTTATATCCATACTATTATATGTAGGTATATTAAATATTCGCGGTTATAATAATATTTAGTAGGTAAGGATGAGTGTACTACGAAATGATGAAAAATACGCTATCCGAGCGTTGAAACCGAGGTTGTGCATCTCGAATGCACTTAAGAATTATGTCCCTAAATATAAGCATACAAAGGACTTCATTACGGCTCAGTGAGTTTGATTGGTCAAAGCGCCGTAGCTCCAAAGACTCGCTAACTATGCGAGCAAAAGAAGTTCGCGAAGACTCCCGAAGTTGGCGTAACTGAGAATCTAGCCAAACTTCACGCTCCAAGTTCACTTTACCCGGTGACGAGCTGACAACCCGCTTTGGACTACCTGCCTTTCACAAATGGAATTTTGAACTGGAATTTTATTCAAAACGGATTATATTTATCTGAGATACACTAAGAGCTGGTTAAATTTCTGTAGTGCTTTTTGATAAAATAAATTAATAAAGATTTATTTGAAACTTTTCCAGATACCTACAGGAAGAAAGAAAGAAAATATTCAATATTGGTCAGTGTGGTTGGAATACGATCTATGCCCTTCTCACACTGTGCCCAGTAATGGACTATTAATACGATGAGGATGATTAGACAGGATTTGTGTTTCCAAGGCAAGTCGCAGGAAGCCGCTGGATCCAGGCGGCGCAGGACCGCGGCGCGGGCGTGTGAAAGACCCTACCAGAGATCTGTCCAAAGCTGTTGCCCTACATAAAATACTTAAACAATTCTTTTTTTTTATTGGACTTTTTTAGGTTGACGATGACGATTTTTATAAATTGCAGAATAGGCGACATTAAGTTTGACGACAATCATGCTCAATACAAAGCAATGATGAGGTCTAGGTTGGAGCGCGCTTGCCTAGAAGACGCATATTCAAGTATTAACTCTTGCCTTGAAGGCATCTTGGTCAATTACGTGGCAGGAAACACGTGCTCTGGAAAGGCATTTTTCATCTTAGCGGTTCGTTTTGCTATATGTATAGCAAAACGGTTTCGTTCGAGTAGATTGGACGTCAACCACTTATGGATGCCAACACTGACGATTTCTCATTGTTCTATGGTTAAAACGGCGAAGGAGCAACGAGGTTGTGAAGCACACTTACCAAATTAGATCAGAAGTATTAGAATAGTATAGATGTCACGTATGTTCGGAATAAAGCCTTATAGCAAATAGTTGGCCAGCTCTCAGCTCAGGAATGTTGCTTACAGATACTTTGAATATTTCCCTCTCTCCGGCCGTTTCAATGGCGCAAAGTGGCAATCATTAAGAATCTAATTAGAACCGAGCGGTTCGGAATCTGTGCCCATTCCTTAATTCCCATTTAAAGCGGCAGTTGCTTAATGAGCTTGTTTTATCGTAATTTTGTATTGAAATGAAATGACAGCGCTCCGAGTTTGAATATTTTCTTTAGAAATTTTTGTTGGGATTTCCTCGACTGTTATTTAATGAGCGAATGATAAAGTTAAAAACTGAAACGGCCTACTTTGTTAGCTCAAAGGGGTATAACTTTGTATAAGATTTGCTTGACATCGTTTTTTTTTTTTTTTTTTTTTATCCACTACAAGCTAGCCCTTGACTGCGATCACACCTGATGGTAAGTGATGATGCAGTCTAAGATGGTAGCGGGCTAACCTGTTAGGGGCATGGCAGTTATATTAAACCCACACCCCTTCGGTTTCTACACGGCATCGTACCGGAACGCTAAATCGCTTGGCGGCACGTCTTTGCCGGTAGGGTGGTAACTAGCCACGGCCGAAGCCTCCCACCAGATTACATTAAATGTTTATTTTTAATTTCATATTTTTTTATTGAAGTTGGTTCGTTTTTTTATTTATGCAGAGGCAGTTGCCTGTCTTACTTTTATGCCAATAATATTGCTATCTGGCACAAAGCAATGAGAAAAAACGTAGAAACTATAATGCATGTGTGGTGAAAGTTATGTCATCATATTCATACTAATATTAAAATAAACTGTATACCTAAATTTTATTAAAAAAATGGTAATAATATGGTTTATCGATTCATAGTGAATCTCCAATTAAAAATGTTACAATAAAACTTACAACTAGCTAGCCTAATCTAACAACTGTACCTGTACCTGTATCCACGAAAAAAGTAGTATTTGACCAAGCGAAACGAAGGTCTCTGAGTCTACTTGAGTGAATTTGCACTTGTCCGTCCGTCCGTCCGTCCGTCCGTCCGTCCGTCTGTCAGAGCCTTATAACTTCTGAATTACCGAACGTAATTACTTCAAATTTAAATATAATATGTAAACCGATGGCCTCCCGCCGAATATGGCTTAAAAAGTTATAAAAATCTTTATTTCAGGGGGGCTCTCATAGAAGCGAATACGAAGTAAAATATTTTTTATAGCGTTACCTAAGGTTGTGGTATAATATCATTTTAAAGGTAATTAGAAATAGAGTCCAAAAATATTTCTTTTTATTTTTCCCCTGAAATTTACGAAATGGGGGGCTTTCAAAGTGGAGATTTTCTAACGTCCAAAATTGACCTCAGAACTCTCAAATTTCTGAAAGGCTGATCCTGAAACTTGATCAATTATTTGAATTATATCCTGTACTTGAACAACAAATACTAAAATTAGATAAATATTATAAGGAAACGAAATTATTAAATTTTTAAAGAGCCTCAGTATTTTTAACAGAACTTCACAATGATGTCAATAGATGGCGCTAATGTTAAAAGTTAAATATTACAATATAATTATAGTTAAAACTATCATATGGAAATGGATACCGCGAGGTCTCAGTTCGGGGCGAACCACTAGTTTATTTAGGAATAGGTAGGTAGGTACGTTCGGTAGGTAATAGGAACCGGATATTGGAACGAAATACAAATATTTCATACGCCTTTAGTCGGTAATACAATGAGCATGTCAATTTAGGGCTAAACGCAAAGACAAATGGGGTTCCTCCCCTTTCACGTCGAACACGGACAGGATGGTGAACAGCTAAGGAACTATATTCCCTTACTCTCATAATCTGATCGGCCGGCAATCCAACACTTTCGGAGAGAAATCAGGCACAGGACTGACGTCTTTATGTGTTTCCCGATCTACGAGGCAACAGGCACGAGTTAACTTAAATACTAATTAAATCTTGGTTAGCGTACTGAGAATTTATTGCCTGAAAAACCCGATTATTGAATATTGATTACAGTCGAAGGCGGATTCAGGGTGCAATTTCCAGAGAGACGCAAGGTTCCATCCTGCAAGCTCAAATGATTTGATGCGTATTAAAAAAATTGGAAAATTCGTAAAAGCACCTTTAAAAAATATTTAAAAAATTATACCGACTACTTCTGCTGGTTCTCAGTAGAAACGTTAGGTATTCCGAAGCAGTGGTAAATTCACTCGACGATTCAAAAGCACTTTGAATAAAAAACATTATTTATTTATATAAGGCTTTATACTAGACCTGTAGACTAGTTTTTTGGCTCAACCCGGGATCAAACCCAGGACCTTGTCAGCCACAGCCGAACTAGCTGTTAGACCAATGAGGCCGGTAATATAATGAATGTGTCAATCGAGGGCTGAACGCAAAGACAAATGGGGTGCCTCCCCTTCCATGTCGCACACCGGCGGGGTGGGATGATGGCGCACAAACTGTTTTACAAATCTATTTATTGTAGTTAGTCTCTGTGTGTGTGGCGTATTCCTCATTGCCGAGGGACTTGATCCCTCCCATTAATCATCAATCAATTAATCAATACTTATTTATTCAATTTAGGTACACTGTACCACCATCACCACTACCACTAGAGCCCATTAACGTCCCACTACTGGGCACAGGCCTCCAATCTCATAGGAGATAGGGAATTAGGGCTTAGACCCACCACGCTGGTCCATTGCGGGTTGGCAGGTACACTTATTGATGTCCGAAACTTATGAGAAGAGCCCACAACAAACTCTTATTTTTTTATTAAATTATCACCATCTCACAAACATCGTATGTTTAATAGAACTATTATTAACAATTAAATTAATCAGCCGCTGGAACAATTCATTCCCATGTTTTTTTATCATTTAAATAATCCTCGTGCTGCATAGTGAAATAGTGTTCCAATACGATGCCATATCTCTCCTCCTTCTATACGGCAGCACGCGGTATGGCTCAACCGTAACAATAGGATGATCATCCTCCAAGCAAGTATTGTGCTCGGGGTGCATGGGACCGACCATTGATCTTTGGAAGTCGTATGTATAGCGTAGTTCAGAGAAAACTTCGTTATCGCGATTCAGGCTCTTCGTGTTCTTCTTGCGCCACTAGTAGTGCCATCTATCGGCTTATGTGCAGACTGTGCAGACCGCCACACTGCTGAACCTCTTTAGTCAGTGCCTATCCCTAATCTTAGCTAGCCATAGACTATAAGGTCACAGTACAGACTCGCCACCCGCGCCGTCTGTAGCAATTTTCACTCAATAAAACGGTACAAATTGAATCACAGCACCGGCACGGCTCTGCATAAGTGAGTTAGTGGCCTCCCCTCCCCCCCTCCTTATACCTCCCTCTCGCCCCGCTGCACCCCCGTGCATTTCGCTAGAATGCGCCTAATGCATCCAACCTGTCTTTAATTGCACCGATGCCGGCCTGAAAGAGTTCTTTGTATGGGAAAACGTCTAGTACCTGCGTACGTTAAATCTATAGGTATATTTATGGACTAGTAAAATCAATATATGTACTTTATCTATGACAAGATGATGTCCGTGACTTCGTCCGCGTGAATTAAAGATTTTTGATTCCCACGGGAACTCTTTAATTTTCCACGAACATTTCCCTATGTCCTTCCCCGGGACGCAACCTACCTTTGTACAAAATTTCGTCGAAATCGGCCGAAAAGATGGACCGCGAAAGCGTAGTAGACATTGAGCGCTGTTGCCTTGATGTGCGGAGGTCCCGGGTTAGATCCCCGGCAGGGTTAATTTGGGAATTTATAAAATGAGTTTTCGCTGGTATAGCCTGGTGAGAGGCTTTGGCCGTGATCTTAGAGTCAGATAAAAAAGACTGTCATATTAAACGAACACGTACCTACACGAAGGTTCCATTAGCTGAATCGTTCTCTTTTTCGGGCCCTCTCACTCTGCATGGCAATCTTTGTGATCTTTACAAAAGGGGCGTTTGGGATCAATGTAGAAGCGTTCGGGAGTAAAAAATATATGAAATCCGTCTTTTGGGAGAGGGTAAGATTTGACCGAACCGAATACTTTGCATATTATGTCGCAGCTATAATTTAAACTAATACTAATCCATACTTCCATACTAATATTCTAAATGCGAAAGTGTGTCTGTTTGTCTGTCTGTCAACCAACCGTTCAACCGATTTTGGTGAACTTTGGTACTGGGGTAGGTTGTATCCTGGGATATATTTTGGGATACTTTTTATCTCGGAAAATTAAAGAGTTCCCGCGGGAATAATAAAAACTTAATCCACGCGGACGAAGTCTAGTATTTTATAAATGCGAAAGTTTTGATGGATGGATGCATAGACTTTTTTGATATCAACGAAAAATTGTCCATCGAAACCTATCGTAATGAAGTATTAAAATTCAAAGGCTCTGTCGGGGCGCGGTCCTCGGTAGAGCATGGTAATTAGAGCGCATAATGCGGAGCGCCCTCCACTTCGAGTGCAGGCTTTATCATGAAAATTAAGCCTAATAAGTAATAATGGCTCGTTTCCGCCCTACGCTCAATGCATTATGAGATGCATTGCACACAAACGACTATATGATCCCCGCGAGTTCGCACGTGTGGAGTTTTGTATATTCCCGCGGGAATTCCATAATTTTCCGGGATAAAAAGTAGCCTTTGTCCTTCCCCGTGTCCTACCTCTGTGTCAAATTTTATCAAAATCAGGTGAAAATATATGTTTTTAAAGCGTAGCAGACAGACAGACACACTTTCGGATTAGTATTGCATGAGATTTGGGATTTTTCGAGGAAAGATTAGCGATACAACTGTTTTAATTACTCTGCACTCGATATCATTAATTAATCTCCAATTACTGCACATTAGTATAATATTATATAATAACATTAATTATTTGTTCATTTAATAAATAAATAAGTTCTCATTTTCGACATCAATGCGCGCTGTAATTTGATAAAACACTCAGTTCACAACAGTTTTAACCCGTTTAATTACAAGTGTTTTAATTTCGCGGTCACTTCCGCAAATAATATCACAATTTATCCGAGAACGTCCCGCCGCGCTCTGTCCTTGTCGCCTATCACACATCACAGATAAACGTGTCCCTTTTCCTCCAGCATGATCAACAGAACTAATTAACGGTCTGCGTGACCCCGGCCTCTCTGTTATGTAATTAACTTTACACTTAACCCTTTTAAGGGAAGCCTTTACATACATTTGCGAGTGTCCCGGTCGTTTGTACCGTCCTGTCTGTGATAAACGTTAGTTTAAATTCATTAGTGTTGCGAAACTACAAACTAGGGGAATAAGGCTCTAGTCAATTGTTTTGCTATTGCTCTAAAGGCTGATTTACATTTGCATTAGTTAACTAGCGGGTTAATTTGCGAAACTGACGAGTCAACGTCCTTACATCGCTTGGACAGAAATCCTGTTAAGTCCTCGTTAGTACAATATACAAACTGGTAGAAACAATAAAAATATGTCATCAATACTAAGAAAGTAGGATCAACTGGTTGAAATCTATATTTTTGACTGACTCATCTTGTATCCAGCTATAAAGTGCGATACTTTTAATAGACTAGCGATGGCCTGCGGTTTTGCTCCCGTGGGAATTTCTAATTCCTTGTCTAGGTACATTCCTAGGTGCAGAGGTTTATGCTGAGCGTTGGTGAGTCAGCCAGCGAGTGAGAGGGTCGGGACTTTGCTCTCTATTTATGTAGAGATTAATAACCTTTAGAAATTAATAATAAATAATTGCATGAGAATTGAGAGGAATATGCTTTCAATAGTTCACAATATCTCCAATAAAACTGTTTTGTTGATTATCAGCTTGCTCGTAGCCGCTGGAAACGAGTGGCATTAGACCGTGTTCTGTGGAGACCTTCGTCCAACAGTGGACGTCCATAGGTTGAGTCGACGACTACGTTGAAATCCACTAAGTTTTAGTGTTACCGAAAATAAATATCGAAAAACTTCACAAAAAAGCCTTCAAAGGCTTTTATATTTTACATAACAACCCATCCACGAATAACATTCAGTTCTAATGTAAAAGTTATAGTTATAGATATAGAACTCACAATCGTTTGGCATGTCAATGGTTAAAATGAGGGTACTCCGGAAACAAGGTTCTAGTGCGAGAAGCAATCCTGCGAGGTCAATATTTGCCCGTTCGACTGCCCGACGCCAATATCGGCGCGAGAACTGTGTAAAAAACATGCATGTTTGTAGTCTTTCCTATTGCCCGGGCGAGGACGAGTACATGAGAAGGTACAAAGAATATTTTTCCAGAAGCACATAGCAATGTAGTTTAGTGTACTAAAGAGAAATCAATTGGAGTTATTTAGTGAACTGCGGTCATCACGCTGTAGCTATCATCCATACTAATATTATTATAAATACAAAAGTGTGTCGGTCTGTATGTTGGTCTGTTTGTCTGTCTGTTACGCTTTAACGACCCACATTCCAGACCGATGTTGATGAAATTTGGTACAGCGATAAGTAACTTATCTCTGTACCAAATTGCTTCAACATCGGTCTGCGAGGTTTATAACTGACTAGCGAATGCCCGCGACTTCGTCTGCTTGGTTTGAAGTTTTTTGGTTCCCGCGGGAACTCTTTAATTTTCCGGGATAAAAAATTGCCTATGTGCTATTCCAGACTATAATCTATCTCCGTGCCAAATTTCAGCCAGATCCGTTCAGCCGTTGGCCCGTGATTGAGTAACAAACATCCATCCATACATCCATACATGATGCATTTATAATATTTATTTGATTGATTTATAAACCTCGCATTTTTGCACCAGCACTAAAAAACAACGAGCACATGAAGCAAAGTTCTCATTTTGTGGACCGAGTATATACCACTGTTAATTGATATCCTTATTGTTTTGTTTGTTTTTATTTCGTTTTTCTCCGACCCATGGTGAAATTTTAACATTATAATGCAAGCTGTAGCAACCTCAGTGGATTTACAATAATGCATATTACCCTTTTATCTAGCTATATTTTTCTGTTAAGGTATTGTTGGACAACCTGTTGGATGTCCTAAAATAATAAATACAAAATAATAATAATAATAAAAAAGTGTGGGCAATTCAAACACGGCAGAAGTGAAAAGTAGCCTACGAGAGAATGAGATAAATATAACTTGTTTTCTATCTCATTCTCTCGCAGGATAAATCCTATTATGATTTGTCTCTGTTTTGTGTCGCTTTTTTGTTTCATCGAATTTTCAAATCACAACGATTCTAAAGAAGTGTCACTTCAAAAGTTCTCATTGGGTTCTTACTTCTCAAAGGGTTGTATAATGTACGATACAATGCTAAAATCCAATCTAACACAGAAGATGCAATCGAAGACACTTACTGTATCAATGGGCTAAGTTATAAATCCAATTGCGCCGAGGCGGCGCGGCGACGCGCTGCAAGCCTTTGTGGCAGTCGGTAAATATCCAATATAGGGTGCTGCAACGCTTAGTTACATAGCGGTGTCGTCGCCTCCAGCTTATAAAGAGAAAAATCTAGAAGAGTACCTACCTATATCTATAAGATTAGAACTCAAACTCAAATCTTTTTTGTTCAAGTAGATATTGGCTGTGTATGAATCGTCTAGTAAATCGTCGTAGTTTACAATTAAGTACATCGATGTGATGTGTGTGTGTGTGTAAGTAACCGCTGTCCTTAGCATTGCTGGAGCGAGTCAAATCCATGCTGTTTTATCATTTACATAATCTTCAACGTAAGTTGTAATAAGCTGAATTGAATTGTTGAATTTATAATTTCTGAATTTTCCCTGGTCGGGCCTAGTGGAAGGCTTCGACCGTGGCTAGTTACCACCCTACTGGCAAAGACTAAGCGATTTAGCGTTCCGGTACGATGCCGTGTAGAAACCGAAGGGGTATGGGTTTAATATTACTACCATGCCCCTAACAGGTTAGCCCGCTACCATCTTAGAATGCATCATCACTTACCATCAGGTGAGATCGCAGTCAAATAGTGGATTAAAAATAAACTCTTTTCAGGGGCATACTTTTAATGAATTTCTTAAGCTTATGTAAAGACTTGGTTCTAATGGGTTTTAGTTGATTGGTTGGCATTTCTATTTCCTACATACTTTCCATGTAGAGCTAAAACTAACTAATTTAAATTTATATCGCGTGGCTCTAATTTTATGTAGTGAACATTAAATTAAATACTTAGGATCTCTAAAGTGTTTAACTACGACCTCGTTTAGGGGGTTCCAAGTTTCGTCGTTTCTCGTCGCCTACCACGCTAGGCGACGAGAAACGACGCCGCCCTTTCGCCTTCTTACTGTAAGAGAGATCATCCTGAGATGAGTTGATGGCATAGGTATGAATTGTTCCAGCGGCTAATTATGTACTTAATTGTTATAATTATAAATCTAAATAAGTAATTTACGATATTTGTCAGATGGTGATACTAAAAAAACCGGTTGAGTTTGTTGTGGGCTCTTCTCAGGCTAGAGCGCATTTGGAACCCTCGTATAGCTTTAGTTTTAAGATACCTTAACTGATTATCACCATCATATTTCATCATTTATGTAATTGGACGTCAATAAGTTTACAGTGTACGTAAATTGAATAATTATACTTAAACTTTAATAGAGTTGCGTTAAATTGATGTAATTTATAGGTAGGTATCATTACCATTCCGTGATCAAACATTAATTAAATAGTAAGCGCAAGATTGATTAAAAATAAGGCGTGAAACTCTCAATAATGAACAAAAAATTACACTTAAAGTGTTGAGAAGCAGGCGCAAAGCTGCACTTTAGCATAAATTAGTTTGAAAGCGTCTAAAAGTTCTCCAGTTTTAAAGGCTTCACGCCATGCTATTTTTAACTTACGATAATTAATAATAGATGAGAGGCCTTAGTGATAATTTCTCAAGATTATAAAAAGAAAATTCCTATTTTCTAATGACCTCAATCTATAGACTTCAAAATGCAATTAACGCAATATACTTAGATCCCCGCTTACGTAAAATTATTTTCGGTAATTCCTCCCATCTGAAGCCAGCACTTGTCAGATAGATAGCGCAAAGGTATGCCACATGGTTTTCAAAAAATCGGACATTCGTTCATTTAATACTTTTTTTTCATTCTATGATATCTGTTGCATTGTTCCATAGGACATAGATATTGTTGTTCTTATACCTAGGTAGTTTTGTTGTTCTTACCTAGAACAAAAATATATTATCATTCGTATATTACTCCATCACTATAGTATAGTCCACCTAGCACATAATAGGAAAAAGTTTGGGTCAGTACCCAAAAAGTAATCCAATTGAATGAACTAGCAAGAGTCATTCAAGAGTATTTTAAAATTAAACTCTATGCTTACACGATAAAGTAGAAAATCGCCCGACAACGCTTTCGCATCGGGGTGTGCATAATATCGTCGAGTGGTAATCGCATTACCAGTCAGGTGAGAGCCTCAATCTGGAAAGATAACTCAATTGGCCATTCTCGACTTCGGTTCAGTTCTCCATCGAGATCGGAAGCCATTCGAATTTGGGGCGACTTTGACCTGTAAAGTTTAGGAGGAAAGTTTCTATCTATCTAAGTCTATCTATTTTTGTGCTCTTTGATTTTTTAAATTGATATGCAATCTGAGGTAATGTTGGCGAGTTTTCCAATTACTCGAATAAGTTTTTACGGAATATAATAATAAGACTAACGTATTTGAATACCACCATACTATTGTGAACAAACACACTTCCCTATACCAACATACTAAAACTATAAATGCGAAAGTGTGTCTGTCTGGATACGCTTTCCCGACTCATCTATTCAACCGATTTTTATAAAATTAAGTAAGTATAGATATAGGTTGTATTCCAGAAAAGTTCCCACAGAATTTTTCAAAAACCTCAACCCACGCCGACGAAGTCACGGACATATTCTAGCGATTTGGACAAAATAGCTTAACTTAGGTATTCCATTAAAAACTACCTACTTCATCTTTCTTTATAGTCATTAGCTTTGTATAAAATATGTGCATAACCTTATCGATTGTGGTCATCTATACTAACATTATAAATGCGAAAGTTCGGATGGATGTATGGATGGATGTTTGTTACTCAATCACGAAAGAAAGGTTGATCGGATCTAGATGAAATTTGGCACAGAGATAGATTGTAGTCTGGAAGAATATATGGGAATAAATGTTATAACGGTACATCCAACTTTATCAAGTGTTTTATATTAGTACGACTACTAAGGAAATTCTTGAACATTGGATACATAATATAGTTGTAACAGGTTGTAAACAAGAGAAAAAGACCGCCAATAAAGTCGCCTCGCCCCAGGCGTTCATATGAATGTTTTGTTTGCTCGGTACTGCCTCTATCCGTGATATTTACTCGCATAGCTCATAGCTGTAACAGGCATGTATGCCTTCTGCGTCAATGGTCAAGAATAGTTCGCCTCCTCGACTTGTATATCATAAACTTTTATTATTTCCATGCCAATATTACTTTTATACTTCGGCTTATTGTACACGTTCTTATTTGCCTAACCAGCTTGTAACCCCATATAAAATCTTTCTGATATCAAAAATAGATTTATGTACATTGTATTCATGGTAAAATTCTTGCTTCGTTGTTACATGAAAGAACAAATCAAATATCACATTTTCGTATCTCCTACATCTCCATATCCTTCATATACGTATTTCGTATCTACTCTTTAAATCTCTCTGTAGATATATATCTACTCTTTCTTTTAGGTCTTCGTTCTAGTATTGAATCTACCTAAGTACTTATTCTGGTACTGGTATTAATTTAAAAAACTACTAAATATACTAATAGGTATTTAGAAACTACTAGGTATTAATAAATAATTAGGTACCTAATTATTTTTATGAAGATAGTAAGAATATTTCATGAAAGTAAATCAAAGTTCTTTCTAACGTATATATACCTACTACTTTTTTCTTACTTAATGCTTAAGTCAGAGTTCATACCAAACCTACAAAAATCCTATTATAAAACTTGTCCTATACAAAAAGTCCACTCAGCGTAAAATAAAAGAAAATAAACATTTTCAACAGGCTCATTCTACAATCATCTCAGAGCATGTGGAAAATACCACTGAATCTCATTCCGGTCAAAAAACAAGCAAAGTATAACCGGTTGGTAGGTAATAGGCTACATTATAATGCTATTCAAAATTTCAGTCGCCGGAAATCGCAGACCGGACGCGAAGGCCAACAGATGGCGCCGCTTCCTCTTATTTCTGACCGCACCAAAGCCGGCCGCTTTATACTTTCCTACCAACTTTTATTTACCGCAAATCCAAGCAAAAATCAACCTAAAACCTAAAGCGTTACATTGGGAATAGCTGCATGCATAAAGTTGTTAGAGTTTTGAAATGAACGCAACTAGTTTACAATGCAAATGTATTGCTTTATACGAATCGCGTGGAAGGTTCTATCGCTTTTTAATAAAAGTGTGAGTGAGGGTTGTATGGGGGACTTTTAATATCATTTATAAAGCGAAACGCTGGGGAAACTCGTATTTTTTGGCACATTTGACAATGCTAGAAGCTAGGGCCGTTTTGCACAGCACTGGTGAAACTGATTATATAAAAGTTTGTGATGCTATTACTTTATGATACGTTTATTCCAGGTTTGGCAGGAAAAAGACACTCTGTATGCATGGACGCCTGGTGCGATAGGCATGAAAATTTGTTTCAATTTTGGCAACCGGGTCAGGTAAGTTTGTGGGTCTATAGTCAAATTTTGATCGTATTATTTAGAATGGCAACTAATTCAAGATCTAACATAATAATTTATTCAATTCTACAAGATAATAAGCCAAAATACAACAAGTATTTCTCAATAAACTCAATTTATTTAAACACGTAGGACATACAGGTGTCTCTTATGTTACGTCATGTTTTGACTCTATACCACCTGTTTAAATTACGGAAATTGATATAATATTACTATTTCAGGTGACCCAAGTATGTTAATGTTACCTACTATATTATTATATTGTTGTTGTAAAATTATTGCATGCTCTCTCAGAATCGTAGCAACGTAGGCTTTTCGTAGCGCGCCGTAGCGCTATCTTAGGCGGGCTGAATATTGTTTGTGTACCGATTTAAATTCAAAACTTTATGTAAATTTTGTAAACCTATAAAAGTTTATAACCTTACTTATTTGTGGCCTTATTTAGAACTTGAGTAATGGAGAACTTCATAGTTTCCGTGTTCTTAATGAAATGATTTCCTAAAAAATATGGAAATATGGAGACATAAAAAAGAAAAGTACAAGGTTCTCTACTTCCTTATGAAATGCCTTTCCGTTTTTCCCTCTAACAATAATATTGGTACCATCAAAATAAAACTGAAAACACCTTCTATTTTAAGCTCAACACCATATAGACTGCGTCATCACTTAATGGATATATGATAAAGCCAAGCGAACCCTATAATACAGTACAAAAAAATACAAAAAAACTACAAAAAGAGCTCTTATGCGCCACTAAATTGATAAAATATGATTCGGTAAATATCAGAATCACTGTGACGGACAGTTTTCTCAGTTTCCCCGATGTGCCGTGACGTACGGCTGCTTACATTTAGTGGAAGCGTCGATGCGTGCGACGTATAAAGGGCCCTTATAAAGGAGGGCGCGTAGAAATTCACGTCTTCACGTTAATACTTCGAGAGCTGGTGATCAAAAAGTTAGGTAAGTCCGAACATATTTTTTTTATTCGACAACAAGTTCTTAGCTGCGGAATGAAACTCACTTGTTGAAAAGCGACGTGAATGTCTGAGGATGGAAGCTTAAAAGAGGTGTCTCGCTATAATGTTCTAAAGTTAAAGTTCCAGTTCTTTCATTATCATGGACTTTACTTTACTCGCAAAGTAACGCCTTCTTCTATCCAATATGTGTATCGCTATACCTCTAATCGTTACATCAGGCGTCTTTGAGAAACCTGCGTTTTATTCAAGTTAACTATACGAGTATGTGAAAGTCTCGAATTATTGTAACTTTATTTTATTTGAAACTTTCTGGGATTTTTGCACTTTTTAAACTGCGGAGATTAAGTGTTGCACGAGGTAAATCCCGTGATATTTAAAAAGCTACTCCGATATTTAAAACTTGATTTGCTTCCCCTTTACGGCCACTAACTCCTGACCTATATTCTTTGGCACCTTGATGAATGAGCCTCGCTTCAATTACCCCACCTGCTCGATGCTTAGCGAATTACAGCGCTAGATGGCCTCGTGACGTGACTTCATACTTTGACGCTTGCAAATTCCAACAAGGCTTTACTTTGGTCGCTCATCCGAAATTCAGTTCGAGTAAGGCTCTACGTAAAGGTTTTTTTTTTCATTTATAGACCAATACCTTTGGTGACTCTTGATTTGAAGATACCAATATTAAAAGTGGAGAGGAAAACGGAAGCCGTAAGGGTATTCTAGTGGTTAGAATTAGAAACAAGAGAGCCAATCACTGACACACTGATAGCAGAAAAGTGAGGGAGGAACAAGATCAAAAAGTTCATGGGCACACTCTCCGGAATATATTCTGTAGAATATTGATGTAAGGTGAAAGAAAAACGTGCATAGTGTAACATTTTTCTCCACATCATAGAGATAAAGCACAGCATTTACGCAATCCGTGATAGAGGCGGATACAAAGCGTGCAAAACAATGCTAATGTCATGCAAATCGTCCTCGCTGGGACAGACATTTTTCAAGTGGCTGCTAAGATATATAAGCGTTTTATCGTAGTAAAAGATGGGAAACAAGAAAAAGATGCCAATTGGTGTTTTTCGCAATCAATCACCAATAAATCCAAACATCAATGGATCTTAAATACTTGTATACAGTTGGTTTAACATTCATACTGGAAACAGCACACAATTCGGTTAATATACATATACCTAATATATTACGTTCGGCGCGCGCGATATGGTGCGAGTGCTCGACAAAGGAGTGGGGTCGGTTTTGCGTATTGTAGACTTAAGGCAAAATAAACCTTAAAACAATACATATACTGCAAAACATGCCCAAACTTTCACTTCTGCGCAAGTAAAGGTCAGCGCTCAAGTTTCATGTCGTACACCGTACTTGGAGACATAGCGATTACTTGCTACCCTAACCGGCAACGGTACCGCTAAGCAATTTCACACTCTGCATCTAAAGTAAAGTCACCTATCATACCACCACAGGAACTCGAGGCTAAAATTAAAAACTAAACTTTGAGAATAAGTGCCATGCTGCACGACGCGTGACGTACGTACATAAGTAATATTATAGACTGTACGAATTAAAAAAAAACCAACCGTTAACTGATCTACTTTTAAATTACATCTCTGTGGTCAGCAGGCGTGCCCCGAGGACACGGATAGCTAACTTGGCGTAATTCAGCTCATTCCAACACGAAGCGACATTATACAATTTTGTTTTAGACATTTACGTATGCAAAGTAATATTACGAAAGTTGGTCCTTTTATCCTGGTCCACTCCCGCCGAGAGATTTAAAAAGTAGCAATTCTTATTGTTGCCTCATAATAACGCTTAAAGAACTTTAAAAAATTAAAATAAGTGATGTAAGAATGAACCATTTAGAATTATTTCCTCATTGTGTAGATCAAGAATTATTTTAGATTCTTAAAATAATTTCATTTTACTTTAGTAGACTTATTACTTATTAAAATACCTAGTCGGACAAAATTTCCACAAAAATTAAGATAAGAAAAAAAAATAGCTACAATCCATATCCATGCTTCCATATCCATACTAATCCATAACTAACTTCCATACTAATATTATAAATGCGAAAGTGTTTCTGTCTGTCTGTCTGTCTTCTTCTCTTCTTTCAACCGATTTTGCTGAAATTTGGTACAGGGGTAGATGGTATCCCGAGGAAGGACATAGGCTACTTTTTATCCCGGAAAATCAAAAATTTCCCGCGGGAAAAATAAAACTGTCGCTTCACCCGATTTTGATGAAATTTGGTACAGGGGTAGATGGTATCCCGGGGAAGGACATAAGCTACATTTTATCCCGGAAAATTAAAGAGTTCGCAGACGCAGACGAAGTCGCGGGAATCATCTAGTAAACTATAAAATAATGCTACAATATTTATGTTGTGTCTCACAAAATGCTCATAACATAGTTCTCGAATGAGGCACATTATATTTATCTTTTATTAAAATAAAAGACTTAAACAAATCGGGGGATTATAAAATTGTTGTTTAATTTTTTTATTTTAAATGTCTTTTCATTTAATATTTAATACTTTAATGCTGTATGAATGCACTTAAAAAAGATTCTCATCAATTACTAAAAATAGGTATTTTTGTCTAATTTATCTACATTTCCTAGCCAAAATGAGTGTCACAGTTCCCTTTGTGAAAGTGTGCGTTTTAGGAAGCGTTCATAGATGATCAAACTCAACTAAGCGTAATTTTGCCAATCATCGCCCTATTATTTACAAGTACCATTTTGTGAAGAACTTTGCGATAACGAGATACGAGAGATTATAGTCGCGTTAAAATAATGGTTTAGCTAAACTTCTTCACATAAAATAAATAACAAAATTACTCATAAATTGACTCAACTAACTCAGTAGTAAAGAACAAAAGCTATGTTACTGCGTTGCTTTAGCTAAACTAACCAATAGGAGCGCTTGATTTTCATAGCTTAGATCGCTAGATTAGGGTATGTTCCGATATACACTGCGAGCATTGTAAGGTGTGACGGCAATTTAGTATACTGCGAAGCCTTCCTTTACAGTTATATTGCCGTTTCTTTATACTGGTTACTGCTTAAAACGGAACGCAGTCAGCACTGAGAGCACCTAACATCGAAAACGCCAGTGCTCACAATACAAAAATGGCGACGATTTATGACGTCATATATTTCCCTAGGATACTGCGGCAGTATGCTGTCAGTCCAAACCGGAACGAATTTCTCCCCAGTAAGAGCACTGAACAGTGCTCGCAGTGTATATCGGAACATACCGGTAGGATCAAGCGTACCTAGTGATGAGTTTGACGCACACGTACGTAGCGCATCTCCAGTGGAAACGCATACTTTATTTATTTACATGTAACCGAATCAGTTTAGGGACTCTTGATTCATTATTATTGACTTTCGGATTTTAGAATTATAAGCCTTATTTTAGGAACGTCAAGGCATGTGACATCAAACTGTCATTTTGAGTAATATTGCTTTAGTATTTCTTTAAACGTTGGCAGTTTGGCCCCAGAATCAGTTCAGGGGAGCTCGACCCGGAGTGGATTACGGCACTGTCACCCGGGGGTGAGCAGCCGTGCCCTGAGTCTGCAGTCTGAGCACGTGCGATGCAACCCTGGGGGTCTAATGAAGAGGGGTGCGATTTGTAGATATAAGGGCTCCGGCTGACAATGTCTAGTCTCGTTGTGGTGCAAGCGATAAAATGTTTTGTATAGTTTGCAAGCGATGTAACAACAGTGTAAACAAAAGAAAAGAAAATATGAATTCGACAATGTTATTTATTTAATTTATGATCAGTGTACATATTAGTTAATTATATTCTACACGTTTATTATTGCATTTAGTGAAAAAAATATGAATCAGATGGGCGTTGACTTACCAAAATATCGCTTCTGTTACAGCACCGTCCTTATTCTGTAACAAATGCACAATAATTAATTCTTACAATGTGTATTCTGTGCCTTGAAAAGCAAATTATAATTAAGTAAAAGTTTTTTGTTTTATCTACTACAAGTTAGCCCTTGACTGCGATCTCACCTGATGGTAAGTGATGATGCAGTCTAAGATGGTAGCGGGCTAACCTGTTAGGGATAAGGCAGTAATATTAAACCCATACCCCTAATTAGTTTCTACACAACATAGTAAAGAAACGCTAAATCGTCCGTAAGTTTGGTAATTTGTATAGACATACGTAGACTGCTAGAATCATTATTCATACCCTTCTTTTTAACCGACTTCCAAAAAAGGAGGAGGTTCTCAATTCGGCGCGTATGTTTTTTTTTTAAATGTATGTCGGTGCATACTCCGTGGTTTCTGAACCGATTTGAAAAAATTTCTTTGCAGTGGTTAGACGAAGCTCCCGAGGTGGTCCCATAAAAAAATCTGACTCCAAATCCTCAATCCTGATGCTGTAGGTGTACCGTACTACATGAAATCCTCAAAACTAGGGAGTTAGGAAATTTTGATGGTGAATTCATATAGTAGGTATCAAGTCACGTTTATAAGATTCAACTCTGAGTCCCAACTCCTCATGCTGCAGGGTACAGAACTCCTTAAAAATAGCGATTCAGGATTTTTTTGTGGTGAAGTCATATTTTAGGTGTCAAGCAACGACTTCATACTTAAACTCAAGTCCCAACTCCTCAACTCTGATACTGCAGAGTACTGCATTCTTGGGCGAGTACCGTGGGCGAGTATAACAAAGATACGCAAAGTAGACGTGTTAGGCTCGCCCGACTTCAACATAGTGTGTAGAAATCTAAATTATTTTTTACTTTACAGTGGCTTTCGAAGTCGTTTTTTGGAAAGAATTTTTATTGGCTTTTGGCGTCGGGTAAAAATACCTGATAGTAGAAAATTCGATAAGTTAAACAGGCCGGACACAGCCTGTGGTGTTCACCGCTTCTTTTATTTGCAACTTACGTGCTTCAACTGCTCGTGGAAATGTTGCCATGTGAGCATGTGCGCCCAGCCTAGCATATACTCACTACTGGAACAATTAGTTTCATTACGATAGGAAGCCTGGCAATAATTTGCTCTAATGTCTCTGATAGTTCCTTAGTAAGAATATATGTGAGATGGTGATAATAAAAAAAAAAAAAAAAAAACCGGCTGAGTTTGTTGTGGGCTCTTCTCAGACCAGGGCGCGTTTGGAACCCTCGTAGCTTTAGTTTTAAGATACCGTTACCCATTATCACCATCATGCTTTTTAAGTACTTATGTAATTTTTAGACGAAAATAAGTGTACCTACAGTGTACCTACCTATATTTAATAAATAAATGACTATGACTATGACTACCTTCCGAGACTGGGAGACAATAGCAATAACGTTTGCTAACTGCAAAAGACCTGCTGATTTGCCCCGACTACGCACGGTCTATTTAATGAACTAGGTACCTTCTTTTTCATAACTAGCTGATGCCCGCGACTTCATCCGCGTGGTTTAAGTTTTTTTAGTCCTGCGGGAACTCCGAAGGAATTAAAAAAATCTCGAGGGAAGTCTTTGATCTTCCGGGATAAAAAGTAACTTATGTCCTTCCCTAGAAAGCAACTTGTCGCTGCAGCAAATTTTGTCGAAATCGATTGACCAAAAATATTCCATGAAAGCATAGAAAATAAGCAAACATACAAACACACGTACATTCGCATTAATTAATGAATATTAGTATGGATTCCAAATAATACGATAAATTAAATTCAATTTAATATAAAAATATGTTAATTAATATCTGAAATATTGTTATTACTACTATATTATTAAGTATATTATATATTTTTATGCAAAGATATTAATATGTAAAAAGATAAATAATTTGACATAATATTATATATAATTATAATTATGTTAACATGTAGCAACGCCCTGACAGGGCCTCATGTCCATGCATGCTAATAGCTAATTGTATTAAGTAATATAATGTATTAGTAAGTAAGACATGAAAGCTATCAATAAATAAATGAATGAATGAAACCTGTATTGAAGTGAATCTGCGTGTATTTTCTACTTTTTGATTCGTCACAGTCTCACATACTTACCACAACGAATACAGAAAAAATGCGTTTTGTAACTTTTTCCATTGAAAGATAAAGAAAATTATTTTATGTTTTCCAGTAACGGGCAAAACTATTTGCATTTTTGTAGGCAACCAGGCAATTGCGTAGGCAAAATTTGTAAAAACGTAGCTATTCATCGCATCGGTAATCCCATAAGTATAGAGTGCTTTCATAAAACTCACTATAAAGACATGGTGGCGACATTTAAATTGAAGTCAAAGGAAACTGTTTGCTGCCCCTGTCTGAGAACAAATTATTATCTAGTGTATTGCTCGGATTGGACGACATACATTACTGCTTCAATACTTCCAAACTACTTCTGTAACTTTCAGTTTGTTCTTAGATAATTTAGAAATACATGATGTATCTTTTAATCTTCTAGATACAAATCTACCCTTGAATACGTTCATTTTAAGGGATTTTAAGGGATATTGCAGTCTGAGATATTAACGGACTTACCTGGTAGGGGCATGAGAGTTGTACAAATCTCACACCTTTATCTTATCCCCTAGAATCTAGATGTAAGGCTTTAAATGTTATTGAATTGTATGTAATAATAATGATATAAATTTATCTTTTACCTTTATCGGTCAATTTATTTCAAATCATCGTACTGGAACGCTAAATTGATTAGCTAAACGTCTTTGCCGGTAGGGCGGTTACTAGCCAAGGTCAACAGATCAGACAAGTCCAGAGATTATAGCAATAATAACTAGGTGTTACACCCGGGAATCAAACCCGGGACCTCCTTATTTAAACATGTTACCCTAGCACTCACCATAGCTTCAGTAAAATTAAAAGTAAAAGTTTATAAGTACATAAATAGACCTTTAACTATAGCCTGTAGTAGCACGTCATGTCAAAGAACTCTTAGCATGGGAAGACTTTTAAAGACTATCAGGTTATTCTCTAATTTAATGATTATCACGAAATGAATGCCACCATAATATCATTTCTTAATGTATAAAAATATAATTGTCAAATAAGTTCCGATGCTTTCATTTCTGATAGCCACTGAGTTAGGGAATAGGGGGCAGCAACAGCAAGCAATGTACATCATCCAAATACGTAAAATGATTCCTCACAGCACATAGGTCATAGCTTAGAGACTGAGAGGCTGCGTAGTACCGACAATAAAACGATTCAGTTGGTGACGGCGGTAAGTTTCCACAAACCATCTACCGCCGTGTACCGTGGAAAACAACTCCAGGAAATTGTGGGTATAAATGACAGGATTCCTGTAACTTCGGAGTGAAAAAGTTTCGCGGTGTTCCTACGGCTGAATTTGTATTATGTTCAGGCAGTGTAGGTTTTATTTCCCTAATGCCGTTCATCCATAGGTACTAATATTATAAATAACAGTCTGTCTTTCTGCTACGCTTTAACGGTCCATCTTTTCCACCGATTTTGATTAAATATGGTATAAAGGTTGGTTAAGGACATAAGCTACTTTTTATCCCGGAAAATTAAGGATTTCACCTGGGAATGCGGACGAAATCGCGGTTATCATCTATCTTACTAATATTATAAATGCAAATCATAAGGACAATTTTGTAAATACAGAAAGAAAAGCTAATAATGAAAATTTAACTTAGAACCTATACAGCCTATTGTGGAACTCATAAAGTATGACGAATAAATAATTGGACAGGCGGACAAAGCGTCCCTTCTAATTGGTTAATTTCAATTCAACCCAAAATTTAATCATCCCGCACAACAATAGCGAAACATTAAATAGGGAGTCAGTTCGGGTCATTCGCAAATAGGCTTCAAAATCGAGAAAAACCACAAAAATAGAGAAGCTCATGAGCGAAGGATAAGAGTGAATTGCATCACTAGAGACTTATCTACTGACTCTACTGACCTACCTACTGAACGGCACACCAGTATCCTCCTAGTCAGTCATGGAATATCCAAGGGATAGGATAAGATTTAAGACACCTTAGCTCCTCCCATGGCTCCCAGAGCCGGTATTTGCCCTTAGGTTGTACTCTTAGGTTACCCTTAGGTTGTTATTTGAGTGTTTTTATACATATTTAGGTACAAGTCTTTAATCCCAATTTATAGTCATTTTTAATTTAACCACTTTTCGTTTTCTGGGACAAACATTCACACGGATAGAAAAAATTCTTTCCAAAAAACCGACTTCCAACGCCACTTCAACATAGTGGGTAGAAATCAAAGTCGTTTTGGAAGTCGGTTTTTTGGAATGAATTTTTATTTTTAACTTTTTAGTATCAGGGTTGAGGATTTGGATTCAGACTATTTTTATGGGACCACCTCGAGAGCTTCCTCTAACGACTGATAGAAAAAAAAATCAAATCGGTTCAGAAACCACGGAGATATGCACCGACATACATTTAAAAAAAAATACGCGCCGAATTGAGAACCTCCTCCTTTTTTGGAAGTCGGTTAAAAATATTCAAAAGCACTTGTAAAAGTTTATTTGAATAAACATTTGAATTTAGAATATGAAGTTCTGAATTGATCGGTAAGTCGTAGACCGTAGTAGATTTACCCATGAAATGAATGAGTCATTCTTTAATTAATCAAGTGAACTAAGTGAGTGATACAATTCTTTGACTCAAAAGATCTTTCATTTTATCAGTCATTTTTCGCACCTCGTATCCAAAAAAGACAAACATCGTCGCTCGGAGGTCAGTTTTTATAACGGCTTATTGTCCCAGTCCTCCAAACAAACGTTTAATTAAGCAGTCCGTGGAGATGGGACAAAAGAGCGATGTTTTTCTTGTATTTTTCACCTAAATGTAATTCGCTGAAATTCAATTTCGTGGACTGACGGTTTTAAGTAACTTCGCTGTTATTAAGCATTTCTATGTTCAAATGAATGAAAATTCTTGTTTTTCTTTTTCTTTGAAAACTAGCTTTTTGGGGAGGCATTATTATACGTTTAAGCTTTTTGAATTATCAATGCTGTCTGTTAATAGAGTCGACTCCCTATTTTACTCCATTAGGCTGGATTTTCAGTGGACATTGGGGCGGTGTGCATCATAAATTTAAAAAATGAGATGTTTTCGGGGGCGAGCGGAAAACGGGGCGGATTCGCAAGTGTTTATTAGCGGATCCGCGACATAGCAAACAAGTTGGCGTATTCCGCTCATGTAGGCAAGTTGAGATCGACCCTGGGTAGTTGGCAACTCGGTTGTGGCACAAGCAGCCATGCTTCAAGGCAACAATTCAAAAACACTTTAAAAAGTTTATTTTAATAAAAGAGATTGAAGTTTGAAATATTATATAAAGAGTATTTCCTAAGCAAACGTTTACTATAAAAATGTTCCAATTTTAACTCATGCGAAAGTTTATCACGAATGCGCATTAATAGAAACATTAAGCATTGCGGAAGCACGGAAGCATTCCTTACATTGCAGCACGTTAGTTTAAAAAATAAAATAAAAACGGCCAAGTGCGAGTTGGACATGAATAGTTCCGTACCATCACACAAGATTTATCACTATGTACGTCTATATATGTCTATGTAAAAGAAACAAGCAAGACCCTAAAATTCACGTTTATCTATGGGGCCCCCTTATCTTATTTTTATTGTTCGTTGTTATTGCTGCAGTAGAAATACACACTCTGTGAATATTTCAACTGACAATCTATTACGGTTCATGAGATACAGCCCGCTGATGACAGACGGAGGAGGTTTCCGTTGGCACCTTTCGGATACGGAACCCTAAAAAAATAAAATAGTCTGCGGCAGCACCATCACGTTCTGCCGCTTTGCTTTGCGTGTTGTTTTGCGATATTTTTTGTCATACTCGACACATTCACGACACTGCGGCGGTAATGTCTTGTAAGGCTAATTACACATGAGCTTATAAAATGCGTCGCCGCCTCACCGCATTACCGCATTACCGCTTCACCGCCTCGCCGCTTCACCGCCGGGTGTGAAGACAGCCCCCGCAAAAACCTTTGACTCTTTGAAGCGTGAAATGCAGGTAGGTGCGGTTTTTTGTACGTCAAGATTGCGAGTTTTTAATTTTTTAGTTGCTAATAATATGTTAACGTCGTTAACATATTAACTGCGTATTTTTAATGGTGCTTTACGTCTGCAGTTGTGTTAGTTACTATTTCTTCTGCGAATTTTCTAGCGTGGATTCGTTTTCATGTAATAAAAAAAGAAAAGTTTATATTTTCCATAGATACATAATTTCATTGTATCTGAATACGGATATGAGTTACTTTTTATCCCGGAACAAAAACTTAGGTCCACTTGCACAAGGACTCTTAATTTGATTTAGTTAAATATTTTAATGCTGTCCCTTTTTGGCAACGAAAAAGGGACAGCATTACAAAATTTAATTAAATATATTTAACTGTCCTTGTGCAAGCGGCCCTTAGAGATTGGATACCTATTTAAAACCTTTATCTACGCGGACGAAGTTTTGGGAATCTAGTTGGTAATAATTTGATTACCTATTAAGAAAAATGCATAGCCAAACATAATATAGCGTAATATAAGATGCACACAAATTTAAATTCATTTTAATTTGCCGACTCTATATCTCGAGTGCAGTCAACAAGACGCGAGGCGTAAGACCGACCGACCGCAAAGCGACGAGTCGCAATTAAAGCACAAAGACATTAATTAAAACGTCCTTCCTCCTCCCCCTCCCCCTCCCCACCGAGCTGCCTCTAGACAGTCCGAACTAGCCCTTACAGTGACGGTGTTATAATTAAGAACTTTCCTATTTTTCTGTTGATAAAACCATTCCAAATTTTAATGACTTACAGTTTACACCCTTTTTAGATTGTCCGTGCACGGAGTGAGTCTTCCAACTTCTTCTATAATTATTTTGCTTTAATAAGTTTGTTGAACGATCTGAAAAATTTATTATGCTAGCAGATGAATATATAGGAAAAGAAAAATATTTGCGAATTTTTATTTACCCCCTTACGTCCCATTCCGTGAACTTAAAAACGCTCCTTCGTAGCTCTAAACATTAATAAACTGATATGATATTTTAAAGAACCAATCTAGGAATTAGCTCGCCACAACAAATTCTACAATAAAGCTCAGGGTTGTCAAAATGGCAAAGTTATCAATTGAAGCCGCACGCTTGGACAACCGCCAACTGCCAAGTAATAAATTGATTCGCCTTTGGTAAACCGAATGTACACTTTAATAGTTTGGAGGTTGTTTTGAGGTTCTAGTTACGGAAAAATCATAATAGATGGACTATTTATTTAAATATTTATTGCACACAAGTACAAGAAATTACAAAAGACATTCAAACTATGAAAAGGACTAAACAGCATGCAGAGGCGGTCTTATCGCCGGCGATCTCTTCCAGACAACCTATAACTAAACTAAAAATTTAACTAACTATATATAAACTACATATTACTTTCCCTGGCAGAATCAGTTGGGGAATTTATAATTTATGAATTTTCCAATTTTTTTAAATTTGTGATTTTTACCGCGTTTCGTAACAGGTTCCGGTACGATGCCGTGTAGAAACCGAATGGGTTATATGGGTTTAATATAACTGCCATGCCCCTAACAGGTTAGCCCGCTACCATCTTAGAGTGCATCACTTACCATCAGGTGAGATCGCAGTCAAGCGCTAACTTATAGTGGATAAAAAATAGACAATAATGATAAACAACTTTTACACTGATCCAGAGATCCAGATATTGTCCTCCATTGTGGAATTCCAACCTGCTTATTAAAGTTAAATAAAACAAAATGAAATAAAATAAAATAGCTTTTATTGTTCCTTCCAATTAATTTTTTTGTGCTTGACACACACTATTCAAACATGCACATAGTTAATCAATTTTTTTTTCACGCGGAAGAAGTTGCGGGCATCATCTAGTCTAATGAAGGAACCAAAACTTTAATTCGCTATACTTAATCCGCGACAAAAGGAAAATCTTTGTGGTACAGTGATTTTACACACTACACATATATTGATAATATATTATATAGATTGAATATTATATATAATATATATTTTGATTATTTATTGTATATATATATTGTGATCATCTAGTCTGTTAAATTATAACTCCGTACCTACAAATGTTTTAGTCTAATGTACAGCATTATTTACTGAAATAACTTTATCTTTGTCAAATAACTGTCCAAAGTATTTGGAAGGCAAGCCACATTCAGTATATCATAGTGGAATCAATTTATTGCTGGGCAATTCGCCAAGCGTGCGGCTCCTATTGATAACTTTGTCCTTTTATTGCTTAGGCTCCATTTTGTCGTAGTTTTGGCAACATAAACTTTTAAAAGATAGGTATTCCCACTTGAAATTCTGTTTTAAACTAAGTCAGTATTAGCACTGTTTTGGTCGATCCTTGTATATTGTTATACTCGACGATTCAAAAGCACTTGTAAAAGTTTATTTGAATAAAAACATTTGAATTTTGAATTTTTTGAATTGTTAACCACCTTGATGATCTAGTCACCTTGTGGTTTGCATATTCGACTGCGGATGAGCGATTCCTAAAATCGATTCCGAGTCGGTCTTTTAAATAAGTTTAGGGTTTGTTTTGACAAGACATTCCTCATTGCTATATGAAATAATTAATAAAAAATAAAATTTTGTTTTCCAGCCCGGATGTAGGCAGTTGGCGGTGTAAGGTGTGTCACCCCCGTGCTTTGGAGAACACGTTAAGCTGGTCTACAATATAACACCTTGTATGAGATAAAAATTAGTAGGTACCTACGACGTAATAAATCAAAGGTTACTTGTTTCATTATTGTTAACTTTCGTGTTTCAGAATCGTAATCCTTATTTTACGAACACGTGATATCAAACTGTAATTTTATGGCCCCAGAGCATGTGCATGCCAAAAATATTAAAGTATTTCTTTGATATTTTCCCTTTTTGGGAATTTCATATTTACCTTATATATTATATACCTTTTATATTAACATTTTAAATAACTATTGTACGAGTATTTTAATGACTTTGCGCCAAAAGTAAACCCATTTAAATGAAGTCTTGAGAAAACTATACCGGACTGTTTACGGGATTCATTAACGTTCCCATACAAAAGGTGCACAGCCTCAGAGGGACAGCCATTAAAACTTCGAACGATTTTGACTGCGAAAAATAGAAAACTCCTTAATTAAAACAAATTCCCACTTCGCTAAGGGCTAGTTCAGAGTGCTTGTCTCGAGGCGGAGGCGGAGGCGGAGGCGGGCCGGTGAAAGGCTCTTAATTAATGTTGTTCATTGCGATCTGTCTCTTTAAAGGACTTACGCCTCGCGTTTTGTTGGCCGTGCCTAACTTACCTACTTACTTATAGTACGGATGGAAATCATAATTTATCAAAAAAAGGTATTTTACTTTCAAGCTTCCATTTACAAAATTGGTAAATGATTTAACTTACACATTGAATATAAAGAAAAGCTTATTCTATGTAAGCCAAGCCCAATCAAGACTACCACTGGTTCGGAAAGAAAATAGTAAATACGGAGACTGAAGAGCAGGCAAGAAACTAACAATAGCTATTTTTTTCTAAAGCATTCACATAAGAAAGAAACAGAATAGATTTTTTGGTAATGTACATATAATCCATAGGTACATAGGTTATAAATGCGATAGTGTGTCGGTCTGTCATCTACGCTATCAGACCGGCTGGGTCTGGTGCATCAATTTCGACATAGTTTGGTACAGGAATACAGAGTTAGGTTGCATCCTGCGAAATAATATAGGCTAATTTTTATACCGGAAAATACAATTTCCAATCGCAAGTTCCAATTTTTCAAAAATCTAAATCTACGCGAACGAAGTCACGGGCATTATCTAGTTTGATTATAATTTTCATCAGCAGTGCCTAAATTTTATCTTACGTTTAACATTGTGTTACGTTACGATAGTTTCTTCAAGGCAGTCTGCTTTACTAAGCTAACCACATTACCAAAATGAAATGTTATTTGCGCTCAGACATTACTAGCTAAACACATCAAAGGCTGTGACATTTCAAAAGATTTCGTTCCTACACGCATAAAATTTAAATCGCACACTAATTAACATTCGATGCAGCCAGAACTACAAAAAACGCATTAGTAATTAAAAAAACTTATAACTAGCAACCTTAGCGTAGGCAAAATACGTAAATTTCACCCTTGAAAGAGTAAAGGTTTTGTAGGGCGTTAGCACTTGACACCTGTAAATTTAGTACGAGATTTTTCTTCTCACCAACGTTGATAGTATTCAAGCATCGAATGACAAAAAGTGCGAGTAAACGATATGACTGATTTTAATTTGTAAGGGTTTCCGCTTAGAACGGTGGTTTTAACTATTTGAGCTTTATAAGTTAAAACTATAACTTCACCACTTTTACAGCTTGACGAAATCTTTTCGACGACGCAGACGACGTAGTTTTTCCAATAGGTACTTAATACCGATTTCGGTTTGTTACGATATTTCCGCTTGGGGATCTGGCGTGACTTATGTAAACAATAAATTCAAACATTAAACAAGAAGGCTTCAATCCCGTATTTACTATACTTTGACCGATAGATACTTGAGAAGTTCTTATTTGATAACGTTTTATTTGGTGTCTTAGCTACGTTACGATCACCTTGCTTAGCGTATTAAATGCGGTCTCGCTTATGGTAAGGTATATTTGATCTACGTACCTACGAGCGCAGAAGAGATAATGCTCTACAAAGACCCAAATGCAGTAGTTTACAGTTTGTATGTTTGTTTTGTTAAGTACTCCTTCACGCAACAATTAGAACCGATTTGGATGGGAATGAGGACAGCTTACATCCTGAATTATAACATAATATAATTAATATATCATTGGTTTATTTTTATTTTATTTTTGTTTCGATAATAGAAATATTTCAACGTGTTGGAGGCTGTACTAGGCCAGGGCGGCGAAGCGGCGAGGCAAATAAGCTCGCGTGTAATTAGGCTTAGAAGAAATTACCGCCGCACTACGTCGCGACTGTGTCGAGTTCAACTAAATAAATATTATAACGCAAAGCGAGCAAACGGGATACCTGAGGCATTGTTGTATAATTTAATTACAATAATCGAAAAATATGTTATCACAAGTGGCGTGCACAGTTCGGGTAGGCATTAGTTACGTAGATACCTACTTTCAGGGAATGATGAAGGTTATGCATTGAGCTTTTTCAACTAGGGTAAGCAGTACCTTTATGCCTCTATGTCGTGCACGCCACTGGAAGCTTACCAAGGAAATTCCTTAACTTTGCGGGATAAATAGTAGCTTATGTCGCTGTACAGGTCCTCCACTATACCATGCCATAAAAAAATGACGTCGATCCATTGCTTGCTGATTAGAGGACAAACCAAAAAACCAGTCTAGGGTAGGTACCTACTAATATTATAAATGTAAAAGTTTGGATGGATGGATGGATATTCAATCACGCCAGAACGGCTGAACTGATCTGAATGAAATTTGGCACAGAGATAGATTATTTATAGTCTGGAATAAATAACACACAGGCTACTTTTTATCCCGGAAAATTTAAGAGTTCCCGCTGGAACCAAAATACCTCAATCGACGCGGATGAAATCGCGGGCATCAGCTAGTGAAAAAATAAGCCAACAAACAAACACACTTCCGCATTTATAATACAAGCTGATGCCCGCAAAGATGAACCCTCTATGGTAGGTACTGATATTAGTATTCAGGCAGCGTGCGGCGTGTCTGCGGAACGGTGCCGGGGTTTAGGGTATTTGTCTGCGGAGAACGTTATCTATCACCCAGTTCGACTACTCGCCTCCTACTTATATTAAACTTTTCTCTTCCTGCACCATCCATTTTAGCTAAACATTAAAAAAAAGGTATTTAAGATTTTCGAAAATCCTGTGCGTGGGAAATCTATAGATTTTCCGCGATAAAAATTACCTATGTCCTTCGCCGGTATGTCGCCTACGTCAGTAGCTTTTACCAAAATCGGTTGAATATATTGGCCGTGAAAACGTAGCAGACAGACAAATAGACAGACCGACAGACATGCACACTTTCTACGATAATATGATTAGTATAATTAATAATTTGACGACCTCCGTGGCGCAGTGTGTAGCGCTGTTGCCTTAACGTGCGGAGGTTCCGGGTTCGATCCCCGGCAGGGTCAATTTGGGAAATTATAATTTCTGAATTGGCACTGGTCTGGTCTGGTGGGAGGCTTCAGCCGTGGCTAGTTACCACCCTACCAGCAAAGACGTGCCGCCAAGCGATTAAGCGTTCCGGTACGATGCCGTGTAGAAACCGAAGGGGTATGGGTTTAATATAACTGCCATACCCCTAACAGGTTAGCCCGCTACCATCTTAGACTGCATCATCACTTACCATCAGGTGAGATCGCAGTCAAGGGCTAGCTTGTAGTGGATTAAAAAAAAAAAAAAAAAAAAAATTTAATAATATAAGTAGTAATTTAGATGATTTATTTAAATAATCTAAATTCTACAGCATTATAAATAAACAATCTAAATTTTAATCATAAGCTGAGGGTATTTCAAAATGAAGTCTTAAAACCGCAGACTTGAAGAATAAAGAGCCAAATAAATATTTATTTCCTCATTTTCAAATTAAGTAGCTCTCTTGGGAACAATGGAAATTCAAATCTTCCTATTTCTTTAATATTTTATAACCAGCTAAGGGCCAGACTGGACTGAGTAAGGATGTCTCAAATCTCAAGAGCTATTACTTAGTCTCGAGGAAGTCACTCAGTTTGCTCAAGCCTAAAAAGTCATAGACGGCTAATGTTTAGGTACGAGACGAGGCCTGGACTTTATTTGGTTTTCTTTCATTTAATTTATTTAACTGACTTGGGTTTTCCGAGGTAAAAGCCTATGTCCGCCTAATCTGAAATATTCGAATAAAAAGTTCAATCTGTCCCCCTGTTACCGACAAAGGGACGGATAGAAGTAGTTTATCCCGGCCTGTTCCACATTACCAAGGAACTAATCGAAAGAATCTGACAGAACATTTTCTTTTTTTTGTCCACTACAAAAAAAGCTAGCCCTTTTTTATATTTTTTGTTCGGGAAAAAAAGTCACTCTAAGTAGAGCCAAAATAAAGTGTGCGTGTTAGTGATTACCAACCATCAGGCGTGTCATTAGCTACAACGTCTTAATTACGTGGACATCCTGTCTTCTTGTAGCCAGGACACATCGGGGAATCTGAAGCACCCTCAGGGCATAAAGTGGTGTTCACACAGAGGGATGTTGAGTAGCCATTACGTTACATTACAGTGAGTGCTAAGGGAAGGAAAGAAAATTCTTCGGGCAGACAGCAACTGTGTTTAGATTGGAGCAAGACAAAAATTTACCTCACAAAAAGCTCTATTTTATAGACTGTTTTTTATAGAGACACCTCAAGTTAATGTTAATTAGATCGGTCAAATATGAACTGCACTAGATGATGGCCGCGACTTCATCCGCGTGGATTTTTTTTATTCCCGCGAGAACTCTTCAATTTTTCAGCTTTCTTAACTTCCCCGGGATGCAATCTATCTTTATACCTACCAAATTTCATTAAAATTGGTTGAAAAATAGGCCGTGAAAGCGTAGCAGACACACAGACATACACACTTTCGCATTTATAATATCAAATATGGATTGTTTGCTGTTTGTAAAGTCAGAAACAGAACGTGTATGTGACCAGACCACTGAGGCTTCGGTCGTGGCTGGCTACCTACCCTACCCGTCATAAACGTAAATCGTAACGTAATAATATTATGTATATTTTGTACATAATACTAATCCATACTAATATTATAATTGGGCCTGTCTGTCTGTTACGCTTTCACAGTCCACCTGTTACAGGGATAGGTATCCCGGGGAAGGTCTTAGGGTACCTTTTATCCCGGAAAACTAAGAAGTTCACGCGGGAATTGAAAAAACTGAATCCACGCGGACAAAGTCGCGGGCATCATCCAGTACACCAATACAGAAACATAATAACGATTTGAAGGCCGTATCTTGTCGTAAGCATGTTTGGAGCCTAATTTAGAGGATGTATTACGTCGCTAGCGCGCTTGAAGCCTAAATATAATGTGATTAAACAATATAATCCGCAGGTTAATTAACGCACATACCAGCAAAAGCATCGCATGATCATCAATATCGCACATTAGCGATGCGGTCCCGTGCTAATGACTCCGCTGATGTATAATGAGCAATAATCAATATAAATCAACCCATTTGTTACTGGTTGTACCTGCGTCGGCGGGAAGAACCTCAAAAATCGAATCAATTCAAGTAGCGTTCATAAAATAATTTTATTATGGGATTGTGGCGTGAACAGCAATGTCGATTATAGGAGCTTTTGTATTGTAAAATTTACAATGATCTCTATGGGACTTCAGCTACGAGGGTTTCAAATGCGCCCTTGTTTGTCTTCAAGTAGATACCAAATGTCCCTTGTTTGGGGGTCATATCAGGGATTCGATCTTTAGCAGACTTCACACACCTTCGAGCCCATTATGAAGACCTCTCGACCATGGCAGTTTCCTCGAGATGTTTTCCTTCACCGTTTGAATCAAGTGATATTTAATTTATTGAAAACTCACCTAACTCTGAAAAGTTAAGCGTGTGACTAGAGACTCGAAGGGGATCGAACCCGCGAACCCGTCGAATGACTAAACTACGAGTACATAGGCTAACATCACCGCTTTTAATGAAGTACTTTAATCCCCTCAATTTTCGCACCGCCTTCGCGGAAGAAACAGTATCCGTGGACGGCGAGGTGTGAAGCAATACGTATTACAACGTTCACCCTCGTAGTGAACCCCCGGCGATCAATGCAACCCCCGGCGATGAGGTGACCACGCGGCCCGATGTACGTCGGACATACCTACCAGCGGGGATGTTGCCAACCAGGGATGTTATGGAGCTCCGTAACCGTAACTAACCTATCGGATATCTGAAATAAAAATCTATCCGTAACCATAACTGCGAGCGACAAACTTCGGATAACTTCGGAATGGGCTACCCTTTCTTCTCTTTCCCTCTCTTGGGTACTATTCTGTTATATTTTTACAGTATTTCATACAACATCCCATACTAAGCGCGCGTTTTGACGTTTGATTTATATAGTGGTCAAATACCGAATTATTTACCTAGAACAGTATATCCCATGTTTACCCTCGAGACATGACAGTGCTGGTAACATTATTACTACCTCAAATATAGCTCCTGTGCCAACTCCCCCGGTACCACACGAAGTCTCTGAAGAAATCGGATCCGCCGGCAGCGAGTCGAGGTGTGAAGCAATTACCGACCCTCGGCTACCGGCCCATCGATGCTACCGTCTTATCTACTGAGACCATGAGGCGTGATTAAATTGGGATACTCTTGTGTAGTTTTTTATATTTTTTTGACTAATTTTAATAAAGCGTAACTAAGGTTAAAAATACCAAAACTGATACTGAAACATACCGACGTGATTCCTTAAACGGATGTCCATACTAATATTATAAATGCGAAATTGTTTCTGTCTGTCTGCTGCGCTTTCCCGGCCCATCTTTTGAACCGATTTTGCTGAAATTTGGTATAGAGGTAGGTTATATTACGGGGAAGTACATAGGCTACTTTTAACACGGAAAATTAGAGTTCCCGCGGGAATCAAAAAACCTTAATCCACGCGGGCGAAGTCGCGAGCATCATCTAGCAATCAAATACTTCGAGAATCACAAAGGTCTATGTGATAACTTAGTGGGTTAGACAACGGGGTGGTGAGAAGTTCGATCCTCGGGCATACACTTCTAACTTTTTGAAATTATGTGCCCCAGACGAAATTGTTTTGATATTGCGAACATAACGTCTGTGTAACTAACCCACTTTAATGTAAAGCTGCACAGGACAGGACACACGTTGTCCCCTCCGTGTCCCCTGTGTGTTTCCGCTCTAGTTGTAACCCGACGCAGCAGTGGCGAGGTGTGAAGCGATAGACCCGCCGCGCCCCCCGGCTCTGCTTGCCGATCAATTGCGTTAGGCGTATCCCAGGCTGTATCGCCGTTCATTACCTAATACCTACTGGCTGCCTCATTTATCTAGTGGTTAGCGTGTTCAACTGCGGCCGGCGAGATCCCGGGTTCGAATCCCGGGTCGGGCCATAACAAGTATTGGGGTTTTCATTTCAAGAAATTCTTAATACTAGGCCGGAGTTAGGAAGTTGCCGATTCACCCCCGTGCCTCGTAGAGCACGTAAAGCCGCCTGTCCTGCGCCTGATCTCTTTTCGGTCGGATTTTCCGTCCCATCGGGTTATGAGAGTAAAGGGACAGAGAATGCATTTGTGTATGCCCACACACTTGTGCACTATAATAATATCTCTCGCGCAGAGCTAATCTCTCTGGAGATAGACCGCCGTGGCCGAATTTCGGTCGGGAAGACATTATACCTAGCTATAGGCATAAGTAATGTAAGGTAATGATAAAGTAGAAGTATCCACATTTTGTGGCATTGGAAGAGTGCAAACCATCGTACCAATTGCAGTCTATACTACCGATATCCTTACTAATATTATAAATGCGAAAGTTTGGATGGATGTATGGATGTTTGTTACTCAATCACACCAACGGCTGAACGGATCTGGCTGAAATTTGGCACAGAGATAGATTATAGCCTGGAATAGCACATAGGCTACTTTTTATCTTGGAAAATTAAACAGTTCCCGCGGGAACCAATAAACCTCAAACGACGCAGACGAAGTCGCGGGCATTCGCTAGTATTAAATAAATTCACAATATGGTAAGTCTTAAAAGCAGTGGTAGCCTAGTAGAAACCTACATACTCGAGAGTTCTTCATAATGTTCTCAAAGGTGCGTGAAGTTTGCCAATACGCACTTCGCCAGCGTGGTGGACTATGGCCAAAACTCTTCTCATCTGAGAAGAAACTTGTGCACAGTAGTGACTAGTAAGCCAGAAATGCGTTCACTCTGGTTGAAGTGCGCGTCTTACCCGTTTGGAAGCGATGCCACGCGACGCGATACGATATACCATAGAACAGGGATGGCGAACCAATGGCACGTGCTATAATCAAAGGGCACGCGACTCAATAATTTGGGCACGTCAGTGATCAGAAAATTCATTATGCACTAAGAAAAAAATCACAAGTTATTTGTCATGTAATCCGCAACAACAGAAGTCACACTAATTTTACTTTAATTTAAATAACGCATATATAATTGAGACATTGCAAATGTACTTTTCTCGTACTAAATAAAGAGTTTTGTCACAAAGTCAAAATTATTTGATGGTACGTCTATGACCCTTTCGAAAAAAATGGCACGTTGATACATATAGGTTCGCCTACCCTGCCACAGAAGATGGCAAGCTTGTGTACGCGACAACGTAGGCCACGTGCAGGGTCTACTTTTGATACCGTCACGTGGGGTATCGAGTCGCGATGTCGCGTTTGTCAGTCATGAGACATCGGGTTAGAGTGAGACATGAAAAATAGCATTAAAAATTTCTTCGCCCTCGAAATACGAATAATATCGCTCTGGAAAGATCTCCCAAGACGGATCGGCTCACGATATTAAGCCGCATATTGAAGTATTCACCCCTAACCCCGCCGCTCGCAGCCGCGTATCAATATAAGAATTATAATAACCGAAAGGGTGCCTACCCTGCGAGGCAACGGCGCCTGTACACCGACGATGTCTTATCTTACAAGTAACTCTTATACTTACGTGTTATACTGCCTCGTTACTTTTGTCTGGTGGGAGTTACCACCCTACCTCCATACCTACCCCTTAAAAAAAGCTTATTAGATTGTTGCAGATTATGTAAACGATAACAAAGCATGGATTTTACTCGTTCCAGCTATGCATGGACTACAGTTCCTTGTATCCTTATAATGACTGCAATTTTTGATTGAAAAGAGCAACCATCGAAATTCTTGCTGGTTCCTCTCGGTATTAATGTCATTCCGAACCAGCGGTATCTCGATTCCCTCGACGATTCAAAAGCACTTGTAAAAGAGTTTGAAGTTGGTTGGCTAGTAGGTAATACTAATTACTCGTATCAATGAGAAGTTGATTATATCACTGGTTGAGATGAAAAAACAGGTATAAATAATTTCACTCAATCGCATACCTGGCCCTATCAAAAGCTGGTAGTCTGCGGGGTCTCTTAGAATTATAATACCTTAAAGGGTGCATACCCTTGAGGGGACTTCAGACCGCCGCAAACATTTTCTATTGTTTCTCTTTATTTTTGTGGCAACCCTAGCATAATCTGTGCCTAACAGGCTCAGGTGTGAAAGGGGAACCATGCGAAGTGCGAACTTAATATTCTAGTCAAGGTTTAAGCTTATCGTAAGAATACATAGTTGTGACGTGTGGTTGCGGCGTCATCACTTTTTCCTTTTAGGTCTCTCTTTGCATCGTATTCCTCATTACTGAGGGTCGTGACCTTTTTCCAATCTTACTAATATTATAAATGCGAAAGTTTGGATGGATGTAATGGATGTTTGTTACTCAATCACGCTCCAACGGCTTAACGGATCTGACTGAAATTTGGCACAGATATACCTAGATTATAGTCTGGAATAGCACATATGCTACTTTTTATCCCGGAAAATTAAAGAGTTCCCGCGGGAACTGAAAACCCTCAATTCACGCGGACGAAGTCGCGGCAATTCGCTAGTAATCAAATAATGGGAGGAGTTTTATTGGGATAACAATGCGATGGGTTCCCAGTCCCACGTCCTCCCGCATACGACTCGACTAAGAGTATTTAAACTCTTAGGTTTTTGTAACTATAAGATGTTAGTGATTATAACCGGGACCGACGGCTTAACGTGCTCTCCGAGGCACGGAGGAAATGAAAAGGCCAAATTTGAACCTCCAAATTCGGTCACCCATCCGGCATCCAGTTACCGACTGTCAACGTTGTCAACGTTGCTTAACATTCGCCATCGACTGTTATGCGTTGTCACTTGTCACAGCTAGGCCACGCGTTCCTTTTAGGAACCTATACTTAGTTTAAAATGCACTCAAAAATGTTATTTGTAAAAAAATCTCAATACGCTCTAAATATTCAGAGCAAATAAGCACAAAATAAATTTCCAGAGATAGGTACCGCATATTAATTATATTTTAATAATTTAATTTTCGCCATATTTATATAAAAAGCTGTATTAAATTGAAAATTGTTTTATGACATATTATTAATTTGTGCTCCGGTAAGCAATTTCAATGAACATTTCATTTTTTATTTATCTCGCGGGAAATTCGGTTTTAATTTTAAAGTAGCGTCATTAAAATCAACTTCAAAGAAGAAAGAGTTTGGAAGAGATCACTCTTAGTGATAAGGCCGCCTTTACACCGCAACAAGTTGTAAATAATATCATGATTATTTTTATCTCTGTCTTGTTAATTGTTTGTGTGTAATAAAGTGTTTTTACTTACTTACTTAATTTACATAGCCATGATGAACCATGATAGCTTAGTCCGGCCTATTGAGTTGGTCGCCGGTTCGACCCACGCATCTCTAACTCTTCAGTGTTACCCAACATTTTCCTTGACGGTGAAGGCAAACATTGTGAGGAAACCTACATGCCCGAGCTTTCTTCATAATGTTCTCAAAGTCTGCCAATACGCATTTGGTCAACGTTGTGGACTATGGATAAACCCTCGTGCTCAATAGTAAGCTGGCTGGTTAAAGTGAGAGAGTGAGTATAGTTCAATTTAACAATAAAATACAGACGCGGTAATAATTAAGAAATCGAGGGTTCCAAACACGCCCTGGTCTGAGAAGACCACAAGAACTAATGTGGGCACAAGAAACTCATTGGGGTAATTTTATAAAAATACCTAGGGATTTATGAGGATTTTTAATGTCTGAAAAAGTGTTGGAAATTATCACAATGAAAGTTTTATTTCCGCCATTCACTAACTGTACCTAATTGGAACTAAGTGTCAAGGGGTAAAAAATACCCCTCTGTAACCCTTATCTTGATTGATGGTTATAAATTCAGGGTTATTAGTGTAAGACCTTTGGGACATAGCTACGTGTAAAGTAACAGCCTATTAATATACTACTCCCACTGTTGGGCGAGTTTCAAGGCTTTCACGTGTCGCGGTTTGTGTGCCTCAAAGTGTAGCTTTCATCTTGTGGCACGCAAACCGCGGCACGTGAAAGCGTGGTGGTGTTTCCCGTTTTAAAGTATATGTGTAATTCCAGACTATAATCTATCTCTGTGCCAAACATCCAGATGAAGCTAAGCTAATCTGACGTGATTGAGTTAAAAACATCGATCCATGCAAACTTTCGCATTTATAATATTAGTATAGAATAGTATAGATGTCTATAAAATATAAACCAAATATAATAATAGGAATGATGAAAACTCAATCAAATCAGCAACTCTTCATCAAACTTAAAAACGCGCTTCTAGTATGGAAGTTGTATGAAATTCACAGTTGTGACATCAAATTTCAACACACTTTGTTTTTAATCTATATTTTAAAATGGTTATGAAACTTAAAACTAACCGAGGATGTGAATTTTAGGTCTTTTGAAAGACCCTCTATTTAATAATCAGTTAGAAATAATTTATTTTTGATACAGGCATCGTCCCTATTTCCCGTTTTAAAGTCTATGTGTAAATCCAGACTATAATCTATCTCTGTGCCAAACATCCAGATGAAGCTAAGCTAATCTGGCGTGATTGAGTAAAAAAACATCCATCCATCCAAACTTCCGCATTTATAATATTATCTGTATAGATAGTTTATATGACTACAAAATATAAACAAAATAAAATAATTAAAGTATGGCACATTTGCAATGGCACCCCAAAGTAATGGCAGGCATGAGCCCCCGCTTCAGCAGCCGAGGCTTCGCGCACGCCGGCCGCCGTCGCCGTGGCAACGGGGTCGACGACCCGCGCACTCCACCTGCACCCATGCACACCCATCACTGTTGTAAACACCACTCGCCACGCTTACCCTCCGAGGAGGCATTCCCACTACCAGAACTACGAGTTCTGCGTTCTATATTCCTTGTAACCCATGCCATGATCTTGACTCTACCACACGCAATAGTATAGAGTCCTATAGTTGAATGAGATCTTACCTGATGGTAAGTGATGATAGCGGGCTAACCTCTTAGGGGTACGGCAGTTAAATTAAACCCACACCCCTAATCGGCATCGTACCGGAACGCTAAAACGCTTGGCGGCACGTCTTTTTCGGTAGGGTGGTAACTTGCGAGAATGAAACCTCCCACCAGGCAAAATCTTGTTTACTAACCTATCAAACAATAAACTACAAAAAAGTTGAAACAAACTTACCTTATTCTCGCTTTCCTCATACAACTTGAAAGTTAACAGCATTTAAAACTATGTAATTAATAAACTAAGTTCTTTGACTAAACTTTGAAACTTCAAAATTCGTATACAAAACAGGCCACAGAGTATAAACTTTGCACCACAAAACATTTACACAAGTGTCACACTGAAAACACTGGCCACTCCGCTCCTATCGGTGTTTAAAAACCCAACGTCACATTAAAAAGAAAACTAATATTCCGAAAAAAAAGGAATGTAACAAAAACATTCGCGTGCCGGTACATATCAACGAATGCGGCCGGCGGCCTGTGTTCCAAGCGTGCAAAGCGACACTTTCAAATAACATTTTGGAAACCAAAAATCAATTAAAAATAGCCTCTATCTCAATATTGATAGGCTACAATCAAAAAGCGACAAGCAGCAAAACATAACTTTGTTTTGTGCAAAGTCAAATTCCATTTTCAAATTCTGCCGCGGAAAACTGGCTTTTCTACTCCCACTGTAAATGCCAATTTCCCTTCTACTCTCGCTGATCAAATAAAATTCAACTTTAACAGCGTATATTTAGATTTTAAATTATGTTTCGCTGAGGGCTCAGACAATGCGCCACGCAATGACGTTTCCACTGTGAAGGACAAATATACATTTTCCGGGGGATGTGAAAGGGAGGGAAGGTCCCAAGGGAAGGTAACACTAGGGGTGCATTTTCGCGTCTAAAACGAAACGTCAGGACTATAAAGAATCGATCTTAAAGACGCTTTGCTAAAATTGAAAACAGTGTATTCGAGATCTGGTAATCAATATGTTATTTGATTGGCCATAATGTTTATTTCAGTTCAAAAGATGTCCATTCCAATAAATTTTATTCGCAGGCTTCTAAGTACGACCAGTGTGAGATGAAAAGATCTTCAAACGGTCTAGAATTTTTAATCCTTTACATGATTACGGAATCAAAACGTCGAAGATTATCCCAAGCTTGGCAATTATATTGTTAAGTTTCTACTACTTATTCATCCACAAATTTGGAACGCAGGTGCTATAGAAAAGATCGGACAAGAAATTCAGCAGTTACGCTTTACAAAAAACAATTATACTTTATATTATTATTATATAGTGTGTCTGTCTGTCTGCTACGCTTTCACGGCCCATCCTTTCAACCGATTTTGATGTTTGGTACAGAAATAGGTTGTAGCCCGGGGAAGGACATAGGCTACTTTTAAACGGAAGCGCGAATATTTAAAAAACAGTGATTTAACTCAGGCAATTGTAAGGATTATTTTCAACACCTGAGCATTGTTTAGGGCTGCCCGAATTAATTTTTACTAAGTGATTTTCCCATACAAAAAGTGATTGAAGAATTTGCCCTATACCATTGTTTCAAAATTCTCGTTGATTCTTTTTAGCACTCCAAGCCCTGAGCTACATACAATATCAACCCCAAAAGAGCACAAACACATGATATAGGCCCGTCATCACAGGCCGTCATCTTCAGGAGTATCTGAGACGAGGCAAAGGGAATACGGGATGAGGCGGCGCGACTATCTCTGATCTTAAACACTGGTGAAATACGGCTACTCTGATAACTTCGGGACTACTTTTTGTTTCAGTTTTCTCCGTCCTCGAATGATCCTATTGAAAAACTGATTAGTTTTACTCCTTTTGAAGACTTCCTTGTGTGATAGATGTGTGATTTCGTGTGCTTGTTAATATTCTGTTCTTATGGCAACTATTCACAATAATTAATCCTTTAATGCTCACATTTTATTTTACTTTCTAACAAACCATGTCATATCACAAGAACTATAGATCAGAAATAAACGCATAATAGTAACATAGAGTGGCAACGTCCGTAGAAATATAATTGTTTTGATAACTCAACCATACTGCCATCGCCTAAGGTAATATTATTTTTAAGTGTAAGTTTTAATGGTCATACCTTGTCGTACCAAAAATAAGCATTATAATTCTGAAACAAGAGCGTCATCAATGTTAAGATAACACAGCTTTAAGCGATGGTATTATGCCCCAGTATACTATTTCCAGGTCAATTTCGCCTAAAATGTTGGGATCACCTTACGGGCAATGCTGTACCGCCTATCTATAAGAAGTTTCGAAATGATTTCGCTCGAAAAACGATTTCGAATATGGCGACCTTCTAAACTACCTAAATTGAAGTCAAAACTAACCAAAAAATTACAATAAGGTGCGTTTATATGACTACTAGATGATGCCCGCGACTTCGTCCGCGTGGATTAAGATTTTTTTGATTCCCGCGGGAACTCTTTAATTTTCCGGGATTATTTCACTTTCGTATTTATAATAATAGTATGGAAAAGTATGGATATGGATGTATTTTGAATTATAGTCTGTTAGTAATATATTTAATCTCTCTGGTGAGTCTACAGTATCATTTCTTAGGGTTGCGTGCCTAAAAGGTAGGTTTGCAACCCTTAGAAATAAATATTAGTTTAATGACCAACAATTAATCACATGAAATACTTATGTACCCGGGTCAATTTGGAAATTTATAATTTCTGCATTTTCTCTGGTCTGGCCTGGTGGGAGGCTTCGGCCGTGGCTAGTTACCACCCTACCGGCAAAGACGTGCCGCTAAGCGATTTAACGTTCCGCTACGATGCCGTGTAGAAACCGAAGGGGTATGGGTTTAATATAACTGCCATGCCCATAACAGGTTAGCCCGCTACCATCTTAGACTGCATCATCACTTACCATCAGGTGAGATCGCAGTCAAGGGCTAGATTGTAGTGGATAAAAAAAAATGTACAGTGTACTATGTACATATACGTTATACAACGTGTGTAGCTTATGGTAGGAATAAGTCTGTCCGGTCAAATTTCCGCCCTCTCTACTTATCTCTGATTCTACAAAGAATAAAAGTAGCAAGCTAAGCCAAGTTTCCATAACCCTAACATTTGGGTAACACAATTGAATGGATGATATCCCCGTATCAACACACGGGAAGAAGATGACAGCTTCTCTGAATAAAACTGATCCTGCGACCCACTGGTTCGGAAGCGAGCCCACACAATGGCGCGACGCGAACGACTTTGATGTATCGACTTTCTCATGTTATTTGTGACTGTCTGCACCTCAAATGTTTTTTTAAATCTGTATCTATGTGCAAAGTTTCGAAATAAACTAAATAGGATTGCCAACAATCCATACTAATATAAAAATGCGAAACTGTGTCTCTCTGTCTGCTACGCTGTCTGCACGTCCAGTGGCGTGCACAGGGTTCATAGCCAGGGTAGGCATTGGTTAGGTAGATACCATGGTAGATACCTATTTACAGGCAGGGAATGATGAGAAACAAGCAATGACCTTTTTTAGCTGGGGTAAGCTGTGCTTTTATGCCTCTATGTCGTGCACGCCACTGTGCACGGTCGATCTGTTCAGCCGATTTTGATGAAGTTTGGTACAAAGATAGGTTGAAAAAAAAATCTTTATTTTGATACTATAGTATACCTACCTACATAATTCTGAAAGCAATTTGATCGACCTTGAAGTTATGAGCAATCATTATATCTACCACTAATCTGCTGCACAGTTTATACAGTTTATTGCAGTGCCACCCTTGCCAAATATTTGTAAACCATCCATACTTAATATTATAAATACGAAAGTAGCTCTGTCTGTCTGTTGGTTACGCAATCACGCCTAAACTACTGAACCGATTTAAATGAAATTTGGCACAGATACAGTCTAAAGCCTGATAAATGACATAGGCTTCTTTTTAATACGAAAAAAGGGCTGTAAGGGGTTGAAATAGGGGATGAAACTTTGTATGGAAATTACGTCATTTTTAAAGCTAGAAGCTTGAAATTTTTAGGCTTTTGATTAGATATAGATAAATAACTTTTAAATTTACTCTAAAGGGGGTAAAAATGGGAAATGAAAGTTTTTGTGTGATGACGTCGGCAAAAAAGCTTACGGCCCCGAATTTTTTTTTCTACTACAAATTAGCCCTTGACTGCGATCTCACTTAATGGTAAGTGATGATGCAGTCTAAGATGGTAGCGGGCTAACCTGTTAGGGGCATGGCAGTTACATTAAACCCATACCCCTATTCGGTTTCTACACGGCATAGTACCGGAACGCTAAATCGCTTTTCCGGGATGAAAAATCTATCTCTTCTTCGGCATACAACCTTCAATTTAATCTTTTGACCATATAGACAATGAAAACGTAGCAAACGTATAGATGGACAATTTTGTTTTTGATAATATTAGTATGGATTTAGTTGGTTGTCAAATACCTAATAGTCTCGTAAGTGTCGAGAAAATCGTTTTAAAAGCTTTTCTAGTCGATGTAAGAGCTGAAAAAGGGATCTCATTATTATTTTTCTCGCTTTTAAAGATTTCTCAAGCTCAAGAATATTGATACTACAACAATCAAAACACATAATTAAAAAAAAATATAGAAAAGTACTTACTTGAAAATGGTACAATTTAATTAATCATACGAGATATATCTAAGCGGGATAAGTATGTCTCTAAAAATGCAACTTTGTAAATCATAACTATGAGGGGATGAATGCACTATAACAGTGAGGTATCAAAGACTAGCGGCACAAAGGGCTGTAGCTAATTACCCCGTGTGAGTAAAATCTGAAACTTTTAGACTGCGGCTGGAGCGGAGCGGGTAGCGGGGCGGAGTGACATTATTGAATTTAAACAAAAAAGTATGTATGTGCAATTCACACGGCAAAAGTGAAACTTCAGAAAAGTAGCCTGCGAAAGAATGAGATAAATATATAAATATTACTTGTATTCTATCTGATTCTCTCGCAGGCTAAATCCTAATAAGAATATGTATGTATCTTTAGTCTCGCTTTTCGTTTAATCGAATTTTCAAATCACAACGATTCCAAAGAAGTTTCACTTCAAAAACGCTTTTTTTAGTCTCTAGTTTGCACTTTCTAAGGTCATCAACGCACATCGCGAACCTTTGGATCTGAATAAACAATGGCATGGAATTGGTTGATGGAATTCGCACAGACATGATAGCGTGCACCCGCGTGTTATTTCCACCACCCCTAAGACACAAAATGCTAAATTACACCGATAGATAGAATTAATTAATTATGTTACATGTCTGTTTCTCTTTCGCCTATCGATGACCTGATGACACTATTACAGAATCGTTGTCCTGGCGAGATCTATTTTCCAACAGATTTATAAATTCCAACGAACTGTTACTTATGCAATAATTGAACGATGTAAAATTTACACGTGTATGGCAAGACTGTTTTCCTTCTTGAAATTGAAACTCAAAAGCACTTGTCAAAGTCTACTTGAATAAAAGAGAGATTTGAGTTTGAGTTTGAAATCGCTCCGCTACACGGCCGCACGTCTCAGCCCGCCCCCTAAAGCCAGCAGTTAATTATCATCATGCATCTTCCCTCAAGTGGAGCCGTCAATAGCGTGCTTCGTTATAGCGCTAGCCGAATACGACCCGGCTCTCGGTGCGAACAATGCGAGGCGCATTACGCCTCATAGGAAGATTTGACTGGCAGCTTTTCATTTACAAATCAGTTTTAATGATCTTGGGTGATGTCTTTTCCTGTTAATGATGGGAAATTTTTAACGATTTTCCTCGTTATGCTTGTAATGTATCTGATTATATTATACATATTTGTGATGGATGGATGATACAGGCTTTTCACCACTTTGCTTGAAAGTTTTCCGCGTTGAAAACATCGTGGAAACTTTCAAGCATGTGTTTGCTTCTATAACATGGTTCCAAAACCAGTTTCTAGGTTTGCCATTGCATAAATTCACTTAAAAATCACATATTCGTTCTGAAATGCGGTCTGCGATATAGAGGTTCAGCAGAAATATAGATATTTATAATATATTATAGACTCTCGTTTATTTTTAATGTAATGGCTAACGCTTGACTGCAATCAGATTTGCTTGCAAGTGGTGATGCAGCCTGAGGTTCAGCGCGCTTGTCTAGACTAACCTAACTAGTTGTTGTGACGACCTTCGCGCAGTGTGTAGCGCTGTTGCCTTAACGTGCGAAGGTCCTGGGTTCGATCCCCGGCAGGGTCAATTTGGGAATTTATAATTTCTGAATTTTCCCTGGTCGGGTCTGGTGGGAGGCTTCGACCGTGGCTAGTTACCACCCTACCGGCAAAGACGTGCCGCCAAGCGATTTAGCGTTCCGGTACGATGCCGTGTAGAAACCGAACGGGTATGGGTTTAATATACTTAACTGCCATGCCTCTAACAGGTTAGCCCGCTACCATCTTAGACTGCATCATCACTTACCATCAGGTGAGATATCAGTCAAGGGCTAGCTTGTAGTGGATTAAAAAAAAACCTAACTAGATGCCTATTCACTCTTGATTTGAAGGTACCTATATTAAAAGAGGAGGGGGAAACGGAAGCCGGAAGGGCATTCCATATCCTAGCGGTTCGAGTTAGTAGATTGAATGCCTTCGAAAACCACGTGAGAATTTCCCAAAAAAATAAACCACGAACGTCGATCTACTCCACGAATATTTTCAGGTCCTGCCATTCAGCTCGGAACTCAAATTGACGACGATTGCAAAAATAAACTAAGAAATGCCGAAATCCGTTATGGAATGAAATAAAAAAATCTTCCCTGAAAGAGCATAGTTTTAACGGCACGGCAATAGTTTTAAGTGGCCAGTCGAAGCAATCACAGCTGGCGCGGCGCAGATCAAAGGGTTGGTTAATGGGCTGGCTTTTAAGCGCGGTGAGGGGGTACGAGCGGGGGGGATGGGGGGATGGAGGTTCAACTTGAAGTAGTTAGGGCGAATTGTTGCGTACACTCGTTTTTGTTTTCAAGCTTGTTGTCTAATGAAAGTCACTTCACTTCCTCAGTGCGGGAGAAACGCCGATGGGACGGAAAGAGACTTTTTGATATCTGGCGTCTGATGCGAAACTTCATACACAAGTGCCTTCGAGCTTCAACTTTCAAGTTTCAGGTAAGTACGTCGGTAATTTTCTTTAGTGCACATTGCTTTGAGATACTCGTAACCACGTAATATAAAAGTTGTGGCGCAGTCAAAGTGAGGTTTCAATTTTTTTATAATATATTATAATGTTTTTTTCATCTGTGCTAATTTATTCTTTGTTTGCGTTTGTTTTTTAGCTTTCAAGCTTTCGCGATAATGCATGAAACGTATGATGTTGAATAGATGGTGTCGAGCACTGCGGAATGTTACTAACCGACTTCAAAAAAAGGAGGTTTTCAATTCGACTGTATGTTTTTTTTATGATACGTTTGCGAAAATACCAGATAGGAGTTAGGCATGCCATTTACTTTGGGATATCTCTTCTTAATATTACCTACACAGACATTTTCAATTATTTTTCAAAAACCGTAATCCACGCGGATGATCCACGAAGAAACGTTTGTAAATTTTTCACGGTCAGCAAACCTTCAAACAACGCAATTATCATATTTAAGACTCCAACGATACAGTGTTGCGCAAAATTTTATCATTATCGCGTAAAAAAGTTGTTTAAGAAAAATCGTGATGACAGGCCGTTTAAAATATCAAAGGAGGCGAAGTTGTCGCGGCGGCCGCCTCGGCAGCTGTTTGCGCGAACAAATTATACTCTCAAAGAGCGCTAGTCCGAATGCGAGCGCTTACTCTGGAGCGGCTAGTGCTCAAACTAACTGTTTTTTTCATTCTAATAATTTTTTTAAAAGTGCTTTTGAATCGTCGAGTGAATCTACCACTGGTTCGGTATGCCATTCCTACCAGCAAGAACTCGGTAGTTGCTCTTTTGAAAATATCATTTACAATAACATCAACGTAGTAGATGAAATGAAATAAAATGAAATTTATTTATTTTCTATAAACTGAAACAAAATTTGTCTAAGAACGATGACGGCTAAAAAAGTATAAACTGCGTTTCAGCCGTCAACGCCCACCTCCGAAACAACTAGGTTACAGATATCCATAACTGTTATCTAAAATTAATATACTTTATACTTCTACCATACCTTTACTACTGTTTTAATCATACTTTTGCGGGTCTAAAGTCAGTCTTCATGCCCTAGGGCCGTAATCTAGTCGATCGATCGCCCAACTAGTTGACCAACCCCATACTGTAAATATGCACAACAGAGTCTAGGCTCCAGACTGGTCGACCAAACGATCGTACCATTTGACATAAAAGTTTTTAAACCAAGGAGTATGTGTACCTGCATAAACACTGGCAGCATGAAAAGCAAAATGACAAATAGACAAATGTGACTCTATCGAACGTGAACATTCACTTTTAATTTGTCTTTTCTTTTTATTATTTACTAGACCTATGTATCCTACTTACTATTATTTGCAATAAATATCTAACCGTTACAGTTTGTTTTACTGTTATGGTAGAAGTATAAAGTAGAGTATACACCACCGGGATGAAGCAGTTTTTTTCTTGGGCGCTTGAATCCCTCACTGCACTCAGGACTCAATCTTAATTCCCTCCCTTTGGTCGGGAATTAACTTATAACACCCTCGCTGCGCTCGGGAGTTAAATTTGGAGTCCTTCGTTACGTTCAGGATTCAATGTAGCGCTCGTGACATAAAACAGTGCTTTATCCCCTTGTGTATAAAAACTAAAATAAAACTAATAAGGAAGACCTGCATACAAAGTTTTTATTATATGTGTGTAATATGCGTGCGCGTTTGTGTGTTTGTGTGTGTGTGTGTGTGTGTGTGTGTGTGTGTGTGTGTGTGTGTGTGTGTGTGTGTGTGTGTGTGTGTGTGAGAATTATTTAACTATTATTAAAAGTTTTAAACGTAGTAGATACGTAACTGCTGTCCTGTAAGGATAGCTGAAGCGAGTCCATGCTCTTTTATCATTTACATAATCTTCAACCATAGATTTAAAGGTTCGCGCGCTTCACCTAGATACCGCCCTTCCTAAAAACAATAGCTCATTTAATGCGGCAACTTAAATTTCGTAGTGTGTATTGACTATTTGAAAAGATACTGGTGTGCGTGACAATAGTGTTGTCAACTTCTAAACTTTTACCCGATTAATTGGAAAAAATGTGTTAAGCACTTACTTTGGTACTACTATGAAAGTATATAATATCTGCAATTCATAACTTAGAAAATTTAGAAACTTTTAATGTCAAGGTATAATAAATTTAAAATTAAGGGGAATTCACAACCAACGTTTGACAAAATTATGAATCAAAAATTCATCTTTTTACGAACAACTGGTTCTATACCTAAATGATTTTTTTGACAATTTTTTTGCAGACAAATTGTAATCTCGCATAAGATTATTTGTCAAACAAATCATTTATTATTTACATTAATTATTATTACTGGCCTACTGATTCTCAAAAATATCTTGACTTTATAGATTTCTTTTTAATTAAGAATATTTCCCCGAGATACTTAGATATTGAAGAAAAATATGATATGAATTCGGACCACTCCCAGATATTTTTAATAATCAATAAACATAACATTGTATTCAAAGAATCCAAACTTACTCTAGTGAATAACAATACAGACTGAAGGAGCTTTAAAATAGAGCTAGACAGTTTTATAAACTTAAAGGTCCCTTAAAAATATCCAGATCAACTTGATATGGAACTAGACAAATTCATAACGGACATACAATGGTCGGCCTGGAATACACCACCGATTAAAAAGAGGAGTGAGGAAAACACCTATTCTAAGGAAATTATTGATCTAATTAGAATTAAACGAAAACAAAGACAAAAGTGGCATGTCTCTAGAACACCACAAGACAAAAAGATACTAAACAATCTCACCAAAACAATCCGGAAAGCAATCAAAGTAATAAGTGCTATCCCAATTCTGTGTAATTATAGTTTTTAAATTCATTATAAACATACTAGCTGATGCCCGCAACTTTGTCTACGTGGTTTAAGTTTATTTATTACGGCGGGAATTAATTTTCCGGGTTATAGAGTAGCCTATGTCACTCTTGGTCCTCAACTATACCCATGGAAAAAATCACGTCGATCCGTTGTTCCGTTACGTCGTGATTGAAGGACAAACCAACAAACCAATAAACCAACAATCAAACACACTTTCGCATTTATAATATTAGTATGATTTAATTACAGAATAAGAAAAATCGCATACATGGGGTAACGGATTCCCTAGAACGTGGTAACACTCTATGACGTCTGACGGTTCGTGTATTTTACATTGAAATAAGTAAATTATTCAATATTTACCAATGGTATGTGATTCCAGTGTCTTTCTTATTTCTTGTTGAATATAATTTTACACAATATTACTACGAAAAAAGCCATTTTACTTTTGTTTACTACCAAAATTTGATAACAGACACGGCCTGTCAGCGTCAAACATCTGTTGCTAAGAGACCAAGTACGCCAGCTCGGGCGATCATAAATTGCCGCAATTTACTAGTATGCCGACGGTATCTAGGTGAAGCGCGCGAACCTTTAAATCTATGTCTTCAACAGTTTAGCTTTTTTCAGAAGCTTTTATTTTTTAAGCATTTCTTAAACTTGTGTAAAGGCAAGTTTTGCTATATTTTATTTATTTATTTTATTTATTTTTATTTTTCTCAACTTACAACTAGCATTACAGGTTTCCCTAATACACTAGTGTAGTACACCTAAATAATCCTATATTATAAACTAATCAAATATAAACTAAGTAATTAAATATAAACCAGGTAATTAAATATAAACTAATTAAATATTATTATTATTATGATAACATAAAGCCCACAGAGCAATTCTTGTGAGTTCACCCAGAGTACAGCAAAACAGATCCGTTCTCTCAGCTATGGCGTTAAGCGATATTATAGTAAGTGCTTGAAAAAAGTTGCTTATTTGACTAGTTGTCAAATATCCAATTATTTATTGGGGCCACACGGTATATTTTTATTCTTTTACTAGCTCATGCCCGCGACTACGTCCGCGTGAATTGAGGTTTTCGGTTCCCGCGGGAACTGTTTGACCGAGCGAAGCGAAGGTCTCTGAGTCTACTTGAGTGAATTGGCACTTGTCCGTCCGTCCGTCCGTCCGTCCGTCTGTCAGAGCATTATAACTTCTGAATTATTGAACGTAATTTCTTCAGCTTTAAATATAATATGTTAACCAATGGCCTCCCGCCGAATATGGCTTAAAAAGTTATAAAAATCTTTATTTCAAGGGGGCTCTCATAGAAGCGAATTCGAAGTAAAATATTTTTTATAAAGTTACATAGGGTTGCGGTATATCATTTTAAAGATAATTAGGAATAGAGACCAAAAATATATTTTTTTAAATTTTCCCCCAAAATTGACGAAATGGGGGGCTTTCAAAGTGGAGATTTTCTAACATCCAAAGTTGATCTCAGAACTCTAAATTTTCTGAAAGGCTGAGCCTGAAACTTGATCAATTATTTGAATTATATCCTGTACTTGAACAACAAATACCAAAATTAGATAAATATTGTAAGGAAACGGAATTATTTAATTTTTAATGAGCTTCAGTATTTTTAACAGAACTTCACATTTATGTCAATAGATGGCGCCGCGAGGTCTCAGTTCGGGGCGAACCACTAGTTAATTTTAAGGGATAAAAGTAGCCTATGTGGCTATGTGTTATTCCAGACTAGATAATATAATCTATCTCTGTGTCAAATTTAATCCATATCCGTTCAGCCCTTCTGGCGTGATTGAGTATCAAACATCCATCCATCCATCCTTTCAAACTTTCGCATTTATAATATTCTAGTATAGATGAATTTGAATTTAAACTCTTATTTCATTCTGACCACACTAAACCAGCAGAGTACCTAGTACAACAGAACTATTTTCACCCAGCGTCTTTTGCTTACCTTGCGGAGGAAGGAAGGGATTACGAAGCAATTTGCGTGGACTTGAGACCTCGACGTAACAACTTACACTTGAAGTGTGAAAAATTATTTTTCCCCAACCGTCAAACCGACTTTTTGTGTATTATTGTTTTGGAAGGACCCCTCGTTTTTGAGACAGAAATTAAAATGAAATTTGTTTTGGAACGTAGTTTTTACCTTAAAAATGTATGCCATAAAACTATAAAGGACTGCTCAGAAAAAAGTTTAAAATCATAAATGACACACGAATATTAAATGTGGCTAATTGAGGATAAGGGGTTATGACCCTTAGTAATGAGGAATACGACGCATATAGGGAGTTATGTTGTACTAAAGGGTAAGATTTGGGTGTACAAAATCTCATAAGTTGGCGGATCTGTAGTCTGTAACAAGAAAGGAATTACAGAATAATGATTAATAACTATATATAGTTACATGATTTTTTTAAACTTTTGAAAAAAGGTTAACATTGACCATTGGAGCCTACCCAATTTTTTTTTCGACTTTTTGAGCTCATAAAATTCGCTGTCTCAACGAAACTCCATGAAGGATTTATTGACAGTCCAATTATTTCCTCGTCGAGAGCCGATGGTCTGGACTCCGATCATTAATTCAATGGCTTTTCGTATTTATTATTATGCCGAAAAATCATGCACTACGCGAAATACGGTTTTAAAACCGTGTGCAGTCAAGGAAGGACTTTTTCCGCCTTTTTTCTACATCACCTACTTACTTACTTAAATAAATACCGTTTTTTGCAAAATAAATATAGCGAGCAAGCGGATCACCTGATGTTAAGTGCTTACCGCCGTCCATTAACATTTGCAGCACCAGAGGAACCGCCAATACGTTGTAGGCTTCCACCACAAGTTACTTAGCTACGTCCCGCGCCGTTCCGTGCGTTTCAAGTGATGCGATCTTAAGACTCTTCATTCGAGCTGTAACGGTTCGGATCAATATTTAGCTCTTTTGTCCCCTGATATTTTATTATTCATAGCATTAAAACTCAAAATCTATTTATACCAAATTCTAGGCACATCGCTTATCTACCACAATGACTGACAACATTTTGAAATTAATTAATAGATTGGTCCTTATCGCGAAAATACCAAGAGGCTGTTATTGAATCTTAAATTTTGTGTAAACTTTGACGTTAGCGAACATCATAATTTACTCATTGTGGTCAAAAAAAGAGATACTTTTATTGAGTATAAGGTCCTGAACTACAATAGTTGAAGAGAAAAATTATTAATTTGCTATTCTTTGTATTATAAAACTCGAAACAAAGAAAATTTCATTTGACAAAATTAAGGACCCATAAAACCGTCATTTTAGGAGGTTATTTAGCTTAATTTGAAAAGAAAATTGACAGCTCCAAATAGTAGGACATATTTTCAATTATATAAAGCAAAAAAAATAATATGATTACCAATAATTTACTTCAAAAAATAAGTTTCAAACACACAACAAAACTGCGCGATCAAGCACTAGGAAAACCAGTCGTAGCCGAGGCTTCTCCGAGGGTGGACGTAACGCTTTTTGTCTCCGCAACTCAAAATGAAATACGTAGCATATACCTGAGATTGTAGTGCGATTGTCACTTCTCAATAGTACACATTTTTAATACTCGCTGCTTTTTCTTAGTGATAGATGAAAACTATTTTGAGAGATAGATTATAGTCTGGAATAGCACATAGGCTACTTTTTATCCCGGAAAATTAAAGAGTTCCCGCGGGAACCAAAAAGCCTCAAACCACGCAGACGAAGTCGCGGACATTCGCTAGTTAGTTATAAAATATAATATATTATCAGTTATTAGTTATAAACTTTTAATCATAAGGCTTGTGGTTAAATTTACTATTATTATAGGCTACCCAGCAATATCTACGTAGACAGGCCACCCTACCCCTTATCTCTACTAATCTCGTTGTCACGTATTTGAATTTCAGTCACTTGTTCATTGTCTTTCATGGCATTAGCGCGGTATCTTGTGTTTGGTTGTGAAATTTGGTTTCTTTACGACGACTTGGCATTTTATCGGTTTGATTTGCATTGTGATTTAGATATTGTTTACCTTTGGATCGTTGACCTCCAGCTTGAATTACTGACTGATACTGCTCACGATTGGGTATATATATTAAATAGGTAAGTGTCTATAATTTTTTAATTCTTACTAATTATAAATGCGAAAGTGTATTGATGTCTGTCTGTCAACTAATTACAAGCATGGCTTATCCACAGATTGCCTTAAAATTCAGTCGAGGGATAGCTACTATCCTGGAGACCAACTGACTGGAGTTTTTTATCCCGAAAAATTAGAGTTCCCATGAGATATTTAAAAAACTTGACTTGAATCCACGCGGGCGAAGTTGCGTCACCTAGTGTAGCACTCGTAACAAGCCACATGCTTGTACATTAGTAAACTTATGCAATGTACTTTCGGACAGTCTAATTCACTTATCAGCCTTTTCCTACTTCCTCACTTCACACCTAGACTACTCAATGAATCAAATATTTAGGTTCATCGATTTTGACTGTGCCTTGTCCGGTCAATCAGTCAATCACGAAAAAGTTTAATTAATTAGGTTTTTATATTATTTTTATGCACTTTTTTGGCATCGCGTTTTTTTTTGCACGAGAAAAAGTTGTTTGAAAAATAAGTAGCAAAGCTGTTCTTTATTGCTACCGCACGCGCAGTTTTCTATTGTTATTTTGGTAAACTGAGTATACTAGCGCAACACCTGCAGGTTTACAATTTTATTACCTTTTGCAAGTGGTTATCGTTTACAGAGCGGCACTTGATGATTGTGTATTATATTTTCCGAACCGGACCTTTCTTTTATTATTGTATCACTATTGACCAGTGATCACTATTGTTATCATGATAAACAAAAACCTACGTTGGTGAAACACCTGCATCTGCAGGTGCTTATCAGTTTTATTGCACTGTTTTGTCTTTAGGATTCATAAATGAAAATAAGTTATTATTTTCAGAAATGGGCTCTAAAAACTCCGATTTTCAAACTAAAAAGAAAGAAATATTCACGTAGTGAACAATTAGCGAAGGCAAGGGAATCAAAAAGGTTTGTTCAATAAAGTGGAACGATTATGATGTACAATCTATTTGATTACATTAACTCTACTCTTACCTCTCGAAAATAAGTAAACAAAGTTAATTTATGTTATACGTGTGAGGAAAACATAGTTTTGATGTGATTTTACAATAAACACGAAATATTCTGCATTTTTCTTTATATCTTGCCTTTACATGAGTACAATAAAATAGAAAAATTCTACTTCGTCCGCGTGGATATTTTTTTCAAGTTCTATAGGAATACCTTAATTTTCCGGGATATTTATAAAGTAGTCTATATCTTTTCCCGAGATACAAAATACATCGTACTTGTAAGCGTAGCAGACAGACATACAAACTTTCGCATTTATAATACTAGTATGGATGGTATACTTAAAACATATATACTAACAATCATGCAACCTACTCCTTATATGAACGCACTTAAAACAGTTTATATGAAACGTAATAAAAGTGAATTAAAAACATTTTTTTAAATATTGAAAAAATAATAGCCCGTTTGAAAATGGGATTAGGATCAAAACGGTTTGTCAAACTACTTTGCACCCGACGCCTTCTGTTCACTCACTTAAACAAAGGATTATCCGAGACAAAGGATTTACCAGAGATAAATACCTAAACTTGCGAAGCGACTCAAGGAATGAACGCTCTTAAGACAATAGCGCTTAACAAGTCAACACTGCGCCAGCGAGGTCGGCAGAAATATGTTCTCCTACCCAAATATTTCCTCGTAGATAAAACACAACGTAGATTCCACAGAGTAAGCGCTCGCAAGGCACGGCGTGGAGGTACGTTGTGGTGGAGGCTCGACCCACATCCTTTCAGCTCATTTGTGCTATCTCTGTTTGTCGTCGCAATCCCCGAGACATCACGGCTCCGCGTCTTGAAAGGAACCCAGTCAAACACAAATCGACTTTGCGCGGAAAAGATGTGGCTTGCACCCGCGATGATTTAGAGAAGTCCATTTTCAAAAAAATTGGGATCTTCTTGTTCAAGAAATGCTTTATCTGCATGGGTATGGCTATTACCTAATTAGGGTAAGTTTAGCTAGATATTAAATTAGCTAATTGCTAAGGTATTGTAGCCTGACGAACTATAAAGCTGTGATATAAAATATCCTCCGAACTAAATATTATAGTGCACTATACATACTTACAGTTACATGCATATAGTGTGCAAAGTGGAAACACACGTCTTGCACTCTTTATTCCCTTACTCAATAGCCCGATAGAACGGAAAATCTGACACGATCGTAATTAAATCGGGCAGGACCGACGGATTTATGTGCTCTCAGAGCACTGCTCTGCGTGGCACGACAGTAAATCTAGGAGCAAGTAACTCCAACTTCCTAAGTCCTTTCTCCAGGATAGGACGGAGAATTTCCTATCAGAAAACCCCAATGGCCCGACCCTAGAATCGAAACCTAGGCGCCTTACTTACTTAGGCTATTAATAAAATCCACACAATTTACGTTGTTGGTAAATTCACAGATGTGTTTGCATAATTACTTTATAATGTAGGTTCTTACCCACGTACGTACGCACTATATGGTGAGGACTGAGGAGTCTACGAGGATAAGACGTGTTATTTCACGTGGGTAACAACCGTGAATTTCCTTCAAGGGTGTCTGCAAACACAAACAGCCGGCCGAAATTGATTTTGAAGTGTTTAATTTAGAAGGAATTACATTGATTTAGCAAATGGAATAGAAACATAAATGTCTTGTTCACAGAATTTAGGGACTAGTAGCGCCATCTATTAGCGCACTGCGACAACATAGACAACAAACTGAATTTAGGTAGACGGCAATAATTCAACTTAAAACAATCGAAAAGTTAAAAAAATTAATGGATTATCAATTCCAAGATTAAATAAATGCAAAAAGTGTGCGTTGGCCGGGAATCGAACCCGGATCAACTGCTTGGAAGGCAACTATGCTGACCATTACACCACCAACGCCACGTCTTTGCCTTTCGAATTTTCTTAACGAAAATTTCATACAATCTTTGGCGATGGATGGTTTCTGAGCTGACGTATTATGTTGTATATAAATGTATTTTAATACATACATTATATAATATAATTATACTTAGTCAAAAAAAAAAAATTCAACCGATTTTGATTAAATTTGACACGGGGATAGTTTGTATCCCGGGGAAGGACATAGGCTACATTTTATCCCGGAAAATTAAGTAGGCCCCGCTGGAATCGAAAAATCTTAGTCCACGCGGACGAAGTCGCGGGAATCATCTATTTATAAAATATGCGAAAGTGTGCCTGTGTGTCTGATACGCTTTAGCGGCCCGTTTTTTCAACCAATTTTAACGAACTTTTGTACAGAGATAGTTCTATCTCAGGGAAGGACACTTTTCATCCGGGAAAATTATAGAATTCCCGAGGGAATCAAAAACCTTAATCCATGAAGTCGCTGGCATCATCTAGTGATCAATACTTGGTTTAATTTGAATTACTATAAAAATGAACATCATTTACGTAGTAATAGCACAGTCAGTCAGTATAGATTCGTCCTTTTATACCAGTTGTCCAACGGAGGCGTCTAGACAGAGCAACGCTGCGAGATGACGGGGACGTTGCGGAGATAACTGCCAGAATTTTCAATGCAAAATTCCGTACTTACCTCTCTTAAACCATAGACTTACCTATAATTTTTTTCCAATATCATTATCTTAACCATAGGTGAAATTACCGTACCTCTAGAGAGGTACTACAACTGTCAAGGTCATTGATATAGAATTTTAGTACCTAAGTATGTCAAGATAGTAAATGTATGTGTCACCATACATTTTACTCTGCATTCAACTCGCGCGCGAACAGCTGGTAGCATAAGCCGGGTCTGCCATCTATTACGGGCGTCGACCCACTCTACAGGTTCTCAAGGATCTGTCATAATCTATGACCTTTTGACCGGTTCCATAGATTGACCGATACTTAAGATCGTGTTCTCAACTTATGTCGGCTCATTAGTACATACTTGTCGTTTAACCCGTCAAGTACGAATGTGGGCCGTGAGGACTCCGCCGCGATTCGCTCGCCACAAAGGAATCTATTAAGGGCCCATACACACATCGCGTCCAGAGGTTAACACGAAATTTTGTATATTTTGCGTAGAATAATTTTATTATGCTTCACTACAATAATTGTCGTTTTGCCAATCGATCTAAGCTGGACATTCTACAGGTCTCTTGTAGGAACATCCACTGCTGGGACATGCCTTGGTTTTCTGAACCCACAGGTCAGTGTAATACTTGTTACGTAAAGTATGCATTGTAAGTAGTATGTTATTTACAAAGTGTAACATTTTTCTGTTTATAAAAAGGAGTTTCTAGCCGGCTCATCTCAGTAGAATCAGATAGATTCTTGCGACTTATCTTAATTGTCCTACGTGAAATAAATCATTTCATTATCATATTCATTCATCATTTCAACATACTAATATAATAAATGCGAAAGTTTGGATGGATATATGTATGGATGGATGGATGTTTGTTACTCAATCACTCTAGAACGGCTGAACGGATCTGCATGAAATTTGGCACGGAGATAGATTATGGCCTGGAAAAAAACATGGGCTGTTTTTCAAAGAGCAAATAAAATCTATCAATTCTATGTCATAAATAATTTCATTAAATAGAAATTTATCCGAAATATGTAAAATCAATGTTGTAAAATTAGAAGTTGCGATTTAAAATATTGAATGCGTTAAAAAAGTAAGTACATCATATGTTAATGACATCACAAATCATAATTTCACACAAGCTGCCCATACGAGCGTTTCGACGTTCTTTATAGAGTTGCTGATTGGTTAGCAAACGCCCAAATACCATATTCAGTTGTGATGCTTTTCTACGGTGAACGTGGATCAGTCCTAAGCCCACGCGAGCGCTACGTTACGGCGGGCGGCGTTGGGCGGGCGGCGCGGCGCAAAGCAGAAAGAAACAATATTGCACTCCGCGAGGACTCTTCACAGATTCCGTGCGCACCTTGCAACATAGGCTTGAATATCGATAGACATTGCCACGAAATTCATTGCTAATAAAGGTTTTTTAAGATCCCTCTGGATTTTTCACAATCCTCTATTGGAGGTTTATGGCGTTATGTTTAGAGTTATGCTAGTTATTATAGCAAGTCAGTTAGTAATTTAATATTTAAATAACATGTTGGAGTTGTCATAGACCTAGACTATAATAAATCCAATCTATTTTGTCTGTATGTAAAGTCACTATATCATACTAATATTCTAATTTACTAATTTTACTAATACTAATATACTAATATACTAATATTTAATGTTATAAATGCGGAAGTGTGTTTGTTTGTTGGTTTGTCGTTCAATCTCGCTGCAACAAAGCAGCGGGTCGACATGATTTTTTGCACGGGCATAACTGAAGTGAAAGAGAGTGACATAGGCTACTTTTTATCCCGGAAAATTAAGGAGTTCCCCCGGGAATTACAAAAACTAAGAAAACTAAGAAGAAACTCTCAAAAAATCTGCTTGTAGCTGCTAGCTCTCTGATCGCATGATGGGAAGAAAAAAATATTTTTGTTTAAAGGTATTCTCTGAGTTAAGCTGTTGAACAGTATAAACTTAAAACTCTAACTTCACAGAACTTCGAGTTCTCAGTTCACAGTTCAACTTGAGAGGAATACCAGCTTCCAGTCGCCGTTACCTGCCAGTTCTAGCCAGTGTGTGTGTGTCTGTCAGCTCTTTGTGGCGCACATCAAAGCGCAGGGTTCTATTAGCCCTGATTACAGCGCGCAGTCGAGTGCAGCCCTCAGCCGCGCTCGCCGTCGCGCGCATTGTCTGCGCGGCTCCGGGCGCATCACTAGTGCTGGCGCGGCATTAATTAGCTCTGTCAGGTTTAGTCTTTACTATTTATGTTAGTAGCAGGTAAGCGCGCCTTTGAGCTGAGAGCCTGGAGCCTCTCTGCCTGCCTACTTATGCGGCTGGAGAGATGCCTGACGGTAATCTTCAGCGATGGGACAAAGTGTAATCAGATACTCTATTAAAAACGATTAGACTTAATTGCTTCCGCTTTAAAAGAAAATCACGTATTGCGAACCAACAATCTTTGTATTGTATTCCTAGTAGGTACCTACTACTAGTTTTTGTAGCGGTAAGGATCGACGAAGGAAGTTAACTCTAGGTATAGATACACAAGTCAAGAAGTTGACACGGTGGGTATGAATCAATCTTTGCATATCAACAGGCCTTATAATAGGTACATACCTACATAGGACAGTGCAGAAAGTCATTGCCACTATAACGAGATACCCCAAATATCCAAATCTGTTCAGGCATTTAGAAGTTATGGTGGAATCCATAAAATGCGAAAGAGTATTTGTTTGTGTGCTACGCTTTCACGGCCCATCTGTTCAACCGATTTTGATGAAATTCGGTACAGGGATGGTTTGTATCCCCGTTAAAAAGGACCTTCGTCCTTTTCCGTCCGCGGGCATCGTTTAGTAATTTATAAACTCGCAATACGCATATCTGCATACATGAACCCTCTAAACTCTAAACCTTACACTCCTACGGTCCTGTTTTTACAATCGTGTAAAAACTTCAATCTTTTTTATTCAAATAAGCTTATTGCTTAATAATTACAAGTGCTTTTTAATCGTCGAGTGACCACTGGTTCGGAATGCTATTTCCGAATTACTGAAAAAAGAGCAACATGCAGCCAAAATTCCCCTTTTTGTTGACTTAAGATTAACACTGAATTTTCCCTATTCAAGTTTTAATATCTTCAGGAATAACGTTTAAAAACGAAACCCTTCAAAAAAGGGGGCCACGAAGTTCCAACCTACAATCCGTTGATTATGTATTTACTGGACGTTATCAAAACACGTGTTAGCAAACAAGATACCCAGCGGCGAGAAAGGAAATAATCCCTCTATTAAACGTACGGATTATCATATGTAAATACAAGTTTATCGCGTGACAGTGATTGATGTTAGCCACATATTTAGTTAAGTACGTATCTACTTACTAAGTTGAAATTAAAAATAATATGTATCTGTATGATGCCAAGGGGGCGAGGCGCAAATAAGCTAGTGAGGTCAACTTGATAAGAATACGATGGATTACTTATTATAAAGTAATGATTTATTAATAATCAAATAGAAACTTGGCTTAAAATAAACCAATATACAAAGCATAATATATTATGGCATAAAGCAATTAAATTCTTAATTCGTTTCTTGAAAGAGATTTTTAGAAGAAATGTATCTTTCCTTTTCAATTTCATGTAATTTCCTCAACAACTTTACGCTAAGAACGCGAATCATATCATGGGTGATTGGGCTTAAATTAACAAATCAGTCACATAACTGGCTATAGCCATATTGAACACAATGCATCTAGGCCACGCCGCTCCACTTTCCCTTCAAATTCATTACGACATAACAAAATCATCGCATAAATCGATACAACATAAGCATTACAATCGAAACACAACGATAGACACTAGCCTTGGTCGATAAATACGTAGAAAAACCAACAAATAGGGTAACTCCAAGCCGTAACCGTTTCAACGGCACCATAACAAACCGAAGGAATTATTGTCCAAACTATAGCTCGTTGTTTAGTGGAACCTGTGAGAGCCCATAACGTATTGTGACGCTACAGAAAACCAGATGAGCGACTGTATAGCTGTCAGCGAGGCAATCTGGGAGCAATGAGTGCGCATGCGCAAATAAACACCTTCAAATATTATTAGTCAACAAACCCCCATCGATATCGCACAATAATAAACTCTACATCACTATTTTTAAGGTATGAAATCCTTATTCAAATTTGTAGTAAATTTTCGTTCCATTTTCTGAAAAGTATCTAGGATAAAAGCGTAAATTTTATATCTTGTGGTAATAATTTTGATCTGTAATAGATATTTTAAGGCAATTTATCTGAGATATTGCCGGTTGAAACACATTGAAATTTATATTTTGTATACACTAAATTAGTAATACTTTGTTAGCACTTTATATCGTCTGATGCAGGGAAATAAGGTAGGTAGGTAATTACTAATCAGTAATGGAAATAGAGCTGGAGCCAGTGGCGTGCAGATCATAGAGGCATAAAAGCACCGCTTACCTAAGTGGAAATACGTCAATGCTCATTTTTTATCAAGACAGTAAATAGATATTCTGATTTACCAATGCCTACCCTTGTTTCAAAACCTGTGCACGCCACTGGAGCAAAATAATAAGTTAATTAATAAGCTACGACACTAGAAAACTAGAGTAAAAGCACAGATCATAGAACCTTAAAGTTCTCTGCTAAGTGTGCCTATAATGAATAGACAGACAGACTAAACAGGCAAAAGTGAAACTTCAGAAAAGTAGCCTACAAGAGAATGAAAGAAAGAAAACACATTTATTCACAAATGGTGTTACAGACAAACATCTGTCAAGTGTCATACATAGCTGAACACACAAATTTATGTTTGTCTGTGATACCACCCGGAATGTTGTACCTACAGCTCAGCCGTGTGCCCAGCACAGATGTAGGTGCCCAGCATCATACATACAAATGCATGCATGAAGCTGGACGCTGATTTTCAGCTGTGACCCGAGACTAATAATACAACTTGTATTCTTTCTCATTCTCTCGCAGGCTAAATCCCATTTTGAGTGTTTGTCTCTTTTCAGTGTCGCTTTTTCGTTTTATCGAATTTTCAAATCTCAACGATTCTAAAGAAGTTTCACTTTAAAAACACTGTGGTCAAAGTAAAACCTCATAACCTCAGTATATATATACAGGTTTATTATAGGTATAAGGCATAGGCAGGTAGAATGCTTTTGTTCGACATACCTATATTTCACTCTGTATGTTAGCCCGAAAATCTATGGATTTATTCTTCCAAAAACGAGTCCATCCGAGTGAAAATATGTACGCGGGCGGCAACAGCGCACGCTACATAGAGTTTTATTAGTTTCATGGAATGTATAGGTTTGGCTACATATTGTCCTGAGAACTACATATCAATATTTTGCCCATTTTATACTGCAAAAATGCAAAAAGTGTTAAAAGGACAAACCCTTTGAGTTAGTGCATCATATTTACCTAAATTATAAATGCGAAAGTGTGTTGGTTTTGTCCTTCAATCACGCCGTAACGGAACAACGGATCGACGTGATTTTTGCTATGAGTATAGTTGAGAACCTGGAGAGTGACATTGGAGATTTTATCCCGGAAACTTAAGGAGTTTCCGCAGGAATCAAAAAACTTAAACCTCGCGTACGAAGTCGCGGGCATCAGCTTGTTGTGAATAATGATAGTGTAGTGAAGTACTGCAAGAACACATGAACAAATGCCATTGTATGTTTATTTGCAACAAGAAATACTAAGATACGCACAGATTTGTTGGAAACAGTGTCCGCTTCTACAATAAGCTCCCAGAAGACATGTTGAAGATGTCTCTGAATAAGTTCAAAGTTAATCTAAAACGTAAACTCATTAAAAAATCTTATTACCATGTAAAGGATTATTTAAATGACAAGGAGGCTTGGCAATGATTTTCTCTAATGGCCCTGATAGCTCCTTAGTTAAGATGATTGTGAAATGGTGATAATGAAAAAAAAACCCGGCTGAGTTTGTTGTGGGCTCTTCTCAGACCAGGGCGCGTTTGGAACCCTCGTAGCTTGATTATCACCAATTGTTACTTGTATATGTTATAGATAACCGGACGTCAATAAGTGTAGTATATCTACCTAAATTGAATAAACGTTCTTTGACTTGACTTTACTTGATCACAGTAAGTGAAGTGTGAAGATACGTCTTTGGACAATTTCTTAGTAGGTACATATACCAAACATACGATAATTATAAATAAATAAATAAATAATAATAATAAATAACTTCTTTATTAAGGCAACAGAGGCCCATGGTTGTTAGTACAATTACAATCTTAAAACTATTTAGTATTTTATTTCTAGGATTATTATTTCCAAAGTAAAAATAAGAGTCAAGCCAGAGTCACCGAACGAGAACTTTAATAAAATGTTGCAGGATCGGTGACTCTAATTTACCCGCTATCATCGTCAGGATACTGTTTGAGCTCGAACGCAGCCTTGCCAGCAGGGATGCAGTCTTTTTTCTGATGACGGCATAGAAATCATCAGTGCGTGCCTCTGCAAACATGCCCGATGCTGAGCAAAATCGCGGCAAGCCCAACAGTATCCTGAATCCATTGTTGTACTGGACCCGCAAAGTATCTAAAGCCTTTTGCGTGTAGTTAGTCCACAGGCCCCCCGTGTATATAAGTAAGTCAGACTAATTTGGCTAATAAGTAAGTAATTTTACTTTAAGCTACTAAATTATTATTTATTTACTTAAATTAGTTCAGTAGTCAGGCTAGATTGTAATAATATTATATTGAGCACCTTATAATTGGTACTCAATAGTAGAAAAAAAAATAGTTGAAAAATATATTGTTGTGGTCAAACACACCTCTTTTATATGCTACAAGTTAGCCCTTGCAATCTCACCTGATGGTAAGTGATGATGCAGTCTTAGATGGTAGCGGGCTAACCTGCTAGGGTTATGACAGTATTAAACCCGGTACGAGTTATCGATTTGTACTCGACATACCGGAACGCAATCAGCTTGCAAGTGATGAGGCAGCCTAAGATGCCTGTTTACTCTTAATTTTGAGGTATCGTAAATAAGTTCAATAGAAAAACGATTATTAGAAGGTCCAAATATCCGTTTGATTGCGTTGGCGTAGAAGGGACCGTTAACACCTAAGTGTTTGATATTAATTTCAACTTGATACCTCCACGCGTTTCCGAGACAACGGTGGTTGTGACAACAAAGTGGTCTTAAAGAGTTCCTTTTTTCCTCTTGAGACCCAGAACCCTAACAAAAATCCCTACTATTAGCATAATATTATCAATTGTATGAAGATAACGGTTGTACTTACCTATAACTATTCTTATAAAAGGTACTTCATACTAGAAGCTCATAATATAAGCCTAGTTGGGATAGGAAGTATACCCATGAGTGACAGTTCGGAAATTGCGAGCCGTCAGCATGCGAGGGTTGCAGGGGAGCTCAACCGGTGTCAAACCGCGTCTTCTATGTCAACTAGTTTTACGGTCCCTTGAATCTGTGAAAAAAACAGGCTTCAAAAGATACGGCTGCTTATGCCTTTTATATGCCAATAAATCAATATTTCCTGTTGATCTAGAATCATTTTTGGCAAGAAGCAAGGTCTCACAGCAAAGTATATAGGAAAAATCCTAAAATCGTTAATTTTAGGGTTCCGTACTAATAGGGCGTCGAATTATTCTAAATTCGGCGGTTAAATTCTATTCTATTCTATTCAAAAAGAAACTCGGCGGTTGCTCTTTTGCCAATCACTAACTAGGTACCTACCGCTAGTATGGCGGCAGAAGATGCAAGCCAGTTAACTATTTCACGGCTCATTACGTGTTGTTATGACATCTTTCTTGTTATTTAGTACAAGAATTTATATTGTGTGATTGTACGGAACCCTTTGTGCGCGAGTCTGACATGCACTTGACTGGTTATTTTAAGCTAAATAGAGTCCTAGACCATAAAGTCTACCTAAGTGGGGAAATCTACCAAACACGAAAGACAGCTTTGAGCGTTACTCGCAAAAACCATCAACTGCGGGAGTCTAAGCAACACATTTCCATTTTAAAATATTTTATAATGATTAAAAAACTATTAAAAAAGTGCGCCCCCGGGTGGGCTCGAACCACCAACCTTTCGGTTAACAGCCGAACGCGCTAGCCAATTGCGCCACGGAGGCGGTTGTGAAATGTGTCAAAAATGTCCAAAGATACTTACAGCTCTATAAAAGACAAAGACAACAACATGTACCACTTACCTGAGAAAACATAAACCAGTTTCGAACCTTTACGACCGCGCTCAAACTCAAAACACAAGCATAAAAAGTCGACACAGTGGAAATAATCGTCATAGAATACAGAAAGCACAGTTATTAGTTGGAAAACGTACACAGATTGAAGTTTTGAACGAAGCTTAGGATCTGCTAAGTTTATTTGAGGTTATGTTGATAACTTAACTTAGCTTCTTTTTAAGTTTTTAGTGAATAATGAATAAAAACTAAGTTAAATGCTCGCGACAAATTAATGAATAGTGTAGTGCCTTTGATTAAAGTTCACTCATCTTGACTAACACTAAGTTTGGACTCATTTTTCACTATTTTGTAGATAAATAACAGAGATGTTTTGTTTTAGTGAAGTAAGTGCAGTAGGTTTGTGGTGAGAAACTCGGAATTTATATTAGATTGGTACCTTTATAAACTGTAATTTTTATTTTGTTCAAAACTGACCCCAAAAAAGGTCCCAGTGAATTTGTGTGAGGAAAGCGGAAATGGCAAACAGAGTCAGTAATAATTGTTGTGGTGCCGCATCGGCAGAGCGCGCGGGTTTGCCCGGACTTTTACGCGATCTGCAAAGACTCTCCGAAGACCAGGATTCAGCAGATATTGTGTTCATCCTTGGCACGGCGGAGGAAAAAGTCTACGCTCACAAAATAATACTATACGCAAGGTAAAAAGGATAAAAAGTTTTCCCGTACCGGGAATCGAACCCGAGCCTCCTGGGTGAAAGCCAGGTATCCTAGCCACTAGACCATACGGGATATGTTAAAGTTTGTAAAATTATGATATTATTTCTTTGTATTCTTACTATTTACTAAGTAATTTTTTTACATTTATTGATAAATTAATAATAATTGTTAATCATGTAAGTATAAAAAAAATTTAGTACTAGTATTTGATGAGTAACTTCGGAATTCAGAATGCCTATTTATAAACAGCTTCATGGTACAAACGGGGCTGCTAGCGCCATCTTTTGTAATTCTAAGTAATTATAATTCTAAGCCTCTCGCCACTAGATGGCGCTTTTACTTGTTTTAATTTTTAATAGAATTTCGCAGTTTGTCAGCGAAAAAGCTAATCACTAATAGATGCGTGGAAATAAATCTATAAATATACAAAAAAAATTCATTGAATACTAAACGGAGACAGTTGACAGTACCTAACGTGATCATTAATCATATTGAAATTGAAAAAGAAACTACGGAATTATGACTGGTTAGACCTTTTTAAAAAGAACAATATAACTACGTACCTAGTATCCTACGGGTTTATATACCCAATTATAGTACATGAAACTTAAACCATAAATTAGCAGTCAGTACATGTAACAAAAACAACATCAATAAGAAATCGGCCCGCAAAAACCGCCGGAAGTTTGTATCCTATTTGCATAAAAATGGATACCCGTCCCGAACCTTGTGTTCCGATTCGAATGATGGGCGGAAAATCGACTTACAACTTATGTCTGCCTACATAGAATAACTCTAAGCTATGCCGAAACTTGGACATGACCACTGAGATACTAAAAGAAAATAGAAATGCATATCATTTTCCTTTACGCGGTTCTACAGATTTTTTTAATTTATATATTTTTTATTAGGTACAAGACGTCGCGTTGGTATATACCTACTATGTAATATTTGCTCATGTACAATGATGTTTTATACTTAGGTAGATACTTCTTTTTTGAGTACCTAGGTACGTAAGTGCCTACATAAAAATGAAATATTTTGCTCTAACAGTTGCAACTGTCTGTAACTGACTCGTTGGTCTAGTGGTTAGCATGTTTGACTGCGACTGACGAGGTCCCGGGTTCGAGTCCCGGGTCGGGCCATAATAAGTGTTGGGTTTTTCTGACTAGAAATTCTCAGTACTAGCCCGGAGTTAGGAAGTTGGCGGTGTTTCACCCCCGTGCCTCGGAGAGCACGTTAAGCCGTCGGTCCCAGTTATTATCACTAACATGTAAATAGTCGTTATTCGTTAAAGCCCGCCAACCCGCATTGAAGCAGCGTGGTGGGTCTAAGCTCTAATTCCCACTCTCCTATGAGAGTGGAGGCCTGTGCCCAGCAGTGGAACGTTAATGGGCTGTAGTGGTGGTGGTGGTGGTGGTTAGTTGCACGGCCCATCGCCTCCTATCACCTTTATCTGAGGAGTCACTTCCTTTTATCAGAACGTCTTATTTTAAGCTGCTTAGAGAAAAAACACAGGATTCGAAATATCTGCCCAGAACCACAAACTGTAGCGCTAGTGTGTGTGGATCAGGTGTGGATCCATACAAAAGTGAGTCAAGACATTATATTTAAAAGTCAATAAACTTTTGCTTAAAGTGCTTTTGAACGTCAAGAGTAGCTACTGAATCTACCACTGGATCGGAATGTTGCAAGAAACTCCACATCATCCCCTCTAGTAGATTTATCTGGCATAACTCTCATAACTTCGTATTTGAGATATGCGTGAATATTGGCAAAATAACTAGGTTTTACTTTCACCCAACTTTCACCATACATTTTCCGATTGAACTTTTGTGTTCGGTTGATATACGGTAAGAGTTCGGTGCTTGGCTGATTCTTGAGCTTTTGTTAGTGTATTTTTTCTCTCTGTGATTTATTGCAGTTATTTTGATTGTTGAGGTTTTTATGGCTTAAGTAACTGCTAAGGCTAGGACCACAAAAAGCAGCGACGCAGTACTTAGTGATTTAAAAACCTCTGCGCTACCCCTATATTCAATGTACTCTGTGCTCTGCGCGTTACATTGTTACCACACTAGAGACGAAAAACTTAAATTATAGCGTTATGGAAATAGGCTAGGCTTAATATTTATTCAAACGTAACATTCAAGTATGAAATAGGTACAACAATGAATAATCGTTCGGCAATTCGGCCGTGGCTAGTTACCACCCTACCGGCAAAGACGTGCCGCCAAGCGATTTAGCGTTCCGGTACGATGCCGTGTAGAAACCGAAGGGGTATGGGTATAATATAACTGCCATGCCCCTAACAGGTTAGCCCGCTACCATCTTAGACTGCATCATCAATTACCATCAGGTGAGATCGCACTCAAGGGCTAGCTTGTAGTGGATAAAAACAAAAAAAATATGAAAAATTCAAATCAAAGCAATATAAAAAAATTCAAACATAAAACAAAATTACTAAACGCATTTTTAAAAATCAGATAAGACTGTACCCTTTTCGAATAAAACTAAAAAAACAGATTTTGGAGCATTCGTTGCAAAATATAAAATTGGTAACTAGATATGAACTGACTGTCTAGGTATAAGGTACCTAAGTTATTGAATCACGTAGTTATCTATAAGTACCTAACCAAAGCTGGGAAAATTAAAGTTTTGGATTTTGAGGCCGGCCTAAACACAAAATCAAATAATCAAATATAATTAATATTATAAATGCGAAAGTTTGTATGGATGGATGTACATGGATGTATGGATGGATGTTTGTCCCGCACAGCTGAACGAATCTGGATGAAATTTGGCACAGAGATAGATTATGGTCGGGAATAACACATAGGCTACTTTTTATCCCGGGAAACTAAGGACTAAGGAGTTCCTGCGGGAACCAAAAAACATCAATCCACGCGGACGTAGTCGCGGGCATCAGCTAGTCCTACATAATAGATACACTCAGCTAGTCCTACATAATAGATACACGCTAACATACTTATCAAGTAAGTAAGCATTGAATCTGAAAACCTTACGTAATTCGGTTTCTAAACTTGTAAATGGTATTACGAATTCGTCAAGCGACGTGAATACATGGCGGCAACATCAATCATCCCCCCCCCCTCTCCCCCCGCGTGCCTGTAATTAAGTCTGGAGTTATCCCTGTAGCGCGGGATTACAGGCCACAATATGAAGTTGCTAATTACCCCATCATCAGGGCGGTATCGGTGGATCTCTTTGAATGACTAAAAATTGCGTATACCTAGTTAGACAGTAAGCTTTTTGAAATTGAGTAGGAATTATGTCGGTAAGTACCTACCTACTTATTAGTTAATGAGACAATATGACGTAATACGTAGGTACGTAGAGGAAGCTCGCGAGGTGGTCCCAAAAAAAAAATCTGTAGTAGGTATCAAGTCACGTGTATACGATTCAACTCTGAGTCCCAACTCCTCAACCCTGATGCTGCAGGGTACTGCACTCCTAAGCCGTGGGGATTTAGAGTACACTAAAAAGTTAAAAATAGAAATTAATTCCAAAAAACCGACTTCCAAATCCACTGTAAAGTAAAAAATAATTTTGATTTCTACACACTAAGTTGAAGTCTTGCGAGTATAACAAAGATAGGCAAAGTTGACGCGTCAGGCTCAGGCTTGTAATTTTAGTATTTTATTAATTTTAATTAATAATTTATCACATAAGTCTTACATATTACACCTATATTTACAAGTTTGTAACTTGTCTGATCCAGGCGCGCACGGCTGCAACTCTTGAGAAAATAACTCTAGCGCCAGATCGGCACGTCGTCGCGTCGTTTTCCCCCCAAGATAATACTCCGATGACGGCACCGCGACTGATCAGTCCACTGCCACTGTCACCCTGAAATACGACAATAAGTTACTCAATGTGAATGAATAATAGGAATTTATGTCAAGAATGGGACAGACAGAGAACCACACTCTAAGAAAACAGCGGTCTTCCTGATGCAATGCTTCGTGCAATACCGGGAAGTGTGAGCGGAGAAACCGGAGAACGGAGGAGGCTTTTAGTCCGTAGGTTACACAACACACTGCACAACACCTGCAGTAAAGTCAGGCATACCAGTTGACGGTATCCATGAGGATTTTCCTCCTCCAAGGAAAAAAAAAGGAATTTATGTCAAACGAGCAGAAGAGTTTGCAAGGAGGAGGAGAGCAAGAGGCCCTGCTGCTGCAAACGCTAATGTACTAATCCTTACTATGAAGTATGAATAGCCATATTGAAATTTTACGGAACCACAACAGATGGAAGCTGGTCCCCTAATTTGCTGGTACGTGACAGAAAAGACCTGCGCTTAGGTGGGCAGATAGTGGGCTAAACTTTGATAGCTTAGATCTAATATTAAGGCTAGTACCTTGATTATCTTGAATCTAGCACAAAGTGCGACATAGGAGCGATATTTAGGATTCCCAGACTAGGACTTGGGAAAGTATTCGCACCTTTTTGTGATATTGTTCATTACCTAGGAAGGGACGTGATCATAATTATGTACACGTTCATGAACATTTTGGAACCTACCCCCTTCGGCGGTGTTTACATTGTTTATGGTGCTTAAGAATTCCTATTCCTCTTTTGCTGCGAATGTGACCCGCGTATCATCATCATCGTCATTACTTCAACTCATTGCCGGCTCACTACTGGGGTCGTGTCTCCTCTCAGAGACAGAAGGGTTTGGTCATAGTCTACCACGCTGGCCAAGTGCGGAATCGAAGACTTCACACCTTTGAGAACATTATAACATACATAAACATACTGGATTCAAAATGATTTTCCTCTACCGTGATAGCAAGTAATATTTAATTTTTTTAAATGCATATACTTGTAGCTTCAAAAGTTTACATACAGTAACATAACATATAGTAGGTAAAACAAAATTAATATAACATTACACTTAAACCATAACAGTTTTCAATGATGTTTTTCTTTCTTTTCTAAAAAATTTCCAAATGAATAGCCCCTGGGTATAGCCGCTAGACGAAAACAAAATTTATTTTTATACTTACTTTAAATTAGAACAGATAAAACGAAAAACATACTAAAACACAAAAAATATTAAAAAGAAAAAATGATGAGCTAGTTGTAGAGGCAAAATTCACCTATTCGTTTGCTCACTATTCATTAATGGCTTAAAGTCTGATATTATAAGCTATGGAAACGGGAAGAGAAATCACTTACATTACAGGCAGAGTCAAAATGTGGTGGGCGTCCCTTCGTGCAGATCATGTCCGTTTTGTCGAACTCTATAAGTGAGGAGCACTCATTGTCGTCGAGCACCTCGAGATCCATAGCGTGCATGTCATGGCGCATCGAATACTGGGGATGAAAACGTTCATTATAGATGATCGGAACTGTTAAAAATACGGTAACCGCAGGCAGTGGCGGCGTTAGGCGTCGGCGACGTCGGTGACCGCCGACGGCCTTGCGCCTGGGACCTCGTTTAAATATCATACAAGTTATTTTAACGTTTACTTCTTAACTGGGAAATGAAAGGGACTCTTTCTTCTCTTCTTTCTTCTTGTTCTTTCTTTTTCAAAGCTGATTTCGTCGACGTCCAAGTTTGGTCTAGCACCGCGACTGACTGCAGGACCTGACATACTGATACGTGATAGGACTAGGATTGCATACCTATAGGATTTTTTGGAAATGATTCTGAATTTCATTCGGAAAGTACTAACACCCAACTATATCTACCAAGGTCCAAACGTTAGGCATTAAAAGCACTAGGGTGTCTGATAAGGAAAAGAACCACACCTCTCCATAAGTGATCTGTAGGTATTGATGTGCATTCTGCAGTGATCACCGAGTAGTGTTATTTAAGAAGTTCAAAGTGGATCATCTTAAGGTTGTTCCACTTTGGTTAATTCGTAACTAGTCATGTAGGTAATACTGACCCCATGTGCAGCTGCACCGTAGCCTGCATAGCCGACCTCTTCTCCCGGGGGAATCCAGGCGCGGTTATCCAATCGAGCCGCGACCATCGTCTTGCCGTCCAGAGGCAGGGGCTCCTCCAGCTCAGCCAGGAGGAAGTCCCAGTGGGCTCCGACCTAAGCCGACAAAATATATGTTCACTTACATTAGAATACCTAAACAGGAATTAAATTACTGTTTGTCCCCACGTGGGGATTAAATGTGGTGACAGACGGGAAGCGCCCCTTTATGTACCTACCTTATTTCAATCGAACATTCCGTTAACGTTTGTCCTGAAAAATAAGCTCAAGGCATAGGATTGTGGGAGACACAGCGACGCGACACGTCTTCGTATTATCAAGTGTTATCAACGTTGCGAATACTGAATTTATCTCCACTAAGTTCGTCTCGTGCTGCAGCGCTTCTTTACGGTTTTCGGATGTTATCTTTGAAGTACTCCTATACTTACTAACCATACAAATCAGGTAGGTACCTCAGTACTTAGTAGGTACCTTACCTACCATATTATTACCATAATATGATTTTGGACACTATGACGCATGCATATGTGTAACAGGGTAACACAGAAAAGGTCACTTGTGTGACTTTTCTCACATCTTTTCAACGAAATCTTACGTGTTCCTTCTTAGCATTAGAGATAACTCAGTTGAGATTTCTGGATATGATTAACAGAGTTATTAAAATAGGATTAGGTATTAAAAATATAAATTATATTTGAGTTAAATTACCTACAGTTAAGAGTTAATAACTCATTCCCAAACTTTATTGTCAGTAAAGTTTAATTATATCGTCATCATAACGTGGGAAAACGCGAAACCAATTTTTGAAAATTATCCTTTTTAATGCCGAAGGTTTAAGGTACCTGTTTCATGCCGAATTCCTCAGCATCAACCCAGTAGGGGCCAATAGTGAACTTCGGATGGATGACTAGCCGCTTCACACGGCGCCACATGCCATTGTGGTCCGTATTGTTAGTGCCAGCGAGCACTTCGCGACCACTGATGGACGACGTGCTGCAAAACAAGAATTAAACTGACTCATCATCATCGGAGCTACAGCCCTTTATGGGCCCGGACCTGCTCCAGAAGATTTCTCCATCTTTCTCTATCGTTCGCGCTCGTTCTCCAGTTTTTAAGCCAAACCGCTTTGCATCTTGGTTAACCCCATCCAACCATCGAAGTTTTACTTAAACTGACTCTTGCGCGATTATTACCAACAACTGTCTTAATTTTAGTGAAAAATTGGCATTCATACGGACTGCCGATAGAAGTGAAAAAAATTAAAATTAATTTGTTTCTAATTAAAAAAAACATAATAACAATATATCAAATATAAACCTTAAAACTATGGTATAAAAGTTTAATTACGCATGTACTATATTTATACTTAAGACCTTTTGTCTTAAGAGAACGGTGTCGGTCTCGCGTGTTCCACATTGTTTACCAAAAAGTGTTCAACGCGCCTAAAGAAGTTTTCACGTCAAAAATAATATTATATACGGCGAGATGGGGAGGAATCGATAATCCTCAAGTCTGGTAACTTGTTTTTACTACCGGAAGGGCGATCAACAGTCCCAAGGTGGTGTCGGATTAGATTTGTACCTACTTCTGGATTGTCCCTTACACCAGGATGTCGTAATCTAGTCAAAAACGCTAACCACTAGATCAACGGGGCAGTTGCTATAAGCAGTGAAAGAAATAGTCAGGTACTAACCAGTGTGCAGCAGAGAGGATCCACGTGGGGCTGATGATAGTGCCCCCGCAGGTTCTGCCTAACAGCACTGCTGAAGGGTACCGCTCGTTGACTGGCGTGGGTGGACTTGGCAGCGTGAGTGTGACATCTTGGACCAGCGCATTGTCATCTGCCAAGCTATTCACATCTGGAACCACGAAGAAGCAATCATTGTAACGCTACCAGAAGAAGCAATAATATGTAAAGGTGTGTCTAACCATAAGCATGGAAAGACGCGGCGTTCGCATGACACAATTCTGCCGCATAGTAAGGACTTGATTATTGGGGATGAGGACTAATGTATACCCATTGCGTGTGACCCAAGCTTCGAATAACGGGCGAATGAAGAGAGTGCTCGGAGTTTTGGTGCAAATGAGGAAATCTTTAGTTGATAAAAAAAAAACCTTTATTTCGCCAAAAAATTACAACTAAAAATAAAACATATTACATGGAGTAACACAGCTCTCATGGAACCAAGGTGCCAACCAAGATTTAAGCCAACCTTGGTTCCATGAGACTCGGGCACTCACTCCTTAAAACAAACTTAAAATCTATATTTATTGGCTAAACGAGGCGCTGCCTCAGCTTGATTTCTAGTTATTGTTTTTAAGGAGTACAAAGATTTCACTAGACGGGCTGGGGGAGGCGGGTCGTTCCAAATTTTGCAAGCTGCAAACTTAAAAGTCCCCTTGAAAGAGGCTGACCTATGATGTGGCCATGCGATCTTAGGAGCTGACCTAGACACGTATCTACTTTTCTCACGGGTCCATTTTATCCTTGAGCGTAAGTAGCCAGGTTTTCCTGTAGAAACGACACCGAAAAGCAAGGTAGCAAGGTGAAGCTTTCGCCTAGCTCCCATATTCAACATGTTGGCGTTGCTTAAATGCGGACTCACATGAGGACGAGGCGCAATACAGAAACAGAAGCGGGCCAGCCGTTTTGGACCCTTTGGATGAGTTTGACTGACTTACTGAGCAGACACGGTCCATATGCAGCATATCTGCGTAGTTTAATTTCGATATTATTAAAGTATCACTTAAACGAATTCTAACGTCAACGCTAAGATAAGGACGCATATTGTAAAGAAGTTTCAACCGATAAAGACAACTTTTAACAACATTCCTAACGTGACTTTCGAAACGCAACTTTCGCTAGATCTAGAATTCTAGAGTAACCGACATATATATCAATGGGCTATATTAAACTGGGTTAGGCTTTGCATGTATTTCGGAGAACCGATAGACGTTGGGGTCTCAACTTGTTGGAATGGTGCTGGAAGTTTGATTGATTGATTTTATAAATTCTTTATTCAACATTGCATACATAATACAGCGTGAAGAAACATAGATACACTCACTTAAAGGCTAAACAGGCACCTATTAAAGTTTTTCTACATAAAATAATATAAAGATAACTGATTTCAACTTAGATTTGGTACTTATTACACGATTAAAGGTCTTGCGGAATATTTGTAGATATCTCCGCTTTTTACAACTACTTTTTAGATTAATTTGACAAAGGTAACTTCGTATGGGGCACGCATAAGAAGTTGTACCTACATGATACCACTACTTAGTCGCGCGGAGCACCTTACCCGTCCACCGCGACGCACGCGTCGATGGCATGCATACGAGAATCGGTCGGCCTACCCGCATCGACCCGCGGAAACAAAACGTAGTGATGGGGCAGTTTAAACGTTGGAATGGTGCTGGAAGTGACATCAAACGAATCGCAGTGAACCTATGGATCCAGGTGATGCAAGATCACGGCGGGTGGGAAGTCTCAATCAGATTACCACGATGTTTTGCAGTGGTACAACATAATTAAATTATTATGTACCTACCTCTTTATCGTTTGACAGCATAGGTACGTGACCTAACAACTTTAGGAATTTAAGCAATGCCTGTAACTAGCGCTTTCTTATGTGTCATCGTTTCACAATTTCGTCGTTTCAGCATAGAATTACAATCGTTGGTTTACGGTAACAACGTCAAACCCCCGTGCAAATAATGTCTCTTGCGGGTTTCAGCGAGAAGCTACTTGTTTATCTTTTTTGAGGTTGAGGATTGTGTGCGCGCGCAGAAGCGCCCAGAAGGCCTATATCTCCAGCAATGGGCGGATACAGGCCAGATTGCAGATTGAAAGTTCAAACAGTATTCTTTTTTTTTTTTTAATCCACTACAAGCTAGGCCTTGACTGCGATCTCACCTGATGGTAAGTGATGATGCAGTCTAAGATGGTAGCGGGCTAACCTGTTAGGGGCATGGTAGTTATATTGAACCCATACCCCTTCGGTTTCTACACGGCATCGTACCGGAACGCTAAATCGCTTGGCGGCACGTCTTTGCCGGTAGGGTGGTAACTAGCCACGGCCGAAGCCTCCCACCAGGCCAGACCAGGGAAAATGCAGAAATTATAAATTCCCAAATTGACCCTGCCGGGGATCGAACCCGGGACCTCCGCACGTTAAGGCAACACCTCTACACACTGCGCCACGGAGGTCGTCAAAATCTAAACAATAACATTGACTTACTGTCTTAGCCCGCCAACAGCAGCGTGATGGGTCTAAGGTCTAATTCCCTCTCTCCTATGAGAGTGGAGACCTGTGCCCAGCAGTGGGACGTTAAAAGGCTGTAGTGGACTTACTGTCTTCACTTGAGTCCGTGGCAGGGTGCGCGAAAGTGGTCGCGAGTAGCACGGCCACTGCTATGAGGGACGCTCTCAAGACACACATCTTTCTATCATAATGATAAATTCAACACTAATACAGTGACGAGGCATGGCGCGACCATTTATACGACCGCCTAATGCGTATAAACAGTCAAGCGTAAGCTGCAGACATGGTAAAACCGAGTAATCAGTAAAATAATAATACCTACCTATATTGTAATCGGTTGATAGCTGTAATTCACTAAAGCGAGGAGCGAGGGCGGTCGAGGGTCTAAGGCGAGCGTCGTTCTCACACATGACACAAAAATATCAGTAGGCTTCGCCGGTATATTAGCAGTTCATATCAAAAGAACTGTCAAAAAACAAAACTTAATCGTAAAGTAGGCACAACCCCCTATTATTTTAAAGCAAAAGTTTAAAACGAAAGAACAAACAAAAATAAATTCATACTTTCCGAATGTTAGTTAACTTATCAGGGTTATTAAATGGTACCTACCTACAATTGCCGATATATTGAAAAGCTTTATAACTAACTAGCTGACCCGGCGAACTTCGTACCGCCTTAGTATGCAAAATTAAATGTATATTTTTCAATATTTCTGAGAGATTTTCTTAATATTTTTTTCCGTAAGAACCTTCTCCTAATAATAACAAATACAACAAAAAAGAATTAGTGAAATCGGTCCAGCCATTCACGCGTGATGCCGTGACCAAGGAAAACGGGTTTCATTTTTATATAGATAGATACCGGTCACATTGTTTTTAAAAATTGGTGTTTATACCCTAGCACACGCATTGATCTTTGGTAACTTTTTATCTTCCCCTTTCTACCACCAACTTTACTCATTGAAATTATGTTGATTAAAACAAGATTATTTTCCAATGTGACACAATCCTATTATACATTTTTTCTTATTGCACAATCCGCTGAATAGACAAACTTATATGTTGGCCGAGGTAACTGCCATCCCTCCGGTCACCTGTGGACTCTGTGAGACGAGAAGATAGATCCTTAATAAATGATTACAGCATCTTCGCCCCACGACCCCAGGGTTTAAAATATTTTATTTATAATTTATAATATTTTTTTTTAGATTTAGTTTTTATTTTGTTTTTAAGAAAAAGACAGAAAGGTTGTCGAATGCCCTGTTAGTAGCATTCGATAAGTAACCGGCAAATTAATACGACGTTCGGTAATTCTTATTCGATTGAAGTTGTTGTGAATAGCGTTTATCGAATCGAATCGAACGATAACAAGGTTAGTTCGGTTCGGTTTCGATATCGGCAATTTCACATCCGATACGATTTTTCTGAACTAGCGGATGCTCGCGACTTCGTTCGCGTGGAATAAGTATTTTTAATTCCAACAAGCACTCCTTAATTTTCGGGGATAAAAAGTAGCCTATATAGTATACCACTCTCCAACTATACCGAGTTTCTTGCTGGTTCTTCTCGGTAGGAATGGCATTCCGAACCAGTGGTAGATTCACTTGACGATTCAAAAGTACTTGTAAAAGTTTATTTGAATAAAAAATATTTGATTTGATTTGATTTGATATACCCATGCAAAAAATCACGTTGAGCCGTTTCTCTGTTGCGGAGTGATTGAAGGACAAACTCTCTATTTAACGTCCTTGGGAATAAAATTTTCAAAAAACTGTGAAACACGTATTTTTTTATTTTAAACCATAAGCCCAAATACCAACTTTCATGGCTATAACTTGAAAAATGAAGGACTTCCATATAAAGTTTCAACCCCTATTTTACCCCTTTGGAGGTGGAGTTTTTAAAAACTGTGACACCGTACTTCTTTATTTTTTACCGAAAGCCAAAATACCAAGTTTCGTTGATATAACTAGAAAAATGTCTTGAACAATGAAGGCCTTTCATACCAACTTTATCCCTTATTGGGGGTCGAATTTTCAAAAATGGCGAAATACGTACTTCTTTATATTTAACTGAAAGCCCAATGCTTAGAATAATTTATTTCGCTTATTTTATACTACCCGATGCCCGCGACTTCGTCCGCGTGGTTTAAGTCTTTTGAATCCCGCGGGAACTCCTTAATTTTCCGGGATAAAAAGCCTAAGTAAGTATACTCTCTAGGTCCTCAAATATTTCCATGCCAAAAATCACGTCGATCCGTTGCTCCGTTGCGGCGTGATTGAAGGACAAACCAACAAATAAAGTATACCTAAACACACTTTCGCATTTATAATATTAGATATTCAGATTTTTTGTTATTTTAAAATGTTGATTTCGTAATTGTTTTCCGGCAGTACTAATACATTCTCTGTATTGATATTATGAATGTTTCTTCTACCTATTTTCCATTATTTGGCAGATTGTATTATGTACCTATCATCTTTATTTAACATCTCTAGTAACTTACAATATATAGGTATATAAGGACTGAAACAGTAACCAAAATAAGTGTTTTAAACACAGTTTTTTGAAATTGTTATAGAACAAAAACACTACATAACAAAATTCTTTCCAAAAAACCGACTTCCAAAACCAATTTAAAGTAAAAAATAATTTTGATTTCTACACACTACTCGTATGTTGAAGTCGGGCGAGCCTGAAGCGTCAATACCCGCCCAACTTCAACATAGTGTGTAGGTATAAAACAAAATTATTTTTAACCGACTTCTTTACTTTACAGTGGCTTTGGAAGTCGGTTTTTTGGAAAGAATTTTTATAATCGATAATTCTAAACAAATATCATACGACTCTACCAACTTACCAACAGAAGATTTTTCGTATTTTGGTAGATCCTGTTTTTAATAATCACAAAAAATTATTTATTTTTGATAATAATATGTGAAACATCCTTGAGTTTCAGTTTAATTTTACCTTTTTGATATGTATTTCCAGATTACTTAACTTGTACTTACCCACCTATGTATAATCCTTTCATGGAAGTTATTTAATTTTTCACACCCTCATTCCGATTTAAATGAAGCGGCATGAGTTTACACGATTGTAGCGCCGGTTAACAGAACAAGTTGCAATTGTTGGGATAAATGAGAAAAGTTGGGAACAAAACAATGCAGCTTGCGGCGTCGCCGACCACGCAATATACGTACTGCTTGTATAAAACCACCTGGAAAACGTTGTTTATCGTGAAATACTTCAACACAATCTCTAGCTTAGGTAAATACCTACATATTATCCATTTTGAACGTTGTTAAATTATAGATAGATATCAACTGTTGGACGAAGGACTCGTGCATGGATATCTTAGTGATACTTGAATTGTCTAGTACAAATAAAATATAAAGACATTTAGGTATGTACAGACATTTCAACTTATAAATTAAATGCTTTCAAGTCTCAATTATTAACAGACTCGAATTACCATTAGCACCGATGAAATAATACCTCAGATAACTGCCATTAGTCTTTAGTAAAACTCTGAAGTAAGTAACGAAGCTTTGAACAATAAAAATCAAAAACCATTCAATGCTCGAAGAAATTAAGTATAAAAATATTTTATATGCGAAAGTGTGTTTGTTTGTTGGTTTCTCCTTCAATCACGCAACGGATCGGCGTGATTTTTAGCATGGACCTGGAGGCATAGGCTAGTTAAGTTTTTAAAAAAAAGTTGAAACATTGTTTTCGGTTTATTTACATAAATATTTGTTGTTAAGCCAAAGAAACCGGAATTTGCATGAGCCCGCGGCTTGCACCGGCTGCTTCCGAAATGTTTTTAAGTTTAAAGTTTAAACCCACTCGAAAGTCATTAAAAACCGTTGCATGCTGAAATCTGAACACGATTTAATGTTTCCTTCACTAGCTACCTAAATAGTTTTAAAGCGCAAAAAGTTTTTGTCTATTTTCGTTTGAATTGCTAACCAAACAAATCAACGGGTATCGAACATAATATCTGCTATTGATAACAATCCATTTATAAAGGGTTTCCATTTATAAAAGTAAAGAAAAAAACGGGGAAAAAATTACCTATCTTGTAATAGATGATGCCCGTGACTTAGTCCGTTTTGATTCCCGCGGGAACACCTTAATTTTCCGCGATAAAACTTCCTATGTATACAGTATACCCCGGGATACAGTATTTGTACAAGTCTGATTGCAATTTGCAGCCAAACGCTAGTCTATAAATTAAAAAAAAGAAGAATAGAGGTATATATTATAGAAATTCAGAGGTAGCGAGCGGCTCACTTCAATAAAGATGTACTAAGGTGTTTTCATCTCCGGTGTGCAAATAAAGTGTTCCAGACCGCAATATCGGTGTCCTGTGTCCGTGTCAACTGTCAACCCACGTCTCCAGGCGACACCATTCGCACATTCCCTACAATTGCTTTTCCTGTATGAAATCTGATTTTAGGAGAAAGCTAAGTAGTTACTTCGCTTCTTCGTCGCTTATTTATTAGCTAGCTTTTGCCCGCGTCGTCGCTCACGTTAGGTTTGATTTTCATACAAATTTCAAAGCCCTTTATTATATTATTAGGGGTTGAATTTTCAAAAATCCTTTCCTGTCATAATAACTATCTGTATGCCAAATTTCAGCCCATGTATGCCATTGGTTTGAGCTGTGCATTGATAGATCAGTCAGTCAGTTAGTCACCTATTCCTTTTACATGTTTAGATATTCCTATAGAAATGAAGTAAAATGACTAATTATGGACGGTAAGTAGGTATAAGTAAATGTAATTACCATTGAATGAAAGACGCTGGAAATAATATAGAGAGTTGATTAGACAACAAAGCTATGTAATTGTGAGCGGCAACTTGCTGAACGGGCGAATTACAATGTTGCCAGCTGCGCCACAGAACAGATAATAGTAGATACTGCTTCATGCAGATTACCTTACCTTTGTGCTGTTGTGGAGAGCTCGCTCAGAAATTACCTTACAAGGTTGAATTACTAGCAAGCCTGCAATAAGGATGCCTTAGGCAACTTAATCAAAATTTTTAAGAGTATTTATTTATATAAAGACTTGACATCGTATGTGTTGAGTTGTCCTACGTAAAATGAATCATTTGTCATTTACTAAAAGATGCTCGCGACTTCGTCCGCGTGTCTTTAAGTTTCCGAGATAAAAAGTAGCCTATGTCCTTTCCTCCCTACATCTAAACCGGATGAACAGATGGGCCGTGCAAGCGTAGCAGACAGACATGCTTTTATCCCGGAAAATTAAAGAGTTCCCTTGGGAATCCAAAAAACTTAATCCACGCGGACGAAGTCGCGAGCATCATCTATAGTAAGGATTATAATTCAGAAACAAGAGCGTGAAGAATATTAAAATAATACTGCTTTAATATAAGTAAGGCCCCTGGAATCAATTAATCGAGAAATTTCCAAACACAAACATCGGTAACATAGTCTGAGGTCGGTTGATTAATGCGGTGCTATCCGAGGCCGCCGCAGACGCGCGACGCTGTGCGATTAATCGCGCGATGCAGATTGCTGCGCGACACCCGCACAGCCGCTGCTGTCGGACACGTCATCAATCATGGTTTTTGAGCCGGATATACAACGATCTTCACCGAACTCAAGCGGTTAACAAATCCGTGAAGTTACCTATGGACTATGGTAACTTACCAACTTACCATAGTATCGGATCGGAACCGCTTGAGTTATATATCAAAATATAGGTAATTTTGTAACAAACGCGATGGTATAGCATAGCCTTGGCTATAATAGACTTGTCAAAAAAATTTAATTAAAATTAATTACTTAATTTAAAAATAGTCATTTAGTCAATAGTAATTTAGTAGGTCAGGATTTTGATAGGCAACCTATTTTAGGCGTATTTATCTATTATTAAATAAAAATACAGGTTTCATCTGGTTAACAGGATTTAATCGGTGAAGGTCGTGGTATATCCGGCTTAATGACTGTCATGGCCGCTCGCTCGCCGATACAAATTTGTGGTTAGCTTCCTTGAGTGATCAATGATCGGTTATCTACTTATCTTTAGCATCCACCAACACTGCGCTAATGTTATTGCTATAATAATTAATTACTGGAAATGTGTAACTGTGTTATAGAGTAACTTGTAGAGGCTGAGAGTTGATTTTTTTACGTTTTTAGATACTTGCAGAAAATATTGGAGCCCAAAGTTTAAGGACTAAAAATAATGGTATATCTACGTTCAGGGATACCCAAGTATTTTTTTAAGTATTTTTTTTTCCCACCTTTGTGCTTATTATATCTCAGATTTACATTTTTAATTTTAATAACTAGACGTACCTACTATACCTGAAAATTATAATCTTTTGATTATGCAGTATGCACCTTTGATTTCAATTCTCAATCAATGATAATGTACTTTTTTCTTTATGCTTATCAGATAGACAAACACACTTTCGCATTTATAACATTAGCATGAATTCCGTGGGAAATCTGATTTTCCGGGGTAAAAAGTAGTCAATGCGGAATGCCCCTCTTCGAGACGCAAGCTATAACTATCTCTGTTTCTGGAAGGATGGGCTTGAAAAGGTGGCAGACAGACAAACACACTTTTGCATTTATAATATTAGATATTTGCGACACGGGAGCTGGCAACACCACTCCAGTTCACCGCAACACGTCCGCTGCAATGGCAGTATACCACATCGCTTTGTTATTAAGTTGGCAATTAGTATACCTACCTATAATATTAAGTTTTGAAGTTTCAGCTAAATGTACATCAACTACTTCCGCGACTTGATGTAGTTCCAAGTTTCGCGTACAAAGTTTAATTGCCAACTTGAATATTAGATGTTTACCTGGTATGCTAGATTAGTTATTCATACGACCCCTTAGAGAACAAACTATTAGGAAAATTTAGGCCCACAGAGAAATCGCCGAACCTTCCTTCTGATTTTCTTCTAAAAGAAATCTAAAAGGTAGAATATTTCCTTTATCGATTTTCGTAGGAATTTTATGATTTTCCAATTCAATTCGGTAAATAAAATGGCTCTTCCTCTTGAGAGAAAACTCTTTTGGAAGAAGAAAATCAGATTAGAAAGAACACCAGGAATTTTGTGTAGGTGCAAGTAGGTTTCCCCAGAAGAGTAGGTGGGTAGAACTTACTTAAACCGAAACATTTAGAATTTATAAACAGCTTTCTTACAATATACATCCTATATGGAAGGAAGGAATAATCTTAATACAGGGAAACGCGAAATTATGTTCATTACTTTAGCACGCAATGTTTCTTGCAAACTTTAATTGAATTTCCGAAACATGTTCTGGAGTTTAAGCATACCCATTTACCTATGCAAGTAGAGCTTCATTAATTTCAGTTTTTTAAATGTTTGATCGGTTGGTCGTTGATACTAACTGCAAAACCTTTGTAAAAAAAGTTCAGGATGGACTTGCACACTGTGCTCGGTAAACAATATGTATTTGTAGTTGTACAGGGGATTTTTAAACGATAACGAAGTCGCGGCTACCAACTAGTAAAATAGTTGTGTAGAATCTATCAATAAGATCCATAGACAACAATTTTCAGTGGATTCATAGATATCCGCCGATGCCGCCCTGATGGTGGGGTAATTAGCAACTTCATAATGCGGCCTGTAATCCCGTGCTACAGGGGGGGAGGTGGTGATTGATGGTGGATCGTTGCTTACAGCACGTTTTATTGGGACTACTAGACGTTGCCCGCAACTTTGCCTGCGTTGGTTAAGTTTTTTTGTTCATTCCCGCCTGTTGTCCTTCACCGGGAAGCAGCCTATGACTATACCTACCAAATTTCATCAAAATCGTTAGATTAGGTAGGTCCTTCCTAATCCTAGTTGGTGACTATTGACTAGGTACTTACATTTACCACGCGGACGAAGTCGTGGGCATCACCTACTTGTTAATAAAAATTTCAACAAATCCATACTAATATTATACCTAAATGCGATAGTAAATCTGTCTGTCTGTGTCTTACGCAATCACGGCTAAACTACTGAACCGATTTAAATAATATTTGGTACAGAGATACTTTTTAATGCGAAATAAATGAATGTTTGATGTAATGAAAGTTTGTATGGAACTTACGTCATTTTTAAAGCTAGAAGCTTGAAACTTATTTTTTAGACTTTTGATTACTTAGATATAAATAAATACGACATTCAAAGTTTGTAAAAATTTTACCCTAAAGAGTGTAAAAATAGGGGATGAAAGTTTTTGTGTGATGACGTGGGCAAAAAAGCTTACGGCCCAGAAATAAAAAATATAGAAGAACATGATCATCATCCATATCCATACTAATATTATAAATGCGAAAGTGTGTCTGTCTGTCTGCTACGCTTTCACGGTCCATCCGTTCAACTGACTTTGATGAAATTTGGTATAGGGATAGGTTGTATCCCGGGGGAGGACATAGACTACTTTTTATCCCGGAAAATAAAGGAGTTCCCGCGGAAATTAAAAAAACTTAATCCACGCGGACGAAGTCGCGGGCATCATCTAGTACTTCATAAAATATTGAATGAACGGGAATCGTTGCGTTACAGTTTTATTACCTACAAGTAGGTAGGTATAGTACCTAGTTACCGAACTCACGAGGTTTTTCCTTTCATACAATTTATAGATTAGCTTTCATATTAGTATAAGTAACTTATAGTTCCTTGGACACCCGACATCTCTTGTTCTCGCAAGATGGGTGCCCTTTACTGAACAGAAGACAAGAAAGACAAGACTAATGGATCGGGGCATAGGTCGGGGCAATCTATTAACCTCCCCCACCGACACTGCCTCGATATCATTAATCATGGCCAGCCATCCGCCTGGTAATTAATAATGTCGAGCCTCTGATAGCGGGAGTGCTTATCTTGTGTGAGTACTGAGTAGGCACCTAATTCCCTTGATTACGCTAAACTGCTAACCTCTGTGGTCTTGAGTCTTGACCATTGAAGTAATAACACTAAGTGCATTATACCTCAATGGTCTTGAGTCTTGACCATTGAAGTAATAACACTAAGTGCATTATACCTCAATGGTCTTGAGTCTTGACCATTGAAGTAATAACACTAAGTGCATTATACCTCAATGGTCTTGAGTCTTGAGGCATCGATGCTGCCAACGATAAAAAGAAAGAAAGAAAAATCCTTCAAGGCAACTTCGGCACAAAACAACAGTAATAACTATAAATAACGGTATACACAAACTACAAAGTACTTATTGTATTATTGGTTATTGGTCAATATATTTTTTATTTTTTGCGGTCTTATCAACCGCTTGGCGGCAAGGCTTTGCCAATAGGGTGGGTAAGTAACTACCTACCAAGGTAGGTAGGGAACTAGCAACTCCCGAAGCCTCCACCAGATAGTATAATAAATATCTAATATTTATGTACCTAACATTTCTGCATGTTATTAGTTTATAAAACAATTAGAGTTAATAAACAAACATACATTATAATTATATTTTTTTTAACAGGTGTAAAAGTTTTCAAAACACGAAACGCGGCGAGGTTTGTCGGATTCCTGGATGCACAATTACGCCATCTGTTGGCACCCAACCCACACCAATACGTATGCCTCATGTTCAGCCTGAAACTTTCAGACTTTTTATACAATACGTGTACACAGGAAAGGTGATTATTAAGATTTTTTTAACAAAATAATAATATTTTGAAAACACTTCTAATATTCATCCTAGGTAAAACTACCAAATGACCGTATTATCCCTACTCATATTTTTTATTCAAATTAAAAGTGCTTTGTATGGTTGAGTGAATCTACCACTGGTTCGGAATGACATTCCTACCGAGAAGAACCAGCAAGAAACTCGATACTAAAACGAAATATACCAAGTGAAACCCGCTTTAATTTACCAGTGCCATCTAGCGATGAATAGTGGAACTGAATGCTAATCCTCCTAGCATTGCCTTCTGTTGTCGAATAGTAACATTACAAAACCTTGTTTTTCAAGGGTTTTATTTTCCATTATGCAAATCCCTTTTTCAGAGTTTCCAATAGCTTCATTAATTTGTTTATCTTCACAGCTTCTTCTCCATGACTCAGGAGTGTTTGAAATGATGACATTGGCTGCAGATTTAGGAGTAGAAGATCTTCGCGCAGCTTGCGAAGACCATGTTACTTCTACATTGAGCGTGGAGAGCGCGTGCACATTGCTTGCTGCTGCAATAGAAATTCAAGATAGACCAGGTATATTTAGTAACTTATCCACAACTTCACTTTACCATTCAACGGCGATGGTGGTGTAATGGTCAGCATAGTTGCCTTCCAAGCAGTTGATCCGGGTTCGATTCCCGGCCATCGCACACTTTTGTCCTTGAAATGTATTTTTTTTTATTTCTTTTTATATTAGCCTTCTATTTATATGAAATTATTGTATATATTGTTTTGAGCTTAGAAGTATTGCTAGAAGTTTGTTTATCTCTATGCAATTTTTAGATACTGGCAACACTGGGATAATTTTATTGTCAAGTCAGTCGCTGTCTCTGTGTTGATCTCGTGTTGATGTTACGGTAGTAAATAGTCTATGATTTTATGCGTATTTGTCTATGATTTGTACCCACTATCTATTATTCAAATAGGTATCTGGTAATTCTGGTATACTTAAATGCACCCAGCATTCTTGCCACCGAAATTGTGGGCATGATTTATATAGTAATAATTAGGTTAGGCTAGTTAGCATTCTATTGTAGTTATTGTAGTATTGTAGTTGTAGTGGTTGGCCAGTTCTATTGTATTATTTTCAATAAATGTATAGAAAACTTAAAACATACTTAAAATAAAATAAAAATGTACAAAAACGGTAACAAAACTGGAGTGTAGAAGATAAGGAGTAACATCTCTGTTTATAAAAAGTCTCCGTCGAAATGCACCATTGGGCCGCCACATTAGCATCAAGGTAAATTAAAAAAATATTAGAGTAGGTTTGAGAAATAAACAAGGAAAGAAAATATTCATCATTATTTTGTACAATGTAAGTTGTTGAAATTTTCAATATAAAATTAACTATTTTAGTCGACAATACTCTTAACTTTTTTAACTCGGCATACTTCACTTCAATCTAGGTATATTCATACCCTTTGCTACACCAGCGCCACTGTGGAAGGTTTTTGAACTGTTATTTGTAGGAAACACTGGACACTTTTTCAACTTTTCTCCCTTTGAGATGACAGCTCCACTTGTACACTGCAAAAACTCTCCTATTCAACCACAGATTCAGCAAATTAATCGTTCAAAACATGTTCAAAACCATAAACATATATAGATTAGATGTGTTCAAAACTCAATAGTCAAAATTGTTTATGGCTTAGTTTATTTTATTTCTTTATCTGTACCTATTACCCGCCTTTAATCTTTTCAGAGTTTGTTTGTTTTGTCTATGATCGTTGATCTATGACCAGTGTCTATGACATTTGTCTTTGACGGAAAAACCGACGCCGGCTTTGCGGCCTTTTGTTTTAGTGAATTTATCAGTTTTGTTGAAAACCTCAAAAATGGCTTACAAAGGCCCACCAAAAGTGCAGAAGGTGATGGTGCAACCCATCAACCTTATCTTCAGATATCTGCAGAACAGGAGTCGTGTACAAATTTGGCTGTATGAAAATGTGAACTTGAGGATCGAGGGTCACATTGTTGGATTTGACGAATACATGAACATTGTGCTAGACGAGGCCGAGGAAGTGCATATGAAAACGAAAAACCGCAAGCAGATCGGACGTATTATGATGAAAGGAGACAATATAACGCTCATACAAAATGTCAACCCAAATGCGACGACAGTGTAAAATTAGGTTAAAATGCTGAACATTCCTAGCTGATAAGTGTATCGACTTCATTTGTGATTTGTGCGAGTGTTCACCGCTGGTCTACTTCTATTTTTCATTAAACTTAAGATCTATAAATTGGCTTTTATTTTCTAACCTCAAAATTAAACTATTATAAACTTGCCCAATGAATAAACAAATCACTGTAAATAAAGGCCTGTAGCTACTCTAGAACTCTCTGTAGTACTCGTGTTCTTATGAAAATCATTATTTAAATTAATTTTGAAACTTAGTTCAACTTTCCAAATGAAAAACTGCAAAGGGCAGATACTACCATTGTTAGGATGTTAAAATCATAAATATATACCTTTATTCAACTTAATACTAAGATTAACATCATTTTAAAGGGGCCCAGTAATTCCTAGGCTGGTATTATGTAACAAGCTGAAGTTCATTTTTCATGTAGAGCAAAGCTATATTTCTCGTGCTCAATGAGCTTTAAACCAAAATCAAGGTGAGATGAAACTGCTATTGGCTATTTCTTACTCATCACTGTGCAATGAATGCATTTTTATGGTTCCGTACTTCATGAGGAAAAAAGAAATCTTTATGGGATGACTTTGTCTGTCTGTTAACGACCTTGTGCTCGGGAACGCATGGAGGTATCAAGTTGAAATTCATATCAAATACTTAGGTCTATGGGCCCTTGGAGCTGTACAAAAATGAAACTTCTAAGTCAACACAATCAAAAGATGGGGTTCCGTACTTGTAGGGTGTCCAATCGTTTGTAAGGTGCTGCCAGTTTAGCACCTAATGTATGCCAGTCATTTCATGGCTGATTATGTGTCAGTATGACATCTTTCTTGTAATTTATTCAAAGAATTCATATTGTGTGGTGGGATTGAATTTGACTGATATTTAGAATGAAGATAGCATCATTGGAAGTTAGCTTACAACCTGAATTAACGCATCTAGGCATAGGCATACATTCTCTTTGAGTTTCTGTTGGAGTCAAAAAGCTTATATCAACGTATACAAAGTTGCGGGCATTATCATAAGTGCCTACAATAAACTTGCAGGTGGTAAAAGTGCGTCCTCATTCATGGAGCGCTGCATTGCCTTCATCGGGGACAACGCTGCGGACTGCATCAAGACCAATGCCTTCCTCAACCTGCCCAAAGATGCGCTCATCAAGCTGATCTCCTCAGACTTTGTTAGTATTACAGTTTATTTGCAAGATATTCAAGAGTAATAGGGTTGATGCATAGGTCAATAATAAATTATTTCTCTGATTAATAAATAGAGGGTCTTCCAAAAGAACTAAAAACAAATCCTCGGTTAGTTTTAAGTTTGATAACCATTTTAAAGAAAAAAATTTGAAATTTTATGAAGTCACAAGTCACAACTATGACGTATTTCATGCAAACTTCAACAAAGAGTTGCTGATTTGATTGAGTTGTCATCATCCCTAATGTCAACCGATAGACGTCCACTGTTGGACATAGTTCGTTGATGTTGTCGGGTTGGCTCAGTGTCACGTAGCGGGCGATGGATAGGGTTATGCTTGGAGTACCTATCCCTAGATGATCAAATCAGAATTCCATAGGAGGACTGTGTCACCGACGTCATATTGTGTGAAGTGTAGTGGTTTAATCTCATTAGCTCCGAAGACTTGCTTCTAAATCTTCGCGCAAGAGTCTATGTATCTGATGACTACACTTTGTTCTTGGTTCAGAATCTGCTTGCTCAGTATTAAATACAAGCACTCGCGCCAAACAACTTGGCAGCCTTGTAAAGCGATAATGTATTGTTCTTCCAGCTAAGTCTAGAAGAGGAGGAGGTGTGGCGTTGCGCACTGGCGTGGGCCAAGCAGCGCGCGGGCGTGACGCAGCCGACCGCGCACTGGACGGAGGAGGAGCGGGCGCGGGTGTGCCACCATCTCGCGCCGCTTATGCAACATGTGCGCCTGCTGCTTATTGGTGAGTGCAACTGGTATAGTGACATTTTGACGACCTCCGTGGCGCAGTGTGTACTGTGTAGCGCTGTTGCCTTAACGTGCGGAGGTCCCGGGTTCGATCCCCGGCAGGGTCAATTTGGGAATTTATAATTTCTGAATTTTCCCTGGTCTGGCCTCGTGGGAGGCTTCGGCTGTGGCTAGTTACCACCCTACCGGCAAAGACGTGCCGCCAAGCGATTTAGCGTTCCGTGACGATGCCGTGTAGACACGGAAGGGGTCTGGGTTCAATATAACTGCCATGCCCCTAACAGCTGTTAGCCCGCTACCATCTTAGACTGCATCGTCACTTACCATCAGGTGAGATCGTAGTCAAGGGCTAGCTTGTAGTGGATAAAAAAATAATAAAAATCAGGTGAGTCGCAGGTAGCCGCTGGATCGCGGCGACAAGAAGTCTTATGTCCAGATGTATAGGCGCTATGAGGCTTTTAAACTACCTACTGTTGCAATTCAAATTCAAATTCAAAATGATTTTTATTCAAATAAACTTTTACAAGTACTTTTGAATCGTCAAGTGAATCTACCACTGGTTTGGAATAACATTCCTACCGAGAAGAACCTGCAAGAAACTCGGCGGTTGCTCTTTTGAGAAAAAAAAAATTTACAATTACATTAATTTGTAAAATACATAAGTAACAGCTGTCCTTGATATTCCTTGAATTCATGAACTCTATTCGATGTAAGGAATTATGGGATGTGATGGTGATAGTTAATTACTGTTTCTTAAAACTATCAGCTACAAAAGTTACAAACGTGCTTAGGCGGTGCCGCTTTTATCATATATCAGACAAAATGTACACAAGCGACAGGACTCCAGGTATACAGAAGCGGCATGGCGCGGATGCCGGTTTCTTACTTCCAAGGCCGCACCGCCGCGCCGCCTCTATCTCGTAATATGTATATTCCGCGCCTTAGACTAAGAGCACAATAAACTCGTTGTCTTCGCTGTCTCTCTTCCAGACAGCGCGGTGTTCGCAGAAGAGGTGGAGCCAACGGGCGCTGTGCCCATGGAGCTGTCGCTGGAGCGGTATCGTAGAGCAGCGCTGCACGCCGCACCGCGCCCCGACCCCGACAAGCGGACACAACCAAGGTGCGAACTATACTACTAGTGGTTCGCCCCGAACGGAGACCTCGCTTCGCCATCTAATGACATCATTGTGAAATTCTGTTAAAATTAAACAATTTCGTTTCCTTATCATATTTATCTAATTTTAGTATTTGTTGTTCAAGTACAGGATATAATTCAAATAATTGATCAAGTTTCAGGCTCAGCCTTTCAGAAAATTGAGAGTTCTGAGGTCAACATTGGACGTCCCCCATTTCGTCAATTTAAGGGGAAAAATTAAAAAAATATATATTTGGACTCTTCCTAATTATCTTTAAAATAATATACCACAACCCTATGTAACGCTATAAATAATATTTTACTTCGCATTCGCTTCTATTATTTATTTATAACATTTTCAGCAATATTATATAGTTAATTATACATTTGTCTTTGATGCCAGGTTAGCGGTGAACATGTTTATGGGGTCCATCATCCTGCAGCAAGACAAGAGCGCTTTCCAGTCGCTCATCAACACCTGGTTAGTGCTTTATTAGCAAAACCTAATACTAATTATTCTGTGCTTTAATCCAAAAATTCGTGCGCGTTTGTTTTAAAGGCCTTAAAAGCCTTAAAAGGGCGTACATATGGACTTAAGACAAAATGGCATCTGCATCATCAATGTCATATTAAAAGAATAAGTATTTAACAATAGTATTGCCGTCGCGCTGCTCCTCAAATAGACTCAATTCCTCGATTATAGAGTCCCCGATAACACCCGATAGGGACAACTGCAATTTGGACCGATTACACCTATGAAAAACAGTTGAATTCTTACTCTCGTATTCTCCTGTTTTCTCCTCCAAAACTGAACTGATTTTAATAAATTTTATCAAAATAATTTAAGAAGGACTCTGGCTATGTCGGTATGTTTTTCATGATGATGGCGCGAAAACTGGGCCATTTTTGCAATTTCTGAAAGTTCCATGTTCTTTAAAAAAGGAAAACATAGGGACATGGCACGGATACATTTGGATTTTATGGTATTTTCTTTATTGTAATTATATGAGAAAACAGAAGACGACCCGTGTGGCGCAGTGTGTTAGTGTAGCGCTGTTGCCTTAACGTGCGGAGGTCCTGGGTTCGATCCCCGGCAGGGTCAATATCGTGTTAATATCGGGTCAATAAGTCAAACGTATAGCATGTGGTATGACGTAGGTGCGGCACGCCGAAGCAGTCGTGGCGCCTCGTATTCCGCGCGTCCACTCACGGCTACTCGGCGCAGGCCTTCCACTCGCACTGCGATGGCGTCGCTCCCGTTCTGTTACTGGCGCAGGTCGGTATTGTATTATAGGCTTCACTTTTGGTAACTATCACTAGGAAGGCTGATTCAGTATTTGGTGCTTGTAGAACACTCCTCTGGTGGAATTTGTGACGGTCTGCCCGCAACTCGTCTTTGAGTGGCGATAACTGACTACTTATCGCCACTCAAAGACGAGTCGAATCTCCGCGGGCTCGTACGAAGCGATTTGATTCCTCGTTTCTAATCCGAACCGCTAGGATATGGAATGCCCTTCCGACTTCCGTTTTCTCCTCCTCTTTTAATATAGGTACCTTCAAATCAAGAGTGAATAGGCATCTAGGCAAGCGCGCTCCACCTTAGGCTGTATCACCTCTTGCATGCAAGTCTGATTGCAGCCAAGCGCTAGCCTAAATATTAAAATAAAATAAAAAGTTATTGTTATCAAATATGAACAATAACTAGGAAGGCTGATTAGTATCAGTGCCATGCCATAATAGTATGGCATTATGATATGAGTAAACAGTATAAAAACTGACGATTTTCATCGGTTGGTTCATTAGATATGGCCGCTCAAAGCTGTGTTATACTTAGAAAAAATAAATGGTCACTAGCTCAAGCGTCGTCGCGTTGATGTGCTAATGAATATTATGAAGACGTCAAATTAATTGCTATCCTATTCTTATGCCAAATTTAGTTTACCTACCTATTTTATGTTACTGTTTGTGTGTAGTATTTAAATATCCCCTTACTATTAATTTTTGTCTTAACTGCACTATCTATACCTACTAATATTATAAATTTGAAAGTTTGGATGCGTGGATGTTTGTTACTTAATCACACTTGAACGGATGAAGTCGCGGGCATCAGCTAGTATGCAATATATTTTATGAGACAGCAAAAGAGGTTGAGAATAATTCCCATAGGCATGATGACAGTAACCAAGAATCAATAAAATTATGAATTTATCTAATTAAATAGGATTCATATATTATAAAAAACGTATTTATTTTTCTATTTTGAGAGAGATTGCTATTTATTTCGATAAAATAAAACTATGAAATACAGCAATCCGCCATAATGGATTAAACACCAAGAAGCGAATGACGTCACAATTGTTTGTTTGCGAGCTTTGACAATCACACTATTGTTTACTGCACACTGCACAGAGTACATTGGTACGCCATGACACCGGCGAGCGTTTGGCGTGATTTTTAAAATTTAAATTTCAAATGCCAATTTTATCTACCAAACCTTATGTTTCTGCTGAAATGAGATATTTTTTCGCAATATTAGATAAGTACTCCCGAACATAATCTGACCATTTTTCAAAATCAGTCTTTTTTTTTCTCCACTACAAGCTAGTCCTTGACTGCGATCTCACCTGATGGTAAGTGATGATGCAGTCTAAGATGGTAGCGGGCTAACCTGTTAGGGCATGGCAGTTATATTAAACCCATACCCCTTCGGTTTCTACACGGCATCTTACCGTAACGCTAAATCGCTTAGCGGCACGTCTTTGCCAGTAGAGTGGTAACCAGCCACGGTCGAAGCCCACCACCAGGCCAGACCAGGGAAAATTCAGAAATTATAAATTCCCAAATTCCCTAAGAACCTCAATCATGCAGTGCGACCCTCTAAGATTATAATAAGTTCAAAATGTTGTTATAGATAAGACTAGGTTAGAGCAAAATTTATTGTAATCTGTTTTGGTTGCCAAATAAATATAAATTTAAAAAAAAAAATTGACCCTGCCGGGGCTCGAACCCGGGACCTCCGCACGTTAAAGCAACAGCGCTGCACACTGTGTGACGGAGGTCGTCAAATGTCAGTGATCGTGCGTATTGCGTGCGCAGCTGTCGCGCGGCGCCGTGGTGGGCGGCTTCAGCTCGTCGGCGTGGGCGGCGGGCGGCGCGGGCGGCTACGTGCCGGCCGAGCGCGGCGAGCTCTTCGCGCTATCGGACGCGCCTCAGCGGCACGCGCTCGTCAAGAAGGCCTTCGCGCTCTGCTACCATCCCGAGTGAGTACCGCCCCGCCCTCCGCCGTCCAGTAGCACCGCCGCCGACTACGTGCCTTTCTGTTACACACTATAAGTTAACCCTTCACTGCGATCTCACCTGATGCTGCAGTCTAAGATGGTAGAAAGAAAGAAAGAAAAAAACATTTATTTCCGCAATAGGGATGATGACAACTCAATCAAATCAGCAACTCTTTAACAAACTTACGAGTAAAAACGCGCTTCCAGTATGGAAGTTATATGAAATTCACAATAGTGATATTTCAACGCACTTTTTATCTTTAATCTATATTTTAAATTGGTTATCAAGCTTAAAACTAACCGAGGATGTGAATTTTAGGCCTTTTCGACGACCCTCTATTTAATGATCAGTTAAAAATAATTTATTTTTGATATAGGCATCATCCCTATTGTGCCACAGATAAATAGCATACCTAAAGAGGTAGATCACCACTGCACCTCACGATCTAGAAAAGATATATTATCTAAACTACAGCAAAGGGGCGCAGGAATGAACTGCATTACGTATGGCACAACCCGAAAAATGGTCCAGGCTCAGCATAATAACGCATGTCTAATAGGTAACTAACCTTTTTTTTATTGCGTGACAGGCTTGCGCTTGACGACTATCATGCTTAGTGCAAAGCAATGATGAGGTCTAGGTTGGAACGCGCTTGCCTAGAAGACGCCTATTCACTCTTGCCTTGAAGGTACCTAAGTTATAAGTGGCAGGAAACACGTGCGCTGGGAGGGTGTTCCACACCCTAGCGGTTCGTATCAGAAACGTCGAGCAAAAACGTTTCGTGCGGGCAGATTGGACGTCAACCACATAAGGGTGCCAACGCTCACGGTTTCCCGCTGTTCTGTGGTAGAACGGAGAACCTGTTACGGGCACGATACCCCTATTTTGTTTGTATTATATTGTAGACTAGCTGACCCGGCGAACTTCGTACCGCCTTAGTATGCAAAATTAAATGTATATTTTTCAATATTTCTGAGAGATTTTCTTAATATTTTTTCCGTAAGAACCTTCTCCTAATAATAACAAATACAACAAAAAAAGAATTAGTGAAATCGGTCCAGCCATTCACGCGTGATGCCGTAACCAAGCAAAACGGGTTTCATTTTTATATATATATATATAGATATAGATATAGATAGATAGAAGATGTTGTTGTTGTTTGGTGTGTGGCTTTTGTTTGTGCCAGCACAGCACAATTTACTTCGCCAATGTCGCGTTGCTTGAAGAAAACACGAAGGAGATTGATCGGTTTCTATACTACTACTTCTGAATGCTCCGTATTCGCAGGACAATAGTAGGGTTATTTTTAGTATCTACAACAACACAAAAGGGAAGGATAAGTAATTACATATAATACATTTTATAGATAATACTGTAATATTTACAAGTCTACTTATAAGATAAACTAAAATATTAGGATTATAATTTTATTTTGTTATATTCATTATTATTATATAGATGACAGGTGACATGAACATTCAATTGAAACGATGACCCTACCCGCACTTACGTCTATATTACCCTACATTGCAGTTTCTACACAGCATCGTACCGGAATGCTAAATTGCTTGGCGGCACGTCTTTTCCGGTAGGGTGCCCAGACAAGGGCAAATTCTGAAATTGTAAATTCCCAAATTGACTCTGCCGGGGATCGAACCCGGGAGCTCCGCACGTTAAGACAACTACGCTCAACGCTGCGCCACGGAGGTCGTAAGTGGACTCACTGACGTACACAGGTTTTGAAGCCAGGGTAGACAACAGTTAGGGATTTAAGACTACATCTTCGCTTACCATCAGGTGAGATCGCAGTCAAGGGCTAACTTGTAGTGGATTAAAAATAATTGCTTACTCGCAACTGGAGTTTTTTGTATCAATCAATCAATACTAATATTATAAATGCGAAAGTTTGGATGGATGTATGGTCGGCACGTGTGGATCCCATGATGAGTGGCAGATTGGTGGCATTATTTTTATATGTACGATACGTCGACGATATATTAGAGTCTGATTCAAACTTGCGACTTCTCATCAACGTCAACGAACACCGTACGTTTCGTTAGGTAGGTATCAGTGGGACGTTTCAGTTGACTTACCTGCGCGAACCTAAAGTAGATTATAATATTATATTCTGTGGTTATGGTCCGACAGTTAACAGTTTATCTGTAACTTTTCCAGTTGCGGTCCGATATTCGGCGCGGGTGCGGACCTGCTGATATCGCACAACTGTAACGTCAACAGTGACAGCTACAGCAACCTGCACTCGTACGGCGACGCGGCGACGCCCGCCTCGCTCGCCCTAGACTACAACTTCACTGTGCGCGACTACGAGATATTCACGCTCAACCACAGTTAAACACTCTAAAAACAATTACGGTTGTCTGTAAAGTCGATAGTTTTATGTGATAACTCATAGAATAATTAAACCTCTAGAATCATTGCCAGCGTGTAACCGAAATGGATAGGTAAAACGCTGCAATGCACCAAACTAAACCCGTGACACGCAGAAAGGGATAGAAAAAAACATTTTTTTTTCTCATTCTATCTTGTGTAACATCCCAACACTGCATCTCTTTCATGTGGGAGTGTAAAGGAGATATGGCTTGGTCTATATACCTCTCTCTGTCTACGTGAAAACTAGAAGTTCACTCGCGCGCTCGCGTGGCGGCGTTCCAGTAGCAGAATTATTCGAACTGCTAGCTCTGACGTCACGCGATCGTGTCTCTCTGTCGCTGGTTCCGCGCTCTCGCTTGCACGCTCAGGCTCAGGCGGAACGTGACACTTGTTCGGTGCCGGTGTTCATCGATTTATAAGACGTTATCACGTCAAAAAAATCACGAATCACAGACGGAGCATTGAAAATGATTACAAAAATTTAGAGATTTTCAAAATTCCAACACGAATGCACTTCTCGTCTGTGTCCGCATCTTTTAACACCATTATCATGACGATCATATTCGATCTTATTGTCCGTAAAAAAATAATAAAACTGGTATGAAAGCACAATATAACATAAACTTAATTACGTCATAGAAATTAATGTGTGTATTAATTACATTTTAGTAATAAATAATTTTTAAACTTGTTTTTTATTTTAATTTTATATTACACTTTTGGCGCGAACACGCAAAAGGGCTACACCAATAGAATAATATAACCCTATACCTCTCTGTTTTGTGGGCGCGAAGGACAATGCTCAGGACCAATGCTTCTATTGCGTGGACGGAGTTTCCTCCTCTGTCTACGCTCCATTGATAATGTGGCCAATTCTGTTACTCTCTAAACTACATTGACAGCTCTGGAGCTGTAGAGATGAAGAAGGGAGATGCAGCGCAGGGCAAAGGTATAAGAAAGGGCAATTTAAATTGAATTTTCATTTAAATTTAGTTTAGAGATTGTGTACAACAGAATTGGCCTCATTTTCTAGCACATATTAATCTACTACATGATTCCCGGGACTTCGGCCGCGTGGACTAAGTTTTTTCGATTCCCGCGGGAACTACTTAATTTTCCGGCCTATGTCCCCGGGATATATCCTAAATAAATAAATAAATCATATCATAAATCGGTTGAAAATGTTTGCCGTGCAAGCGTAGCAGACAGACAAACAGACACTTTCGTATCTGTGATATGGATCGTTTTATAGTGAGAGATAACTATTAGCGACATCTAGTTTGATAAAATTATTTTTTTATGTCATACAGAACTTCAGTCTTTTGCACTTACAATACGCCATCTAGTTGGTGTATTTGGAAGTACTACACAAACAGTTGGATTCAAATTGACCTCAGCCCAGTATAAAATGGCAATTTCCTTTTATCCGATTAGATGTCACTAGTAGTAAACTCATTAGAAAATTCATTTTCGATACACAAAATAATTAAGTTTAGAAAAAAAACAATTGGCAGTCATACGGACTGCGAAAGAAGTGAAAATTAATAAATCCATTCAATTTTAGTTCACATAAACATTTGAGTTTCTGACTTGGAAATGTAGAAAAAAGTATTACTTAGTATCAGTAATAACTTCAGTTAAAATCACAGAGTACATTGAATATAGGGGGTTAAAATTATGCACCTTAGGACTAACACATAAAGCTACATTACGATTAGAAAGTATTAATTTTTAAAACGTTCTGTCATCAGAGAAACCTTTCAATCCAAAATAAAGTCATTATTAAATTATTATGTACAAAAACCTTAGGTGTTAAAGTATGATTTCGAATGTAGTAGGTGTCAATATACATTTAAGACCTTTTGTCTTCGTAATCGTAACAACGCGAGCATCTCGCTGCTCGCGAGCATGTCGCTGTTCGCGAGCATGTACCTAGGTCATGGTCACGCGAATCCACAATTTTACCCCCTACTAAAAAGTAATAAATTGTATGATGTGGTCTTCACTCAACAGCTGTACTACTTAGTCGAAAGGAAGTAGGTAGGTACCTATATAATGAAATTTAAAAAAAAAAGGATTTTTATTGCCAACAGTCACTGTTTTTACATTGGTCTCCACACTAGGGAACCTGCATCGCGGAGACCTTATTATTAAAGCTACAAGTGTACCCTTTGAAAAGATTCCAAATACGTAGGTATGCGGTTTAGAGCTTTAATGGTTAATCCATACTAATATTATAAATGCAAAAGTGTGTCTGTCTGCTTCGCATACACGGCCCGTCTGCTCAACCGATTTTGATGAAATTTGGTACAGGGGTAGATTGTATCCCGAGAAAGGACATAGGCTATGTTTTATCCCGGAAAATTAAAAAGTTCCCGCGGGAATCCAAAAATCTTAATCCACGAGGACGAAGTCGCGGGAATCATCTAGTACCTACTTAAATGTTATAGATGTAAATCAAAATTTTGGATGGATGTTTGTTACCTACTCAATTCATTTCAGAACGGCTGAACGGATCTGAATGATTGGCACAGAGATAAATAATTATGATCCAGAATATATACCTAGTAGGCTACTTTTTATAGAGTTCCAGCGGGAACCAAAAGATCTCAATCCACGCGGACGAAGTCTTTGGCATCGGCTAGTAATATTAGGTAATATTATGACTCAAATGATTGTAAAAATATTGTACCTACTTACCTAAACCTGTGCCTAAACGTGAATTTTGGCGACTGGTGTGGTAGGTAAATAATAAAATAAACACTAAAATTCGTCATACTACCTAAAGGTTCTACCTAGGTCCTACATCAAGTGGGTGCCACCTAGGTATGATCAGGCTTTCCCGAGGAAAGCGGAGCGACGGAATCCCCTCGCTTCCCGGGCATTTCCAGTTTCCACGTCATTAGTTAATCGTAGCAATCTGTAACCTAGAAAATGCATAGTTTCCGACCTAGAGCGTAGATTTGTTTTCAGTAGAGCTGCAATCTTTGCATATACTTTCGCCTGTCTGGTGGACAAGTTCACCAGTCATGCTGTAATTGTTACTGTTTTGTTTGTCATACAGTAGTTACTTAACTAGTAAATTGAACAAATGAGTTAAAGTTTAATTAACTATGTTTATTATGTAATTTAGGTGTTTCCTGAACAATTGGTATTTAGGTACCTACTGAGAAAACGCATTAATTTGTTCGTGCGAGTCGTCCGCTTCGAAGAGGAACGATGTTTTGGCATGTCGCGCGCGTGGTCTGATGCGCAATTCATGTATTGTTTAGTTTTTGTTTACTTCGTCCGTGTGGATTGAGGTTTTTGGTTTCCGCGGGAATTCTTTAATTTTCCGGGATTAAAAAGTAGCCTATGTGTTATCTATTCCAGACACTATAGGTAATCTATCTCTGTGCCAAATTTCAGCCAGATCCGTTCAGCTGTTCTGGCATGATTGAGTAACAAACATCCATACAAACTTTTGCATTTATAATATTAGTGTAGATAGTAAAGAATATAGATGTTCTAAATCAACGCCAATAATCAATCTAACTCGAGCCTCCAACGTTTGCTGCTCCATGTCTTAGCTCAATGCTAGAGTATTAGCCTGGCGCGACGAACCCGTACACTGGTGGAATACTAAACAGCACTTACTATTAACATTCATAAAGCAGATAGATACAATTATTAGTTCAAAATAATAATATATACACTACACTTAAAACTTACGTAACTCTGAAATGTAATAACTAGCATCATCGAAACCCATCCCAGCCCACCGGTTACTGAGCACTTGTGAGTCTTTTCAGAATGAGGAGGGTCTGGCCACAGTCCACCACGCCGGCACAGTGTGTATTGGTAGACTTCACACAGCTTTGAGAACATTATGAAGAACTCTTGGGCATGCAGGACGTTTAAAACGCCAATTATGACTCAGAGGCATTGACTTATCAAGTCAGAGGTGCAAAGATTACTTAATCAGTGGTCATAGTTTGATGGTTTGGTACCTACCTATGATAGACAAGTGATAGACAAGCCCCTAAACACTGACGTCAGATAACTGGTCATTTGTAAGGATTTTCCTTTGAGTAAACTTTACGACTGCTTTGCTAGTACCTACGTAGTTATGTTTCTCCTTGTAACTATCTATACCTTAGCACCTAGGTATATCTACATGTTGAGTAACTTCCTACATACCTAAATACAAGAGATCAAGAGACACTCCCAGCATAGCCATCTGAGTGACCCTGAACCTTCTTACCATAGTCAGCGACCATGTCTCGGATCCGTAAGTCATCACTGTAATACGCACTGTTCGAAAACTTTCGTCTTCAGGCATTTTAAATTTTTCAGGTACTGAAGGACTACCCAGCTTTGAATGCGATACAATCCTGAAAACCATTCCTTATACGGGTCTACGATTAAGTAGGATGTATCTACGTAATCGTAGTACATAATGGAGCAAAATTATCTACCGCTAAATCTCATGTTTCTAGTCTCAGTAGGGGTGCCTGTCCATTGAAGCGGAGCGGAGATGTGCCAAACAGACAACACGCACTGTTCGAAGTTGGATTCGGCGGTTGAACTCCTTCTCGAAATTGGACCTACCCAGCTGCACTTTGTGTACCAGGTATACGTACCTACTCGTATAAAATAAAAGCCTACACACACTTTAGTGGCCGAAGAATTCCAATAAAAAACATAAAAATATCTTATCGTAAGTTATACATAAGACCTTTTATATTAGTTTGTTTGCTTGTTTTATTGCATCTTTCACAATGCTCAAGTCCTTCCAAAAGCTTTTAAATCTCATCTCAATATAGTATGTATGTATAAGGGAAAAGGTGAATGACTGATCTATCCACAGCCGAAACCAATGGACGGATAGCTTTTATGACGAAGGCAAGAAAGAAATAATTTTTGAAAATTTAACCCCTATAGGCGTAAAATAGGGGTTTGAAAATTGTATGAAAATGGAACTTAAGCTGCGGGCAAAGGCTAGTTTTCTATTATTTCCAAGAATACCTTATTAACAAACGCAACTCTAAGGTTATTTATCAAGAATCGGGCCACGCCCTGCGGTTGGGTACAACGTTACAAGGCACTTCAGATTGAGGCTGCATTGCAATTATATACATTTCTACGTAAACCATGCATTCTACGCCTAGAAACAGCTGAACCATCGTAAATTGTACACTTATCACATACATTGCCTGTTTTATGACACATATCTTCACAAACGACGTGAATAACGGACAATGCACTTCTCAAAATTAAATTGCACACGAGACATTTCGTGAAAGGTTCCAAAATGCTTGAGTTTATTTACACTCCGGACATTCCATACATAGATGAACTGGATCGAAGTCTGCTATACATTACCTTTTTTCTTTCGTGGAAGGATCCGTCGCGTTGGTTGGCTTTAAACACGTAATGTATGGCAGTCAGAGCTTGAAAGGTAGGGTGAGCATAGCTTAGACACATTGCTTAAATTATTTTTTGTAATGGACAATTATCGAATGTCTAGCAAAGCGGTTGTTAGTACCCATGTATATTATTCTATCCGTGGCTGCATCGATGAAATCAAGCGACGCATGGCTATATCTAGATCGGCCATGGAAAGGTGCGGAAGATATGGAGGAACCGAAACATCACCAAGGCCACTAAGACCCGGTTTGTCAGAGCGCTTGTATTCCCCATATTTCTCTACGCTTCAGAGACGTGGACCCTGAAAGAAAGAGAGAAGAAGAGGATAGACGCTCTTGAGATGTGGTGTTGGAGAAGAATGTTGAGAGTGTCTTGGACCGAATTCCGAACAAACAAGTCCATCAAGCAACGTCTCTCCTCCATTGTACAGGTTCGCATTCTCACTTTCTTTGGTCACGTAACTAGACGCGTCGATAACATCTCCATTGATCGTCTGGTTGTTCAAGGAAGAGTAGAGGGCACCAGGGCACGTGACAGATCACCCATGAGGTGGACAGACCAAGTGAGGGCTGCGGTGGACGTCCCCTTACACGAGTGCACTCGCAGGGCTGCTATCAGAGAAGAGTGGAGGCGGATCGTTGAGCGTGCCACAACACCCAAGTGACAACCACGACCGCTCTGACAAGAGCGCTACGAAGACGAATATTATTTTAATCGTCTTTAATATACCTACGCCGCCCATTTTTGAGAGTAAGTATATTCAATCGAGACTGGCGTATGGTCCGTGTGTGGAAGCTGGAAACCACTTTTAACGCCCAGATCCATGGCCCAGACTTTGCCATCGTCTAAAGGTCTAGCCCCACTACACATGCTCGGGGTGGCACATAATTGTGCAACGAATACTTAATAGGTACTTACCTAATAGGTACTTGTACTAAGAGAAGTGGGGCTAACACGATACAATTAATTATGTGTACCTATAAATTGCGCCGTGGACCGATGGCTTAACGTGCTCTCCGAGGCACGGAGGAAATGAAAAGGCCAAATTCGGACTACCAAATTCAATCACCCATCCAATCCACAATCGTAATCGACTGATATGCGTTGTCGCAACTAGGCCACTCGTCCTTCCAACTCGTACTGTGAAAATCTTCATACTAGGGCTAAGTATCCCCAAAATGGCGGATGGCTGGCTACCCTAGCAGCGATGGAAGGCTGCCCTCGCACCGTGGGAGTGCTCGTGACGCACCGGAAGGCGGTCGCATGCCGGCCCGTCCGAGACGCCCTCACTGTACCGCTCGCCGACACGCAAGTGACGCGAAACATGCGCCAAATTGTCGCGTGATCTAAGCTTTTGCATATCAAATGACAGGACAGCCGGTGCTAACGACTTCTGGTTCCTTGACCCTGATAGATGTTTGTAAACATTTCTTTATTTGTAAGTGTGTAAGTGATGTTGAAGATTATGTGAATGATATAAGAGCATGGATTTGACTCGCTTCATCAATGCTTAGGATTGCGGTTACTTTAAAATGTATCTATAGTCCTAAAACTTATCTGACCCGGTGACAGCGTCGCTTAATAGATGTGAAAAAAAACTTAACAGGCATAAGAAGTTCCAATTTTGGCCACCGTGTCAGATAAGTTTGACGAACTATCAGTGGCGGCCTTAGGGCGTGGCAAGCAGGCCAACCGCCCTGGGGCCTCGCTCTTGCAGGGGCCTCGCTCTCTTGCGCTACAGCCCAAGTAGAGAAAGTCTAGTAAGTAGATACTAATGTGTACTTATTTTAATCGCGCGCCTCGCAAATATCTACCGCCCAGAGCCGCGCAATGGCTAAGGCCGCCCCTGCCTTACATGATTTTTTTTAAAAGAGCAACCACCGAGTTTTTACTGGTTCTTCTCGGTAAGAATGGCATTTCGAACCAGTGGTAGATTCACTCGACGATTCAAAATCTCTTTTAATAAGTTTATTTGAATAAATGTAAATATGAGTTTGATGATTGCGACGTGTTTTTTTTAATTCCGTGGATATTGGGGTTCCAAAGCTTTTTAATGGCGGAAGCCCAGCCTTGGACGACCCCTTCCAGGTGGACGGCCGACCTGCGAGCCGCTAGCTAGCGTGCCCTGTAGTGATCCATGCAGGAGATTTTTACCCAGCAATTGAAGTCTATCGCTTGAGACGACGATGCAGTTGATACTCATTGATTTTTCGGGATGAAAAATGGTCTATGACCCTTTGCGCAACATTCTATCTCCTTCAAAACTTCTTATAGTGGGCCGTAGCCCGTGAAAATGTAACAAGCAGACACACACTTTCGCATCCTAAGGCCTTTTGCGCATTATAAGAAAATTTCTTGTGTCATCTAAGAGTATAATGTCTTATATGAAATTCAGTCGCAATGGTTGTTGTATGAGACCATATATATTATTACAAGTTTTTTTTCTTGTGTCGGAGCAGACACGCGCATACAAAATATAATAATGTCCTCCCGACCGAATTTCGGCCACGGCGGCCAATCTCCAGAGAGATTAGCCACCTGCGCGGGAGATATTATAGTTCACAAGTGTGTGCGCAAACATAGGTGCACTCTCTGTTCTTTTACTCTTAGGTATAGCCCGATGGGACGGAAAATCCGACACGACCGGAGAGAGATCAGGCGCAGGACCCGTGGGTGGCTTAACGTGCTCTCCGAGGCACTGGGGTGAAACACCGCAACAACTTCCTAACTCCAGGGTAGTACTGAGAATTTCTTGTCAGGTGAGATCGCAGTCAAGGGCTAACTTGTAGTAAACTGTGTTTGGGCACACACTTATAATATGCACTATAATAACTCCCGCGCACTTGAGATTGGCCGCCGTGACCGAAGTTCGGTCCTGAGGATACAAGGTGTCTTATTATACTTACTTACGACCGGACTTTATCAAGTCGTTGTCGTCGTCAACCGATAGACGTCCTATGCACATGAACATATTAGGTCTCTTGCAGGGTATCGATCAAGTACTTATAAATTGAAAAAGATACTCTGTCACATGTCACAATATATGCACGTACACAGAGTCACAAACTTGGTATAGGTACAATCACTGAACTGGTTATCTCCACCCCTTGTATAGAGCAAGTAACAAGTACGAAGTGGTTCCAAGGAATCTGGGATAGGGCTACATGTGTCCCGTCACGTACAGGGCCCGTCTCAACGAGCGCCGGCGCACGTATCCAGGCGTCTCGAATGCAGCACCCCTACCACAAGTTTTTACATCACACCTAGGTATACGCTGCCGTGGTAATCGATAGAGCAGTAAGTAAGAAGAGACTATAGTGCTTAAAGATTTTATTTTCAACTAGATGGATGCTTTTGTGCCAAATTTAGTCAAAATACGTTAAACAGATGGACCGTTAAAGTGTAGACAGTCAGACACACTTTCGCATTTATAATAGGTATTAGAATGGATTTTCCAAAAACCTTCTTATCTGACTTACTGCTCTTTCGATTACCACGGCAGTACGTCGATCGTATTCGATGGTTTGATCACATTGGCGTCAAATTAAAATGCACCTTGACTGCATTGTTTCAGAGTTCAATTTCTTGCATGTGTCACCGTAAAATTGTAAAAACCGTTAGATTGTAATCAAACGCTTTTTATCTCGATAGATTGTAAACTGTCGACAGATTGTGACCCGTTCAATGTTCGGAGTGTTAATTTTTGAAATATTCATTGTATTTACGTTTACTTGTCTCTTTCTTGTAGATTGGGTTTTATGTTCTATCGGGTTAATATACCTAACAGATTACAATCTACCGAAAAATTGTAAACTTTCGACAGTTTACAATCTCGCTAGATAGATCTATAACAGTTCCTACAATTTTACGGTGTTATAATATATGCATTCACAGCCAGCACTCCAAACAGAAACGTTTCCATTTTTTCAAATTAAAATTGTTTTTACCCACTAAAGTTGACTTTATATATAGACATTTGGACCATTTTTACCTTCACCATAGCCTTCACGCTAATATGATCGAACGCTCGAAATCGATCAACGTAGGCGTGCTCTAAAAACTCGCGGCAAGGGTACAGGGCCGGCGGACGACGCGACCTCATCCGTCACGCCGATGTCACGCCCCAGACGCGAATGGCATCTCAACAAATGGGTAACACAAGTTAGGGCCGCGTACTATTCCGTATTGTGCTGAGCTCCACACCAAATGAAGAAATCCACTGCTAATGCCTTAATTTCTTGCAGGCTCAACTCAGAAGAATTCATTTTTTGAACCAGTCGTGAGAATGTCAGAGAAGAGTCAGAGCCCTTTTTTTACGCCACTAATGTTAGCCAAACTCACAGCTGATGCAGTTTAAGATGAGAGCGGGCTAACCTGTCCTTACATAACCGAGCCTAGACTTTACCTATCATAAACGGGAAATGTGTTATTTTATTTCAACATAGCGCCAAAAGCTTTATGTAAAGCTCTCGTTTACTAGGGAAATCAAATTTTGAAGGCTAATGATTTTAAAAACACTCAGTACTTAATGTTTTCGAGACTTATTTTGTACGTCGTACGTGAACTACGTACGTGAACCATCTAGAAATGGGTTCATCCCTAGCTTGCCATCCATACTAATATTATAAATGCGAGAGTTTTGATGGATGGTTTGTTACTCAATGATGCCAGATCGGCTGAACGGATCTGGACGAAATTTAGAACATAGATAGATTATAGTCTGGAACAACACATAAGCTACTTTTTATCCCGAAAAATATAGTCGCGGGCATGAGCTAGTAATTCTTAGGTCTTAATTCTTAAAGGTTTTATAATATCGGTACGGTATATTAAAAGTCAACACCATGTTAATGTGACACCTACTCAGCCACAACACTGGAGCCCTGTTGGAAAATATTTTTTAATTTAAATTTTTATTTACGTTTGAACATATGGGTCAACTTTAAGTATTTACCTGGCAGATTTATGTAGAGTGACTGCTCGGTTTAGAAATTAAAAGATCAGAGTAAACAATTGAAGTTTTAAGTAAATAGGTACTTACTTAGACTTAAATTACTGTATTTACATACTAAAATGTTGTAGGTGCAGATCTAGCACGTCAACTTTACACCCATTTGACTACCTTCCTAGCGCAGTGTTGAGCGCCGTCGAGGTCCCAGATTTGATCCCCGGCAGGATCAATTTGGGAATTTATAATTTCTGAATTTTCCCTGGTCTGGCCTGGTGGGAGGCTTCGGCCGTGGCTGGTTACCACCCTAGAGGCAAAGACGTGTGGCCAAGCGATTTAGCGTTCCGGTACGATGCCGTGTAGAAACCGATTAGGGGGTAGGTATGGATTAATTATAACTGCCATGCTCCTAACAGGTTAGCCCGCTACCATCTTAGACATCATCACTTACCAGCAGGTGAGATAAAACTCGTCGACTGATTAGGTTTTCAAGATTTTCCGTACGACCTACTGTGTTATAGATGAATCTTTTATTAGCTCGATTAGTGCAGGGATAACCCGTGAAATCTTACCAATTAAAATCGATAGTGTCCGGTTTAACGGCCGTCTAGCGGAGCCTAGATAATAGGCGGATGCATATGCTGGGTCTACACGTGCGCACATGCTCGACGATCGTTAGTTCGTTCCATCAAACTCCACATGACCTGGTTTAGGTATTGCTACAGAGGACTTTTGGTGTCGCCTTCATTTTCAAAATTTTAAATTGTTAACCCGTGGATGGTGTGGTGGATTGCACATTTGTTAATATTTTGTTTTTGTTTAGATAATAAGATTTACCTGGTTAATGTGTAATTGTTAATCGTTCCCAATAAATTAAAATTAAAATTATAAATTAAATTGATTATTAGATAGAGGGTCTTTCAAAAGACTTAAAATTCACACCCTCAGTTAAGTAGGTAAAAGTATGATAACCATTTTAAACTAAATATATTTTTAAGAAAAAAATTGATGACGTCACAATTATGAATCTATACTTAATGTTATAAAGAGGTAAAGTTTGTGAGTTTCTAAGGTTGTAGGGGGTAATCTCTAGATCTTCTGAACAGATTTTGAAAATTCTGGTACCAATAGAAAGCCACATTATTTGTGAGTGTCATATGCTATACGTCTTATATTAACCCGAAAAATTAGGGCGTTCCCGTGGGAATTTAAAAAACTTATTTCACGCGGACGAAGTCGCGGCCACTTGCTAGTTTCATATAAACTTCCATTATATTAGAAGCGCGTTTTGATTGAGTTGTCATCATCCCTATTGATGTTTAACAAGCCAATATTAATCAAGAATGAACTATTTTTTGTTTCATATACAGATTAATTCAAAAATTATATAGCATTGTTTTAGATTGGTTCTACAGTTGGACCTGGAAAAAATAAATGTAATTTATTTTCCGTCGATGAAAATGGGTCTAGGTTAACCCAGTTAGATATATGCACTATAGGGAGAATCACGCTGTTAGTATCCATGTGAACATATAAGGTATATTATATGTATTATACAAAAATGTATCATACACTAATTGGCGTTAGTCACACTGAAATAAAAGAGACGTAGAAGGTATGAGTCTTCCTAATTTGTAAAACATGTATGCGTAACACGAGAGAGCAAGAGGACTGAAGTAAAGATCACAGATTTCGCAGTCCCGGCAAGAATCGGAGCATTGACTATGAATACAAAAATTTACAAAAAATAATTTATTTTATTTTGATTATCACATTACAAGTTAAATAGTAAGAATTTTTTATTGAGATTTACTTCCCTAAAATTACAGAACTACATTACTTACACGTGAAAGAAATAAAAATCTCTTCAAATTTTTCAAAAATTTACTAATCGAATCAAAATTCCAACTCGAATGCACTTCTCGCCTGCATCCGCATATTTTAACACCATAACTATGCTACTACTAACCATGGTATAATGGCGATGGAAGCTACATCACTTTTTATATATCTGTCACCGTAAGATTGTACAATCCGTTAGATTATAATCTAACGGTTTCTATCCCGCTAGATTATAAACTGTCGAAAGATTGTGAACCGTTCAATGTTCTGAGTATTAATTTGTGAAATATTTATTGTTTTTACGTTTTCTTGTCTCTTTCTTGTACAGTTCGCGCGCGAGTTGAATGCAAAGTAAATGTAAGTGTCACCATACATTTACTCTGCATTCAACTCGCGCGCGAACTATAGGTTAGGTTAGGGTTTGACATGAATATTCAGGTAGTGACCTTAGGGCACTTAGGTTCTATCGGGTTATTGTACCTAATATATTACAATTTACCGAAAAATAACGCGTTAAATTGTAAGCAGTATGTTACGGTTCACAATCTGTCGACAGTGTATAATCTATCGAGATAAAAAACGTTAAATTATAATCTAACGGTTTTTACAATCTTACGGTGACATATCCGTTTTTCTACAATTCCAAATCTATAGGGACTGCACCTACAGGTCACAATTATTAACCGATTTTCAAAATTTTTTCGCCATTTTGTGGCAAAACTAATACCCTAGCACCCTTTTTTCATTTCTTCTTTTTTTCCGAAATATTTACAATTTAGTAAACAAACACACCCAAAACCCCCGACTTTTTTAAAAATAGTTTAATTTATTACAGCGGTTAATTTAGTTTATTATTTAATTTATTATTTTATTTTTAAAGATTTTTAGATGTATTGTGATTATTTGATAGTTATTAGTTAATAAATCCCCCATTTATTATTATTATATTTGCCTTATTGCAGCGGCATAGATGATATTTTTAAAGTTTAGTTTATTAATTTATAAAAATAAATATTTTTTAGATTATGTTGAAAAATAATTAAACATAATTTATTACATAACTATTTTCATCGTAAAATGAGTCGGAAAGGAGTTATTGTCGGAAAGAGCACGTCGAAATCTATAAAATCACCAATTTTAAAACTCCCGGAAAACTTTGCAGGTAAAACTACCAAATTCAACTACATATAGTTTCATCTATGTAGTTGTATAAATGAACCATTTATTTAAGGAGAGCGCTGTCGCCTGAAACACAGTTCTATACCTACGAGTATCTTAGGGACAGCTGGTTTTCTGTATGTATGCATATTTTTGATTTTGTAACTACGATTTAGAATTTTATTAAGTTTTTGCCCTGTAAAACGCAGAAATGTTTTTATAACTGTAACCTAGGTATGTATTTTTGGAGCAATAATAAATTACTGGCCTAGTGGTGCTAGATCTAGTTGTTCAGCACGAAGCCCTTACGATAAATTGTGAGTGCGTTTTTGTCAGGAAGGAATGGACGCCGTCTACTTATTTATATTCATACATTTCAATGCAAAAACTTGCAACAAGTATCTTTCACCGCTTCTACGTATAATATTTCAAAGAAAGGTGTATTCATAGTGTTACAAATCTGTCCTGTTCATAAAGCTATCAGTCGAACAATAAAAATACACCTATTTAATACCTTTTAAGTTTTTTTTTAGGAAAGGGATCAGGGTTGATGGAAAATACCTAAGCCACTTGCGATTCGCAGACGATATCGTAATCTTCTCAGAAAATGCACAAGAGCTTGAACATATGTTAAAGGAATTCGAGGCAGAAAGTAAACGCGTGGGGTTGACGCTAAATGCCACAAAAACGAAGATACTAACAAACGGGAAAGTTCTCGATGTCGTCGTGGAAAGCGGCAAAATCGAATATGTCAAAGAATACATATATCTCGGCCAACTAGTATCCTTTGAAAACCAGTCAGAAAATGAAATTAAAAGAAGAATTGCTCTAGCGTGGAACAAATATTGGAGTCTGAAAGAAATTATGAAGAGCGAGGTCAACCTCAACATTAAGAAAAAAGTCTATGAAACAGTAATTATGCCATCGCTAACATATGGTTGTCAAACGTGGGCAACAAGAAAAGAAGATGAAGCGAAAATAGCAATATGCCAAAGGAAAATGGAAAGAAGTATATTAGGAATAAAAATGAAAGATAGAGTCAGAAACTGTGACATAAGAGAAAGGACAAAATTATATGACATAACAAAAAGAACAAGGCTGATAAAATGGAAATGGGCAGGACATTTGTGCAGGATGGACAATACAAGATGGGCTAAATGTCTCACAGAATGGATCCCAAGAAACAGAAAACGAAAAAAGGGACGACAAAGGAAATGATGGCGAGATATTTTCAAGAAAATAGTCGGTACAAACTGGATGACAATGGCAAGAGATAGGGACGCGTGGAGACAACTGGGGGAGGCCTACGCCGAGGAGGCGACTTCTGCCACATAATGCGCAAAAAAAAAAAAAAATTATATGTAATAATAATAATAAGAATAAGAATAAATAAAAATGTAATGTAAAACAATAATAATAATTTAGTATGTGTAATGTGTCATGTGAGAGGGCGCTGCAGCGCAACCGAGTAACGTTTGCTCCGCAAATTATGCGAAGGAAAAATAAAATAACACTAAGTTCCGTGCCTATTTCCAAACAAAAAATAATAAACCCAATAATAAGTGCGTGCCAATGTTATTAGTGCAAAGTGTTACGCCAAACTACATTAAATCACCATTTTATTGTTGTTCATACAAAGTGCATAACTACCACATAACCTATTAAAAGTGCCTGTAAAGTATAAACAAAAGCAATACATAAATAGTCAAATAAATTGATTTAGTTGTGATATTAAAGATAATTAACGACAATTTATATATATAATATATGATAATATACGATAAATTAGAAAAATCTGTTCTACAATATAAAGTGACGGTGTGCAAACAATAATTTATAAGACGCGGCCGGCGCCCGCGCACGGCGCTCCACTGCACAATCTCGGCAACTAAGCGTGAACTTGGACTGGATGAACTTATTAGTAATTACTCTGCCCAGGATTCAATTCGCGTACCAATACAGAGAAAAATACTAACTCAAAATAATGGAAGGCATAACGGACTTGCTAAAAGATATTATGGAGCAAATTGCGAACCAAAGGAAAGATTTTAACAACATTAAAGATGAAATCACAAAAACTGTAAACGAAAACATTAATGATAACTTTCAGCGTTTCATGCAACAAAATCGTGAATTGGAAGAGAAAATTAATAAAAATCAACAATCCATCTCATATATTGAAAAATATATTAAAAGGAGAAATCTCATATTTTTTGGAGTGGAAGAGAATGAAAATAATTACCTTGAATTGGAAAGAATGATACTGGAAATTATTAATAAAAATATGAAGGTAAATTTCGAAAGAAATTGTATAGAATACGTCGGAAGATTGGGAAAAAATAACACCAACAATAAATTGAGACCAGTTTTAGTAACTTTATCGACAGTGGGCAATAAAATTGAATTATTAAAAAAGAAAAGAAGCTTAAAAGATACAAATTATTACATTCAAGAAGATTATACAAAAGAGATAGTCCAAAAAAGAAGAGAACTACTAAAAAATCTAGTCGAAGAGAGAAAAAATGGAAAAAATTGTATTCTTAAATATGATAAAATAATATATTTAGAAAAAAACAATCCAGATAGTAATCATAGAAAAAATAATAGTAAAACGTCTAAAAGAAATTTGTCGATCTCTCCGGAAATAAGTAAAAATAAAGAGGATATGAAATCCGCAAAGAAAAGCAAATACAGTATTAAAAATTATACGACACATAATATTTCGCAGCCTTCCACATCCCATGGAAATAATAATCAGACCAAAATTCAGGGTAAAATAGAATGATGTCTCCCCTCTCTCAATGCCTCCCAATCCGGTTGGTCGCCGTGGGAGGGCTAGACCAAAACCCACCAGTATTTTTAAAAGGAAAATCAAAGGAAAATATTCCAGATAAAGTTCTATTGATAAACTTTGTGAAACTAGTGGAGGCCTTCGCCCTCAGGCGGACTGAAAATTAAAATGTATTTTTACACATGTACATCTTTTGCACAATTTTATGTTTTATTTTTATTTAAATAGTAGCTAAGATAAAAATTCTTATTTCTAAATAAATTACATGATTAAATTAATTTTAATTAAAGTTTTAATATAGAAGAAACTCAAACTAGCATTTATCATATAGTCACAAAATGTCAACAGTAATTTCTTATGCATCGTAAGAATATAAATAGTGAATAGAAATATTGTGAAAACTATCCTATTATTCCTAAATATTTGCATAATATATCATAGATTTCCAATTTTATTTAAACGTAAATTATTCTATAAGAAACATATAAATTATAGTTCAAATAAATATTTACTATTTATGTATATATATAAAACTTATAGAATGATTTGCAATTTTTAATTCCTAGCCTAATCTAAATCTATTCCAGTAAGTAGATAGTTATTCAAAATGCCGACGAAACACCAAGTTAAATTTGTAAAAAAGTCTGCTATTATAAAATATAATTTATTAGGCATTTTACCACCAAATTAACACCATTATAATACTTAACCCAGTTAATTTTTTATCATCTTGATTCGATGTACACGAGTACCCAAAAAATTACACCTACTTAAGTAATACAAGTGAAGTGTGTTGTGATTACACATTAGTAATAAAAATAATATAGGTATCTTTGTAAGTAGATAAGTACTAGGTATTTTTCAGTTAAATAAAGGCTATTTTATTTTATTTTATTTATTAATGTGTCATGTGTGTAATGTGGTAGTAGAAATAAAAGGCTTTTTTATTTTTATTTTTTATTTTATTTTATTTTATAAGTTTTACCACAGCGCAAGCACTTTAGGTAGGTACTTAATATTATAACAACTGTCTCGTTGGTCTACTCTAGTGGTTAGCATGTTCGACTGCGGCTGACAAGGTCCCGGGTTCGAGTCCCGGGTCGGGCTATAACAAGTATTGGGTTTTTCTTACAAGAAATCCTCAGTACTAGTCCGGAGTGAGGTTGTTGGCGGTGTGTCACCCCCGTGGCTCGGAGGGTGTCCTCCGGTCGTGTTGGATTTTCCGTCCCATCGGGCTATTAGAGTACTAAAGGAACAGAGAGTGCACCTGTGTATGGCGCACACACTAATTGTGCACTATAATATCTCCCGCGCAGATGGCTAATCTTTCCTGGACATAGGCCGCCGTGGCCGAAATTCGGTCGGGAGAACAATAATATTATAAATGAATTTTTGCACGGATATACGGGTATATAGGCTACTTTTTATCCCGGAAAAATAAGAAGTTCCCTTGGGAATTTAAAAAACTTATTTCACGCGGACGAAGACACGGGCATGAGCTAGTATACTATATATTCTTACCGTGGACCGAAGTCAATACAAATACTACTACACATAGTCCAACAACTTCGTATACATAACCAAGCTGCTTAACTCATTTTGAGTTAGAATAACCGAATTTTGTACCTACTGAAAATTCTGCTAGTTTGGAGATTCCCGCCCCTGCGTTGCTCTATCTAGATATCTCCGTCTCCGTCAGTGACTGGTAGAAAATAAAGTATCTCCTTACCCGTTGTCCTAGGTGAGCGACAGAAGCGACGCCACATGGCGCGACGCCACACGGCGCGACGCGATACGACGCCATAGAAAATGACAGACGTATCTACTATCTACGCGACAACGTAGGCCACGTGAAGGGTCAGCTACTGTCTAATACTGTCGCGTCGCGTCGAATCTAGTCGCGGTGTCGTGGTTTGTCGCTCACCTGGCACAACGGGTTACACTGTGCTTTAATTAAGTACATCTACGCAGTACTTTAAACTAGCTCCACAAAGATATGAATCATTGATAGCGACGCCAGAGCCGGGAGCAAAAAGCCCCCCTGAGTCATCCGAAATCCCGGAACAGGATCAGATGTCGGCTGCCGCCCCGGCGACGCACGGCCGCTACTTTTAATTACTGCGTCTGCTGCCTTAATTGCAGTGTAACCGCTATGTCATCCCATAGTTGCTTATTAATTGGTGATAACACAAAAACTGGGAGCTGACTGAGCTTACATGATTGAGCGTGGATAGGTACTGACTACTACTCGTAATATGAACACTGGTTCGGTTATAAAAAATGTAATTAAAGATATAACACAACAATTAACATTGGACACTGTGACGTGGTGGATCGCGAGTTTCGTTCTATGTTCTTCCCATTTTCTATGAGTGATACTATCAAGTTTGCCGGCCATCATATGTATAATCAACGTATCCCAGTGCTCAGTGGGTTGATCTAAACCTACTGTGTACTGTGAGTTGTGACGACACATTGGCGGAATATTCGCGTGCACAGTATTCACTTTTGACGACCTCCGTGGCGCAGTGTTGAGTACTGCCGTCTTAACGTGCGGAGGTCCCGGGTTCGATCCCCGGCAAGGTCATTTGGGAATTTATAATTTCTGAATTTTCCCTGGTCTGGCCTGTTGGGAGGCTTCGATCGTGGCTAGTTACCACCCTACCGGCAAATACTTGCCACCAAGCGATTTAGCGTTCCGGTACGATGCAGTGTAGACACCGATTAGGGATATGGGTTTAATATAACTGCCATGCCCCTAACAGGTTATCATCATTCCTCACCAGGGTAGGCTTAGTTCTCCTCTCCTGCCATTCCCTGCCTAGTGCCTGTTCCGCTGGTAACATGTGTTAAGATGTATGAAGCAATGATCTACCAAAATACATTACCTTATATTGCTACGTTAAGTAAGGAAAGTGCCTGAGCTACGTGATCAAGTGAATTACGTAACACGAAAACACACTAAGTAGGGACAAATATAATTAATTGATTTAATTAATTAATTAGCCGCGTATTACGCATAATATGTAGGGCACTCATTTTTGCGAAACGGTATTATCCTCTGGGGAAACAGTACAAAATATGTCCATGATCTCTTTGTGTTACAAAAAAAAGTGCATCCGCCTTCTAGTGAGTATAAAAACTACAGACTCGTGCCTACGTCAATTACCTAAAAAGAAAAAAAAATCTTGACCCATTTATTTTATTCGAAATGTGTAAATTCGTAAGAAACAAACATACACCAAAAAAGAAGACAAACCTCCGTTTTTACGACCTCCGTGGCGAAGTGTGTAGCGCTGTTGCCTTGACGTGCGGAGATCCTGGGTTCGATCCCCGGCAGGGTCAATTTGGGAATTTATAATTTCTGAATTTTCCTGGTCTGGCCTGGTGGGAGGCTTCGGCCGTGGCTAGTTACCACCCTACCGGCAAAGACGTTTAGCGTTCCGGTACGATGCCGTGTAGAAACCGAAGGGGTATGGGTTTAATATAACTGCCATGCCCCTAACAGCTTAGCCCGCTACCATCTTAGACTGCATCATCACTTACCATCAGGTGAGAACGTAGTCAAGGGCTAGCTTGTACTGGATTTAAAAAAAAACACGCCGATTCCCCGAAACACCAATAAAACTGATTCTCCCACTCTCAAATAAAATAAGAAATTCATTCATTCAATATAACTAAACTATAATATATAACGTTGACCCAAGTCGGTAACTGGATGGATGACCGAATTTGGAAGTCTGAATTTGGCCTTTTCGTTTCCTCCGTGCCTCAGAGAGCACTAATCGGAAACTTAAGAGTTGAAACAGTACTCTTAGTCGAGTCGTATGCGGCCTAAGGGCCTTCCGCATTATTATCCCAAGAAAACTCCTGCCATTGTGTGATCAATGGAAAGGGGTCGCGACCCTCAGCAATCACGACGCAGACGACGCAGGTCACGACGCACGGTATGTTTTTGGTAACATTAGATATGCGCGAGTCAGTCCGCAGCCCGCAGGTGATGACTTAGTACTTATACTATTAAATATTCTGTGGCGTAGCGTACTGCGTAGGGCTAGACGTGACTGCAAACTTGTTGCGCGCGCCGGTTTCTTGCCTGTCTGCTGTCATCCTTGTAGTACATGTTTAATGATCCAGGGCTTGTAACGGCGTACTGATCTTTGTTCTGTTTGTAAATCAAATACAGTGGACTATATAATTTGTACTAGTCAAAACATTGACATGACGTTAGCATAGCGTATTGCAAGTTTGCTGTCGATCCGACTGTGGAGCTTATGACGTCAAGACTTCCTCTCATAATTATACGGTGATTATGAAAAACAAAAACAGGTAAATACGAGCCAAAAAGAAAAGAAACATCATCAGTATGACGTGACACTTCATGATTTGTTTTGTACTGATTTAAAAGTAATTAATTTATATAAAAACCGTGGATGTCAAACAAGATTATAATGTAATGATTTTTTGAGATTTGTTTGAGATTCAGAGCGCGATCAAGTAAACAGCGCTCCAGATGATGCATCAATGGAATATTTGGCATGATTCCGGCGACCGATGGCGGGGAGATGGAGTCACGACGACGCGCCCTCATTGAGCATTCTATCGAGTGTCAACCGCATCGCTACGAGTGTACTCCTAAAGGCAGGTGCAGGTGCTACGTTTTATACTGACTAGATACAACATTGAAAATAAATTGTATCAAAACCCAAAAGTTACGCTAAATTCAGACTTTGCGATTAAATACAAGAAAAATAAAAGTTTATCTACGGTTTATTTACTTACAACTAGGAAGTGGTCTCGCCTTCGCGTGGATCCTGTCTCTATACCTGTCAAAATAGGTTAAACAGATGCACCGTGAAAGCTGACAGACAGACAGAAAGATTGACAAATAGACAGTCACACACACAGTCACACACACAGTCACACACACAGTCACACAAACAGTCCCTTTCTATTAAGTTTTGTAAAATTAAGATGTATTATTTTAATTTTAAAAGTTTAGCTTCTGAAGCTATAAACTTGAGAAAGAAAAACCCTTTGAAATTTCAAATGTAAGTTTTCATTGAGTGTTTTGTTTATGAATTATGAAAGTAAAACCTTACACGGTGGTTACAAAGAGTTGCTTCGTAAATAAGTTTTAAATGCCTCAAAGGTAAGTTTGTATGCTAAATTCTAACTCATCACATTTTTTTATTAGATGAACGTATTAATTAACTCTCTCAAATATGGAGCATTACTTAAAATAAGCGGTAATCTTACTAAATTACCTGTGTGTAGTGTGTTCCCGGCGGCTTAAGCGATATGATGCAGCAGCGGTACCTTCAGAAGTATTTGTAGAGTGCGATAGGTTAAGATTTGTCGCGAATCGTATGCGTCACCTGACTCACAGGCCACAGCACACAGGCAGGCGAGGGAGTAGGGACACCTAGAAAGGTTTAAAAATTAGATCGATCGGCCTCGGTCCAGCTATTAAACTATGAAGTTCAATTTATTTTTAATTCATGTAAAGGTGGATCCAGGAGGGGGGTCATGGGAGTCATGACCTGATTATCTTATCAATTTTATCATTTACCTACTTCGTAAATAAAAATCTATATATATATATATATATATATATATATGAGCTATATATAGTATAATATATAAATCGCTGTTCGTTTGTCTCGCTAAAACTCGAGAACGGCTGGGCAGATTTAGCTGATTTTGGTTTTGAAATGTTTGTTGTAGTCCAGGGAAGGTTAAAAGGGTGAAAAAATATGGAAAAATTATTTAGTTACGGCGCGCGGACGATGTCGCGGGCATCAGCTAGTAGGAAATAAATGGAAAAACAAGTTGAATGTAAATAGAAGAACATTGATGACTACGACTACATTTTATCCCCGACAATTAAGGAGTTACCGTGAGAATAAAAAAACCTTCATCTACGCGGATGAATTAGCGATCATCTAGTTATAAATTAATAGGTATAATAGGTCTCTCTATGCAATAAATGGACAACTTTAGCCATAAAAGACTTTTTTAACATTTGCAGACACAATTTCATATTTTATTTTTATTTTATTGCCTAATTTAGATTACTTTGTATTCTATCCTTTTGCTTAAATAAATATGTCTGTTGAGTTGTGATAATATGAGAATATAATATAAAAATGAATCGCTGTTTCCCTTGGCCACGACATAACTTGAGAACGACATAACCGATTTCATTCATCTTGATTAAAGTTTTCTAACTTTGTAGAAGGTTCTTACGGAAAGAAAAATTGAGAAAATTTCAGAAAACTGAAACCACGCGGGCGAAGTCGCAGGCATCAGCTAGGATGAGATAAATATTGGTGTTAAATTGAGTTTGCCCTTTTTTTTTATCCAATGCAAGCTAGCCCTTGACCGCGATCTCACCTGATGGTAATTGATGATGCAGTCTAAAATGGTAGCGGGCTAACTTGTTAGGGGCATGACTGTTATATTAAACCCATACCCCTTCGGTTACTACACGGCATCGTACCAGAACGGTAAATCGCTTGGCGGCACGTCTTTGCCGGTAGGGTGGTAACTAGCTAGCCGAAGCCTCCCACCAGGCCGAAATTTTATATGTGAATTCGATCCCGATAATTCACCGCAATAGCTGTAGAGGGCACACAGTTGGAATATCGATGTGTTCGTCACTTGTGAGCAGATCCGCTTTGAGTCACGCCGGGAGCCGCGTGCAGACATTCTGCAGCCACTGGCCTGTCACCCGCCGCGCCGCCTGTGTGGTCACTGGTCTCTGACTCTGGCCGACACACCTGCGGCACTACGTCAACGTAAATAACCTGCGAACTGGGTGTGCCTAGACTCACAACAAGGAATGCTTAACATCGAGTACCTACCGGATCGTAGATTGATAAGATTTGATTCAACAAGTTGTTTGTAATTGTATCTACTCATAATTTAATTTAATTCAAAAATTGCTATAATACCTTCCTCAAATTTGCACGCTGTTGATTTAGTTGAATATAATAAGGCTCTTATGACATTTCTTACCATCAAATTTTGTACAACATTCTTTAAACCAATGATTAACTATTTATTTATTATAATACGCACTTATCCATAGGTAATACTAGACGTATATATGTATATAACAGGCGTTACAGAAAGGGAGTGTGAGTCTGTCGGTGTATTTCTCGGTCTGTCTGTCTGTTAACTTGTCAACAACTGAAACGATATCGTAGAGACTCGGCCGCATGGGATAATTTTTATTTCTGAAACCGAAATATGGAATATTACAGTCCAATATAAATACGTTCTAAAACTGACGTGGTTGTCAATAACATAAGTGTGTGAGTGTGATTGTGTCCAGCGGACGTAGCAAAGCCATGGGGGCTACGATTTGAAGTATCAACACAGATCAAGTTGGCCATTCGCCATTTTCAGTCATGGTTTCTGTGCCTGTCAGTCAGAATTGGTGTGAGAATTACATATTTCTTACCGTAAAGGAGGGATGCGACGATATGTACAGAAATTAGATCAGACTTAATCCAATGCTTAAAGCCGTATTGTTTCGTTATTGTTGACTTTCGATTTTTAGAATTGACGACCTCCGTGGCGCAGTGTGTAGCGCTGTTGCCTTAACGTGCGGAGGTCCTGGGTTCGATCCCCGGCAGGGTCAATTTGGGAATTTATAATTTCTGAATTTTCCCTGGTCTCGTCTGGTGGGAGGCTTCGGCCGTGACTAGTTACCACCCTACCGGCAAAGACGTACCGCCAAGCGATTTAGCGTTCCGGTACGATGCCGTGTAGAAACCGAAGGGGTATGGGTTTAATTTAACTGCCATGCCCCTAACAGGTTAGCCCGCTACCATCTTAGACTGCATCATCACTTACCATCAGGTGAGATCGCAGTCAAGGGTTAGCTTGTAGTGGATAAAAAAAAAGAATTATTATTATAATCCTTACTTTAAGAACGTCAAGGTACTTGCCATCAAACTGACATTTTGAGTAATAGATATTGCATAAGTGTTGCTATTTAAAGCGTCGGCAGTATGACCCCAGATTGAGATATGAATTTACTCAATAAATGAAAAATTCTAAACCAGATACATAGCTTTCAAGAGCTGTAGGAGCCAACTTCCTGCGCTTGCGCACTGAGCAGACGCGCCGATATTGGGGCTGATTCTGTATAACACACTCTCTAAACTAAACTAAAATGGTAGCTTTAAATCTAGTTCTGTCCCTTTCCGTATTAAGTATTATGAAAGGGTTAGCAATATTTGTAATGCTCTAATTTTAGTTTAGTTTAGAGATTGTGCAATACAGAATCAACCCTATTGACTCAGTAAATATTGAAAGTGATCCTAATTCTGCAGCGACGGGAACGAGTCCTGGTTATTCCAAGTTTGTACACTGACTCCTATATTTGAAGGTACCTACGCATTGACGCACGTCGCTCCTCTTAGAAACCTTATTTAGTTGATATTATATGCTCCTACAACGCTTACATGACATGTTTTAGAAACCATTTTGTATCATATCTCTGTGCAGCAGAGTATATATTTTAAATTGAAAGGTTCCTCAGTGAGTCAGCCGGACTTCCCGAGTCAGTGAAGTATGCTGTAAAAATTACATTTCACACATCACTTGTGTCGAAAGTGCAGATGAAACATCTGCATCAGTTCCTTGTGTGTACTAGCATTATAATTATTATGGCGACTTCCCTGGCCCATGATGATCCCTTTTCAGTAGTATATGGTTTAGGTTCGATTTCCAGCTACTTAGGTATTTTTTTCAAAATGAAAGACTTCCGTATAAGTTATAACCGTATGATATCCATGAAATTAAAAAAAAACAACGTTTAAAATAAATTACTATGTTTTAGTATTAGATGAAGTCGAATGGATTACGGTAGGTATTTGAAAATCTTAATCAATTCGATAATTGGTTAGTAATAAAAATAATTAATTTTAAATTAGGTATTAATCTCCCTTTTAAATAATTACTTTTACGGTTTCCCTTAAAATTATGGTTTTATTATAGGTATCTATCTAATTTACATTACCCGTAACTACTCATGCAGATCTGTTTCCTCTAAATTGTTAAATCATCCCAAAATTTGTCATAGATATCTACTCTACAGTAAAGCCATCAACGTTTCAATATTTTAGCAGGCTTCTTTTTTACACTAATTTAACAAAGAAAATGGAAGAAATTGAACTAGCAATTACAAGACCCCAAATTAGTAAGCAAATGCCTAATAGGTACTTAGATACTCGAATTATTTGCCCTTTGACCAACATTGAGAAGAAGGCCTCCTCTAGTCTCTTTCATTTTTTGCAATCCTAAAAATGTTGACGGCACTGTTATCTTACAAAGTTATTTTTGGGAGGTCCCGGTTTCGATCGCCCCATCATTCATCATTCGATCGGTTGGGGATCGCCCCAGCAGGGACAATTTGGGAATTTATATAATAGCAAAATTTTCATTAGTCTGGAGTTCTGGACGGGTGGGAGGCGTAGTCTTGTTACCACTCCATCGGCAAACACGTGCCGCCAGCGTTCTCGTTGTACGCATGCTACGCCTGCGGCCAGGTTTGGAACCCACACTTTCGCGGCCCATCTTTTCAACCGATTTTAACGAAATTTCCACAGTAGAGACATAGGCTGTGTCCGGAGGAAGGAAATGGGCTACTTTATATCCCGAAAAATGTAGGAGCTCCCGTGGGAATTAAAAAAAACTTTAAACACCCGGACGAAGTCGCGGATATCAGCTAGTTAATAATAATTACTTATCGCCAGCATAAAGCCAGTTTATCACTATCACGTTTTATATCTTACTAACTGATCCCCGCGACTTCGTACGCGTGGAATAAGTTTTTTTTACTTCCACGGGAACTCCTTAATTTTCCGGATTAACAAGTAGCCTATGGTAATGGGTATAGTTGAGGACCCGAAGAGTGACTTCGGGTCCTCAACTATACCCGTACAAAATCACGTCAATCCATTGCTCTGTTGCGGTGTGATTGAAGAACAAACAAACACACTTTCGCATTTATAATATTGGTATGAAGTACGGTTGACGTTCAAAACGTGTGAAGTATATCAAATATGATTAAAGATTTTTTGACTACGTCTTTGAGGTGCCGGCTCGGAAATCCCAGACTTGGCTCTTGCCCGGCTCGGACTGAATCATCCCTTAATGAATTAATATTAGTCACGCGGGCAGACGCGGCGCGTGCCGTCACGGTCAAACCCCTGACCTATGGTGAGTAATCGCGACATAGTGTTACGTATATTGCCTGAGATTCCGTTTGTACACCTAATTATAATAATAGTGTGCTGATTCTACCCAGCTTCATGCCGGTACAATTCCTGAAAACCATTCCTCATACGGGTCTACGATTAAGTAGGTACATGGAGCAAAATTACCGCTAAATCTCATATTTCTAGTCTCAGTAAGGGTGCTTGTCCATTGAAGCGGGACTAACCACATTGGTCCCGCTAGATTGACATCTAGAAAAAAAAATTGGATTGATCGGGTTGGAATACACGGAAAATTCTACTCATTATAAAATTACTTAAGAACTGCAATTTTTTCGCGCGTACGTTTAACTACGCGGTTAGCAGCATAGTGCAATACTAATTGAATTTGACGCGTACCATCGCGCGATGCATTAAGCAACGCATCGCGCCACTGTTGTGCGATGCGTGCCCTCCTATGGCTGGAGGCTTCGATGAAATTCGTCCAAGGCTAGAGGCCGTTTCAACAGAATTGGGTGCGTATTTGACAACTAAGTAGATAGTCAAGTCTACAAACGCGTGATTTTGTATGAAATACTTACTTGTGACGACATCAAAAGTCAACGCTCATCGAAGCGTTAAACTATCGAGTTTAAAATGGTTATCAAACATAAAATTAACAGGAAATATTGCGTCTTTAGACAGGACCTACCAAAAGACTATTTATATCTATTTAATAATCACTAAAAATTACAATTACGCAACATCCCAATTGAGTGCCTCCTTTGACGTTCCCGTGGCGCAGTGTTGAGCGCTGTTGCCTTAACGTGCGGATCCCGGGGATCGAACCCGGGAATTTGGGAATTTTCAATTTCTGAATTTTCCCTGATCTAGCTTGGTGGGAGGCTTCAGCGGTGGCTAGAACTTACCACTTACCACCCTACCGGCAAAGACGTGCCGCCAAGCGATTTAGCTTTCCGGTACGATGCCGTGTAGAAATCGAAGGGGTATGGGTTTAGTATAACTGACATGCCCCTAACAGGTTAGTCCGCTACTATCTTATACTGCATCATCACTTACCGGTGAGATCGCAGTCACGGGCTAACTTGTAGTAGATAAAAAAAAAGTTTATTACCAGTGTCCTACCTAGCAGCTTAGTAGTTAGTGTTAGTAGCGCCCCGCATTCACTTTATTCCTCTTCTTAACTAGTAAACTAAATCAATTATTACTCTATCGATTCAATTTCATGAACCTTATGAGCTTTTTCGTAATTTATAATTATAGTCTTTTTTATTGCTGTATTCTCGATTGCTGCGATGACTGAAAGAATTCACGTAGGTAGGTACAAAATTACGCACTAAAGCCAGGAACAAGGAGTAGAGCCCCTGTTAATAGTATCTTTGTGATCTAAGATTGTAATACGTAGATGATTTAGAACTTTTAGAAGTCTTTATAAGTCTTAGTAATATTATAGTAAGACCTACAGTACTTAAGCTGTAAGATAAAGGATCTTAAGGTCAAATAGTTAACACTTTAACTGTATGTGAGTTAGCAACAGTGTAATTTGCATATCATACGATATACGTCACTTTAAGAAGAAGTCCAATGGATAACTTATCAAATAACGTAAATTGCACAAGTTCGGAAGCCTAATTATTTCGATTAGCTTCGTCGTTACGCTAATCTTAACATTTAGCGGGAATCCCAACTCGTACTCGGAACTAAATATCCTACTCAGTGATAAGGACATCAAATCGGTGCTATGCTTACTTGTTCCTAAGAGGAATATCCATCGATTTGCGGTTAGACGCGCGCTGCTATGCGGAAATATATCCTTTTTATTGATAAGCTTCTAAATGGGTTTTATAAAATTGATTTATTCATTCCAACAGGATAAGAAGAAGAATCTAAAGAATGTATCTTAAGAACGTACAGACATTCTAATCTAAAAATGCACACTCACATGCAAAGTAGGGACGTCGACATACGGTCATTGCTCGGTAAGCGATTGGCTATTTTAACAATTTAACTACGGATCTATTGGCCAACTAACGTATAATTTTTTTGTAGGTATTACTAACGACCCGCCCCGGTTTCGCACGGCCAGCATACGGGTAGCGGTCCATGTCATCAGTCCAAACACTGCACTAATGCGGGATCGCGTGATCATAATTCAAAAAAAATACCGAGCATACCAAGTTATCTAAAGCCTGAGAATACAAATCTGAGCGAAAATAAATAAAACGAGTTACCTCGATCACAGCGAACATAATTTATGCTATGCATTTCGTTTTTATCGAGATTCATAGCATAAATTATGTGATGTGAACTGGTGATTCCAACACAGAGAAGTGTGTGCGGGCTCGCCAGACAGCGCGGCGCCTTACCTGTCTTGCTCTATCACATAAAGACAGTAATATGTTGACACCGCTCGCACATTAAGCTTTGAACATACAACTCTAATCTAGGGTTGTCTAGACGGAGTATTGAAACTAGAAGATGAAGTCCTTGAATGCTGAAATATGTACCTCTATAAAATAGTCTTACTATAGCTACCTATAATCCTGCTTTGGCCACCGGGTCTAATAATTTTAACGGACCGTATGCAAGTTTTCGTAACTTCAATCACTAAGAATTTTAAAAAATTCGATAGAGCTTTTGTCAGTTGTTTTATTGTATACAAAAATGCTAGGTAAAGTAAGAATAATTTAAAAGTTTTAGTAGTTAGGTACACCTTGCCCACCACGTTAGAAGTGCACTTTGATTTGTAACGGAGTCATTGATAAAATATATGGGCATTTATTTGGTACGCATAATTTGATGAAAGCATATAATAAGGCGTATGTCATTTCTAAAGTAATTAGATACCGACTGCCATATAAAGGCACCCTTTCTTGGAATGTCATGTCATTATTGAACGTATCAGAGGAAAACCATCAACGCGAGTCTCAACCATCACCGATGTGGCGAAGCTATCACTCAATGCCCATATGTTAACATATGTGTTAACATGATGTGACATTGTGTTTTGTGAATCACGAAAAGATGTGGAAAGCGTGACGTAAGTATGTCGTCGCTCAGATTAATGTTCAAAATCTATTTCTAAGTCTAAGAAATTTCATTTATAAATTTATTCAAATAAAACTTTAGAAGTCTTGTCCAGTAATCGTGTTCATATAGCAGTGACTCGGAATGCCATTCCTACCGAGAATTGAATCACCAAGAAACTCGGTTAGCTCTAGTATACCTTAGCCTATACTAGGAGGTACTAATCTTACTTACCTACACGCAAATCATGGACGAACAAACTACGACGGTTCCTACATGGTTCCTACAATGATTCTAAGCATGATTGTCGTGAAGCGCAAGTCTATTTTGTTATTTAACAACAAAAATAGTTTTGTGAAAGTCGGTCGGACCTAAGTCAGTCAGATCCTACGAGAGTCATCCGCGCTGAGCACCGCATGGCCTTAAGTATAAATAATATAGTAAATTCGTAATTAAACTTTAAAACCTTAGTTTTAAGGTTTATAATATGTTAATTATTTTAAAAGTGCTGTGTTGTTATTTTAAATTATTTTAAATATTCGTTTTCACTTCTATCGGAAGTGCCTATGACTGCCAATTTTTTTTTTAATTCCACTGCGAATTAGCCCTTGATTGCGATCTAACCTGATGGTAAGTGACGATGCAGTCTAAGATGGTAGCGGGCTAACTTGTTATAAGGGTACGACAGTTACATTAAACCCAATACCCGTAATCGGTTTCTACACGGCATCGTACCGGAACGCTAAATCGCTTGGCGGCGTGTCTTTGCCGGTAGGGTGGTACCTAGCCACGGCCGAAGTCTTCCACCACTCACCCGTAATAACCACCATAGCAATAACGAACCACATCTTCCATTGTATTTCCTAATGATGATTTTCAGTATGCTAATTAGATGGCTTTGTAGTTACGGATGAGTCATTGCAAAGAAAATCCATACTAACATTATACGAAGGTGTCTCTGAAAGCGTCTCCGAAAAGCGTGTCGTGGTACGCTTTTGGTACAGAGATCCAGGTTACATCACGGGCAAGGGCACATGGCTACTTTTTGTTCCGGAAAATCAAATTCCTCTCACGCGGACCAAGTCGCGGGCATCGTTTAGTAGGTAGTACTTAGCATAACTGGTCAAATCCGTGTCGGAATACGCATAAGGTCCCGGCGTTCCGTAGTTATTATTGGATGGAAACTGCACATGGCCACTGCGCCATAACCGAGAGAGTAGGTACAGTACATTACAATTTTCTCTGGTCTGGTCTGGTGGGAGGCTTCGGCCGTGGCTATAGTTACCACCTTAACGGCAAAGACGCACCGCCAAGTGATTTAGCGCTGCGGTACGATGCCGTGAACAAACTGATTAGGGGTATGAGTTTAATATAATAATTGCCATACCCCTATCAGATAGCCCACTACCATCTTAGACTGCACCATCACTTTCCATCAGGTGAGATCGCAGTCAAGGGCTAACTTGTAGTGGAATAAAATAATAAACATCATTGTAGTAAGAACTACAATAATAATATTATTTTCGATACACCAGTCATATTGACGAGTTTCTAATGAGAAAAGCCTATATATTACTTATTGACTCATTTTATTTATTTCACATAAAGTAAATAAATAGAATATACAATCCTAAAATATTATGACAATAATACTATAATAGGTGATTTGCGTAGCACTTCAAACTAATAATGTGATCACCATATTATTATCCATTTAGAAATTATATATTCATAGTTTTTACTCGGAACGTGGGTCACCATACATCCATAGTTTTAATTTAATTGTAATTCCATATTTAAAATGCGAAAAATATGTGTGTGCCTGCCTGTTTGTTTCTCTGTCGGATCCATCTGTTCAAGCTGATTCAACGAAAGGTATATAGATTCTTTTTGTCCCGGATGATCATATAGAAAACCTAAATCCACGGCGACGAAGCTACAGATGTCATCAGCTAAGAGATAAATAAGCTTTAACCACGCGTGTGAGTGAAGTCGCGGGCCTCATCTATTATGAAATAGTTTAATTCCCGCATATAGAAGAGACCTTTCAATTGTGCATTGTAGTGTCAGTATATCCTGAGCGAGGAGGCTCCGGGTGTTGGAGTGAAACAAAATCAAATCTATTTTATTCATTGACTTATATGTATTATAAGTCAATGATTTTATTCGAGAAAACTTTGACAGGTTCTTTTGATTCTTTGAGTGAATCTACCACTGGTTCGGAATGTCATTTCTACCGAGAAGAACCAGCCAGAAACTCGGTGGTTGCCTGTTTTGAAATAAATAATTTACAATTACATCAATGATTATTTTAAAATAATTCTACCTCATTATTTTAAAACAATCATTGATGTAATTGATACATAAAGATTAATGTCTTTACCAAATAGGTCATACCTACACTTATCTTTTATGGTATTAGTAAGTTCAATACTAGCTAGCTTAGTCACTGGTATGTGAAGTATTTATTCACTTTCTGTTTCAATCCATCTCTAAGTGAACCTTTTCAGTACGAAGCCGTACGCGGTCCATTTGTCACGCTCGTCGCATCAGTGATCACGTAGTTCGAGTGCGGCGTAGGTACGTGTGTGACGTCACGTCAGGCTCACACTCACTTGGGGCTTGGGGACTCACCGGCTGCCTTGGGAGATCATCCGACTACCCTCAACCTTGGACTCGACGATACCAATTTTATCGTAGTATACATATAATGACATAAGAGAAAGTACACGGATTGACTTAAGGGGTCTTTTTAAGTGTCAACTGATCTCTGTACTAAATAAAAGTGCCTGTAAACAATACCCCGAAGTCTCGATTTTTTTAAATTTTCAAAAATGTTATGTTATAAATATATATATATTTTTTGAAAATTTAAATATTTAAGCCCAGGGTCACTCAGCTCAGAAATGAAGCACTAAAGTAAGGCAATGGACGGGGCACACAGTTCAAAGAACTGATAGATGTTGGGGTCCCAAAAAGTGCTGGAGCGGCGACCTTACACTGGGGAGCGTTGGCAGACCCCCTACTCAGTGGACGGACGACATCAGACGAATCGCAGGTAGCCGCTGGGTCCAGACAGCGCAAGACCGCAGCGTCTGTCGACCTATGTCCAGCAGTGGACGTCGGTTGATAATGACATGATGATGAATCTATATTTTTGAATTAAGTAATTGAAACATTGATTTACTTTTTTGTATATATGAACGAAATTCTACCTGCCTAGAAACGCGTCTATTCCATTGGTTAGCTTCTTATAGGGTTATTTTATTAAACTCACGTCTGCATTGGTCGAAGTACGTATAGACTGTCACACGCTGAACAAGCGTGGCGTAGCATTTGAACTGATATTCTAAAGACGTATTCACGTTACTATAGTAGATATCCATCATGCGTGCATCACGCCAAGGTCCTTATTTTTTGTACAAGTTTGATTAAAATGTGCACCGCGTTTAAATGTGTGGCGGCAACGTCCGGTGACGCAATGCGGGATCTGGACGCGGGCGCGCCTAATATGGAGTATGAAATAAATAATCGTTCAACTAACACTTGGTCTTGGACTATTTGTCGAACTCAATTATGTCACACGCTTCATTAATTGGAAAGGGGCAAGGATAATGTGAGTCATATTAGAACCACTAATGAGTAATGATATCATTTTATGTAAGGAAATAAAATTTAAATTACGTATCGGTTACGAGCATTATGACACTATGTATATATTAGTCATGATTAGAAATTTTAATTGGTTGGTATAGCATCTGCATCCCTTTTTCATTAACAGCTAGTAAGAAGATACTCGAGACAGCTAGTTTGAGTTTTTCAAAAACAGATTTTCCAGGATGAAAAGTTGCCATCGCTACGATACAAGCTGTACCTCTCTTACCTGTAAATAACAAGTAGATTTAAGTTAACATAGGTATTCATATTCATTTATTTTGCACTCCAATACAATTCTTATAGTAATTTACATAATGTCAATATTACAATATTCAATTCACCGGGGTTAAATAAATAAAAGTTTATCGACCACCACTACAATTTTATACTTAGTTTAAACTAAACCTATACTAATACAAATTAAACATAAACTACGTTTGGCCAATGGGCCACCTCCTCAGCCCGTGCCGCAGCATGAGAGATAGGTATATATACCCACCCAACACACTGCAACGCTGATTTTCAGGAGGGGCCCAACGGGTTATAATATTATTGTTCTTAATAAAATATTTACCCTGCCTTATTTTTCTTCAAAAAATCATTTAATTTGTACTTAATACACTTTATCAATCAGGAATGTTTTTAAATAATTGACGAACGCTGTATTACTCTCCAAAGATTTGATGTGGTCTGGAATTTTGTTGTGAATTTTTACACACATCATTTTACGGTTAGGTTAGGTACGTATATATCTAATCCTGCAATAAAAGAATTCATATAAGAAATGAATCCATTTTTGAACGCGTTGAACTCTAATACTTTGAAAAAGTGTCATTAATTTTTTTTCTAACTTTTTCTGTAGGCCAAAATAAATATTGCAGAATCACTCATAAGTAAGTTAGTAAGCAGGTTAAAACAAGTCACTGAAGACAAATAAAGCATCGTTTACGTGAAACGCAAACACAAATAGAGTCTAATGTCTTTCGGTAAACCACATTGAATCATCTGCACTATTTGTGAACTGTAAATACTAAACAGTTCGCAATATTTCACACGGATCGTTAACGAAGCTTTTGTTTTTTTTATTAACTTAAGCTTCCTTTAATGACACCGTTTGGCATTCCATACTGCCATTGTTATACGATAAGAGGGTTTTTACCACCTTTGTCACGGAAAGGTGTAAATATTATTTCTTTCGGGAATACTGTAGGTTTTTAGATGATTTTAAAAGCATTCTGGAAACTGCCAGTAATATCTCTCGCTAATGACCCTTATTCCTAATAACTCTCGACTGATTTCTTTACAAACAATATCAACAAGAAGCCGGTTAGTAAGTACCTAAGTCTAGCATTATTAATTACCTTTCTTTACTTTTTAAATACAGAATAGCTAGTTAATTTTAAATACAGCATCTAAGGCAGCCAGAAGGATAAAACTTAAGAAAGGAAAAGGAATTTATATAATTATGTCCTAATCTAAGGTCTGCGTCAATGGTAGACGCAGCGTTTTACATTATGACGACCTAAAGATAACCTAATCTACTCTAACATTCTGCGTCGATATATATGAGGACATTAAAGCTTTTTACTAATAAAACATATAATAATATATACAATTTCTTAAAAAATCTTTAGAATCTAAATTAAAAACTAAAAACTAAAAATAAATAACTAAAATATATTATTAAAATCCAAAGATACTGGCCCCCTTTGAATGGCTAGACTTATTCTTTGTCCGAGGTAGCTGCCAGCTCTTCGGTCTCCTGTGATGTCGACTAACCTTTTTGCTATTTCCTTAAAAAGCCTTATAGCGCTAGGACCCCACGGACCAAGGGTCTCGAACTCTCGACACCGAATGGGATAAAATCGTATTCGGAGCCTAGACCCCTGTATTTGCATGCTTTAGCTTTTTCAGCCGCTTCACAAGCCGCACCAGCTCTGTTGTTGGTTCCATGTAGATGGGAAGGGGCCAGCGTGTCTGAACAGGTTGCATCCCATACCAGCACCCGGCCCATCTTCCATGGAATCAAACTCATACCGTCCGGTCTCTTGCCATCGTCTCTTGCAATACCAGTCGGCTCAAGTAGACTTGGCACGTTGACGGTGGCAAGGGACCGACGTATGATATCGTTAAGTGCGGCATGTCTCGAGAAGCGCCCTGCACTTTTTTGGCATGACAGTCCGTGATGTCCTAGCTTGTCGACATCACTGCCGCAGGGACATTTATGAGGAGCGCAGATCGGAACCCCAAGCCGTAGACAGGTTGCGATTCGGAGCGTGTCAGGCTCAAGAAAAGTTCCTGTATTTGACGAAGGGTACGCGTGAAGCCAGTAGTCGGCCTCATGCGTACCCACAGCCAAAAGCCTAGCACGCGCCGAACCTGTACTACAGCTCAAAAGATTTTCATAAGTTAATTTGCAGTTTATGTCGTCCCAGCTCCTCAGTGAATTTGGAGAAACTGGAAAATTTTGACCTGGGCATGCAATTAAGAAAGCGTTTCTAGCTTCTTCCAAGCCAGCAATCTCAAAGTTTGAAGGGGATGCCCTTAAAATTTTACCTATGAGTTTTGCTGAACTATGGACAGAAGATAGGAAAGCTGGTAAAGCGACACTGGAAATTTTGCGAATCCCATTTAAAGCTTTTATATGTTCGGTACATTTTTGTACCTAAATGTGAGTGATGTCTGAAGTCTATTTCTTTTGGAGTTGATGCAACTCCGCTGAACCACTGACAGTGCGCTGGGATCACGATGCACGGTGCACCATACACGCGCGCTGGTGCACGCTGGCGGAACGTTGAAACGAAAGTGATTCTCGCCATAATGCCGTAGAATTTATGCTTTTCAGGCTTCCTTACCTCACGTACGTTTTATTTATTCTACTAGACAAGTTGTTTGAGAGCTTAAAACGTATTCTTCGAACTATTTAAGCAGTTCATACATGCTTTTTGACATGGAGGTTTCTATGAACTCCTCAAACAGGTCTAATTATCCGTTGGACAGCCGATTACGATTTCCTTACACAATCGGGGGGCTGGTCCGGTCAGCCACCCCCTTCATTCCTGTGCAGTTAGTGAATGGGTTGCGGCGGACGGGGGCACGTCGACACTTGTCCTCTGCTCCGGCCCTTATCGGCCACAGGCGAAAAAACATCGCCCATTCACGGACGATATTATAATATCTGGAGACTGGAATTCACAATGACCTAGCGGCACCGCACGTTCTCACCACTTTGTCAGTTCATAAAATCGGCAAAAAAGGGAGGTTTTAGGTTATTTATTTATAGCTTTTCATGACTTACTTACTAATTGAAAAAAACACAATTCAAATGCTTTTTATTCAAATAAACTTTTAAAAGAACTTTTGAATCGTCGAGTGAATCTACCATTACCATAATAAGTACATTATATTATTTATAAATACTATAGCTATTAGCATGTATGGACATGACGCCCTATAATACAATATAATATGTATTATGGTAAAATACAAAATTACAGATATTAAATAAGCATATTATAGGTACTTGTTGATCATATTATTAAAGTATTATAAGTCATTTAAAAAATCTTTTACGCTATAAAAACATTGTATCCAAAATTCTAAATTGTCCTTTAGATGGCACGACATGGACACAAGCTTCTCTCCCAGTTCGATACGGTGGTTTAGGCATTCGTAAAATTAGCAGTGTACAATTACCAGCATTTCTATCTTCTGCTTATAGTACGTTTAAGCTCTTTGGCAATATTATAAACCAATCATTAGGTTCCATTGAGCCGTCGTATTTGGCAGAAGCTAGAGTTCCTTTCAATGTGGCATGTCCTAGTAAGGAACCGGTATCTTTGTTTTCTCAAAGACAATGGGACGACGCACTGTGTTCGGATGTTTTGCAGGATCTTATAAATTCTTCAACTACTGCAAGCGACCGTGCTCGCCTTCATGCGGTGTCAACGAGGGAATCAAGTTACTGGCTTCAAGCTCTCCCGTCTAAGCATTTAGGCACTCTGTTGGACCACCTCACTCTGACGATTGCGGTTGGTCTTAGACTTGACGCCAAGTTACAACAGCTACATCTATGCCACTGTGGTGGGACAGTGGATGCGTATGGTCATCACGGGCTTTCTTGTATTAAAAGTGCCGGTCGTCTTTCGGGTCATGCTTCCCTGAACGACATCATTCGAAGGTATCTTGCCACCGCTAAAGTGCCTGCAGTGTTAGAGCCAAGTGGCTTGGCGCGCATTGATGGTAAGAGACCTGACGGGATGACTCTGGTTCCTTGGAAGCAAGGAAGGTTGCTTGTTTGGGATGCCACATGTGTAGACACGCTGGCGTTGTCCCACTTGCAGGCGACCTTCATGACGGCGGGGGCGGCGGCCACTAATGCAGAAAGAGCCAAGAGGCGCAAACATGAAATTATAGAAAATAATTTAATTTTTGTGCCTTGTGAAAACTGACTCTACTGAGAAAAGACGGCAAAAAACTCAGCTCTTTTCTCAAAAAAAGAAAGAGGTAACAATATTTAAAAGCAATACAAGACATACGTAACGCTACAAGTATTACACTGACTTGTGGGTCACTGGATGCGTGGCCGGTTGCTTCCATGCAACTTTTTCGTTAATAAAATCGTCAATAGTATAATAACCTCGTGACATAACCTGACATCACCCTATAGACGAGTAATCTACTATTCTCGCTTTGGGGGACAGTCTTATTTTTTAAAATATCAACCATACTATCTGATGCACGCGACTCGATCTACGTGGACTTCGGATATTATTAATATTCCCGCGGGAACTCTTTACTTTTCGGGGATCAAAAATAGCACCTGTCACTCTCCAGGCTACTTCATATCTATTACCTACCTAATACCTTATTACCTTTAGATGCAAAAAAATTTATAAAAGAGATCGGCTGTCGTTTGAGGGAAAGGGACTGTGACCCACGTTCTGGTTCCTACCTGGTTCAAAGGTTATCCATCGCCATTCAGCGTGGCAATGCTGCAAGTTTGATGGGTGGTCTTTTTGATTAGGGTTTTATTTTTATTTTTGTTAGTAGGTATATAAGGATTTATTGTATAGTTTGTATAATATTTAGATTTTAGATTAACTTTTAAATTAATTATAATGATAAAATAAAGCCTTACTCAATCAAAAAATCACGTTGATCCGTTGCTCCATTGCGGCATGATTGAAGGAAACACCAGCCAACAACCACACTTCCGCATTTATATAAGTTAGAATGCTTTTCTAACTTATATAAATGCGTCAACTTTATGTTTTATGATACACACGAAACCTTTACAACCTAGCCATTCATTTGAGAACTACCAAAAATGGTTCTATCTGAAAATACCGGGAAACAAAAGTTACTAATGAGGTTAAAAATTAATTAGTTTAGTTTATTCATTTATTGCATTAATTAACTCCAATTACCTACTTCAAAAAGGAATCGCATTGACGCCAAAGCTCAACCACAGCCCGACTTCCTTCCTCCTCGCCGCAATCTATCGCAAACCCACTTTCCACACTCAATATTAATTACTGTATCAAGAACCAATTAATTGGTAAAAATGGAAATATTAAATAAGAGGAAGGAAACTGACTGGTGTAGGTACTTAGGGGGAGTCCCGTAACGCCGGTCGGCACCTAGACTCGGGCATTCGTCGGGCTGGGTTGGGTCCGGTCGGATCGGGTCGTGACACCATTCCATTAATCACATAATGGCAGGGGTTTTCTTGCGATAGTAATGCGGTGGGTTTTTTTTATCCACTACAAGTCAGCCCTTGACTGCGATCCACCTGATGGTAAGTGATGATGCAGTCTAAGATGGTAGCGGGCTAACCTGTTAGGGGCATGGTAGTTATATTAAACCCATTCCCCATTAGGTTTCTACACCGCATCGTACCGGAACGCTAAGTCGCTTGGCGGTAGGGTGGTAACTAGCCTCGGCCGAAGCCTTTCACCAGGCCAGACCAGAGAAAATTCAGAAATTTTAAATTTTCCCATATATTATGTTCCCAGGTCCTTCCGCGTACGAGTCGACTGAGAGTACTATTTGAACTATAAGGTTACTAACGGTTACTATCAGATGTTGGTGATAATAACCGGGACTCTCCGGGGCACGGAGGAAACGAAAAGGCCAAATTGGGACTGCCAAAGTCCAACCAATAAATAACCTAAACAAATTCCTTTTCGTTACCTAACATTTTGTTTGACCTAGACCCCGAATTGTCTGGCTCGATGAACCCTCGATAGCGATTAGCGAGCCGGTTTTGGTTGCAAATATAATATTTCCAGTTCTTTATATTTCTAAAAACAGGTGACAAAGGAGATGGCCTACAAAAAGAAACTTACCTAAAATATTAGACTTTATATACCTATGGGATAAAAACATCCTCTTTTTAAATAGGAAAAAAAGAGCTGTACCTAGATATTTCGATCATAGCATAGCAAGAAACGGTGCTTCCAGTTCCAAGAGAGATCTAGACACTTGTCTTCCGATGGCGTCCATAGACTACGCCTAGAATAAGCTTCAAAGCATCTGAAATAATTCAGATTTAATTCAATTATAATCAAACTTTCACAGACAATTCTCTGTTGTACCTGTGGTTGTACAAAGTATCTAAGCTATTCACATTTTTAATTGTAGGTACTGTAAATTATTGGTTTATTTTCAGAACTAAAACAAAATAACAGGTCTAATCTTTCATTAGTTATTGTATAAAATATATTGCTATGCCATTATTACGAAAGACAGAAATTTAGATCAGTCATTTTACTTTTATTTAGAAGTTGTGTACAACAGAATTGCACCGCATTATCTTAACTATAGATCTCTCTACCTATCTGAAAGGCCTTCGAAATAACCGTAGTAATGAATGAATGAATAATAGCCACTGATTCACTCCCGAATACCACGAAAGGCCTACTTAATCGGTTTTTACCACTTCACACCAAGGGGCAAGGGCAACAATGGTCCGCTAAGGGCCGCATACCAGGACTTACACCACCCGGGACCCGCGTCAGAGCAGAGTACGGTAACCAAATTATACTAGCTGAAATTCAGGATCTGAAAGAACTAGATGCTCTGGAAAACATAGGTTAAATGTACCAATTATTGCTTGGACACATTATTCAAGTGTTGGTGAGGCCAAAATAGTGTAATGATAATAATGTTTATATTTTTGTAGGTAATTACTAACATTGATTTTTAAGGTGTGTGTTGTACTAACAAATTGAGCCCTAGTTGCTTCCAATAAAGAGTATTTATTATTATTTATTTTATTATATCTAGAGAGCTATTTTCCATTAGAAGAGCGGTAACTCTATCATATACCTTTTTATGGGAGAGAGCAGCGTGATGGTAACGAATCACGACGAAATTAATGTGTGATCGAAGATTTAGCAGTACTTGACTAGTATTGTTTCGCGCACGCTTAGCTCAAGATAAGAAGATGATCTAATAAATACCGGAACTGTCTCACAGACTCCTATGTGCGGGTCATCGTAAAACACCTCTCCTCTATTCCTAGTAACGCATTTGACGCACGTAGCGCCGGCGCCCACCGCCGCGCCGCAAACAGTTGTATTGCCTTCCCGGCATAGTTCTAGAAACCGCCCCTCAATATTTGCCGAAACACGACCGTTAGCGTCACGCCGACTATTGTTAGCACTTGGAAACCGGAAGCGGTACACAAAGATACTAAAAGGATCCATTCATAAGCCGGCGTCTCCGAGATAAACAATCGTATTATTGTAGTGTTACAAACTGACACTTTCGATACGTATTGTGAGTAAATAGTGTCGGCTTAACTGAGAAGTGCCAAATTTAACAATATACTGGAATGCGTGAATCATATCTTTTAATGGGGTCGATACACAATCCACATGCAGCTACATAAAAAAAATATTGTTTCATTGTCTGTACATTATAGGTAGGTACCTATATCTACTGTAAGTTAACGTAGGTAACCTATTATTTACTACATGTAGCCTGTGGGGTAACTAAATATATTATTAAGTACATACAACTACAGATTTAGGTAAAATAGCTCTTGTTTTGTTTCGAACTTTAGGTTTTTGATCGAAATCGAGTTCTTGATAAGTATAAGGGATATGATTTCAATCACAAAAAACAAAACAGCGAAGACATTTAGTTGTTTCAATGCAAAAGGTTCGTAGATATTTTATGATTTCAAAATATATACCTAAATATAAATACCTACCTAGTGAATCCACGATAGTTTTAAATGCGTTCCCAATGCTCTCACACTATAGATCGTTGTATTACACAATGACTTATTTAATACCTATCTCATGACTAACGACTCCGGACACGTGTATTTTTCGATTATGTTTATTGTTATGTAAAAATACGTCATAATATCTAGGTACAAAGGTAAAGCTGTAACGCTTAAATCCCCACGTACGTCATCTGACAGTGATTTCAACAAATCTGCATTGTGTGTTTACCTGGCCGCCAGCAGCGTCCTACGACCGCCTGAATCATAATCTACATAGCATCCTCTAACTGTGCCGGCGAAAATTTTTGCTTCGCACGTCATAGCGCCTGTTGGTACAGGGTTTATTCAACATGTGCATTGATGATTTACTTGAGAGTGATTCCGGTTTCATTGGAAAGCTGCAACTTTGCAAGCTTGCAGGGGGGGCCATGCGCGTGACGTCACGCGCGCGGTGGGGGGGTGGGGGCGGCTACGTCACGGCGCACGGCCGTTGCGTCACGCAGGCGCGGCCGGCGGCTGACCTAGACTAAATAAAACAACACCGTTGATCGGGCCAAGTATCTCAAATTCAAGGCTTTGAACTCAACAACAAGTATTATTTTGAAATATTTAATGGACTTGGAATTTCCCTTTTTGACTCCCGACGCAAAAAGAGAGGGGTGTTATAAGTATAACGTGTCTGTCTGTGTATCTGTCTGTGGTATCGTAGCTCCCAAACGGATGAACCGATTTTCGTTTAGTTTTTTTTTTGTCATAGATAATTTTATCCCGAGTGTTCTTAGCCTGAATTGATTGAATTGACTTGATGTTTCATGAAAATCTGTTCAGCCGTTTGAAGATCATCAGCTCTTTAATAGTTGATGAGTAAAAATCAGAAAAAAGCAATATTTTCTATACAGCTACGCAAATTACCTATTATAGTATTATTGTCATATTGTTGTATAAACGGATTGTAAATTCCATTTATTTACTTTAAGTAAAATAAATAAAATGAGATAACAGGTAATAAAAGCTTTTCTCATTAGAAACTCGTCAATATGAGTGATGTATCGAAAATAATATAATTATTGTAGTTCCAACTACAATGATGATTATTATTTTTTTCCACTAGGCACAAGTTAGCACTTGATGCGATCTCAACTGATGGTAAGTGATGATGCAGTTTAAGATGGTAGCGGGTTAACCTGTTAGGGGCATGGCAGTTATATCAAACCCATACCCCGGCATTACTACTACTACTATTCGGTTTCCGGCATTTTACCGGAACAATAAATCGCTTGGCGGCACGTCTTTGAAAGTAGGGTGGTAAGTGGCCACGTCAGAAGCCTCCCACCAGGCTGGACCAGGGAGAATCCAGAAATTATAATTTCTCACATTGACACTGCCGAGGATCGAACCCGGGTCGTCCGCACGTTGAGAAAGCAGCGCTCACCACGCCAGGGAGGTGGTCAAAGCCTACTTTTGTATTGGGGCGCTTGGTCAGTGAAGCGTGGTATAAACACGTAAACTCAAGTTCAACGTATGCGTCGGTTTTTCCGAGTCGAGCCTCCGCGTCTCGGGGTAAACCTACTTTTCTCTTCGACTCCGGTGACTGGCCTACAGACATGACTGTTATTTCCACTTATTTTATCTATTTCAGTCCTTCCTGATTCGCAAATTTGGTGGAGATACGGTCTGACAGTTTTGGCGGTGAGTTCATCAAAAGTGAACCCGCATTGTGATAGATACTATTGCATAAGAAATTAAATAGCTAAAGTTTTCAAATAAGTAAAAAGCATATCCATATCCATTATCCATTATTATAAATGCGAAAATGTGTCTGTCTGTCTGCTACGCTTTCACGGCTCATCCGTTCAATTTTGATGAAATTTGGTACAGGGGTAGGTTGTATCCCGGGGAAGGACAAATTGGAAGGGTAAAAAAAAATGCGCAAACCGAAAGGGTTAATAAAGGTTTAAAATGTTAACATTACCTACAGGAAAAATAAAACGAATCTTTCAGTTTTTTAGTCATCAGCAATAAAATACTTACACTTCTTCTTCGTCTTAACACTCTTGACAGAGTGGTCGTGGACCGTGGTCCTCACGAAGTGACGGCTTTAGTGGCAGATGTAATGCGCCTCACGAGCATCCGCCACTTCTCCCTGCTGGCCGACAGCCTGGTGCACTCGTGCAATGAACCGCCAACAGCCGACTTAATTTGCTCAGTCCATCGCATGGGCGACCTTCCTCGGCCTCTGGTGCCCTCCACCATGCCCTGCAAAATACACATTTGAGTAAAAAATGGCTTGAGCTGCGCCACAAGTGCTACGGAAGAAAGATAGGTAACTTTTTTGTATCCACTACAAGCTAGCCCTTGACTGCGATCACACCTGATGGTAAGTGATGATGCAGTCTAGGATGGTAGCGGGCTAACCTGTTAGGGACATGGCAGTTATATTAAACCCACACCCCTTCGGTTTCTACACGGCATCATACCGGAACGCTAAATCGCTTGGCGGCACGTCTTTGCCGGTAGGGTGGTAACTAGCCACGGCCGAAGCCTCCCACCAGGCCAGACCAGGGAAAATTCAGAAATTATAAATTCCTAAATTGACCCTGCCGGGAATCGAACCCGGGACCTCCGCACGTTAAGGCAACAGCGCTACACACTGCGCCACGGAGGTCGTCAAAAATACAAGAAACTTAATATATTATAAGTGCTTACACTTATGTTTCTGCAAAATATTATATCTATAAAAGGAACTTTTATATTAAGTAGGTAACCTAACTAAGTTAATTAATTAACTATATACGGACAAACTTTTTAGAGGAAAGCATCAATGAATATCATTTACCTAACTCATTCTGCGTGGTTATCGTTTAACTATGGAGTATATTCTATTTAGTCATAAAAGACACATTACGTAATTATGAGTACGTATCAAGCTTCACGTCACCTTACAATTGAATAAGACCTCGGTGAACTGTGACGTTGGTCTAGTGGTTAGCATGTACGACTGCGGCCGACGAGGTGCCGGGTTCGAGTCCCGGGTCGGGCCATAATTAAGTATTGGGGTATTCTGACTAGAAATTCTCAATAAGTTGGCGAAGTTTTACCCCCTCGAAGAGCACGTTAAGCCGTCGGTCCCGGTTATTATCACTAACATGATAATAGTCATCAAAGTCCGCCAACCCGCACTGAATCTCTGTAAGCTCTAATTCCCTCGCTCCTATGACAGTGGAAGCCCGTGCCCAGCAGTGGGACGTTAATGGGCTGTAGTTGTGGAACTGTGACGTGATGCACTTTAATTCCATGTAGCCGTAATGAAACGGAAGATCACGGTAGATGTATGAAGCTTTTTATTTATCCCACTACAAGTTAGCCCTTGACTGCGTTTTCACCTGGTGGTAAGTGTTGAAGCAGTCTAAGTTGATAGCAGGTCAATCTGTTAGCGGAATGTTTTGGTTTCTGACTTCTGCAGCACGGCAGCGTACCGGAACTCGGAACGTCTAATCCCTTAGCGTCTTCCCGTACGGTGGAATTGAAAACTAGACAGGCCCAAAGCTGCACAAAACAAGCGCTACTACAACTATTACAAAGGAGAAGTCGGCTTTATCTGAAAGAAAAATCAACGACAAATTCGGTTTGTTCCACCGGAGTTTGTTCCTCCCGAATTTTGCGAGCCAAGCTTTCAGACCCATAGCAGATAATGATGCATAGCTATGCAGGAAATTATATCGATTTATTGTTTCATCGAATTGGGATTTCATTTGATTTGTGTTATTATGCAATTAATTTTACAATATAGTATCGTCATCACATGATTCATAATGTAAAGAATGTAATTTGCCTCTAAAAGTTGCCCGAGTGATTTGCCTTTTACGTATGAATACGTAGAAATACGTAGGCGTAAATACATTTCCATTGCTCCTCGGCAACAGTTGCTCGAGTAGGTACTATAGGTAGACGACAAAACACGCAAACTACGTCACGGCCGCGGCTATTACGATTGTCAGAGGCACGCGTGGCTACCATGAGAGCGTTGCACAACATTAGCCAATGCCCATGGTAAAATAACAATTAGGCATTCGTTATTTACATAATTAGTTACCACTGATAAAATACAGGCACGAGGCACGATTAATATTGAAAATAGCACCCACCTACGCAATCAGCCTGAAAATATCGTCATAGAGTGGTTTGAGGTTTCCATTAATTGAGGAATACATTTACTTTTTAAAAAACAAAATTACATCATTCATTATGTTATTTTTGCTTTTAATAAGGAAATGTAGTAAGCAGAAAAGCAGTAAGCGAATGTTAATAAAAAAACTTCCACTCGGCCCTCTGAACTTCTTCCGAAAACTCACATTTAAAAGTTTCGTGAGAGGCAGACATTGTGGTTTAGCCGAGACGTAAAATAAACAGATTTTAACTTTCTAAATTGTCAGTCGGTGAACAAGATTACCAATCAACAACATCTGTTAAAACGTTTTCACATCCTTGCGGTCAATTTTTGTTTATCTAATTCTATGGGTTTGCGTCTTCGCGACCACGTCTGAAGTGCAATTATGTTAAACTGAACGCAATCATAAAATATCTATGACATTGATGTTTGTTATTGTCAATTATATTGTACTTGTCAACTGTCACTTTTACTCTGGTCTTGAATAAAGTTAGCCGCTGTTCGTGTGTGCCTCTCTCTGATCGATCTTGCTGTTTTAATAATATTCCTCTTATATAGTATCCTATTTAATAAAATAGTTTTCTTTAGGTTATGGGCATGTAGCCAAATTTTGCAAATCAGGCAGCTCAAATCAAAAGAAGACAGATTCTAATCATAATAATAATTCTTCTAGCTATGTAGCGGCATTTCCAGCCTCTCCAGGCCTCGAGAGCAGATGCTGGTATATTGATTCCGGAGCTGCGATGCACATGACATATCAGAGAGAATGGCTATACGACTACGGACCCGCTTCAGTGACAAGTATTAAGGTAGCAGATAATAAAATATTAGAAGTAAAAGGCTGTGGTAAAGTAAATATAGAAACATATAATAGTGAGAATAAAGAGAAAATTGGTACAATACAAGTCAAAAATGTTTTATATGTGCCAGATTTAGCTGTGAACTTACTGTCTGTACGTCAAATTACACAGAATAATTGCCAGGTCAAGTTTAGCAAAGATAGTTGCAAAGTTTACAAAGATTCTAAATTAATTCTCACTGGCTATACAAGAAATAATTTATATGTGGTTCATAATGAAACATATGCTTTATTATCTTCAGTGCATTTATGGCATCAAAGGATGGGTCATCTTAATTATTGCGATCTTCAGAAACTTAATGAGTCTACAGAAGGAGCGGACATTGAAACAAGTAAGAAAGAGAATGTGGTATGTAACACATGCTTAAAAGGTAAACAAACGAGGCAACCATTCAAACACATAGGCACAAGGGCTTCCGGCCTCCTGGAATTGATTCACTCTGATGTATGTGGGCCAATGGAGGAAAAGTCACTCGGAGGTGCCAGATATTATGTCACTTTTGTGGATGATTACTCTAGAAAGGTATTTGTTTACTTTATGCAGTCAAAATCCCAAGTACTTGATAAGTTTAAAGAATTTAAGCAATTAGTAGAAAATCAATTAAATGCCAAGATTAAAGCACTAAGATCCGACAATGGAACGGAATATGTAAATGAAGCATTTGATAAATTATGTAGAGATTCTGGTATCAAACGTCAGTTCACTATACCTTATACTCCGGAACAGAACGGCATGAGTGAAAGGATGAATCGAACTTTAATTGAACGTGCAAAATGTATGCTTATTAATTCCAGCTTGCCAAAAATGTTCTGGGCAGAAGCAGTAGCCACAGCAGCATATGTGATTAATCGCTCACCCACTAAATCTATACAGTATAAAACACCAGAAGAAATTTGGACTGGTATCAAACCTAATATCAGTAACATGAGGGTGTTTGGTTGCCGAGCTATGATGCATGTGCCAAAGGAAAAGCGACTTAAATGGGATAACAAGTCGAAAGAACTCATATTTGTGGGCTATTGTATGGAGTCTAAGGGCTATAGATTGTTTCGAGGGGTGAAAGGCTATTTGTTTTAAGCGACATTTTTGGTGATATGGACTTATATACATATTTGGAATCAGCGAATTTTTCTGCGTCGGATGAGCCAAGTTTCGTTAAAATTGGAGTACTTTTTTGGCGCTTGAAACAACACGATTTTAGGTCTCAATTCCACGAGATTGTGTATTATCCGACATTAATTTCTCATTTTTTTTTCAATAGTGGATTTAAATCAGACTTCATCTTATAGACCCTTGACATAAGCTAATTTACCTTTCTCAAATTCACAACTGCATGTTGGTTAAAACGTTTAAATATTATTCAACTCAGTCTTAAATCATTTTGCCCTCCACAACTTACGCGGTGTTATGTCGCTTAAAACATTTTGCCTGCAACCAAATTCGATGAGGAATGTCGGTTAGGCTATTTAGCCTGAAAATGTTTTCCATTCAGTGTGTCGCTTCAAATATTTTTTCCTTTCCTTAATCTATTATCAATTGTTGTTTGAACTATTTTAATCCTATTATAATTTTTTAAGTTTGTCCCTTATGATAAACAGTTAATAAATTGCTGAGATTTCATACGTTTTTCTGTATTTTAAAACAAACTTTACTGTCATTTAAACTGTATTATTTTAATATGACGCGATTTATTCATGCGACTTAATACATACGTTTGAATCGTTGATCGCGAGTTAATAATCGCAGTTAGTGTACCGGACCAATCACCGCAGGCTCTTAAGTCAGACGCGAATGTTAGCGAGGATAGGACTTGCGCACTGCCCGGTTGCTGATAGTTTGTTTCCACTCCGATAGTTAGTAATTTTATCGTAAGTATTTCAATTTGCAATCAATTATATTTTTACTTGACTATTTCGGTTTTTGAATTTACTAAATTTTGTTAACTGTTTTAGATATACCTACATAATTGCTATGGATTCTGAAAGGCAAAGGTTTTACAAACACAAAATTAAAAGATATTATGTGTCGGAAAAAGATAATGCTTCGGAAAGTAGTTCCAAGGATTTACTGAAGTTTGATTCAAGCATCAACGACACACTAGATGAATATAAAGAAAGATGTGATGATAATGTGGATAATTTATATTTTTTATGGACAAAGTATGGACAAAGATGAAACGGCCCAAATTAAAGCTCATAAAATTAACGAAGAAAAGAGAAGAATTAGGAACGAGAGTCTACAACTCACTATATCGGAAATCATTGAAGAAAAAGATATGGAAGAACTAAGAAAATCTTTAGAAGATGGATACAAAGCAGAGGAAATAGACATACGAGGGATTACAAAAGAAAACAGCGAAGAAAAAAGTAAAGAAAGCGTTCTGTGATAAGAAAAAAATATCTGTGATAAGCGAAGATGAAGATTGTATATGGGATTCGACATCGTGGAAAGAAACAGATGAGTCTTCAAATTCCTCAAGTGAACAAGATCAACACAAGAAAAAGGAAAAAAATAAAATAAGATCAAATACAGAAGACGGAAAAGTAGGCGATGCAGGATGAAAAAAGAAGAAAATAAATAAAAGAAAAGTTCGAAAAGAAGCTGACGACCTCCGTGGCGCAGTGTGTAGCGCTGTTGCCTTAACGTGTGGAGGTCCCGGGTTCGATCCCCGGCAGGGTCAATTTCCACTACAGCCTATTAACGTCCCACTGCTGGGCACAGGCCTCCACTCTCATAAGAGAGAGGGAATTAGATTTGGGAATTTATAATTTCTGAATTTTCCCTGGTCTGGTCTGGTAGGAGGCTTCGGCCGTGACTAGTTACCACCCTACCGGCAAAGACGTGCCACCAAGCGATTTAGCGTTCCGGTACGATGCCTTGTAGAAACCGAAGGGGTGTGGGTTTAATATAACTGCCATGCCCCTAACAGGTTAGCCCGCTACCATCTTAGACTGCATCATCACTTACCATCAGTCAAGGGCTAACTTGTAGTGGATTAAAATAAAATAAAAAAATAAGCTAGATCAAAGGGTGAGCAATATTTTAAGAAGAGGATGGGATGTGAAACAAAAAGAGTTAAAACCAAATCCTTGTCTAAAAAGAAATTGTCCCTATAAATGTGGAGAAATTGACACGGTGAAAAGACATTTTTGAATATTTTTGGAAATTATCATCGCAACTGAAGAAAGAATGGTTATTGGCTATGACTTCGATACAAGCAGTAAAAAGGAAAAGATCTAAAGATTCTAACAACAGAAACAACACTTTCAACTACATATTCCATAAATGACGGAGAAGTTCGGCGCCAAAAAGATGTCCTAGTAGACACTGACAGAATGACTCAGAAGATAATTGTTATAATTATGACTAAGACGTAATAAAAATAAGTCGTCGTCGTCGTCGAAAAATAAGTAAACAAAAATAAAAGTTTCTAATTCATCAAGAAATCTCTTTTTTTATTTGGGTTTAACTACCAATCTTAATAAATGACGACAAAAAAGTATGCCATACAAAACCTCAGTTTTAAAACAAAAAGTCACTTAAGCAATTCTGTCTATCCTTCCTTATCATCCCAAACGATAGATAACACAAATAGCTTGCTTTTAATATTGCTGCATCATGTCGTATCAATAAGTTTGCTTTACACTAAATAATCACAGTAAGGGCGCTTAAACCTATTTTGCAGCTGCAAATAGCCGTCATGATGGTTACTTCAATCGTTTTGCCTTAAGCAATTTTGTATTAAGCGACACGTAACTTTTGAAATATCATTTTATTTACTCTTATTATTACCAACGGTTAGAGATTGTATTAAATTGAATCCAAAGGAGTTTCTCCCATTGAAATAACTTCCATAGTTTTTTTGTTTTTAATTTTTTTCTATAATTTTTAACTTTAAATGGCTCTCCTGTAAAGTTCACAAAATGTCGCTTAAACCAAATAGCCTTTCACCCCTCGGTTTGATAAAGCTGAAGGTAAAATACTTAGAAGCAGGGATGTAGTGTTCCTTGAAGAAAGTATAAACAAAGATTTTGCTTTAATGCCACTATCTGAATCTCCAAATGATAATTTAGATGAAACCACAAGCAGCTCTCTGGATAACACATATGAAACTGTTGTAGAAAGTGAAAACACAGTTCATCGCAGCGATGATGAAGATTTTGTCCCAGATTATTCTTCCCCACTGTCTTCTCCGTTAGATGTCACTCAGAAGCCAATGACATTGAGACCAAGAAAACACAGAGCAATGCCTACCTTTCTCTGTCAGAATGAAGTCAACAGCTCTCCTGTTGAACCTGATCCTGAAACGTTAGAGCAGGCGCTGCAAAGTGTTAACTCACAGGAATGGATTCAAGCCATGGATAATGAATATAATTCTTTATTGGAAAATAATACATGGACTCTCACGGAGCTCCCTCCAGGGAAGACTGCAATCCCTTGCAAATGGGTATTTAAAACAAAAATAGATGCAAATGGGAAAGTCTCTAGATACAAGGCGAGATTGGTCATAAAAGGTTATCAACAGAGACAGAATATAGACTACACTGATGTCTATGCACCTGTGGTAAGGTTAACTTCTATCAGATACTTGATTGCGATAGCAGCTAAATATCAACTCAAGATAGAACAGCTGGATGCTGTAACAGCTTTTTTACAGGGTGATATAGATGTTGAATTATATATGTCACAGCCTTCTAAATATGAAAATGGGACAAAAGATGTTTGCAAATTAAATAAGTCCATATATGGTTTAAAACAAGCCAGTAGAACATGGAATAAAAAGTTGGATAATTTTTTGAACAGCATTGGTTTTTCAAAATCAAAGATAGATCCTTGTGTATATTATAAACATGAAAATGAAGTCATAATGTTTTTGATTGTTTATGTTGATGATATTTTATTGTTTCACAACTGTCAAGAATCAGCAACCAATATAAAAGTAAAAATGATGAATAACTTCAGAATGAAAGAGCTTGGAATTGCTAATTATTATGTTGGACTACGTATTACATATAGCTCTGATGGTATAGCTATAGATCAAACTAAGTACATAGAGAGTACATTACATCGTTTTAATATGGAACAATGCAATTCAGTTGGAACTCCAATGGAACCAAATATTAAGTTTTCGAGGTATGAAGAGGTGATAAATATACCTTATCAAGAAGCCACCGGCTGCTTGCTGTATATCTCACAGGGAACACGGCCTGATATTTGTTATGCAGTACATACATTATGTCGCTATAACAATTCACCTACATCAGAGCATTGGAATGCTATAAAGAGGTTATTTCGATACCTACAAGGCACTAAGGACTTACAGCTTTTTTATAAAAGTAATGTTGATGAAGATATCATTGGATATTCTGACTCTGATTGGGCCTCGTGTTCTGAAGATAGAAGATCATGTACTGGGTACATTTTCAAATTCCAGGGTGCAGCTATATCATGGAATTCAAAAAGGCAGCACACTGTTGCTTTATCATCCACTGAGGCAGAATACATGGCGCTCTCAGCTGCTACTCAAGAAGCTATGTGGCTGAGGCAGTTACACTATGAACTGTGGCCTTCTTTAAAGGTTGCCCCTATTACTTTGTATTGTGATAATCAAAGCGCAATTAAACTTTCAGGTACATATAGTTATCATGCTCGGAGTAAACATATTGATGTTCGTCACCATTACCTAAGGGACAAAGTTGAACATGGTGATGTGAAGGTTCATTATGTGGGCACTGACTCGATGCTCGCTGACTGTTTGACTAAAGCCCTGCCGAAGCTAAAACACCATCAATTACTTGAAGCCATGGGTTTGCGTTCAAGGGAGAATGTTAAACTGAACGCAATCATAAAATATCTATGACATTGATGTTTGTTATTGTCAATTATATTGTACTTGTCAACTGTCACTTTTACTCTGGTCTTGAATAAAGTTAGCCGCTGTTCGTGTGTGCCTCTCTCTGATCGATCTTGCTGTTTTAATAATATTCCTCTTATATAGTATCCTATTTAATAAAATAGTTTTCTTTAAATTATGTAAGGATTGCCGATCAAATCGTCAAAGTTCGGCTTCAAAGTAAAATAAACCATAACAGTTTAGGTATGTACGATATCCTAAACGTATGAGAATGGATACACGAAATTGAGCTCTAATTCAATGCTGATAACAGCATAAAATAAACCATAAGGTTTATTTTACTTTGACGCCGAACTTTGACGATTTGATCGACAATTCTTACATAATCGCACCTCAAATTTTTTGTGGGTCCGATAATCGGGCCGACTTTATCACCGAATTTGTGAAACGCACACGTCCTAGAAAAATTCGGTCAAAAACAAATTCAGCGGATTCGATTGTCGGTGGAAAATGAAAGGTTCGGACGTTAAGTCGGTCACAAAATCGGTGACCTACAAATGGTTTGACGTATAGGCGGACCTTAAAGAGGTCATCGTCTATAAAAACCTCAGGAGTATGTTAATTGAAAACAATTGGGACGATAGAGCATAGACTTATAATATTTACTACAATAGCTAACCAACTCCATAATATGAATATAATTATAATATTATCATGTACGTAAACTGGAATGTGTTTAATGTTAATTCATGCCCTCTAGTTGCATTAGCTAGTGCAACTTTTCAGTGGCAACTGGCAAGCATAGTCTTGCTACCATATTTCCCCCACTATGGTCACCTATGGTGGGCACTGGGCGGTGGCAAGTCCAATTGATAAAGAGCACCCAACTATTGGTGCTATCCTTTGCGATAAGAGATCTTCGGTAGGTACCTACTCCTACGTGATACGTTTCAGGCATTAGGCATATTACCTTTACAGCTGATAAAATGGACTATGTTTTAAAGACCAAGTTCCAGGAAAAAGGAAATTCATATTTTTCCTAAAAAGGATATGTTTGCCACGCAATATTTAGGAATATTTAGGGGCTTTATCCTGCTAAAACCTGTTTCTATTGCATGACATACCTAATCGTATCCTTAATAATACATAATAATACTAACTACTAAGATTACGTCCCGCTTTTATTATCTAGGTGCCACACACAAAAACCAACAGCGAAATCGCTTTCGCTGACTACCTACATAGCAATATGCAGATATTATTTTGCCGATAGATCGGTAATTCCACGGCCAAAGTCTCCCAATCGAAAAATTCGATGGAAATATGGGTGAAATGTCAAGGTCGGGGCACAGATGAAATGGAGCAAGCGCGAATGAGAGTTGAGACGACGCATCGCAAACTTCACGCTTGGGCCACGTGATCGGCCTATGTACTCATGGTTACATCAGTAACTTACTGATGTAACATGGAAAAACGACTTTGTTTTTTTTAAACACTGGTACTCGTATTTCACCATATTACTTTATAAATACTCTGTAGGTAGGTACTTAATATATTATTTCACAGGTTATCAATTACAATAAAATAATGAATACCTACTTAATTAATTTTATGCACTCATAATATTGTTTTTATAATATTTATTCGTCAGTGCTCTAAATGTAGATGTGATAGCAGCAATAACTATCAATACAAACATTGACTGCAAAGTGAGTTAGTCATGATTTCATAATTCGCAACAACATTTCAACGGCAAGCAAACAAAAAAAGAAGGACTTACTACAACGCTTATGCAAAGTTGTGTCGGCGCAAGTCGCGGGAAAGCTTTCAGCTTCCTCTTGCCAACCCGTTGTCCTAGGTGACCGACAAACGCGGCGACGTGACGCGACGCGACGCGACCGTATCAAATAGTAGCTGACCCTTCACTTGGCCTACGTTGTCGCGTAGATAGTGTCTGTTATTTTCTATGGTGTCGTATCGCGTCGCGTCGCTACTGTCGCTCAACTAGGACAACAGGTGATTGCGCTACGTTAGACTGATACAATGAAACAAATACCTACCTAGCCAGATTCTTAAAACATGTTGTTCGATAGGTAATTAGATTCTACAGAGGATTCGCATTAAAAATCCATTAGAATTTTCGTACGAATTGTTTCTCATACTTAATTATTATTTCCCCATATGGAATCCGTATCTTTAAATAATTTACCGCTAGATTATACGAGTATGTATACAGTTTGTTGTAGCGATCACGAGCACGGCGAAATAATGTGTTCATCCAAAAACAAAAATAAAAAAGTATAAGCTTGGCTGTGGTCAAGCTTTAAGAAAAATAAAAAATCGGGCAAGTGCGAGTCGGACTCGCGCACGAAGGGTTCCGTACCATTAATCAACCTTTGTTAATGAACCGCAAGACTAACTTTGTTTGTAGAGGTTTATTGTTTTAATATCAAAAAAACTATGCTAGTTAGAGCATTGGTTATTGTTTTCCTGTAAAATATACGTAAATTCCTATTGACCATAATTATTTAAAATTTTTCGATTGGTAAACTCCGGAGATAAGGGGGGGGGAACGGTATTTTTTTAGACATTTTCCCCGATAAATCAAAAACTATCATAACTAAAAATAATTAAAAATCTGTTTTAGAATGTACAAAGTAAACCCTTTCATATGATACCCCACACAGTAGGTACAGTTATCTCACTTTTAAATTTCAACCCTCCGATTTTCCCCCCTTTTTAAATAATAACAAAAATAATTTCCAATTTTTTTTAATTCCAGTGTCTTTGGGCCACTAATATACACAACTATTCCAAATTTCATGTCGATATTCGGTAGTTACTGAAATAATCGAGTGTGACGGACGGACAGACAGACGGAGAAAGTCGCACCATAAGGGTTCCATTTTACCATTTTGGTACGGAACCCTAATAAAATCGCTATAATAATTATTATAAACGGTGTCGTAGGTATGCCCGACGCGTCCTAACTTGCCGCAAGCACAATTTCACAATTAAATGCTCTCAAGAAACAGTTATCTACCTGTGGAGTGTGGAGTGTATAGCGAGCGGAGGTTGTACGGCTACAGGTGTGAATGGCTGGCGTGCCGCGTGACGTCACCGGGCTACCCCGTGCCGGTGACTCACGCGCACTCGGCGGAGTGGAATGCTCCCACCCAGAGCGGCGTGATGCACTCTTGTGTAATGTTGAAACTGCATTGCGATCTGCGATCAAGGTGGCCCTCTATACCTACAATCTAGATAGATAGATACGGGTAACTTTTACGGTTTCTAATGAGTAGGTAAGTTACATGATCCACAAATTGATATAATTCACTTTATCGAGTACCGGCCAGCACTAACGAAATTCTGGGGGACAGCTTTAACAGTAAGCAGGTATAAAAATATTAAGGGTCTTTGAATTAGGGTTTAAAGAAAGAAATAGTTATTTGTGTTATATGGGGCCAAAGAAAATTTTTGTTCCCCGAGGGCGCTATTTTGAATTCAGAGCGAAGAGAAGGATTCTAAAGTAGAATCCTGAGCGTAGCGAGGAATTCAATATACGCCGCCCGAGAACAAAAAATTTGGCCCCGAGTGACACACTATTTTTCATCATTACGTATGAGAAAAAGCTAGGAGTCAACCTATTACGTATGGACATTACTTATACGTTTAAGCACCAATCAGAAGCACGAACGCGGACCAAACAGAAGATACTCCTATCAACCTTCTATGTATAGACATTATTTAGACGTATATTTAAAGTTTAAATAAAACACAAATAAATTATTATGAAATAATTAAACATTAATATTTATGTTGGATACATAAAAAGATGACTTTTTTTTCAGCGCGCAATGCCGCCAGAACGTAACCGGCCAGTTATAGGTAGATATCTTCATACATTATGCGTTCGACCTCTTTGGTTAACTAGTATTTTTTCCCTCTTTGGACTAGCAGCCATAATTCCGTTCGAAATTAAAAAAATGTAAAGACGTATATCCGATCAACAAATTGATCACGTGACTTATCGGTATACTAAAGCACGAACGCAGACCAATCAGAACAGAGAAATGAAAAGTCCCATGGGCCTAAAAATTACATTTTGCTCCCGCTATCCTCTGAAGCCAATATTCGTTTTTCGAATAGGTATGATGAAAACTTTTTTATTTGATCATATATAATGAAAACTCGCTTATTCATCACAACACTTTATTTATTTCTCGGGTGCACACATTAGTATAAATCTACCGCGTAATCACACAATTCCGATTACCACTAATAACAAAGTTTTATCATGAGACCAAAAGTTTATAAAACAAAACAAACACCGGCCATCGACATCAATCCCTCCGAAAAATCTAATGTCAAAAGTTTATCCGCCAAAACCACAGACCTAAGACATGTGGCCATAGATTGCGTCAAATCCCATAAATATAGGAATAACGCAACTCACATGACCATAGATTAAGTATAATTAATGTCATTTGCTTTCATTCGGCCTTTTCTGACCATGCACGCGCCCCCGCGTGTTTCACGTAGCAAAACAAACAAACAAAATACCTGACAATTAAATTTAAGAACAATATCTAAACAAGACCAAATATTTAAGTACTTACAATAATATTTTGACCAATTTTAATTAAATACAGTTAATGTAAGTTACTTCACTAACCTTAAACTACTTAACTAACTTTTTACTTCAATCCAATTATATTATATAGATATATTACAGTACCCAACTGGGAAAAACTGGCCCCAAGACACAATCTATCCTAACTTGTGGTCCTAATTTTAAGAAACATTGTACTATTGTTTTTTTTTTTTTTTGAAAAGAATAAAGATTATTTATTATTATTTTTATCATAATGTATATAATAATATCCTATGCTATATAAAGAATCACTCAACTAACCATTTTATAAACCATAAACAAATTCAACTTAAACGTGGAATGCTTAGCAATGCTAGTAAGACTAGTAATGAACACAACAGTTTAGTATAGCACTACACCGGACTGGTATTATCACACAGGACTAATGATACCCATAAAGCAAATTAAATACAACACAGAGTTAGTAACGCCACACAGGGCTAGTATCGCCACTCAGGGCTAGTAGCACACATAAAGTTAGTAACGCCACACAGGGCTAGTAACGCCACACAGGGCTAGTATCGCCACTCAGGGCTAGTAGCACACATAAAGTTAGTAACGCCACACAGGGCTAGTAACGCCACACAGGGCTCACATTTATAAAACATTTCTCCTTTTTTTTTTTTATTAATATTCGCATAAGAATAATCAACCTTTAAGTTATACATTTTTACAACTTACATTTATGCCATAGTTTATTTTTATGCTTTTATACTATGTTTTCATTAGCTTACATAACTAGACCATGTTGTCTACATGGTCTAGTAATTTACATTTACAACATAGTTCTTTCATTACTATCTTTTCTTTAGCATAGTCAACATTTTGCCCTTACAATGCATATTTATTCATATTTACAATAAGCATACCGTTTTATTATTAAAAATACTATTCCCATTAATATAATCAACATTTTACCGACCACATATTTGCTATTTACATTCGCAAGACATTATTATTTTAAATATTTAATGCAATTCACAGCATAATAATTATTATGAATTAAATTTTAATGAATTATTTTTAATATTAAACACCTACCTACTATTGTCATTTTTTTTTTATTTTTTTTAATCAGTACTACTGTTATTCGAATCACTATCTATAGGATCATTAGAAAACACCAACCACGGGTGGATTTTGTCAACCGCAAATACAGCTTTGTACATTGGTTTACCTATCTTCTTAGTAATAGGGGTATCTTCAATTTCATACCTATCGTTTTCTAAAACCTTAACTACTCTGTAAGGCCCGCTGCATTTAGGCATCAACTTTCTAGATTGTCCTGGTACAGAAGAGCCTATTTCACGCTCTACCCGGACAAGGTCTCCAATTTTATAAGTATGAGCTCTCTTCCGTCTTTTGTCAAAATTTGTCTTTTGTTTTGTTTGTTGACTTTTATTGCGCTCTTTAACCTCAACTCTAATTTCATCGCGATCTTCGCAACTGTTAACTTCTGACACAATAGAATTCATTGCACCATCTGAAACACCAGTAGGTGCAATACCAAATAAGACTTCAGCTGGACTTTTCCCAGTAGCCTTGTTCACCGTGTTGTTAAGGCCCCATTGGACACGGGGTATCATAATATCCCATTCGTCATCAGAACGTTGATGATTGATTGCCGTAAGGGCGTCAACAATTGACCTATTGTAGCGTTCAATTTGGCCATTGGCCCTGGGTGTTGCGACTGCGTTTATTATGTGCTTTATCCCTTTTTCTTTAACAAAATTGCTGAACTCTCGGCTAGTAAAACTAGTTCCTTTATCGGTGACCAATTTACACGGTACACCAAACAGGGCAAAATATTCCTCAAAGACACTAATAGTAGTCTTGCTTCTACAATTTTTCACTGGCTTTATAAAGATAAATTTTGTAAATGAGTCAATGATTGCAAGAATATAACAATTTCTTTTTTTACTTAAAGGAAAAGGCCCACAATGATCAGCGTGCAACATTTCAAATGGCTTATCAGGTTTTGGGATTGGGTGGAGCATACCTTCCTTTGGCCCACCAGGAAGCTTATTATGTGCGCAATTCAAACAAGATTTACAGTATTTCTTAATGAATCGTCGCATATTTTTAAACCAAAATACTCTACGCACCCTTTCATAGGTTTTATCAAAACCAAAATGCCCAACGTCATCATGGTTATTCTTGACAATTTGCCACCTCACAGATTTTGGAACCACCCACAACAGCCTGACCGTATCATCCTTTTTTACCATGCGATACAGCTTGTCATTTTTAATTGTAAAGTTATTTTTAATCTCCACAACATTAGTACTGTCTGGATCTTTTAAAATTTCTACGATTCGCTGTAATTCACTGTCAGACTGTTGTACGGTTTGAAGCCATCTTTCGTCGGTCACATCGATTTTATTTATATCCCAGTGTATGTTAAAAACCTGATCATCGTCGTCACGAGGTGGAGGATTTTCCGCTTCAATGGGATTCCTGCTTAGGGCATCCACGTGTGCCATTTTAGTCCCTGCCCGATACTCTATTGCAAAATCAAATTCTTGCATTGCAATCCACCATCTCGCGACTCGAGGTATCAAATCTCTCTTAGTCATGGTACTTTTGATCGCGTTACAATCCGTGACCAGTTTAAATGACGTTCCCAGTAAATAAACTCTAAATCTATTCAGAGCTGTTATAACAGCAAGAGTCTCCAACTCATAAGAGTGAAACTTTTGTTCTTCCGGCGAAGTTTGTCGGCTGTAGTAAGCAATGGGTTGGAGACCCTTGTCACCATTTTGTAAAAGGATCGCCCCTATACCTAATTTGCTGGCATCTGTATGCACTTCAAGGGTAGCCTTAGGATCGTATAAGGCAAGGATCGGACGGCTAATCAACCTCTCCTTCAGAGTCTCAAAAGCTTTCATCTGTTCTTGGCCAAAATGCCACGATTCATCCTTCCTAGTAAGAACGGTAAGCGGTCGTGCTATTGCCGAAAAATTTTTCACAAACCTACGAAAATAGCTGGCCAATCCTACAAACTGACGAACTTCGTGCACATTTTTTGGTATAGGAAACGACTTAACTGCCTCAATCTTTAATTTTCCTGGTCTAATACCATTTTCAGAAATTTCATATCCCAAATACTCAATATTCTTTTGGAAAAAAACACATTTCTTAGGGTTTAAAGTTAAATTTGCCTTCCTCAATAATTGAAATATTTTCTCTAACTTATCTAAACCTTCTTTTATTGTTCTAGACGGAATCAGTAAATCATCCATATAAGCTAAGGCTAGATTTTGTTCTGCACCATTCAACATAGAATTTATTGCTCTCTGAAACACACTTGGTGCATTAGCCAATCCAAACGGCATACGGTTATATTCATATAGGCCATCTGGGGTAATAAAGGCTGTGAGATATTTACTCTCCTCTGCTACAGGTACCTGATAATAACCTGAAGCGAGGTCCAAGCTAGTAAAGAAACTATTTCCGCCTAAGCTATCCAATCTGTCCTCTATTCGAGGTAACGGGTATTTATCCTTCAAGGTTTTACGGTTCAATGCACGATAATCAATACATAAGCGCTTTTGCCCATTCTTTTTGTTTACTAGTATTACTGGACTGGCATATGAAGAGGAGCTTTCACGAATTATTCCATTCTGAAGCAGGTCACCTATAATTTCAGATAACTGTTCTTTTTCTTTAAGTGACATACGGTATGGATTATATACAACCGGTATATCATCCTTAAGTTTAATTACCAACTCTGTTAGACTAGTTTTACCCAACTCTGCCAAATTCACAGCAAAACAATCTCTATATTTCATCAATAGCTCTTGAAACATGGTCTCATCTTCATTTGATAATTTAATGCCAACTTGGATTTCCCCCAAAGGTGAGGAGTCTGTTTCTAATGTGGTACTTGTTGTTATTCCGACATAAGGTTCTACAACTTCTTCATAACCTACACCCCTAGCTAAGGTTTGATCTTTTAAAATTATTAAAGGAGTCTTACTAAAATTGGAGATCATAATATAACCTTCACCATTTTTAAAGTTATACAATCCAGGCAAAACCATATATTTTCTTGAATCAATACAACAGTAACTTGTGGAGACAAAAAGGGACCCTGTATATTCTGCTATTGTTTTCACTTCAACAGGGGTAGTTGTAAAAGGTTGAATGGTAATTTTATCCAACGAAACAAGTTTAATCTTTAAAGAAGTTTCAGAACAGCTTGTATCAGGAGCTTCGTAAAATATTAAACTATCAGATGTTTTGTACATTACCACGTTAGGCAATTCAGTAAATGTTTGCCCTATAATTATGTCACATGGCATATAGTGATCTGAGACTATTACTAAATCAATGTTTGCGCAAATGTCATCAACCACGACTGTACCTTTGATAGACCCTAAAGGTTTAACGCTTGCATTGCCAAAACCCCTAAGATTTGGGAGTTCTATGTCACTTTGATACTTACCATATATTTCTTTGACCAGACTATCTTTCACGAGAGTGCAGTTGCTACCTAAATCCACAAATGCCTGTTTTTCAACACCATCTATCTTAACATTTTTAAAATATTTATCACTGTTAGTAGAATTTGAACCTATTCGCATCACAGTTTTATCACTAGGTGGAGCGGTGATTTGTAATAAATTATTCGAATTATTACTACTGTCAGCAGGATTAGCAATATTCCGACTTTTATTACTCCAACACACATTTGCTAAGTGCCCCACTCTCCGACAAATGTTACATTTCTTCAGAGGTTTTGTACATTTAGTTCTAATGTGCCCTGCTTCCCCACAATTAAAACAGGTAATTCCAGATTTAAACACTTCAGCGCTATCCGATACTGATTTTGACTGCGACTGTTGTGTTCCATTATCTTTGTTCCACGGTATCCTACGCCTCTGAAACGTATATCCGTCACTTTGTACTAACGTTTTCAAATAAGAAAACAGTTGTTCTGGATCCTCAAAACGACATGCATTTGCACTTATTCTTATGAATTTGTCGTCAATGCCATGTACCAGACATCCTACAGCTTTGGGCCCGCTAATCTCGCATCTATTAATCAAAATCATTTTTTCATAATAATAAACATCTAATGGTTGACCCAGTTTGCAACGTAGTTGTAACATTTTTTGAAGGAGATCACCGTAATTTTCAGTGGAAGGAAATGCAGATTTAAGTTTCTCTATCCACTGTTCCCAGCTGAACAGAAGAGATGGTAGACCCTGATACCACCTCTTTGCTAATCCCGTTAATTTAGCTAATGCAAAATGACGAATTTGTGTATCATTCCAAGAATATATAGTTGCACACTCGTTAACTTTATGGATCCAGGATTCGATATTTTGTGAACCGTCACTTGGATCAAACTCGGGAATAATGTTAATCTGTGTAAATGATTGCATCGGTAATGAGTGATTATTATTTGCAGCTACCCTATCACTAATTGAATCTAACTTTTGGGATGGCTCAAGATTTGTTTCTTTCGGCTGTTGTAATTTCTCCACCAAAGGAGGAGTTTGTGTCTGTGCTCTAGATGAGCTGTGACCATGTCTAACCCTAGAAGATTCTGATGCCCCTTTTTTTTTAGAATGATAATGACGTTTCTTATTATAATGCTTCTGTCTTTTGCTTCGCTTATAATGTTTACTACTTGAGTCTGATGAAGAACTGACTGAATAATTAGAACTAGTCGAATAACGTCGGCGACGATGTTTCGATTATTATAACGCCTACGTGCTCGAGAACGTCCATCTGACCCCATAGTTAATGATTCGAATCCGGCTTAAGCTATTTTGTGCCTATACAAATAACTTTAATCGCTAGTGTTAATAACTATATACTTTACACATAACTTAGAGTACACAAATATCTTCTAAATAAGATTAAATTGAAAAACGATTGAAAAACGAATGTACTAATCCCCACTATCAAAACACACTATTTTCAAATCACACATCCAATTACTATTACTATGAACCCGACGATCACCAATCGTAAGTATGTACTAACTTAGTTCAACGTAGGTATATCACCCTTTTATTTTGTTAGTCTCAGCTCTCACTACAAATTAAATTAACTTCCAGAAATGCATACTCATTGTACCCATTGAGTTTTATTTTCCTCCTTTTATTAAATCACACACTTTACTCACTTCAAATCAAACGCCAACCGTTGATTAATTAAGTAAACGACTCACAGTTGGTCAGGAATACATTTTAGGCCTCAGGGCAGGCACAGGCATCCATCTTCTGACTGAAAACTCGCTTATTCATCACAACACTTTATTTATTTCTCGGGTGCACACATTAGTATAAATCTACCGCGTAATCACACAATTCCGATTACCACTAATAACAAAGTTTTATCATGAGACCAAAAGTTTATAAAACAAAACAAACACCGGCCATCGACATCAATCCCTCCGAAAAATCTAATGTCAAAAGTTTATCCGCCAAAACCACAGACCTAAGACATGTGGCCATAGATTGCGTCAAATCCCATAAATATAGGAATAACGCAACTCACATGACCATAGATTAAGTATAATTAATGTCATTTGCTTTCAATAAGTTACCTACATAAAACTATTGTTTATAGCTTAATATTATATGTGACCAAATACAGGACTTCAACTCAGGATCATGCTGCAGTGCTAGTTTTCATTTGGAGCCTTAAGTCATTTGAAATTTTCAAATGACATCATAAACAAGTAGGTAATAAAATTAAAAATTTTAAAAAACCCACGACGAATTGCAGAGCTCCATTGAAACAACAATTAGAACTTAGCAAAATATAAAAAAATATCTAAAACACAAAACTGCATATTTGCCGGCTCAGTAGATTTATTGACCAGCGTGGTGGACTATGACCATACCCTTCTCATTCCGAGATAAAACTTGTGCTTAGTAATGAGTAGAGGTGTCAAATAGTGTTAAATTTTAATATTCTGTTAAAAATTGTAAAAAAAATGTGATCACTTAAGGAGTTCCTGTGACCACTTCCTGGCTCCATCACGAGACCCTGGGCAACATCTAGGTTTAAAGTGCTTGTCAAGACAAATCAAGAGTCCAAATACGGAGGGTTAACAATGAGAACTTAAGGAGTTCCCATGACCACCTCCTGGCTCCATCATGAGACCCTGGGCAGCATCTAGGTACAAAGCTCTAGTCAATACAAATCAAAAGAGTCCAAACACGACGGGTTTACGATAAGAAATTAAGGAGTTCCTATGACCACCTCCTGGCTCCAACATGAGACCATGGGCAGCATCTAGGTACAAAATGCTAGTCAAGAAAAATCAAAAGAGTCCAAACACGACGGGTTTACGATAAGAATTAAAGGAGTTCCTATGACCACCTCCTGGCTCCATCATGAGACCCTGGGCAGCATCTAGGTACAAAATGCTAGTCAAGAAAAATCAAAAGAGTCCAAACACGACGGGCTTACGATAAGAATTAAAGGAGTTCCTATGACCACTTACCAAATCACGATTGCAGCTCAACTTGATTGTCTATGGTCCTAAAACCTGGAACCTTCTCACAAGCTATACATATCTAATGCAAAAAACCTCATCTCAATCGGCCCAGTACTTTTTGAGAAAAATAGTAACATATTGAAAAAATTAAATCATAGACTACAGCTCAGATTGATTGTCTATGGTCCTAATATATATCTAAGAACCTTCTCACAAGCTATACATATCTAATGCAAAAAACCGCATCTCAATCGGCCCAGTACTTCTTGAGAAAAATGGTAACATATTGAAAAATCATAGACTACAGCTCAGCTTGGTTGTCTATGGTCCTAAAATATATCTAAGAACCTTCTCACAAGCTATACATATGAAATGCAAAAAACCGCATCTCAATCGGCCCAGTACTTTTTGAGAAAAATGGTAACATATTGAAAAATTAAAATCATAGACTACAGCTCAGCTTGGTTGTCTATGGTCCTAAAATATATCTAAGTACCTTCTCACAAGCTATACATATCTAATGCAAAAAACCGCATCTTAATCGGCCCAGTACTTTTTGAGAAAAATGATAACATATTGAAAAATTAAAATCATAGACTACAGCTCAGCTTGGTTGTCTATGGTCCTAAAATATATCTAAGTACCTTCTCACAAGCTATACATATCTAATGCAAAAAACCGCATCTTAATCGGCCCAGTACTTTTTGAGAAAAATGATAACATATTGAAAAATTAAAATCATAGACTACAGCTCAGCTTGGTTGTCTATGGTCCTAAAATATATCTAAGAACCTTCTCACAAGCTATACATATCCAATGCAAAAAACCGCATCTCAATCGGCCCAGTACTTTTTGAGAAAAATGGTAACATATTGAAAAATTAAAATCATAGACTACAGCTCAGCTTGGTTGTCTATGGTCCTAAAATATATCTAAGTACCTTCTCACAAGCTATACATATCTAATGCAAAAAACCGCATCTTAATCGGCCCAGTACTTTTTGAGAAAAATGATAACATATTGAAAAATTAAAATCATAGACTACAGCTCAGCTTGGTTGTCTATGGTCCTAAAATATATCTAAGAACCTTCTCACAAGCTATACATATCCAATGCAAAAAACCGCATCTCAATCGGCCCAGTACTTTTTGAGAAAAATGGTAACATATTGAAAAATTAAAATCATAGACTACAGCTCAGCTTGGTTGTCTATGGTCCTAAAATATATCTAAGAACCTTCTCACAAGCTATACATATCTAATGCAAAAAACCGCATATTAATCGGTCCAGTAGTTTTCCAGAAAAACGGTAACAAAAAAGTGCACAAACAAACAAACAAACACACAACCTCATAGGGCAAACACATATACCGTCTCCGTTTCTTCGAGGGTAAAAATTACAAATTGTAATTCTAACGACTCATTTAGTCCCTGTTACTCATGTAGTCGTCGTCAAATTTCGTGGAAATTTGAGACAAACAAATACATAAATTATAAAAAGTAGGTACCCTTCATTATTTTTTTAATGTAATACCACAGAATAATATAATAGGTAATACTTTGGTACCTAGGAGTTCTGTTATTGTTTGAAAAATGATCGTTACCGTATAGGGTGAAGGGTACCGCGTTAGCTTTCGGCTTCGAGGAAATTTCCTTCGTGGAAACCGAAACAAACATTTACCTAGTTAAGAGTGACGTAAAACACAGTCATGTTTCATCGAACTCGAACACGACAGGTTAAGTCAAGACAGGATTTGAGCAGCGGTCGCGGGCGCCTTTCCCCTTGCGCGGTCGATGCGCGTGCGCAGGCGACGCGGTACTTTCACCAGCCTCCGCGCTCTCGTTCCGCGGCCTTGACCGCATACAACACCGCACTCGAACAGCCTCACAAGTTCTATCGTGGTGTATCCGCATTGCATAACGGCAACATAAGGATCCACATATCTTTTAACTACGAGTAGGTCCATGAGCCGCTGCTATCGTCATCTCAAGAATAAAGAGCACGACTAAGCTTTGTAGAGACTGTGGATAACACTTTTCATAATATGAGTATAGAACATCATTGATGTCACCCATCCTCAACCACAATAATGATGTGGTATTACGTTAGTTAAGTAAATTGTAATCATACCTGATGTTATGTTTTCATAACAATGATGACACTGATATTTTTTTTAATGCACTACAAGCTAGCCCTTGACTGCGATCACACCTGATGGTAAGTGATGATGCAGTCTAAGATGGTAGCGGGCTAACCTGTTAGGGGCATGGCAGTTATATTAAACCCACACCCCTTCGGTTTCTACACGGCATCGTACCGGAACGCTAAATCGCTTGGCGGCACGTCTTTGCCGGTAGGGTGGTAACTAGCCACGGCCGAAGCCTTCCACCAGGCGAGACCAGAGCAAAATTCAGAAATTATAAATTCCTAAATTGACCCTGCCGGGGATCGAACCCGGGACCTCCGCACGTTAAGGCAACAGCGCTACACACTGCGCCACGGAGGTCGTCAAATAAATGATATAATATTTTGAGCCTGCTTTATGTTGCTGTACCTACAGGTGTAGCTAAAATGGCAATAAGTGTGGCACATAGCTCGAAGAACCGACAGACTTTAATTAGGGTCCCAAGCTGCTGGAATGACGACCCTGCACTGGATAGCATAGCACTGGCAGAGGTAGTCACTAGATGCCACAGGAACCAGACGGCGTAAGACCTACGTCCAACAGTAGCTATATCAAACTGTTTGTTGATTTCATATTGAACACAAGTTGATGCCCGCGACTTCGTCCGCGTGGATTATGGGTTTTGGTTCCCGCAGACTATGGGTTTTGGACCCTTTAAATTCAAATCAAATCAAATATTTTTTATTCAAATAAACTTTTACAAGTACTTTTGAATCGTCAAGTGAATCTACCACTGGTTCGGAATGCCATTCCTACCGAGAAGAACCAGCAAGAAACTCGGTGGTTGCTCTTTTTAAATAATTCATTTACAATTACTATATCAATGTGTACATAAGTAACCGCTGTCCCCGGCATTGCTGGAGCGATCAAATCCATGCTCCTCTATCATTTACATAATCTTCAACAGTATAATAAGCTTTTTTCAGGAGCATACTTTTAATGGATTTCTTAAATTTGTTTATTCAATTCATGTCAAAGACAGGCAGACAGAAAGTAGCCCCATTCCCGCCGGTGGCACCCGTTCACGAGCATGACGCATGATCCAGCCACACCCCTTTTCCGGGATAAAAGACAAAGACGACCACAATTGGTTTAAATAATTCATAATATTGTATATTGAATATGTATAGTAGATTCTTGGAATGGCAAATTCCAGAAGAACAAGCAAGCTTTGTTAAGGGTAGAGGGACGCGAGAACAGATACTTAACATAAGACAGATCATCGAAAAAAGCTACGAATTCGACAAACCTGTAATTATCTGTTTCGTAGACTACAGCAAAGCGTTCGACTGTGTGGATTGGATTTGTTTGTGGAAAGTTTTGTCAGAACTAGGAGTGCCACAACACCTCGTTGCTCTCCTTAAATCCCTATATAACAACTGTCAAGGTTTCGTTAGGGTTGAAAAGACACTTTCTAAACCATTCCACTTTCATAAGGGGGTGCGACAGGGCTGCATATTGTCACCCATACTCTTCAACATGTATGGGGAGTACATAATCCGTCGCACTTGCGAATCCTGGGATGGTGGTATCACCATTGGGGGGACCAAAATCACTAATCTGCGTTATGCTGACGATACCACGTTATTTGCCTCGAGTGAAGCAGAAATGGTCGCCCTACTCAACAAACTAGAAAGTTCAAGCAAGGAACTCGGTCTCTCAATCAACCCAGCGAAATCTAAGATAATGATAGTGGACCGAAGTGGCAAAATAAATCGTACTGGAGCGCTCAAACTTGAAGTGGTGGATAATTTTGTATATCTTGGCTCTTGCATAACCAACAATGGTTCATCTGAACCAGAAGTGCGCAGGCGGATTGGCATGGCTAAAAATGCTATGTCCCAGCTGTCGAAAATCTGGAGTAGCAGAGATATATCGATACGCACAAAGCAGAGACTAGTGAATTCCCTGGTTTTTTCTATCTTTTTATATGGCTCTGAGACATGGACTCTCCGAACTGCAGACCGCAAACGCATAGATGCCTTTGAGATGTGGTGCTGGAGGAAAATGCTTAGGATACCCTGGACGGCTTTCAGAACCAACGCCTCCATCCTAAAGCAACTGAAGGTTACCACCAGGCTAACCTACCTACGGAGAACCTTTGAGTACTTCGGACACATTGCCCGCAGAAACCCTGACAACCTGGAGAAACTGCTACTAACGGGCAAAGTGGAAGGAAAGAGGCCAAGAGGACGTAGCCCTATGCGTTGGGCCGACCAAATAAGCACCACACTCGGCACACCTGTCCACGTTGCTCTGCACCATGCAACGGACAGACCAAGATGGCGCAACATCATAAAAGAAAAGATTATCCGTGGCAAGGATCACGACCCTCAGCAGTGAGGAGGACGATGCATGGAGGAGTAGATAGTATGTTCAGATTAACTAAGTACGTATCTAAATAATAAAAATCTAGGATTCATAATTCACCATGTAATGGTGCATGCATGTATTACTCACATACCACAAACGGAATAATTATTACCTTCATAGAAAAAATATTACCTTTCATTGTAAGCTGACAGTTTCGTAACCTATGACTATTATGTGGTTTTTAAAAAGGTGACTAAAATACTCAATAAGTATTTATGACGGTTACAAAAAGTACAATGACTCGCAAAAATACATTCGCGTCTCACTCGAGACGATTGCGATTTGCGAAGGTGCATGGCCCACCGACTACCGAGGACTACCGAGGTTGGCGCTCGTGATTCTGATGCGTGAATCAACGATCGAGCGGCGCCGAATGTTAAACCCATAAACCCCACTCCCCAGTGGAAAACAACTGGCTCGTACGATTCGAGAAGAAAGTGTCGAGAAGGCTCTCCCCCACAAGCGCGTTAGTATCGGTCGATAATATTGCGATACTTATCTGTTTTCAGTAGGTACATTTTATACTAGGACGACCAAGAACCTTACACATGCGATATAACGATGCAATATAGAAGTGAAGATGAAGACAGAAGACGCTTGCGGTTATCGCGATATTTCGGAATATCGCAGGACGGAAACCGTAACCGTAAGCGTCTTTATTTTACTTTTTTTAAATTATATTATGTTGGTGAAAATTAAGTTAAAAAATTTAATTAATTAATGTATAAATTAATTAATTCTTTTTATTTATCTTCTTACTTAATATTATAAAGAGGTAAAGTTTGTGAGTTTGCGACGTTGCAGGGGGTAATCTCTGGATCTACTGAGCCGATTTTGAAAATTCTGGTACCAATAGAAAGCCACATTATTTGTGAGTGTTATAGGCTATATATTAACCCGAAAAATTAGGGAGTTCCCGTATGAATTTAAAAAACTTATTTCACGCGGACGAAGTCGCGGGCATCTGCTAGTTTATAAATGAAATCTATTAAATAAGACGTATATTATGTTAATTAAAGTTTAAAATGCATAAATATGCAAATGTAATGAATAAATCTTGTCACATTTTCAAAGCGGGCGAGCGCGCGCACCGGACGCGTGCGCGGCGCGCGTCACTTAATCCCTAATTGACTTCTAAGTACCTATTACATATATTATTTATTATATGTTTATAAATATTTGCTGTTATGATAATGTTCTTATGATATAATTCCAGATCGTAAATATTACAGTATTGAGGTAAGTGTCTACATACTTACTTATAAAATAACCTCTACCTAAGGAACTTCGAATTGATCCTATTTCTGGGGTCGAAGGTGACTTTTGTCTGTGCTCTACTGGCGGAATCAATAAAAAGGGTGGATGGATCTAAATTATGAAGGCAGATAGGTACCACAGATGAGGGGGTAGGTACCTACTTAACTGCACAACGTGGTGTTAAAAAATATATAACTTTTATTTAATACTGTTTCAAGTTCAACCCGTTTATTCCCGCATATTTCCGTCTCATCAGCATGGCGTACAACCTAGCTCGTATACTAAGTAGGTACGACTATTGGCCTCATGTTAGCGTGGCTAATATTTTTCAAAAGAATATATTAGACCTAGCAGCATCAGGCAGCAGGCTGCTAGAATGATATTATACTTAGCACGGGTCGATCGCGTGCCGCGCTGGCCACGTGTCCATTTGGGTTTTTTCGATAGAGGAAGTTTAAAGTAATAATTGCACAGGTAGATGTTATTTCATAATGTTAGTCATGCGTTGTTCAACTGGAAAGAAAAAACGTGTTGAATCACGACGTTGGAGTCCGCAGATTGGCTCAGTTTAGCTGCTAACGGTTCGTTTTTCCGCCACGCTGGGCAGGGATGAGGGAAACCCGCGGCTGACGTCGACGGCGACAGCGTCGCATGAGCGCGGCAGTGCGGCACACGCCACATAGATCAAAGGCCGCGATAGATGCTAGTTTGGCTTGATCTCCTGCGAGGCGCTTAGGCGCGATTACGTGTCGATTTTGCCGTGGGTTTTGTAACATCATTTTATCCTCAATTTCAAATATACATATTTACCTTTTGTAGTTATAAAGTATTCACTACATAAACGGGCAGTTATATGTTCTATGTTGTTAAGATAGTCTGCCTTAGGCGCTAGGCCTAGCTGCCTTATAAATAAGTGACGCTTTAACGTGTAAACTGTCGAAAACTTGTGAACCGTTCAATGTTCTCAGTGTAAATTTTTGAAAATAAATAAATAATCAGGTATAGTGCCCTTAGGTTTTATCGGGTTAATATACCTAACAGATTACAATCTACCGAAAAATAATGCGTCAATTTGTAATCTTTCGACAGTTTACAACTAGTTAGATTATAATCTAACGGTCTATACAATTTTAATTTTACGGTGACATATACACACCATAATATTATTACTAATATCGAGAATCTAAGAAAGTCATACAAGACATGCCTAGGTTAGTAGGTACGTAAAAGTAGACACTAAATCAGGTAATAGACAACAGTTGTTCTACTTACCTGCCAAAAATGACGAGTAAGTAAAAGCGTGATAATTGGCTAAAGGTTATCTTTCATTGAGCCACAAAAGCAGTTGCATATTATTGGTGTACGCAATTAATAGAATCAATTGAAGTGGTTCTAAACGCCTTGAATCCACCGAGGAACATACATTGACCTCAACACCTGACCTGAGTAGGTGCGGTAGCCGGTAGGTCTACTTACTTCCTTAGACACAACATAAGTAGTTTGCGGTTTTAATAATTACTTATTAGATTTCGTGAAAAAAAAATTAAATTAAATTAATAAAAAATATAATACATCTACTTCCGTACATGTTTAAATATTAGCTTACCTATCATCAAAAATGAGACCAAGCCAATAGGAATGAATCCGATGTTCGAAAGTCAAGTCGTATCACTTCGGCCGTAGGTAATACTAATAACTCAATCATGTAGGTAATAACTCACTCAATCAAAAAAACCGAGAAGAAAACCAAGTGCTTAGAGTTTATAATACCTAATGTTATACGATAAGACAAAAATGATATATGGGGAAATACTAAAAATTAGGAAACTCCATAGTTTTTTTTGGAGGTCCAATGGGGCTCACTACTCACTAGCGGGAAAACTTAGCTCGGCTGCTTTTGCTGCCAGGAAAATTAGACAGTTTACCGATATTGAAATTTGAAATGGATAGGTTTGTCTACGTTGGCCTACTTCCACAGTGTTATGTCATATGGCATCTTGCTGTGGGGCCGAGCGGCTGATATCCAAACAATCTTTAAGTATACTGCAGAAAAGAGCCATCAGTCCTATTCAAAAACTCCGATCAACGGAATCTCTTCGTGAAAAATTTAAAGAGATTGGCATACTTACTTGGAGTACCTACTTATAGTGCCTTCGCAATACGTTTACAATAAAACATGAATCATTATCAGCAAATAAGTGATACACAAAATCGATCAGCAATATAAAGCCGATGTGGCTAGGGCCTAGGCAAACTTCAGAACTAGCCGGAGCGCTTGGTCCAAAGTTAAAACTTCGGCTTTTGCCGAGCGAGTTTTCAGGCCAATCAAGAAGTGCCCATTTTTTTTGTAAAAAGCCTAAACTTAGTTTGCCAATTTACATAGATAGATAGATAATTTATTACATAAATCTATTTTTACAATTCGTGAACAAATAAGGCTCCTCACTCAGGAGTAGCCTTAAAGTGTCCATAGACGTGTTTCCGACAGTTTTAGTCACTAAAATATAAAAATTAAATAAAGTGGCCTATTAACAACAATTAATTACTACCCTACTAATTGCTGATAAACTGATATCATATAAATCACCTACATTGCTTAACATTGTGGTAGAGTATTGACGTACGAGTATTATAAGTGTCACAAGTTGTCCTACATGAAATAAATAAATCATTTATCATGTTATCATCATAGATTTAATATTGGGTTCGCGCGTAAAGACCAATGCTAAATCTATGGTTATCATTTATCACAACTACTTTAAACTTCTTATAGCTAAGCTAAGAAAAAGCTTCACTGTTAAATAATTTATCAGTGAAGTTTTTTCTTAGCTTAGCATAAACAAAAAGGCTTATAATAATTATTATTATAACCCTTTTCGTTTATACTCTCAATTCGGCTTTGAGAGTTGTCATATCATAAGTGACACAAGTGTTCCTACATGAAATAAATAATTTCATTTTGAATCTTGTTGTCGAGGGATTTTTTCAGGATTTTCAGGTAAGCACATATTATCAGTGCCCTGAACAATTCATTGTTATTTGCGTACAGGATCCGATAAGATCAATCGAAAAATATAACAGGTGATTAGGTACTGCCAACTGTAGGCAAATAAATAGTAATAAGTCTACTTACATCTATTACGTAGGTATTGTGATTTAACGACGGGGTTTCTAGCAATATAAATAACAACTTGATTACGACATAATATTTTTTGACCGAGCGAAGCGAAGGTCTCTGAGTCTACTTGGGTGAATTGGCACTTGTCCGTCCGTCCGTCCGTCCGTCCGTCCGTCCGTCCGTCCGTCTGTCAGAGCATTATAACTTCTGAATTACTGAACGCAATTACTTCAGCTTTAAATATAATATGTAAACCAATGGCCTCCCGCCGAATATGGCTTAAAAAATAATAAAAATCTTTATTTCAGGGGGGCTCTCATAGAAGCGAATGCGAAGTAAAATATTTTTTATAAAGTTACATAGGGTTGCGGTATATCATTTTAAAGATAATTAGGAATAGAGTCCAAAAATATTTTTTTTTTAATTTTTCCCCCAAAATTGACGAAATGGGGGGCTTTCAAAGTGGTGATTTTCTAACGTCCAAAGATGACCTCAGAACTCTAAATTTTCTGAAAGGATGAGCCTGAAACTTGATCAATTATTTCAATTATATCCTGTACTTGAACAACAAATACAAAAATTAGATAAATATTGTAAGGAAACGGAATTATTTAATTTTTAATGAGCTTCAGTATTTTTAACAGAACTTCACATTTATGTCAATAGATGGCGCCGCGAGGTCTTAGTTCGGGGCGAACCACTAGTATAATATATGTCGGTACTAGTGAGAACCTACTTAGGTATCTACGCAGTTGGGTAAGGCTTAGCGGGTATAAGCTTCGCTTTTGAAAACCCGTTTCCATCGTCACAAGCACAAGGACCGTAAGACGTTGGCACTCGCTTTTCCTGATGCGACAACAATGTGACCATTAAGCCTTTATTTGATCCAATCAATATTATTACCGGCTTTTACTTTCATATAGTTTATATTATATTGAACAGCTGCAGCAGGCAACAGGGGCAGTAGTCCATCGATAACCTATTGCCGCGCCGACTGCGCGTCGCCTGAAGTAATGACATTTAAGGGCAGTCATTTTAAATATTATTATTATTGTAAGCACAATATTTTTTTTAAATCAAAATGTTTAACAGTTATACAACGAAAGTTGTTCAGTAGGTATAAGGTACCTATTCGTACCATTTTAAAATTAACCCTATATACCTGTAGCACATGATACTAACTAGTACCAACTACCTATAGAGAGAGGTACAATGTATCACTCGAGTACATATTGTAAACCAATTTTTTCGGTTCTTCATGTTAGGCATTAGGTCCGCCCTGATTTCTTATTTTTTTTTTTAATTTTGTTTATTAGTCTGTAATCAACAGCGTTTTTACATTTTAATTTACAGTTATTTCTTAAAAAACTAAAATAAGGCCAAAAAGATTACATAATTATTATACAATTATTAAAATAAATAGGTACCATAAAGCTTAAAGTTAAAAGTTAAAAAATTAAAAAGTGCAAGTGTGCGCGTGTATGTGTGTGTGTGTGTGTGACTGTGTGTGTATGCGGGTGTGTATGTGTGTTATGAGGGATGTGCTTGTGTACTAAATGTAAATACTACTATTTCCGATGTAGTTTAATGATTGCATTTTTCAATTGAGTTTTAGATAGACGGAAAAGGTCAAGATCGGAGTAAACTTTATTGTAGGTTCGCGATAAGCGTATAATTACAGAGTTTTGGGCGTAGTTTGTGTTTGATTTTTACAACTGTTCTCACTTACCTATTATGCAGTTTAGTTGTATAGCCCCTATAATAGCGAACTGGACAAAAAATACAAATAATTCCTTTTTCTTCTAACTACTGAACCCTAAAACACAAAATCCATATTAATTATAGATGCGATATGTGTTTTTCTGTCTGCTAAGCTTTCACGGCCCATCTGGTCAACTGATTTTGACGAAAGGTAGGTATAAAGCTTGGTTGTGAATATGCCAGGAAAGGTCTATGACATTTCATCCCGGAAATCGTTAGATTCCAACAAAAAATTTCAAAATCCTAAATCCGCGCGGTCGAAGTCCTTACATATGCTATTAGTTGCAAGTAGAATTACTTAAAAGTATTATTTTTTGTAATAAATATACATCATTATCAATATATACACGCATAGGTATGTCACCGTAAAATGTTAAGAACCGTTAGATTGTAATCTAACGCTTTTTATCTCGATACATTGTAATCTGTCGAAAAATTGTGAACTGTCCAATATTCTGAGTGTCAATTTTAAATATTCATCGTATTAACGTTTTCTTGTCTCTTTCTTGTAGGTTTTGTTAGGGTTCGACGTAAATAATCAGGTAGTGCCCGGCCGGGCACTTAGGTTTTATCGGGTTAATATACCAAACAGATTACAATCTAACGAAAAATAATGCGTTAAATTGTAATCTTTCGACAGTTTACAATCTCGCTAGTCAGATTATAATCTTACGGTTTTTACAATTTTACGGTGACACATATATTACCTATTATGTACGACATGAGCGCCACGCCGTTACTTTCCGTCGCGTTGCGTCGTTCCAAGGGCGGCCGCGCGACGAGCCCCCATGACGCCATGACGCCATGACGCCATGACGCGTGCACGGGCCAGACGTGTACGTGTACCTACCTAGTACCTGCTATCTACACTTTATCGCTCTGAAGCCCCACACGGCACACCAATCAGCATATAATATGCTGTCCTACTTCTTTACTAATCTTATAAATGCGAAAGTTTGGATGGATGGATGGTTGGATAGATGTTTGTTGCTCAATCACGCCAGAACGGATCTAGATGAAATTTGGTACAGAGTTAGATTACAGTCTGGAATAACACATAGGCTGCTATCCCTGAAAATTAAAGAGTTTCCGTGCGAAACCTCAATCCACGCGGACCAAGCCGCGGGCATGAGCTAGTTTTTATGTAAATCATTTGACAGAAACTGTAGGTAGGTAGGTACCTACTCAATGCATTATATCAAACTTGATTTATTGATTACATAATATGTAATATACGGTATACCTACCTGAACAAACCTATCTAATATTAAGTAGGTAAATGTATGTAAAGTACCTAAATGTAATAATTATCAATATATATGTCACCGTAAAATTGTAAAAACCGTTATATTATAATCTAACGGTTTCTATCTCGCGAGATTGTGAACCGTTCAATGTTCTGAGTATTATCTAATTTTTGAAATATTTATTGTATTTACGTTTTCTTGACTCTTTCTTGTACAGTAGGTACGCGCGCGAGTTGAATGCAGAGTAAATGTATGTGTTACATTTACTCTGCATTCAAGTCGTGTGCGAACTATAATTTAGTTTAGAGTTTGACATAAATATTCAGGTAGGTTATTTACATAGACTTATAATTAGGTTCTATCGGGTTAATCAATGGGTTAATATACCTAATAGATTACCTACAATTTATCTACCGAAAAATAATGCGTTAAATTGTATGTAATTGTTACGGTTCAAAATCTGTCGATAGTTTACAATTATTTATTTATTTTAGTTTACAATCTATCGAGATAAAAACAACATGTTTACAATTTTACATTGACATTTATACCTCAGAATGTCGCGTTTGTTGGTAGAACATTGACATTGTAAAGCGCGCGGGCACTAGTTAGTCTAATTAGTTAAGTAGTTCAATGCTCGTAGCGTGACGAACTAAAAATAGGTCGTTACTGTTGTTAGACTGGAGTGGGTGTCTCTGCGTGTCTCTGCTCTCTGGAGTCTGGAGTCGAATGGAGCCTTGAACGTGGGACAACCTTCAGTTCTAATGAACCGATTAAGTAGGTTGGAAACCATTTACAAAGCTTAAACTTCCTTTAGAATCCTACTAATGGGAATATCCCCAGTTAAATGACCTAGATGTAGGGTAGTAGGTACTTATGCATGGTCAGTCCTTCTCAATATGAATGGAATAACAAATACTACAGGTACTTACCAAAGTAAATTAATCGCGATTATATGAAATCTTGACTCTTCTATGCTTAGGTACCTACACTACAAGCTGCCATGCAAAATCGGAAAGGGGATTATATCGCAGACGAGCCCAATGGGCGTCGCGCGCAAGAGAAGCTCCGGCGCAGGAAAAAAAAAAGAGTTCCCCCGGAGATTAGCTATCTCAAGGAGATTTCCCCCCCCCCGTAACCAAAAAAAAGGTACCTACACTACATAGCCATAGCTATTAGCTACAATACATTTACCTTTACCTATTAAATAACTCAAGAAGCTAGACATAATCTTTAATCAGTAGTAGGTACTAGGTACTACGCTTAGCTTTGCAGCATATACCTACCTATAGATACTTACATAAATTATGTAACAAAGGTAGGATTCTTCTTGTTGTGCATCTCCACCATTGAAAACGGAAAATTCAGCAAACGGAAAAGTTGTGCTACGAGTACGTTGGCTATCCCGGTCCACTCCCTAATGTTTCTGTCACGACCAACTTTCTTTCTTCTTCTACCAATGCTCCTCTTTCCCTCAATTTTGACCATCATCATCTGCGGCGTAAGGTAGGCGTACCTACTGAAAACGATTTCCAAATATTTACAGTGACTTCACTTTTGTAAACACTTTACGCAGACAGGATGTCCGGCAGGCCGCAGACAATCTAGCCGCGGGCATTTCCTGTGGTGAGTGGTCAGTTAATTACCTGATTAACATAGCCAATCAGTCATTCACTAATCTAACTTCTCAGGCGAATTCGATTGTAATAAAACCAGACAATATTATTATATGCATTTATTTATTGAAAATAAGTCTTTATCATTCTTAAAGCTCTACAAAATATTCAGTATGTAAGAGTAAGGAAAATATAAACAAACAATACACACAAATATAGGTATATATATATATCTACAGCACAATTAATATTTTTTTGATAGTAACATTTCAATAAGTGGGAAATAACATACAGTATATTATGTATTGGTACATAAATAACGCACAATATGAAATATCAAGTTAATAACCTAGTGACAACTGTAGGTATCTAACATCTTCGAAAATCATATACTAATTAATTATCGATGCGTTGGAAAGTGAGTTATCACAAAATAGTTATTTAATATGAGTTTATACCGAATACCGATACGGCGAAGTAACTATCTGTGCCATAGGTTAACGAATGATAAATGATAAATTAAAATACCTAACACGTACAACAATTGAAAAAAGTACTTAAGCTTATAAGTGTCTTAAATATCTGATTTACAATAAAATAAAATATGTACATACCTAATAATGTTTGTAAAAGGTAGGGCATTATTGCTATGACCGCTCCTAAGTCGTGATTTCACACCTTATTATTGTAAGTAATAACCCTAGTGAAAATTTAAATTTCCGATACGTAGGTATATGTATAATCGGTCACCATAAAGACTTAAAAGAATATCCATCTATTCTACAGGTCAGTTAAATTAACGTAAATCGCAAACACTCCGGTAGACGGCTGCGAAGCGCGTTAATAGGTAAGTAATTAATTATCAACGAAGTAAAGATCAGTACGGACCACATGTGTTTGTATATGTCACCGTAAGATTGTAAAATCCGTTAGATTATAATCTAACGGTTTCTATCCCGCGAGATTATAAACTGTCGAAAGATTGTGAACCGTTCAATGTTCTGAGTATTAATTTATGAAATATTTATTGTTTTTACGTTTTCTTGTCTCTTTCTTGTACAGTTCGCGCGCGAGTTGAATGCAGAGTAAATGTAAGTGTCACCATACATTTACTCTGCATTCAACTCGCGCGCGAACTATAGGTTAGGTTAGGGTTTGACATGATTATTCAGGTAGTGCCCGGCCTCAGGCACTTAGGTTCTATCGGGTTAATATACTTAATATATTACAATTTACCGAAAAATAACGCGTTAAATTGTAAGCAGTATGTTACGGTTCACAATCTGTCGAAAGTTTATAATCTATCGAGATAAAAAACGTTATATTATAATCTAACGGTTTTTACAATCTTACGGTGACATATACATTCAAACATACTCATTCACAAATCACCGCGCACGCGGCGCTCATATCGCGCTAAGCATTTCAAAGCCAGAGTTACAAGGCCGTATTTCATTTACAGTTCACGAGTATCGGAAAATGCGTTCAGTACGGTTTTCGCAAATGGTAATACAATTCGAGAGTCAAAACATTAACGTCCGAACCGATTTTCATTTGCGCAAGGTTCGCGCTATAAGTGCCGGCCGGAGATGTAAGGATGATCTTGAAGTTTGATGTAAGGTCCATTAGACATGTAGTAATAGATACCTACGCTATAGATGGGCTAGAATTTTCACTGTTTCATCCCCGGTAAACGCCTCTACGCTTATGGTCTGCCCAAGCCTTTAGCCTGCTTTAGGCACACCGTTTAACACAAACCTATGTATTAAGTTTTAAATAGGTACCAAATTTTTCATACAATGAAAAACAGTTGAGGAGCTTCGAAACAAAAACCGATTACTCAGCAATCAGCAAAAAACTCAGCAAATAATATGTCTAATGTCATATCAAAAACCGATATATCCAGTTGGTTTGGTCAAAAACCGACAAATCAATTTTGTTTTTTTTATATCTCAACATGTACCGATGCAGAATTTAGGTTTCCAAACATTGATTCCAACATCAATAAATTGATAGATCACTAATTCCACATTAAAAAACCATGAACTTGGGCATATCTTTACAATTTCCCACAAAAATTACAGTTAATGCGATATTTATCGGTTTTTGTTCCGACGCTCCTCAGTAAAATATTGTACTCGGTGTCGTGTCGGATCGTATTCATGTCGTGTGATGTAAAGAACCAATACCTACAGCTGATTGCTTTTTGCTTGACCTACCGCAAGAGGAAAACTATGATATTATAGTATAATTATTGCGGTAGGCATCTAAAAGCTGCAATTAATAATACTTGTTATAAATGCGAAAGTGTAGGTCTGTCTGTCTGCTACGCTTTAACAGCCTATCTTTTCAACCGATTTTGATGAAATTTGGTACAGGTTGTAACATGCGGAAGTAGGCTACTTTTTATCGTGGAAGATTAAGGAGTTCCCGCGGGAATACAAAAAAACTTAAGAAGACAACTTATCTTGAACTTAATATCTACCTATCCTAATAACTTAGGTAACGAAAAACTGATTTGTGAAGCTTATATCAGCGTAAAAAAGCTTATTTTTTGAAAGATTCGGCAGATTACATCAGCATCCTTATTCAATCTGCATTGGATGGTAAGTCAATGCTGCAGACACGCATTCCCTATTCTCGGTGTCCTTATTGATGTGATGGCAGCCATGTCGGTGGACGGTGGCACTGTAAACTCTGTTTGCCGACATTTGGCCAACCAATTATCATTCGATCGTCTGACACAGAGCCTGTTGCCTGGTGGGAGGCTTCGGCCGTGGCTAGTTTATTGTTTATTGTTTATTGTTTATTATAATTGCTTCCATGTACAATGGTCATAATATAATGATACATGAGGCCCCGTCGGGGCATTGCAATATTGAATATTTTAGGATTAAAATTATCTATACAATCAAATATAATATAAACAATGTCAACTTAATTTATCAAACTGTCAAAATCGCAAATTATTTATATAAATTTATAGGTAGGTACATACTCATAATATAAGATAAGCATTTAACTTTTAAAATAGAACTAAAACTAATAAAGCGCTGTCATGCAATTGAGGTCTTATAGATGTTTCATACGATAATAATACATTTAAACACTTATGATTAATTTTGGAACAATTCCTTTACTTCGTAAAAACATTGTCCTATTAACCAGTCTTTGAGTTTACGCTTGAAAGCTGTTTCCGTCTTTTCTTCTGTGATAGCTTTTGGGATTTTATTATAAATCTTGATCGACCTAAAGAGCGGACCGCGACTAGATATATTAAGTTTATATCGAGGATATTCTAGCCTGTGCTTATTGCGCGTGCTCATGCCGTGTGTCTTTTTATTTTCTACGGTTTTGTAGAGATGGGGATGCTTTCTAACAAATAGGACCGTTTCCATGATGTAAATTGAGGGGAGTGTTAAAATTTTTTGGTTTATAAAGTGGGGTCTGCAGCTTTCTCGAGGTTTGATATTTACCAGGATACGCATGCACTTTTTCTGTAGGATGAAAATATCCTCGGCATTGGTACTTTCGCCCCAGAGGATTATCCCATACCGAATCCATGAATACGCGTATGCATAGTATGCCGAGAGGGCGGTTTCATAATTTGTGTTTGCTTTTAAGATGCAAAGAGCATATATGAAACGCGAGAGTTTTGCACCAAGATTTTGCACGTGGCTTTTCCAGTTAAGGTGAGTATCTATAGTTAAGCCAAGCAGGGTAAAGTTGTTAACTTCCTCGATTTTTATTTTATTAGTAAGTGGTTTTAATTTTAAGGGCTCTTTTTGGTGTGGACGAAATTGCATAACCTTAGTTTTGTTTAAATTAATTTCTAAATTGTTTGATTCCAGGTATTTTTGAATTTGGGTTAGATTTTCAATAATATATAATTCACTATCCGTTGCGTTCGAGCACATTGATAGTACAGAGACATCGTCCGCAAACATGATGCATCGCGATTTAGAGCTGATTATGTTAGGTAGGTGATTTATGTATACCAGGAATAGGATGCATCCGAGTACGCTTCCTTGAGGTATGGACCAGTTCGTGACACGTGTATCTGACTCGATATTGCTTATTGTATTTGTCCGTTCATCGTAGAATTGCACTTGCACGAACTGTTGTCTATCTCTCAAGTATGATTTGAGCCATAGATAAGCATTTCCTCGTATACCTAAGTCATATATTTTGTTTAGTAATATTTTGTGTGACACTTTGTCATAAGCTTTTGTCATGTCTAGCAGAAGTCCGACGGCATATTTTTTTTCCTCTAAGCAATTTATAATGTCTTGTATATACTTAAAGACGGCTAGCGTGGTAGAGCGATTTTTCCTAAAACCATACTGACTGTCATTCAATAAATTAAATTTTTCCAAGAAGCCATAAATACGATTTGTCATTGCTTTCTCAAAAATTTTTGAAAACGTTGGCAGTAGAGCTATTGGTCTGTAGCTGCTTGGGTCATTTGATTTCCCGCCTTTTTTAGGAATGGGTCTTATTTTTGCTATTTTAAGTTTATCCGGGCAGTATCCTTCGTCAAAGGATTGATTTATTAGATATGTCAGGGGAGGAGATAATTCATTTATACATTTCTTAATTAATGTCGGTGGAATGTCATCTGCGCCGAAGCTGCGTTTATTTTCTAACCTACGAATAATGTTAAGTGTTTCTTTTACCGTGACCGGCTCTAGGAACATAGAGTTAATAGTTCGCGTTTGCTGGGTGCAATCGTACGAGTTACTGTTTGAATGCACTGTCCCGTCATCATTCGATGACTTACCAACAGAAATGAAATATTCGTTGAAGATATTTGCAACTTTTTGTGGTGATTTAACTGTACCCGCTTGCGTAGATAGGGTTATGTTTTTGGCGCTTGTTTGTTTGGTCTTATTTGTTACATCATTAATTATATACCACATAGTTTTTGTTTTATTCTTTGATTTACGCATTTTATTTATATTGTTTATTTTCTTTGATTGTTTGACACATTTTTTTAATATTTTACTATAAGTCTTATGATGCCGTTTTAGAGTGCTGTCGTTCGATTGATTTGATAGTATTTTGAGTATGCATTTATGGTGGCACGATTTCTTAAGCCCGGCGGTTAGGTAAGTTTTGGTTTTCGTTTTCATTTTAAGTCGTCGTTTAGGTATGCAGGTGTTAAGGATTTGGGTCAAATGTTGAATAAAAGTGTTGTAATTTTCGTCGGCGGAGTTATTTCTTGTTATTATATTGTTCCAATTGACACTTGATAGCATTGCTTTGAATTTTTTTATTGATTTATCGTTAAATATTCGTTTGGTTACATAGGATGGCGCGTTTGTGATTGATTTTTGATTCGCCGTTAAGGTACAGATGATGCCTTTATGATCAGAGATACCATGGTCCTCAACTGTGAGACCAAGATCCCTTTTATTGGTAAACACCAAGTCTATACATGAGGATGTGGTTTCCGTTTCTCTGGTCGGTTTGGTAATCACTTGAAATAAGTTTAATTCCAACATAATATTTGAGAGCCTATGGTAGTCTTTTGTTTTTGGCGTGGTCAGGGCATCGATGTTAAAATCTCCTGTAATCATTATTTGTTTGTTCAACGTTTTAGCGCTTAGTTTCCTAAGCAAGTTCTCTATGCAAGTAAAAAATACCTCAATTTCACGATCAGCTCGATACAGATTTATAAGTATTAGATTCTGCCTGGGCAGTTCTATCGCACAACATTCAATTACATATTCAGTTGATAAGTCCGCTATGTCTTGCCTTTCGATGAACTCTACCCCGTTTTGCACAAGAATGGTAACACCACCTCCCTGGCGTTTTTTACGGTGGAAAGATGTCGCAAAGGTGTATCCGTCAATCAATACTAAGTCTTTTTGGGATTCAGAAATCCATGTTTCCGAAACACAAGCTACGTCTATTTTATGCTGGCTAAGGAAACTTACCACCCTACCGGCAAATACTTAGTTACCACCCTACCGGCAAAGACGTGCCGCCAAGCGATTTAGCGTTCCGGTACGATGCCGTGTAGAAACCGAAGGGCTATGGGTAAAATATAACTGCCATGCCCCTAACAGGTTAGCCCGCTACCATCTTAGACTGCATCATCACTTACCATCAGGTGAGATCGCAGTCAAGGGCTAGCTTGTAGTGGATAAAAAAAACAGAGCATAATACTACAATAGCCGTTCCGTAGATTCCTACGCGATACCTGTCGCGAAGACTACAAATGACGTCATGGGTAGAAACCGCCTCTTATCTATATCTCTAAAATTCAATTTACCCAAGCGAAAGCAAACAATTTACCTAGTTGTTATTAAAAAATACTGCTACAATAATGTGCTTAGAAGAATCAAAAATATATTGCTAAAGATTACTTTGATGAATATTATTGAGAGATCTACGAAATTATTGCAATATCTAGTAACCTAGGTTGGTAAGTATGTTACGACTATACCTAGTTTTTAATTCAGCAAAACAATTATTCGCAGGCAAGAAACACGTTTGAAATTTAAATACTATCGGCTAAGCTCTGCATTACTCTCTAGATATAAGCTTTAAAAGCTTACGATAGATAATACAAACTTAAAATATATTAATATATCCTAAGCAATAAATAGGTGTCTATCGTAATTAATTCTGGCCTCTGACAAAGATGTTTTTAACAGATGGAGCTAAGAGAAAACTATTATCTTGACGTTTTTAAAAGATTTCTGAATTATGTTTCAAAAAAATAAAGGCTGAATATTTATGTATCTACATGTAGGGATTTTAATTTTCAATCATTAATTCATCGTCGTTATCTTAGCTACTGCTATATATGCCCAATCAGCCTAATGCGGCGGAAAACATTTTCACTCAAATTAAATTCCCTTGCGCCCTCTTATTTAAGAAGGGCCCAGGCACTTGGAGTCCGGCATTCTCTGCGGAGGCTGCGCCGGCACTATCCCCCCAGCCGCGCGCCGGGCGGGGGGCGGGGGGGCCAATCCCTGCGGCGCGCATACCGCCTTGCGACCATTGGCCAAACCGCTATGTATGCACAATCATAAACTATAATTATTATATATTTTACAATAACAAATTAGTACATAAGTAAACCTCGAATATTAAATACCAAGTAGATACGATTATACGAGTATATAAACACAAATACACAAACGCTCCCTGACGCCGCACACAACACATTTTTTTGGGCCGAAACGTTTTTTACAAAATAATTGTCATAAAAACACCGTTCAAATCCTGAGAAATCACATAATATTGTGTAGCATTCCAGCGACAAAATATTCTAAATCTGTCACTAAAGCTCACTAAACAAAGTTCGTAGCACGTAGAAAAGTAACACGATTGGAAAGCGCGGCGCGACGGAACACGCGGGTGAAGGGCACCGCAGCGCGCGGCGGCCGGCCGGCGTCTGAGCGCGCGCCCGCGGGCCGCGGCCGCCCTCCGCCCTCCGCCCGCCCCGGCGCTACGCGCGCTCGCTTTCGGCCACGATGCCTCTATTTAAGCACACACGGCCGAACCTCACCTGGTATTCGCAATTTAGCCCTATCGCAAGCGCACGCGACCTGAAACCTCCGAATATCTTATACTTACAATAATACGATGTGCGATCACAAGTTGACGTCGGTGTTCGCGCTAGTGATCGCCGCGGCGGCGATGCTGGGGCGGGCGGCGCACGGCGCGCCCGCGAGGCACGTGCGCAGCGTGGAGCTGGCGGACGCGCTCAACCGCACCGTGTGCCCCATCCGCGTGGAGCTGGACGAGAACGCGGACCGCGTGCCGCGCCGCATCAAGCTGATGAAGTGCGCCAGCGAGCCGAGCCGCTGGTGCCGCGCGCACGCGGCGCCGCACGCGTGCTGCGGCCGGCGGCACGGCGCGCACCTGCTGGAGTGCGTGGAGGTGCACGACGCCGTGCTCGTGTACTACCGCAGCACGGCCGCCACCGCGCTCTACAACGTGGCCGTGGGCTGCTCCTGCGTGGTGGTGGACAGCGCCGCCGCGCCCGCGCTGCCCAGCGGGCCCACGTGACCACACACCGCGCACCCCCACCCCCACCCCCACCGGTGAACACTGCCGCCACAGTTCCTAAGCTCTGCCGCTCTGCCGCTCTGCCGCGTGAAGCGCGAGCGCGAGACTGACCCGCGTATTTATTGTTACGACGTATTCATTTAAATAATGGTTGTGAGCCGCCGCCGCGGGCCCGGAGCCCCGGCCCCCGAGTGATGAGACTGTACATTTGTAGTTTTAAGTATTTATTGACCGTTCGTTTAGAATTTAAGTTATTAAAGGTAAAAGCTTTAAACTTTACATAATATATTTATTTTTTAAATCATATTTTTTTTAAATATCATCCTTTTCCTTTCCTGAAACCAAACTTTCGAAGAATTTAATGCTTTAAATGCTCTAGGACCTACAGCATTAAATTCTTCTCTAAGTATTTAATTTTAAAATACCTAGAGTATTTAATTTTAATATTTAACAGAATTTTTTTTTATATTGCATTTTTGTTAATATTTATGGGTGTACTTCAATTAAAATACACATTAAAAAAATACCGTTACATTGGGTAACGGTTTTAAGCTTCAATTACGAGGCATAAATTAATTTAAGCTTCAATGGGGCACCCTTATATCAAATTTAGCTGGTAAACTCAGTTCTGCTGCTTACGCTGTCAGAAAGATTCGGCAGTTAACAGACGTTGAAACTGCAAAGATTGTATTATTTTGCTTATTTTCATATAGTATTATGTCTTACGGAATCTTGCTGTGGGGTAAAGCGGCAGATATTCAAAAAATATTTGTATTACAAAAAAGGGCAATACGTGCAATTTATAATTTAAAACCACGTGAATACCTTCGGGAAAAATTCAAGGTTATAGGTATTCTTACAGTATCCTCGCAACGCAATAGGTATATTTACCGTAACCTAATCTTCGTAAAACAGCACATTCAAAATTACAAAAGAATATGCGATCTGCACGATAGGCCAACTAGAAACCGCCATAGGCTCGTGACTCCATCGCTCCGCCTCCAGAAAGTCCGAAGGTCGTTCGTGGGAATGAGCATTCTATTCTTTAACAAAATTCCACTATCTATTATAAACTTGCCTTTACACAAGTTTAAGAAAACCATTAAAAATGCTCCTGAAAAAAGCTTATTATAGGTACTGTCGAAGATTATATCATGTCATACTAATATTATAAATGCGAAAACGTGTTTGTTTGTTGGTTTGTCCTTCAATCACGCCGAAAGGGAGCAGCGGATATTTTATTTTTTCAAAAGAGCAACCACCGAGTTTCTTGCTGGTTCTTCTCGGTAGGCGTTCCTACCGAGAAGAACCAGTGGTAGATTCATTCGACTATTCATAAGCACTTGTAAAAAGTCTATTTGAACAAAAAGAATTTGAATTTGAGGTTTCTCAACATGAAACATCCTGAAAATTAGAATCTAAAAAATTAAAAATGTTTCCACTTATTACTAAAAACTATACTCTACTCACTGTTGCTGTTTTAAATACCAGTTTAAAATAGGCGAAAGTGGTTTTGCTTACGAAGACATCAACGCGGGCGGTGCTCGTACTCCATTGCTCTATCATTTTGAACTTTTAACGTTGAGTAGAAGCTGAGGTGCCTGGCTGCAGCCTACGCGGTGACCAATGACCATTAGTGACCTAACAGTTGACCTAATAAACTGTGGCTAAATAAAACTTTTTACAGTTTTAATACACAATTAGGATGTCAAGATATATATTTTACTAGCTGATGCCCACGACTTCGTCCCGTTCCAGGTTTCAGTTTTTTGATTCCCGCGGGAAATCCTTAATTTTCCGGGATAAAAAGTAGCCTGTCACTCTCCAGGTATTCAACTATACCCATACCAAAAATCACGTCGATCCGTTGCTTCGTGGCGGCGTGATTGAAGGACAAACCAACAAACCAATATACCAACAAACAAGCACACTTTCGCATTTATAATATTAGTATGATTAAGCTTCTTTTCCTTCCTCTCCTTGGTTTTTAGGGACTTTTACAGTTACAGTTTTATTAGATAGATTTAAAATCACAAAGTACATTCCATTAATGGATCTTTTTGAAAGTTGACCATGGCATATTTAAATGGTTGGTCGTGGTTTTGGAAGTAAGACTTCATTGGATTCGGGCACACGTGGGTATTCCAGGAAATGAGCGTGCCGACGAACTAGCTAAAGGCGCAGCTCTGAACCGCAAGTAGGTACGTACCCACCTACGATCGACTCCCTCTGTCCTCAGCAAAGCGGCTCATCAGGGGCCCAACACTCAAAGCCTGGCACACAGCACAGCAGCAATTGGAGCCGTCACGAAATCGTTCTTTCCAGAAGTCCAAGAAACTTTCAAGACTATGAAAAAGATAAGGCTTAATAATACCATGTCTTAGCTTTTCACGCGTCACAGTGGTTTTAAAAACTACCTATTTAGGATCAATCTTGCAACTAGTCCATTCTGTGCTTGCGACGAGACCACCGCAGAAACAGTAGAGTACATACTCGTAGAAGTCCACGAAAGTCCAAAAAAGAAAAAAAAAATCGAGAATTTGGACTGGCAGTTGTTGAGCCTAAGGATACTTATTTTGAGAGTAAAAGTTGCTACATAATAATTAATAGCAGGAACTGAACGAACAACAAAAAAATTTAAATTTAAAAACCGTTACTATGTAGCGAGATTGTAAACTGTCGAAAGATTACAATTTGACGAATTATTTTTCGGTAGATTGTAATCTGTTATTTATTAACCCGATAGAACCGAAGTGCCCGGCCGCAATGTCGAACCCTAACCTAACCTACAATAAAGAGACAAGAAAACGTAAATACAATGAATATTTCAAAAATTATTGATACATTCAAGACAATCGTATGTGAATCGACTACTTGAGATAGGTAGATCCTACGGCCTACCTAGGCAGTTGTCTTATAAGAAAATTATAAAACATCGTTATTAAATGAAGTAGGTTGAAGTAGGTTAAAAGTTATTAACTGTGCATTAGGTACACAGTTAATAACTTTTATCTACTCCAGCATCGAAAAGTTCCAATTTCGAATTTGACAACTATATCGAATTGAACCCTCTTTCGTGTTTGCTTCTCATAACGATACAGTTCGTTGTATGGGAGCTGTATCGTTATGAGTCGTAGCTGTATCGATATGGTTATCTTCATATTCATAAATAGGATACCTATAGCTTAGCGGCGCTTAGCGGTTCTGGCACTTTCCCAACTACAGAGTTCTTAGTATGTAGAGGAGCCATACCTACATCATGGCGGATGGTGGCACCCGTCATTGAATATGTACATGTACGTAGTACTTATTAGTTCCATGGTACATAGTATATATTTCATCTCCACCTACTCTATACTCTATGTACCCAACCCACTCTATGGTTGGTACTGCCACTCTTACTGCCATAGACTTGAGCGTAGCGAAAAAATCCTATGTCTATGCTTACTGCCAATATTTAAAAAAAAATTAGAAAAATTACGCGGTAAACGGATTACTTTTGCAACTTGTGAAATTTGTATTGATTTCACTTTTTTATTAATTTACAAAGTAAAAAATTATAAAGACGTCCTTGTCGTAGATAAAATCTTGTATGCTATATGCTATAACTGTACGTAATTAGTCATTTTAATTCTCGTACTATCCTATTTTGATAAAAAACAGCACTCGAATTAAAATGACCCTCATTACGATACAGTTGCATAAATAGCTATTTCAAAACACTTGTGAGTTATAGTTTTTTTTAAATATTTTATTGGTTGAGTTGCTTTTTTCTTAAAAAAGTTTCGATACAAAAAAGATCGTGTTCAATAGTAAAAATAAATTAATGTACTTACCTATTGTTTGCTCATTTCATGCAACTTCGTATTTAAATATATAATTTCAACTTGTACCTACGTGTTTAATAAATAAAACTTTCACTCAAATATAACTTGTATTTTTTCTGCAATAAAGAAAAGTTGAAATTCTCCATTTTGTACGTGGCTAAAACGCTATCCGCGAAAAACCAAAAAAAAAGAAACCTCATGCTTTTAGTCTATAGCCGATCGCCATTGTAAGATTCGCGCGCATAGGAAAACTGATTAATTTTTCCCGCCATTGCGAAAAATATTTCACAACTCGTTTTCACTGTTGAAATTACAGTTATTTAGTAATTAAAATTTCTACAAGTACTAATTATGAAGAAAATTATTTCCTACCTACACCGACCGATATAAGATGTGAAGACCTTAACGTTATGGAAAGTTTACTACCTGAAAACTCTTGGGAAAAATATCTATTAGCGTACCAAAATTTCATACAATGGCAAAACAACAAGAATACGCAGTCTTTTTCAGAAAATGTGTTCATGGCGTACTCAATGTTAAAAAGCAAAGTCCGCACAAAGAATGGAGTGGACTTAAAAACATACTCTAACTCGGCGTTGTCACAAACGACGAGTAGGTATATTGATGACCAATACCTAGGAACTCGATATATTACAATGTAAAGTTTCAAATGTGTATGATTATCCTTGATTAGGACGCGCGAGCCGGCGCGCGGCGGAACAGCGACTGCCGGCCCACCGGCCGGCCGCGAGTACGCTGAAAGCGATATCTCAGAGGAAAAGATAACCCAACTCCTGAACTCCTATAAGTAGTGCTACGCGTTGTTGCAGGGTCATCAGTCTCGACTAGAACAAACACGAACAACCATGGCGCTCCGAACACTAGCCGCCCTCGCGGTGACCGCACTCCTCACCCCGCAGTTCTCCGCCATGCCGCACTTATACCGGGATCTGGACAAAGTCAACCAAACCCGCTTGATGTGTCCCATCTATGTGAAGCCCTTGGAGGGCCTTGACCGTGTGCCGATTTATGTCAAGAGTATAAAGTGCAACTGGACTGCCATAGACGAGGCGAAACTGCAGGGTTGTGTGGAGGTACAGGACCAGGTGTTGGTTTTCAAAAAAAACGGTAAGATCGATACGGAGACAATTAGCATTGGATGCTTTCACGGACCTACGAGCACCAGCATCCCAGCAAAACCGATGCGCGGGAATTGAGCAGGCTACGTCGCAGACGTCGTGACAAATATCTACCTTGTTTAGTTGCAAGTGTATTCGAACCGCTAACCCATAGCCCCAGCATGGAATCTCCTGGCAATCCACCCCAGTCGGCAGAAGTCCAAGAGGACCGAAGGCGTTGAAGTGTATACGACATATCCTGAACTCGTTGTGGTTCCACCCTTAAATGGTTTAACTTGTCAGTTTGTAAGTTTAGTACCTATATGAATTATTAGTGTGTATTTTCTTGCATTTGCAAATAAAAATGAATAAATAAATAAGTATTTTATTGTAATTAAATGATTTTTTTTCTGAAGAGGTGTAACAAATTCCTGAAACCCCTTTATTCAGTCAACCTTTACTTAACTATGGACATTTATTTTATTGATGTATGTGGTTGGGGGTTATTTTTTATTAATCAGTCAAATAAATATTTAAAGTGGATGTATTGGCTAAAAATAATAGGTAGGTATAATATTAATTAGATGTAATTTTTTGTATACTTATTCAATCTAAAATCTAAATTATAACTAAAAATTCAAGAAAAGCCACTTTTCATTTAGTAGGTATATTTCATAAAATCTAATACATTTTCAATAAAAAATAAACATAAATATAAATTCTAAACTGCAAACCAAAAACTTCGGAAAGAGGGTCTATGAAAACTGACGTTCCTTACACAGGGGGTTTGAACATTGCAGACATGTTGGTCTTTTACAAGCTGCACATTTGTGGAACCGCGTAGACCTTAGTAGGTATTTCATATTAATTTCAACTCGATAAAATAACGCGTTCCCAAGAAAAAGGTGGTTGACAGGCAGATAGACGGACGGACAAGGAAGTGATCCTGTAAGGGTTCCTTTTTTCCTCTTGAGGTACGGAACCCTAAAAACACCAGAGCGTCTTTCATACTGTCCGTCAGTTGTCATTTTCATTTTTTTACCCGCAACTATGGACATGGGACCCCGTCTTAACTTTAAAAGTTTAAATACGTATTTAAACCTATTTTTATGCAACTGGATGACGTAAAATCCTCCCTTTACATGCGTTTAGTCAGTTTGGTGACTACACTCGTAGCTGCTGAGACGCTCGCCTGCGGTGCTTTTTAGGAAATTATGTTATTCTTAGAAATAAGCAAGTGCCAGGGTTCCGTGAGAACTCAGAACCCCATATATCAAACCAAAGATTTATGGTTAAAATACCAAGGCCTACCTATTAGTAAATAATCTTGGAGTGAAACTTGTAGTCTCTCAAGTCAGGAAAGTATAACACACTAGCTGCCCCGCCCTTGCGCTCCTCGGGTGGGTTGGCTTACTCCAGTAGGTAGGTACCTCATTTAGAAACCTCTCCCGTAACTATTTTGAATGATAATGAAATTGTACTGAATTCCACTGAAAATTTCAGGAAACTATTCACTGAAAAAGAACTTACTGCTTAAAGAAAATTAGATTCAAAAATCCGTTGGTACCCTTTGATTTCCGGGATAAAAACTGTGTTACTGTCCCGGTGTTTAACTTATATGCCTCGTGTTTGGTTGCACTGTGCACTGCAAATCAATTTCGATCCGTGCTTTATTAGCTTATTTGCTTAGCTGACGCATTATATATTTTTTTTTACGGTGAAGAAATAGCGGTGATAAAAAACATCGTGCGGAAACCTGTATGCCTGAGAGTTGTCCATAATGTTCTCTTAAAGTGTGTGAAGGCTGCCAATCTGCACTCGCATGGTACGAGCCATGTCCTAAAACAGGGGTCGGCGATTCGAGGAGTTGGAGCGCAGATTATAAGAAAAGTTACAAATAATGCCAAATATAGGATACGTGAACGTTTTTTAAGGATCTGTACCTACCTCAAGAGTCAAGAGGAAAAAAGGAATCCTTACTTATAGGATCACTTCGTTATCAGTTTGTCTGTCTGTCAACCACCTTTTCCTCGGGAATGTGCGGGGAGGTATGAATGAATAATGAATGAATATTCTTTTATTGTACACCACAAAGGAAAATATACAATAGTAAACTTAGCTTAAAACAAAGTAAGTATACAATTTGGCGGCCTTATCGCTACACAGCGATCTCTTCCAGGCAACCAATGGTTTAAAAGGACATAGCTACATACAATCGGTAGATGGTGCAGAAATACCAAAATAAATAAAAATGTAATAAAAAATAAAATAATATAAATAATAAAAAATAAAGCAACAAATTATAATACATATATACATATAATCTAAAATAAATAAAACATTAAAGTCATAAATACTACACACATAATATATAAATAAACATACATACATACATACATATATATACTCGTATATATATATATATATCGATACCTCCCACGTAAGTTGTTGTATCCCCAAAACTGCAATTTTACAATAGAGCAATTTAAAGATTCAAATTGGACTAAAAACTGCATTTATTATTGTTTCTTGGTGAAATTTGGTATATGAATGTAATTTATAGTATTCTTGACTATGTTGAAAGATATTTTAAAAAAATATGTATATTTTCTGAGATATCGTTCATACAACATTTTACTGCGTAGTACAGGCTGCGCCATTTGTTGTATCTCATACTTACAACATTATACCGCGGAGTTTCGATTTCGTAAATTGTTGTATATGATAGTTACAACAATATACACTGCAAAATATAAGTTTCATTACATTGTATGTGGCAATACCCATATACATCGGTTAAAAATTTATGTGTATATTATTGTATGTGATCAAATTCTAGGTTAAGAAATAATAAAAAAAATATTATCAAGGATAAATTTCTTTAATTTTTTAATAGGAACAATACATACTAGTCATTTTAGGACCGTTTTCATGAAAAGTAATTTCTTAAAATAAAAAAAATTATAATGAACATTAATCTTAAAAAAACAGATAGATAATCACTTCCATCACTAGGTAATCAATAAATTCGAAAACAAAACAATCATAGTAAGGTTATTTAGACACATATTAAAAAGGACAAAAATCAAAACATAGCTCACTCTCTCTACGATATTTTAGTAACATAACAAATTCTTCTTATGGACTAATTAATTAGAATCATAAAAAAATAACACGGTAGAACATAAAATAAAAAATATGACTTAATAATTTCTATGAGATCAATTAAATAAACCTTGAGAATTTTGGTTTCATTGGAGACTTCAATCATTAAAAAACTAATATTATTTTTATGAGAATTATTAATAAAAACGAAGATGCCTAATGATTAAAGACTTATTTCGTGGTCGAAAAGAACGTGAAGGAGGGTAGTTTGATACGGCCCGTAACAGTTCCAGCTCCACCTCACAGCACAGCAGTCCCGGCGTGATAAAGATCCATGCAACTGGGTCGAAATATCGACAGTTAAAATCGTCATTTTATCGTGGTATGTACCCGTTTATTACGTTATTATTATGAAGATGCATAATTTAAAGAAATTTAAATAAGTTAAAAAGAACAGACTAAAATAAGTCGCTAAGTGTTACAGTGTGACTAGTTGGGAATTATTTTGCAAAGTTCTCCCAACGAGTCACAGTGTGACAGGTACAGTGTGACTCGTTGGGAGAACTTTGCAAAATAATTCCCAACTAGTCACACTGTAACACTTTGGGAGATCTTTCTTAAATAATCCCCAACCAGTCACACCACACTGTGACACGTTGGGGAGACCTTTCTAAAATGCTATTCTGAATCAGAAAATAAAACATCATTATGAGAGTCATCGACAAAAGACAGATTCCTGAAAAAGTCGTGATATATGGCTGGAATAATTCTACTGTGACAGAGACTCATTAAGTCATCATATTTTGCCCTTGTTAAGGGAAGATGGTTTGAATAGAGAGGGCATAGCTCAGCCATACTACTTCTTTGGCATCTTCTGGTATTAGTATTAATGGTATTAGTAAAGTCCATTCATTAAAATGTCTTTTTCTCACATTACCTTTATCTTTCCTTGATTGACGACGGCGGTCACTTCTGCTGGGACTATTATTAGAAATATCCAACGGTGGACTATTGGTCTTTGTTGTGTACGTCGAGCAGCTAGAAAGACATGCTGGTGAGTGTTGAGGTGAAATATCGAACGTTGATAAATTTTCCTTTTGTATATAATATGGGCAGAAATCATTATCACAGTCGTAGTCCAAGTGATTGATACTACAAGAAGGGGAAGGGTGTGGTGTCTCAAGATTTGCAGTATCAGAATCTGTTGCTTCTTCTAAGTTATTGTCAAAGATGTTTCCATCTATTATATTAGCTAGCTCATTCATTTTCGATTCATTAAAACTTATTGGTAATGGAGACTCTGAAACAGTAATAACTTTTTAATTTCATTGCTTATTAGCGGCGCCCAGTGGTTTTACCCGCGTAAATCGTATAAGGAACACACCCACCAAACTGCACCTCTCTAGGACCAGCTGTTTAGGCTCTACATTCATAGACCAGTCACTACGTCAGTCAGTCAGGACAAAGCATTTTATGTTTTATTTGTGACCCAATTTTAGAACAGACTTTTGACATACAACATTGAATTTAAGTTAAAAAAAATGTAATAGCAACGTAAAACATAGCATGTCACGATACAACGAAGTTTAGAATAACAACTTCCGAAGTAAAATGTTGTATTTATTACATACAACAATATTTTCAGTTTAATGTCATACGTAAAACGTTATATGTATTACATACAACATTTTTAATGAACGCTTAACAACGTATACTGTTGTAAGTAATCTATACAACATTTTAGGTTGGTATCACCACAAAAAGTAACATTGATTGAGTAAATGCTTATAAAATAATACTAAAAGAAACATATCTGTGATATTTCGGAGGCTTGAATCACGAAAACTGTTTAGTTATATTTCATCTAATGAAACATTGTTATTTTCAATAGGTGTCTCGGAGTTGCTATTTTGTGTACTCGTATTAATGACCAAATCACATAGTCTACGCCCTCTTGTTATTATACATGTACGTTTTATTCTAATATATTTGAAGTAATTCAATTAGGCAAGTTAATTTTGAGAGAACTAAACGCTTCCTTCCTACCGGGTGCGGCCGGTTGAAAGTCCGGCGTAGTCTGTTGTATGTGACAAATACGACACGCGAGCGCGTGATTCTCCCCGTCGCGCACCCCGCGTAAACCATTGCATAGGTAGATACAATGTTGTAGTCCGTTCTTGTTCGAAAGATACAACAAAATACGTCTGGCAAATCCTTGAAAAAATCATATTTTTGTAGTTTTTTCACATTGAATGCATAAAATAATACAAATTAGGATAGTTTTCAGTAAAAACGCTAAACGGCATTTTTGTGGCATACAACAACTTACGTGGGAGGTATCGATATATACTCACAAATAAATAAACGTAAGCCTCATAAGAAAAAGAAACAATAGGTATCAAAATATATTTAAAACTAAACTACTAGACAAATAACAATATTATTGTGACAAATAGTAAATTAGAGGTATCAAGTTGAAATTAATATCAAATAGGTACTTAGGTCCCTTCGAGCTGTAAAAAATCAAGCTGCTAAGGTCAACACAATCAAAAAATAACGCCCGCTTACTTATGCCGCATAGTTATCCATAAACTCGCCAATAAATCAAAACCTATAGGGTATGTCCGTTGCCCTGAAATCATGAAATTTGGCAAGAAACAAGTTCTGAGTTCTCACAGCACAAGTACTTAGCTATAGGAAAAATCATAAAATTGATAATTAGGGTTCTGTACCTACCTACTCATAGGGTGCCGAATTAATTGGCAGGCGCTAGGTATTACAGTTTAGTTTTTTTTGTAGTTATTGCGTAGTGCTGGACTAGACAGGTTAATTTACTTACTTGAGAACTGCACCTCCGTGGGCGGAGTTTAGTCTTGTATTGTCGGAAAATGCCCGATAGATGGGATCCCGTCCGGGCCTTATTCATGAGCCTGTTCGCGCGACACTCACTCACAAATACCTACTTGAAATTTACAGGTTGTTGTCATATTATAACCGGTGTTCCAATTTTCGTAACTATGATGTGAGCCAAATTTATGAGGGGGTAAAAAGCCTGAAATGTTTCGTGTAAGGCGTAAGCATACACACTGCGTGCGGTGGCCTCACTGGCCGTGCGCCTCTACTCGTTTGAATATTTGTGAGGAGACATCCTCTTGCAGGTCTATGCAAGATTCGATTTATCATTGGTAAATACTTTACTTACATAAAGCTTTTTTTTTTTTTTTATTTAATCATCTACAAGTTAGCCTTTGACTGCGATCTCACCTGATGGTAAGTGATGATGCAGTCTAAGATGGTAGCGGGCTAACCTGTTAGGGGCATGGCAGTTATATTAAACCCATACCCCTTCGGTTTTTACACGGCATCGTACCGGAACGCTAAATCGCTTAGCGGCACGTCTTTGCCGGTAAGGTGGTAACTAGCCACGGCCGAAGCCTCCCACCAGGCCAGACCAGGGAAAATTCAGAAATTATAAATTCCCAATTTGACCCTGCCGGGGATTGAACCCGGGAGCTCCGCACGTTAAGACAACAGCGCTACACACTGCGCCACGGAGGTCGTCAAAAGCTCAAACTAAGTATATTAAACAAACCATAACATGTGAAAATGTATCACACCATTGCACATTGCATAATTGTAGGAAATAAACAGAAAAGACGGTCCAGATTTATACCTACCCTCCGCGGTCCGCCATTGCCGAACTCCGGGCCCTTAACCCTCTCATTCTGAGACTCGTGCGCAGCAGCGAGCCGGCGCAGTGATGACTGATGGGTTGAAATGACAATGTTTATAAGCTTACTGATACTAAACAGTATATTTGTAACGTGCATAGGGTAATCCCGCCGCGCTGGTGCGGAGGGCGTTCGGGCTGCTGCGCAGGCGCACCGCACAGGTTATCACGAGTCGCGGTGGGCGTGCCCGCACTCGCCCCGCCCCACACTTTTCACCCGTACCTACTGGTAATATACTGCGGAAAGACAAAATTACTCTCGCAAACTATAGAGAATTTAATGTGTAAGAATATCGTCAACGATACGTTCGAAGCTCTCAAATGCAGTTCATGCATGCATGAACTGTTTACGGAACTCAATGCTTATCGATATGCAAGCTTCTATACCTAGACTCCTTAAATAAGTCGAATTATCCGTTCGACAAACACGTATCTAACTGATTACAATATGCTTGAACCCTAACACAATCGCACTAGTCATAGGTATTAATTGCCTTCGAAAGTGTTTGTTTGTATGCTGTTTACCTACCTTCCTAATCCTAGCCCGTAAAGCCGGTCTCGAAAGCACGGACGAAAATCGTACGTAAATAAAGACTAATTTTTTACACCATGTGTACGGCCACGCCGGGAAAACAATGTGTTCGCGGGGCAAACACTTTTCAATAATAACACAATGAATGTTTACAAATCGTGTATTTCGCTAAGATCTGGTCCGCCTAGATTTGAAGAACCGAAGCTTTATCGATTTGCGTGTGTCGGAGTCGGGGGAGCGCGAAGACGGCGCAGACTCGCCGCTGCTCGGAGTGCCGCCTGCGACTGTCGAGTTCGGCGCAGACTCGATAGAGGCTCTCGCAGACGCGGCGACTGAAGCCAACCCGTCGCTGGAGCTTCTCTCGGAGGGCAGCGCAGGCAAGTCGCTGGGGGCTCTCGCGGACGGTGTTCGCGGCGCAGACTTGTCGCTGAAGCTTCTGTCGGACGCGTCGCCGGGCGAGGCGGGCGAGGCGGGCGGGGAGGGGGAGGCGGAGGGGGAGCGGCGGCGCGCGCGCTTGCGGGCGGGGGGCCGGGAGCGGCGTCTGGAGGCGCGCTTCCTGATCGCAATAAGGATTTATGATAAACATATTGGTCAACAGCGTCTCAGGGCATGTACATATCTAGCGAACGCGCTGGACATGCGCTATGTTAGGGGCTTCACTGACAGCGCACGATCCGTTCCGCCGATCTGATCTGACGATGCGATCTAAGGTGCAATCATGTTAGGATCGCCGATCAAATCGTTAAACCTCGGCTTCAAAGTAAAATAAACCATAACTGCATTAAATTATAGAGCTTAATTTCGTGTATCCATTCTTATACGTTCAGGGTATCGTACATACCTACCTATAAACGTATGAGAATGGATACACGAAATTGAACCCTAATTCAATGCCGTTATGGTTTATTTTACTTTGAAGCCGAGCTTTAACGATTTGATCGGCAATCCTTACATGATTCAACCTCTGAAGACATGCGTTCTCTGTAACCGATCGCCGCTTGTGTACGCCTGTGATCATGATTCACGCGTACGCTACAGTACCCTAGGTATCCGATGGCCGCGTGCGTGCGGGCAGCGTAGAGGGAATAGTTTAATACATCGCAGGACGGATCTCAATTCACAGCCAGTGTTGCCTTGCGATACGATTTGATAATGCGTTCTGAAGACGTGTTCTGGGATTGTATATATCGGCACAACGGATCACGCGCATGTCGTGCAGTTTGCTCCCATTAAACCCCACAGGGGGGTTACTACCATCGCTTAACCTTAAAGCAATACGTCCATCATGACGTCCCTAAAATAAGGATTATAATTCTAAAACAGGAACGTCAACAATATAAAAACATTACGGATTTAAGCGACGGTAGTATGCCTCCTGGGTTGCCTCATGGCCGCATGCGGGCAGCGCTAGCGTGTTGCGGGCAGCGGGACTCAGACGCGTGCACTCGCATGCGGCAGACGCTGACGCACGCTCACAACTCGGAACACGCAGAAACTGGTGGAATTCTGTACTCATGTTAGTTACCGAAAACTAAACGGTAATTATTTCGTAAGCGGTGAGTAGTTTATTTACAATAAGTTACAAGTTAGAAACCACCTCATTTTTGCATGATAAAAATACATAACTATTTAACCAAGTACCCATCCATTACTCTAGCTCTAGGGAGCAAAGTCGTCGCTATTCCTGTTTATGATTAATCTACCAATCCGCTTTACTGCATGCATACATGCATACATGTCTAGTAAGTAGTAATCCCGATAACACCAGTCTAGCAACTGAACCCGAGTAACATTTTTTACACGCAACCCTGACGTACACAAAACTCAAAGCTAAAGCAAAAAAAATGGACGTGAGTAAATGGGGAATTCCCGATGAAACTTCTTCAAATCGCCGCATTTTGCACTCTCAGCTTTCACTACACAGGCTCACTAACGTAAGATTTTTGACTAAACAAGCTATGCTAAGCTATTTTATCAACAAATTCTACACAATTTTATAAAATAAGTATTTTAATAAATAACTCTACAGATTACAAATAAAATATAATGATAACAGAAAACAGACGTAGGTATATGAACTTACCTGCAAGTGATGCAACCCTCCAATGGCTGTACCTACTCGTACCTTACTGCTTACTGCCCTTGAACTAAAACTATGATTTTGGATTGTATTGGATTCGGGTACTCCGTGACGTAATGGATAATTTAAGACTCAAAACGAGAATAATAACGTTATTTAGTCGATGCTTTAAGTTATTTGACTCATGGCAGTTGTAAATCTTTTTTGACGTGAAAACTTCTTTAGACGCGTTGAGCACTCTTTGGTAGTGGGTAAAAATGTAGATTCGCGTGTCCGACATGCTCGCGAACATATAAATATACTACACTACATTCGAAATTAAACTTTTAAGCCTTTGTTAAGGTTCATATTTTAATAATAATTTCTTTGACGCTCGGTCAAATACGTAACATTGCAAAGGTCAATGCTCCCTGTTAAAAAGTGATTTATTACTAGTTAATCGGAATAAGTTCCTATAATTATAGTGTATAAAGTGTACTTGGACAGAATTCCACCGAATTAAATATCGAGTTGCACTAATAAAAGTGTTTTAATAAGTTTAAAGCAAATTTCAGTTAAACATAAAAAATTTTCAAAAAAAAAATAAAAACCGACTTCAAAAACCACAAACACTAAAAAGTAAAAAATAATTTAATTTATTATGTATACAAGAGTTAATGTAGTTCTATAATAACATTTTTTGGAGTCGGTACCAATTAGCCGCATGAACCGTCTACCTACTCTTCATTATTGTTGATGTGACTCCACATTGGCACCGACTCCAAAAAATGTTATTATAGAACTACATTAACTCTTGTATACATAATAAATTAAATTATTTTTTACTTTTTAGTGTTTGTGGTTTTTGAAGTCGGTTTTTTTTTTTTATTTGAAAATTTTTTATTTCACAATTTTTAGTGGCCCCACTGTTTTAAAATACAGGATGTAACCAGAACGCTAGTAAAAACTTAGCGTTATTAAGAATAACGTCGTTTAATCGTTACTCGTCGACTTGTCTAACTTAGACAAGTCAAGTACAAAGTCCATATTATGATACCCCACTCGGTATAGTTATCCTACTTTGGAATTTCAAACCCCTGATTTTCCCCACTTTTTTAATTAAACTAAAAATAATTTTAATTTTTTTTGATTTCCATGATATTAGGCCACTATTATATACAACTATTCCAAATTTCATGTCAATAGTTAATAGTTACTGAAATAATCGACTGTGACAGACGGAAAGAGAAATAAATAAGGGTTCCATTTTTACCATTTTGGTACGGAACCCTAAAAAAAAAAAGATATGCTATGCATGGTTAAAAAATACTGTTTACAAAACTATCACACTGATCGCGAGCAATTTACTCTTATCCATTGAGGAGTTCCGTTCTCCATCTCCGGAGATATTCATCAGATCTTCACCAAATTAAAATGGGACCACCTCTGAAGTATGACCTACCAAACAAAAAAAGAATTATCAAAATCGGTTCATAATTGGCGGAGAAATCGCGTAACAAACATACAAAAAAAAAAAAAACATACGCGCCGAATTGAGAACCTCCTCCTTTTTTGGAAGTCGGTTAAAAATACAAATCAGCTGACGGGTGCGTGATAGTGTTTTTGCCCCAGCGCAAGCGATTAACGCGGTTACGTGTGGGACGGACGGGTCATCCTCGCGCGCCGTGCATCGCATCTGAATCACGCGCTGCACCGAGTACCGACTCAGCATAGATTAATAGAACAGAACGGACACTTTTCGATCGACTAACTCCGTGAGTCTTAGTGATTTATATTAACATCGTGAAGTGCCACCGTTGTGCAAAATCAACAAAGGACCTTAATAAAATCAAATGCTCGGCAGCCTCATGTGGTAGAACGTATTGTTGCCTCTGTATAAACATATCGGGACTGTCTAGTGAAAAGAAAAATAGTTGGAAATGCCCCGACTGTAGCGCAACACAAAAAAAGGGTGGAGATGGCACCACTACGACCCCACGGCCTGTGGAAACCACCTCAACAGCAGACACATCTAACAGCGAGGTTAAAGAACTAATTAATGAGGTCCGCCTTCTCACGAAAGAAATATCCTCACTCAAGACAAAGCTGGAGAGCGCCATAGCCTCGCTGTCCAACTGTGAAAAGCGGCTGGACGAGCTGGGGGCATCAGTGGCGAAAAACGACAACCGACTCAAGCACCTGGAGGATCGTGAGCAGCAAACCGACGTTTTAAAAGCCACTGTTAAGGACTTGCAACAGGAATTAAACACTCAGGCCCAACACCACTTGAGAAATGAACTAGAATTATCTGGCATCCCAGAGACTAATAACGAGAACCTACATCATATAGCCCTTTTGGCTGCTCGTAAAGTGGGAGTTGAGCTGGACGACCGGGATATAGACTGGGTGACCCGTGTAGGCCCCCGCGGCAAACCTGCGACCGTCACGGATGACAAAACTAAATTCGCTAGACCAGTGGTCGTGCGTCTCCTACGCAGGTCAAAACGGGATGAGATAATCAAAGCCGCTAAAACAAGACGCAACATAACAAGCACAGATATAGACATTCCGGGCACTTCTCAAAAAATATTCTATAACGAACGATTAACTAAGCAAAATCGCGAGTTATTTCGAGAGGCCCGAACAAAAGCCAAACAACAGGGATTTCTGCATTGTTGGTGCTCGCAGGGTACTATATACATTAGGCAACATGATGGCAAGCCAGCTCGCCCTGTTCGTACTCATGATGATTTTGCTGCTATTCTTCCTATGTCGGGTACCACTAAATATTAATAGCCATAATTTGAAAGACAACAACTATAACGCAACGTGTAATAGTTATATTTTCTTTGTGAATATTATAGATATGCAGTGCAAGCTTTTGATAGTATACAAAGTCTTCCAAACGCGACAACTACACCTTTTTTATAACCTGTATAGTAACAGCGCCTCTCAAAAATTCTGCAAGGTTACCATTTATCCTCATTATAACAAAAATAAATACAATATTATTTTGTTTTACAAACACTATATCATATACTTATTGAAATACAATATTATAACTAATATTATTCATATATTATATAGCTTTAAAGCAGTATTTAAATATAATATTTATATATTGTTATTATTAAATATTCCATGTTATACATACATTACTATACATTATTATATACCTAATAACAACCCTTATTCTATATTATGTTTCAGTGAAACATCAAATAGCTCCAGTGTCAACAGAAACGACCACAAAGACTCTTCTAGAGTGACAATATGCAATCGCCAATTGATAAGAACATTTGTTTACCTTATAATAAATTTTAAAAGGCGATCAAAATACTATATCTGCTGAATTAGACAATCTTCAAATAAATTGTCACTCTATTCCAGCCCCGGAGCTTTGTGAAAATATTTTGAGCCCAGATCAAAATTTTAGGATACTGACCTTTAACATAAGAAGTCTTGACAAAAATTTTGATAATTTCTACGCAACCCTCACACGTTTTAAAATAAAAATAGATGTAATAATTTTAAGCGAATGCTGGTTAAATGAACACTCAATTATACCTCTAATTCCAGGATACACGTCACATAAAACCTCCGCAAAAAGAAATCAAAACAGCGGAGTAGTTATATATATATAGAGAACTCGCATAACGCGGTCGTTCATGAACCGGACACACCCAATTATGACTGCTTACAGGTCATAATAGGTAATCGAATTACAATTTTTGGCATTTATAGATCTCCTTCAGTTCGACATACAGATGAATTTTTAGAATCTCTTGACGAACTGTTACACACGGCTAAAGACCAAACTAATTTAGTCCTGTGCGGCGACATCAACATTAACATCTCACCGTCTTGTGTTGGATTAAGTACACAATACTTATGCTTAAATGCAGAGTATGGCCTGATACCTACAGTCACGCTCCCAACTAGAGGAGACGCATGTCTAGATCACATTATGGTTAAAACTAGTAGTCTAGTTACTGGTGTTGTATGTGACTCTGACATCACTGATCATAGTATTGCCCTCTGCGGCATGGTTCTCAAAACTGTTCAAAACAACAATCGGTTACCCCGTGTAAGATACAAAAGAAACATAGATGCCATTAAAAATGAACTCATGAATATTGACTGGACTGATGTTACAAACAGCTCCGATGTAAACACAGCAATTAATCAATTTATGACTTTACTAATGGGCGTGATAAATAAGCATACTTTTATAGTCAAACTAAGCCGTTCTAAATATAATTTAAAGCCTTGGATAACGCCAGGTCTTATTAGATGTATGAGGCACCGTGACAAACTACATAGACAACATAAAGTAGACCCAGAAAACGCAATACTTAAGTTAACGTATACAAGATACCGCAACTTTTGTAATAGACTCTTGCGCAATCTAAAAGCTAATTTTGAGGAATCTGAGTTGGAACAAAACAGCAGATCATCAAGAAAACTCTGGAAGTCACTCAAAAGTATTTGTCACATAACAGAGACCAGGACTGAGCCAGTAGAATTACTCACCTTAAAGAACTCGGAAAACAACACACACTCTCTGAATATGTGCGGTGAATATTATGCTACACTAGGACACAATCTAGCAGAAGATATTCTTAGAAACAGTACCCAAAGTGAAAAATCCTTAGCAGCAAATCTATATTTTTCTAAAACTCCAAGAGACTCCTTTTACATGCAACCTACAGATGAGAGAGAGATGAGACCTCAATATTTAATCTAAGCATGTCTACAGGGACTTTTCCTGAAGTTTGGAAAACTGCACTTATATGTCCCATATACAAAACTGGAGCGAGAGATACGCCTGAAAACTACCGCCCGATCGCTTTGCTTGGCGTTTTCCCGAAACTCCTTGAAAAAGTGATGAACAAGAGACTAGTAAATTACCTGGAATCACGGAAACTAATCTCTGAGCATCAATACGGGTTCCGAAAAAATAAATCGGCAGAAGATGCCACTTTATTGCTCACAACTTCTATAGCTAACCTTTTGGATAAGCACAAGCACTGCATAGGAGTCTTCCTAGACCTCGCAAGGGCATTTGACACCGTGTCATTACAGATTTTACTTAAGAAACTTGAACAGACAGGGATCAGAGGAATACCGCTACAATGGTTTACATCTTATTTAACCAATAGGAAACAATGCCTAAAAATTAATAACTTTACGAGCCAACTACAGACAACCAATTTTGGCGTTCCTCAGGGAAGCATTCTCGGACCTACTCTCTTCATACTTTACATTAATGATATACATGAAATACTATTGGATAATGCCACCATTATCTGTTATGCAGACGACACCGCGTTAATCTTTCACGGATCAACCTGGGAGGAGACTTACCACTACGCAGAAGGGTATCACGAAGATTAATGAATGGCTGCAAAATAATTTGTTAACCTTAAACAGTAGTAAAACCAAATATATTTGCTTTCATAAAACGACGCCTTCTGCACCGAACGCAACACATAGCATAAAAATACATGGCTGCAAAAACAAAAACCCGTACTGTAATTGCGAAGAGATTGAGAGGGTGAATGTAATTAAATACTTAGGTATCCACATTGACCACAACCTTTCATTTAAACACCATATTCAGTCCCTGTCAACTAGAATACGTAAAATTATCGGTATACTTAATGAAAAAACTTCGAGACATAGCTAACATAAAAACCTTAAAATTAGTATATACGGCACTGTGCCAGTCTTTGCTCACATATTGTATATCTTCTTGGGGCGGTGCGGCAAAAACGTTTTTGATTGAACTAGAGAGAGCTCAGAGATCAGTTTTAAAGGTTATGCTAAAAAAGCCATATAGGTACCGTACTACAACTCTCTACAAAGAAGCTAAAGTTTTCAATGTTCGTCAACTCTTTATTCTAAAAATGACCCTGATGAAACACTCTGAAATGCTTAACGCGCCTGACCGAACTGAAGTGGCAAGAAAAAGAGTGTACAAAGCAATCATGCCTCGCACAAACACAGCATTTGCAAGACGTTTCCCGCCATACTTAGACACATACATTTATAATAGGGTACTTAAATTTATCGATCTAAAGGAACTAACTTTGAAGATTGCTAAAGAAAAGTTAATATCTTGGCTTAACACACTCTCCTATGAAGACACTGAACTACTACATAAGTCATTAATTTAATGTATATAATTTAATTTAATTTACAGTATGCTATATATTTATTTCACATTAATATCTATTTATCTATTTACTTATATATTATTATTGATATTATTTCTACTACTACTTTAACATGTATCATTTGTGTATTGATGAATTTTAATCTTTAAACTTCTATGTAAATATTGCTTTATTTTGATTTGATTCATTAGGTAGTTTACCTTTGCAACTCTCTGTATTATGTAATCAACCCCCGGCCGAGTATATCGCACTGTAATTTCCTATATCAGGACCTCACGATACAGGTCTCCTAGTGTGAGGTCCACAGCTAAGCATATAAGGGGTACATGAGTTGAAACGGAAACAGTTAAACCAAAATTTTTATTAGTTTTAAGATTTTACTTGTTTGTTAATATGCACCTTGTTACCTTTTAAGAACATTTTTGGAAATAAAGAATTTGTATTTGTATTTGTATTTGTAATTTTAATAAAAAAATAAATAAAAAAAAACGTTTTCACTTCTATCGGCAGTCCCTCTGACTGCCAATTTTTTTTTAATAGTCTGGATTGACTGAATAAATTCGATTATTCAGATTTAACTTAAGAAGCAGTTTCGGAGTTCGAGGAGGGTCAGGGTGATATTCGCCTCTTGATGGTTAACAAAACTTGAATGTAGGAAGTAAGATAAATAATGATAAATAAGAACTATGATAGTTTTTAAAGTGTCTTTTATTATTGAAATTATATATTAAACTTAATTATATATAATCCTCAGTCAAAGCTCGCCTTAATCAGATAGAAACAACATACGTGGCCCGCGTAGAACATATTATCACTACTCTCTTATTGGGAAATATATAATATATATATCACCCCAAGGAAACATTCCTGTTTTTAAAAAAATATTTCAAAGCCGATAAAAAAATATTCAAATACCCACATTAATAAAATACAACACAAACACGTAAGATGTCTGTGTTGGTGTGATACACTCTAAGTGGGCTCTACAAGTCTATACTACTTACCAAACTATCAACTACTTACTTTTTAAATACATCAATATAACGAACGTATGCAATACACCCCAAATGTTTGTGTTTGTGAGTTTTACATTTAGTAGGTACCTTGTCTTGTTACATAATAACTAGTGGTTCGCCCCGAACTAAGACCTCGCGGCGCCATCTATTGACATAAATGTGAATTCTGTTAAAAATACTGAAGCTCATTAAAAATTAAATAATTCCGTTTCCTTACAATATTAATCTAATTTTAGTATCTGTTGTTCAAGTACAGGATATAATTGAAATAATTGATCAAGTTTCAGGCTCATCCTTTCAGAAAATTTAGAGTTCTGAGGTCATCTTTGGACGTTAGAAAATCACCACTTTGAAAGCCCCCCATTTTGTCAATTTTGGGGGAAAAATTAAAAAAAAAAAAATTTTGGACTCTATTCCTAATTATCTTTAAAATGATATACCGCAACCCTATGTAACTTTATAAAAAATATTTTACTTCGCATTCGCTTCTATGAGAGCCCCCCTGAAATAAAGATTTTTATTATTTTTTAAGCCATATTCGGCGGGAGGCCATTGGTTTACATATTATATTTAAAGCTGAAGTAATTGCGTTCAGTAATTCTGAAGTTATAATGCTCTGACAGACGGACGGACGGACGGACGGACGGACGGACGGACGGACAAGTGCCAATTCACCCAAGTAGACTCAGAGACCTTCGCTTCGCTCGGTCAATAATAATAATATCATAAATTTTATTGTACATAATTAAAACATATAATAATATATACAATTTCTTAAAAAAATCTTTAAAATCTAAATTAAAATCTAAAAACTAAAAATTAAAAATATAAGATTAATAATATATATATTAATTATATATTATTAATATTATTTAATTATCATAAAAGCATAATTAAATACATATAATAATATATACAATTTCTTAAAAAAATCTTTAAAATCTAAATTAAAATCTAAAAACTAAAAATATAATATTAATAATATATATATTAATTATATATTATTAATATTATTTTATTATCATAAAAGCATAATTAAATACATATACTTACATGTAATATTATGGGGGAAGGCACTTATAATTATCAAAACAAGTATATAAACATTCCAAGGTTCCAGAAAAACTACTATGTTTTTATGCAAGTATTGTGTTATTGATAAATAAGTGAATAATTATTGATACTCGAAAATTGCAAACCTAGCAATATAGTATTGATAGATTTCAATTTATGTACAATATGTGATTATGCAGTGTTTCTGGTAGGCTTCAATAAATAGATGAATTTCAAATACATCTAGATTGTCACATATTATATTATGATAATATAATGTGGTCAATTCTGTATAACACAATTGTGTGTGTAACACCTCTAAATCTATGACAGTCCCTTCTTGCAGAGAGTATTTTGAAAGGGTTAGCAATACTTTATAGTGTATAATAAGTGTATTTTAGTTAAAAAGAGACACATATCAATCTTTATAAAAATAGATTTAAATAGTACAATTAATCATAATTAGGTTTTAATTAATACATACTTCTATATATTATATATTACATACAAGGTGCCGATAAAATTTTAAATATTACGGGATGGAATATTTATTTACAGATTATTATCTATTTAAAGCATAAAAGTAAGTATAGCACGGCCATTTTAAGCGCGGACAAAAGTTTATTGACGCACCTTCACTATGAAACCCTCACGAAACTAACTAACTACGCCAAAACTATAACTGTCTCTTTCGCGCATATGAATAGACGCGCTTACGTGGTCGACAGTGGATTTCATAATAAAACTCGTGACGTCTCACCACCGAAACATAGGTGTAAGTAACATTTTACGCGTCGTAACATCATGATTCATAATGTACTATAGTAGTACTAACGTATGTAAATATATTATGCACTTAGTAGTTCAGTAATCAACGATCAATTAATGTTGCGAATAATTACACAATTACTACGGAATTTGTGAAATTTTTTTAATAAAAACATGAATAATTAATTAATTCCTTTTTTATGAATCCAACAGATGAATATGAAGTCGAATTACTTATATCCCAACTACAGAATGGAAAGTCTTCAGGCATTGATGAACTAAGCAATGAACTTATCAAACATATAGGAAAGGAAATCATCCAACCTTTAACAGCGATCTTCAACTTAAGTCTATACACTGGGGCTTTCCCGGACGACTGGAAAATAGCATTAGTAAGCCCAATACACAAATCGGGCCCTAAAGAAAAGCCAGAAAACTATCGACCAATATCATTGCTTGGAACCTTTTCTAAATTGCTTGAAAAAATCGTAAACAAGAGACTTGTAGCGTTTTTGGAGTCCCACAACATTCTATCAGAAAGACAATTCGGCTTCAGGCCTAACAAGTCGGCAGAAGATGCTGTCTTTCTTCTGACGTCAACTGTTTCTAAAATTCTGGACCAGAAGAAGGGTTGTATAGGTGTATTCTTGGATCTTGCTAAGGCTTTTGATACTGTTTCAAACTCGGTGCTGCTGAGAAAACTCGAGTGCGCTGGTATAAGAGGTACACCACTCGAGTGGTTTAAAAGTTATCTGTCGAACAGAAAGCAGTGCACAAAAGTAGGCAGTATGAGAAGTGACATGCAAAGAATTAACTTCGGTGTTCCGCAAGGTAGCATACTTGGCCCTACGTTATTTATATTATATGTGAATGACATTCATAACTTACCACTCAAAAATGCGGAAATTATCTGCTACGCGGACGACACAGCCTTGATTTTTCACGGCTCGACCTGGGATGAAACATACTACAATGCGCAGCAGGGAATTTCTGCAGTCTCGAGGTGGCTGAGCAGAAACTTGCTGACGTTAAACGTAGATAAAACAAAATACCTGCGTTTCCATAAAACTGCATCAACTGCTCCTTGTAGTTCTCAAAACCACAGCCTTAAGATCCACAATTGTGGAAACACAACCGGTTCTACAGGATGCCAATGCAACTGTGATGAGATCGGTGTGGTCGACGTTATCAAGTACCTTGGAATCCAGGTTGATCACAACCTTTCCTTTAAGTTCCATATTGCATCCCTATCCGGCCGAGTTCGTAAAGTCACCGGTATTATGAGAAAATTGCGAGATGTAGCAGATGCACCTACCTTAAAATTAATATATGTATCCCTCTGTCAATCGCTTCTTAGTTATTGCATACTATCCTGGGGAAGCGCAGCTAAAACCTTTTTACTAGAAGCAGAAAGAGCACAGCGATCAGTCCTAAAAGTAATGCTTAAAAAACCATTTAAATACTCAACTACACTCCTTTACAAGGAAGCTGAAGTGCTTACTGTCCGTCAATTATTTATATTAAAAGCTACTCTACTAAAACATAAGCAAATCCTACAATCGCCGAACGCAGATATAATATTCAAGCGCAGAGTGGTTAAAGTAGATCTGCCAGCTGTAAAAACTGCCTTTGCTGGGCGTTTTGGGCCTTTTATTATTGGCAAGATCTACAACAATGTTTCAAAGTCATGCAACCTCAGGAACTGCACAACAAAGAAGGCCAAAAAAGCTATGACAGACTGGTTAAAATCATTAACTTACAAAGACACTGAAAGCATACTAACAGCATATAAGACATAAACTAAAGATCTTTATATATTTACATTATAATACTATTTTACTCTTACTATACTAATACTCACGCTCACATCATAATTATATATACTTACATTAATTTACCTTTTTAACAATAATAATTCGTGTATACATACTCATAATGCAAACTGATCTCAAACTTTCAGTAGAAAATATGTTTCACCATATAAATCAGGCATGCAAAATTTCATTTGTTTTAGTATATTATTTATTTATTTTTAATTAAAATTTTAAAATTGTGTCCTAGCTAGTCCTCAGCTAAGTCTAAGCTTAGGTAATTCTAATATGGTCCCGCGATACAGGTTCCCTAGTGCGGAGACTAAAGTTAAAATTGACTGTAACTATGTATTTGGCAATAAATATATATTTTATTTTATTTATTTTATTTATTTGTTTATTTTCTTTGCCTTTGTATTAAACATAATATAATAATCATATCTATCGACTTTCCAAATCACAGAGTTGCTCAGATTGGAAGCAAAACTAAACCGAATTCTGCTACTAATGAATGGAAAATAGCTTCTGTTTGTGTTTACTAACTACAACGGCTACGAGTGATTAGTTTCTAAGATCAAAAATTCCGGGCTTTATCTTCAAACATATTAATAAATACGTAAACGTAGCCCTTGACGGTACCTCAATACATACATGGGTACATCTGGGTCAAATTGCTTATACCTCCTCCTTTTTTAAAAGTTGATTACAAATGAATCAATTACAATACAAGAATAAAAAAAAAAGATTCCGACGAATTGAAAACCTCCTCCTTTTTTTGAAGTCGGTTAAAAAGATAGACTCCGTACAAGGAGCCGATAGACTATATTATTTTTTACAGAAGACCAAAGTGTTGTTTACCCCTTCATCAGGCGAACGACCTCTCGTTTGTTTGTTTACATTTTGTCCGCGCTTAAAATGGCCGTACTTTAGTAGAAAAGTGAAATGTTAAGTTTGATAAAATGTTGGTTCGTCTGAATCAATAAGTATATAGGGTTTTTGGCAGATTAGTCACGTTTATTTTTTTTTATCTTTATGTACTTTTGTAGCTGAATATCATATCAAAAATTTTATTACGCATTTCATTAACGATTTAAATGAAGCATTAAATACAAACATTTTCTTTGACAAACTTATTAATAAGTTAACATAATCAAATAAGGGTTGCATAAATAAAGTAATTTAGGTATTTGGATTTGCATAGGTGCCTAATGAACAAATCTACCAAAAGGGAGTTCGTAGGGTTTGTGTAAATGCAGTGTGAGGGTCTCACCAAACGTATCGGCGCGGAACCGGCCCGAGCCGGTCAGGAAAGCTTTATTGCATAATACGGAGTTAGGGGCCTGTTTCACAATCGCCAAGTAAACATTAACTGACAAGTAAAGGAAAACGTTCATTTTGGGTGTAGTCTTGTCTTGTACACTTTATCATGAATAGAGGAAAATACATAGATTTGATTAAAAATGAAATATACCAAATAATTTGCAAAAAATTAAAATCTATTTCAAGTTTTTCGATATGTTTCCAAGATGGCGCCCTTCAGCCATAGAGAAGGCAATATGCGTGAAATGTGTCACTGTCATAATACCGTGATATTTTTCTTTCATTCCCCAACAGTGGCGATTAATGACTACATAATATTTGACACTTGACAGAAAAAATCAAAAATATGAATCCGCCACTGTCATGATTATTGTTGCTAATCGTGGAAAATTTAATTTCACCACTGAAATTACGACGTATTCGTTGATTTCAACAATCAAAGCTGGATTCATATTTTATTTATTTTTTTCTATTCCTTGTACAAGGTCAGTCCCACGGCCCATACAAACCTGGACCGTACCCTTTGAAATTTCGACAGCATTCCTATACAACATCTTTCAATTATTCGTCAGATGAGGTTTACTTGGCGATTGTGAAACAGGCCCTTAGACGCCGTTTCCGCGTCAGGCGATGTGTATTTCCCTGTTAAGGTGCCAGCGAAGAATGAATTGCCCATACAAACGTAATACCAAAATAATTAATAATTCGAGAACATTTCCACCAAAATGAGAGTTTATTTGGATTCAAATTGTATTTATCTAGTCCCCTGGATTTATATGTTTTCAAAATACTTTCCTAAAATGAAATGTAAATGAATTGCGTTTTGCATATTTTTACGACAAGATGGACATGTTTCCCTCTTATTTGTTTCATATTAAAACCAACGATATCTTACGTATTAATTGGTCAGCAGCATAGCCTATATTGTCAAGTTACAGAATAACAATACGAAGTAAAAAGCACGATAAGTTTTCATTCATCATTTTTGGTATTCACAGAACAAGACTAAATGTATAACAAATTCTGTAAGCTCATATTGCTATCTCGCTTGAACGCGATCATGTGTCATCAGTGAAATAGAGATAGCAATATACCGGCAAATTTATATTTGCGGTTCGAATAGAAGTTGCGAGCGGCGCGAACCGGCCTCTTAATACAATACACATAAAGCTCTCTCTGCCCGCTCCGGGTGGGCGCTGGTCCCGCGCCGCCACACCGCCACACCGCCACACCGGCGGCCGGCTACTGTCTACTGTCTACTGCGGAGTGCGGAGTCGCAATCGCTCACCCGGGCTGCTCGCCGTCCGACTCCGCGTTGTCGTCGCCCTCCTCCTCCTCGTTGTGTCCGCCTGCAACGAGACACACGGTGACCTACGACCTACTGGCCACTGTCCCCTTCCCCTTCCCCTTCCCATCTGATCCCTTTCAGATATACAGTAAATAATGTAATGGTTTAGTACGTTAAACAGGTTTACTTCAATTTCTATCAACTCTAATTATTTCAGACTTTTCACTTAGCAAATTTCGGAGATAAGAGGGGATACATTGTTATTCTTGACATTTTACACCGTAAGTCAAAAACTATGAGACTTCAAAAGAAATAAAAAAATATTTTAGAATGTGCAAATGAAGCTCTTTCATATGATACCCCACTCGATTTAGTAACCTCACTTTGAATTTTTGACCATTCGTTGGTGATTTGTAGTCGCGCGACCGATGCGACAACTAGCGACAAAGTAGCGACACTCACGGTTGCGGCGCGTGTAGTGGCGGCGCGCGGGCGGCGGGCGCTCGTCGGGCGCGTCCGTGAGCAGCGAGTGCCGGTACGCGAGCAGCGGCGCCCACTCCTCGCCCCACTGCACCGCCGTGAAGCGCGACTCCACGAACTGCGCACACAACACCCGGGATGACCACTCAATTCGATCGACTGTTTAAATCCAGCAGCAGCTCCACGGAGCTCGCAAAACTTCCTATCGTGTCTGTATAGTTCGATGTAGGTGACGTGTCACCTTGAGCACGGTGCGCTTGTCCTGCTTGAGCAGCTTGCCGGAGAACTCGGCGAGCGGCTCGAGGAACAGCAGGTTGTGCGGCGGCGACAGCGCGGGCCCCGCGGCGCCGGCGCCGTCCAGCGCGACGAACGCGATGCCGGCGCGGTGCAGCGCCGTCAGCGCCTCGCGGTTCTTCACCGCGTCCAGCCCGAACATCACCGAGAAACGCTTCGCCAGCTCCTGTGCACGACGGTATCTAGTTTAGCGTTTATAGTATCGGTGTTTAATCAATAACTTTTTCATCTTGTAATTTTATTTGTTTGTGTCAGTGTGTCTGCCCGTGCGGTGTCAGTGTGTCTACCCGTGTGGTGTCAGTGTGTCTGCCTGTGTGGTGTCAGTGTGTCTGCCCGTGTGGTGTCAGTGTGTCTGCCCGTGTGGTGTCAGTGTGTCTACCCGTGCGGTGTCAGTTTGTCTTCCCGTGCGGTGTCAGTGTGTCTGCCTGTGTGGTGTCATTGTATCTGCCCGTGCGGTGTCAGTGTCTGCCCGTGCGGTGTCAGTGTGTCTGCCCGTGTGGTGTCAGTGTGTCTGCCCGTGCGGTGTCAGTGTGTCTGCCTGTGTGGTGTCAGTATGTCTACCCGTGCAGTGTCAGTGTGTCTACCCGTGTGGTGTCAGTGTGTCTGCCCGTGCGGTGTCAGTGTGTCTGCCCGTGTGGTGTTAGTGTGTCTGCCTGTGTGGCGTCAGTGTGTCTGCCCGTGCGGTGTCAGTGTGTCTACCCGTGCGGTGTCAGTGTGTCTGCCTGTGTGGTGTCAGTATGTCTACCCGTGCGGTGTCAGTGTGTCTGCCCGTGTGGTGTCAGTGTGTCTGCCCGTGTGGTGTCAGTGTGTCTGCCCGTGTGGTGTCAGTGTGTCTGCCTGTGTGGTGTCAGTGTGTTTACCCGTGTGGTGTCAGTGTGTCTGCCCGTGCGGTGTCAGTGTGTCTGCCCGTGCGGTGTCAGTGTGTCTACCCGTGCGGTGTCAGTGTGTCTGCCTGTGTGGTGTCAGTGTGTCTACCCGTGCGGTGTCAGTGTGTCTGCCCGTGTGGTGTCATTGTGTCTGCCCGTGCGGTGTCAGTGTCTGCCCGTGCGGTGTCAGTGTGTCTGCCCGTGTGGTGTCAGTGTGTTTGCCTGAGCGGTGTCAGCGCGCCGCGTGTGTTCAGTCACCTTGAGCTCCTGGAACTCGGGCAGCGTGCGGCTGGGCGCGGGGTGCTTCTGCAGCAGGTCTGTGAATAGCGCCTGCATCGCGAGCTGCATGGCGAGCGCGCAGCTGAGCTTGTTGATCTCGCGCGCTTTGCTCAGCGTCGCCTTGATGATGTCGCCGTAGTCGTTATAACACTGCAACACACGAGGCCGTCGACCACTGCTCACTTTACACATTTATTGGGTTACTGGAATACATGTATTTTGACCCATCGACCTGTACGATTGCTCGTATTAGTTTTATATAGATCCTAGCAGTCCTAAGACGAGTTTTCTCGCTACTGTATAGAGTGTCTTCGTGCACGTGTCGTGATTACCTTGATGTAGTGCTTGAAGACGTCAGCGGCGCGGCGGATGGGCGCCACGTTGTACACGATGAGCTTGCAGTAGGCGGCCAGGAAGTTGCGCCGCTTGTGCAGCTCCTCGATGCGTCTCTCGTCTTGACCGTCTGCAACCCGCCACAGTTCAAGCGACCGCTCCGAGGCGGCAACGGCGAACTGGCTTCCAGACATGCCTCAGCGCGACCGTGTCGCGTATCGCTCTAATGTTACTTAGCCGACGAACACTTTTACGGTTATATTTCCGATAAACAGTTTCACTACTTCCTCGAAACATCGAAGTTTATCAATGTCTAGAAACCAGTTCGCGGTGCGTCATAGTGGCAAGCAAAGAAATCAGTGTCGAGTGACACGCGCCAGTCAGAGCCGGTGGGTCAACGCTATACATCGCACGCAGCTAGTTTACAGAATGTGAATCATGCACCACTCTACGATCGAACTACGAACTACTCTCACAGAACAACAAGCGTACAACATTTCCGTTTGTCATCGCAGATTAGTGTGCGCCCTGGAGGCCCGGTCCGTTCAGCGGGATCGGATGGGATTATATGCCAAGATGTTGTTAATTCCCAAGCTTTAGCGGCGTATGCCCGCAGCGTATGACAAACCTCAACCGATGTTAAAAAGAAATGCAGAAAACAAATACGATGATCGTAATTCGCAACGAAAATTAATCATCCATCGCGGAACGAAACATGCTCAGAAACCACGAAACTCTTGAAGATTGTTAATAAAATAAAAAGGGCGACCCGAAACCGGCGGCGAGGCACCGGGTCGGCGCCGGCGCGCGCTGCCGGTCGCGGCGGGCTTCGCGGTCGGTTTCGGATCGCTTCGAAGAAGCGGGCGCGACAATTTTCCCTTAGTAATGTTAGGCGGGTCACACACGGGCGGCGAAGAACGCGCGGCGTTCGCTCGGGTCGAGACAAAAATATGCATTACGATCGGCGCGACTCCGACCATCCGCGGGCGGGCGGGCGCGGCATTACTAAGGCAAAATGCGCGCACGTGGAGTGCGAGCGAGCGACTGCTTACCGGCGAGGTCCGCGGCGGCCGCCGAGCGCGACATGCAACCAAACAACACGTTACGCGCCGCGCCCGCTCGCGCTCGCCCGCGCTCTACTCGGCCGCGGGCGAGCGCGCGCCGGACAACCGACACTCACTAGCTAAGGGGACTGTCCGTTCGGTTGTCCCGAAAATAATGCATATTTTTTCTCGTCGTAACATCTCCTCGACATTATACCAGAATAAAAGGTGTACCGAAGGTTCACGACACGGTAATATTGAAACAAACTTATCATCTCCCTAAACCGAACTATCCCATAACGATTATTTATAATTACTTCGACCATCCTGCTGGTTGTACGAACGTACGAACGTACGAACGTACGAACGTACAACCGATATCAACTATTGATATCGGATTGGATTATAAACTGAACTGAGATAACTACAACATCATAAAAGTTCCTTCTTTACCATTTTGGTGTGGAACCCTAAATCTGTATAGGGAGATAAGAGTTTGATAAAACTTTACATGTATGGTAAATATACGAGACCAAATGTTTCCATCGGAAACTTTTGGTCCCTCGCAGTAATGTTTATACCAAAACTTTCAAGTGGGTAATAAATTTTACCTCAGAAATAATAGACTTCTTTTTAAAAACAAACATTTAATGTAGACTATAGAAATACTGGAGGAAAACTCAAAAAAATTCAGTCAGGATTTAAGACCTTTTCAATATTGCCAACAAACAATATTATGGATTTTTAATAACTGGGGCAAGCGAGTTATAGTAAATGGGGGAATCAAAATATAATCAAGTCTATATGCGATATCATTGGTGAAGCATGGGCACTAAATACATGTTTTACGTAGTTTAATTCGTTCTGCAATAAACATAGTTTCGCAATTGATTTTCATAAAAATTTATTTCCAACACAAACTTCCAAATGATTCTTATGTACAAACTGATGTAACCTAGTAGTGGCTCAAGTGTGAAGGATTTTAATAATATAGTGGGGGTAACGTACCCATGTTTGATGTTTTGTTTGTATTTATGTAATTTTTCATATAACCTGCACTGAAAATGCGAGTTTCAATGTCTGTTGAGCCACCTGAAACGAGTCAATTTCAGACGACTACGTCATGCAGCGGGTAGAAACCCATCAGATATGGTATTTGTAAACAACGACCTAGCAACTAAAATAAATAGAAATACAATTTTAATAAAACTCGCACTTTAAATGCAGATATACGAAAAATAGTGTGTGCGCCACGGGATGAAACACGATTTCAGATTTCAAGTGATGCCAGCCCTCACTTCGCTCAGGCAGGCAACTTCACCCTCGTCTGAAATCGTCTTGTTGTGAAACAAGACGATTATGATTAGGGGTGACCCTAAGCACACAATATACTATTGTTGACCAAGTGACCTATCAATACCAGGAATAAGTTTTAAATTTTATTTTTAAGAAAAACAAAATCGTAACAAAATCTTTTGTATTAGTATAAGGCTTAAAAGGGGGAACAAACGCGGTGGCTTTTGCTCAGCTGCACAAGTGATACTGTTATGACGAGAACCCTGATATGGAATAGCTATTTATGCAACTGTATCGTAATGAGGGTCATTTTAATTCGAGTGCTGTTTTTTGATGCGAGGCTTGCCGAGTATCAAAATAGGATAGTACGAGAATTAAAATGACTAATTACGTACAGTTGCATACAAGATTTTATCTACGACAAGGACGTCTTTATAATTTTTTACTTTGTAAATTAATAAAAAAGTCAAATCAATTGACTGGTTGGGAAAGTGCCAGAACCCAGAGCCGCTAAGCTATAGGTATCCTATTTATGAAGATAACCATATCGATACAGCTACGACTCATAACGATACAGCTCCCATACAACGAACTGTATCGTTATGAGAAGCAAACACGAAAGAGGGTTCAATTCGATATAGTTGTCAAATTCGAAATTTGAACTTTTCGATGCTGGAGTAGATAAATTATATTTTAGAGCTTAGTTTGTGAGTGTGTGTTTGGGGGTGTGAGTGTGTGTTTGGGTGTGTGTGTTTCAACCACCGAGTTTCTTGCTGGTTCTTCTCGGTAGGAATGGCATTCGGAACCAGTGGTAGATTCACTTGACGATTCAAAAGTACTTGTAAAAGTTTATTTGAATAAAGAATATTTGATTTGATTTGATTTGATTTGTGTGTGTGTGTGTGTGTGTGTGTGTGTGTGTGTGTGTGTGTGTGTGTGTGTGTGTGTGTGTGTGTGTGTGTGTGTGTGTGTGTGTGTGTGTGTGTGTGTGTGTGTGTGTGTGTGTGTGTGTGTGTGCGTGCGCGTGTGCGGGTATGCGCGGGTAAGCGTCGTTACCGTAGTTGTGGTGCACGAAGACGAACTCCTGCACGAAGTCGTTGAGCAGGTCGCAGAGCGCGGGGTCGGCCTCGAGCGCGAGCCGCCGCGCGCCGCCCGCCGCCGCCGGCGTCTCCGCGAAGAAGATCAGCAGGTCGCAGATGCTCGTGTACGCCTGCACGGGACACTTTGCTACACTGTGCGCACAGTAAACTCATATATACAGTATATGGGCGTCTATCATGTAAACTAGTTGTTTTAGTAGTCCGTACAGTCCGAACCAGTGGTTCCCCGAACGTTAGTCGAAGATCCAAAAGCACTTTTAATAAGTTTATTTGAATAAAAACATAGTGACAGACGCTCGCGCAGCGCGGCCGCCGCCTCCTCGCCGCCGCCGCGCTCCTCCAGCTCGTGCAGCGCCCGCAACGCCGGTAGAGCGTCACATACCTCCTCGCGCAGGTCGGGCGTGAGGCCGCCGGCGACGATGTCGCGGCAGTGCGCCGCGTACGCGTGCAGACGTTCGCGCAGCGCGGCCGCCGCCTCCTCGCCGCCGCCGCGCTCCTCCAGCTCGTGCAGCGCCCGCAGCGCCGGTAGGGCGTCACATACCTCCTCGCGCAGGTCGGGCGTGAGGCCGCCGGCGACGATGTCGCGGCAGTGCGCCGCGTACGCGTGCAGACGTTCGCGCAGCGCGGCCGCCGCCTCCTCGCCGCCGCCGCGCTCCTCCAGCTCGTGCAGCGCCCGCAGCGCCGGTAGGGCGTCACATACCTCCTCGCGCAGGTCGGGCGTGAGGCCGCCGGCGACGATGTCGCGGCAGTGCGCCGCGTACGCGTGCAGACGTTCGCGCAGCGCGGCCGCCGCCTCCTCGCCGCCGCCGCGCTCCTCCAGCTCGTGCAGCGACCACAGCACAGAGTAGAAGCACGCGCGCACCACGTACACCAGTGCCTGCCGAGGAGGCCAGAGCTTTAATGCATCTTAATACATAATTATGTAGAGTATTGAAAGCCTTAGATATTTATTAAGGCCATATTCTACCACGCTGGCCGACAAGAGGGCGTTTCGTCATTTTATTACCCTCGACGAAACGGAGACGGTATATGTGTTTGCCCTAATAGCCCAGGCTACTTGTGCAAGCTATGTATGGGAACCCTAAAATAAAAAATGTAAAGCTGATTTTTGGCACAAGCGTTCCTTGGGGTCTGAGAAGTACTTCTTAAAAATTCCCCCCACAAAATGTATAAGAGCTAGGAAAAAACGACAAGAACAAAATGAAAGTTCATAAAATCTTCTACAAAATGCTTTTTATTTCATTTCAATCGATCGAATACTTTCGGAAATATGACGATCGAAAACGTGCATGACAGAAAAATATTTTGCAATAATTTTGACTTTGTACCTACACATTACTATTTGATAATGATCGATGCTATATTACAATAAATTAATAGTAGGTAATAATCATGATATCTTTATCTACAAAACAACACCACACTCAGTAAATAATATATTAAATATTATTATTTATATTCGTTCAAAGTTCTAACAAAGACAAGGCGTCGCGTCGGCCGAAGAATAACGAATAGGATTGCAAAGGAAATGCGGGTGGAATGACATGGTTCGTGTGCAAATGTTACCATTGATGGGGAAGAAGGTGATGATGACGACCATGATGATGTGCTTTAATAATACCTACTAATATAATAATAATAAATACCTACGTCTCGAAGTCCTTTCAACTATATGTAGGTATGCAATATGCATTTATCTAAAAACAATGTAAATAAACCACCAACATCCAACAGCTATCTTGCAGATAATTTTATCAGATTAACTTTTAACTATTAACGGCATTCCGAACCAAGGGTAGATTCACTGGACGATTCAAAAGCACTTGTAAAAGTTTACTTGAGTAAAAACATTTGATTTGATACATGAATTGTAATGCGATTACAAAAAAGCACAATCGGCTAGATATTTGAGAGGGGGAGGGGGGTCGTGGTAGGGGGGTTGTGGGAGTGGGGAGAAAAGAGGACATCATTTGCGCCTAAAATCAAAAATACGTTATTTATTTAGAGGTTAATTTCTATTTATTCCATAGTACTATGCTAAGTCTACATGACTACCACCGGTTCTTACACAACAGCAAGGTATATTTCGAAAACTATTTGTCCTATCATAATAAACTAAACACTATTTTATAGGTAAATTAATAATCTTTGTACTAAGTCCTGACAGCTTTTTTCCTAACTCTAATACTTTTTCTTGAAATTACAATAAACATTTACGGATTTTACAAAGGTTTAGTCTTTTATTCCAGTTAGGCAGCCATATTTCCGAAACTATTAGTTCTATCAAAATAAACTAAATATTATTTTGAAGATAAATTAATGAAGTTCATTTTTGCTTCTTATGGTTTTTTTCCTAGTTCTAGTAGTTTCTGTGAAAATTCAAAAATATACCAACGGCTGTCGAAAAAAAAAAAAATTCTTGGAATATAGGTTGCCATATTTCTCGAACTATTGGTCCTATCTAAATTCACCATAAGACTTTTTTGTGGGTAATTTAGTGAAATTAATTACTCTTCCGAGGATTTTTTCCAGCTCTAATAGTTTTTGTGGAAATTGCAAATAACATAGGATTCTAGCAATTTTTTTATTTTTTTTCGTACACTATACATGGATATATATTCGAAATTATTAGTCCTATCTTTATGAGCTTATTTTTTTTAAATAAGTGGTTAAATGGTGTTTATTTTTACTTCTGGAAGTTTTTGCCTAGCTCTAATAGTTTTCTAGAAATTACAGAAAACATATAAAATTTTGGAAAATATTGCTTTTATGTTAAGACTCTTCATTCGAGCTGTAACGGATCGGATCAATATTTAGCTCTTTTGTCCCCTGATATTTTATTATTCATAGCATTAAAACTCAAAATCTATTTATACCAAATTGTAGGCACATCGCTTATCTACCACAATGACTGACAACATTTTGAAATTAATTAATAGATTGGTCCTTATCGCGAAAATACCAAGAGGCTGTTATTGAATCTTAAATTTTGTGTAAACTTTGACGTTAGCGAACATCATAATTTACTCATTGTGGTCAAAAAAAGAGATACTTTTATTGAGTATAAGGTCCTGAACTACAATAGTTGAAGAGAAAAATTATTAATTTGCTATTCTTTGTATTATAAATCTCGAAACAAAGAAAATTTCATTTGACAAAATTAAGGACCCATAAAACCGTCATTTTAGGAGGTTATTTAGCTTAATTTGAAAAGAAAATTTACAGCTCCAAATAGTAGGACATATTTTCAATTATATAAAGCAAAAAAAATAATATGATTACCAATAATTTACTTCAAAAAATAAGTTTCAAACACACAACAAAACTGCGCGATCAAGCACTAGGAAAACCAGTCGTAGCCGAGGCTTCTCCGAGGGTGGACGTAACGCTTTTTGTCTCCGCAACTCAAAATGAAATACGTAGCATATACCTGAGATTGTAGTGCGATTGTCACTTCTCAATAGTACACATTTTTAATACTCGCTGCTTTTTTTTATTGATAGATGAAAACTATTTTGTTTTAAAGGGTTCAGGTTTTGTATTTTATATTTTATACTAATTATATTGATGGTAAATATTTAAATAAGAATTCAGACAAAGTCATGTTTATCAGACTGTTATAAAATAAATAACTTTATATATTATTCAGAAAATCAACTACAATTAGTTACAACAATCTTACTAATATTATAAATGCAAAAGTTTGGATGAATGTATGGATGGATGTATGTATGTTTGTTACTCAATCACGCCCCAACGGCTGAAAGAATCTGGCTGAAATTGGCACAGAGATAGATTATAGTCTGGAATAGCACATAGGCTACTTTTTATCCCGGAAAATTAAAGAGTTCCCGCGGGAACCAAAAGCCTCAAACCACGCAGACGAAGTCGCGGACATTCGCTAGTTAGTTATAAAATATAATATATTATCAGTTATTAGTTATAAACTTTTATTCATAAGGCTTGTGGTTAAATTTACTATTATTATAGGCTAACCAGCAATATCTACGTAGACAGGCCACCCTACCCCTTATCTCTACTAATCTCGTTGTCACGTATTTGAATTTCAGTCACTCGTTCATTGTCTTTCATGGCATTAGCGCGGTATCTTGTGTTCGGTTGTGAAATTTGGTTTCTTTACGACGACTTGGCATTTTATCGGTTTGATTTGCATTGTGATTTGGATATTGTTTACCTTTGGATCGTTGACCTCCAGCTTGAATTACTGACTGATACTGCTCACGATTGGGTATATATATTAAATAGGTAAGTTTCTATAATTTTTTAATTCTTACTAATTATAAATGCGAAAGTGTATTGATGTCTGTCTGTCAACTAATTACAAGCATGGCTTATCCACAGATTGCCTTAAAATTCAGTCGAGGGATAGCTACTATCCTGGAGACTAACTGACTGGAGTTTTTTATCCCGAAAAATTAGAGTTCCCATGAGATATTTAAAAAACTTGACTTGAATCCACGCGGGCGAAGTTGCATCACCTAGTGTAGCACTCGTATCAAGCCACATGCTTGTACATTAGTAAACTTATGCAATGTACTTTCGGACAGTCTAATTCACTTATCAGCCTTTTCCTACTTCCTCAGTTCACACCTAGACTACTCAATGAATCAAATATTTAGGTTCATCGATTTTGACTGTGCCTTGTCGGTCAATCAGTCAATCACGAAAAAGTTTAATTAATTAGGTTTTTATATTATTTTTATGCGCTTTTTTGGCATCGCGTTTTTTTTTGCACGAGAAAAAGTTGTTTGAAAAATAAGTAGCAAAGCTGTTCTTTATTACTACCGCACGCGCAGTTTTCTATTGTTATTTTGGTAAACTGAGTATACTAGCGCAACACCTGCAGGTTTACAATTTTATTACCTTTTGCAAGTGGTTATCTTTACAGAGCGGCACTTGATGATTGTGTATTATATTTTCCGAACCGGACCTTTCTTTTATTATTGTATCACTATTGACCAGTGATCACTATTGTTATCATGATAAACAAAAACCTACGTTGGTGAAACACCTGCATCTGCAGGTGCTTATCAGTTTTATTGCACTGTTTTGTCTTTAGGATTCATGAATGAAAATAAGTTATTATTTTCAGAAATGGGCTCTAAAAACTCCGATTTTCAAACTAAAAAGAAAGAAATATTCACGTAGTGAACAATTAGCGAAGGCAAGGGAATCAAAAAGGTTTGTTCAATAAAGTGGAATGATTATGATGTACAATCTTTTTGATTACATTACCTCTACTCTTACCTCTCGAAAATAAGTAAACAAAGTTAATTTATGTTATACGTGTGAGGAAAACATAGTTTTGATGTGATTTTACAATAAACACGAATTATTCTGCATTTTTCTTTATATCTTGCCTTTACATGAGTACAATAAAATAGAAAAATTCTACTTCGTCCGCGTGGATATTTTTTTCAAGTTCTGTAGGAATACCTTAATTTTCCGGGATATTTATAAAGTAGTCTATATCTTTTCCCGAGATACAAAGTACATCGTACTTGTAAGCGTAGCAGACAGACATACAAACTTTCGCATTTATAATACTAGTATGGATGGTATACTTAAAACATGTATACTAACAATCATGCAACCTACTCTTTATATGAACGCACTTAAAACAGTTTATATGAAACGTAATTAAAGTGAATTAAAAACATTTTTTTAAATATTGAAAAAATAATAGCCCGTTTGAAAATGGGATTAGGATCAAAACGGTTTGTCAAACTACTTTGCACCCGACGCCTTCTGTTCACTCACTTAAACAAAGGATTATCCGAGACAAAGGATTTACCAGAGATAAATACCTAAACTTGCGAAGCGACTCAAGGAATGAACGCTCTTAACTATGACAGGTATATTTTCGAAATTATTAGTGCTATCAAAATTAACTAAATACTATTTTGTAGGTAATTTAACAATGTTTCTTACTACTTCAATCAGTTTTTCCTAACTCTGTTATTTTTTTTTCGAAAATTAAAAACAACGTACACGATATTTGCATATTATTTTCTTTATCTTACAATAGGTAGGCATATCTCCAAAACTATTACTCTTATCAAAATAAACTAAATATCATTTTATAGCTAATTTAATAGCCTTTCATTTTGCATCAGACAATATTTTTGTAGCTCTATCAGTTTTTATGGAAATTACAAGAAACTACATTACAAAAAGCCATACATGCAAAATATTTTCTTTTCATGCACAAAGGGTTAACATATCTCCGAAACTATTAGTCTTATGGAAATGAACTAAAATATTATTTTGTAGATAATTTAATGAAGATAATTTTCACCATAGAAAGTTTTTTTCCAGCACTAATATTTTTTGAGAAAATTACAAAAAACTGCGGTTGGGGAGACGTTTGGGGGGGTGGGGGGTTAAGCCCGCGGCCTAGGGGGGGGGGGGATTTTTAAGAGGTACTTCTCAGACCCCAAGGAACACTTGTGCCAAAAATCAGCTTTACATTTTTTATTTTAGGGTCAATGTTTATTAGTCCCGTACTATAAGAGGTTGTGTGTTTATTTGTTTGTATGTTTGTGTTGCACTTTTTTGTTACCGTTTTCCTGGAAAACTACTGGACCGATTAATATGCGGTTTTTTGCATTAGATATGTATAGCTTGTAAGAAGGTTCTTAGATATATTTTAGGACCATAGACAACCAAGCTGAGCTGTAGGCTATGATTTAAATTTTTCAATGTGTTACTACTTTTCTCAAAAGTACTGGGCCGATTGAGATGAGGTTTTTTGCATTAGATATGTATCGCTTGTGAGAAGATTCCAGGTTTTAGGACCATCAAGCTGAGCTGCAATCGTGATTTGGTAAGTGGTCATAGGAACTCCTTAAGTTCTCATCGTAAACCCGTCGTGTTTAGACTCTTTTGATTTGTCTTGACTAGCATTTTGTACCTAGATGCTGCCCAGGGTCTCATGATGGAGCCAGGAAGAGGTCATAGGAACTCCTTAAGTTCTCATCGTAAAACTATCGTATTTGGACTCTTTTGATTTGTCGTGACAAGTGCTTTGTACCTAGATGCTGTCCAGGGTCTCATGATGGAGCCAGGAGGCGATCATGAGAACTCCTTAAATTCTCATCGTAAACCCGTCGTGTTTGGACTCTTTTGAATTGTCTTGACAAGCACTTTGTACCTAGATGCTGCTCAGGGTCTCATGATGGAGTCAGGAGGCGATCATGGGAACTCCTTAATTTTTCATGGTAACCCGTCGTATTTGGACTCTTTTGATTTGTCTTGACTACCACTTTGTACCTAGATGCTGGCCAGGGTCTCGGAGCCAGGAAGTGGTCACAGGAAATCCGTTTAAGTGATCACATTTTTTTAAACAATTTTTATCAGAATATTAAAATTTAATATTATTTTACACCTCTACTCATTACTAAGCACAAGTTTTATCTCGGAATGAGAAGGGTTTGGCCATAGTCCACCACGCTGGTCAAAAAAACTACTGAGCCGGCAAATATGCAGGTTTGTGTTTCAGATATTATTTTATATATACTTTTGCTAAGTTCTAATTGTTGTTTCAATGGAGCTCTGCAGTTCGTCGCGGGTTTTTTAAAATTTTTAATTTTATTATTTGTTTTTTACTTATAGTTTCAATCCGCTGCTGTCTCTCTACTGGGCATGAGAGTCCTCAAGGAACGCGAAGGGTACAGCCATAGTCCAACACGCTTCTCAACAACAAGGGGGCACTGTAAACGTGGTTTTAATTTTTACCATCATTTCAAGCATTATTATTTCAAAATGACAGTTCTATGCCACGCATCTTGACGACCCTAAAATAAGAATCATAGTTGTAAAACACAAACGTCTACATACGGCTTTAAGCGATGTCCCCAGCTCTTTGGCGCGCGTGCATACCTGCTGCGGGAACGCGAGCTGGACGCTAATGCTCCACCGATCCGCAGGAGGTCCGCAGGGTGGAAGAAGGCGACGATAATATGCTCATTTTCTCCTGCCATAGGTAGGTAGGTGATAGCCATACATAGATAGGTATGCAGGTGTCAAAGAACCTAAGCGGTTAACGTAGAGTCGTCTCAGTCGTATCCGAGAATTGGAACCATAAGACGATTCTGTCTCAACGCGGACTGTGCTGCTGGTTTTTTAGTGGGTATTACCATGGCAAGTACCATATAACTGCTTGGTGCGGAATCTATATATATAAAAGCGAAAGGTCACTGACTGACTGACTGATCATCGCGATATCTCAGGAACTATAAAACATACAGACTTGAAATTTGGAATATAGGTTCCTTCTATGGTGTAAACGTCAGCTAAGAAACAGTTTTGGAAAAATTCACCCCTAAGGGGTTGAAATGGGGGTTGGAAGTTTGTATGAAAGTCCTTTGTTTTTGAAGTTAGACACATGAAAATTAGCATTTAAGTTATAAGTTAAAAATAATAAAAATCTGTATAATTTTTTTTCCGAAAATCTACCCCAAGAGGGTTAAATGGGGGTTGGAAGTTTGCATGATGGTTCTAAGTTTTTGAAGTTACAGACTAGAAAATCGGGATTTAGGTTATCAGTTTTAAATAAAACTAACCTGTATAAGCCATTTTACGATAATCCACCTCAAAAGGGGTGCAATGGGGGTTGGAGGGTTACATAAAAGTTCTATGATTTTGTAGTTAAACTTGAAAATCGGGATTGATGTTATTAGTTTTAAGTAATAATAAACTGCATAAGCAATTTTACGAAAATCTACCCCACAGAGGGTGAAATGAGGGTTGAAAATGTGTACGCAGGTCCTATGTTTTTGTAGTTAGAGACTTGAAAACCTGGATTTAGGTTATTAGTTTAAAGTTTTAATAAACTGCATAAGCAATTTTACGATCATCCACCCCAAAAAGCTTGCATGAAGGTTATAAGTTTTTGAAGGCAGCATTAAGGACTTATTAGTCTTATATAATAAAAACCTGCCGATGCTATATAACTGCTATAAGAAGGCCTTTTGCAGCGGGAAAATCTCATAGGAAATCAGAAATTGTACGCGGACGAAGTCGCGGGCGACCGCTAGTGCGTATATATAAGCATCCTTTATCCTAAGTTTCGAAATAAGGTACTGGATCATTTTAGATACAGCAATGAATCTATTTGATTACTTTTGGTGTTATACAGAACTATTTTCCTGCCTACTATTATTTTTTTTATTATTTAGATATCTTTATTGCACACAAAATATACAGTATACAGTTTAAAACTAGTAAGACTACATAGAAATGTGCAAAGGCGGTCTTATTGCTAGAGCAATCTCTTACAGACAACCTTTGGTGAAAGGATAAATAAACTGGAGCGCGGGATGGTGCTGTATTTAAAAAAAAAAATAATAATAATTATAAGTAATGCATACAAGATACAGTACATAAATAGACCAATAAATATATATACCTACATATACAAATATACCTATATAAATAAATATATATCTATAATATATACTCATTAATAGAATAAAATATACACTAATAATTACAAAGAGATAAATAATGATTATACAAGCGACTTTTGAAAATTGAGAGCGATTTGGAATGGCGGATTTCAGAAGGCAGACTATTCCACAGTATTACAGACTTGCACGTAAAGGAGTCGCCATAATACCGCGTATGATGGGCGGGAATATGCAAGCGGTTATCCTTGCACGACCGCAGATGTTGGCGCTCAATGTTCGAGCCAAGGTAGGAAAAGCGCTGCTTTAAGTAGGAAGGAGTTTGTGGATTGTAGAGAATGGAGTAGAGAAGAGAAAGCAGGTGTAGATTACGGCGGAGTCTTATTGGTAGCCACTTCAAACGGGCTCTGTATTCTGACACATGGTCATACTTACGAAGCCCGAAGATAAATCTTATGAACAGATTCTGGAGACGCTCGAGCTTATTGAGTTGTTCCTCAGTTAAGTCAGGATAGGAAGAGTCAGCATAGTCTAAGATTGGAAAGAGAATAGAATGGGCCAAAGAGATTTTAGTTTTGATGGGAAGAAAATATTTCCAGCGTCTCAGACAGCCAACTGACGCAAAAACTTTCCGGCTTACCTCAGTCATTTGAGGTACCCAGGACAAGGAACTGTCAATGTATATGCCAAGGTTTTTAACAGGGGAGCTGAGGTCTAAAGTTGCTGTGCCAAGCCGGACCGGGGGTAATTCTTCTAGAACGATCCTATTGAGTTGCTTTGTCCCACCTACCAGAGTAACTTGGGACTTTTTCGGATTCACATGCAACCCATAAGATTCACTCCAGGAGTTTATGCGGTCCAGATCACGGTTGAGGCTCTCAATAGCTGAGTTGATTTGGTGAAAGGGTGCAGCAGTATAGATTTGGAGATCGTCAGCGTAAAGGTGATAGGAACATGAAAGAAGATCAGTAACAGTATTAATGTAAATGGCGAAAAGAAGAGGGGATAGGACACCACCTTGTGGCATACCCGCAGTGATTGGACTGTAGGAGGACATACGATTATCAGTTTTGACGAGCTGCTGACGACCACGTAGGTAACTGTTAAACCAGGAAATGACTTCAGAGGAAACATTAATAGATCTTAGGACGCCAAGGAGCAGGTCAAAGTCAACAGTGTTAAATGCGTTGCTAAAGTCGAGAAGAGCAATAATACTTGTCAAACGGTTATCCATGTTGCACCTAATATCGTCACAGACCTTAACAAGGGCAGTGACGGTACTATGGCCAGCCCTGAAACCGGATTGGTTAGAGCTAAGGATATTATGTTTTGTCAAATACGTTTGAAGTTGACTATGGACTAAGCGCTCCAAGACTTTAGAAAGGAAAGGAAGAATGGATATCGGTCTGTAGTGAGAGAAAGATGAGGGGTTCTTTATTTTTGGGATAGGAATCACATGTGCATATTTCCAGGCACATGGAAATTCATTGGAGGAGAGGGAGAAGTTAAAGATGTGGCAGAGTACAGGCGCGACACATTCAAGGAGGAGAAGTAACATTTTCCGATTAATGCCGTCGCACCCAGCTGTACCAGACTTTATGCCTTGAATATGCTTTTTAACTTCCGCAGTAGAAACTGGTACAAAGTGAAAAGCAGGGAAATTGGAAGTTGGCAGGGAACTGAGGTGACTTAAAGTTTTCACCTTGACGCCGTTATCAATTGGGCAAATATTAGCAAAATGCTTATTAAGGGCCTCGAGGTCAAGATTAAGGTCAGCATGCATTCGTTTCCATCCAATGCCAAGGGATTCCAGAAATCTCCAAGTCCCAGCAAGATCACTGTTTTCGATTTTGGAATGTATGAACTTGCGCTGAGCATCTCTGCATGCTTTATTGCAACGATTGCGTAATAGTTTGTATTTAGACAAATTTTCATCTGTCGGCTTTCTTTTATATTTAGACTTCGCTGCATTACGCTTCGCCATTAGGACTCTAATGTCTTTAGTTAACCAAGAAGCTGGCAGGTGCTTTAACTTTACAGGGCGAAGAGGAGCATGTTTGTCGAATAATTCAGTTAGCAGCGAATTAAAAATTTCCATTTTGATATTTATGTTTGGAGCACCTAACACAGCATCCCAATCTATTAAATTAAGGTCACTCATGAAGGAAGTATTATCAAAATGTTTAAAGCAGCGTCGCATAATAATCGTCGGCTTTAATTTGGGTGGGCGAATCTTATAAGAGAGATAAATAAGGTCATGATAGGAGAAGGCTTCCGCAGGGAATTGACCATAGCTACTTACATGATCAGGAGACGAAGTTATCATTAAATCTAGTTGTGATGGAGTGCAGTTAGGGAAGAAATGAGTGGCTTTGGTAGGAAGGATGTGGAGATTGCAGCTATCGACGATATTATTAAGGCGCTTAGCCCGAGAGTCATTTTTCAACAGGCAGGTATTAAAGTCTCCCATGATGATCGTATGGTCTACAGTAGCAACATACCCCTCAAGAAGACCTTCAAACGCTTGAAAGTAATCAATATGAAGAGAAGGACTATAAAAGACACCGAGGAGCACCTTCAAACGCCCAAAGAGTACCTCGATGAGTATGTGCTCTGAAGACTCGGAGTATTGTGGTGGTGACATATTCAATATTGAAAAGGGAATGTGTTTACGAAGGTAGATTGCTACACCACCGCCACCCTTGCCCGTACGATCGTTTCGGATTAGATGAAAATTAGGTAGACTGTAGGAAATGGAGGGGAGGCAAGGTTTGAGGAAAGTTTCGGATACTAATATAGCGTGAATATTGTCGTTGTCGAACGAAGCAATAAAGTCAGGAAAATGAGAAGGGATGCTCTGAGCGTTGATATGGATTATGTTAAAGTTTTTAGGAAAAACTGAAAAGGTGGACGCTAGGAGGGAGCTCAGTGGTAACGTAAGACTGTGGAAACTGTCATCAGAAGAAGAGTCAGCAGAAAAAAAGTGGATTTCACTCTCAGTATCACTAGAATTATTGTCGTTCATAATCATATTATGTACTAATTAATAAAAATGTATGTATAATATATTTAAACAAATAATTAATAGCTTATAAAATATATATATATATATATATAAAAATATATGTATATCTAGAAAGAAAACAAAAAAAAATGTTTGTGCAAGCTTCTTTGCCTTAACGCTGGCTCTTACACCCGCCAGCTGTATGTAGGAGATTGCTAATTGCTACATTGCTACAATACTATTAAATTGCTACAGTGATCTTAATGCTAAGCGTATATTATACAGGTAAACCAACAAGCAAGTAGTTTCAGAATGATTATAATATAATATTTTAGACTACGACTACACACAGATCCCAGCATGAAATGGAACGTATTTTGAATGCATGAATGAAATGAAATGTATTTTGCCCATAGACCACAAATCACAGACGTCAGCTCTGGACGTCAGATTGACATCGTAGTGGACTGACAAGTGTGAAGTTGACGTATTCATATGTTGACAATGGTCGATGACAGAGACAAGTGGTCGATGATATGTTATTGTTTTGATTGGAATTTTGAAGGCGAGAATAAAAAGCGTAAAATGTAAGGTTGTTATTGCAGTAAGCGAAAGTGTAACTACTTGTAAGCAGATATATATAGCACACAGTAAGCGAAAGTGTAACTACTTATAAGCAGATATATATAGCACTAAACTACAAGTGTGTACTGTGTATGATTCGGCACTAGTAAACAAATTTGTACTCAAGTTTACTTCCTAATGTTTCTTTTCGACCTTCCGGAACCAGGCTCATACACCGGGGGTATAGCGGCTTTTGATGCTTGGGGAGTGATTTTGGTGCTAGAGGTGGCCGTTGAGGGAGATGGCACCTGTAAATTACCCTCTGTCTGGATGGAGTTAACCTCTACGGTAGAAGTGACCTTGTGGCGTTTCCCATTCTGTCCAATAATGAAAATGACACCCTCCTTCGTCCAGCACCTCGACACACCAAACCTCTGCCTCGCCACCATGAAGGCATCATGCCTATCTTTGGTCAAAAACTCGGACAGTGTTAAGCCAGTATTCTTGAGTGCTGTTTTGGCGAACCAGACCCGATTCTTTGTCTGCAAGTCCCGGAACTTGAGAAGTACAGCCCGGGGTTTATCACCCTTGATCAGACCCAGGCGCTGGCAGCGGCTGAAGTTGTTTTCATTCAAATCGGGTAGCTTAAGATGGTTAGACAAAGTTGCATTAACTGCGGCAGTCAGATCTTTATCACCACCCTCAGCAATGCCGTGCACCAGCAACATCTTACGCCTGCTACGCATCTCCTGTTGATCCACCTGTTTCGCCAGAAAACTGACTTGCTGTTGGAGGCCTTCTAGAGCAGCTAATACAAAAGTCCGGAATGTGTTAAATTGCCCAGCAATGTTGGAGGTGGGACTTGCCGCTGGTATGGCTCCCTGCAAGCTCCTTTGGAAATCTGCCATCTGAGCATTGAAGTGATCACTTAAAGTTTGGATAGATTTCTGTATGTCCTCCATAGTGTGTAGTGCTTTGGTGGATTGGTTAGATGAAATGAATTACACAATTAAGCTTCCTCAGAAAGGAGTACAAGTATGGAACTGATGCTAGCAGGTAGGAACAACACTAATTCATGTGCATTAAAGCAATATTTATAATAAAAATAAAATAAAATACTATCAGTGCGCGTTATTGTGCGCCTACCCGCGAAAAAAAGTACGTAAGCCTACTTTAAGTAATTTTAGTTTTTAGGTTTAGATTAAAATATGTCTTTGATTTTCGATTTGTTTACTTTGTAAATACACTAGATCCAGTCTAGCTGTCTGCCTGAGCTTGCTGGATCACATCACCGTCAATTTTGGTTCTTGTTTGTGTAATTATTTTTATTTTATTTTCCGTTCTTCTTTTATTTCGATTTTCTCCTAACTATATAGAGTAATTTAACATTTTATAGCAAGCTGTGGCAACCTCTAAGTGGGTATACAATAGTGCATATAACTCTGTTTAATGGAGAAGTTTCATGATGTTGTGAATATCATATTTAACACAACGGAAGTAAAATATAGATTAAAACTAATAAATCAATGGTTTCTTTTACAATCCATCAATAAATGACTGAGAAATGACGATTTAAAAGTTTAATTACTTAATGTACACCGATTGCTGTATCTTACTCCAGTGAGAAATTTTGTGAGTGAGTTTTAATACCTAGCCGAAATTTAATACTTCAAAATTATCTTCACACACAAATTAAGTGCTTTTAATTCTATTAAGTCACATTAAGACCATTTATTTCTTTTATTCGGCTTTATAACGTCTGTTGATAGGGAATTATGACGTCACGTCTCCCGTCGTTCCATAACTTTTTCATTTTTTGAGATATTTTAATGATATCATATTTTTGTTTTATTATGTCTTAATTTTCATATTAAATTTTAAAAAAATGGTAAACTTCTCCATTGTATATAATATTTTTCTTTGTTAATGTATTGTAACCTGTTGGGTGTCCTAAAATAAATAAATTAAATCTTTCCAGCAATAAAAAAGCAGTTCGCTTACCTGCGCGGGCATCTGCGTCTCGTTCAGCTTGACGCACTTGGGCAGGTCCTCGTACAGCGAGTCCCAGATGTTGGTGTCGTTGAGGTTGTGGCACATGTACATGATGGACACCTTGCGCAGAGAGTTCGTCACGTTGAACAGCTCGTCCGCGTCCGGCGTCTCGCCCTGCCCGACCGACAGACAAACACCGCCCGTCAGTGTTGTACGCACAACAACACCAGTAGCAATCGCAGGGAGGGGAAGCAGGCATTACTTTGCGAACGTCCATGATAATATAAAAAAAGAGCAACTGCTGAGTTTCTTGCCGGCTCTTCTCGGCAGACTGCTTTCCGAACCGGTGGTAGAGTCAAAACATGACGTAGCATAAGAGACACCTGTATGTCCTACTGTTTAAATAAATAAACTGAAACTGAAACTAATGAAGGAACTACAAGTTTAACTTGCTATAATCCGTGAGCATGCTCCAGTGTTGGAGTGGGGGCGTTTGGAGTGGTTTGGAAGATTTCTGTGTTGTGGTGAATATCGCGGGCTATAAGTGCGGAATACACACTGTACCACTTATATTTGCATATTGTCGCGGATTACAGCGAATTAAACTTCTAGTTCCTTCGTCTCTGGCACACTCGAGGCACCGACTATTTTTTTTAATTCACTACAAGTAAGCCCTTGACTGCGATCTCACCTGATAGTAAGTGATGATGATAGTCTAAGATGGTAATAGGCTAACCTGTTAGAGGCATGGCAGTAAAAATAAGTGATTAAACGAACTTATCTGTAAGTGAAGTTCTATCATAATTATGAGTCGCTTAATTCGAAGATTTACTAGCGAATGCCCGCGACTTCGTCTGCGTAGTTTGAGGTTTTTGATTATGTGCCTAGTAGACTAGGTAGCCTATACTTGGATTTTTAATTGCGTGGAATTCTGACGTTTGTGTCGTTTAGAAGTCACAAACATTTTTGTATTTTTGTTTTGGTCACATGCACCTATTACCTGAAATAAATAATTTATCATTTGTCACTAGCAAAATCCAAATAGGTACATATTACTTACTAAAGAATGAAATAGTCCTTTATTAGAATTAATAACTTTGCTAAGAAAGGATAAAAGATAAAAAAAAGAAACAAAAATCAATAATGATAATCTTAAGCCATTTAAGGATTAAGGATTTTTGATTCTCGCGGGAACTTTTTCTTTTTCGGGAACCGGGAAATTTTCCGGGATAGTGCCTATGTCATTCTCCGGGATACAACCTACCTCAATACCAAATTTCGTCAAAATCGGTTGAAGAGGGGCCGGAAAAGCGTAGCAGACAGACAGACGGACACACTTTCGCATTGATAATATTAGTATGGAAGTATGGATCCTTTTTTTAAGGCATTGAAAAAAATGTTATTTCACGCGGATGAAGCCGCGAGCATCAGCTAGTTATAAATAATTAATTTTGTAGAAGTAGAAGAAACGTCAATGATAGTAGTATGAAGTATCATTCAGACGTAATCTAGATAAAGCCTAGATTCCCTAGCTTTAGACGTGAGAGTAAACTGCAGTGGCTGTCGTGCTCCGGAGCCTAGACTCGACTGTATTGGTGACTGCAGCAGCAGTCGTTAACTAGCTAATGGAATTAATATCTTCGTCGCGCTCGGGCTTATATAGGGCTCCGCCGCTTCGTTCTTCGCAGAGACACGTTGGTCGGAGCGCACCGAGCGAGATGGTTAGTCGATGTGTGAGCACGAATGTATTCGATCCGAGCCGCGCGTGCAATGCTTGCTACAGTATTAAGTAAACTTATCATCATCATCATCGTTGTCGTCGTCATCCTTATCATCCTCGTCATCTAAAGACACATATTCTTCAATTACATGTTATACATATATACTTTAGCCATCTGTTTAAGGTGACTTTAGCTCCCTCAACCAAAATCTCTTTCACTTCCGCCATCTTGTTTTTTGCAACATCCAAATTGCAATCCAAGTTTGAGCACAAACCAACTCAATTGGATTAAGCTCACAATGGTAAGGGGGCAATAATAATTGGAGTAGGTACCTACAGTAATCCCTTATTCTGCTGCCAACTCGTCCACGACATTTTTATTATATTTATGTTTTTCTTTAGCTATGTCCAATAAATTTACCTACAACTGCAAATTGATTTAAAACTTGATCGACATAAAAGTGGCGAAAATAATAATTTCTAATTTTCAGTTAAAAAGGTTTGTTACTCATGCTTGGTATGACCAGTTGTTTTGCTTTGTTTTCCCACATTAATTGTTTCAATATTGATATTTAATAACATTTAACGGATCAGCCTAGCAATCGAAACAGTTATAGCTTGTTTACTAAAAAAACAAAAAAAAATTCTTCAAATGTTCAAATGTGCTCTTGTTACTTGCTATTGCCACTCACGAAAAGTTGAACGAATACTAACAACTGGCTGGAAAAAGAATGATATTCAAGCATGGTTAACGTTAAAGAATTTAAATTATGATGAACTATGTTGAAGGTAAACTTATTGGACATACATAGCAAAGAAAAGCATAAATATAATAAATAATGTTGTGGACGAGATGGCAGCGGAACGAGGAATCACTGTGCTCCGATTACCCGCTTACCATTGTGAGCTCAATCCGATTGAGTTGGTTTTGGCAAGCTAAGGGGCATGTGGCAAAAAACAATAAAACTTATAAAATTTCGGAAGTGAAAGAGCTTTTAGTCAAGGGACTGAACAATGTCACCCCAAACAAATGGCAAGAGTGTATATCACATGTTATTAAAGAAGAGGACAAACTATGCTGTATGAATGAATGAATGAATAAAGCTTTATTGGATTCCATACAAAGTTGAGTATTAATTAATTACACATGATTAATAATAAAATTAGAATTTTTAAAAATAATTATTGTTGTTAAGTTTTATAAGACAATAAAATATAAATTAATATTACATGACTTATAATTAGTGTTTATATTTTTTGTATGGACCCCCTTCGGGTAAAAGCCTCCTCCAAGGATTTCCACTTAGCTCTATCCCTAGCCGAATCTAGCCATCTTCGACCCGCTGTCGCCATTATTTCATCTGACCATCTGGCATATGGCCTGCCTCTCGCTCTAGTGCCTCTTGGTCCTGGCCATTTAACTGTCCTTATGGTCCATCTATCGTCGATATATCTAGCCACGTGACCTGACCACTTCCATTTACTTTGTAACGAGTAGGTTAAGGCGTCGGTGACTTTTGTTTTCTTGCGGATGTCCACATTTTTCACCCTGTCTTTTAATTTTATGCCTAGGTAACTTCTTTCCATTCTTATTATGCTGTATTGACCATTTAATTGACAGGTGTCTGTGACAGTTTCATTATAAATGTCGGTGACGATGTCAAGGACGATGAAAACGATGACGATGATGATAACAATTCATTATTTACAATAAAGTTTAGTATTATTTTAGTTGGATTTTTCTTTATCCTTTCTAATTACTTAAGGACTCTTTCAGTCTTCAGTCGGTAATAAGTATTTTTATCCTGCTTAAGCATGTTATTTACATGTATGCACATTACGTATGCAAATATAAAATGTTCGCAACGTTTGTCATTTGAAATTAAAATAGAGCTCTATATTAATTAATTAACAATTTAATTTAAACTAACACTGTTATAAATTTAGTCTTTAGAATCCATAGCATTACTTATAATTTATTAGAATTTTTAGCCTATTTTGTGGGAATTGTTTTAACTATGATATCCACCAAGAAACGTCAGAATTCCACGCAATTATTAATCCAAGTTTATGTGCTATTTCAGACTATAATCTATCTCTGTGCCAAATTTCAGCCAGATCCGATCAGCCGTTGGGGCGTGATTGAGTAACAAACATCCATACATCCATATATCCATCCAAAATTTCGCATTTATAATATTAGTAAGATTTAACAAGTATAGAAGTATAACATTAAACCATACCCCTAATCGGTTTCTACACGGCATCGTACCGGAACGCTAAATCGCTTGACGACACGTCTTTACCGGTAGGGTGGTAGCTAGCCACAGCCGAGTGCTCCCACCAGGCCAGACCGGGGAAAATTCAGAAATTATAAATTCCCAGATTGACCATGCCGGGGATCGAACCCGGGCCCAGGAATCAAGTTTAAGTATCAAGGCAGATTGTATGATACCACATTATATACAAATATGTATTGTATACAATCTAAGCAAAACAATCTATTGAAATTGACCTCTGCACGTTAAGACAACAGCGCTCAACACACTGCAACTTTTGGTAACTATCCCCAGAAAGGCTGATTCAGTATTAGGTTGGTGTAGGGCTCTCCACTGATGACAAAAGTGAAAGTCTGCCTGCATGCCGGATGGGCCTTTCCCTAGATATGGCCGCTGCAAGACGGTCTATGGTTAGTTATGATTGATTCTTGTACAGTATTAAAGTATGCGCAATTCCTATGTAAACAGTATAAGAACTGACGCTATTCATCAGGCTTTTCACTAGATATCACCTCTCAAAGACGTTATGAACATACATACTGTAAAAAAATATTAGCAATTATTATGTCGTCATGTCGATTGCTGTTAAATAAATTCTTACACCTTCATAATTTTAGCCAGACAGGGAGTCACTCACCCCCTCGATGAGGCTGCGGTAGTCGTCGATGGCCTCCTTGTAGCGGTTGACGCAGGCGTCGGTGACGGTGGCGCGCGCCACGTTGCAGCGCGTGTACACGGCGTGCTGCTCGCTGCACAGGTACTCCAGCGTGCGCCCGCACGTCTCCAGCACCTCCGCCTCCGTCTGCGTCTTCACGATGTCGCGGATCTTCGCCAGCAGCAGGCTCAGGTTCTGCAACCAGGACCACACCTCACTACGGCGGCCATATTTTAATGTTAGGGTAAGCGGAGCTTTGCGGCTTGTAGCGAATGCACGCCACTGGTGTCCGGGTATCACCAGAATCCCCAAATAGAAGGATGTGGCTTGCTTTTTACTCGTTGCCAGTCGGTTCGTCGCTCAAATTCCATCAGAAAGTTCGTCAGAGAGTTGTCACCGGTTCAGTGAAGTTCCACGAATAGTATCAGTCCAGAGTTCTGGTGATGGTGTACTCACCCCCTCCTGACGCTGCGTGGTGTACAGCTCCAGATCAAAGTACTGCGGGATGGCCACCAGGTTAGTGAGCTTCTCCGGGTCCGCGCCGAACTTGTCCAGCAGCGCCGGCAGAGTCACCATGAAGTGAGTGGTCATCTTAGCGCGGTCGTCGCTCACCATCTGCGTTCAAGCAGATTGAACTCAACCAAGTCATTGATGAATAATGGGTGAGAAATCTCCTTGGCCGAACAGTCATGGTCATCAAAAAATGCCGTTTTCGGGGACAAAATTTTCAGGCAGACAAATGGACTCGATCTAAAGGATGGCTCATCGGCCATCCTTCCATGCCATCTGATACCTTCCAATCTGAACTGAACGCGAAGGCGCTGAGATGTGAAAACGAGCCATTTTTTGTGACCAGGAGACGTGTTCAATATGTGGCAGCTCACCTTGGCCTGCTCCTTGGAGAGCACCTGGTGATGTTTGCGCGAGGCGCCGCGCCCCACCGGCGGCTCGCCCGTGCTGGCCTGCCGCACGCAGCACAGCATCAGCTCGATGAGTGAAGACTCCTGAACGAGCGAATAAACACTTTATAATTTAAAATTACCTCAATGATTGACAAGTTTTACAATGCAATGGTTTGTCATTTGCATTTGTCATTTGCATTGCATTTGTCTCCTTTTCTTAGTTCGACTGTAAATAAACGATGCCCAAAACAGTCAGTGTGCCCGTTAGGATGTGTACGCGATATGAGTACCTGCTATGTCGGGTCTCACCTGCCTATTGTCGAGCGCCTCCTCGCCGGGGCCGGCCTCCTCCAGCAACAGGTCGGTCATGCACTCCCAGTCCTTCATCATGGGGTTGGACTCGATCAGCGAGTCCACCAGGTACGCGCCGTGCTCGTGCAGCTGCACACACACCGTACAAATGCTTCAAATTCTGTAGCGACGACTAATATAAACCCACCGAACATTTTAAAGGAAGTCAAGGTCAGTAATGATTATTCAAGACTAGCTGATATACACGTCCTCACCTCAGACTCGATGAAGAACTGCACCAGGTCTCGCACTAGCGGCGTGTTGGGCAGGCGCTGCTTGCCGCGGCGCGAGCGCAGCGGCGCGGCGGCGGCGGCGGCGGCGTCGTCGCAGCGGAACAGGCGCACGTTGAGGAACTCGCCCGCCGCCGCCGCCACGCCGCGGCACGACGAGTACACCAGCTCGTACACGTTCTCGCAGTCCTTGTCCGTCAGCACGTCCGGGTGCATCCTGCGGGCGGGCGGACGCACGTCATCATCGCGACACGACACAGCGTGGAGAGGCGAGCGCACGCAGCGGCACTCACTTGAGTATGGCGATGACGAGGCGCACGGCGTGCACGGCCACCTCGGTCTCCTTGTCGAGCGACATGGACACGATGCGGTCCTTGAACTTGGACGTGAACAGCTCCAGCTTGCCCTTCAGCTCCTCGCACTCGTACAGCGGCTGCAGCGCCTGCAGGCAGCGCAGCCGCACCTCGCCCACCTGCCGCCCACAAACAACGCCACTGCGTTACTGCTTAAAGCTACACGGTTTATGTGTTTATAATAAACTAACAGCACTTTGTACCTAGATGCTGCCCAGGGTCTCATGATGGAGCCAGGTGGTCATGGGAACTCCTTAAGTTCTCATCGTAAACCTGTTGTGTTTATATTTTTTTATTTGTCTTGACTAGCACTTTAAACCTAGATGCTGCCCAGGGTCTCATAATGGAGCCAGGAGGTGGTCATAGAGACTCCTTAAGTTCTCATCGTAAGCCCGTCGTTTGTGGACTCTTGATTTGTCCTGACAAACCCTTTGTACCTAGATGCTGCCCAGGGTCTCATGATAAAGCCAGGAGGTGGTCATAGGAAATCCCAAGTCCTCATCGTAAACCCGTCGTATTTAGACTCTTTTGATTTGTCTTGACAAGCACTTTGTACTTAGACGCTGCCCAGGGTCTCATGATGGAGTCAGGACGCGATCATAGAAACTCCTTAAATTCTCATCGTAAACCATATCATTTTTGATGATAACCACGATAGGCCAACTAGAGGCCGTAATAAGCTCGTGACTCCATCGCTCCGCCTCAAAAAAGTCAGAAGGTCATTCGTGGGAATGGGCATTCTTTTCTATAACTATATATATATTATATTATATTCTATAACTAGAATATTAGTATTCAATTCGATGCTTTGATACGGGTAGACTGAGTATGTCACGCTCTCTTTAAACATTTCTGTGGTGGTGTCGTGTGGTGCGGGTTGTTACGTTCCCTCAAATATGGTCGAGCGAAGCAATGGCTGGATCATGCGTCATGCTCGTGAACGGGTGCCACCGGCGGGAATGGGGCTACTTTCTGTCTGCCCGTCTTTGACATGAATTGAATAAACAAATTTAAGAAATCCATTAAAAGTATGCTCCTGAAAAAAGCTTATTATACTGTTGAAGATTATGTAAATGATAGAGGAGCATGGATTTGATCGCTCCAGCAATGCTGGGGACAGCGGTTACTTATGTACACATTGATATAGTAATTGTAAATGAATTATTTAAAAAAAGCAACCACCGAGTTTCTTGCTGGTTCTTCTCGGTAGGAATGGCATTCCGAACCAGTGGTAGATTCACTTGACGATTCAAAAGTACTTGTAAAAGTTTATTTGAATAAAAAATATTTGATTTGATTTGATTTGATTTGATAACAAAGTTCCACAACCTATTTTGGACTTGCCTATTAACAAAATTAAGAAATCCATTAAAAGTATGGTCCTGAAAAAAGCTTATTATACTGTTGAAGATTATGCAAATGATAGAGGAGCATGGATTTGATCGCTCCAGCAATGCTGGGGACAGCGGTTACTTATGTACACATTGATATAATAATTGTAAATGAATTATTTAAAGAGCAACCACCGAGTTTCTTGCTGGTTCTTCTCGGTAGGAATGGCATTCCGAACCAATGGTAGATTCACTTGACGATTCAAAAGTATAAGTATAAGGTAAAAGTTTATTTGAATAAAAAAACATTTGATTTGATTTGATATGACAGTGTTTAACTATCACAATCACGTCTTATATTTCGTAAACGTAACTTTCAGAAAATGTATTGTGTAGGTACCAATTTTGATTAAATACATATACATTTGAGTTTGAGTTTTGAGTTTACACATCACTGACAGACCTAGCTTCACATTGGTGACCTGAGTTACCTTGTCGTGCAGAGTCCAGCCAATGTACTTGAGGTAGAGGTCATCCAGGAAGTGTGCAGGGAACTTCTCCATCCAGTTGCCGATCTCTGACATGGTGATCGCTCTTATGTCTGGCAGTGTGTCCCTGTGATCCAATATGACAATAATGTATTGGGAACATTATTTATATTTTGTTTAGGTCAAAAGTCTTTGGGCTTTGTTATGACTTGCATTGTTAATATTAAAAACTATAATTTTAAGCATTCAGATTTCAGAAATTTGGCCGGGTACTAGTATATTATAATTTAGAGAACATTCTGCCCAAATCTTCTTTTATAAGTAAAAATGAATTGTTTTTTAACCACTACAAGTTAGCCCTTGACTGCGATCTCACCTGATGATAAGTGATCCAGTCTAAGGTGGTAGCGGGCTAACCTGTTAGTCTTGCTAAAACTCAGAAATGGCTTGACCGATTTAGATGGCTTTTAATGTGTGTTTGAGTGGGTCTAGGGGTGGTTTATATTTACAATCGGATCTGGTAGTGGGCGCTGCAATCGGGTTCTAGATTCAGGGCGGGACAACGTGTTCCGGGTTCAATTAGTTTAGTTCGCAATAAAATTGATTGATTTGTCTACATTAAAGGGATTTTGTGGACAATAAAGCCACTGAAAACATGAGAAGAGTTTCTTGATAGAGTGACATTCTACCAACCTTCGACGCATTTCTGTAGTCCAAAATCAATTATGACTGATTGCCGATAGCATAGAAATGTAAGCGACAATAATAATTAATCCTTTGACCAGGCCACAGTTGCTACTGTACGCTCATAATCAAAATAATGATCTATACACCAAAGGCATTCAATAATCGTTCCGAGTCTCGATGGAGACTTACCACTGTCAAAACACTTACTATTTTCAACATGGCGTCCATATATGCTGATTAAATCGAATGATATGAAACGAGTCAAATTGACAGATATTATACTTCCTGTTTCATGAGATATAATAACAGATGCTAACAGAAATAAGAAAAAAAAGGAGGTTACCTGTAGCGGTGCACGAAGACGGACTTGAACATGTACGAGAGCATGTTCTTGATCTCCTCCATGTTCTCCTCGAGCTCCTGGCGCTTGGCCACCAGCACCTCGAGGCGCTCGCTGGCGCGCTTGTCGCGCGCCTTCAGCCGCTCCGCCTCGTACTGGCGCAGACAGTTGTCGCAGTTCACGCTTGTCAGCAGCGCCACGTCCACCAGCGCCGTCATCAGCTTCATCACTGCCCACACACATACATACTGATCGTCATACTAATATTATAAATGCGAAAGTGTTTGTTTGTTGCTTTATTGGTTTGTCCTTCAATCACGCCGCAACGGAGCAACGGATCGACGTGATTTTTGGCATAGGTATAGTTGTGGACCTGGAAAGTGACAGGCTATTTTTTACCTCGAAAGGAGTTCCAGTGGGATTAAAAACAAACTTAAATTTAATTAAAGAGTGACATAGGCTACTTTTTACATCAAAAGGATTACTTCTCTATTTTTGTCTACTTGAATAAAAAAGATTTGAGTTTGATTCTAGCATAAAATCTGTGCATTTTAATTTATAGATAGATAAGGATAAAACAAAATCCCCGTCTGTCTGTCTGAACGCGACAAACTCACAAAATACCTAACAGATTTTTATATGATTCACCAATGGTGGGAGTGATTCAAGAGCAAGGTTTATGTGTATAATTCATACACAGCATCATAACATTTTAGTTCACACTTTAGTAGTGATTAGTACCATCATATTTTATAAGTAATTGTCAACTTCAATAAAAAGGGTACCTACAGTGTAGAATAAACAATTTGATTGATTGATACTAATTCCGTAAGATGAACCTTCAGCTCTAAAAACTCACCAGCTAGCGTGGCAGTGTGGCGGAAGGCCCTCACTTGTGAGTCGGACAGGCCGGTGAGCAGCGAGATGATGTTGTCCATTAGGTACTGGTCATAGATGATGGAGTACTGGCACATCTTCACCAGTGTCTGGATGAACTCACAGAAGTTGGAGCGGAACTTCTTCCAGGTCTGCCCCGACATTATCAGGGGATACTCTCCACTTTCCTGGGAATCAAACATTAAAGCATCACCCAATATGTAAAATGAGTGTTCCTAAACATTGAGCTATTCTGAGTTCACAGTCCCGTCATGACCGTGATTCTCATAACTGGGTTGAGAATATTATATAGAATCAGCCCCAATGATTCTGTAGTGCACAATCTCTAAACTAAATTAAAATTCGAGCATTACAAATATTGCTAACCCTTTCATAATACTTCCTACGGAAAGGGACAGAACTTGATTTAAAGCTGCCATTTTAGTTTAGTTTAGAGATTGTGTTATACAGAATCAGCCCCATTGACATATGTTTTATAATTTATAAATGTGAAAGTTTGGATGGATGTATGGATGTTTGGATGTTTGTTACTCAATCACGCACCAATGACTGAACGGATATGGCTGAAATTTGGCACAGAGATAGATTATAGTCTGGAATAGCACATACTACTTTTTAGGCTCCAGGCTCCAGGCCTACATGGCTACTTTTTACCCCGGCAAATTAAAGAGTTCGTGCTGGGGCCAAAAAAACTCAAACCACACAGACTAAGTCACGGGCATACACAAGTGTTTTATAATAATAATAATCATTATTATTTTTTAAAAAAAAGCAATTTTTTTTTAAACTGCTTATGATAAACATACCATTGAAAAGAATTAAGATAGAAAAGAGTTAGAGATTTCGCTGAAAAGGAGCTACTTAATATGCATTCAATAATGTGAAGGTTTTTGACTTTTCAACTGCTTCTCCACCAAAGATATGCAAGGCCGGGCACCTTAGCGTACTGGACATTCTAAAAGACTAGTCCGCAAGAGCAGGCCAAAACTAGCTCAGTTATCTCAAAATTTGGTGCAATTCAAATATCAAATAGGAAAGCACAGGAACTAGTTTCCAGCATTTTAAATACTTGAAAAAAGCAAACCTCATCAAACTCCTGTGTCATCTTCTTGATGATGAGTGTGTGGTCCATCTGCGCCATGTCGGGCGTGACCTTGCCGCGGCAGCCCGACGAGTTGATGAAGAACTGCATCAGCTGCACCAGCGCACTCTCACGGTTGCTCTTGTACTCCTCTATCCACATGTCCACCACTTGCTGCAATTTGTGGCACATCACAATACTGCACTACACCATGTTGAAGCTATTCACTTATCTTACAAGCAATCAATACAACCCTGCAATGTAAATCTTAACACTAAATTTATTATAGAAATGACAGAAAAACAGATCAATCTATGTGTACCTCAATCATATCTATAAGTCCATCTATAGTAGTTTGTCAATAAAACTCCCAGTATTTTCACTAACAATTATTTGAAATCTGTTCTGCAAAAGATCTTGTTATCAGCACTTGTAAATATAACAAAATATAACAGTTACTTACGTTAATAGCAGTCTTATTGAAACGCAGTATATTGTAGAGGCTGTTCTCGTCGTCGCCTGGCAGCAGCACCGGCGGCGGCGAGAGGGCGGGCGGCGGCGACGCGCCCCGGCCTCGGCCGCGCCCGCGCCCACCGCGCCCGCGGCGCCGCGTCGGCGGCGGCGGCGGCGACTCGGCCAGCCGCCCCACGTAGCCGCCGTCGCCGCCTCGGCCTCGACTGCGCGTTATTCGCTTGGTCGGTGCCGGAGACGGCGAGCGCGGTTCCTCCTCCGGTGGCTCTTCGGGCTCCTCGCGAGGCGCTTCAGGTAGTGGTACAGGTGCTGCCGCGTCAATACTTTGACGAGAGAGGCCAATCCCTCTCGTCATAGTGTTGATGGGCGCTACCGGTTCGGGCTCAGGCGGAGCCCCATAGTCAACCACGGGAGTAGCGGGAGTCATAGGATTCACGTACTCCGGAGGTGGGTCATCCATTCGGATGCGTTTTCCGCCTCGTCGATGCATCTTGGCGTTGTAATCACCCTTATGTACTCTGCTGGTGCAAAATGCATTTAAAATAACTTAACTTCACATTTTCACTTTCACAAAACAGGTGCTAGGAAATTGAGGCACAAAAATATTTGCTCAAACACACTTTTGATCTTTCTTCTGGTTCTAAATTTACAAAAATCAATAACACAATCGGAAAAATAACAATGGATGACGGCAGACGGCAAAAAATGGCGCGCACCGACCAGAAATCCAGAAAAAACGCGCGCACGGCGCAACCAATGACTAAGGAATATGTATTCACAATGGACATGCCCTAAGCTATGTCAAAACGTGTCCAATTTATCAGCTGATTATGAACATAAAATGGCTGCCTGTTCTTAAATGTTCATAAATAATTATAACCTATACAAACTTTTGACAGCAAACCTACCACCAAGAGTGAACAGAAAATGGCGAACCGTTCCACATTTCGTTCATTCATATTTGTATAAACGCTAGTATGTACAGAATGTAAGGGCCTCTCCATGTATATATTATCTCTATGGGCGCAACGCTCATCATTCATCAACCAGAGACAAGTATGATTCATCAACGCTCTCTGGTTCCTGTTCCTCTGGTTAACTTGTCTCTGACCTGTCTCTGACGCATAGAAATAGTATGTATATTCCATGGAACTAATAAGTACTACGTACAACCGGAATGAGCTCTTGTTAATAAAGTGTGCCGAGTGAGAGATACCATACTGACCATTGTGTCCCTTTTCCACAAGAGTGACCACACTATTTTTGAATTTTGGGATACTTCAATATACGGGATATAAATATACCTGTGGTTTGTGGTTTAAGATATTTATTGTCTCAGAAAGAATTTTACAATTCACTTATTTGAGACTTACAGGCTAACATTACTTATTAAGTACAAGATTTGGCATGTTGAGCGCACAGGATTAAGTTTACTATAACTATTAATTCTAGGTATACTATTACTATAATTAACAACAAACATACAATTCCAAACCAAATATCAAATCAACTTCTCTTAAATTTATAATGAGGGTAGTCTTAGGCATCAGCTGTACGATTCGAACAAAACATACAAAAGTACACGGACAGTCTGCCACGGAACTGTGTGAACATGGATATATCCTAACTAGAAGTGACCTGAGTTTAATTATTCTATCATACTTTAAGTATTTAGTTTTTAGGTATTTATTTACGTATTTTAAGTATCTAGTTTTTAGGTATTTATTTAAGTATTTAGTTTTGATGGGATAAGTAAATTTTAAGTAGTTTTTGAAGGTGTTCCTAGTTAGGCATTTTGTACCTCTATGAAGAAATAAAAAATCAGCAAATAATTTTAAAATATTTATATTTATAATGATGTTGATATTTTATATGTAGTGCCTATTGCCTCTTAGTAAGTCTCTTACACAAGTAAGCATTTAGGTCGTCGTCAACCGATGGACGTCCACTGCTGGACATAGGTCTCCTGTAGGGTCCTCCACAAGCCACGGTCTTGCGCCGCCTGGATCCAGCGATCCATTTAGGATCGATAATTACGAAGCATTTAGGTAAAAATAGATAATTATCGGTGATGGTTTAACAAAAATATTTTTTTTTAAGTCGGTTAAAAATTTAATAAAATTGGTATTGCTGTAAAGCGAAACATAAATTGACTTCTCGAACCATACATATTTGGCTTTTCGAGCCATACATATTTGACTTTTCGAACATACTGGGTATATAAAATTATAAACATGCTCAAATTTTTCATACAAAAAATATTTTTAACTCTTTGTCGTGTGTAAATATTTTTAATCACTATGCCAGTCTCCATGTTTGAAAATGTTTTTAATTTCATTCTGTTGAAGTACGGTGATACAGCACATACGGTGAAGGAAACATCGTAAGGAAACCTGGACTTGACAGTCTGAAATCACCAACCTGCAGTGAGCAAGCGTGGTGATTAATGCTCATGCATTCTCCTAGTGAGAAGAGGCCCTTGCCCAGTAGTAGAACAGTTACGGGCTGGATTTTTATCATTATCTGTAAACGTACCTATTCAAGATAAAAATAAAATTGATCTTGCTTACCACGAGGAATCGTGAGGGAAGAGCATTTTCTTTTAAAACGGGCCGTGATTAATTAGGAATATAATCCTCTGGCATGAAATGTTTGCTGCATATTACAGAATTTTGGGTCACTTTTCTGTTACCACCAGGTATAATGATACAGCACATACGGTGAAGGAAACATCGTAAGGAAACCTGGACTTGACAGTCTGAAATCACCAACCTGCAGTGAGCAAGCGTGGTGATTAATGCTCATGCATTCTCCTAGTGAGAAGAGGCCCTTGCCCAGTAGTGGAACAGTTACGGGCTGGATTTTTATCATTATCTGTAAACGTACCTATTCAAGATAAAAATAAAATTGATCTTGCTTACCACGAGGAATCGTGAGGGAAGAGCATTTTCTTTTAAAACGGGCCGTGATTAATTAGGAATATAATCCTCTGGCATGAAATGTTTGCTGCATATTACAGAATTTTGGGTCACTTTTCTGTTACCACCAGGTATAATGCTTAACCACTTTTCACGCAATGTATCACTTTTTGGTAATCTGAAATATGAAAAAAATATCTATCCTGTTATAATTCGTGTTTCACAGTTTACGATACTTGTCCCGTAAATTTATGTCACCCGAAATTTCGTCTATCGTAAGATTCATCAAAATGGCCGTTTGTGTTGCAACCATCATAGTGCATAATAATTCCATGGTTGCAACGTTTTTATTTTTATTACTACTACGATTGCCCCCTTCAACACGAAAACAAGTGAATTATTGACGTACTAATTTTCTAAATGCTTGAAATTTTAATCGGAGGTTAGGAGGTGACTAATTCGATAGTATAACCATTTTTCAGATTTCTTTTATAAACGTACCAAATTTGAAGTATAATGTTAAATGTGAAATAGCAACACAAAGACCACTGTTAGAAAGGGACACCGCGGTATGTTGTGGATGTCTCACTCGGATTCATTTTTATACTGCGTGCGTAGTGGTCCTTAAGTCCGTGACTTAAGGACTAAATTTGATTAAAAATAAGTTAAATAAGTTTGTAGTACGCATTCCAGTTGTACGTAGTACTTATTAGTTCCATGGTATATTCATACAATATACATACTATTTCTATGCTCTGACGCTCATTGCAGAACACAGACATAGTGTCACATGAGGTGTCGCAGAATCACTGGAGAATGGAGATCACCAGAGAGAGATCACACCACGAACATACACAGAGCTCACACAGACCAGAGACAACACAGACCAGCAGCCTTCCAGCAGCAGACCCTTCTTCTTCTTCATTTTTAAGTGGCTCCGCGCGTCGAACGTTTGAGCCATAGTCAAATTTTTTTTTAAACGGAGAAACTTTTGTTATGATAGTAAAATCAAAATTTTAAAAAATTTTGGGAAGGATCAGAAAAGCAGACCAGGAGCATAGAGACAGGTAGCTTTTGTTTCTAGTCAGGTAACTAAAATGTCAGTAACCAACCCTTAACCAACCAAATCGGAACCTTGGTAAGGTATGCCTTTATATTCCAACTAGCTGATGCCCGCGACTTCGTCCGCGTGGAATAAGTTTTTTTTGATTCCCTCGGGAACTCCTCAATTTTCCGGGATAAAAAGTAGCCTATGTCACTCTCCAGGTCCTCAACTATACCCATGCCAAAAATCATGTCGATCCGTTGCTCCGTTGCAGCGTGATTGAAGGACAAACCAACAAACCAACAAACCAACAAACAAACTGACTTTCGCATTTATAATATTAGTATGAGTATGAATTAGTATGATTTGAAGTGCAATCATGTAGATTGTAGGTAAGGATTGCCGATCAAATCCTTACATGATTGCACCTCAGAGGTGTATGCCAATAATTGAATATGTGGAAACTTGGTGGAAACCCTACTGCAAAGCAAAACTGTCAACAAAACAATTTGACGGCGCAAATGGAGTGAAACATGATTACATGACATTCGTAATAACATAGACAATTAAAAGACGTCGGACAAGAGTGATGTTTTTTTTAAAAAAAGGTTGTCACTCTGACGGCGCGTCGCATTAGCTGTAGCGTGGCGGGAAAACCAACATTTTGCCGCCGGCGCACCGCTTTCACGACGAATCGTTTTTATCTGGCGCAATTCAAATTCTTTATTAAATTGTAATAATAATAATATTAATTTTATAACTCGTGGTTTAATTTAATAGTTTGGGTTTAGTGGATTGAATAATTAACAATGGATACCGACGAGAGCCATCCTGTGCCGATAAATTTATATCTGTCACCGTAAGATTGTAAAAACCGTTAGATTATAATATAACGTTTTTTATCTCGATAGATTATAAACTTTCGACAGATTGTGAACCGTAACATACTGCTTACAATTTAACGCGTTATTTTTCGGTAAATTGTAATATGTTAGGTATATTAACCCGATAGAACCTAATATTCATGTCAAACCCTAACCTAACCTATAGTTCGCGCGCGAGTTGAATGCAGAGTAAATGTATGGTGACACTTACATTTACTCTGCATTCAACTCGCGCGCGAACTGTACAAGAAAGAGACAAGAAAACGTAAAAACAATAAATATTTCATAAATTAATACTCAGAACATTGAACGGTTCACAATCTTTCGACAGTTTATAATCTAGCGGGATAGAAACCGTTAGATTATAATCTAACGGATTTTACAATCTTACGGTGACATATCCATTCGGATAGCCAAGCAGCTCTTTCAGCCCTGTCCTCAGTGGTCTTCAACTTGAGGTTGGTTGAAAACTGCTGGCAACTACTAAATACCTTAGCCAACGTAAATAAGGTGACCCTCCGTTGAGTCCCTGGGCATGCGGGTATTGACTGCAACAAAAGAGCCGACGAACTCGCAAAGCTAGGAGCTAGGGAGCGGCAAACTGGACCTGAGCTTGTTTGCGGTATACCTAGGAGCCTAGCCAACATCACCCTGTTGACCTATTCCTATTACGAAACACTGATTCGCCGGCGAGATCTACCAGGAATGAAACACTCCAAAGCGCTAGTCAAATATTCAATAAGAAGGCCGCCGCAGCGGCACTATCGCTTAGCAGGAAAAAATTGTGCATACTAGCGCGGGCATTGACGGGGCATTGCGGACTGAACAGACACATGTTATATAAATGTGTAGGCTTTGCTGTGAGGCTGAGGAAATATGAGGAGATATTATTTTGAGTAAGCATTTATTCTTGACCTGGGAGCTTCGTGGTCACAGAACACTTATACTCCTCGTGGGTCGTGAGTCGTGAGTCGTGAGTTGTGACATTACTCTACCTTGTACATGGAAATATAGAGAAGGTACCTACCGTAGACAGAGAAAGGAAGGTACTAATCAGGTACTAATTTTTACCACCATTAAGACGCACAGATATAAAAAGGGAAGCACAGATTAGTATACAAGGGAAGGTAACCGTACAAATTATATTTTTATTATTTAAAAGTTTGTTAAAAAATTATATCAAACTTCTGGAGCATAGAGTAAGATTATTAAAATAGAGCATCTATTTTAATAATCTTGAGGCCATGGATGGCCATGGTAGGCACAGAGTACATTATAAAGGAGTCATGGAATGACAATCTAGTTCATAGTAGTCATTGTGATTTTTTTCCTGGTCGGTGATTGTGAATTGTGATTGAAATTTAATGTCTGGTGATTGTCAAATTGAAATTTTCAGAACTAAATCTTTGCAAATAAAATATTAAAATGGCCAAGAAAACTTATGACCTATTGTTCAAACTTCTCTTGATCGGGGACTCTGGTGTTGGCAAAACATGTATACTATTTAGATTTTCAGATAACCACTTTACAACGACATTTATTTCAACAATTGGTACGAACTAAATTATTATCCTTGATAATTTGTTTTTCCTGCTAGAAAACCTTTTACCTTTTAATTATTGTCACGCTTTTAATCGGATATAACTATGTATTGATGCTTTCAAAATTGTATTCGTGCATTTTTATTCTATGGTGTTAGCAGAGTGGCATTTATTTGTATGGGCTTGTTACCCCAATGAAAGACCCCTTGAAGTCTATTTCAATTTTATTCAATGTATTTCCAGGGATAGATTTTAAAATTAAAACAGTGGAACTGCGCGGCAAGAAGATTAAACTGCAGATTTGGGACACTGCGGGGCAGGAGCGCTTCCACACTATCACCACGTCGTACTACCGCGGCGCCATGGGCATCATGCTGGTGTACGACATCACCAATGAGAAGACATTTGATGACATTGTCAAGTGGTTAAGAAACATAGATGAGGTTGGTATATCTAACTGGCACTCTAACTTAAGTATGTTATTCAGGCCACTCAGACAAGCAGAAGTGGCCTGAACAACATAATACTTAAGTCAAAGCTTTCTGAGATATTATACATATATCTGTTATGTTTCTATATGTGGAGCACTATGTCTGACGGTGTAATTTGACGGTGGTGACTCTAAAATGTCTTTAGTCAACTTATGCCACTCATGTACAGGATAATGAAAAAAAAACCGGCCAAGTGCGAGTCGGACTCGCGTACCGAGGGTTCCTTACTCAAGAAGTAGGTACTGAAGCAAAACTTACCTTTGTTAATGAACCGCAAAACTAACTTTGTTTGTAGAGGTTTACTGTTAATATCAAAAAAACTATGCTAGTGAGAGCATTGGCTATAGTTTTCCTGTAAAATATACATAAATTCCTATTGACCATAATTATTTCAGATTTTTCGATTGGTAAACTCCGGAGATAAGGGGGGGGGAACGGTATTTTTTTAGACATTTTCCCCGATAAATCAAAAACTATCATGACTAAAAATAATTAAAAATCTGTTTTAGAATGTACAAAGTAAACCCTTTCATATGATACCCCACACAGTACAGTTTTCACTGTCACTTTTAAATTTCAACCCTCCGATTTTCCCCCCTTTTTAAATAAGAACAAAAATAATTTCCAATTTTTTTTAATTCCAGTGTCTTTGGGCCACTAATATACACAACTATTCCAAATTTCATGTCGATAGCTTCGGTAGTTACTGAAATAATCGAGTTTGACGGACGGACAGACAGACATACGGAGAAAGTCGCACCATAAGGGTTCCATTTTACCATTTTGGTACGGAACCCTAAAAAAACCCAGCTGAGTATGTTGTGGGCTCTTCTCAGACCAGGGCGCGTTTGGAACCCTCGTAGCTTTAGTTTTAAGATACCATTACTGATTATCACCATTATATTTTATAAATAACTAGACATCAATATATTTTATAAATAACTAGACATCAATCAGTGTAGTACGTACCTACTTATATTGAATAAACATTTGACTATTGACTATATCTATTCTATTCGGTATAATAAAAACCTTGACTAGTTTTTAAGGAGTATACCATACCTACTGTATTTGTACATATTTATTGTATATTTTTTTTGGATTTTGTATCTCAATACTCGACCACCACTTTGACTATTCTCAGCCTTCATGGATATTTACCTATGGATTCTGCCATCTCATGCCTCATGTCATGCATCTATTATACTTTTCTGACCTTTTGTGTGTTCTGTATTGCAGCATGCCAATGAAGATGTGGAGAAAATGATCCTCGGCAATAAGTGTGACATGGAGGAGAAAAGAGTAGTCAGTAAAGAGAGGGGAGAAGCTGTAAGTATGCCTTTACACTAAGTTTAACTACTGCAGACTCCAAATATTTAAATATTTGTTTTATTGTGTGTTATATGTACCTACAAACTTACAGATATATTATGATGGGTACTAATACTACTAGTACTACTTCTGAGTGTGTAAGCCTTTCCTTATATATTGCAGTGTGCCAATATTATGCATTCCCATGTATGTATCAATTATAGAAAAGGAGCAAGCCTTTGTGAGGCGGGCGGTCAGTCCTCTTCCCATTCTATGTGTTACAGGCTTTACTAGTGTCCTAATAGCATACCCACCCTGTACCTACATATCTACATGTATCTGCAGTAAACAAGAGTCAGCATTTTAATGCTATAGTTGCAATTCTTTTAACCTTGATTCAATAAGTTTTAATCAAATAAAGCTTCTGCTAAATGATTAATTATTTAATTAATTCTTCCATTAAATTGTTAAGAAAAGTATAAAGTCAATAAAAAGCATACCCGCGCGGGAGTTGTAACGTGAAAGACGTGCGCAAAGTGAGTTACATTAATTTGATCGAAATTAGGTGTTAAAGTGCCGTGTCCAATATCATACTTATCTACTGCAAGTTGCCTCATATATTTATTCGTTCTTTGGCATTACTGAGCGCTCAAAACCCAGGCCTCCGAACTTTGGGTTACCTACTCATAAGTCCGGGTTCCAGCTTTTACCAGTTCCAGCCGGGTTGCGCAAACAACACAAACAATGAAGACGTGTGAAGGATGTTCAAAGCAGTTTAAGGATGGCTCGGGCCTGACCTGTGCCAAGTGTAAAAAAAATTACCATGCTAAGTGTTTAAATATGACTACGGCGCAGTTCAACAGGCTTAAGAATAAACCAAATTGGAACTGTCCGACCTGTCCTATTAAAACTGTAAGGCATGATGACACCCCAGTCAAGAGTTCAGTAGACGCGGCGGAGGAATCCAGCAGTTCCGAAGGCTCCGAAATCCATGAAATAGCAGCCGACCCTCAAAACTGTGAAACGGCGACTCCTACCCTCACAATATCGTCTCCGATCGGGGATTGTCAACCTTCGGATCTATCGCAAAATGCTTTACTTCATAATATATCCTTGCAAATCTCCCAACTACAGATGCAGATGTCATCTATACACACAATAAAAAACGATGTAAGTGCTTTGAAAAAGGACATTTCGGAGTTAAAAAACACACTATCCGCTAAGGTCGAAGACCTGGATAATCGCATGTCCGATGTTGAATTAAAATTATCCCAAATAAGTGATCTTAAGTCGGAATTAGAAGAACTTAAATCGAAAGTCGCTGGCATGATGGATTATAATCTGAAGAATGATCAATGGGTGCGTCGGTCTAATATACAAATAAACGGCATTCCATCCAGAAAGGACGAGAACCTTATCAAAGTCATAAATACCTTGGCTGAGAAAAGTGGTTTCTCCTTAGATCCAGCAAGGGACATAGACTTCGTCACTCGCGTCGCTGTTAGGAATGACGTCGACATTTCATATCCGAAGCCTATTATACTGAAATTACTATCGAGGTACAAAAAAGACGATTTTTTAGCTTGCCTGCGTCGCCTAAAAGACTTGAAGGCATCGGACGTAGGGTTCCCCGGTAATCAGACACGTATATGTAGGCGCAGGGGCCGACATTGTTTTAGTTTTAAAATATAAACAAATCACGATTCAAGGTCACTTTTCTTTTATTTAATCACTTTGCTGAATTTTCACAAATTATTATTATTTTTATAACAAGCACGACCGTTGGTGTAACGGGTGCACCGGGCGACCGTCAACTAGCGAATCTCCTGTTCAACTGGCGAGCGCCGCCTTTTCTAACAATCGATGGTGGGGCAAGCGACGGTGGGGGCACGATGACGTGTTGCCCGTTGCACCTGTTGTTTACAAAATGTTGATGGTGGCGCCGTCACGGCCATACTGACGAGCGCACGTCCTCGTGTGCGTTTTCATTCGTACCTGAGAACAAGAAACATTCGATCATCCTGACATATTCACAACTATAACAGTCAATTAAAATGTAAGCTATAATCTTCATAAATCTGGTCCGGTTCGCTTTTAACCCTTCAGAAGGTACTGGCCCGGTCAGTAGACCCTTCAGTTAACAGTATCCCTTCAGTTTAACTACTGGTCCGGATTGTGCTAGACCAGACATTGATCTTTATAGCATATGATGCTAGTCCAGATCAATCCCCTATAGCTGTTGATGCTAGACCGGATATTGACCCCTTTAGCGGATTATGCTAGACCGGATCAATTCCCTATAGCTGCTAGACCGGACATTGATCCCTATAGCAGATGATGCTAGACCGGATCAATTCCCTATAGCTCATGAGGCTAGACCGGATGAATCCCTTTAGCTGGTGGTGCTAGCCCGGATACACATCCCTTTAGCAAGTCATTGGTCCGGTTAAACCCTTCAATGACATATTCAAAACAACTCTTTTCTTTATATTTGTTTTCACATAACGTATAACAACTTATTACGTTTAATCTATCTACATTAAAATAGGTCTTATTATAATCAGATATTTTATAGTTATTTTTATTTTTAATTTCTATGGACTTCAGCGTTAGTTACAATAACATTAGAATGTGGCAATGAACTTTCTTCAGAGTCTGTACTTGAATCGCTATTGCTGACATTAATTAAATCATCAGTATCACGATTAGTTTCCTGAACAAGGTTATTGTCGATTTCACACGCCGTCACGTCATCTTCAGTGTCAAAGTTTGCAGAGACTTCCAAAAACCCTGAACGACCATGAGGTACTTCTCGCAAATTTTCGTGTGCGTATTTGTATATCCGATTTGAGCCATTTATGTGTCTTAGCTCATATCTATCGTTTTCTAGGACTGCCGTGATTTTGAAGGGGCCCTTATATTTCCGGTCTAATTTTGTTTGATGTCGCTCCTCACTTTTAACAAAAACAAAGTCACCAAGAGAAAAAGGTTTTACCTTTGCCTTGCCTCGGTTAAAACGTGAAGTATCAGACTGGGCCAATTTCTTTATACTATCGGAAGCATTTGATCGCGCTGCTTCAAGATCTAATCTAGTCGGATCGTTCAAATTTGGAGATATCCTAGCAATTGCTAACGAACTCCCCTGGATGCCAAACATCAACTCTATTGGAGTAAACCCCGTTACTCTAGAACGAGTACTATTGAGAGCAAGTTGTATGTCACCTAACTGCTCCTGCCATGACCGATCCGAGCTGCATTCAGCTATGGTAAGTAAACTTTTCAACGTACGCATCACACGTTCTACCTGTCCGTTGGCTCTACAAGACCCTGCGGCGATAAGGTGCAATTCAATATTGTTGCCTTCACAAAACTCTTTAAAGTCTGAATTATCATATGAACGTCCACGATCAGCGATTATTCTTTTCGGCGCACCGAACAAGTGTACAGATTCTTTAACTGCCTCAATAGCATTTGCGGAACTTAGTGTCGTTGTATGTTTCAGCAATACAAACCTTGTGAATGCATCAATAATGACAGAACAATATTCTTTGCGATCACTTTTGCCACTCAACTTGCCCGTGAGGTCGAGATGTATCGTATGCCAAGGAACCGCAGATTTTGGAATGGGATGCAGTTGGACTTGTGGTGCACCGGACGGACCCTTTGACGACTTACATATCACGCACGAGTCTACGAACTTCTTTACGTGTCGGGACATATTTGGGAACCAATAAAGCTCGTACATTTTATCAAGAGTCTTTTCATACCCCAGGTGTTTTATTTCAGCGTGCACGTGACTAATAAAGGACCAAATCACAGAATGCGGTAAAATTGGTAACCACTTTGTCGTTTTGGCGCGGTCTATCTTACGATATAATATACCCTGCCTGATGTCGTAAGTGTGTGATATTTCAGGGGGCAATTCATCGGACTGTATTTTACTGACCATACTCGAGATTTCGCTATCACGATGTTGCTCTACAGATAGCCATCCCTTTTCGAGCTCTGAAAGGTTAACTATTTTTGATTTAGAAGGCTTTTGGTGGGACACTTCTGACTGAAGGTCCTGAGATTCTGAGGGAAAGTTACGGGATAGGAAATCTGCATGGGCCATGTCTCTGCCTTCTTTGTAGACTATGTCAAAGTCGTAAGATTGCAATATTGCCCACCATCGATGTACCCTAGGGGTCAAGTCTTTTTTTGAGTGTGATGATTTCAAGGCATTGCAGTCAGTAAAAACTGTAAATTTTCGACCATAGAGGAAATGACGAAAATGTTCAACTGATTTAACAACAGCTAGTGTCTCTAATTCATAGGAATGATAGCGGCTCTCCGCATCACTTGTCTTGCGACTGAAATAAGCAACCACATGAGGAAGACCGTCATATTTTTGGATTAAGACTGCACCGTAACCATCGCTGCTTGCATCGGTATGCAATTCTATTGGTAACGATGGGTTAAAAATTTTCAAGACTGGCTCCGTTACTAGATGTTTGACAATTTCGTCGCGAATCTTATCATGTTCAGTAGTCCAGATGACAGGGCCTTTTCCTGATGTCAGTGGGTAAAGTGGTTTGAGCAACTTAGAAAAGTTTGGGATGAACTGTCGGAAATATGTCGCTAATCCAATTAACTGCCTGACCTGTTTTACAGTTCTAGGTTTTGGAGCATTCTGCAGAGCTTGGATTTTGCGTGGGTTTGGCTTTAGTTCTCCGGAGGAAATGACATAGCCTAAATATTCAACTTCCTGCTTCATAAATTTGCATTTTTTGAAGTTGAATGAAAAACCAGCATTAGACAATGTTTCTAGTAACTTATCAAGACGAGAAAGACCTTCATCAACCGTTACAGACGCAGAGAGTACATCGTCCATATAAACCAATATTTTATCATCATTAAGGGGTTTTAGCGCAGAGTTAATAGCTCTTTGAAAGACCTGTGGGGCATTTTTTAGCCCAAATGGCATAGTAAGGAATTCATATTGTCCTGTTGGGGTGACAAAAGCAGTCTTTTCCACGGACTCTTCATGGACCTTAATCTGATGGAATCCAGAAGCCATATCAATGCTACAGAAAAATCTGGCTCCATTTAACTTATCTATTTGGTCACTAATTAATGGGAGAGGGTAGCTATCGGGGCGCGTATTACTGTTAAGCTCTCTGTAGTCTACACATAAACGATCGCTACCATCTCTCTTTTTTACTAAAAGGATGGGACTTGCAAATGGAGAAGCACTTTCCCTGATTATATTCGCGTCTAACAGTTCCTGAATTTTGTTGTTAACAATATTTAACTCGACTGGGGATAACCTATAAGGCCTACTATGAACCGTCTTGGCAGGATCAATCAACGTGATTTCTAGTTCGCCGGTTTTAATGCGTGTGGTAGGTAACCTCTGAATAAAGTTATTGGAATATTTTTCAAGTATTCTGAATAACCTCTCCCTATCCCTACCTTCAAGATCAGTGTCGATAGTTTTCTTATCGAAAGTATTTAGAACTGTGCAGCAGTTTGAGTTTTGGGTCCTAAAAAACGTTATTTTATCATCACTTAGTGTTATAGATATACCAGCATCTAAAATGTCACGCCCTAATAGTACATCATCACTAAGGTTATTATCAGGCAATACATGATACCTAACATCAAAGGTAAGACCTTCAAACTCAGTCGAACACCTAATCTGCATTTTGGAAATCACATTGCTACTGCCTAAGCCTTTAAGCAACACTTGTTCATGAAACCGCTCGCCTTTCAAATAATCGCAATGACTCTGCTTAATAAGACTACATTCAGAACCTGAATCGAATATAAAAGGAAGCTCAACACCACTTATCTGTAAAACGCCGTGAGAAGTCCTGGTACACACGTTGACGCGCTTATTAGAACCCGTTCCAGCTCCTGGGGCAGCGTCTTCCTGTCTTTTATTTCTCACGGGGCAACCGGACACCACATGGCCTGGGTCGCCGCAGACGTAGCAGCAGACAGCAGGGCGGGAATTTTCTACCGAAGACCGTGATTGTTCAAGCTTCCCTGAAATCAGAGGTGGCTTTGAAATAGGTCTGTTTTTATCACGACATTCGTAACCACGATGTCCTGTTTTTCCACAATGATGGCAGCTCCCACGAAACGGAGTAATTCGGGAGCGTTTTATGACAGACTCCGTTGAAACTGGATCTTCGTTTCGCCGTTTCAAAGAGAAACTGCGTAGCGTGCGAAACAGTTGATTTATATCGTTGATCACCACAGAATTTAACTCGCGGCGAATTTTATCGTCACACTGTGATAATATAGATATGGCAAATCCGGTTATAACTTTCTCGGGCATGTTTGCATCTGGAATCTTCTCTATTAGCTGCCATAGTCTCATGCCTGCTTCGGCTGGGCTCTCCTTGCTATCAATACGGAACTTAATGATATCGTCGAAGTAATCTTGCATCATCATTGGCTTCGAAAATTTTGATATGAGAGTCTCCTTGATCACAGGCCATGATATCTTATCCGGCTGTATTTTAGAAAGACACGTTGCGGCACGTCCTTTGAGTGAATGCGTAAGTGCCAAAATCAAATCGACTCCTTCCAGTCCTTTCTTCTCAATAATAAGCTCGCTCAATGTGCACCAATTAACAATATCTGCCTCTGGCTCGTCGGGGTCGAAATTGACCAGTTTTGGCAATGATGTTGGAGCTGCTTGGCGGTTGGTCAAGTTATCGGCGATTTTCTGCAAGATCGCTTCCATTCCTGAAGATAACACCGAAATTTGCTCCATAGTACTTGGAAGTGGAGGCGGATCCGACACTTCTGATGTAGGCGCAGGGGCCGACATTGTTTTAGTTTTAAAATATAAACAAATCACGATTCAAGGTCACTTTTCTTTTATTTAATCACTTTGCTGAATTTTCACAAATTATTATTATTTTTATAACAAGCACGACCGTTGGTGTAACGGGTGCACCGGGCGACCGTCAACTAGCGAATCTCCTGTTCAACTGGCGAGCGCCGCCTTTTCTAACAATCGATGGTGGGGCAAGCGACGGTGGGGGCACGATGACGTGTTGCCCGTTGCACCTGTTGTTTACAAAATGTTGATGGTGGCGCCGTCATATATATATAAATGACCACTTATCAGCTTTTAATAAAATGCTACTGCAGAAAGCTAAAACCTTGGCAAAAGAAAAGAAATATGAGTTTTGCTGGGTACGCAACTGCACGGTCATGGTCAGACAAAACGAAAAATCGAAAATCATACACATTACTTCGGAAGAGTCCTTAAAAAAAATTGTTTAAGTAATATCTATATGTATTATCATAACATTGTCATAATAGTGTCCTCTGTGATTTATTCCATTAGGTGGCATAAATTTGTTCCGTCTGATTACTTATCAACCTTAAGAATATATAGAATCCGCAAAATGTTGCCGACACCTGATTACTCGTATGATTGGCTGGTCCTTTTGTTCCCACACCGGTACTGCGATAAAGTACGCAATGGTTACTTACCTTACGGCGTACTGTGCATTGCCTGCTCAGTGAGCGCATACTCGCACGGTATTGTTTCTAAGAGCGCAGTGTATTACAACTTAGTTTTTCTTATCGTATTATTTGTCATTTCTGTTTGTGGTGCTGTAATGCTGGTATATTACTATTGTCACATGAAATTACCGTTTATAATAATATTGTGTTTGTCGATCAAAAGAATTTGTTATATCTATGTATCTTTAGCGCCGATTTTATTATTTCTAGATCATAGTATATTTAGTGCAAAGGTATTATTAAGGTTTACCATGCAAATCCGTAGTGCAGTTAGTAGAATTCATATTAATAATATAATAGTTATACTTTTATCGACGTATGTTATACTCAGAATTAATATAAAACAAGAATTGAAGCGGTGTTAATTAGTGTTTTTTATCAGAATGTACGTGGATTACGTACAAAGACTACCGGATTTTTTAAAAATATTTTAAAACATGACTACGACATTGTATGTCTGAGCGAAACTTGGCTTTTGCCGGGAATAAATGACGCGGAATTGTTCGATTCCCGATATAATGTTTATCGTACCGATCGGGACTACGAACGTTTGGGAATGACAATGGGAGGTGGTACTCTGATTGCAGTACACCGCACGCTCACCACTAACATCTCAAATATTCGTCCATTACCGGTGTTTCCTGATGCAGAAATTACGCAAATAAATATATCTATAAGTCGCGGTTCAACTAGTAAAAATCTTCGATTATTTTGTTGTTACTTTCCACAGAATGCACATCAAGTATGGTCTCAGCTAAAATTTTTCGAACATTTGTCGGACTTACACATCGAAAATCCTGCTGATGTATATTTAGTAATTGGAGATTTTAATATCCGAAATGCCGAGTGGCAAATTAAACCTGGCGATTTAAATTACGTTATTTCGAACCCAGCTGTGGATCAACTCACAACCCAACTTTCTTCATTTCTGTATTTTACCGGATGGTCGCAATTTAACTGTATAAGTAATACGAACAACAGATATTTGGACTTGGTTATTTCCAGTTCACACTGCTCAGTGTCAAGATCTGAACCTTTATCCCTCCCCGAAGATAATCACCATCCTGCTTTCAACGTCAATGTAAATGTGAACTATTTACAGCCTACCTTAAGACCACCCCCTCGTCTTGTGCGTCGATTTCATACAGCTGATTATAATGCTATTAATGCTGAATTAGCAAAAGTAGATTGGACTGAATGTCTCGGCGATAAACGTGTGGATGAAGCGGTCGATGAATTTTATGCAATACTGAACTCGATGATTGATAAATTCATTCCCTCTAAACTCGTCATAAATAATTCGAGATATCCTATTTGGTATTCACGTCCATTAATAAAACTTGTTAATAAAAAATTAAGAGTACATAAAAAATGGAAGATATATGGCCGCCAATCCGACTATATTCTGTTTTCAGATCTTCGGCATGAGTTCAAGAATTTAGAGGCTTCGTGTTATAGTTTATATATTGAGCGTGCAGAAGCCAACATATTAACTGCTAATTCTAAGTGCTTTTGGTCGTTTGTACAATCAAAACACAACACTAGTAGCATACCCGACACTTTATATCTGGATGATGAAACCGCCCAAGAAGGGCAACGAATAGCTGATCTATTCAACAAGTTCTTCGAATCGGTTTTCCAAAAACCATCTGACTTAACAGTTAACGCTAACGTAGTTGAATCGTCGCAAGCTCTTATTGGACATGTAGTGTTAGATGTTAAAACTGTTCAAAAATATCTATCCGCTTTGAATACGACCAAAGGTACTGGCTCTGACGGCTTACACCCTTTACTTCTTAAAAAATGTAGTAAGCAGCTAGCAACCCCTTTAACTCTTTTGTTTCAAAGTTCGCTTAGCTCTGGTATTTTGCCAAGAACTTGGAAACGCTCAATTGTGGTACCGATTCACAAAAATGGAGATAAACACAACATACGTAATTATCGTGGTATTACCAAATTATCAGTTATTCCCAAACTTTTTGAGAAGATTATATACGATACGTTATTCCCTGCAGTGCGGCCATTATTAACACCGCTGCAACACGGGTTTATAAATAAAAGATCCACTGAAACGAATCTTTGCGAATTGCTTGACGTGACTTTAGATGCGATGGACAAAGGTTTTCAAGTTGATGCCGTGTATACCGATTACTCCAAAGCTTTTGACAAAATTTCACATGATATCTTAATCAAGAAACTTGGAGCAATCGGAATACACGGTGATCTCTTAAGATGGCTCACATCTTATTTACGTGAACGTACCCAAGCAGTGACAGTTAAGGGATTCACTACCACATTTGTCCCTATAACATCTGGCGTGCCCCAGGGCTCTCACCTCGGACCTTTGCTATTTAATATTTTTATAAACGACGTTGTAAAGTGTACTAAAAACTCTAATTTGCTATTATACGCAGACGACACCAAAATTTTTAAAGTCATTCGAACGTTGGAAGACTGCCAAGATCTGCAGGATGACTTAGATCGCATAAGTGCATACTGTATAAATAATAGCTTAGATTTAAACGTTGATAAATGTTGCACTATTACCTTTATGCGAAAAAAGAACTTTATCCGTCATGATTATCATCTACTTGGAAAACCGGTGCTAAGAGTCAACGAGGTGAGAGACCTAGGAGTTCAGCTAGACAGTCAACTATTATTTGATTCTCATCTGACTAAAATTAGAAATAAAGCGTATAAGATGCTAGGATTTGTTCTCCGTCAGACAGTTGATTTTAAGAACCCGAATACCCTTATCTTGCTTTTTAACTCATTTGTAAGATCTCACTTAGAGCACGCATCCACTGCCTGGAATCACGCACGAAGAATCACAGTACGCCGTATATGTCAATATGTTAGAAAATATTCAGCGCAAATTTCTAAAATGCTTAAACAAAAGATTTAAGTCCTTCGACAGTAATGCAATAATATCTTTAGAACGTAGAAGGGAACACAAGGATCAAATATTCTTATATAAAATTATACATGGTTTAATTGATTCTCCCTATTTGTTAGGGAGAATTAATTACTTTGTACCCAGACTATCAAGACGCAGTGTCAAAACCTTTAGCCTAGCTCAAACCAAAACGAACTATGGCCAAAATAGATTTATAATCAGAGCAGGTAACACTTTTAATAAAAAATATGTACAATTAGATCTGTTTCAGCACAGTATTAGAAAATACGTTTTAGAATTAAAAAAATCTACATAAAGGACATATTAGTCTGTATAATTTAAATATATAAAATTACCTAACTAAGTTTAAATTTAATTGTAACTTCACTATTTAGTATTGTTTTATTTTTTCTTTTCTAAATTTACTAACACTTCACAAAATTACTCCCGCAATAACCACTATATTTATATTTAATTAGTGAATACTTTATAGGCAAATGTGCAAACTATATTTAAGTTGTTATTTGTAATATAAGACGCTGTATGTATTCCAATAAAGAGAAAAAAAAAAAAAAAAAAAAAAGACCATTACAAATTTACAATATTAATCTCAGGTTTGGTGTTCCAAGTGCAAAGATCACTTTCATTCATGATAAGATGTTCATAAAATAAGTAAGAGCTGGTTTTGCTAAATATTAGAGAATTATATATGTCACCGTAAGATTGTAAAAACCGTTGGATTATAATATAACGTTTTTTATCTCGATAGATTATAAACTGTCGACAGATTGTGAACCGTAACATACTGCTTACAATTTAACGCGTTATTTTTCGGTAAATTGTAATATATTAGGTATATTAACCCGATAGAACCTAAGTGCCCGGCCCGGGTTAACCTCGGGTTACCTGAATATTCTTGTCAAACCCTAACCTAACCTATGGTTCGCGCGCGAGTTGAATGCAGAGTAAATGTATGGTGACACTTACATTTACTCTGCATTCAACTCGCGCGCGAACTGTACAAGAAAGAGACAAGAAAACGTAAAAACAATAAATATTTCATAAATTAATACTCAGAACATTGAACGGTTCACAATCTTTCGACAGTTTATAATCTAGCGGGATAGAAACCATTAGATTATAATCTAACGGATTTTACAATCTTACGGTGACATATTATACAATATCCTAGCTATGACTGTTATGATTATGTCTTTTGTATAGATTTTAAGTTTTTAAGTGTTAGATTATTTCGAAAATCTACCCCTAAAAGTACCAATATAATGTATTTTTTTTATTATTAAAATCTAAGGGTATGCAAAGCTGCAGGCAGAAGCTGCTTCTCGATAATGATCAAAATTTGCACATAAGTTCACTCGTCTGACTCATACTTTATCACAGTTATTTTTAGCATTTTCCTCCATAATAGCATCTATAATAACAACACTATCTGTTTGTTCCTTCTCATGGCCAAATTAGTTAGTTAGTTAGTTACTGGGATTTAGCACTATCATAGAGATAGTTGACTATAATGATATTATTAATATAAGTAGTAAATTGATATTAAATATATTTATCGGGAAATATGAATAGACCTAAAATACTCATTGAATTCAAATTAATTGTTAGATTTACTAGATCTGTAATTGTAATATTTTTGATTGCATGCAGAGTGCAGGCAAATAAGTGGGTTGTGGCTAGTATACCTACTGTTTATATTGTCTCAGTGTGAATAATACAGTTAATTTGATTGTTCATAAAAAAAAGCTATCCTGTGTTGATAGCAACAAAGGTTGTCAGGTTAATTACAATATTATCTTGTATCACCAGCTGTATAAACAAATCATTCAAGTCAAATGTTCTATTAGATCACAATGGGTAAACATAACTTGTCTTACAGTAATTTGGGTAATCTCAAATGCTAATAATTGTCATCATACCAAAAAATAACTCAAATTAAGGTTTACTCCATACTAGGGATGCCTGCGACTTAGGATGTGGTTGGATTTAGGTTTCTTGCTTACGCGGAAACTCCTTAATTTTCTGGAATAAAAAGAAGCATATTATGTGTTATTCTAGACTGTAATCTATCTCTGTTCCAAATTTTATCCAGATTCGTTCAGCCATTCGTTCATTTTGCATGATTGAGTAACAAATATACATCCATCCTAGCTAATGCCCGTGACTTTGTGCACGTAGATTGATTTTTTTGGGGAACTTCTTAATTTTCCAAGACAAAAAGTAGCCTGTCTTTCCTCGGGATAAGCTTGTATATACATATATTGTAAATTCCTTGGTTCAAAAGATGCACAGACAGACAGACACGCTTTCGCATTTATTACATTAGTATGGATATAAATAATTGTACAGTGATTATACATGATTGAACTTGTTCTCCAAACCACGGGGGCAAATCCGACCACGCCGACTATGCGATCCTCCCTGTTCTTGCTCAATGAGTTTATTGCTGGCTCTTTTCGGTAGGAATATGGTAGAATCACTCGACGATTCAAAAGCACTTGTAAAAGTTTATTTGAATATAAAAACATTTGAATTGGAATGATATAATGTATCTGCGTCTGCCGGGCAGATAGCGCGCGAGCACGGCATCCGGTTCATGGAGACGTCGGCCAAGTCCAACATCAACATCGAGCGCGCCTTCTCCGAGCTGGCCGAGGCCATCCTGGACAAGACTGCGGGCCGCGAGGCCGACGCCGACCACGCGCGCATCGCCGTCGAGCGCCGCCCGTCCCGCGCGCCGCCCGCGCGCGCCTGCTGCTCCTAGGCCCCTGGTACCCTGCCCCACCACACCACACCACACCAGCCACCAGCCACCACTCTGAGGCCCAATTATGGTCAATTCTTTATAATACAATCTCTGAACTAAACTACAATTACTGCTTTTATCTAGTTCTGTCCCTTTCCGCAGAGAGTTGAAAGGGTTAGAAATATTTTTAATGCTGTCGTTTTAGTTTAGTTGAGAGATTGTGCACTACAGAATCAGCCCCATTGTCTAAATAAATCGTAATCATTTGACAGCTTAAAACGTATCACTCGAACTGTTTATATTACATGCTTGCTGACGTGCAGGCAGCCCGCAGCTATGACCTCCTTGAACCGGTGGAATTATCGATTTGACAAGCGATTACAATTTTCTTACACAATCGGAGGGCTGACTCCTACCCTCTCCGCGATCGTCAATTCGTCACCCATTTACAATGATGAATGAACTGAACGTAAATGCGCTATAACCTCGATCTAAGTTTGCGTAATGTGAGCTTCCAATTTCGGGCATGTAACCTATGCATTTGCAAAAATCTATTTATTTTTAAAATATATGTACACTGATACACCTTAAAAACTAGACCGCATTGAGATTCCGTAATTTTTTGATTCTTGTGTGCAAAGGAGTGTTTTAGACACTCATACTACGGCAATTTAACTCATCACTTTCCTCCTAACCTTTTACAAACTCATGAATCTATTTCTAGTTCTTAAAATTTACCAAAAATAAATACCAATATTTTTTTTCATAATAATTTTATCATACTTTAACATTTTTATTTCATTACATATAGAGCTATGGAATAATTAAATAGTCAGGCATATTATTGGATGTTTGTGTGTATGTAACTATGTAACTATGTGAGTTTTGTTTATGTGTTTTCATATTATGTGTGTGTATGTTTGCTGAAAAATTAAATAATTACGTTTATTATATTTAAATGACGACCACCGTGGCGCAGTGTGTAGCGCTGTTGCCTTAACGTACGGAGGTCCCGGGTTCGATCCCCGGCAGGGTCAATTTAGGAATTTATAATTTCTGAATTTTCCCTGGTCTGGCCTGGTGGGAGGCTTCGGCCGTGGCTAGTTACCACCCTACCCGCAAAGACGTGCCGCCAAGCGATTTAGCGTTCCGGTACGATGCCGTGTAGAAACCGAAGGGATGTGGGTTTAATATAACTGCCATGCCCCTAACAGGTTAGCCCGCTACCATCTTAGACTGCATCATCACTTACCATCAGGTGAGATCGTAGTCAAGGGCTAGCTTGTAGTGGATAAATAAAAAAAAAAAAAAAAAATAGTTCATCTTATTCATTGTAATTAAGATTTTTGCCACCAGTTTGTCATATTTCTTCATTTTCAAGTCACAATATTTTAGCGGATTTCTGGTTATGTTTTGAGTGAAAAGCCCTTGGATTGCTAATGTACTCCCACCTGTGTCCCAACTCCCAGCGGTGATTGCGATTTCTCATGTTATGGATTCAATGCTCGAACTTGGAAGGCTTGCGCAAAGTGAATACGTTTGTAACTTAGAACACATATTTAAGTTTTAATTGAACTGTTAGTTTTTATACTTATAAATATACAGCAGTAATCTATATGCGACACTAGCCGGATCAAGTTTGTGGTTAAATCTTTTGATTTCCATGACACTTTGTTTATGTAGAATAGCAGGCTTGTATGATCGCCGAATCGTTTTATCATTTAATTGTATGTAGGAGTAGTCACGCGAAGTAGATAGGCTTTTTTTATCGGTGTTTATGGTGACCTTTGCGCCGTCATCATATTGCTGCGCTCGCACGCGGTATGCGTTGGCCTTTACGCCAAAGACATAAAGGTTAATTATTAATTGTGTTGAACTGGATTACCGTGTGTGGATGCGTCGGTGTGCTGCAGTGTGTGCAGGTCAGGATGTGGATAGAACGGTTGGATGTATGCGGCTGTGTATAATGTAACGCCTCTTAAAATTTAAGGGCACCTCAAAGCTCCAAACGACATCGTGTGATCAGCGATGAGGTCGCGTCCGGACTGATTGGCCTCATTGTCATATAATTTGCTAATTCTTATCAAATTAAGAATAGACGCACGCGACCTCACACCACGCGAATTGTATCTAATCGTATCCCATGAGCGGAAATACCAACACATTGCTGGAAACACATTTACGGCGAGCTAAGTGTGTTTGCAGCATTAGTTGCAAAAGTAAAACGTAACTTAGACACGGCCTTGTCGGCTTCAAATGCACGCTTTCTGTGTTTATGATGATTCCTAGGCACCAACGAATTATACAGGTTTCGCGTAAGGCGTCTAGTCGAAAAATGATACAAGTTTTATATTTTGGTTGCAATGCCTGTGCATTCGGACTGCATGCGCAAGTCGTTGGCGTCGTTTTGAGATCGAAAAACACCTATCGCCTTCAAGTAATTTGGACTTATAGACCCTGGTCGCGAAAGGAGTCCCGCGGCAATTCGTGGGACACATTTTACATACGTCCCCGCCTCTAGGAGACTCCTTTCGTTGCACTAACGTGGACTGTACTATCTTTTTCCGCAAGGGAAGATGTAAAAACCATAGAGCTCTGTTTTCGTTTAGAGATTTCACAATTATATTTTTAACCGACTTCCAAAAAACGAGGAGGTTCTCAATTCGGCACGCATTTTTTTCAATGATGAATATCGGCCTTTATATTATAAGCGGTGAGATGTTGTGTCGGGCTCGCTGCGCACGCGCACATTGTTGCAGTGCGCCACAAGCGTGCGACGCTCACCGTTGTAAATGCGTCTCCCCCACCTCGCAGCCGCGTCGGCGCCGACGACTAACCCGTTGTCCTAGGTGAGCGACAGAACCGACGCGACGCGATACGACGCCATAGAAAATGACAAACTTGTCTACGCGACAACGTAGGACTGCACGTGAATGGTCAGCTGATACTGTCGTACCGAACTTGGCGATGTCGCGTTTGTCGCTCACGAGTCACGTAAGACAACGGGTGCGGGTGTCGGTCCACTGAAGCGGAGTGGAGATGTGTTCGGCGAACAAGACAGATTGTTATCGATGACTGCATTGTGATACTGATACAATAATCTCATTGTTCGTGGCGTATGCGTCTGACACTCCTATTTCAATGGACAGGCACCCTTACGCGCATACTATAATCATAACAGATAAATGATTGATTGCAAGTTTTAAGTATACCTACTTCGTTTGCATTTGACTACAATAATTTACTTTGAATCTGGAATATTTTTATAATAATTTTTGTATTTTTACTTATGTGAAATGTTATTTCTGTTTCGTTAAGCTGCAAAATATGAATATTATTTCTGTTAATGAACAAATTGCTCTTCCTGGTCGAATCAGAACTGTAGTGGTAGTCGTTAAGTATAACTCGTGCAATAATTCCCATTCCCATAGTAATGGACTGTCCCGGGGAAACCCTCCGCGTTAGCCTTTTGTGTTCTCTTATTGGCTTCTCGTAATCGTTGTAATGTACGCCAATTCAGCTTTGTAAAAAATTGTATGTATTGTAATCGTAAAGTTTAACTCGGAGGCTCTAAAACTTAACTGCACCTCTAGCACCAGTGTTACTTGGATTATTGCATTGCGATTGTTGCTATCGACGTTACTTTATTGTAAAGCATCTACTTTCTTCTTTCTTAAACTGACCGTGCGTGTTATTGGCTGAATTTATGGTTTTCTCGCTGCAGCTGTCTTCGTTAGCCAGTGCTGGAGTTTGGAGTTACAGCACTAGGCCTGCGCTATTTTAGTCAAATATTTGGTGAAAGTGTGACCGAAGTGTTAGGATATAGTAAAATTTGGCTGCAGGTTTAAAAGGCGTCTGTTTCCTGTTAGCGCTGAAAGATGAAAACATTAGTTGATAGATACTGAACTACTGGGAATAAACGTAAATATTCAGCCTGTAACAACCATTGCGATGATCGCTATGTGATAAATTGATAGTTATAAGTTTTGGTACTAGAAGTGTGCAGTATAAAATGTAAATAAGTAATTCGGTCGTCGGTGCGAGCCTCCGCGCATATCCTCTGAAGCAACAAGCAGCAGCTCGCGCGCTCCCTCGAGCGGCGCGCTCGGCGCCATTTATATCCAATATTACTGTACGTTCAGTGTAACACTTATTGTAATTATTCGTAGTTTAATTTAGTAAACTATTCTTCCGCTTACACATTTACTTAATTATATCCAGCTTAAGATTTAGTTAATATTGTGTAAAGTACTTAAAACTTTGTACAATGAAATACGATTGTTAATTAAATTGTATTTTCACTTTTACTATTGTACACTCGAGTCCAGTGACCAGTCCAAGGGGTGCCAAGCTAGTTTCACTTCAGTCTTCAGGGCATTCAACGTTCGCTGACTTTCCGCCGTAGAATATATACATGGCCGTTGGCCCGTTGAACGTATAATTAACAAAAATCAACGAGCATTGAATAACCAACGCAGACCCCTATGGCATCGTTGGACTCCTATGTTTTTAAATGATTATTGTCATTTGTCAGTTATCTAATTGGAAGCGCCCGTTGTATCTTCCGCGAGATGGATGTATTTACTAAATTAGACTATAATATTATATAATGTTTAGGTAATATTTTAAGTGAACTTGATGTATGTTGGAGGATAATTAAATAAATTACTATTTTATCTTACGGTGTATGTGTCATCGGTTTTTACCCGCTTTTATAAATAAACATCGGCACTGTATATTATGTTCATAATAAACAACCTATGGTTAGCGCGATGTTTTATTTTGAACCGAAGCCTTCAATACACAAATTGCTGCTCTAAGCAAGTACATTTCTTGGACTTCTTTGAACGAACTTCTTTCTTTTAAAAGTTTTATCCAAATAACTTCTTATATATTTATATTTAATTAAATGGAGTATAGTGGCACAAACTTATCTGACCCAATGGCCAAAATTGGAACGAATTTTTATGCTTGTTTAGTTTAATTTTTCATAGGTACTTACTAGCGACGCTGTCTCCGGGTCAGATATGTTTGTCCCTCACATAACATACTCCTGGCGGAGAGTTTGTCGGGCTATACACAAATGGTCGGTGGCGCCTCGCTCGCGCTGACGATCTGTCATCGGAGGCGAGCAGACGCTCTGTCAATTTGTGGGTCTACTTACTGATAGACAAGTTGGTTTAGATTTCAAACTGAAGCCTAGATTAGTGGACATTACTTGTTCTATTTGATTGGACTACGCGACGAGACGGTAGGTCGGTGTGTCTACGTAAAAATAATTCATGTCTGCTGAATGCCTTCACTTCACATTGAGTGGGCATTGAATTAGATTGGACTGTGGCGCGAACACTAAAATAAAATATTTGCAAATAAAAAACTAAGCATTCTGATTGAATTTTTTTATTAAAATAATAATGAATACATATTACATAGACTACAATAATAAAATGGTTTAATCCTTCTCAGCGAGGGCAGTTAAGTGTCTGTCGATTTCACTCTCTGTCAGCACCCTGGAAACAACGCCAAATTATATTATTGTTAACCAAAATTATACACAACTGAAAGTATCTACTTAAACTTGTGGCGGTGTTCGCAGTCCGCACATAAACCAATAGATGGCACTACTAGTAGCACACGATGAGCACGAAGAGCCCAACTCACGCAAAGGAACTTTTCTCTGAATTACGCTAAATATATGACTTCAAAAGGAGCAATGGTCAGACCAATGGTGGCCGAGCACAATGGAGTTACGGTCGAGCCATATCACTTGCTCCTGTACAAACTGTTCAACCTAACTTAACAATTTGGAATTAAATCTTGAAAAGTTTCCAGTTTTTTTTTATTTCAAAGTGATATAAGTATAGTTTTTAGATAGACCACTATGCGAGTTTTTAAATAAATAATGTTACTGTTGAAAAGGATTAACTGACCTATACTATATTCTAAAAAGATTAGTTTTGGATACAAAGGTAGGCTCAACTCTTCAAGATGTAATAATTCTCAAACTAATTTTTTTTTTATTCAAATAAACTTATTGAAAATGCTTTTGAATAGTGAATCTGCCACTGGTTTGGAATGCCGTTCCTACCGAGAATGTTCGGTCTAGGACCTCGGTTAAATGATAGAGTTGATAGATTGATAATGTATTGATTGCTAAAAGTAAAATTATTGTTGTGTTCCTTGTTTCAATAAAACTATTATGCTTTGTTCCACGGTTTCTACCACAGATTAGCTAATCAAAGACAATTACTCGTAGCATAGACATACTACAATTATAATTATTCAAATAATTATAAATAAATGCTATGCTAATGATATGAGTGGCACGCGTGCTGGTCGCGATGATGATTTGCGCACTGATTGGTTGTTAGTTGGAATAAATAATGAAAACTTACTTAATATTGTCAAGATAACTAGGGACTAACTAACTAATAAGGGATGAGTTGCCACTCGGGGGCACTCCGGGGTTCGGTTGAGGAGGGTAGTTGTGACAATGCATATCAGTCGATTGCAAATGTTAAGCAACGTTGACTTAAGTCGGTATCTGGATGGGTGACCGAATTTGGGGGTTCAAATTTGGCCTTTTCGTTTCCTCCGCCTCGGCCTCGGAGAGCACGCTAAGCCGTCGGTCCCAGTTATTATCACTAACATCTGATAAAATAATCGTTAAAAAAACCTAAGAGTTTAAATAATCTTAGTAGAGTCATATGTGGAAGGACGTGGGAAATGGGAATTGGGAACCCACTGAATTATTATCCTAAGAAAATTCCTACCATTATTTGATGAATGGAGAGGAATAAGGAATACGATGCAGAGAGAGAGAGATATAACTAACCTGAACTTGGAGTCCTCTTTGCTAGCGACGCCCACCTCGATCTCGGAGGACTTGAAGTCGACGGAGAGCACCTGCGAGAGGCAGGCGATGGCGAGCTGCACCGCGTCGTCCGCCGCGAGGTCGGCGCGCTTCTTCAGCTTCTTCTCCAGGTAGGCGTTGGCGTCCGTGGCCTTGGCGCCCGCCGCCACCGCCTTGTACGAGCAGTAGTAGCCCGACGGGTCCGTCTTGTACACGGCGGGGCCGCTCTCCTCGTCGTACGCGATCAGCATCATGCCTGATATCGAAGGGTTGTTACCAGTGAGAGTTGTGATGCTTACAAATTCGCACTATTTCGTATGATCTGCTGACTACCGACCCAGACCGGTTCTCAGTGTCAGTTGCGGCCCCCCTGGGCACTTCTGATCACTGTGTGGTAAAAGCGGTGTCGAGCTATCGCCCTTTCGACTCGGGTCCTTCCGGAACCAGGCGGCTGTGGCGATATAAGTCGGCAGACTGGGACGAGATGCGACACTTCTTCGCATCTTACCCTTGGCGGCAGATTTGCTTCTCTTCGAGTGATCCGTCGAGCTGCGAACAAGCCATATCCGGGGTGATACGTCAAGCTATGGAGTACTTCATACCATACGCTGACGTATCACTGGACGGCAAAGTTCCACGGTGGTACAACGCTAAATGTGCCGAAGCAGCGGCCCACAAAGACTCAGCGTATGCAGCATGGGCAGAAGCCCGCACCGTTAAGGCTCCGGACGTCAACGCAAAGAAGAGAGCGTTCAACCTTGCCGCCAAGTCCTACAAGAAGGTTCTTAAAGAGGCTTGTTTCAACCGTACTAACCGTATTGGGGCCAAACTAGCATCCTATCCACGTGGTAGTAAGGCTTTTTGGTCTCTCTCGAAGTCGGTTGAATCAAATTTTTGTCGTCCTTCGCTGCCTCCTCTACTCAAACCAGATGGATCGCTGGCTTTTACTGCGACAGATAAAGCAAATCTTTTGGCGACTCTGTTCGCGGAAAATTCACATCTAGATCCAGGATGTGCTATACCACCTTGTTTACCATCTTGCGGCTCTGCCATGTCAGAGATACACGTTCGCCAGAATGAGGTGCTAAAAGTGCTCCGCAACCTGGATGTGAATAAGGCAAGTGGTCCAGATGGAATACCAGCAATGGTTTTGAAGACCTGTGCTCCCGAATTGTCTCCAGTTCTGACACGCTTGTTTCGGCTCTCCCTTAAGTCTGCTCGGGTCCCTAAGGCTTGGAAGATTGCGAATGTACAGCCGGTCCCAAAAAAGGGCAGCCGTGCTGACCCGGCCAACTACAGGCCTATTGCAATCACCTCCATGCTTTGCAAAAGTTTGGAGCGTGTGCTGAACAACAGGCTACTGGCATACCTCGAAGAAAATGACCTCCTGTCGGACCAACAGTACGGATTTCGACGTAATCGATCCACAGGGGATCTTTTAGTGTATGCCACGCACATCTGGGGTGAGGCCATCGAGAGGTATGGTGAAGCACTTGCTGTTTCACTAGACGTCTCGAAGGCTTTCGACCGGGTCTGGCATGAGAGCCTTTTGAGCAAGCTTCCAGCCTATGGGATACCCGCTGGCTTCTGCGACTGGATATCAGACTTCCTGAGTGGACGATCATTTCGAGTAGTCGTTGATGGCTCCTCATCTGATCTCATGGCGATCAATGCCGGTGTCCCTCAGGGATCAGTTCTCTCTGCAACGCTTTTTTTGCTGCACATCAACGACATGCTAAAACCCGGTATCTTTGGGTATGCAGATGACAGCACCGTTACAGAGAGATACATGTCCGGTCCCCGAGCTAGTGGAGCTGAGATTCTTAAGCACAGAGAGGCTTTGGTAGAACGAATCAACTTGACCTTGAAGGAGGTGTCCGACTGGGGTGACGCCAATCTCGTCAAGTTTAACGCTACCAAAACGCAAGCGTGTCTTTTCACCGCGAAACGGAGTTCATTCCCACTTACTCCGACTTTCCGAAATATATCCGTTCCAATTACCGACAGTGTCGAGCTCCTTGGTATCAACATATCGTCCAACCTCAACTTTGGACAATGCATCGAATCTAAGGCAAAAACAGCTGGTAAGAAACTTGGCATCCTCAACAAAGTCAAGCGGTACTTCACGCCGGAACAGCTTCTTATCCTGTACCAAGCACAAGTTCGATCGTGCATGGAGTACTGCAGCCATTTATGGGACGGCTCTGCCAAGTACCAGCTTGACGCATTGGATTCAGTGGATCGTCGCGCCAGGAGACTAATTGGCAACAAAGCGCTGGTCAGTTCGAAGCTGCAAAGCTTGGAACATCGGCGCAAAGTTGCCTGTCTGTCGGTATTCTACAGGATATATTTCGGAGAGTGTGCTCAAGAACTATTCGATCTGGTTCCTCCGTCGCCTTTTTATTATCGAACCGCAAGGCATCGACAAGGTCTGCACCCTTACGCAGTCGAAATTCCGCGGGCTCGTACGAAGCGTTTTGCTTCCTCGTTTCTAATTCGAACCGCTAGGATATGGAATGCCCTTCCGGCTTCCGTTTTCCCATCCTCTTTTAATATGGGTACCTTCAAATCAAGAGTGAATAGGCATCTTCTAGGCAAGCGCGCTCCACCTTAGGCTGCATCACCTCTTGCATGCAAGTCTGATTGCAGCCAAGCGCTAGCCTATATATTTAAAAAAAAAAAAAATAATAATTCGGAAATTGGATCGCGAACCGGTGGATCGACGCGATCGATTACTTATCAATGCTACACGTAGCGCATGCGATGAGAGACTGACTCGCCCTGCAACGGGGGGCCTGCAACAGGCAGCACAGCAGCGGGCGCTAGCGTGATCACAAAGGTGGGCCCGTTTTGTACCGCCGAAAGGCAGCGCGCACGGCGCTCCGATGACGACGTATACAAATAGTGTGTCCATGATTTGCTTAGTCTTGGGTCTGATATGGTAAAAAATAACCACCGGGCCAAATAACCTGGTGAGACTGTACACGTTCGCACATGATACTCACTGCAGCCGAGCGGCCTCATCTCGGCGTTCTGCGTGTAGACCTGCGAGATGTCTGCGATGCGGCGGCAGAGCACGTGCGCGGGGATGTCTGTGCCGTACTTGTAGCGCCAGTTGGCCGCCTCGTAGCGCGCGCGCTGCACCTGCGAGCGGCTGTCCGCTGCCACACAACACTCATCAGTAACATTCTACATTGACCCGTTGTCCCAGGTGAGCGACAAACACGCCAGGGGGCAGGAGGCGCCGATATGCGCATCTTCTAACCCCGTAGAGGCCAATATAATAAAGTGGCTCTACCGTTGAGACGGCACAGTAGAATACTTTTTGTGATCCTGTGCCGCCCCATTACTACGGAAGACGGGTCCGCTGGGTTTTAGTGGGTATTCTGCTCTGTCAGTGAGTCCCACATACCCCTCAGTTCCGACCGGGGGGATGCCTAAACGCATTTCTCAGCGTTAAAAAAAAAAAAAAAGGTGAGCGACAAACGCGGTTCACCTAATCGCTTCTGTTGCTCACCTACGACAATGGGTTAATTAAATTTGATCGGATTCTAGAAAACAGCTCAAATCTTACACAGTGAAACTTTATTTTCTGCCTGACATTACATATCACTGAAACGAACATATAGCAGCAATCGTGTGTGACTGCCGTGCGCATAAAGCCGCACAGACTCTCAACTGTGTAAATTGTTTGCCAAACTTTTAAACAGTTTTGTTATTAAATTCTCTGTTGTTTTTAAAGTTCTCAATAAAATAACTATATGTTTGAATTTTAATACATATTTTTCTGTTTTATAACCTCAATCACCTCACCATTGTATTTTACCTCAAAGCACATCCACGAAAAACATAATATCTCAACTGACAGTCAACTTGCTAGAGCAACTATGCAGAAGTTGTCACAAATGTGTAATGGTTACCAGTCATGCCGGTCATGACACATCCAATTTGGTCAGTGATGCGGAACAGGTGTGTGACTGAGGCAGGGTCCAGCAGGCGGTCGGGCACCTTGCGCTGCGCCGCCACCACCGCCGCGTCCGCGCCGCGCAGCGCCACTGAGGTCAGCCCGCCCTGGTTGATGGCCTTCAGGGCATATTCTGCATACAACAACAATAATAAGATAAATAATAATTACTTATTATGGCCAATTCTATTGTACCAAATTGAATTGACAGCTCCAAATATGCAGCATAATATGACAGCTGCAAGAATGGGTAGCAATATATTTAGAAGTGTCAGTTTAGATCAGAGATTGTGGTTCTGCTGACACATACAACGGACCTTCCAGGAAACCTGCTCAGTGGGAAGAAAATGTACTGCTAAATTAGCCAAAGAGAGATCATGAGCATCCAGGTCAAGCTTTCGATGATCTAGGACTAGATGGGGAAGGGGGGGAGGGGATATACCCCCCTCAAAGTAAGACGTTCCGAATTTTAGTAGTTTCCGAGATATTAATTTTTTAAAACTTTCAGGTTAGTTTTACCTTTATACCTTTTAATTAATTATACCTACTTTAACCTACCTTTATACCTTTTGTTTAAGGTAGTGGAAGAGGTAAATTTCTTAATTGCAATGGGTTACGCCAGAAGACTCGCTTCGTCGCCCCTGAATGAAGCTTCGCCTTCGCTCGTTTCATTCAGGACCTCCTACGCGAGCTTCTGCCTTCGCGCTTAAAAAAAACACTCTAGGGGTAGGGCAGACAAGACTGCGTGGAGTCGGGGTGTGCTGATTCGGTTTTGTGAATCATATCATAACCTAATTATACATGTACCTACCTTTAAACCTTTTTAGTTAATTATACCTATAACCTTTAAACGTTTTTTTTTAACCTTATAATCTTTCATATGAAAAGCGCGTAAAACGATGACTTATAGATTTGAATTCAAATCATTTGGACACTTTGGCGCCATCGCACGCGTTCCGTTTTTCCAATAATTTTTTTATGTTTCAATATGATTATTACTCGATTATTAACATTTTGTTATACTTTTTATGTTTGGAACGGATTCTAATACGTAAAACGAAACTTTAGTACGTCAATTAAACGTCAATGAGTCTGTAATCTATGGCAAATGTCGTAAGAAATAGTGAAAAATTTTCAAAAAAAATAAAAAACGACTTCAAAAACCACAAACACTAAAAAGTAAAAAATAATTTAATTTATTATGTATACAAGAGTTAATGTAGTTCTATAATAACATTTTTTGGAGTCGGTACCAATTAGCCGCCTACTCTTCATTATTGTTGACGTGACTCCACATTGGCACAGACTCCAAAAAATGTTATTATAGAACTACATTAACTCTTGTATACATAATAAATTAAATTATTTTTTACTTTTTAGTGTTTGTGGTTTTTGAAGTCGGTTTTTTTTTTTTTTTTGAAAATTTTTTATTTCTCAATTTTTAGTGGCCCCACAGTTTTAAAATACAGGTTGTAACCAGAACGCTAGTAAAAACTTAGCGTTATTAAGAATAACGTCGTCACAAGTCAAGTACAAAGTCCTTTCATATGATACCCCACTTGGTATAGTTATCCTACTTTGAAATTTCAAACCCCTGATTTTCCCCACTTTTTTAATTAAACTAAAAATAATTTTCATTTTTTTTGATTTCCATGATATTGGGCCACTATTATATATGTCACCGTAAGATTGTAAAAACCGTTAGATTATAATATAACGTTTTTTATCTCGATAGATTATAAACTTTCGACAGATTGTGAACCGTAACATACTGCTTACAATTTAACGCGTTATTTTTCGGTAAATTGTTATATATTAGGTATATTAACCCGATAGAACCTAAGTGCCCGGCCGCAGGGCACCGCAGACCTGAATATTCATGTCAAACCCTAACCTAACCTATAGTTCGCGCGCGAGTTGAATGCAGAGTAAATGTATGGTGACACTTACATTTACTCTGCATTCAACTCGCGCGCGAACTGTACAAGAAAGAGACAAGAAAACGTAAAAACTATAAATATTTCATAAATTAATACTCACAACATTGAACGGTTCACAATCTTACGACAGTTTATAATCTAGCGGGATAGAAACCGTTAGATTATAATCTAACGGATATTACAATCTTACGGTGACATATACAACTATTCCAAATTTCATGTCAATAGCTTTAATAGTTACTGAAATAATCGACTGTGACAGACGGACGGAGAAAGTCGCACCATAAGGGTTCCATTTTTACCATTTTGGTACGGAACCCTAAAAAAAAAAAGATATGCTATGCATGGTTAAAACATACTGTTTACAAAACTATCACACTGATCGCGAGCAATTTACTCTTATCCAGTTCCGTTCTCCATCTCCGGAGATATTCATCAGATCTTCACCAAATTAAAATGGGACCACCTCTGAAGTATGACCTACCAAACAAAAAAATAATTATCAAAATCGGTTCATAATTGGCGGAGAAATCGCGTAACAAACATACAGTCGAATTGAGAACCTCCTCCTTTTTTTGAAGTCGGTTAAAAAGTGGTCAAAATTATCGAATTTCAAAAAATTATTTCTCGAAAAGTATTAAAATTCGGAGTAAAATATTTTAGTGCAAGGCTTACCACATCAAGGTCTTTCTGTAAAAAAAATATGAACGTCCAACGCCACCGACAGTTTACTATAGCTGAGCCGGCCAGTCTTCTTAATATTGTCTGCCTTGGTCGAAAATCGTTGAGGAGAATGTTATAATTTAGCAAACAACTTTAAAAAAAAAGCCTAGTCACGCTGCTAAAAGTAGTGCCTAAAGGTGTACTTACCGACTTGGTAGAGTCTCCCTTCAGGTGAGAAAATAGTTATATGTCTATCAAACCCGGCACTGCTTTCACGAGCCATATTTTTATAATTCTGCAATATAAATTATATTCAAAATTGCTTTAGAAACTTTAAACAGAATTGAGAATTTGATGTTAATCGGGGTTGTTTGACACCGGTGTTTGACATTGACACACGTTTGACAACACCGTTTGACAAATCGGACAAATCCAAAAGTGACAGCCGGCAAAAACCTGCAGCGTTCAAAGTAGGAACCACCGACCAGAAAAAGAAGGTAGGAACGCATGAGTTTGTTCTCTTTGCTTAGTTTGACGACAGTTTTTCATTTTTCATCCATGCTTCCAATAGTAAATGAGAAAATTCCATAGAGTAAGTGAAATTCATAAAGCTACCAATGAAAATTCTTGATGCATCTCACAGCATTTAACAACTTTACTTTCTTTGGTTTACTGTTTTCTTTTTTATTATTCCATAGACAAATGTTCGTCTTGTCAATGGTTTCTATATTTTTTCTTCACGTTTTCTGTGCGTATTTTTAAACGATTGTCATTCTCAACTGTCAACCGTGTGTCAACACTATGTTTCCTTATTCATTGGTCAACACTCAACCCAACAATCAACATTGTTTCCTTATTCATTGACATGAACATTGGTTGGCTCGGGAGTCGGGCTCGGGCTCGGTGGTTGGCTCACTTGTCAGTTGTCAGTTGTTGACCGTGGTTGTTGACCGTTGTTGATTGTGCAAGCGAGAGGTTGTGTGATTTTAAATTTATTTTGTTCTATTTAGCCCCTTTATTAGTTCGATCCTTTTTCTCGTATATAAAAGGATATTACTTTGGGGTCTAATTAAATTATCACAGTGTCAAAACATCTTTTTAAGTCAACTTTGTAGTATTTTTGAAACGCAAAGATGCAAGAAACCGTTACAAACACAAACGAGAGGAAATCTTTGTTTTCTGCTTTCTTGGAAGTGCTGGATGCGCGGGAAAAGCAGGACCAGGCCGACAGGCAACTGCAGGAGGAGAAATATCAGCGAAGAACTCAAAAAATCTACGATTTCCATGGTAAACAACTTTCGCTAAACAAAGCAGTACATTAATATTAAATTTCATTAAAATCTCACATAATACTGTAAAATAAAATATAAGATTGCGTCGAATAAATTATCAAGCTAATCTGATACAAACTAGCAACTTCGTTTGCACTGGAAACTTAAATTGTCCAGGATATAAAGTAACCTGTTTTTGTCCTCCTTTATCTCTGTTCCCTTCGAAATCGGTTAAACAGGTGGGCCATAAAAATTAAGTCATATATAAAGACTCACTTTCGCATTTATATAGTTATAGGCCGGGCAGATGTTCTCCTGCCCTGAACCCGATTTACAGCGCCCCTCTACCAGATCCAATTGTGAATATAAACCATCCTGGGACCTACTCAAACACACACAAAAAAAATCAAGTGATGGGAGAATATAAATTTGGGCAATTGATTTATATTTAATGCTAGCTGATGCCCGCGACTTCGTCTGCACGTCGAAACTAACAAATTTATCCATATTTTCTCACTGTTTAAACCTTCCCTGGACTATGACAAACATTTCAAAACCAAAATCAGCTAAATCGGCCCAGCGGTTCTCCAGTTTTAGCGAGACAAACAAACAGCAATTGATTTTTATATATATATATATATATATAGATAGATTAAGTAATAGTTCAAAACCCTAATGTTTTGTTTTAAGAAGTGTACCTTTTGTAATTAAACTAATTGATGCCAGTGACTTCATGACAGCTTGGATTGAGGTTTTGTTACCTGCGGGAACTCTTTGATTTTCTGAGATAAAAAGTGTGCCTATGTGCTATTCCAGACTATAATCTATCTCTGTGCCAAATTTCAGCCAAATCCATTCAGCCGTTGGGGCATGATTGAGTAACAAATATCCATCGATACATCCAAACTTTCACATTATTTTATAATTTTAAGAGTATGATAAGATTAGTATAGATACAAACACACTATATTATTAAATTGTACAAATCTCTCAATTTAAAGAAGTTAATTACTAACTGTCCTTTCTTTTATTCCTGTTTCAAAAATCTTGGATTCAATTTTGGTCTCACAAATATGACGACATTTTGTATAGTATGTAAAATATTTTTGTTAGTAGAATGTAGTTTTTATTTGTGATATTAAGTAAGCAAAACATATTTTACATAAGTAAGTAATAATATCCTATGTTCCCATATGCCTTGTCCTAAGAGATAAAGGTGCAAAGTGGGATAGTTGAGTCTTGTGTAACATATAAGAATAGGAGTTTGATGATCTGGGTAACTCATTATTTTCATTTATACTTTGTGCAGACAGACTTATATGATGAGATGTTTCATTCCAAACTGTCGCGTGACCCTACATCAACCTTACATCCAATCTATTGGAACAAAATGCTTTTAGGTATATCTGTATACTAATATTACAAATGCAAAGGTTTGGATGAATGTTTGTTTGTTACTCAATGACACCAGAACGGCTGAAGCTTAATGCGATGCATAGAAAACAACAATGCGCGCGATGGCCCGCATACGACATGCCGTGCTCGCGGCCACTAAACATGATTGCCGTGAAGTACAAATCCGATCCTGCAATATAAACATTCAGTCATCGTAGTGACGACTGACGAGCACGGCTAGTTCGTTAAGGGGTGTGGGCAACTGGGCGCGCAGCACGTAACCCCGGCACGCTGTGGGCGCAGAGCGGCAGCAGCGCGAGGCGGCGGAGCTGCGGCGCTGCCTGGACTACGTGTCGCAGCACGCGCAAGTGCTGGAGTCGGTGCTGCGCGGCGCGGCGGGGGGCGCGGGGGCCGAGGGCGTGCCGCTGTCGGGCGCGCTGGTGCGCCAGGCCGCCGCGCTGCAGCGCTGCATGGCGGAGTGCGTCGCCAACGCCGCGCGCATCCGCTGCCTGCTCACCGCCGCGCACCGCCCGCAGATGGACTCCATGCTCGCCAAAATGGTGAGTGCTTAAGCCCCTAGCTCCGACTGATATGCGCTGTTGCAACTTGCACTGGACCCAGTGCTGCACGGCCGCAGCGAAAGCGTGCCGCTGTTGGCGCCGGTGCGCCTTCTTCTATCACAAAAATTCGCGCTCGTTTCGCTCGCGTTAATATTACTCATTCTTTGATAACTACATATTATACTTATTCACACTTTTAGTAACGGGCTCACTGCTTGTTTTGGTTACCTTTTTCTTTATCCTTGCAAGAAGGAAATCTGTACCTGCATCAGTGTCTATCAGTGGCTCTAAAACACCTACCTATACCTACGCGGTGGTACCGTGAGAACTTAAAGGTTCTCAGTTCTCACCATCATTAATTTGATTCGATTCGTTAATATTAATGATATACCTGACCAGTGACCACCTACCTATCAACAATAATTTATTATTCTTAATTAACTAAACTAGTTTCGATCACGCTTCACGTTACCAGTAAAACGATCTCGGTTTTATTATAACAATTATTATTACAGATTTTACAAGCCAAGCCAACAATCTACATCATAAAAATCGTAGCATGGTAGATCCTCGCCAAGTACAACGACCACAATATTACTTCACAGAAATATTTTACTATCAGCGCCGCTAAACCTTCATCCAGCAAACCTACATCCAACATGTATGACTGTTAGCAGAACTGAAAGCGGAAAATCAGAACTGACTCACGAGCGATTATTGAGAGAAAGCCGTTTTGGTCACGTTAAACGATAATTATCTGTTTTTGACTTCTTTTGTTTGAGTCGCATGATTCAACTCGTCAACTGAGGGCTTTAAGTTCTGTTTGTTACTGCAATTAAAATCCCATCATAATAATCAAATGTCTAACGACTTCGTACAAAACTAACCCCGAGCTCTTGGTTAGTAACGATACATTTGTGAATTCATTAAGTCGTTACGACCAAACAAGTTTCAAGACAGCTGTCTTCGATTTTTTTCGCGTCTTTATCGATAAATTAAAGACATACCTACTAGCTTGTAGACATATACCTGAGTACCTATGTATATGTCTACAAGGTAATAGGTATACATTTTCACACACAATTTTAAGTACACTGTTTTTCGTAAAGTTATAGGGAAGTTCAATTTTCGTAGATAACATCCGACTTCATTAGTGTTAGAATTTGTATGACTTGCACAATGCTGCATCTATTGTAAAGTTGCGATTCTAAACGAGCGTTTCGTTAAAAAGTTTAAAACGCTCATTATTTGAAGAGCCTTTTACTTCGCTGTCTGCCGCCGCCGCTGTGCTTACTTCAGTTTAATGGCAGGGCCACAGCTTTGTCCTGTACGCGTAAATGTTACAGCTAATTGATGTCGCAAAAAGGCCTCTGGAGGATAGGGGAGCAGTAAATCATAATATACACCATAACCATGTAATATCAACTTTTATGCTTCCTAATACGTACAGACGCATGCGTTTGCGCGAAATGCTTCACACATTTCTATAGATAATTATTGGCTCCATGCTGCAACATATAGATCAAAAGTTGTAGCCCTACCATTCAATTTCGTGTCAAAAGAGTTACTGGCGAAAAGTAGGTACATAAGTTATGGAACTGGTCTTCGAGACAAGTTGAAGTCTTAATTTGTAGACAATCGTATTCGAAATCTTCTCACAATATTGCGAGGAACTGAACTCTGCAAATTGTTTTTACATCGTCACTTGATGACAAACTATTGTTTCAGTTTCCCACAGTCTTCTCGAACAGCTTGTGACTTGTGTTTGTATGAGTAGGTATAGCCTTCAAAAAACTCGTATGTTGTAAACGTGTCATGAATTGGAAGTTATAATCACACGAATTATTGTCAGTAAGTACTACTACGTAGGTACATAATAATTATAGGCGAGTATAAATTACAGCTACGATCGGTGGACTCTGCCGCGGCGGTGCGTAGGTCACAGGTGGTCGTGCCAATTTGGTCGCCTTGAAGTTTTGAACACATAGCTTGAGCAAATAGCTGCATATACTGCTCGGAAACTTAATTGATGATTTAAGTTCTTGCCAATCTTAGAAAATCTATATGATTCTTCTGTACATGCTTGACTTGTAAAATTCTCTAATACGTTATACGTTTAAATACGTATATATGTACCTATAGGTATTAAGGCCAGATTTTTTTCTGGAACCCACACTTTTTCTTTCTTCCCATCATGATAATTGTAAGAGTTCGTACCTCTCGTGCCTAATCACGTAACCCAGGTCCCAGATACGCGACCAGTTTCTCATATTTTCTCACTTCAACCATGGTTGTGAACATAGAAAAAATAAATCTATTCCGTGGTTGTGAATGGTTTGATATTAAAGTACGTTTACGGCAACGTTATAATATTATAGGCCAATACGATTCCACCTTGCCTGCGGCTGGCAATATACATTGCCGTGCTCTATCCCACTTGCTGAGAGCATACTCTAGCAATTGCTCATCTTGTCACCACCCATCCACTACGAAGAGTCTTTGGCAACAAACGGACAAACTTGACACTGCTTTAAGGTTCTCACTAAACTTTTTGCTCTACGATTTTTTAAAGAAGCAACCTTCAAACCTACATTAAGTGACCTTTATGTACAGATGCCATCAATAAATAGATTTTTTGTACAATAGGAAGTTACCCCCACAAGATACTCGTATTCAGTCACGATAACAAATAAGGTTAAGTAATATTGTTTTGTTACAGTAATAATTGGCTTTAAGGTTGTTGCCTCCGCTAAGGCTTTAAGAAATATCACTCAGTTTTTATACGCTTTTAGGACGCGTTTCCACTGAAGCCGAGCCGTCTAGCGAAGCGGCGACCATAGGATTTATTGCATTAGGTATACATTAGTTAGCTGAATAAAGTCGTTATCATCAGCAACTCATCTTAATCGACTCCCTTCTACTTATATACCATATTCTGGTTTAGAATTGATTTAAAGAGGAGATATTGATCTTCTTACCGAACCGGTGGTAGAGTCAAAACATGACTTAACATAAGAGACACTTGTATGTGCTACATGTAATAAATAAATTGAGTACTTATTAATATCCGTGAGTATCTTTGTCGCTATTTTGTCGCTTTCTGACATCTGAACAATTTGTATGGTAGGCACTGGGTATAGTCATGCGATTTTAATCTCTCCGCTCGTATCCGCTTCAGTGGTAGCTCACCTTTATGCATGGTAACTGATGGAAAACTATTGTTAGTATTTTACGTGGTGGTTTTTGTCGGGCCCGTGTTAAGTTGTTGTTTTTGTGTCGCTTCTTGCTGCACGCACTCGGCCTCCAGCTCATACTCACAGTTGACAAGGGCCCCCGCGCCGACTGCTCACGAGGATGCAACAATACGACAACCTCAGTGGCGCAGTGTGTAGCGCTGTTGTCTTAACGTGCGGAGGTCCCGGGTTCGATCCCCGGCAGGGTCAATTAGGGAATTTATAATTTCAGAATTTTGTCTGGCCTGGTGGGAGGTTTCGGCCGTGGCTAATTACCACCCTACCGGCAAAGACGTGCCGCCAAGTGATTTAGCGTTCCGTTACGATGCCGTGTCGAAAGCGAATAGGGGTATGTGTTTAATATGACTGCCATCACCATGTCCCTAACAGGTTAGCCCGCTACCATCTTAGACTGCATCATCACTTACCATCAGGTGAGATCGCAGTCAAGGGCTAACTTGTAGTGGATAAAAAAAAAACGATCAAGTTTGTGATAGGTATCATAATTATAACGAGCTTGCTAGATTTTTCGTCTGCCTATTAGGTAATTGTTGTTGAGGGACAAATTACCTTGCTGTGACACCGCATATCAGTCGATTGCGATTTTCAAGCAACGGTGATCCAAGTCGGTAACTGGATGGGTGACCGAATTTGGAAGTTCAAATTTGGCCTTTTCGTTCCCTCCGTGGCTCGGAGAGCACAGGGTTATTTTATCATTCATCTGATAATAATTGTAACAAAAACACAAGAGTTTCAATACTCATAGTCGATTCGTATGCGAAAGGACGTGGGAACCCACCGCATTATTATCCCAAGAAAACTCCTACCATTATGTGATTAATGGAAAGGGGTCACGACTCACGACCCTCAGTAATGAGGAATACGACGCAGAAAGAGATTAGTTGTTAGGTTTTTAAACTAAATAAAACTAATCAGTTTCTATGAGTATTGAGTATGAGGCACAAAAGGAATCTTCATATTAGCGCTTTTATTTTAAATGCACCTTTTCCCACAACTTATTATTCAGGTCAATGTACAGTTAAACCTAAAATACGTGTTATTAATTTAGAACGTGGGAATTTTAAGACGTACAATACCAACTGGGAAGTAAATCTGAAATTAGTAAGTAGGTGATATTAAATAAAGTTTAATAAATAGTGGTGTTATAAAATAAATAAATTAAAATCTGTTTATTTCAGACCTAATTAAGTCCATAAGGTGTCAGACATCAGTACAGTACCTATTAACTTAAATCTTAGTGCTGTTAATTTTAAGAATTTCTTAGAAGACTGGATAAACCTAGCGCAACAGTTAATTTAATATTGTTGTGTTAAATACTCGAACGAAATAGGTAATCTGGATAAAATTCTGTAAAATTGAAAATCTATCGATCAATATTAAAAAAGTAGCGTAACACGATTTCTTTGTATACTAAAGTTCAATACTCCAGTAACCACTACTATCGTAACCCATTACCCACGTATAACGTAGTAACTAGTTCAAACCCGGTACACAGACAGAGATTTGCTCACTAAGCTTCTTATAGCAAGTGTTAGGTGCTGTGAAAACTGGTCGTATATCTAGTAGCAAACGCCGCACGAGCCGAACACGACGCATTTTCAGGATTCCTATAGTTTGTAGTCCATTAGTCAATGTTTAAACGATTTCATTAGGTATACTATTATGAAAATAGAGTCTAGAGAAGATGCACCAAAAAGTTCGTTGATACACAAAAGATCCATTTGTTGTGTACCTAACCGCATGTATAATTCGTTGCGTTAGCCGCGAAGGCGCTCGTCGCGTGTCGTTCGAATTTCGAAAAGCGTCGATGGACCTTATTATGGGTAATGACGCTGATATATTATATACGTATACCTACTGATATCAAAGCTTTAGTTAATAGTTGCTTTTTATGAAATGATGAATTGTTTATTTCAATTCAATGCCTCTATTACCAGTAAGTACCTATACGTACGTTGAAGAAACTGCATAGGTACCTAGTTGCAATGTACCGTGTACGTAATGCGTTCGGTCCGCTCGGCTGGCTGTTTCTATGCCGTGTAAAGCTGTAAACGTCTCTACTCTGTTCACCTGCAGAGCTGTCGATCATCGGGCAGGCCCACTGCGTACATGACTTGCCACTTTACCAACCTTAATATATCGCGCATGCCTGCTTCTATCCAATATATTATGCTTAGATAAGAAAAACTTATCACTTTGTTATCTTCAGCACTCCATGTATAATTGACCCACCACGGTTCGGAACGTTTCCAGAGAAATATCTGGGTACCTATTTATTTAAATTAACTATTCGGACTCTTTAGCAGAGTGCAGTAAAATAGAACCACCACGGGTAGGTACAAGTTGCCCTTTTAGAAAGCTGATATTAAATAGTAAACGATAACAGTTTCCTATTAATTAATAATTATTTAATATCTCACTCGCCTCGCCTCGCCACACCTCGCCACTCTGAAGATTGTGCACTGGCATCAATCCATCTGTTACAATAACAGACTACTCTCTCATTCACTAAGTAATAGCGTAAGAACTATTGTTCTATTGTGCATATTATTCACCGATACGTAATCATATTTCATACGTTTCCAAATTCAGTTTTCATTTTCCTTCACTTTTTACTGGCACACCTTCATCTTCAATATACGTACCTTTATTTCCAAGTTAAACATAGGTATTATGAATTATCGCTGCTCATATAACTATGTAGGTACATAACATTTCATGCTACTCATTCAAAGTGAAACTGCTATGCTTCTTAGAGCGAAACTTAAAAACCGACGCATCTAGTTACATGTTCAGCTTCTAGTTTATTTCGTGTCGATTACAATCGTCACAAATTTACTGTTTCGAATTTGATTTCATTACCTAGATTTGGAGCATGTTTGTAATGAGTTCTAGTTCATGGAAAGCCGCCAAAGCGCAAGCCTTGTACGTTTGTATTACAACAGCCGAGCTGCAATGTCTGCGGTTAGGTTTGGGGTTCGGAGTCTTGTTTCCTTCGGGGTTAGGTCACAGACTACTCATATCACAGACATAATATACTAATTTGAAACTCAACATGATGCCAACAATCAACCAGTGATTTTATTAATTTTACATATGTAAACACTAGGCGATGCCCGCTCGTACTCTGTTTACGTGAATTTAGGTTTTCCAAAAATTCCGTAAGAAATAGAAAATCCAGGGATGCGACTATAATTCGTCACAATGAGAACAGACAAGAAGTGAAGTGAAACCGTAGCAGACAGACGGACACACGTTTGTTCTTATAATATAAGTACAGGTTTCTAATTATTGTGATTGTAAACTGAATGAGAATATCCTCACATGATCATTCAGATTCCATCTTTTTGCTGTGCTGCCAACTAGAGTATAGAGTATCGAGGTCGCAGGAGCAGTCGAACAAACGTCAAGATGTCAGGTGAACCTGAAGTGTGCCGGCCCACATAAGGCAAGGCGAGTCGTCCCCGGCCAGCTGCTGTAGCTGCTGTAGCTGCTGCAGCTGCTGCAGCTGCTGCGAGCGCGGGGGACCGGTTTGGGGCCCCGTTTCCCCGAGACGTCGGAACTTAACTGGAATATGCTTTGCCTCCTTTGAACGGTTGTTACTTTTTGTTGACACAACAGTCAGTCATTCCGCATTATTCCATACTAGATGATTCCCGCGTCTTCGTCCGCGTGGATTAGGATTTTTTTGTTTCCCGCGGGAACTCCTTATTTTCAGGGATAAAAAGTAGCATACGTCCTTCCCCGGGATACCTACCCCTGTACCAAATTTCATCAAAATCGGTTGAACGGATGAGCCGTGAAAGTGTAGCAGACAGACAGACACACTTTCGCATTTATAATATTAGTATGGATATGGATTATTAGTTTCGTTTTGCAGTAGAAATTCCATAGATACATCAAATGCTTGAGGCATCTATCCACGCTCATGCACTACTAGCTGATGCCCGCGACTTCGTACGCGTGGATCGAGGTTTTGTGGTTCCCGCGGGAACTCTTTAATTTTCCGGGATAAAAAGTAGCCTATGTGTTATTCCAGACTATAATCTATCTCTGTGCAAAATTTCATCCAGGTCCGTTCAGCTGTTGGGGCGTGATTGAGTAACAAACATCCATCCATACATCCATACCGACATCCATACATCCAAACTTTCGCATTTATTGACCGAGCGAAGCGAAGGTCTCTGAGTCTACTTGGGTAAATTGGCACTTGTCCGTCCGTCCGTCCGTCCGTCCGTCCGTCCGTCCGTCCGTCTGTCAGAGCATTATAACTTCTGAATTACTGAACGCAATTACTTCAGCTTTAAATATAATATGTAAACTAATGGCCTCCCGCCGAATATGGCTTAAAAAATAATAAAAATCTTTATTTCAGGGGGGCTCTCATAGAAGCGAATGCGAAGTAAAATATTTTTTATAAAGTTACATAGGGTTGCGGTATATCATTTTAAAGATAATTAGGAATAGAGTCCAAAAATATTTTTTTTTTAATTTTTCCCCCAAAATTGACGAAATGGGGGGCTTTCAAAGTGGTGATTTTCTAACGTCCAAAGATGACCTCAGAACTCTAAATTTTCTGAAAGGATGAGCCTGAAACTTGATCAATTATTTCAATTATATCCTGTACTTGAACAACAAATACTAAAATTAGATAAATATTGTAAGGAAACGGAATTATTTAATTTTTAATGAGCTTCAGTATTTTTAACAGAACTTCACATTTATGTCAATAGATGGCGCCGCGAGGTCTTAGTTCGGGGCGAACCACTAGTAATATTATAAGTAATAAGTAAGAAGTAAGATTGAGGATCAAATTTTAACCACAGTAAGTATTAAAGCAGGTTCTACTTGTGAAAATCTTGTTGACAGGCTACAACTTTTTTGCTGTCGAGTGTTGACAGAGTCGTTTAAACCTCTTCACGTTGATTGCACACGTTTATCTCTCACTTGGCACTTGTGCGCCGCCGCAATTATTGCTAACCGCTGCTGCACAATTAGCGCAGTTTCACAATTCGCGACTGGTTCTGAAACCCTCAATACACTAGAGGTGCGACGCGCTATTTAGTATTTGTGACGTGAACGCCATATAATTATGCACCTTTCAACCTTTCACATGTGAATGTTATGATAATAGTCGTAACAAGTATAGCCGGAAGATTTTAATAATAATTATTATGTTGCGTATCCACATGATGCCGGAAGTTGACCTTAAAAGCTTAACTTTTCAAGTCTCAACACCGGAGAGTAGTTATCCGAGATCAGAATCTGCGGCTATGTGTGATACATCTTACACCATCCACCACCACTAAAAACTATTAACGTCCCACTGCTGGGCACAGGCTCATAGGAGAGAGGGAATTGGAGTTTAGACCTACCGCACTATTCCTATGCAGGTTGGCGGGCTTTACGATTAATATCATCTTACACATATACCGAAAACAAAAACACGTAGGTAATTCTTAAACAGTAAAAGTGGAGCGAAAGTGATCATTTCCTCACAATTTGAGACGTTTAGATGTCGTTGAAAGCAATATCTCCGACAGATACGAGTAAATGACAAAATGACGACTGAAGTGAATGATACAGTGTTAATGTCCGACATATTGTGATATAACGTGCTGGCGACAAGATGCGGACACGACTATAACACTAAAATACCAAGAAACAACAATTACTTCGAGAAATTAATGTTGGGGATTGGGGATTAAATTGTACTCGTAAAATGGGTATCATGGCCGCGGTGAGAGCGGACCCGGCTCACGGCTGGGCAGTGGGCCTCGATTTCTGTTATTTCTAGCTTTGATGGGCCCGGGGCTCCGAGATGTTGGACTTTCGAGAAAGCTTGGTCTAATCCTAACATGAATAATAGGAATGTGTGCCTGTTTGTTACCTTTATGCGGCTAAACCGCTTGGCAGCTTAAGTTCGCTCTTGTATAACAGATAGGATATACTTTGAACCGGGATGGAGAAAAAATGATTTTTACAAAAAAGATTTACAAAATTCCACGCGGACGAATCGTGACAAACTGCTGGTTACTAAGATTATTATCAAAGAATCCATTACTAATATTTTAAATGGGAAAGTGTGTTTGTCTGTCTATCTGTCTGCTACGCTTTGACGGCCCATCTGTTCAACCAATTTTGATGAAATTCGATACAGAGGCTTTTTTATCCCGGAAAATTAAAGGGTTACCGCGGGAATCTAAATACCATAGTCCTCATAGACGAAGTCACGGGCATCATCTAGTAATTTAATAGATAAGTATTGCCTCTAATGACCTTCTAATTGCCTCGGTAATGGATTACAATTTACAACGAACCCTAAATGTATTTAATAACCATCAGTATCTCGGATTAAAAATAATAAAATAATAAAAATAAAAGTTTTTGGAAGCTCTTTTCCAAATAACCTGAATCCTTCCGGTGAATATTCATTGATTAAGCGAAGCGATGCTGCCAAAGTTGTCAAGGCTCCTTAGATCGCATCTGCTTTGGGCATTGATCGTCTTCATATTTTATTATGTCCACAATATTATTTCAGTCAACCCGTTTGCCATGGAAACGACGGACCAGTCGAGACGGTTAATTGTGCGAAATACGTGTTACAATCTCCTTCAAAATTCACGGTCATCAACTGTATTAAAATTGCGTAATTAGAGTTTATATTGGTTTTACTTTGCGAACCTTCGTATAGCGAACCTTTGGCTGTGCTTATAAACTGTCAAAAGTCTCAGGTACAGACACACAAACTTATCTGACCCGGTGGCCAAAATTTGAACTACCTACATATTTTTTATGTTTGTTTAGTTTTTGTTTTTATTTCATTTTTCATAGATGCGACGCTGTCACCGGGTCAGATTTGTTTGTGGGACTATAAACTAGCCTAATTGAAGTAAATGTTAAAATTACTGTCAGCTATTTGTATTTTAAGCGATCGACCTGGTTTAAAGAGTTCAACCCTGGAAAGGTAATCCCCTACAGATTGAAATGTAGGTACTAACATTTTGATTAAATGATGATTGGAATGAGTCTGCACGTCCCCCTGTCTGGATGGGGCCTTGGGATGGGGGCAGCTAAATTACGATTAGCGGTGCAGTAAGTACATATTGCATCAGCCATTACTGGTTATAGTTGCTACGTTTACAGGCGTGCCAAAAGATGGCATCTGATATCACAGAAACTCCAGTTATACTCCCCACTTTCATCTTATATGTATATTCGACTAGTTATTGCTCGCGTCGTCGTCCTTATGGTTTTAAATTGAAAATCGCCTTAATTAGGTTAAAAAGTTAAATTGCCTCAAAACAATTTATTGGGAGATGTCTATCGCTATCCTATGTGCAAAATTACAAGTTTTTAGACACAGCGGTTTGAGGTCAGTCATAGATTTCAAGCACTTGCTTAATTGCGACATTATGGTAACCGCCGACGTTGCAGTCCGCGATGGAACCCCTAAACCGTTTCATTGCAATTTGCAACGTCGCGTTGCGTCGTAGGGCCAGTCAATGCACTCAATATGGATTGCTATAAAGTTGACCTTTGTATAAAGTTACAAGAAAGAGATAAGACACCGTGAATACAATAAATATTTAAAAAATTGACACTCAGAACATTGAACGGTTCTCAATCTGTCGACAGTTCACAATTTCGCTAGTTAGATTAAAATCTAACGGTTTTTGCAATCTTACGGTGACATATACATGTAATGCTCGATGAACCGACACGCGTGGCCAATTAGTGGCGGCCGGCAATCAGCTCAGTAATTATTGCGTTACTGTAGGTGCCTGCTCGTGACGTGACGATGACTCGCCTCCATGTTGCGACTCGCGACTAGTGACCCGGGGCGGACGACGCCGGTGACCGATTGATCCGTGACATATGGACATACGTAGACATACCATATAGCAACCAACCCTCGTATTATTACTAACGACTGAGCAATTTTGAAACACTACTTTACCTTCGTTGCTTGCGTTTGGAATCGACCCAATATTTTCTCCCCCAAGACTGAAAAGACAAAACAAAGTTATTCAACTCAGATAAAGAAATTCCCAACTCTCTCAGCAGCATAAAGACTTGTAATTTCAAATTACCAACATTGAAAACTTTTCTCCTAATTAGTTCAACAAGTTCCATAAAATTTCCTCTTGAAAAATTCTGACTTCTCAAGACACCGACTGCCGAGACTCTAATAATATATTGTTTCATTGACTCGGATAAAATTTGTGCAACAGTTTATGGCATTCGTTCAGTATTAGAACATGTTCGTAGATCTTTGAACTCTCTTGTGTCTCTCGTCTATCTTTATCGTCTCCCTAATTTGGCTCGTCTTCGGAGGCTGTGCTCTCCACGAGTGCATGAGGCACCGGCAGCGTCTTGTCGCGACACCAGCCGTCTCGCCGTCTGGCCGATGCAATTTAAAATTGCATCTTTTTATGACATTTATATGACCTATGTATTGTGTATATGGTAGCTGGAACAAGGTGTTTGAACTCTAGTGCACTTATCGCTTTCTGAGAGACTGCCTGCAGCTCTCGACGCGTCTGTGACCGGCGCCGCCGGAACCCTGTTGTCTCTCGTACTCTCGATGTCTAGCCGAAACGATTTAAAATGCTCTTTCATTATATTACATTTCGTTATTTACTACGATCTTCAACCCGCGGTTTTATATATTACCTATTCTGTGGTTCTATCTAGGCCGCACTCGGAGCGCGGTAGCTTTATCTACGGCGGCGGCAAACAATAATCGCTCGGCCTTCAATAGATTCAAATCTTAGTGAATTTTGCTTTAAGCTCTGGTGCAAAAACATTTTTCTTTTCGCATTTCAGTCGCATGTACTTTTCTTTCATCCGTCCCTTTCACCGCCCAACATTCCAACAAATTGATTTACAATAAATTGATTTACCAGTTTCATCTGGCCGCAACTAAATAAGGAATACAATAAGGAATAAAACTTAATCGTACCTATTTCAGCACTTTACGCTCCACAGTTCGTGTACACAATACAAACAAACGAATGTTTTTGCAACTTATGTCTTTGAAACTTTTCGCGCTTTGAAAACGTTCGAGCATCGACAAGTTTTTGTAGCTTTATTTACATCAGAGTAGTTTTTGTTGCTATGTTATGACTTCTATTGTGATCACATCATTATATCACATCTGCTTTATTGCTAGTGTGATTGTAACGTTGAATAATATTTTGTAAGCGGCAGTGAACAGTGAACAGTGAACAGAGCGATGAGGGTGAAGTTTTTAAGTAAACAAACTGGCCTTTGTGGCTCATTCTGTTGAACACAAACAATAAACTAAATTGGCAGCTCTAAATATAGTGCTATCCTTTTCTGTAGAGATCATTGTGAAAAGGATACCAAACAATCAAAGTTACTTTTTAGTTTAGAGATTGTGTAAAACAGAATTAGCCACAAAGTCTCTGGTCAGGGTGGTCCCTCCCTCTAGCCTTGGGCGAATATACTACAGCACAATATTAGTGCTGTGTCAATTGTCACGCTTATCAATATCTATAGGTACTAATATTATAAAGAGGTAAAGTTTGTGAGTTTGTGACGTTGTAGGGATAATCTCTGGATCTACTGAGCCGATTTTGAAAATTCTGGTACCAATAAAAAGCCACATTATTTGTGAGTGTCATAGGCTATATACATATAAGCCCGAAAAATTAGGGAGTTCCTGTGGGAATTTAAAAAACTTATTTCACGCGGACAAAGTCACGGGCATCTGCTAGTAAATATTAAATCAAAATCTAGGGTTCAAGATTTTAACTTTATAGCTTCATCGTCAATTACTTAGCACATCGAGGCCGCAAATAAAGCTAATCCATCAATAAATCACCGATACCCAGTTCACGATCATTGTCGGCGTGGGTATGATTGAGGCGATAGCAATTAAGCAGACAAACACGCCACGGACCGATAGCGTGCATATACCATAGACTTAGAATGTACAAGACCAACAGTGACAGATTACGGTGTTACAAAAAATGAAATGTAAATGTGTGCGTGAAATAGTGTTGTCTTGACTCTAGCATAGTATTATCGATAGTCTTACTGGTGAAATCATAGGACTCTAATGAGTTAGTTTAACGAAGTAAAATATAACTATCTTTTAATTTAAAAAAATTAAATACACAAATAGCAACAAAGCTACAGCTAGGTACAAATTATTTATTGATGAGATGACCATGTTTTCTGTAAAAAGTTTTTCAGCGTTACAACACAATGCAACATCATTAGCTGGATATATCAAATACTTATTGTGTGTTTTCGAATAGTCTCTCTTAATAATTAACGAATTATTACATAGAGCTGTTGGGTCCGATAATAAACTATGTTCTTCACACTTAACTCTTTTAATAATCCTTTTAATACATACAAATAATTAAGAAAAAAAGAATGTCCATTCATACATTAGTTTTCTCATTAATTCATTCAATTATTTATTATTCAGACTAATATCTATTTTTTTACGCATAGCCCATGATGCTACACCACTGGGGACGGGGTCCATACAATTTTGCCCACTGTTCTTTGTAGAGTTTTTTTGGGGATCTCATTACTTTCGTGCTAACTCAATATTTATTGCCCTCTAAATAATAGAGTCTTATTTAAGTGGGTTCTTAAAGTTTGCCGATTAAATTTCAATAATTTGTTTTCATGCTTCAATCGGAGAAGAAAATAAATTTCAATAATGCTTTTCATGAGCAGATATCTATGATCGCATAATAGGTTTTGATCTAAGACATGATACTTTAAACTATCAAACAGAAGTTGATTGTTGCGTATTACTTTTTTACTATTTTTTTAAAGGGTGCAAGTAGTTTCAATTTGATTAATTACAATAATACTCTGATATAATGTATAAGTGACAAGTTAATAAAAATAAATAATAACCATATATGGCGCTCAAGTCATAGCTAATGACCTCCCCGATAAGCACTTAAATACATAATGTACTGAATTACCAGTATGTGCAGTATACCCTGTATATATATTTCATGTACATATGAAATCTAAGACACGCCAAATAAAACAAAAGTGAAGGAAAATATTTATTTCGTTCTTTTCTTTTACAGGAAAGTAGTGTTTAATATTGTACTCTACACACCTAAGCTTATGAGCAATCACGTCAAACCTACCGGCAGACACGATTATCGACTATCGATACTTATGACGTCATCACTTTGTCAATCCCTATCGTAACGAAACATTTTTAAGTTTTATACAAAATATCCAAAAATTCTTTATTTAGCAATGTAATTTGATGAAAAGTTTTAAGGGAAACCTATTATCTAAGCTGTCAATAGTTATTTTGCCTCATTTTCAAACAACAAGTGACGAAATAATGATTATGAATAATTCAGAAAAATATTCAGTAATTACCTGTGAAACGTGTATTTATGCGAGTTATTACGTCTTGTAACGTCACATTCATTCACTGAACAAGACACCATGGTGGCAGAACAAAGATTTTAAGTTTTAATCGTAAGATTATTAATTAAATGCACAAAATTCACCTCGACTTGGAAAAGGCCGGTACGCTATGGCCTCTTACTCGCGTAAACAATGACATACTGGCCTTTTGTTTCGCTATCTCTTTTTCGCTCGCGGCAGTGTTTATTAACTAAATACCTCTCGCTCCCACGCTTTGTCAGTCTATTGAGCGTAGCGAAAAAATCCTATGTCTATGGCATATACTCGCTATCTATTGTAGATCGAGTGCAAGCCAACAGGTGAGTGACCCCGCCCGGTGGTGCTATCCCTAGCGCCGCCCGTAGGGGTGTCCACATTTATACCCACTTTTTATACACAACTAGATGATGCCCAGGACCTCGTCCGTGTGGACTACACAAATTTCAAACCCCTATTTTACCTCCTTAGGGGCTGAATTTCCAAAAATCCTTTCTTAGCCTATGTCTACGTTATCTGCATGCCAAACTTCAGCCCAATTCGTCCAGCCAGTCACCTTTTCCTCTTATAATTGTATATTTAGAAGACTAGACGATGTCCGCGACTTCATCCGCGTGAATTTAAGCTTTTGAAATGGAAGGTAGGAAGGATTTCGAAAAATTCTTAATTAATTCGAAAATACATGCCGAAGAATTTGTGGGACTGAGCTAGTCTAAAATAAAAACAACAGTTTGTACAAGGTTACGTCAATTTATTATGATTACTTTCTTTATCTTAGTGCCGTAGGTGTTTCGTATTTTAATATCGTCACAATACGATCGCTCATTAAAATGCAATTAGAATGCATTATGATCAGCGGCTGTCACTTTCGATACATAGTATGTAATGTATGTGCAACGCAAGTTAACTGATCCAACGCTTTATATACCTTCGAGTAGGTTTCTCTCTTGGGAAAACAGTGCGGGTTTTCCCGTTGCACCAGACTTTTAGAGTTTATTAGACCCAAGGCCGCTGAAACCTCTTCAAGCCGGTTGCCTGCAGCTAGGTGTATGGATATACTGCCACCAGTTGGTCGTCAGAGCCTCGTCAGTACTCTACCAGGGAGGAGGATCTAGTCAGGACCACGATCTTCAGTAATGAAGGAACGACCGTAGAGAGAGAGATACGTTATAGTATATTTTATTTTCGTTTCTGGGTTCAACCCTGACTGTAGCTATGTTTGGGAGAGCATCGTTCCGCCTCACACTTCCGATTCGTTTACTTTAGGGGTCGATAAGCCTTTTTGTAGGTTGCTTGTTCCCCCAATCAACGGTTTGCCTGATTGTGTCGAAGGTACGATACGTCGATACGATACATGCGATGTACACATTTGAATTTATGTTGTAATTTATTGTATCTTTTAGAATTTATGTGAAAGTAATCGTTTCGGGATAGTTATTTTTTTTTAAATAATTTAACTTTGAATGAAGTACCGCTCTTTCCACTAGGGAGTTTCTTACTGGCAAACTCAAACTCAAATTCAAGTTGAGTGTTGTCAAGTGAACAATTCACTTGACAAATTGAAAGCACTTGTAAAAGCTTAAATTATTTAAAAAAATGACTTTGACCAACCTAAAATTTATCGTAGACGAGCTACAATATCAAGCCCGAAGAGTGAAGTAATAACAAGTTTACAAGTTTCTTCGTAGTTTGTAGCGTTTTAGGATCCACGCTTACGCGCGCGCGCCGCTTACCTATGATTTTATGAATTTCAATCTGCTCATCATATCGTTGACCTTCTGAAGCTCTCGATTAAGCGTTTGAAGTGCTGTAAATTGGAACCAAAGTAAAAACAAAAGGCATTAAAACATTTACCGTTGTGCGGAACAGACGAGCTATCGCATTGGGTCATCATTTAACTCATGTGGATTGAGAAGTTTTTGACACTGCGGCCACGCTCGGGTGAGCAGGTCGCGGTAAAAGTACCGATATTAATATGAGGACGCTATTGTAATATCTCGCGTATGGGATGATTTGCATATGAGCGGAAATTCGCTTTCTAATAATTGCAATTTGCGGTTCCGGCGCGTCGCGTCGCGACGCCGCGCGCCGGTAACGTCTGTTCATAACATCATTTTTCTGTGCTCAGACTGTCATCGGTTAAAGCAGTATTATTTTAATATTGCTGGCACTCTTGTTTCAGGAACATAATTCTTAATTTAGGGACGTCAAGGTACGTCATATAAATCTATAATTTAAAGATAGCGATGGTAGTTTGGCATATCAGCTGAAAACAGCGTCCAGTCTAGTCTCTATCGATAACTAAGTAGGTACGTATTCGCGAGACACCAAATAAACAGAAAAACTATCTACCTATCACAATTTTATGATAGTAGAGATAAACGACCGTTGCTTTGGCCTTGGATGCCTGCACTAATAACTTCATCTAGAAAATGATAGGTCGGTCTCGTACTGCCTAGTACCAACTAAGTACTAATAAACACTAATGGGAGAGAAAGCGCAGTTAGTGGAAATGGCTTCGAGCTACTCTTAAGCACCTGGTATACATATTCCATTTATATGAAATTCGTTACGTTCAATATTATTAGATGCGGTTGTAAATTTTCTACGGAATAAATAATAATTTTCACACTCAAAGTCATGGCAGACTGCAGAGTCGCGATATCCGACTGACCATCTACTTGGGAACTATCATTTTTGATATCCTATGACTTTAAAAATCCGTTAACCATAGAATTATTTATTAATTAAATTATAAATAATATATGGAATGTCGTGTCGGCTTCCTTTTATCCCTAGGTTTATAAAATTGATATCTTCAAATCAAGAGTGAATAGGCATCGTCTACTCAAGCGCGCTGCAGTATCACTACTTGCCAGCAAGTCTGATTGCTATAAATTTAAAAAAAACATTAACAAGTTATCACACTTCTGATAACGAGCCGGTTTAATAAGACTAATGATATTATTTTCCCACGGACTAAAATAGCTTGTAAGTAGCATGTCGAGCACTTAGACTACTTTCGTTATATGAATAGTGTGGATTAATTTACCATTCATCTCTCATTCCATATAAATAACAATATTATTATGTGTGTTAGACGGAAACGGTTTCCATGTGGTTCGGTCGCGGTGAAAGTACCGTCGGTGTACCACCAGCTCCTACCTACACATTGAAAGATCCTAATAATTTTCCTAGAAAGCTGTGTTCCTACCGGCCGCGCCGTATATAGACGCACTAACCAGTCACGACTCATAACAATGAGAGGTCGCAATTATGATTGCACTATTGGCATATTCTGTGCTAGGAACAAAGAGATGTGCAATGTTTAAACTTCTGTCTGTCGGCTGTTTTGTACTACTGAAGTTTTATACTCTATGCTATACGAAGGTTCCATGTCATTATGGGATGTTTTATTGGGTTCTAGTCTGAGCTTTTGTCTTACTAATATTATAAATGCGAAAGTTTGGATGTATGGATGTATGGATGTATGGATGGATGTTTGTTACTCAATCACGCCCCAACAGCTGAACGGATCTAGATGAAATTTGGCACAGAGATAGATTATAGTCTGGAATAACACATAGGCTACTTTTTATCCCAGAAAATTAAAGAGTTCCCGCGGGAACCACAAAACCTCGATCCACGCGTACGAAGTCGCGGGCGTCCGCTAGTTAGTCATAATTTTGTGACGACTCAAGTAATAATGTTGTGTTAGGTCGCGGGAGCAAATCTCAGCGGACATTTGCTGCTCGGATTTCTGCGTACTTTGAATTTCTTGACAGAATCCATACTAATATTATAAATGCGAAAGTGTGTTTATCTGTCGGTCATCAAAGTCGGTTTTCAACCGATTTTGATGAAATTTGGTACAGTCTATAAAGTTAAGTTACGTCCCGGAAAAGGATATAGGCTACTTTTTATCCCGGCGAATTAAGGAGTTCCCCGGGAATTAAAAAATTATCCGTGCGATTTCGCGGGCATCATCTGGTAACCCAATAAACTTTTGTGGCGTATACCTACCGTTCCCCGGAACACCATGACCCTTCAGCTAAAATTTAATAATATGCAAATGAAAGCCCAGCTAGCAGCGTTACAGCTATGAAATTATGTTTATTCAATTATTTTGCAACTCGTAGCGCGGGAGGTGCTTTGTTGTGTACATATTAGGTACATGAATAGTGAGACACGGGGAAGTGGGTCGCCCCGGCCGCTCGCCCCGTATCCGGGCACCCTGGATTCGCAATGTCGCGATAAATGGCACCGACATGAGCAGAGATAAGCTCGTTGGTAGTGTGGTGCCGGTGGGCGATAAGTGTCGATTGTTTTGATTGCCGCGTCACGCTTTACACTTATCTGATGCTTTATCTTTCTCTGTTCAGCTACCTAGTGAAGATATTAATTTATTTAGCTACTGTTCAAATACAAACATAATATTTGAGCGATAACGAGTGATGTATCAGAGTTAATTATCCAATGGGGAATACATCCCATATTACAATTACAAAGACACTCGGTTTTTCCAAATGAATCCGCGCTTTTTGAAAAATGGATAGGATTTCATTTAGAACTCCAAATAATATTTTTAATACCACTAAGTCAGTAGGAACTAGTACCTTAATAAGGAATAGTTCACGAATGATGTATATCTGCGATATTGTACAAGAACTTCTTCGATCTCGTAAAAGAGTCGGGGGCAGGAGTGAGTGTGAGTGATGGTGCGCCACACTGCTGTAAAATGTACACTGTACATTGCACTAAACAGACATCATGTTGTCGTTTTCGAATTGTTCGTCAGCGAAAGTGCTCTTTATTTTCAAATATAGGTCTGAGTAATCCACTTATACACCTACTCAGCATTTCATTATAATTGACAGTAGGCAGATCCGGCACTATCATAACAAACTGCGATCGTTTAAGGAGACGAGCTCTATTTCAGGATCAGAGAGCTCCGGCCGCGAGTCAGGGGTTAATGAAGAGGCCGACAGGTTCGTGACGACTCGCAAATTGGGATGAATGATCCTTGTTAACCTTGCAGCGCGCTAATTTGACACTTAACAACTTGAATGTTGGAGACAAAGACCAGGTTTTATCGTTTTGTGATCTCATGAAATCGATTACCCTATCCCATAATATAAAACTTCTTACCATCTATTTTTATATTCTATCCTAGATTGTCTTATGTCATATCTACTCATAACATGCAAAGCGGGTCAAAATATTAGCACGGTATTTCGTTATCATATATCGGTACAACGCCTGATAGGAAATTGGCATAGTTTTTTATCATTCTAATCCAACGTTCTGAGTCGAAGAAACAATCAAAGCGGTCCTATATGCTATATGTCCAGTAGCTCCGTAGACATCTCCACTCTTCATGTAGGTATAGGTAGGTAGGTAAGGCTCTGATTTTTTATCGTAAGGGATAAAGCATTCCCATAAAAGGATGTAGGGCGGGCGGGGGCGGCGGGTGGCGGGGAGGCGGGCGCATGGTGTGTGACGCAGTTCGATGGTCCTTAACCTTGCTCCGACGGTGACCTAATTTTCTCCGGCACAGACGGGCCACGAAAGTAGCGTGCACTATTGTTTTAATAAGTTTCACTATAAGTGAAAAGTAGCAAGGCAGCCACTGAAAATCATTTAGGCAACCATCGACTGCCAATGACTCGTGTTTTAGAATTATAATCCTTATTTTAGGTACGTAGAATGTAACAGGTGTCATTTTGAGTAATATTGCTTAAGTAAGTAAGTACATACATTATACATACATTGTCAGCTCAAAGGGAATAGATGTCGATAGAAGCGTTCGAAAGTATTGATATCTGGTTTTTTATCAATTTGTAATGTAACTTTAAAGGTGCAAGTCGTCTGTTTAGTGGACACCAACCGTCATGTAAAATCCCGTTGCCGTCGCTCGATGTTTAATGTTCTGCCACGCGCCTACCTTCACTCGGCACCATGTTGTCATTAGCATCACATCTCCCCAATCAGACCAGAGACCGACCTAGATAGACCTCTCTCGTGACTGTACATTGCTGGATATGTCTCTACATACTAAATACCCATCGCGAGATTTCTGCGTACAGTCTGTGGGTTCATATGCGGATGCATTTCATCGGCCCTTCTTTTGTTAGAGTTTATTCTAATAGCAATCGGTTTTCTTGCGATGATTTCCTTCACCGGTAAGCGCGACAGTACATGATTGTAAGTTGTATAGCTCGTAACTATCCAGGGATATGGTGCCCATTTTAATCGCTCCGTTATTTAGAAGAGTATTGAGGAATTTGCTAATTAAGTTGAGGAGTTTGCTGATTTTCCAAAACACCTCCAGCCAACGGTCTTCTTTGACCTTTCTCACGCTTACGACTTCTCTTTGTGTTCCAAGTGTCCGTCCGTTAATGAACATCACGCGTGTGTAATCTTTGTTGTTAACAGCGAGTCCTTCTAAGAACTGGAAGATGTTGTAATTCTACCGTTTAAATTCAAAAATCCTAATCTTTTCGAATAAAGAGTCTTGAACTATGTCGAGAACAAGTCTTGTCTTCAACAAACAAGACGTATCTCCTCTTTATACCACCGACCACGTAGGTAAATGTTAAAAGCTTGTACAACCTTGAAAACTTTATCGGAAATATCGCCCTAATTTTTTTGCTAACTTTGCAAACATTTTCGTTGATAGTTTCCTATAGCCATTTCAATCGGAAAATTGCTAAAACAAAATCTTATAGTATCATTACCTACAATTTGCTTTGACGCAGCGATCAGTCAATTTGGATATATTCTAAACAGAGTCAAAGACGAGGAATCTGAGATTAGAATCAACAGCGATGCAGCATGGCGACTGGCGATCGTTAGGAAATTCTCCACACGCACAAACTTCAACAACATAGTTTCTGACAACACCATCTGTTCCGTTACTAAGCAAAATATATATTATACAACTCGCAGATATTGTAGCATACTATAGATGAAAGAACTTTTAGAATCTGTCAAGGAGTTTTTGAGTTTATGTATTACATACAAAAAATCAAATCTGTTCTCTTTATATAATTTTAGCTTAGACGAATAAGCGGAGCCATCACCTGGAATCATATAGATGTAGGTGGAGGTCACGTCACGAGTGCTGTTCCATCCGGTAGGTTTGCATCGCTCGATGTCATGAGACTTATGTCACAGCCCCATTGTTTTTGCGGGCAGTTCCGCTCGATTTACGATGCATTTGCATAATATAATATATCGGTATTACACCGGATTCGTTTGCTCTATCTGAACACTGAAACATTAGGTCTATATAGGATGGTAGATTGTATTCTAGGTCGTATCTGTGTATAGTCCGGACATCATTCACAAAAAAATACAGAACATATCTAGGTATACTAATATTATAAACTAGATGATTCCCGCGACTTCGTCCGCGTAGATTAAGATTTTTGATTCCCGCGGGAACTCTTTAATTTTCCTGGATAAAAAGTAGCCTATGTCCTTCCCCGGGAAACTATCTACCTCTGTACCAAATTTCATAAAAATCGGGTGAAGAAACAGTATTTTTTTAATCCCGCGGGAAATCTTTAATTTTCCGGGATAAAAAGTAGCCTATGTCCTTTCCCGGGATACCATCTACCCCTGTACCAAATTTCAGCAAAATCGGTCAAAAAGATGGGCCGGGAAAGCGTAGCAGACAGACAGACAGAAACACTTTCGCATTTATAATATTAGTATGGATGCGAAAGTTTGGATGTATGGATGTTTGTTACTCAATCACGCCCCAACGGCTGAACGGATCTGGCTGAAATTTGGCACAGAGATAGATTATAGTCTGGAATAGCACATTATAGGCTACTTTTTATCCCGGAAAATTAAAGAGTTCCCGCGGGAACCAAAAAACCTCAAACCACGCAGACGGAGTTGCGGGCATTCGCTAGTAAAAATATGAATGAACAGAAATAATAACGATGCATTTAATTTCGTAGTGCAAGATTAGGTGGAAGTTTTTCATTTCTTTTGTAGCCTTGGTGAGGCCTTATCGCTAAATAGTGATCGCTTCCTGGCAACCAATAGTTTACAACAAAACGAATTACGAAACACAAGTTCAAGGAGCCATGTAAGAAACTCATCACGAAAGTCGAAGGCGTTCATTGCACATGTTCCGACAGAGAATTGTAATTCTACAAAAAAAAATGTTTTTGTTTTTCTTCTTTCGATGCCTCTCAGATTAGAAGATTGGCAATATGCTCCGTGGTTGTCTGCTCTTCGCAACAGTCCGGAGGCACTCGAGATTCTCATTATACTTGGTATATATTAGCACAAGTATAAGCTATCTACCTCTTGCTTTTTTGAGAAAAGAGCAACTGCTGAGTTTCTTGCCGGCTCTTCTCAGTAGAAACATCTTTCCGAACCGGTGGTAGAGTCTTGACGTATCATAAGTGACACAAGTTGTCCTATGTGAAATAAATAATTCATTTATCATTTATCATTTATCATTTATCTCTGTGCATAATTGTACATAGCGTGAACGTCTTCTTTCTGCGATCGACGCCTGTTTTTCCTGTCTCTTCATCATGATAAGATGTAAGAGTTGCTACCTCTCATGCCACGGATATATTCCTCATCTCGACGTTTTGCGTTATGTGCTTTACTGTCACTTCGCAGAACTGCACTATAGTAACTCTGTGAAGTCCGGTAAGGTTTCCTGGGTACATTAATTTAGTTCCCGGTGATAACAACGCTTCCCGTATGTTCGCGAGCGTTGTGTAACGCGGGCGGGCGGCGGACGTATAACAGCTTCATTAATTCTGTAGATTTGATCGGCGTCATCTTTATATCGGTGCTGCGCGTCACAGTCTCACAGCGACAGGAGGCCGGCACACTGACCCACTGCCCCGATAGGTTCCGTACACACCACCCGCATGTATCGTGCCGCACAACACACGCCGAGCTTTGATTGATTGGCGTTATTGTTTTAGAAAGGTAAAGGTCGACTGTTCAGTGATGGCCGAAAGTTTATGTGGCGCTAATGTCATATACCTTGCTGTGCCATTTCCACTGCTAGAGATGGGCGAATAGCCGTTCATTAGAAAATAGACCGTTTAGCCTACATTCCATGCGATTAAGTAGGAATAATGTGAAGCACAGGGAAGAATAAACTAGACGCAGCAAGTAGCAAAGAACAGAGCTGAGCTGACTAGACAGGAGTGAGGTATTTAGTAGCGACAACTCCTTATGAGACTCTGGTAAGCGACAAATCGCGTCGTGTCTGACAGACTTTTTTTAAATAAATAAATAAATAATATTTTATTTGCAAATACAATACAATACAATAAAATACAATATTTGCAAATAATATTTTATTTTACTCCACTATAAGTTGACTGCGATCTCACCACGGGGTAAATGATATTGCAGTTTAAGATGGTAGCGGGCTAACTGTGAGGGGTATGAATGACATCTTACTGGAACGTTAAATCGCTCGGTGGACTGTCTTTACCGCTAGGGTGGTAACTAACCTAAACTAGGGTGGTAAAACTCGGGTGGTAGATCTAGTAGATCAGAGACAATTCAATTTACCCATTATGCCTCTGCCGGGGATCGAACCCGAGACCTTCCACTTATAAGTAATAAGAAGTCGCTCGTGCCTCTGTACTGTTGTCTGCTCCGCTTTAATGGAACCACTTCTCACTTCTCACTTCACTTTTGACGACCTCCGTGGCGCAGTGTGTAGCGCTGTTTGCGGAGGTCCTGAGTTCGATCCCCGGCAGGGTCAATTTAGGAAATTATAATTTCTGAATTTTCCCTGGTCTGGCCTGGTGGGACGCTTCGGCTGTGGCTAGTTACCACCCTACCGGCAAAGACGCACCGCCAAGCGATTTAGCGTTCCGATACGATGCCGTGTAGAAACCGAAGGGGTATGGGTTTAATACAACTACCATGCCCTTAACAGGTTAGCCCGCTACCATCTTAGACTGAATCATCACTTACCATCAGGTGAGATCGCAGTCAAGGGTTAACTTGTAGTGGATAAAAAAAAAACACTTTTCACTGTTCCCATTGCCGTTAAACGCACCATATGCAAATGGCCTAGAAGAGATCGAGCACACCAGGGTGTGCACATTCAGGAATGTTACTAGTTGGTTGCTAGGGGTCTATGATGTGGTGTGACGAGATGACATCAGCTCCGCCCGAAATGTAGTGCAGCGACCGCGTCCCTGACCGTCACAGCTATTTATACGCACCGCGCCGTCCGCCACGCGCCGCGCTCGCCCGCTCGCCCGTAGGCCCGTAGGGCTGCTGCCTCATCAATTATTATTATTAGTATCGTTTACATCATCGTTAACGACCCTGGCCTGCTGCTGAATATTTGCCTATCGGTCGCTATCATCTGCGGTCTATCCATTTCTTTATTTCTTTATTGTTTATATGGTACACACAACAGGAAAAAAACACCACATTTCAGGTAAGTATTATATGATAGGATCGGTTCTAAGTTATAACCCAAAACATGTGCACACATCACGACTTATACACTGTATATAACATAAATAGAAAAGACTAGTGAATGAATGACGATGAAAAGAAATAGATATCTAAGTGTTTGAAGTTACAAATACAAATCAGAGAAATTAAGCATAGAATTAGTTTCATGAGAATTAGTTTCATGCTTGATGCGTTCTCGGATCAATCTGGGCGCGATGCCTATAGCTTTTCGTGCATATTATATACCCGTAAGGAATAGTAAGGAAGCTTTTGTGAAATGATTAAATTAAATTATTTTTATAAGGATTTTCTTAAATGATGCCCGCGACTTCGTCGGCGTGGTTGTTTTTTCCCTCAGGAACTCAATTTTCCGGGATGAATATGTCCCTCCGTTCTAAATTACAGCCAAATTAGTTCGGTAGTTGTGGCGTGAAGGAGTAACAAACATACACACTTTCACATTTATAATATTAAGTAGGATCATTGACATTATCTGTACTATACTCACTTACTAATATTAAAAATGCGAAAGGATGGATGGATGGATGTTAATTACTCAATCACGCACGAACGGCTGAACGGATTTGGATATAATGACACATAGGCTACTTTTTATCTCAGAAAATTAAAGAGTTCCGCGGGAGTCAAAAAATCTCAATCCACGCGGACGAAGTCGCGGGCATCAGCTAGTGTTATCATTAGGAAGCTTGCAAAAGAATCCCTTAGCCGCAGCGTATGCAACTCTATGCGAACAACTGGCCCATGGGAATCTTCCGAATTCAATTATAATACTTATTTTTATAAAACAGACCGAACATAATCTCCCAATATCGCCTTCTACGGGTTTCCGTTATCTGTGGCGTAGTTGATACATATTTTTTTCTGGGCGGGCGGGCTACTCGTACATAGGGCGGGCGTAGAATCTACGCACTGTGTCCGCACTTTTTTTTTTCCACTACAAGTTAGCCCTTGACTGCGATCTCACCTGATGGTAACTGACGATGCAGTCTAAGATGGTAGCGGGCTAACCTGTTAGGGGCATAGCAGTCTTATTAAACCCATACCCTTAATCGGTTTTTACACGGCTTGGCGGTACGTCTTTACCGGTAGGGTGGTAACTAGCAACGGCCGAAGCCTCCCACCAGACTAATAATATCTAATCTTACATCTGATAATATTTGTGACATTTCATGATAATTGTTGGTGAAAAAAGTTGATTAACTTTTAAGTTTTTTATCGGTCTCGATCGGCGGGAGCGTCAGCTAGAAGTCGGAACCCTACAGCGCGGGGCTATCCGCTATTGTTATCTCGCGGTGGGTGCTCCGTGCTACGCTAGGTATACGCAAACCGCGCGTGTGTGTGCGCACTGCGCAGCAAACAGCGGACAGCTTTCAGGAAGTATCGGTCTAAGGTTCATTGGTCTCTATTCCAGCTAATCTACACTGCTGCATCACCGCACCAGTCCTATCTGTGAGCTCATATTTAGATGGGTTGCGGTATTAACTTTTCAAACTTAAAATTGTTTATTTAAGGAACTGTACTTAGAACATGCAGTTTAAAGTTAACGTCGCGTAAACTTCGCGAAAATTCGCAAAACTTATGGGGAATTTTAAATAACAACGTTTTCCTGTATCCAAGTATATGAAAATATAATCAGAAACATAATTCTTTCCCCATCCATATACTTGCAGATTAAGATAGAGTTAACTTGAAAAGTTACACGATGTCATCACAGGGTTCAGGACAAAGTCACACAGCTACTCCATTTTTTATTATTATTCCTTTAACTAATAAATAATTCGTTTCTACGAAATAACATAGATGTTTTGTTCGCGTGTTAAGGTATAACTAAAAGTATTCAAAGGGATAACGACCTGATATGTTGAATCAGTAGTACGTACTACGTACCTACTCAGGAGGGCCGTATTGTTACCCAGAGTGCCAATGCCAATGAACTAATTTCTAATTTAGCTAATTGTATTCATGTTTTACTCCCTAATTGAAAAAGGAGTTTAAAAAATAAAAGTACAAGTACTTGACAATCCCCTCTCGTGCAAAATTAAATTTGATGACCTAATCTATCCACCACCACTACTCCGTCCCACTATTGGGCACAGGCCTTGACTCTCATAGGAGAGAGGGAATTGGAGCACGCTGTTCCAATGCGGTTTGGCGGGCTTGAACGACTTTTATCATGTGTGATAATACCCGGGACCGACGGCTTAACGTGCTGTCTTAGTTAGGCACTAACTGCTGCCAAACTTCGAAGTTGTAGCAGTTAGTACCTAAGACGACGTACTGAGCTATACCATTGATAAGTCATGCAAAGATTACATATTACAGACTACAAGTAGGTACAGGCCGAGTAAAGTGGGTAATGTAATAAGTTGTCCGCGTGAACTTCGGAGCCAGCTGTCGCGGGTCACGTGACTCGTGAGGACGGTAACCGGACACCGGACATCGGACATCGGACATCGGGCGCGTACGTACGGCTGTTCTACGGCTTCAGGCGATACCTAGGCCTTTTTGCAATTATATTAATTGTATATTACTAAAGTGTACGTTAGATATCCTTACTATGTAGGTATATCATCGTTGAAGTCCGGCATTCTACAGTGTACACCATACCCTTTGTTAATATTTTAGTGAACGCTCGAGAACTGAAATAATTTGATCCTAAGAATAAAGTGATCAGAACCTAATGAAAAGCACATAATAGTATAAATAGATGAGATATAACATTTAGTATAGAGTGCCTCTAGTATAGTTAGTGTCTTCTTCAAAGCATTTTAACGGGGCCACGAGGCAAAAAGCGGCTGATAGATTAAACCTGAAGAATTTATCTTATATATATATATATATACATCACTTGCCTTACAGGACTCTTTTTAATGTAGCACGACTGCTGTGCCGTATCCGTATATACTGTAGGTGGTGGTACGTGGTCGTTAAATCAAAGTGCAAAATAAACACAAAAAGCCGATGCTAATAACTGCGGCCTCGTGAGTCGTGACCTCTCCATTAAAGTTTGATAACAATCAAATGCAATGACTTATGAATCTCACGATGAACAGACCGTGTTGGGTATCGTAATTACATAGCGGTCCGCTCCGTGCGGTGCTACAAATGCAGACGGATTGAGTGAATGATCTAATAGATAGACTAATCTTTACGCGATATGTGTGTCATGCTCATAACCCGTAACAGAGCGCTCTTTGACTTTTCCTCCGAGATGAATCAAATGAGTGAGCCACGTGGTTATATCTCTTCCTCGAGATGTGTCCTATACTTATAGCAAATTTCGTCAAAATCGGTTGAGCAGATGGGCCGTGTAAACGTAGCAGACAGACACTCTTTCGCCAGTTATGATAATGTCATGGATGCCATTACAATTTTTACAACATTTCATGAAGACAAGGAAGCAATGGAAACGATATTTTGTACATTAGCTGGGTAACATGTCATTTATATGTAGCTGGAAAAATATGTGCATCTTTGTTTTTATTGTTAGTGCAATAAAGGAAAAAAATTGGGAAAGAGCTGAGTGTTTGCTTTGCACAAAGGTTTTACAATGACTGGACTTTATAGTCTAGACTCAAGAGTATGTTTTGTGAAACAATAATACTAGTGGTTCGCCCCGAACTGAGACCTCGCGGCGCCATCTATTGACATAAATGTGAAGTTCTGTTACAAATACTGAAGCTCATTAAAATTAAATAATTCCGTTTCCTTACAATATTTATCTAATTTTAGTATTTGTTGTTCAAGTACAGGATATAATTGAAATAATTGACCAAGTTTCAGGCTCATCCTTTCAGAAAATTTAGAGTTCTGAGGTTATCTTTGGACGTTAGAAAATCTCCACTTTGAAAGCCCCCCATTTCGTCAATTTTGGGGGAAAAATTTAAAAAAAATATTTTCGGACTCTATTCCTGATTATCTTTAAAATGATATACCACAACCCTATGTAACTTTATAAAAAAAATTTTACTTCGCATTCGCTTCTGTAAGCGAATGCGAATGAATGAATGAATGGGAATGAGAGCCCCCCTGAAATAAAGATTTTTATTATTTTTTAAGCCATATTCGGCGGGAGGCCATTGGTTTACATATTATATTTAAAGCTGAAGTAATTGCGTTCAGTAATTCAGAAGTTATAATGCTCTGACAGACGGACTGACGGACAAGTGCCAATTCACCCAAGTAGACTCAGAGACCTTCGCTTCGCTCGGTTAAAAATACTAACCGATCTGAAAATTAATCACTACTAAATATTTTCATTGTACTTGAATAACCGACGCGGAAGCTGTATGTATGATCATTACGACTGGTAATGTGTATCAATTAGCGTGATTCGCGATCGGTCAGCAATCGGTGAACTATGAATGAGCGTGACTCAATTATGACGCCGTTCACTTCACACACACACACTGGAATGTGGCGACGGACACATAACTCATACCTTTGCTCTGTCGAGAACCATTTAAGGGCATAATGTAGTTTTATTTATTTGTTTATAGACTAGCGCTTGGCTGCTATCAAACTAGCTGGAGTTTTTTCGCATAAAGATCTTTAGATCTCAGAGTAGAGAGAAAGCATGCGGACTTTAAAATAAGTAGCCAAATTAGATGTGTTTCAAAACAGCGTCGAAGGGCTCGTATTTCAGGCACATATGGAGAATAATATGATCTGATTTAGATTTGATGAGCTATAAAACTATAAATGTGACGTCGGCACGCGTGTGGTAATGTGTCTAATTCGGTTAGGGATATCGAGCTTATCTATTCTGTTCGTACTCTCGTACTTATACTATCGCCTCGCGGCAGACACGCTGGCAGCGCGCCCGAAATAAATAATGATACTAGCAGATGCCTGCGACTTCGTCAGCGCGGATTGAGGTTTTTTTGATTCCTGCGGGAACTGTAATTTTTCGGGATAAAAAGTATTCCCATATGTTATTCCAGACTATAATCTATCTATGTGCCAAATTTCATCCAGATCCGTTTAGCCATTCTGGCGTGATTGAGTAACCTATCATCCTGGATGGATTCTTCCTTTCACATAATATAATATTATATTTAGTATAGATGGCATGTGCCCCTCACCACGCGCCGCCGACCGCTCGACCCCACTGTGTGGCTCTCACAACAAACTTGTTGAAGCTCCTTTAGCGAAATAGACATAACAAATACTTAGAATAAATAAAAAATATCTTCGCATAAAATCTCCGCTTTTTTGTATACTTTTTTGTATAGTGATAATGTCTCCAAGACATTCAGGTTTCCTATGTTACATAAATACATATTATGTTAATTATATTAATTGTGATTATCAAGTAAACACAGATTTCTTGAAACTCTGCGGTTCAAGATTCAGGCCAAATGCACTGAATCTTATAAATGAATGTGAAACTGTAGATGTTTGTAACTTCACGCCACAATGGCTGAACCGATTTGTCGGTTTGGAATGTTACATTTTGTCGACACAGGCTACATTTTGTCGAGAAAAATTAAATTATTCAAAAATCTCGATCCATCATTGCTCGTCTAGTTCATAATGTGTGTTCAATAGATTGTTTTTGTGTCGGTCAGGAGGCGGAGCTGAGCGCGTGGACGGCGTTCGTGCAGCGCGCGGTGGAGGCCAGCTGCAACACCGAGAGCGTCATCGACAACCTGCACAACCTGGTCGGTGAGTGTCGTCCACCAGCTCACCACACCGTTGTCCATGATTGGGCGACAGAAGCGACGCGACTCGATAGGAAAGAGACGTATCCACGCGACAACGTAGGCGTAACGTCATTTCTGTGTTTTTCCCTTTTTTTTTTCTTCGGGAGACGAAAAAATCCCTACGGACTTCTGCCAGATGGCAGGGGATGTCTGACTTGCACGGACTAAAATAACCTCCCCCTATCTTCGAGGTCAGCACGGAACCGCCACTGCATTACTTCGTGCTGACTGCTGACCCTCTAGTTATTCTCGCTTTACTTCTTTTCTTATCTTTCTCTTTCATCTCAGGTCGGCACAAGCGGGACACTTAAATTAGGCGTGTAATTTCTGCGGTGTCGTGTCGCTTCTGTCGCTCACCTAAGACAACGGGATAGACAATACAGACACAGAGAGCTGGCGCTGAACGAGCGCGCTCCCGTGACTCGGCACATAGTATAACCGCGAGCTCGGCGGGGCCGCGGGCTAGTTGTTGCTTCCTCTCGATCTGTTCTCTAGAGAACTCGTTCTGTACGAGGAACAACAAGTCTTAGTGCCTCGCGTGGGACTGCCTCAGGGGGAAGCCTGCTTCTATCCATCGAGCATCGCTTTCAAATTATGAGTGCGCGACCATTCCACCACGCTACATTGGGACAGTTTTAGACAAATATATTATTATCGGACAGAGTTAATTAATCATGTTTTTATGACCGCCAGTGAACAGGATGACAGATAATTTCCATATTCACCTACTACAATGTTGAAAGCGAAAAACGTTCCATGATTGTACATAATTTTGTGTATTTACCGTTTGTGACCTACAGGGTAGGCCAAACTAGGCAAATATAAATTGAATAGTGCGTCTAACATGCTATAGTTGTTGCAATTCACGAGTGCGCGTGGCTCATGTTATGATTGCGTTAAAGTCCTATCTGTATACGTGTAAAATGTAAATGTGTGCGCGATTGACCGCTCCGAGAGCACGCACACTTACGCAATATGCACAACTACAAGCAAGGTTCACCTGCGCTCATTGCAAGAACTATAACAGCACAACATAGTGAAACAGTCGCGTTAACTGTTCCCAGCGGAGCAGAAGCGCTGCGTGCGCGAGGTGTCGGCGAGCAGCGTGTTCATGTCGCTGTGCGGCGCCAGCACCATCGGCGCGGACGCGAGCGAGGCGAGCGCACACGAGCGCGCCCCGAGCACTCCGCTCGCGCGCCGCGCCGTCGCCGCCGCGTGCAGCACGCCCATCGCGCAGGACTAGCGCGAGCCGCGGCGCGCCTCGCTCGCCGCCCTCTGCTGCGTCTTCTGCCGCGCCGACCTGCTGCCGCAAAAACTATAATCTTATCCCCACCACCACCTCTCAGCAGAACTATTAGTGTACTCTATCGTACTTCTGACTTCTGAGGGAAAATCGACCTGTCGATAAAAATATTGTTAACTCGTCTGATGTTTTGTGCTCGATTGGAGACTCGATCGCGTGTCGTTTTAGCCTCGGAGCGTTGCAATGTTCGAGTGCGCACCGAAGTACCTTTTTTTAGAAATGGACGAAGATATTAACACGTTTGTATAAGAATACCTTCCGTTCGTATAACAAAACTACAAACATTGATACGATCATCAAGGTTACCAGGAAGACGCGGAGGTCGGGTGTGGATTTCTACGTGTTTGCGCGCGATCCCGTTTGAGTTATATATTGCGTACAGCTTTGCAGGAGCGCTATTGTATCGCAGCGCGGTGGGGTGTAGTGTTTCGCGTAAACGTTCGTCATGAAGGTTTGCGCAGTCAACGGAGTGGTAAAAAGCGGGCAGCGAAGCGTGCGGATAGCTTGGTTAACCACTTTAAGGTACTTCCACACTTGACTTTGCTATACAAATGACAGCATTGCAACAAATGTCAGATCGAGGTTTCCCCCTTAACTTTAATCTAATAAACTTATCTGAACCGGTGACAGCGTCGCTAATAGATTCGAAAAAAAAAATTGACAAGCATAAAAATTAGTTCCAATTTAGGCCACCGGGTCAGATGCGTTTGACGGATTGTATATTGCTTTACAAAAACATACAAAGAGCAGTTATTTTTGTGACTAAATTTAATCTGTTTGGGTCAAAGGTATCCCAATCTCCTCTTCCACGCTGTGTGATCGTGTACAGACATCGATATACATGTAGGGACTAGATGGGCCCTTTCATAGAAAAAAATTGGGCTTCCAACCTTTACAGCACGTTCTTAACCTGCATAGTCCCCGCCATAGCGCCGTCCCGCTTTTCAGACTAGATGGCGTTAGTAAAATAGGTCCATATTCTTTGTTTGACAGGGCCCGTCTATGTAAATTGAGGTCGTTGTGTACGGATGATAATTACGAGCCCAACCGCAATGCTGCCACACGGGTGTCGTCGTGTGTTGTGGCGCAGTGAGAGTCGGGTTTCACTGCGAGTGCGGGAATGCGCAGTCGAGCCGTGCATGTCGCCAACTGCACCAACCGCAGTCGGCACGCGTGCAGCGTCGGTTAACATTTGTGTCGGGCGACACGAGGCACGAGCACGACACGGCTGCCGGCGGGCCGACGCTGCACACATTGGCACTGTGAATTCCCGACCTGATGCTTTATCTCTCTCTAGCTCTGTCCTAGAGACTGTGCCTAGAGAGGTCGAGCTGCGCGTCCGCGAGGAGGATTCCGCCGACATAGGGATATACGAGATTGGGACTATACGAGTTGTAACTCGTCAATTTTATTACAAAATCTTGAGCTGTTTAAACGTTTACATCTTGGCTTCTATCTTCCACTGTTCCAAAAAGGACAATTCAAATAGGTAGCTGCGATGAGCCAAACTCGTTCATGACTCATCTTCCGAAAAGAATCAATCGAGCTGTTATAGTAAAAGCAGATCCAAGAAGCAGATGTGTCACTTGTCTTAGTAATGCTCGTACGAGTATCGTGGGTGGAGATTTTTGAAATTATTTCGGATACCGATTTTCAGTGTCGGTGACGAGTCAGTCTAATCGCTGATAACACGAATTACTATTTAATACTTGATTAAATATTAAATGAATATTCGTTATAAAGCTAGGCATTCACTAGGTTTGGAAGCGCGACGTTGCACCACAGAGCAGGTATATACTCGTGTGGTTGCACTTCCACTCGATTGGGGCGCGTTCCACTGAGCCGGTGCGGCGATCTCACCCGGTAGCAAGTGATGGTGCAGTCTAAAACCCTTTCAAACACGTGGCGTAGCGTCACTTGCATCTTTTTAACGAAGCATTCTATATGTGACAAGATTCATGTGATTTTTTAAAATAAAATTGCTTCGCCTTGTTTTACAGAGGTATAAGATGTATGCGGAGAAAATTCAGATTTCATAAATTTCCAAATTGACCCTTCCGGGGATCGAACCCGAGACTTCCCTCTTGCCAGGATATAGCGCAAGCGCCAGGAATGTCGTCAAACTTACAAACAAACAGTGGATGCCCAGCTCTCGTGTAACCGACAAACTACGAAAGTGGTGGTTCACTGCCTTAACTCGTGTTCAGTCCGTCTCGTCGGATCTCGTCCTGCGGGACGGCGGGACGAGCCATTTCTTGTCGTAATCCTTTGTAACTTTACACTTGTCTGTTTCTAATAGTTATTATATCTAGCGGTGGACGGTGTGATCTATTCGTACGTTATAGTTCATAGATGAAGGACTGAATTTTTAATCGCTAAACAATCTTCACGTGAGGGATAAATCTGACAGTTCACATATTTTGAAACAATCCTCGGTCTAATTATTTAGCGGTTGGAAAATCAGCGTATAGGGTTTAATTCGGCTCCCCTAGCATCGAACTTTATAATCTGTAATCGGTACTAGAGTCGTACACAAAAGCAAACCAATCAGAATAGGGATGGTGACAACTCAAACAAATCAGAAACTCTTTATCAAACTTAAAAACGCGCTTCTGCATATTGTATGAAATTCACAATTGTTACATCATCAAATTTCAACACACTTTATTTCTTTAATCTATATTATAAAATGGTTATCAAACTTAAAACTAACCGAGGATGTGAATTTTAGGTGTTTTAGAAGATCCTCTATTTAATAATCAGTTAGAATTATTTTATTTTTAATATAGGCATCACCCCTATTGACTGTTGCCTGGAACTATTTTCATATTATAATGTAGAGCCGAATGAATGGCAATATTGTAGAATTCAGTTGTATTCAGTTGTACGCGTTAAGTATACAGGCTTATTGTTGGCTACTCGCTTAGATATTATTTAGTTTTTACTGTAAGATATTAAGCACCGCTTCTTCCCAGGTAACCGATGAGTTTTCGCCCCGAAGTATTCGCTCGACACTTTAAATTCTAGCACAGGGATTTTACTTTGCAGCACAACAAATTACTTTGCCTGGTGGGAGGCTTCAGCCGTGGCTAGTTACCCTACCGACGAAGACGTGCCGCCAAGCGATTTAGCGTTCCGGTACGATGCCGTGTAGAAACCGATTAGGTATTGGTTTAATATAACTTCCATGCCCCTAACAGGTTAGCCCGCTACCATCTTAGACTGCATAACTAGGCTGGACTGGGCTAACTTGTAGTTGAATAAAGGCCTTTTCGGTCCCTCTTGCCAATTCAAACATCATATATAATGTGACCCTCGGCTGATATGCTTTAAACACTAAAGCCTCAATTTTCTATATATCAGAGGGAAAAATCTAATATCGAATAAACTTCCCCAAATTATTTCTGTTGATCAAATTCAGTCTGCGCTCCAACAGATAAATGATGTAAACTTGAAATATCGTACTTTTATCATTATAATAATTATAAGCAGTAATTAAATAACTCTTTATTTAAATAGGGGCAGTGGCGTTTAGTTTACTCAAGAACTCTTTTGTTGCCGCCGTCTGTACCTTTATTTCACGTTTATTGATTGGTAGATACTTTTTTGCTTGATAATGACTGCACAGTCACACGGACGTACCGTCAACCGTGTCGTTTGTTATTTCTATGAATTTATACTTATGAAGTGTTAGTGTTTCTCTTACACTGCCAAACGTGCATTTTATATGTGTTATACACGTCGCCCGCGGTTGCCTGTTTGTATCTAGAAATGATAATATTTACGTAGATTTTTGAATATTTACATTTTATCGTATCGGTGTATGTAAATTAATTGTTGAATGTATGGTCTCGTTTAATTTTCGTATAGCGTTTCAACTAAAAAGACATATTGTTACAGTATTATATGCAATATTTATAAAATAAATATTTGAGCATTAATAAAAGCTAATATTTTAAATAATGTTTAAACGGTGTAATTATAAATTATATAAGGTATATATTGTTTAACATGATAGTGGCCAAATTTTCATTAGCTCTTCGGGACAATCCCGACTCTTATTACGATACCTACTGTGACTACCTCGGAAACCGAATGATAAAAAACGTAATGAAGATTAAGAATTTACACGCAATAAATTAGGTATTCAAATCGATTATTTCAAAAATCAGTAAATGCATTATTGTATGAATTGTTGTATCTAAAGAAATTGTGTAACACGTTCTTTAAAATTTTACAAATATTAGATTAAGTAAATTTAAATTTAAATAGCTATGCTAGTTGTGTAATTTCGCTTTATATATTCTAAGGCTCTTTTTAATATATTATAATTAGTACTAACTAATGGGGTCTTCACACGTGCCGACGCAAACGCATACACATCGACGCAGACGCGCGGCGCGTGCGTGGCCCTGAGGGTCGTCGCTGATTGACGCCGCACAGTTCAAGCGCACAGCTCGGACTTCAAGTGTGGGCTTTAGAATAGCAGTTGGAGAGCGCGGCACTCGGAACAATGGGGCTGATTCTGTTGTGCACAATCTCTGAAATGACAGCATTAACAATATTGCTACTCCCTGCGGGAAGGGACAGAACTTGATTTAAAGCTAAAATTGTGTTAAACAGAATTAGCCACATTATCTTTATTAGGTTGTCAGTTGGCCTTTGCCCGAGACCGAGCCGCGCTCGTTCGGTGCGGCGTGCGCCGGTGGCGACACTACTCGCGATGTGATAACCCAACGAACTATATTATTGTTATGTATTGCACCACATGGATATGTCACCGTAAAATTGTAAAAACCGTTTGTAATCTAACCATTTTTATCTCTATAGATTGTAAACTGTCGACAGATTGTGAACCGTTCAATGTTCTGAGTGTCAATTTTTCAAATATGCATTGTATTTTATAAACAATCACTTAAGTTCTATCGGGTTAATATAACTAACAGATTACAATCTAATAATGCGTTAAATTGTAATCTTTCGACAGTTTACAATCTCGCGAGATAGATTATAATACAATTTTACGGTGCCAGATATAGGTATTCGTCGACGGAGTCGAGTGTGTGACGGGACCTAACATTGCTCTTGTTGTCGTCTTCGCGTGATTGTAGATGTTTTAACGCGTTGTACAATGTTGTGAACTCAATACTATTGCATTTTTTAATATAAATCTTTATTCTACTGTTGTGCTACTGTAAGAGAGAAATAGCGTACTGTTGTAGAAATGTAGATAATAATTACATCACATTTAAGTAATCGTTGGATGATTTTTTTCTATTTAATCTTTGTAACCGGTTTTCTTATATGAATTGTTGTGTCATATTGTACTGTACACTTTTGCATTTTGATGGTTGTATGGACTAGTGCGTGATCTCCGCTGTGTAGTTTATACTCTGTACTCGAATAGCTAGCTCATTGTTCTGTGGCATCGGTAAGTTTGTGTTGTTCGCACTCAATTAGCGAGAGGCCTGCGCACGCGCACCACGAATGAATGTAAGGGTGTCTCGGTGCGTGTAAACCGGTTATAGACTTCTTTTTATTCTAATTAATAATAAATAAGTGCTACGTGTTAATATACCAGGGAATGAGCAGAAAACTTAAATAAATAATACTCTTTTTACCTGTGTAGACCTCTGATCAGTCACCTCTGGAGACAACTGGGAATTATTTAAAATAAAAATCCCAAATAAGTGGGTTTTTGCGCACCGAACAACCCGATACACATTTATAAAGCAAGCGCTGTGCTCATACGAACCAAGGCCCCTGACCTACTCTAATGCTGAGGTCTATAGAGCGTACTTTGACTTGGCTCACACTTACAGATAAAACGAGATAGTCTTATGTGAGTAACATAATTCTGTCTCGTTTTAGCAATGTCTTAAGTCTAAGCAAAGTCAAAGTTCGCTCTATAGATCTCACGCTAAGCCGCACGTACGCACCGCTCGCGGCTCGAGCACAGAACATAGTTCGTCATTTAAAATGCCGTGTTTTCTATCGGTAAACTGGTTCTGTGCTTCGCCGATGCGGTGCGTTGTAAGCCGGTGACAACCTTTACATCTGTAAGGCTTAGTTCGCACTGCGAAAAATATGAATTTTATACTCGCGATTCATATCTCGCATACAGACTTCTCCTACTTCGCACTGAGAATGCGGTGAGAGCCATACACCTCCATACAGCAAAAAATATTCGCGCGAATATTTTTCGCAGTGCGAACGTAGCCTAATACGTAGTTAAAAATAATATTTTTTGGGAGTATTGGTTTTTAATTAAAGTCAATTGCGCGTGCGCCGGTCGCGTCGAAGCTTCCTCACATTCCAAATTATTTTGTGTATCGATAATAAAATAGAAAATAAAAGATATTTTGAGAAATACTCTTTATTTTTCCCTTACACAATAAACATAATTGTCAATCTCGAATATATCAAGACTCTAGCTTCCTATCAGACTCGTGTTGGCGAGTTGGCGAGTTGGCAAGTTGGCGGGGGTTACAAATTGCAGCCTTTGAAATAATATTCATTTATTGTTTGTTTGTGTATTTCGAATAAATCATTAGTTTAAAATGGTACGAAATTTATTTAAACACGATAGTCTGTCTAGTGAAAACTGAGAGTGAAAGATGGCATTTAAAAAATACCGGTCAAGCGCAAGTCGGACTACGGACTCGCTCACACAGGGTTCCTTACCAATACACAATATAAATTATTTTAGTAAATAACAAGAAAGATCTCATAGCAACACGTAATCAGCTGTGAAATAACTGGCTTATATTTAATGAAGGAACTATATGTGTTGACTTTACAATCGAGCAATTGTCGAGTCAACATCTCCTGAATATGCTCCGATGTCGGAGTGAAACGTACGTTCTCTTCTTCTTTCCCTGGGCTTTTCCGCACTTAAGCAAGGTTGCCCGTTGTGCGTGAGACCTCTGGTGAAACGTACGTTGAGAGTAACCCTAGGAAGTTCTGTGGTGTGGTGAATATTGTGGCTAAAAGTGCGGGATACACACTGTCACACTGTACCGCATATTGTCGCGGATTAGAGCGAACTAAACTTATAGTTCCTTCATTATGATGGACTTCCTCAAAGTACTGCTATACTATCCAATATTTCAAATATTTGGCGCTAAACTGGTAGCGCCTGCTATGCAATTCGACACCCTATGAGAACGGAACCCTAATTAACGATTTTTGGATTGTTTCCTATCATTTTGCTGTGAGACCTCGCTTTTGTCAAATTTCATGATTCTAGGTCAACGGGAAGTAGGTACCTACCTACACTTGACTAGGTATATACCTAGTCAATAGGATTTGATTTATTGGTGAGTGTCAAAATATGCGGCAGAAACGACCGTATTTTATGATTGCGTTGACTTTAAAGCTTCATTTTTTACAACTCCAAGGGACTGTAGACCTGAGTATTTGATATTAATTTCAACTTGATACGCGTTCCAGAGTAGGTAAAATGGGGATGACAGGCTGATGACGAAGTGATCCTATAATCGTTCCTTTTTTCCTCTAGGTACCTACGTACCTACGGAACCCTTAAAATATGTCTGATGCCCGTAATCCAACACCATGGAACAAAAAGTAACGTTATTAGGTCCATGGGTATCCCTGGATGTACAAGATTCTTTTAATACCAGTGTTGCCAGTATCTACGTCAAATCTACTCTAAACTTTCACTAATAAACAGACTCTTATATTACAAGTAGTGAAAGATACGGTTACAAATATATGCTCATCAATAGAAAAAGATAACTAAGTACTGAAAATTATCGTTGATCAGACTAGTGTTACCTGACCACCAATCTGACAACTGGAAAACACTGATCACTACAAAATAATATTGGACGACATTCTAATATCCCCTCGAGAGTCTTAATTCTCTTTGATTTCTTATCAAATCTACGTACCTAATTAAATATAATACAATGTGTAAAAATCGTTAATCGCTAGAATACTTGGGAGATGTCTCGCTGGCCCGGCTTAGCCCCGGGCATACGGAACCTGTATAGACGAGGCGGAAAGTCGAACCTATACAATAAATTAAATCTTATGGCCATATCGCGATATTTATAAGTAGATAGGTAGGTATGTGATTTGGTAACAGTATGTAATAATTTCTCGTTGCTGGCAAGAACAGAACACTGAACAAGCAAGCACTAGATGTTACACCATGGAGTTTGTACAGTATAGTTAGTCTCTGTGTCACGAAAGAAGTCCTGTAATCGCGCATGTTACTGCAATGTTTGTACCTACAAACTTAAACCTACCTACGCGGGACTTCTCTCGCGACACGGACCTAGGGGAAAACAAAAGGGGACTTTATTTACACTTGTTGCATCTGAATTTTTGCAATAAATACATAGGTATGTAGATAGGTAAGTACCTACCAACTTGGTGTAAGTAGATAAAACTTGACCGAAAAACGTGAAGGTTATGAAAAGTGGCATCATGATCAAAGCTGAAAGTTTGTAATACGGGATATCTACTCTTTATAATCTTTTTGAAACAAGTAAAAAGTTCGTTTAGGTGTTAAGGTGCAATTTACACATTCGCATGAGACGAGAGGTACCTATCTATCAGCGAACGAAAAAAGCGAACCTAAGCTTTTTTCGTTCGCTGGTATCTATTGACATCGTCCCGTGAAATTTTTTGCGAGTCATTCAATGAAAACTGCGATTTGCGAGTGGCAAGACGTCACCTGCACGACTCGTGAGGGAAAATATGTACCTACTCGTAAATGCGCGGTAACGCTCCCGACAACTTCTCATAAGTATATGACATACCTACTCAGATATACCTAGTCAGTATGAAAACCTCATCCGTGGTCGATTCGATTTTAAATGACAAAGTTTCAGTTATGTCAAGTACCACCACAGCAACCTCACCCGTTCCCCGGCTACGTTCCTTACAGTCTAAAGTAATACTGCTCGTTGCTCCCAGTGCACGGGGCGAGCGACCTCATAAATACTTAACTCTAATATTTACACTGATTCTAGAGTAGGTATAAAATTAATAATTGTAAAACAAGTCGAACGGTAAAGCAAATAGTCTATTTTGGCACAATTTTATGGTCCGACTCGGTCAACTCTTCCTTAAATTGAACTCACGCTCCTTAAATTGAACTCACGCACGTAACTTAATAGAGCATATTTTAATTTAAAAGGTTGCTGTCTAGTGTCTGTACCGGCCACACCTTCAGAAAAAGGGATACCTATTGGATACCTACAATAAATAGCACTCCACTCTGTTTTAGATGTAAGTAGGTATGTAATCTGATGCGGCAGTGGCATGCGGTTGCCTGAAGTTTTCAGTCGGCTTTCCAACGTAGTTTGCTATTGATTTATTACGTAGGTAGATATATGTAGGTATACCTATTAGGACTTTTAAGTAAGAAATCTTTGATTTTGTACGACAGTAGGAAATTAGGAATCACTATATAGGTAGATAAGAGCTTCGTATAATCTTCGGAATATCCCTTGGGGCGTTGCGCGAGGGGGCTCAGGCGGGCGCGGGCGGCGGCGGCGGCGCGGCGCGAGGCGCGCGCGGCGGCGCCAGCACCGAGTGCGGCACCGGCACCGTACGCCCGCACACCTGCGGCGAGGGAGAAGCGTTAGACACTGCGCTCGACAGACGCTCGGCTGACGCGGCGCGGGCGGGGGGCGCCTACCTGCACGGTGACGTGTCCGCGACGCGCGGCGCCGAGCGCGAGCACGGTGTCGCCGCGGCGCAGCGTCACGGCGCCGTCCGCCCAGTCGGCCGCCACGCTGCGCTGCTGCGGGTAGCCCAGCTTCACGCCGTTCGCGACGATGTAGGCGCGCGACGGCGGCAGCGGCGGCGGCCGCTCCTGAGGAACCGATCGGCGTTACGACGGGAATCAGCACGTCGGCTCGTGCACGCCAGGCCGATGGAACTCACCGAGTCGAGGCCGAAGAGCGAGCAGGTGCGCTTGACGAGCATCGGGTCACACTTGGAGGGCGGGTCGGGGGGCGCGGGCGGCAGCGCGGGCTGGCGGCGCGCGGGCGGCGCGGGGCGCGAGGGCGCGGCGCGGCGGCGGCGCCAGGCGGCCTGGATGCGCGCGGCGGCGGCATGGCGGCGCGCGCGGCGCACGCGCTCCAGCACCTGGCGCATGGCCTCGCTGAGGAACACGTGGCGCTTGCCGAGCGCCCAGCGCACGGCGGCGGGCGAGGCGGGCGCGGGCGGCGCAGCGGCGGCGGCCACGGAGCGCAGCACGCGCGCGCACGCGGCGGGCGAGTCGCGCTCGGCGCCGCGGGCGAGCGCGCGGTAGCGGGCGCCGAACGCGCGGAAGCGCATGCGGTGCGGGAAGCCGCTCGCCATCAGCTGCACCGTCTCCAGCACCTGCAGCGCGCGCACCTGCGCACGCGCAGCGCACGGAAGCTATTACATCGGCCGACCTAACCGATTTATTTAGAGCCTAACTTTACGATCAAATGAACGTAATAAACAAAAACGAAGTCTATTATCGTCCAGAGACGAAATAGCGACGTGTCTCGATTGGCCTCGATTATATCCTCAGGGGTTAGGATTTGCTAGAGCGCTTGGTCCAAACTTCAGCTTTGCCTAACGAGTTTTCAGGCCAATCTGGACGTGTCTCAATTTGTAGTTAACTCCATTTTGCCAATTCGGATATCAATTTCGAATCATAAGCTTAAAAGTAGGTATCGTTTTTTAAAAGTCTGAACAAACAAATACATAGATTTTCCCAGTCCAAAAGACAAATCAAAAACTCCATTTCAGCAATTCGGCTTTGGACTAGAAATTTATGCACGTAGAGAATGGCCTGAAAACTGGTGTTGCGGTTCACACTTGACGTCGTTCAATCACTCTTCTTTCTCGTCCAGTCACTAAGTATCCCGTTCCCGTTATTTTATGATCACTATGTGTGGGGTGCTGTTCTTTGTGGTGATAAAATGATAGATATAATGATAGTTATAGTGGACTGTATTTCACTGAGATGATAAATGATAAATGATAATGATAAATGATAAATGATATTGATTAGGAGTACTATCCGCGCGGACGATCGAACCGTACTGATTTTACCGCACTGTCCCACTTAACGTGAAGCAGTTGCGTAAAGTGCTGACTGCGCGGTGTTCGGTTACACGCAGTGTCCCGAACATGCTCCCGACCGCGAGATGAGGGGTGTGTAATGATAACAATAAAATATGATAATGGAGATGAAAAAGCAATTAACAAAAGGCATGAACTGATGAAACATTTTATCTTATGATTATTGATATAAATAATTACACCACTTAAAGTCTCTATAAACTTTAGTCTTAAAGTCTCTACACCATTGAATTTTCTACAGAAAATCTAGGGCACTTTTTAGGAATTGGCGATGTAGCCATGTCTACCATTTCTATGTTTTCACTTTGATTGATGCCCTTCACTTTATTCTTGTTCACATTCACAATCACTTCACTTATATCACTCACTTTCGACGAGGCGGGGGCGGGGGAGGGAGACACTCGATTGCGCCTCCGCCTCCTCCACCACGCGATTCTTCCCAGGGCCACAGCTGCTGTTACTAAACCATAGCTAATGATGTATTGGTGTATGTCGTGTCCTGATATGTCGGCATCTGCTGAATTCGCATTCTCCTTCATAATCTGTATTTGATTCTTGATATGGTTAAGATTTTCTTTAATATTGATATCTTCAGCGGAGTCATTAGGCTTTATGGTCGGAAATGATAAATTTAGGAGATAATTTATGGGTGGAATTTCAGGGTGCATGATTTCTGGGTTTATTGTGATGATATTTCTAGATGATGATTCATGTGAAAAAATTGAAAAGCCATCACCCTTCACAATGCAATTTTCGCTAAGGTGGATGATTCCCGCTCCATGAAGTTTTTTGTTTGATATTTCATCGTTACAAATGATTCGCCAATTGTTTGGATAACAGTAAAAATATAGATAACTATAAGAATTAGTAAGCTTTGCTAATTTATTCTCACAAGGTTTCTTCTGGATTCTACAGCTGTTATTCGTCTTATTGATGTCGCAAAACCTTTCATTCACTGATAAATGTCGGACAGGGTCTCTTAATTTACATAAATATCGTTGTTCATGGTTTATACATTCTTGAAGTTCAATGTGAGTTGTAGGTATATATGAATCTTTCTGTATATTGATTGTGATGTAATCTGATATTGGCATTATACTGATCATAATATTATTTTCTATTTGATGCGGAATAGATATTAGGTTATAAAGCTGATAGCTATCTCTAGTAATAAGTGGAAATTTGATTTCAAATATAAAATAGTCTTGGGTCATCCTCGCTTTCACTTTCAACAGGTGGTAAATTCCTAATAGTTCACCATAAATATTTCTTATAGGTATCGTTAAATCTTTTGATAAATGATTAGAAATTATGAGTAGTTCGGATCGCAATTGCTCAGGAGTTATCAAGTGAATATTCAGTTTTCCATGATATATATCAGTCAAGGTATCTAATAACGTGTCTTGCGCTCTTTTTAAATTATTTATTAAGTTTATAGCCGTAATCGCTGACAATGTAAATTCTTCGATGTTCGATAGTCTCTGTATTTGTTCTTTAATGTAAACTGTAGATTGATCCAAAGTATTTAAATGTTTGTTGATGGCTTTATGTTGTTTCGAAATTAAATCCTCTGTTCGTTTTAACAAATTATACTCAGCTTCCACTACTGAAGTTTGATTTTTCCATAATTCTGATAAATGTCTTTGATTCACTCGTATTTGTTGTATATCGTTTGCGTACTTTTCTGCGAATCTCTCGTCCAATACGCCGAACAAAGTATTCGCGACGTATCCTATTCCGTTGATAAGGCCCCGACGCTGTCTGGCGTGCGCATCGAAAAACTGATGCAGCAATAGCTTATTATAATGCTCGAGTTCATTATTCTCGTGATGTAACTGCTGGAGTATCATATGGCATCGTGTTTGCTCTTGGAATCTCTCGCATGATTTGTCTAAATAATTATTAAATTTATTGATGGTAGTCATCCCTTCCCAATAGGGTGACATATTGTAATAGACCACCATTGTCCACTCATCCCGGATTATTTGTAATTCGGAGATGGAGTCAAAATACACAGATTGATTGGTATTGAATTTTGTAATATGATATGATGCGCTCGCCGGGGATATGATATTCATAAGCAAGATAAAATATGTTAGAACCATTGATATAAACTTATGCCATTTTGATATGCCGCCACGGTATTTTCTGTTTATGAGATCTTTGTTTTCTTTACTTATCTCTTTTGCTGATTTCGCCCATTTCCTTGCAGGTGAATTATCTTGTTTATTCATCCTGTTAGCCTTCACGTCTACGAATCCAGTATAATCCACTCCTGTATGATAAAACGGCGGGGCTGGGTCAGTACGTGATGTTGGCAAGTCTCCTATAAGCTGATATTTGACCTCAGGACAGTTTTTTCTACACACGATGCAATTTCTTAACTCTTTCTTAGTGGCTCTATTACCTCCAATCACCCAATATTTTCTTTTTAAGGTTGATAGTGTGAGCCTTGGCCCCCCGTGATAAGTTAACAAGTGTGCTTCAGTTATTAATAGTTGTGTTAATCTATGATTATGGGGTATGATAATTGGGTGCCTCATTTCGTATGATAGGTCGGCATTCTGGAAGCGTCCTCCCACTCTAAGAATACCGTCTTGATCAATAAATGGTGATAATTTCAATAAACTGCTCTTGTTATTTAATTTGTTAAATTTCTTTAAATTTTCTATATCGCTTGCAAATTCCCTTTGTTGAACAAATTTGATGACTCTTAACTTCGATTGTTTGATTTCTGGTAACGTGATATATGCAGGCTTTTTATTACGTGCCAATGCTCGTTGTATCCATGATAAAATACGACATATTTCAATGAATGAACTGTGTTTTTCTAATAGCTGCGTAATGATATAACATGATATGTCTGATGCCTTTTGAATGGTATTTGCTTGCCCTATATTAATTTCGTAATTGGTAGTATATTGATTATGATTTTTGCTAATTTCGTTTATAGATAAGGATTGTAGCCACTCTGGCCCACTCCACCAAATTTTATGACTTTTTAACTGTGATATGTCGGTACCACGACTAGCGATGTCCTCCGGGCTCTCTTTAGTTTTTAGATAGCCCCATTTTTCTAACGGTATCATTTCTTTGATTTGCTTTACTCGGTTAGCTACGAATTCTTTCCAAAGAGTAGCCACGCCTTGTAGCCAGCCAAGCACCACCATTGAATCACTCCAACCATAAATATTGATATGATAGCTTTCTTGATAGCATTCTATGACCTTTTTCATTGGTTTGGCTAACAACTGAGCTTCACACAACTCTAATCTAGGTAATGATGAATGATAACTCTTTGCAGTTAACAGTGTAACATGATATCCTGATTCTTTTTTAATTCTTACGTAAATAGCAACTGTATATGCTTTGATGGACGAATCGTATAATGGGTGAAATTCTATGACATTATTTCGAGTACTGCCCATGCAACGCTGAATATCAATTTGATTAATGTTTTCCGAGTCTGCTCTGAATTTTATGCACTCTGTTTTAGTTTTTTGTGATATGGCGTCATCTAGACTGGCAAATAACGATGTTTTTTGTGATGTGTTGCATACCATGCGAATTTTGGAAGTTGCTGAGTTAGCACAATGTACAGCATGATGAGGGAGATAACAGTCTGATTCACTTGTACATCCTGCTGGGATCATGACGTGACCTAATGATATGTTTTCGTTGATAAATGCTTTGTAATCAGCTGATAGTGAAGGATCTTTGCTCATTTTTCTTTCCATATTTCTAAACTGAGCCATTGCAGTTTCTTTTGATTTTCCTAGGTCTTCTTCAAAATTCTCTTTGAACGGTAACTCTACTTGATATCTTCCATCTTCTCTCCGCTTTGTTGTCTTGATATAACGATTGATACATGCTTGATCTTCTTCTGATAAAACTGATGACTCATTGATATCTTCCACTTCCCAAAACCTTTGAATATTTTCTATGTTTGATAAAACTACATTACAATGATATGATCTCATATTTCCACACAGTAACCATCCTAGTTGAGTTTGCTGGGCCAGGGGTTGTGATTGATTTGTTCCTCGTATGATACCTCCTAACATGATATTCGAGTAAACGTCAGCTCCAAATAGCAAGTCTATCGGTCTACTGCTATAAAATTCCGGGTCTGCTAATTTGATATTCTGGATGTAATCCCATGTAGGTTTTTCAAATGATATATTTGGCAAATTTGTGATCAATTTGTTCATGATAAAGACTTCTGTATTAAATGAAAATTCGTTGTACATTGATTGGCAATTGATGTTAAGTCTTCCCTTACAATTATTTTCGTTTTCTCCGACTCCGAAGAAAATCCCTTGAAAATGTTGCCTTTTGATACCTAAGGTTTGAGCTCCATGTTCCGTGATAAGGGATATCTGGGACCCTTGATCAATCAAGGCTCTCATTTTTATAAAACTTCCATCGTGTGCTCTCACCTTTACAATTGCAGTTGATAGTAATACTTGCGACACATCATTTCGTGACACGTGTGACACATTTGTTACATTTCGTAATTCCGGTTTATTGCAATTAAATTGTTTTGATTTATTGTAAGTAGATACTTGCTGTTGTGTGCAGGCGTCATGTAAAATTGTATTGTGGTCGCCAACTAAGCATATTTTGCACTTTTTCTCTGAAAAGCACGATTTTCCATAATGAGGATATAAGCAACGGACACAAATACTGTTTTTCGTGATCATCTTTAACTTTTCATCATTTGACATGCTCAAAAACTTTTTACAGCAAAATAATCCGTGTTCTAAGTTGCATAGAGGGCACCTTTTTGTCGCTGATGTTGGTACATTGTTGGCCGATGATAAATGGAATGACCTCATGATGGGCTTTGATGGGCTGTTTTGATGATAGTTGTAATTATAATATGGTGATCTCCTGGGGATTGCGTTTTGTTCGTTTTGATGAGAGTAGTTAGGTTTTTGCTGTATGTTATATGATTTCCGTCCTTGTTCTAGGGCTGTAAATTTACTTTCCAGATAATTCATAAAATCTTGCAAAATCGGCAGTTCTCGAGAGTTCTTCAATGAGTCGAGATATTCCGAGTAGGATTCGGCGTCTAATTTTTGTGATAGAATATGTACTATGATTGGATCCCACGTGCTGATATCCACTCCCAGGTTTTTGATTGCGTTTAAGGTTTCCAATGTTACGTCATGCATTTTTCTGATATGGACGAGAGATTGATAATTCGACGTTGGCAGGCTCATAAGCATATTAAGATGAGATGTGAAAATAAGTTTCTTGTTCTCATATCGGTGCGTCAAAATCTCCCAGCATGTATCGTAGTTGTCTGAGCTAATGGGCAAATGTTGAATGAGTCTCTCGGCTTCGCCTTTGACTTTTCCTTTCAAAAACTGCATCTTTTGTGCTTTTGATAAAGATGGATTTAGGTGGATTGTTTCCTTAAACAAGTCTTTGAAGGAGACCCATTGGTGATAACTGCCTGTGAATATAGGAATATCCACTTTCGGTGTTGATTTTTCCCGATGGCTGACTGACCATAGTTTTGAATTTATGTTCTTTTTGAAGCGTTTGTAAATATTTTCATGATACGTAAATAAGTCTTCATAATCTTCATTTTCTCCATCTATTTCAGCCTGGATCTTCCAATGCTGAGTGTCGATAACTTTCCATCTCTCTTGCAATTGAGCCAATACATCCTCAAATTCCCACTTTTCGGAGATATCTTCTAAATTGATGCTCGTTATTGTTCGCATAAATGCTTTAAAATTGATAGTTTGCATGTGCAGCATTTCCTCTGTTTTACTTTCTGACCCTTGTGATTTCTTAATTAACTTTGGTTCCTGACCCTGGTTGTTTCCTGTACTGCTGGGCTCTCTCGCTGGCTGTTCCATAAAGCTTGGCGCTTGATATTCCTTGCTTGTTCCAGGAGTTTGAAGATCTTGATTTGTGGTTTTACTGGGCTGATTTTCCATTAATTTTTTAATATATTCTTTTATTTTTTGATATAAACACTCCGTTTTATCGTAGTGATTCTCTTGAAAATAGGGTAAAGTTTGATCTCCCAATGATAAAAGTTGTTTATGATTTCCTTGATATTCCGACCAATAACTTTCGAGAATTTCAAGCTTGCGAGTAAAATAATTCATGATAGCCTTTCGCTCCTTTCCATCCTTCTTCATGTTGGTATACAACGTTTCCATCGCTGCATACAGCTCAACTTGCGACTCGTAGAAGTATGCCATTGTTTATACTGATATTATAAATGCGTTATGAAAAATAAATAAAAACACCTTACTTGATCAGACTGCTTACTGTACTGATATAATTGATGGTCTTTTCCCTGATGTTGAGGTCACAACAGGGAATGTTCAAAATGTCTTTTGATATCTTTTGATACACTGCTAAAACACTTAGACACTCAAAGTTTATACTGATGATATTATAGTCTTGATAAAGTTCCACAAATGAACAAACACTAAGTTCTGTCACTGATTCACCCCCGAGATAAAGTCCGAGGTCCCGCTTAAGAACGGTATAGGCTCGATGGACCAAAAGATGTGGGGTGCTGTTCTTTGTGGTGATAAAATGATAGATATAATGATAGTTATAGTGGACTGTATTTCACTGAGATGATAAATGATAAATGATAATGATAAATGATAAATGATATTGATTAGGAGTACTATCCGCGCGGACGATCGAACCGTACTGATTTTACCGCACTGTCCCACTTAACGTGAAGCAGTTGCGTAAAGTGCTGACTGCGCGGTGTTCGGTTACACGCAGTGTCCCGAACACTATGCTCAACTAAAAAGATAATAATTAAGTACAAAATTAAAGCCAGTGTTTTATCATCTAGATCTAAGTAGCAAAATCAAGTCAACGAGAATGTCAGTCCACGCGTGGAACTTTTTACCTATACCTAATTACAAGAATATAATTTGCGACTTTATACCTAATCTAAATAATACTTTTTTTTTTTTGAAAGATTGACATACCTACTTTACTGTAAATAATTAGATTTTTGAAATTCTTTGTTATCATTCCAATTTAGTATTTATAATTTTGTTTAAGCATGTTGTGTTAGCCTGTAATTGGTTGTAGGTACATTTAGGATATATAATATTTTGTATGCGTTTAATTAATTTTATCATGTAATTTAATGTAACAACTGTTGGCTATCCTAATAAATAAATAATAAATAAATAATAATAAATAATAAGAATCTGCAACGAAAAGCAAAAACCTTCTGCAACTACATAGATGACGAAATCACAACGAAACTCGGATAAGTTAGGTACAAGTTTGTACCAAGCGTGTACTAGCACTTAATTTTTCTGAGGGCTGTCTAGACAAATAATTGCAATGTGCCCATATTTTTGCTTTGGACAACTTATTAAGTTACGCGAAGCACTAGAATAAAGCACAGGTTGGTGTTTGAAATTTGCAAAAAGACCGAAGTCTGAGTTAGGGCTTCTGCCTGTGCTCTACACGAACACTACATATGCAGACTGTAGAGGGTAGTGCCGTGGACGTACCTGCCTGGCGACGGTGGCGCGGTCGAAGAGCATGGGCGTCTCTGCGGCGTTGGCGCGCAGGCAGCGCACGAAGTGAGGCCGCGCGTGCACCAGCGTGCGCAGCAGGTTGTCCAGCCGCGTGTGGAAGTCTTGCGTCAGCGTGCTGGCCGGCGCCGGCGCCGCCGCGCCGCCCGCCGCCAGCGCGCCCGCCGCCGCCGCCGCGCCGCCCGCCGTCGGCGACGCGCGGAACGCGGCGCCCGTCGGCCCGCCCGCCGCCGCCAGCGCCTGCACACCGCGGGAACGTCATCGTACGCACGTCGCATACGCCGCTCGGCGCCCGTCGCGTCGGCCGCGGCGCGTACCTTGAGCTCGGCGCCGAACAGGTGCGTGGCGAAGCCGAAGTCGCAGCAGCGCGTGTCGAAGGCAGCGAGCAGCTCGTCGGGCACGGCGTCGCGGTTGGCGTCCAGGAAGTCGGCCGCGTCGTACACCACGTCGGCGGCGTAGTGGCGCACGGCGAAACGGCGCGCGCCCGGCGCGTCGGCGAGGCGCGGGTGCGCTCGGTGCAGCGCGCGCACGCGCGCCACGTACTGCTCGGGCGAGCCGCGCGCCGCGCACTCGGCGTCGAGCGCGGCGAGCAGGCCGGTGCGCAGCGACGACACCAGGTCGATGCACGGCACGTTGTCCACGTACTCCACCTCCAGCGCGCCCGCCACGCCCTCCTCGCGGCACGACTCCAGCGACGACTGCCCGACGCGCAACACGACACGCACGACCGTTACTCGGATATGTTTATTTGGGTTAATACACTTACGATAGGCTTAGATGGAATACATGCAATCGAAATGATCACGACGTGGGCGTAGATAAACTGAAGCAAGTTCTATAAATTCTATCGGCGCGGCGGAGGAATATTGCTCCAGCATAGGGTTGTCGTAGGTATGTTTAAAACTACCTTTGAAGGCGACAGTGGAGTGATGCGGGACGCTCGGATTTGCCCTGCACGCCTCTAAAGTGCTCTGTACCCTCGTACATCTTCCCTAGCTCGTCGTTATACTTAAGGCGGTTTATCATTCTCGAAAACACTGAATAATAAGCCAGCTAGCCTGTGCACTTCCTCAACCTCCTCAATTTTTAGCAAGCCATGCAGCTTGTTTTAAAATATTGTCACATGCATTCCAATAGGTAAAAAATGTTAAACCGAAACGGGCACGTATGCATTTTTTTCTTTCTATAGAATTAGAAAGGAAATCACTATACGCACTTCTAGACTTAATCTTGTATACGTACTTACTATGTTTAATAATAGTTTGGTCGGGAATTAAGATTGAGTCCTGAGTGCAGTGAGGGATTCAAGCGCCCAAGAAAAAAACTGCTTTATCCCCATTGATGTAAATGACAAGATATGGCCGTGCGAACAAAAATTTGTCACGGTTTATCCACCAAATAAATCAGCGCCATCTCTTAAATACTCAGGAACTAGCACGGAACCAGTGTTTCCACTTACGATTTTGGTTTTACCCTAGAATAAGCCTTAAATTACCGTAAAGAAATTCAAAATAGCCTAATTCATACGCTAGTAATATAATAAGTCTATGTTTATCCCGGTGGTGTATACTCTACTTTATACTTCTACCATAACAGTAAAACAAACTGTAACGGTTAGATATTTATTGCAAATCATAGTAAGTAGGATACATAGGTCTAGTAAATAATAAAAAGAAAAGACAAATTAAAAGTGAATGTTCACGTTCGATAGAGTCACATTTGTCTATTTGTCATTTTGCTTTTCATGCTGCCAGTGTTTATGCAGGTACACATACTCCTTGGTTTAAAAACTTTTATGTTATATTATGGTACGATCGTTTGGTCGACCAGTCTGGAGCCTAGACTCTGTTGTGCATATTTACAGTATGGGGTTGGTCAACTAGTTGGGCGATCGATCGACTAGATTACGGCCCTAGGGCATGAAGACTGACTTTAGACCCGCAAAAGTATGATTAAAACAGTAGTAAAGGTATGGTAGAAGTATAAAAGAATTATTGCTTCAAAAATATAAATACAACAGCAGCCGAACTAAAGGCATTCAATTCATAGGTATAAAATAAAATACGAGATCATAAAAAGAAACTAAGACATAATAATAGTTTCATAAAACGGTCGCGGCAGCACCTTGAAGACGTGCGTGTTGTAGAAGTGTTGCATGGTCTCTGCGCACAGGTTGGCGCACAGGTGCTCCAGCCGGCTCGGCGCCGCCGCCTCGAAGCCGAACATGTCCAGGATGCCCACGAAGCCGTCCGTGGCGTGCCGCACCGCGTCGTGCAGCGCCGCCATGGAGCGCGCGCCCGCCCGCCCGCGCGCGCCGCTGCCCGCAGTCGACGCGCGCCGCGACGCCGCGTCCTGGTGCACCTGCCACACAGCACCGCACCGCTCACTGTCACTACCGCTATACCGAACACCCGGCTGGGGGCTCGTACTTACAACCAAACCTGTGTTTCGTTCCAAAAGCGATCCGCGTATCTTTGAATTGAGAGTGAATCTAAGGCATCTTCTAGGCGAGTGTATCCCATCTCAGGTCACAATTTCACTTCTCATCAGGTACGATTGCGGTCGAGCGTTAGCCTACGAGTATAATGAATAAAAAAAGATGCTCACCGACTCGTTGGAGTCGGAGGAGAGCGTGCCGAGCGTGGAGCCGAGCCGCTTGAGCGAGTTGGCGCGCCGCACGATGGTGGCCACGGTGCGGCAGTACAGCGCCTTGGCCAGCGCGTCGCGCGCGCCGCCCGCCGCCGCCGCGCTGGCCGGCGCGCGCACGCCCGCGCCGCGCGCCCGCGCGCCGCCGCGCGCGCCCAGCCCGCGCAGCAGCGCCGCCGCGCCCACGCCCAGCAGCGAGCCCGCCGCCACCAGCTCCGCCTGCGCCACTCGCATACATGAGAACCGCTGCGCTGTGACCGCGAGTCGGTTGCTCGCCTCAGCAGTGCCACAGCGTAAGGCAATAAGTACGCTTGTTTCTACCAGTCATTCGATTGAAGACGACACAGGGCAGCGCGGCAGGGTGATCGGCATGTGAGAAAAGAAACTGGCACAATTTTCAACACAAAATTCTGTCACAAATTATTTAAAACTAGATGATGGCCGCGACTTCGTCCGCATGGATTATGGTTTTCGATTTCCATGGGAATTCAATATTTTCCGAGATAAAAAGCAGCCTATGTCCTACCTCAGGATAAAACCTACCTCTGTACCAAAAGTAGTTAAAAATTGGTTGAAAAGATACACCGGAAAAGATACACCGGAAGCGATAACCAACATACAATTTCGCATTTAAATAATATTAGTATGGGTTTCTTACACAGTAACACACACACACACACACAAATCTTCTTTCTCAGTATATACATTTTCTTATATCTCTTAAGTGTTAACCATAGACGAGTACCTCAGCGGCTATAATCGAGTATGTTATTCGCATAGGCGTCAACCCACGTATAGTTACGTACGCTGTGGCGGCGCGGTGCGAGGTGGGTTACCTCTCCGTTGGGCTCGGCGACGCCGTCGGCGCCGTCGCTGAAGCTGACGTTGCCCAGCAGCAGCACGGCGGCCAGCACGCGCAGCACGTCCAGGAAGGGGATGCCCAGCACGCCCAGGCAGCTCTTCCACGCGTGGAAGCGCGCGCCGTCCTCCGCCTCCGCGCGCCGCGGTGCGCCCGCCGCCAGGTAGCTGGGGATGCACACCGACCACACGATTACACCTGCCGGTCCCGACGAGCGATACCAATCTTCGCACTCAGTACAAGTCTACTGGGATTAGTTGTTAGAGAACCAAAAAAGTGTTTACCGCAGGTCGGCAGCGGTGTAGCCGTCGAGGTGCAGCTGCGAGCGCTCGTCGGGCGTGAGGCCGGCCAGCAGCTGGTAGAAGATGTGGTAGTTGCGCTCGCCGGGCGGCGGCCGCACCACGCGCGTCTGGTCCAGGAAGTAGCAGTGGATCTTGGTGCGGTACAGCGCGCCGTCCGTCACCTGCACCTCGATGAAGTGGCCCTGCGACGGAGCAGCGGAGGAGCGGTTAGCGCGAGCGGCGGGGCTGCCGGCGAGCGGCGACGCGGCGACGCGGCGGGAGCGCTACTCACGATGCGGCTCGAGTGCGAGTTGGCGCCGGTGGCGGCGGTGCCGAGCGAGCGCAGCACGGTGAAGGCGGCGGCGAGGTGCTTGAAGGCGTCGGTCTCGGGCCCGCCGCCCGCCACGTCGAACAGCCGCCGCAGCAGCACCATGGACGCGTACGTCTTGCCCGACCCCGACACGCCTGCCGACACAGACCGCACTGTGAGCATTGCACCTCCTCAGTCCTCACGACGAACAGATATCGATAAGTCTGCCGGTGACATGATGACGCAGAATGCCACTATCCGCCATCGCACAGGAAACAATATGTGACGATGGATGCATTTATCGCCTGTTCACAATTTTATTTATAATATGATACCTACAAACTTGTTCTGCCCATGCTTAGAACTCCAACGGCACGGCGTTAGGTGTTATAAAGTCTCAATCTAACTATATATTTCAGTCCCTTTTTTAGATTGAATCTATAATAAAAATTCGAATTGATGGAAGACAATTTTGGTGCTGCAATATGCCAAGTAAAGGCATGCAGCTGCAGATGCAGATTTGCCTACTTTGCGAGGGAGTAGCGGCTAGAGCGCAGCAGAGGCAGTGACCTGAGAGTATGATGGCCTGCGGGCAGCCGGTGTCGGCCTGGTGGCGCACGGCGTCGTGCACGAGTCTGGCCAGCTCGGGCCGGTGCGCGCGCAGTGAGTAGCGGCTAGAGCGCGGCAGAGGCAGTGACCTGAGAGTATGATGGCCTGCGGGCAGCCGGTGTCGGCCTGGTGGCGCACGGCGTCGTGCACGAGTCTGGCCAGCTCGGGCCGGTGCGCGCGCAGTGAGTAGCGGCTAGAGCGCGGCAGAGGCAGTGACCTGAGAGTATGATGGCCTGCGGGCAGCCGGTGTCGGCCTGGTGGCGCACGGCGTCGTGCACGAGTCTGGCCAGCTCGGGCCGGTGCGCGCGCAGTGAGTAGCGGCTAGAGCGCGGCAGAGGCAGTGACCTGAGAGTATGATGGCCTGCGGGCAGCCGGTGTCGGCCTGGTGGCGCACGGCGTCGTGCACGAGTCTGGCCAGCTCGGGCCGGTGCGCGCGCAGTGAGTAGCGGCTAGAGCGCGGCAGAGGCAGTGACCTGAGAGTATGATGGCCTGCGGGCAGCCGGTGTCGGCCTGGTGGCGCACGGCGTCGTGCACGAGTCTGGCCAGCTCGGGCCGGTGCGCGCGCGCCGCGCCCGGCGTCAGCGCGTTGCCCGCGTCAGTGTACGCGTTCATCGCGATCAGAATCGGACCCACGGACGTCTGAACACAAACACAAAATCTGTTCTTATTTTACGTATTCATTTTCAGTTCAGCCATGGATAAAACGGCTCGGGTAATGCGACCTCCGTCTCTCCCTTAGCTACGAGGAACTTACATAGTATTTATTATTATAGAAGCGCGCCTGCAGAGCGCGCACGACGGCATCCTCCGTGAGTGGGCCCCGCAGATGGATCAGGTCGTCCACGTCGGAGCAGCCAGCCGGCGCCGCGCCCGCGCCCGCGCCCGCGCTCGGCTGGGCGCACTCCGCAGCGCTCGCCGGCGCAGAGCTGCCGCCGCCACCGCGCCATCGCGCTTCTGGAATCAAGGTGGTAAGTACTATGAAGATTTTTTTGGGAATGAGAAGTGAGTGCAGGAGTAACATAGTCCAACTTCGAGAAATCGGGTGGGATGGTTTTATAATATTGCAGGAGCGATCACGGGCATACCTGGCGGAGGCGGCGGGACGGCGCTGTGCGGCGCGAGTGGCGGAGCAGGCGCGGGCGCAGGCGGGGGCGGCAGGGGCGCGCGCGGCGGGACGGCGGGCTGCGCCGGCGCCGAGCCCGGCGCGGCGGGCGGCCCGGCGGCGGCCGGCGCGCCGCCCACGTGTAGGTGGTTGCGGAGAGTGACCAGCTCCGAGCTCAGGCTCAGCAGCCGCCGCTGCAGGTGCACCGCTTCGTTCGACGAAGACGCGTCTGACAACACGAGTGCTTTTATTGTTCAATCTTGTATAAAAACCAAGAAACTAAAGTATGATATATGAAAAATGATTTATTTATTTCATGTAGGACACCTTGTATCACTTATGATACGTTAAGTACTCTACCACCGGTTCGGAAAGTTGTTTCTACTGAAAAGAGCCGGCAAGAAACTCAGCAGTTGCTCTTTTCTTAAAAAAGCAAAAGGTTACAATAAGAAAACAATACAACACATACATCAAGTATTACACTGACTTGTGGGTCACTGGATTCGAGTGGGTCACTTGCCGCCTGACAAAGACTTTATTATTGTAAATGTATTGCGAAGGCACCGTCAGTATACCAATCTCTTACATAAATAAAACTCAAAATTTCACGAAGTGATTCACGGGATCCGAGTTTATAAATAGAACGGATGGCTCTTTTTCTGCAATATAAAAATTGTTTGGATTTCAGCTGCTCTGCCCGACAGTAAAATGCCGTACGACATGACATTGTGGAAGTAGGCAAATTAGCAAGCCTAGCCGATTCAATATCGGTAAACTGTCTTATTTTCCTGACAGCAAAAGCAGCCGAACTAAGTTTTCCCGCTAGTGTCTCTATATGAACGCCGCATTGGAGCATATTCGTTTCAGTTTCTTTATTATTGCAATTCCATAGTAACATTATTTCTTAATTAACATAATGATAGTCATTAGTAAATAAAGCATGCTATGGATACCCAGTTTGGGTGTGGCAACAGAATAGTACATGGTGATTGGTGGTAGGGAGACCGATTTAATTAGTGTTTGTTCAGTATCATTTAGGAATTCATCAATATTGTAGTAACATTTTTCAATCAGACAGTTTTTTAGCGTGTTATTAAACTCTTTAAAGTTCTTTTCCGATGTTCCTAATGTAGTCTGGCAGATTGTTAATTATTTTTATTGACATATTATCCAAGGTCACCCCCAAGAAAACTGTGGAGCTCTCCATTTTTAGTGTTTCCCCATTTAACATTATTGATATTCTTTACATTAGGTAAAACAAACTCTAAGCACTTGGTTTTCTTTGCATTCAGGTGGCCCATTGACCACACGCAGTATAAGTTTAATTTGTATTTGTATAAGTTTAGTTATACTAAGTTTAAGGAATGTTAGTATTGGTCAATAAACTTTAATTTATTTATTTTGATACTGCGTCCTTCACTTCTTCATCACTTAAAATATCTTGCCACGAAGCTCTTTTTTCATGTTTGGGAGTTGATAATAATTGCGAGGGCCTGGTCTGGATGGTGGGTGGTTAATTATTTCGAAGCCTGACTTGTGTAGGGCAGCCAGGGCAACACGGCTCTTGTGAACAAGCGCATTGTTGTGCAAGGGCAAGACGCCTTTCGTCAATTTTTCTGGTCTTTTCTCTTTGTTTGCTTCCCTCAGATGCTACAGAATTGACGCGTAGTATTCTCCGGTTATATTAAAGCCCTTGTCCTTAAAATCGATCAGTAGGATTCCTTCAGTATCCCAGAAAACAGTCGCCATGAGTTTTCCGGCCGGGTGCGACGTGCGACATCTTGAACTTCTTAGTTCTTAGGCGGTGGTGTGCCTGTTTTATGCCACTAAGAGTATAGAGTCTTGTTTAGGCTCAGGTTCATAATGATGAACGCAAGTTTCATCTCCAGTGACAATTCGACTCAAGATACCCTCTTGATCTTAGTTACAGAGGTCCAAAAACGCACGTGCACTCTCTACACGATGTTGCTTTTGCGGCGTGAGAATTATCACGTGCTCGATTTTCTCTATTGTAAATTCTGTCTTCCCGATTAAGTTGCTTGGTTGATAGTTCAGAAACTAAAATTGTAATAAAACTCGGAATTTTTACTAATAGTGAATCACTAAGTTGACACGTTAAGATACTAGTGAGACCCCGCATCCACATCCAACCCCGCCATTCCGCGAACTTAAAAACGCACCCTCGTAGATAACTTTCCATTATGTGGCATTCAAGCGCAGCCTAGAAATGATTTAGAAAAACTTAATGCTAATGCAATAGTTCCGTAACTATAGTTAATAGACAGGTATGCCGTAGTATCCTGTGCGTTGTTTCTGTGGAGGGAGCGGGCCGCCGGGGGGGAGAGGGGGGGGGAGGTGGGGGTGGGGGACAGCGCGACCGGTCGTCCCGCGTAGCGGCCTCCGTATTCCGGAGCCCGGCGCGTGTTTTATTATGCGTGGTATTTACGCCTCCTCAGCGGCGAGCGGGGCCGCGGCCAGGAATGTTTTGACACAGCTTATGTTTATATACAGGCGTGCATGTGCATTGGTGGTGCAGGCGCCTTATTTGCATGGGGCCCTACAACACCAATGCATTTTGTGATACGGAGCATCCCTCATGCTACCGGACGGGTCGGCGGGTTGCGGATTGCCGGATCTGCCCGGTTCTGGCCAGGCTTCCGCAGGGGCAGAACCGGACAGAAGCCTAAGGGCCCCGGACAAGAGGCCCGGCCAGTGACACACCCAACGCTGGTCGGGGTCCTTTTACAACCCTATCCTTTGATCCCCCTCCAAAGTTTCCACCCTTTCTCGTCCCCATCACTCGCATGCACTCACACGATACACGCACACAAAATCACGTCACGGATAACACACAGACGGATATCCACGGCGCGCTTTCGGCTCGAACGGGGCTTGGAGTGGGGCGGGGGCGGGAGGGACGCATGCCGTAAACATGTGTCCGTCTAGCCTCAGTGCTGCAAAAAGACCGCGGGGGGCCGGACGCGTGCTATGGGTCACCGTCCCACACAACATCCACACTTAACACACCACAAAAACACAACTCAAAACCACACACAAACTCTTAAAACAAATATGGACTCAATAAAGACGACTAAGGAAATACGACCCCAGAAGGGTACCAGCCCCACCAGGGCTGGAGAATCCCTTGCTGTGGCTCGCCCTCCGGGAACGGCAACGACCGGAGGACGAGCTACAGGCCGCCCTCCGTATTCTGGGTTGGGCACTCAGTCGCCTGGTGCTCTGCACCCCCAACAACTTTTGGCGAACTCACGGACACCGACGGACAATACTACACACGGAAGACCCCAGGCAAATGAAAAACGGACCGACGGACCTGCAACGAACACAACAGACAAGACTCGTACAATGGACTTAGACCAACCGCTTCCCCCCCCCCTCCAGGCCACCAACACTCCCCCCCCATCCACACCTGTGGATCTAAATCCCTGGACGATGGTGGCCGCAGGGAAAAAGAAGAAGAAAAGACGAACGAACAGACAGACAGACCCCCAAACGGGTAGGAGCGGAGGTTGGCCAATGCCAGCACCCGGACAGTCTGCAACCACAGATACCGAACCCCAGGCAACGGGCTCGCACAGTCAGAGCGGAGGTGGGCGGCCGCCCCAACAAGGCCGCTGCCCGCTCGCCGAGACTGTCGCCTCGAACCAGGGCAAAGGACGAGTGGACACAGACCAGCCGGGGGCAGGCAGTGGCCCACCACCCGTCACCCGAGATGTACAACAAACCAACAGTGACAACATCCAGACCCAACGTCGGCCACACCCTGTCGCCCGCCGGACGAATGCGTACTGGCGAACGCGGAGCAGTGGTGAGGCTGGCGGGGGGTCTGAAGGTCCCGCCCCGTCATCGAGCCAGTCAAGCCAAAAGCGAGACAGACTCGACGACACCATCTCCCCTCGGGGGGAACACAAAAGGCGGAGGACTGAACATACGGGCTCATACGCCCGCGCAACCAAGCCACACCTTAGTGTGGCCGTAACATTACTACCACGTGCTGACATGACGAAACAAGAGGCAGATAGCATCCAAGCACAGATAGAGGAAGAGATCTTTGATGCTTGCCTCAAACCCTCAGCACCAGGCACCGTACCTTATGCGCCCGCTTTCGAAGGAAAAGCCTTCCTAAGTGAGGGGGTGCTAAAGCTATGGTGTTACAACGACGAAGCCCTGTCGTGGCTACAGGAAGTCGTACCACGGCTCAGGTCACCACGAGAGGGTACGGGGCTCACGTTGATGCAGCAGTCCGAAATACCTATTCGGGTCAGATCGGCACTCTTCGTGCCAGGGTACAAGGCGGAGATCGGCAAACTCCACAGAATCATGGCCGGCCAAAACCCCTGGTACAAGGTATCAACGTGGACCCTGTATACATACCAAAGAGTAGACAGCAATACTCCTGGTGTATTCCTAGTACTAGGAATACCCAAAGAGCAACTTGCGGACATCCTTGCACGAGGGAGGAAAGTAGCCTACTCCACGGGTTCAATTTACATCCGCTTCTTCACTAAAGAAGGAGTAAGCGATGTACCCCCGCTGGATCCCCTCGAGCAAGGAGTGCATACAGAAATGGACACGGACATTACAACCGACACCCCAAACACACAAACAGACAGACAATCTGGAAACACCTCGGAACCATCTGTCAGCACCGTGCTTGAAAACATAAACGCGGTGCTGACAGAGTCACCGTCAACTCCCCTCCCAAATGAGTGGGCTGAGGAGGCGGGGACCGACACGACGGACATGACCGACACGACACTACAGGAACTCCTGAACACATGGGCCCCTATGGCCGACAACGACAACTAAAGCACTCCTTTCTCCACCAACATTCAAGCACATAAATATAGTGCAAACCAACCTCCAGCACAAACATCTTGCGACGGCCACCCTAAGGAAGCAGCTGGAGGTTGAGGCCGAGACCATAGCCCTAATCCAAGAGCCGTGGGTTCGGGCAAACCGCGTATGCGGCCTCGGCAACTGCGAAGGTAAGGTCTTCTACCACAGTATGCAGGAGCCGCCCCGAACATGTATATACATACCACGCTGCATCGCGGCGACATTACTTACACATTACTGTTACAGAGATCTAACAGCAGTAAGAATACCCAACGGAATAAAACAAAACAATGGGTCAATGGCCAGACCCCTTGTCTTGGCATCACTGTATCTACCCATTGAAGGCCACATTCCAACAAAGGAAGTCATGGACTTAATCAACCACTGTGAAGAACAAAAGATAGACCTGATCATCTCAGCAGACACAAATGCGCACCACATCCTGTGGGGCAGCACAAAAACCAACCGACGAGGTGAGTTTTTAGCCTCATACTTACTAACAACTAACCTTGACATAGCAAACAAAGGTACAAAACCGACTTTCGTTTCTAGCAGATATCAAACAATAATCGACCTAACCCTAGTATCACACAACATAACAAACCAGATCAAAAACTGGCATGTAAGCAGCGAACCATCACTGTCGGATCACTGCAGAATATGCTTCGAAATTGATCTGACCAAGACACAGGAAATACCTCGGAGAAATCCAAGGAAAACAAATAGAAAACAGTACAAAACACTAATAACAAGACGCATAGGACAAAGGAACACAACTAGAATCCAAAATGTGTCAGAGATTGACAAAAACGTTACAGAGATAACTGAAAACATAAGGACATGCTACGAGCTAGCCTGCCCCCTGAAAATCAGAAAGACAAAGAATGAACCAAAAAACAGTTGGTGGGACCTAGACCTGGAAAAGAAAAGACAAAGGTTAAGGCACCTATTCAACAGAGCAAAAAACACCAGACAACCCACAGACTGGGACAACTTCCAAGAAGCACAATCGAAATACAGTAAGCTTGTACGGAGCAAAGAGAACAAGTCATGGCAAAGAATATAGAATCATACGATACAGCGACTAGAATCCGTAAAATTCTAGCAGACGACAACAACCGCACACTCGGTACCTTAAAGAGAACCGATGGCACCTACACCAAAGACGATAAAGAAGTAAGTGAAACACTCATACAAACACACTTTCCAGACTGCAAGATAGTAGATAAACCTGACTGGTCTGATGACCTACAGGTGATACCATCAGAAGCGGACTGGGAGATAGCAAACAAAATAGTCACACAAGAGAAGGTTCAGTGGGCAATAGACACTTTCCACCCCTTCAAATCAGCAGGAACAGACAAAATATTCCCAGCTCTCCTGCAATGGGGGGCTTCAGAAATAACACCATGGCTAGTACAGATTTTCCAAGCCTGCCTAGCCTTCAGATATATACCTCTCCCCTGGAGGGAGGTCAAAGTAGTGTTCCTGCCAAAACCGGGCAAGAACGACTACACTCAACCAAAAGCATTCAGACCAATAAGCCTAACGTCTTTCCTACTGAAAACGCTGGAAAGACTCGGAGACCGCTTTCTTAGGGATGGAGCGCTAAGAAATATACCATTACACAATAACCAACACGCATACAGTACTGGCAAATCAACAGAGACAGCTCTTCACCATGTGATAGGTAAGATAGAGCATGACCTAAATAACAGACTGTCAACTTTAGGAGCCTTCATAGACATTGAAGGCGCCTTCGACAAAACTACATTCAGAAGCATTGATGATGCCCTACAGAGATACAAAGTATCGAGTACATTACGCAAATGGATAAGCGCCCTACTTGAGAAAAGGGTTATACAGCTCGACATAAATGGCACAACCAAAGGAATAGTAGCCAAAGGGTGCCCACAAGGTGGGGTACTATCACCAATACTCTGGAATCTCGTCGTTGACGATCTAATAACAAAAATGAACAAAAACGGATTCTTAACCATAGGATACGCGGACGACATAACAATCCTGATAAGTGGAAAACATGAAAATACACTCACTTCAATAATGCAAGACGCACTAAAACTTCTAGAGAAATGGTGCAAAGACAACGAACTAACAGTAAATCCGAAAAAGACTGAATTAGTTCTGTTCACAAACAAAAGGAAACCTGACATCCCAAAAATGCCAACACTTTTTGGCATTAGCCTATCACTATCACCAGAAGTAAAATACCTAGGGGTAACCCTAGACAGCAAACTTAACTGGAAAAAACACATAGAAACGAAAATAGAAAAGTCAACAATAATCCTAAATCAATGCAAACGCATGATTGGGAAAACATGGGGCCTGAAACCAAAGATAATGCTGTGGCTTTACCTAATGGTAGTAAGGAGCTCACTAACATATGCGTCACTAGTATGGTGGCCAAGGACACAACAGACGACAACACAACAGGAGCTACAGAGCTTTCAAAGAAAAGCCTGCCTAGCTATCACCAGCTGCATGAGCACAACTCCATCAAGTGCCCTGGAGGTGATGCTAGGAATACCACCTCTACATCTTCACATAAAAGAAGAGGCTACCATTGCAGCCCTAAGGATAAAAACTTATGGGCTATGGAAGCCCATGAACGCAACGCACACCCGAATATTGTCGAGTGAAAACACAAAATGTCCACATTTAGAATGGATATGTGATAAAACACAGAAAGAACATATAATCGAGAAAAGGTATAAGATTAACATCACAGAGACCACAACCAAAGCACCCACCATAGACACAATAGATGTGTATACAGACGGGTCAAAAACAAACAAGGGAACCGGCGCAGGAGTATACTGTCCCGAACTAAACATAAACATAGCCCACGCCCTCGGTAAGAATAACTCTGTTTTTCAAGCGGAGTGCGTCGGAATCACGGTAGCGGCCATAGCCTTGACCAACAGACAGGTAACAAACTTTCAAATTAACATTAACAGTGACAGTCAAGCAGTACTGAGAGCTCTAGCAAAAACCACAACTACCTCTAGGCTCATACTTGACTGCCACAATGCACTACAGACTTTGACCGACTCGAACCAAGTATCACTAGGCTGGGTAAAAGGTCACAGTGAAAACATAGGAAACGATGCAGCCGACGAACTAGCACGACGAGCCTCAAACCTGAAGGTAGCGGGACCCGACCCGATCGTCCCGATACCTTTCAGTGAATACAAAAGCTGGATAAGGGGACAAACCGTAAGTACACATGCCGAACTATGGGCAAACACTACAGACTGCAGACAAACAAAAGAGGCGATACCCAGCCCCAATAAACCACTAACCAAAAAACTACTGCAACTTAACCGAGCCAAACTCAGAATAGTTGTAGGTATGATAACAGGACATTGTCCCCTAAACAAACACCTATTTATTCTAGGTATCACCGACAGCCCTCTATGCAGAGCCTGCATGGAGAGCGACGAGACACCAAAACACGTGCTGCTCGAGTGCAGCGGTGTTTCCACCCAACGAGAAACCTACATTGGCTCCCTAGCAACACTACCGGAAGTCCTTGCCGACCTGGGCGGCCTGCTTGGATTCTGGAGTGAGCTCGGTTGGCTGGAGTGATCTAGCAGGGAGTCGCACCAGTGGTTTTCACGCACAACGGACGCCTGCGTTTCAAGTGCGGAAAAAATCCCAGGACATGAAGAAGAAGAAGACAGGCGATAGAGAGGCGATATCACTGCACACCGTGAAAGTTGCACTGAGCTTCTGTCAGCCCGACATCGCGTTGCGCAAATCATAACTGGTTCCACTTTTGCATAATGCCCATTTGCATGCCCTATAATAAGTATTGCAATATTGTACATTGTAATAATTTCTACTCGCCTGATGGCTCGCATGGCATTTAATACACAACTGAAAGTTATCATTACACGAATAGTAACCGTTTTATAAATGAGCAAAACATAGATTCCGATCCTTCCCAATCGTCCCCATTGAAGTGCCATTGCTATATCTATCTTACTGCTATTTAATATTTATCGATTGGCAATTCATATCGCGATCGAAATCATTATTTTCAAAGAAGTATTAATACTCTATTCGCCAGTCGAACCACACGGTCGAACAACGCGCAACGACCAAATGACCAAATTGGTAATAACTAAATAGGTACCAACCGATAAAAGGTGGGGTAAAAGTATTCGATTATCAGCGCGCCCTTAGCTATATCGTGGCATAGTTAATATGCTAAGAAAATGAAGGCGAATAACTACTAGTACCTACTAGTACCTACTAGTAGCGATTAATGAAATGTTTTCTCTGTAAGGGAATGTTATGGCGCGGCGTCTCAACCTCCACTACTAGCTTTTGCCCACAATTTCGACCGCCTAGACTACAGAAAATTTATACTCATATTTCATGACTCACAGACTTTCAAACCCCTATTTTACCCCCTTAAGTGTAAAATTTTCAAAAACCCTTTCATAGAGGATGCCTTCGTCATATTAGCTATGTGTGCCAAATTCCAATTTCCAATCGCCCATCCATTGATTTGAGTTGTGCGTTGACATCTGTCAATTCAAATAAAACAAAAGTAAAAGGTAACTTATCTAAGTTACCTTTTACTTTTGTTTTATTTGAATTTTCAAATTATAATAAACAAATAGTTTCATAAATAAGTGTAATATTTAATTAAACTTTTACTATCAATAAACAGATGATTTAATTGAAAGCTGTTTCCCACAGTGGAACGCCTTCGATGCCTGACACGTAGGTACTCTTCGTTAAACAATGAAAATATTACTTCGCTTTTACTGCTATTGTTATGTACATACGAGTAAGTTTCTATGTAACGGTTATTTTATTGTATTATAACTATGAATCGCGACCAGTTACGCCCGTTTTCGCTTCAGCAACCCGGTTGTAGTACTAACTGCTATATTAGAAGGGACTTATTTTATTGATTAATTATTAACGAGTGTGTTTATTATGCAATTAACAGCTCTTATCTTATTGTTACTTCTTAGTTCTTCTCCTTACTTCCTCTTGTCATAAACAGTAAAGCTCTTAAGTATCAATGGATACGGACAATTACAGATATCAGATTATAACTAATTATTTCTGGGTGTCTATGCTCGTGAAATGTAAACTGTAACCGAAATGCCTACACATTACTCGTAGCTATAGACGCAAATAGCTCAGCTACTTAAAATATGCTTTTTTGATTTTATGTCAGCAGAATCTCTTTGTGAATTGTGCCGAAAAAACTGCACCAATCGTTATTTCAATAATTTTCAAAAATTGTGTTTGGCTGAATTTACGGTTGCCATCGTAAGATCGTAGCAATCACTTTACCGTAATAAGGTCCCAGATCTCCCTTTATGACAATCTTAAAAAACCGCGCACGCAAACGGCCTTGACGAACTAGTTGTAAAGACTCAGTTGAACTCGAGAAAGTATAGTTAATTGGTCGTTAGTACCTGCCACGAGACAACGCAAAAACCGTGATGGTTATGATCACACGCCCTTATATGCATACCTGCCTGCGAGGTGCGAGACGAGTAACTGCTTAAGGCCCACCATCGACGGTAATTCATTTGGCTTAAGTCACGATATACAGCCAAAATTTATTTGTAAGTGTGAAATTTTTATCCAATTATTGGCACAATGTCAACCCACGGAGATTCCGTGCCCGCCATAAACCAGCCTTAAGTAATTTGGCATCATGATATTTGACCGTGAGTGTGAAATCCATACGCCATGCCATAAAGCCGCGCGATACACTGCGCTGCGACCTAGACATGAAGACCTTCGAACTTATATGGACATATTCGGGCAAAATAAATAAATGATTATGATGCAAAAATGGGTGGGCAAAAATGGTCATTTGAAGTAAAATGATCATTGCTATCGATGCAGAGCTTCACAGGACCCCATCTGCATCATGCACACTGCTCGAGTTAAGCTCGAGTTGCGGTCTGTGGTTTACGGGAAAAATGTCCGAGCAATTAGTCGTTACATGTAAAAAAATAAAACCTCTTTAACGTTAATTGTTATCACCTCCGATCGAAGACAGTAAATGATGGTAAATGCTCCAAGGTAATCACATATACCTGTAACGAAATACTGAAGTTTTTGATTTAGACTTCATCTCGTTAGATAATTTCAGAAAAATAAAATTATTTATAAGGCCGCCAACTACCTAATAACTTGTTTAATAAGTTTGATATAACTTTTAATTAAAAATAATAATAACCCATCGGCTACTCAATGTGTGCGCTAAAGGGATCCAGTAAATTGTATGTATTGAGAGGTAACAGCTTTCTCATTCGAAACAATCCAATACAAGTGCAATAAGACATTCTACCTTTAATAGCAAACTTGTTAACGAGCGATGAAAAACGGCCCCTCCTATGTCGCCGCACAATAGGGGTGCCACACGCCACTGGCCATGAGCAATTGTTTTATGTAACGCAACTATAAATAAATAAATAAACTTTTATTCAGAAATACAAAAACATATAATATGAACGATAATCGTGCATAACTTAAAAACTGCGTTCCAGTGATATCGCTCTCCTCAAACATTGCACAGTGTTTCAGGTTAAATCAAAAATAATGGTTATAGGTTACAAAAACTATACTAAATTATTAATGTTAAGTTACGTTACACATAGGTACTATATGTTGTACATTAATACTGATTTGTTCTCTTAGGATAAGGAAGATGTGTATCAGCCACTCATTCAAATATAAACATTAGCTACTTCTGAAGAGTTTAGTCACTCAAAATAATAAGACGCATCCTAGCTATATTATGGTTCGTCTTTAATTGCTCGCAGAGTTCTGAATTCAGAGCTCAAGCCCGTTCTCAGTGAAATCGACGCATCAAGACAATTTTGTCTTCGCTGATATCTAACCGCATGCATCCCTAGCTCCAGTGGGTAATCTCAGCGAGCGCAAAAAGAGCGAGTGTTAATGCGCACAGGCGACGCGCACGCGCATCACACAAAAACGGTCGGTATCCGCTCACACCTCAGATTATGAGCGCCGGTAATGCGACCAGTAGAATAGTTGATTTTTTATTAGTAGACGAAAAGCATAGCTTTTACTTCAGCAACCTTCAATCGAGATGATGTTGACAGGGATTAGAACCCAACAACTAGCTCGCCACATCACGCAACTGTACCTACGTCACAAACATCGTCAAATTGTTTAGTATTCATAAAATGTTTTTAGAGGTCAAGATGATCGTTTAATTCAGGCATAATGTCCGATACAGAAACACGTTTAGTGCGAGGTGAGAGGTCGACGACCGATACGTGTCTAGCTGCAGAGAGAACTGAAACTGATCTGATAGAGGCAGTGGGCAAACACTAGGATTTCTCATATTTTACTTATTCATATTGCATGAAATATACACGCCGATACTTCCTTCTTTTTGGAAGTCAGTTATAAATAGTTTAAATGTCGGCCTTGTTGGTCTAGTAGCTAGCCATGCTTTCAAATCTCAATTAAATGAAGCCAAAAAAAGGGATTTTCTTATTGTTTGTGTCAAGAAGTTATTAAGTGGTACAAAGTCGAAGTGCCTCGGGGATCAATGTTGTGGGATAGAGAGACATTTACGTGAAATTTTTCAAAATCCACGATGTGTCTGGGCCAACCGTCACACCAGCAGTACATCAATGGATGTAGGAATGTCTATATATTGATCCTCGGTTGGTCGGCGTTCGTCATACCGGCACACGCTATTAATCACCGCACAGCTTGGAAAGGTTCTGAGCCGCACAGCGGATACCAAGTGACGATGTAGAGAGGAATTTGTTGCTTCCTCTCGACAACTCGCCGAGATATTGGTATTTACAAGCAAGTTGATTTCTGGTGGCTACCTTTATAATATTCTGTTCTTTATAATTTCTGTTTCTTACGCGTAATATTACGGTACTTACCTTCCTAACTAAAATAAAAGAAAATGCCTATATTAGACAAGTTTCTCATTTCATTTTTAGGGTTCCGTACCTCAAGAGGAAACAAATGAAACAGTTATAGGCCTTTAAAGTTGCGTTTACAAGAATAATTTCGTAACGGTCGTATGACATCACTGAACCTTAACATCGACTTTAAACAACCGAATAAAATGGTGAAAATTAATAACGCATGACCAAATTGGACCTACTCGTAAAAGCACATTTATGTGTGTGAAGATCATTTGATGTCAGTATGAGAACTGGGCCGCTAGTAGGTACTTTATATTTCGGCTATGTTACACTCGAGTACTTATGAGACCGCAATCTTTGTGCGTTAACATACTTAAACTTAAATAATAATTAATAATACTCTTCAAGCGCATGTTTTCCCTGCTACGTATAACATAAGTAGGTACCTTCAAGGCAATCTGAGTGATTAGGCACGTTCTAGACATCGCATGATTGTCGTCAAGCGCAAGCCTATTCTTTGATAAAAAGAAAGCTTAAATAATAAATATCTCAGTCATATATTGATGGATTTTAAAAAATCACTGATTCATTAGTTTTGATTAGTTTAGATTAGTTTTAATTCCATTGGATTAAAAATGATATTAACAACATCATGAAACTTTTCCTCGCAGCAGAAACAACATGAGGCGAGCGCTCTGAACGCTGACTTTTCTTTTTTTGCATTAGACCGTATGGACGATGGACAAAATGAGGCAAATCAGTCGAAGTAAAAAAACCGGCTGAAAACCTCAAAACCGAAAAATTTTATCACTATCTCGTCTTTTATTGACGTTCAACGTACAGTGCACCAAAGATCTTTCGATATGTATATACAACCAAAAAACAACGAAAATATTAATTACCAATTTAGTTATAAGACTATCGGTAATTATAGATGACATAAAAATTTAAAAAAAGAGATCAAAGCCCTACTCGCACGCAAAACAAAATTCATAAAAAACATAGCAACATTCTCCATAAAAAATTAAAAGCACCGCTAAATCGGATTTATTTGATAACAAACGCCGCTGACATACGCGTTTTTAGGAACCTGGCAGAATATGTGAACATACAGAAGTAACAAAATATATAAAACAACCGGTTTGAATTATTGCCATTACCCGTCTTTCCTAGTACCCACAGGAGGGTACTTATCTCGGTTGAAAGCTTCTTAATTCTAGAAACCAAAACTTGTAACTCAATTTCCAACAATCCCACGTAAACATAGATTCGAGGTTCTAGAATATAATCCAACATTTATGTCAGTTTCAGTTCAAATGGACTTTTAATTTGCAAGGAATGCGGCGAGTCGCGTGCGCGTTGATGTCTTTCCCTCAGCGGAGCGCGAGTGCTGGAATGTTGCTACATTCTTTACACCACAACTACACCATTCTTTGTGAATGCCATATTATGTAATGGTGGATAAAAATATTAATCATTGTTGGTACATTAATGGTCGTATTTTTCAAGTGTTATAATTATTAGTTTAGCCTAGTGGGAGGCTTTGGCCGTACACCATACGGATGTTGGACTTTATAATATACAGAGCGACAAGCATTACAATATGAGTTTGTTGTATGCAGAATTTCTACACATTGCATTCTATTTTTGAATACTGTAACACAAAAATTTTTGGGAGTTCTAGCTCAAGGCAAATGCCGGCAGTAAGAAATAGTCGTTCACTTAGCGCGGGCGTCGGGCAGGTGCGGCGGGGGCGAGGGAATGGAGCCGCGCAGTTTTGTTGCAGCGCGGTTCAAATAAAACGAGCCATTTAGTCGTTGTGGTTTAAGCTTGTTGCTTATTTCCATTAAACATGATTTTGTTTTAGTCCCGAAACTAGGACCGAAATGAACTAATCATTTTTCAGGACACGATCTCTAGGCCTCGAACAGCCAGCAAACTCCTGGACTATGCCATCAGCGCGATAACTAGGTACGTCTGGTCGAAGGATATCACCATTAGTGGTTTTTTTTAATTGGTATTGTAACCTGTTGGATGTCCTTAAAATAAATAAATAAATACAATACGCCATTGGATATCTAAGAATGCCCTTGGATCAATTACTTAGAAATAAAATCTACCTTTTTTTTTTTTTTTTAATCCACTACAAGCTAGCCCTTGACTGCGATCACACCTGATGGTAAGTGATGATGCAGTCTAAGATGGTAGCGGGCTAACCTGTTAGGGGCATGGCAGTTATATTAAACCCACACCCCTTCGGTTTCTACACGGCATCGTACCGGAACGCTAAATCGCTTGGCGGCACGTCTTTGCCGGTAGGGTGGCAACTAGCCACGGCCGAAGCCTCCCACCAGGCCAGACCAGGGAAAATTCAGAAATTATAAATTCCTAAATTGACCCTGCCGGGGATCGAACCCGGGACCTCCGCACGTTAAGGCAACAGCGCTACACACTGCGCCACGGAGGTCGTCAATAAAATTCATTACCACCTAAAAATATATATATATTTATAATATATATATCACCTAAAATTCATTGTTCATAGAGCTCGATACTAGAATTGAGTTCTCTTTCATATCATTTCTACATCAGGAGCAGCGGCGAGATTAAATTATTTTTTACTGTCTGTCTGTCGCTAAATATGTACGTCGTCAGGCAGTAAACGACTCGTTTAGGCTTCTCCGCATGAGCTGCTGATCTATGACATGAGATATCTGCATTCGCGGCGGGTTTTCGCTTCGGCGGTAAGCTGGCCGTGCGTGCTCAATTACTCTTCAGTTGTGTTGAGGTTCATCGCGTGTTTCCATTCTCCTCGCGAGCGGCTGGATCGGCGCATAGCTTGACATAATGACGTCTAGTGCAGGCAGAGCGCGGGCGCGGGTCGGGGGATGCGCGGTGCGGGGGGAAGGCAACAAAAACAGCGCGTGCGCCGCGAGCCCGTGTAATTGCAGCCACACGCAGCGCGCACACATGCGAAGCGCGACATTGCCGCGTATCAGCGTGCACTTGCAGGCTATCGTGCTTCTCTCGTGATAACATTTGTACGCGGAACATAACGTGATACCATTTGACAATCTTATAGATGCTATGGTTTGTTGGGTTTCAAGATGTTTCTAGTAAAATAGTCTTCAAGATAAAATGGCCTTGACTAAAATAAAACTTTCACAATTATTACGCTGACCGGTAATTTTTTTTTTTTTTTTTTAAATCCACTACAAGCTAGCCCTTGACTGCGATCTCACCTGATGGTAAGTGATGATGCAGTCTAAGATGGTAGCGGGCTAACCTGTTAGGGGCATGGCAGTTATATTAAACCCACACCCCTTCGGTTTCTACACGGCATCGTACCGGAACGCTAAATCGCTTCGCGGCACGTCTTTGCCGGTAGGGTGGTAACTAGCCACGGCCGAAGCCTCCCACCAGGCCAGACCAGGGAAAATTCAGAAATTATAAATCCCTAAATTGACCCTGCCGGGGATCGAACCCGGGACCTCCGTACATTAAGGCAACAGCGCTACACACTGCGCCACGGAGGTCGTCAAAATAATACAGCGATAGCACTGAGCTGATGCATTTGGCGCCCACTATTACATGTTCGTTCATAGCGCTGTCAACTAGCTACGCGCTGTAGGCCAGCGTCGACGATCAGCGTCATGAGGAGACCAGATTGCAATGCAATGCACGTTTTGTGTCAAACTCACCACAACTACATATATTTTTATACGAAATATTACATAATATACAAGATATTATTCAGAATGAAATTAAGAAGACAGGTAATGGATTACGAGCTTGTTTTACCTTTTACAAGCTGACAAGGTTTTGACCTTTTCTAATAAAAAATAGAGATATTCCGATGACAGAGAAGGCATATTACACGTTACCTCATTACCTGTATCTCACCATGCATGAGTTACGGATTATCGTGGACTCTGACAAGAAGAAGTGAGGAAATACTGGAAACATCTCAACACGGAATAGAAAGACGCACGCAAAGAGGATATAGGCAAACATGAATCACCAAATATGAAGCTAAATGATTGATGTAAAAAGTAAAATTGGAGAATAACAATGGCGAAAATATGACAACAAACAAAATAAAAAGAGAATGACGATATTACAGATTGTCACGCAATCCCACAAAGGTTGGAAAACGTAAAAGGCTTTATGTCTTAGGCCCGAGGCAGGCGTAAACAGCCGGATACAATGCCCTCTGTGAAACTGATAGGTCTGCCCATGATAAGAGTACATCAATTTAAATACTAAACGCATGTGTTGCCCCTTGAAACTCAAAGATACATACATACACTAATTACAAGAAAACAACTGTTGTTACCCACTGTATTATTGGCCTTCTAGTGGAGAGTATTTGTTGGCTTTTATTATATTAATATAAAGGGAAACCAGGTTTAGTAAATGACACAGCTCTCAGTTCCGATCAAAGACAAACTTTTTTACTCTTCCCATAGACCTTGACATCTATGACCATAGACTATGCTACACCCACAATTTAGCAAAATAAAAATTATGAATAATGAATGAATAGTCTTTGCTGAGGCTGCCTCTTTTCATGTTGGACGAGGATATCAATGTTTTTCCGGTCGGTTGCAAGTTGCCACCTGATGCCAGAATTGTAAAGAATACAGAAGGACTAGCTACTCTGTGATAACATGACGGATCACCATAAAAACGAAAGGCAGGGTTTATAAATCTGCGTTTTGACTTTCAATGCTGGTTCGAACGGAAAAAATTGTAGAGCGAGTCATTTAAGTTGGTACAGACACGTCATATATTTTTATTTACTTACGTATTTTTTATCATTTAAATAAGCTACAGGATAAACCAACCTGCGCGTTTTCGATTTTGCTATTTTTATATTCCAGTTTTCCTCATCTTGACTTGCCTACAGAGCAGATATGGAAGGTGCGCTCCAAAGTCCAAAAGGGTTGAACTAACAGCTATGATATCTATGCTACCTGCAAGTTTCGCCCGTCGTCCCGCCCCCCGCGCCCCGCCGGAGCCCTCACCCCCTTTCACTCCCTGCGCTTTGTGTATTAGCTGCGCCGTTAGTCACCGGCGGCGGCGCAGCCTCCCGATCTTTTGTGCCGGGCGCAGATAATCGCTGGCGTCGAATATTAGAGACGATAGAATTCGATTAGAATTAGAGACCTAACTATTGTTAAGACTTATGACATATCCAGTAGACTGGTTCTCGCTAGGACGAAGTAGAGAGGTAAGGAGGCTTGCGCAACCCTCACAACCCTCACAACCCTCACAACCCTCACAACCCTCACAACCCTCATCGCCGCGCTCTGCGTGTGGTGTGTTCAATCAGTCAATACTCATACAGTTAATTGGGATCATAATCGCAACCGACTAATAAAATAGGAGTGCAAATATGTATTCAAAAGGCATGCTCATTACAAAGACAAAACGGTTAGCCATGCGTCAATAAATACTTTGATTAGTAAAGTATAGTATAGAATAGAAGTATAGAAATACTAAAGATGAAAAAAGTCTCTGTACCAACACGTTCCCGCGGCTCTGGTGGCGGTGAATGACGGCCTACACCTAACTAGCACTCATCACGAACCGAACGAATGTTTCGTAACTCGACGTCAAAATGCCACCTAAAAACGTACCATCACAAAAAACGAGCACAGATCGGCCCCACCGCCCCACCGTCCCTCGGACCGGAATGACCGAGGACTTTTATAAATAATGCTCAGTATCCACGAGTGAACATCTGAAAGCCTTCAAGTCGGCAGCGGTCACGATCTCACGGACGGCGCGCGGCACGCTCGCTCACCTTGCAGCTTCTTCTCCGTCTCCCAGAACTTCTGCAGCTCGGTGAAGTACTTGTCGAGGATGAACACCTTGGACAGGCCGAGCGTGGCCATGTCGGGCGGCGCGCTCGCATCACACTCGGCGGCCGCGCCGCTCTCTGCGCACTGCGCGACCGCTTCCAAGCGCGGCTCTGCGCCAACTGCGCGTGCGCTCCGCCCCGACACCCGAACTCCACAACTATCACCACAAACTCAACGTTTCCTTTAAAATTGTAATCGACTGCACTGCGCGATAAATAACACTCCTGATAGCCGAACTCTAGTCGATATTATGCTGTGACACACTTAATTTCTAAAGCTGCACTTCGAAAATGGTTTAAGACATTCCTTCACAGCGAGCTCAATAGCTTCAACCAGTGACCAGACAGCGCGAGCTGCGCGTTAACACAGGTGAGGCGGAGGCTGCGCGGCCGGCGGCGGGCGGCGGCGGCGGCGGGCGGGGGGCGGACGGACTGGTTCGTATTCGTAAGCTCTTGCGCCGAAAGCTCGCCGCTCGCGCCCGCACCGCCTTCACCTGCGCGCTATTGAGGACACAGGTACCACTTCCTCGGCCGTGGATCGTTAATCGCATGTCGATTCAATTAATCCGACAGCGCCGTTACCAGCTCAATTACTAATACACACGCCAACCAACGAGATGTCTTCGAAAGTCGAATCTAGGGGCCCATGAGGCTATCTACCTACCTGAGGTCTACCTACGCGAACAGGAACCTCAGACTGACCGAGGTTGACTCAAACTGTACAGAGCAGTGGAAACTATGAGGTTTATTATTCAGAAATACTTGAGAAGCTAAATTCCAACCTCCTCCAAACTCAAAGTCTAGGAAAGGAGCTAGTGACCCCAGCAGTAATTCCTCAGACGAAGAAACTTTACAGTTTGTTAAAGTATCATGAGTTAAAGGTATTTAATTTATATCCAACAAAAATCCAATATATTTGGATCATCCAATACGAAAACCCTGCCAAGTTTCATAGACTGACGATTTAATGCGAGGGTCTCCAATCTCCATATAACAGACCGCTCCGTTTCCTCGACTATCCAACCCAGAGACGTCATGGAGTGACGGTTGATCATCTGCGGCGGCGCTTACTAAAATTTTTTTTGTTTACCAAACTTTTATGTAGGTTCCGTATCTATAGGTATGTGCCTTTATTTTTTAAATTAAATATTTCAATTGAATGCACTTGGTGATAAACATAAACAACTTTCAATTCACTGCATCACTGATATTCCCATATACCCAATTAGTACTTAGCCAAATCTTAATCTTAAAAAAATATTTTTAGAAAAATGGTGTACAGGTCCAGACTCATCGGAAAAGCTCAAGCAAAAGACTTGCCTTGACTTGACTTGAAAAGACAAAAGCTGTCAGTTAGTCATGTTGCACGCATTTCCAAATCACTCGTAGGCACATCATTACTTGAAATTGACAATTGACATTTTAGTGTACTCAGCATTTTTAATTTTGGACGACCTCCGTGGCGCAGTGTGTAGCGCTGTTGCCTTAACGCGTGGAGATCGTGGGTTCGATCCCCGGCAGGGTCAATTTGGGAATTTATAATTTCTGAATTTCCCCTGGTCTGGCCTGGTGGGAGGCTTCGGTCGTGGCTAGTTACCACCCTACCGGCAAAGACGTGCCGCCAAGCGATTTAGAGTTCCGGTACGATGTCGTGTAGAAACCAAAGGGGGTATCGGTTTAATATAACTGCCATGCCCCTAACAGGTTAGCCCGCTACCATCTTAGACTGCATCATCACTTACCATCAGATGAGATCGCAGTCAAGGACTAGCTTGTAATTAAAAAAAAAATTGTTTTAGAAAAATGCATTCAAGCAAAATACCGCAGTTTTTGTAGAAATAGAAAAACCTAGTCAACTCTACACAGGATTTGAAAAGAAAATTATACCTACTTCGAACGCAAGTAAATCAAGCCAAGTAACAGCTATAAACAAAGCCGATCGCTATGCTGTATGCAACTAATACGTCATTAAAAACAACGCCAAATTAGCAATTTAGCTATATATGTCTAGAGTTATGTTTTTGTATGATCTATATTTTGTATTTTTCTAAAATAGAACCACAAACTACACACAAAGGAGTAGCGCCATCTCGTGTAGTATGCAAGAACTCATTAGGTAGGTATAGCGAAGTGCGAAGCCTCCTACGAAGTACGAACATATAACCTTTTCTCGGCACGGGAATCAGTGTCGTAAACTGTGATCAAGCCTCCATAGAGCGTTCCAGCGAACACACAGGAGGGCGCTTGCTGTACATATCCATTAAATTGAAGAGATTATTTTACTGTATTACAATATATTGTACTGTACAATATATTGCGTGTACCAATAGATTGTGTGTAATAATATATATTTACGAGTTCTTTAAAATAAATATAACTAAAATTGATTCTCAAAAACAAGTAAGCACATATCAAGGACATCAACGCGTATGCGGCTGATAAAACTAAATAAGTGTTTTCTTTCTTTTCTTGCTAGTATTAATATTTTGATGGACCTAAAATGTAATTATTATTTAGTATTTCATTGCATCCCCACCCTGCCCTGGTCAGTCGTCCGGAACGCATCTGCATTTATATAATCGCATCCATTATCGTAGTGGTGTGATTGATTAGCCGCCATAGCCGTATAAAGCTGAGCGCAAACGTCACCGGCGAAGTTGCCTTTATTACGTGAAACGATTGCTACATTGATGGTTTACAATAAAAATTGATCCTTCGCTTTATGAAAAATTATGCACTCGAATTTTCCCTGCCACTTTTCTTTATATTTAACAAGTCAGTCGGTACTGGTACCTTCGGCTTGGAAAAATACCCGCATAATGCCAATCTATGTTTGGTAATACTCGTAAATCTGATTGTAAAAATTACAGATCAATCAGCATATTATCTGGCATGGCTAAATTGTTTGTAGCATCTGTTTATATGTATCTTTACAGTCATTTGGACTCGTTACTAGCTCCTCAGCAACATGGACTTCTCAAAAATTAAATCTACAGTTAATAATTTACTAGAGTATAATAGTAGATTATACACCAAGGGGATAAAGCACTGTTTTATGTCACGGGCGCTACATTGAATCCTGAACGTAACGAAGGACTCCAAATTTAACTCCCGAGCGCAGCGAGGGTGTTATAAGTTAATTCCCGAGCAAAGCGAGGGAATTAAGATTGAGTCCTGAGTGGAGTGAGGGATTCAAGCGCCCAAGAAAAAAACAGTTTTATCCCGGTGGTGTATACTCTACTTTTCTCACTTTATGCGAGACAATAAAAAACCAGGCTTAGTAGATAGTGTTTATTACAGCAAATTAAAAGTGCAAATTGATATTGGAGACATTAGTCCAATTATGGAAAGATAACGTTATATTTTTATTTGGTACGTTTATCGAGGTTGAGCTAGAGTTTATTTAAGTTGTGATAGAATCTTCTGAAGGTACTACTAGCTACGGCTATAGCAACTTCTTCCAGCTGGCGTGGCCTACTCAATTTGACAAACAAACGAAGTTCTTCTCAGTGCGAATCTAGTGGGCCACGGCCTATATAGCCACTTCTTTCAGCTGGCGTGGCCTACTCGATTTGACAAACAAATGAAGTTCGTCTCAGTGCGAATCTAGTGGGCCACGGCTTCGGTTTTAGAAAATCGAGTTGGCCGCGCCCGCTGAGAACACATTCTGTTTAGCGAAATTAGACTTTATGACCATAGCAATAAGAATTATGAGTGAAAATCACATTATTCACCAGCGGGTTATAATGAAATTCAATAGAACATTATAACCCGGCTCAAGCCAAGAGATATAATGTCTTGCTTTCGGTAAGGTTTACATGACATATAATTCGGCATTGTCGAGCATGTGGTGTGAAAAAATATTTATGTAAGTAGGGAATTTGCTAATAGAGGTCAAGTGGACTCAATTTTTAATATGTCTAATATTTCTTCTAATACTAAAGATTTTAGCATAGCTTTTAATTCAAATTCAAAGTCAAATTATTGTTATTCAAAAATCCTAGAACTAGCAGGAAACTGGACAGTTGCTCTTTTTGAAAAAGTTTTACTATAAAATCAAATCTTATCTTACTTCTTACTATCTTATCTTACTTCTTACTAATATTATAAATGCGAAAGTTTGGATGTATGGATGTATGGATGTATGGATGGATGTTTGTTACTCAATCACGCCCCAACGGCTGAACGGATCTGGATGAAATTTGGCACAGAGATAGATAACACATAGTCTGGAATAACACATAGGCTACTTTTTATCCCGGAAAATTAAAGAGTTCCAGCGGGAACCAAAAAACCCTCGATCCACGCGTACAAAGTCGTGGGCGTCAGCTAGTATAAAATATAACTAGGTAACCGCAGTACCACGCATAGCTGGGGCGAATTAAATCCACGTTTTCTTATCATTTATATTATATAGTTCGCTTTGTTCATGAGCATACTAATTTAAATGTAGTAGTAACCGAGTTTCTTGCTGGTTCTTCTCGGTAGGAATGGCATTCCGAACCAGTGGTAGATTCACTTGACGATTCAAAAGTACTTGTAAAAGTTTATTTGAATAAAAAAATATTTGATTTTGATTTTGATTTTGAAATAGATTTTTTAAACTTGTGTAAAGGCGTCTCAAATTGAGTGATGGAATTTTGTTTTAAATTCAATTCATTCAATTCAAATAATGTTTATTCAATATAGGTAGGTACACTACACTTATTGACGTCTAGTTATTTATAAACTTAAACTAATATTATAAATGCGAAAGTTTGGATGTATGGATGTCGGTATGGATGTATGGATGGATGTTTGTTACTCAATCACGCCCCAACGGCTGAACGGATCTGGATGAAATTTGGCACAGAGATAGATTATAGTCTGGAATAACACATAGGCTACTTTTTATCCCGGAAAATAAAAGGATTCCCGCGGGAACCACAAAACCTCGATCCACGCGTACGAAGTCGCGGACGTCAGCTAGTAAAATATAATGGTGATAATCAGTAACGGTATCTTAAAACTAAAGCTACTAAGAATACCTATTTCCTAAAATTTCTCTCGGTAAAATTCCGTGAGACATAATACTATGAAAATAAGCAAAATATTTGCAATGATTGGCTCTTGCATTTTCGATGTCAGTTAACTGTCGAATATTTTTGACAGCATAAGCAACAGAGCTGAGTTTGCCGGCAATCTAAACTAATATTATAAAGAGGAAAGATTTGTTTGGTTGTTTGTTTGTTGGTTGGTTTGTTTGTTTGTTTGCAATGGATAAACTATAAACCTACTTAACCGATTTTAAAAATTTTTTCACTTATAGAAAGCTACATTATCAGCGAGTAACATAGGCTATACTTTATATTCAAAAGAATTAGAGATCCCTACGAAAACTGCAATAATGTGAGTTTAGTCGGAAAAAATCAACACATCTGAGAGCTTCCGTGCGTGCGCTGCGTAAATAGTAAAAGTTACACGAACACAATGTATGGTGGAATTGTTCTTCTTAAAAAGTTCTAAATAAAAGTCCGCGATACCATATATTATATCTATCTATTTAGGTTGTCTTACAATAAGCATTTTTATAATTTTCAAATTTGGTCTAAAACAAAGCTTTAAATGAATATCTTAGAAGATATCATAGAAATAAAGTAACGCGCAACAGAATACAGTGGCAGCTGCGGGGCTGTGCTTCTCAGTGCCAACTGACTATTATTGGGTATGGACTATTACGATGATTAGTGTTACCCGTGCAAAGACGGGGCGGGCCGCTAGTAGCTGATATATCGGTGCGCCATTGAATCTTTGCATCTAAGGTCACCCCCAGGAATACAGTAGTCTCTTCAATTTTTATCATAATATTATTTAGCAATTAATTTACATCACTTGTGTATTTGTATTCGGAAATGCGAACGACTCTACCACGTAGTTACCACTTACCACACTCGTCACGATATATATCTGACGTCTGCGGTTAGCTTTACTATGAATTGCTGTGATTAATGCGAGCCGCACGATCCCTCGCCGCCATTTTAATGCACTTTAATCCACAAATGAATAAATACACGATCTCCGCCGACGCACTTAATTGTGAGTAATGAATCAATTACCGCACTGCAGGCCGAGCGCAGGATGCACGCCGTGTAAACTTGTCCTATCAGCCAAGACCTGTCGTAATTCATCATTACAAAACTCATTGACAATATACCATAATATTTTCCACTATCATTTTATTATTATGAATGTAACTAGATATCTAAGGAAAATTGTGTCTAATAATCCTTTTTAAGGATCTATCTTCTCGTCTCACGGAGTCCGCAGGCTGGCAGTTATCTCGGCCAACATATAAGTTTGGCTATTCAACGAGGTAACGCAGCCAGCGTTCTGGGCACATTGCCTTATTGCAGCGGCATAGATGATATTTTTAATGTTTAGTTTTTTAATTTAGATTTTAATTTATCAAAAAAAAATTTTTTTTAGATTATGTTGATAAATAAATTATATACACGTCATAATAATAATTAATTAAAAAATAAATTTTCACCAGATATACATCATACATATTATATGTCAAGTTTAAAATTCGCAATTCTTTGAAATTTTCTTACTCTACCAAAGAAATATAATATTTTAATATTTATGTTGTACAACTAAACTACACATAAAATAATACCTACTTGCTTCATATCTAATTTAATACACTATTATCTCCATAGCCTAAACGATAAGAAGACGAATAATTATAATTAATTAAGAGGCCGGTTCGCGCCGCTCGCAACTTCTATTCGAACCGCAAATATAAATTTGCCGGTATATTGCTATCTCTATTTGGCTGATGACACATGACCGCGTGCAAGCGAGATAGCAATATGAGCGTAGCAGAATTTGTTATACATTTAGTCTTGTTCCGTGAATACCAAAAATGATGAATGAAAAATTGTTGTGTCTGTTGTTCTTCGTGTTGTTATTCCGTAACTTGACAATATAGGCTATGTTCCTGATCAATTAGTACGTGAGATATCGTTGGTTTTAATATGAAACAAATAAGGAGAAAACATGTCATTTATGTCATAAAAACATGCAAAACGCAATGTGCTTACATTTAATTTTGGGAAAGTATTTTGAAAAAATAATTATCCAGGGACCTAGATAAATACAAGTTCAATCTTAATAATCGCATAATATGGTGGAAATATTGTCGAATTACAAATTATTTTGGTATTTCGTTTGTATGGGCAATTCACCCTCCGCTGGGACCAGCAATCTGAAATAAATATAATATAGTTTCGAATAGTCGCCTACCTCTTCTACGTGTTTTTTATTTGAGTACCTAAATTAAATAATGATGATAAATGATTGAGACTTACGAGAAATATTGTAGTTAGCAGTTGAAATTATAGTCATTCGGATGCTGAATGAAGTAATCGTTGTAAACCGCAGTAACGTGTGGTAACGGGCCGTTGGTCGTTGGTCGTTGGCTTTATACGAGCAACGTCGTAAACATGCATTCGGAGGGACGTACCTAACATCAGTATTGAAGGGATGAGATAATTTAATAACAATAAAATTATTCATATGGAAACCTATTGAATATTATATCTAAGAGATGAAATTAATTCAGCAGATTACCTATTCAGGTACATTATATTATCATGCCAAATAATATGGCTTTATAATAGAAAAATAAAATTCAAACCACGCGAAGCCAATTATTTTGAAGGGAGTTTAGAGTAAAGTCTATAAACTTATTATTATATAAATCTGTAGTGATCCTAACTAGTTGTCGAACTTCAACCGACGTAAACGTTAGTCGTCAAATGAGGAACAGTTAGCTTCGATATCAACACGCAACGGCGAGCAGCGCCAAACGAAGATAACCGGTGCGGTGCGGTGCGGTGCGGTGCGGTGCGGTGCGGTGCGGTGCGGTGCGGTGCGTCCACAGCCGACAGCTATTATTGTTAGCGAAGCATGAGCCGCACCTTCAGATAACCACAGGTATCTCGTTACAATACCGACTCGTACGTAATACATACATTGAAACCGAATACTATGTAACTATTTCTACTTGCCTGACTTGCGGTTACCTCACTATGACATTGTGAGTTGACGGCATTTAACGACATGAACGAATACACAATCACAAGATAAACCTTAATTTTAAAAGTCGTTTTCATACAAAAGTCTCTGCACCTGATGACAGTCTCGTAAAGCTGTCATGTCAGCTACGCAGTGCTACCACAGTGCTACGGCGTAGAAGCAGAGTGTAGACGGAGAAGGAAGAACAGCGACTCACCGCGTCGCAGGGACCGCAGCTGGCGTCGCTCCCTCGCCGCCGCCGGAGCCGCTTCCTCCTTCTCCTCGGCCGCCCGCGCCGCCCGCGCCGCCGGCCTGCCGCAGCAGAAACTAATCATAAACATCAGGTAACGAAGTAATCATTTAAGATCAGATGACATATTTAACGTTTACACTAGATCCTATGAAATGGTTGCCGTTTGTTTACCTGTGGTGTGTAGCGTTTCGCGCGCGGTACGTGCAGAAGAAGTCAGGGCGCACGCGGTGCGCGCGCAGCAGCGCGGCGAGCGGCGCGGCGGCGGTGGCGGGGGCGGCGGCGGGAGCGGCAGCGGTGGCGCCCTCGTACGTCTGGTCCGGCAGCAGCATGGCGCGCGCATGGCGCCCCGGCCGCCCCACTCGCGCGCCCGCTCACAGTGGCGCCCGCACGCTCAGCGCTGATAAAGGAAATGCATCATGTACCAGCGTCAGTACAGAAATAATGCAGCCTATCGTAGTACCTACAGGATCGAGCACTCCAAATATTACATATTCAGCTAAAGTTGCTTGCATGTTCGTTGTTAGTACTGGCTAAACTTCCAGGAAGTTCCAGCACAAGGACACAAGCGAGTTCCATTGATTTTGCACGGTCACAGAAAATTTGATAAGTGATAATATTAGAAGTACCTAGATAGATCCTTCGGCGAGCTCTCGTTCGTTCGAGAAGTAAGTGAAGCGACGCCAACTGGCCGAGCCCAGCGCGCGCTCGTTACGAGCAGTGAGTGCGCACAAACCAGCAGACATCCGGCGACACTCGCCCAAACAATCCCAATCACTTTCAGACACGCTGTTGAGCTTTAATTGACGCGTTAACGTCCCCAAATGATGAACTCGTTAACGAAAATCGACGGCACGGGGCGGGGCGGGGCGCGGGCGGGGCGGGGCGCGGGCAGCGCGCGCGCTTTTTGCTACGATCCGTCGCACTCCTGCATATATCCGCGGACCGCAATCCAGCCTACTTTGCACCTCTTATAGTAATAACCACTAATTAACGAAGTCATTTTAAAAATCACAACACACGACGGCTTCTTTTTTCAGTGTTTTACAATTCGCCTAACATCGTAAATTTTTCAAAAACTAGAATTTACTAAATTATTTCCACTGTCGGAAACGCCGGAAAATGTATGACTGTTACTCGTTCCCTAAAGATTAGGTTAAGGTAGTTATTTACGCGTATCTCGATCGCACGTGATGCGTGCGGGAAGCGCGAGCGGGCGAGGCGCGAGGCGCGAGCGACGGCGCGGCTCGCACTGGCCAGTGGCCGCGGCGCGCACCCTCCACTCGCTCCGCGCTCGTGGACCAGTGACCACTGCGGCGCTGGCCAGTGGCCGCTGACCACTCGCATACGCTGACATGCGCCTGTAGCGGCCGCTGTGGCGACGCGCAGGGCTACCAGTGGCGAGCTAGTGCATTCCTGCTGAACAGCGGGCTCTACTCTGCTCGCCACTTGGAATTTCTACTTCCATTCCGTTTTCCATTTCCGACCGACCCTCATTAGAAGTGGAGCCTTGACTTGGAGGATTACAAAAATGGGAGGTTCCAGTATATCCACATGTCATTAACCCGTCTCATATAGGCACAGTATATCATCATATTTTACATAATTGTTAGATGATACTCAGTTACTTAAAACTAAAATTACCTATACTACCTATGTATGTCCCAAAATATTACCTATTTCTCGATTTCAGTTTTTTGTATTGATCAAATATCAATCAATCAAATAGTCAATCATTTAAATAATGAATCATCATCAAATATCAAATAAATATTATAAATGCGAAAGTTTGGATGGATGTAGGTATGGATGTTTGTTACTCAATCACGCCGGAACGGCTGAACGGATCTGGATGAAATTTGGCACAGAGATATAGTCTGGAATAGAGAGTAGTCTGGAAATTATAAATGCGAATGTTGAATGGAACCAAAAAACCTCAATCCTCGCGGACGAAGTCGCGGGTATCAGCTAGTATCTATTGATATAATAATGCCGATTGCCAAGTTACCTATAGGTGTAAGTAAGCTAGCTTACTTTACTCCCAAAGTTTTAATATAATTATGTCGCCTAAACCTATTAGGTCCACAACTATACACTTGTTCGACACCAACCCTTTCTTGTATAGATAAAAAAGAGTAACTACGAAAAATAAAAGGGATGGGAGTCACTGATGGAGTCACTTCTCTCGCTGGTAGCCCTGTGTAGCGGGTATGCGCCGCTATGCGACGCGAGCGCGACATTCGTGGAAAGAACTCCGCATTTGGGGCGCCGCGTTTGATGCCCGCGACGCAACTCGCCGGACCAATTATCGACTTTTCCACTAAATTGGAATCACAAAAACAATATGCATTGATTCGTGACTTTTTATCAAAAAAATCAAGGAGAGTTCACATAAGTAGTGAGTACTAAAATGTCTGTGAAAGTTTTCTAAAGCAACTTCGGGTAGGGAGTAGGGACCTGCCTTCCTAAGAGTACCTAAGTTATCATGAGTTTAAAGTCCTATTTCCCAAATACTTAAACCACCAAAAATTTTACGAGAGGTAATAACTAATTTAAGTTTTCAGGGTTTAGAGTATACAAGTAGTATACTTCAATATAAATGTTCGACACATATATATATTACGTGGTAGTCGATGACCGCAGCCTGATGACCGTTAACGTCATCCAATAAGAAGCACTTACAAACAGGACGACATTTTTCGATTTCTGATTTAGGACATCAAAAACTTGTATCAAACGGATCGACTATGTAGGAGTATCGGCGACATACATTGTACCTACGGCTCGGGTGCCGACTGCCGAGCGCCGGTGCCGGGTGCCGGCCGCCGGTGCCGGGTGCCGGGTGCCGGGTGCCGGGTGCCGGGTGCCGGCCGCCGGTGCCTAAACGGGAGACGTCGCAGAAAAACGCGCGCCGGGAGGCGACTGCCGGCTGCCTCAACTTGTCACATTATAAATTTAAATCCCGCATCCGACGCACCGCACCGCTCTCCGCAGAGCTCTCTCCGAGACACAACTCGGGATCGAAATGACATTGTACTTACTCAATCAGTTCTTTAAATCTTTATGAACTAATTGGTTTTACGCTAGAAAAAACATTTCCTTAATTGAAATCCCCAGCAAGTCCTCGTATGCCTTTCGAATTACGTAGATACTAATTGGTCCGTGGAAACAGATCTTTGGTCTAATTTTTTCTTACCTCATTAAAGTATATTTTATCCGAACGGTTGTATGTATGTGCCATGCATTTCACAAGGCGTGTACATGGAACAGACTGTGTTATTATAACAACTGTAACAGCCGCATCGGCGTCGCTCCGATCACACGAGTACCTACTCTGTGCTCCGATTCAAACGTCACCTCGCATTAGATCGTGTTCCCAGATAGCAATCCGAGCATGGCGTCTCCCGTCTCCGCACCCGCCGCCGCGGATCTAGACACCAGGAGCTCGTCCGGATTGTGAATCGCTATCAAAAACCCGCTTGGCTTAGTTGTTTTCAATCAACTTTTAAATTGATGGGTTTCCAATATAATCGAGTGTAAATTGTTGAATTTGGGCACAAATCTAGCTCGAACTAGTTACCTTAAACTTTCATCATAGCCATATGAATGAATCCTATGTCAACAAATAGGAACAAGATTGTATATAGATAGGATTACTTCATTTATGTTATATTCAAATGAAGACAAAACATTTCCGGTACGGACATTCGATAGCGGATAAAAAGTCACCGCTTATTGCTCTACAATCCACAATATCTACTATCTACGCCCACCTTATATTAAATCTTATCTCAATACAAAACAAATGCTACAATGTCTAACTCGTGCATGTAACGCGTCCTCACGTCCACTAACTGTCAAGCCGGTCTACATTTTTTGTAAGGAATTAACCGAGAGACAGCCGTAGAATGCGTCGTGGTTAGCTTAAATAGTCCAACGCGTAAAATAAAAGTACCTGTATTTTCGTCTAAAAACTATCAAATACGCTAACAAAAAGTTTCTGAGCTCATTTGTCTGAAATCCATACCTACTTCCATACTATCAAATTGTAAATGTGAAAGTTTGTCTGTCTGCCTGCTATTATTTAATGGTACATCCTTTCAACCGTTTTTGATGAAATTTGATATAGGGTGTATTCTGGGAAAGGTGATGTCCACTTTTTATCACAGAAATTGAAGAGTCCGCGTGGGAACAAAAAATCTCGCGGTTGTCATCTGGAGTATAAATAATAAAATAACCATTACATATACATTTATTTTGTGAAACTTTAATCCGTAGCCGCAGGTCGACAATTACTATCGACATGCTTCCAGATATTTCGCCGTATCTTGAAGATTAATTTTCACCTCGACTGCAAGGTACTCGTAGATGAAAATCCTTTTCAATTGTTATTGTGTGAAAGTCTACTACAATCTCTTGAAGTAGTTAGGTGGCCGAGTTGCGCCGCGCGGTGCGACAGGCGCGGTGGAGCTGCGGGGCGCGTCGCGTCGCGTCACACGCGTCGCCGCCACAGAATAGGTAGTAGGTTTGACACACATCCGTACATCCGTAGCTTGGCAACGTATAGCACATCTCTGTTGGAAACGCAGTCTCACGCCTGACGTCGCCTGACCCACTCACTACTGTTAATACATAAAAACATATGGAGAAACAGCATTACCTATTGAAGCGAGCATGAGCTATAGGTGCTGTTGGGCCCGATTTATTAAAGTTTATAAGCACCTGCCTACTTATCCATCTCTAAGCACCTGACATCCGACAAGCCACATTCTGATTTCTGGCTATGACAAGCACAAGCAGCAAAATTAAATCCGGCTGACGTCTCTATATTCGGTTCTGTTTCAAATACTTCCTTCGCGACGACAAGTTTAATGAAGAACTCCCTATGGTATACAGTAGTGAGCCATATTATAAATGCGAAAGTGTGTCTGTCTGTCTGCTACGCTCTCAAGGCCCATCCGTTCAACAGATTTTGATGAAATTTGGTACAGGGGTAGGTTGTATCCCGGGGAAGGACATAGGCTTTTTTTCCCGGAAAATTAAAGAGTTCCCGCGGAAATCAAACAATTCTAATCCACGCGGACGAAGTCGCGGTCATCATCTAGTATATCTAGTATAATATTATAAATGCGAAAGTGTGTCTGCTACGATTTCCCGGCCTATCTTTTTAACCGATTTTGATAATACTTGGTAGCTGGAGGTAGGTTCCGTCCCGGGGAAGGACAAAACCTACGCTACTTTTTAATCGGAAAATGAAGGAGTTCCTTCGGAAATCAAAAATAATCCTCGCAGGCATCGTCTAGTCTAGTACCTAATTCACAATTCGTTTAGGATTTTCTTCTTCTGCTTATTTTGTTTTATGGCCTTTATTAGGTTTAGGATTTTATTTGTGAATACAGTGTTAAGATGACATGAAATATTTAAGTAGACACGCAGTATCATGTGGTGGTGACTACAATGTGGTGTTCCAACAATGCAAGTACTCGTAATGTACCTACATGCGTTATGTACAAAATGCTGTGCTCTTAAAATACCTAGGTACATACATAATGAAGGTTTTGTTGTCTACATACATGGCTAAAGTTAAGTTATATAGGTCCATGATGATTCATTATACTTGTAATGTACCACTAACAGCTATGTGGAGTTTCTGGTGTCAGAGCGAAACAGCGGCGTCAGTTGTTCGAGCCATATCCAGGTGGCAGCTGGCAATCGAACGCAGCGCCCGTCGCGCCTCGCTGGCGTATGTATACCTACCTTCAGCGATTCTCCATTCCTTGCTTTCAAGTAGATACCTGCACAGTGTATTAAAAAAGTAAGTTGTAGACTCCATATCATGAAGAGTCTCTAAGCATAGAGGACACCTGTTGCGTTGGTTATATTAACAAACTTTCTGATAGGCGGATCACTTCAAAAGAAAGGGTAGGGCCTTAATCTAAAGAGAGCAGAAAAGCTACTGAAGGAGCAGAACGACAACATGACGGCAAGAGTGGTGCTTATAAGTTGATCAAGAAAGTCAAATATCCTCCGACACACACACACACACACACACACACACACACACACACACACACACACACACACACACACGCACACACACGCACAGCACCATATTGCCTCGATCCGGAAGTCATCAGAGGCTCAGAGCCGGCCGACAAATCGCAGTCGATATATTATATCGCAATAATTATGTTGTCCATTTATCACGACTCCATGTAAATTATTGTCCAGAGATGTAAGTAAGAACTTACCTAACGAGATCCAGTTGAATGTTAAATGTTTGTTACAAGTAGGTAGCTATCTAGTTCTAGCCGAGATTAATTGTTTTATATTACGGTTGGTAAACTGTATAATAATCGCTAATTTAATTATAATAGCTACAAAAAGCCTTGCGAGGAGCTAAGGAACACCGCCCTCCTCAGTCCTCATATCGTCAGCGACACGCAGCTATATCTCGTCTCTATAATAATTATTGTGTAGGTATATATAATAACTACATAGTCAATTAAATTATTTTTTGGTAAATTTTATTAAATAGAGGACCTGCCAAAAGACTATTACATAATATTATCTTCTGTGAATTTTATGTTTGACAACATTTTTAAATGATCGATTAAAGCAAAAAGTGCACTCACTGGCGGGTTGACTTTTGATGATGTCACAATTCAGTATTCCATACAAAATCCTATACTAAGCGCGCGTTTTGAAATTTGAAAAAAATCCCACGTGACATAATATTTGCTTATAAAGATTTAGGGGCAAAACACACAGGGAGCGGGCGCGGGATGCGACCCGCGATATGGACGACATCACACAGCGACACCCGCCACGCACCCGACCCGTGCCCGCGTTCTGTGTGATATCGTCCATATTATAAATAAAAGATACACTCCCTGTGTGTTCCGCCTAACAAAGACTATAAATATATATTATTGTAAATGTATTGTGAAGGCACCGTAAGTATACAAATCTCTTTAAATTTTTCACTAAGTGATTCACTTGATCTTGGAAACATCAATCCTTCGAAAATAATTAATCTATTTCCTCTTTAAGGCGCTGTGAGCTCACGAGATGAAAAACACCGGCGCGCGGGGTTGAAATCGAGCAAGCGCATGTCGCAAAAAATGCATGAAATAATTTGTAAAAAAAATAATATTTACCTTTCAATACAAATGCATCCGACGATGTGTTTGATTTAGAAATATAAATTTTATCTTATATTTCTAGAGCTAATTATGTGTTTCAATAAGGAGAAAAATTGCTTTAAAAGGTAAATTAAGAGTAAGTAAGTAAGTAAGTAAAAACACTTTATTACACACAAACAATTAACAAAACAGAGATAAAACTAATCATGATATAATTTACAACTTGTTGCGGTGTAAAGGCGGCCTTATCACTAAGAGTGATCTCTTCCAGGCAACCTTTATGAAAGGAGGTTAGTTTATGAGAGGAGGTTTAAGAGGTGTGTTTAAAATAAATTTCAATGCAGAGATTTTTTTAAATTGTATTTTGAGATGCGTATGTCTTACTGTGTAATCACTTAGGTTTTATCAGGTTAATATAGGCACCTAACAGATTACAATCTACCAAAAAATAATGCGTTAAATTGTAATCAATCGACAGTTTACAATATCGCTAGTTAGATTACAATCTAACGGTTTTTACAATCCTACGGTAACATACTTACATAGTATAGTATATCTACGTGTACCGGGTCCGGGCGACCCATGTTAACATTTATAAGGCAGATGTGACTCGCATACTAGACCGATGGTCCTTCCAACGCAACGCAGTGTCGGCTGTTTGATACTTTACACGTGTAGGTACCTATAACCTACCACGGAGCTGCTCTTTACGTCTATATTTGCTACACAAAAACTTGTCGTGTAAAGTCAGCCCGCCCCAGTGCTGAACGGATTGCTTTCAAGTTTTCAATAATAATGTTGACAAGACAGAAGTGTTTTTGACCGTTCGAAATCCATATCCATGCTTATAATACGTATTATAAATGCGAAAGTGTGTCTGTCCGTCTGCTACGCTTTATAATCTTTTCAATATACATATGTATTTTGATGGGCGTAGTGGTAGGTTGTATCTCGTGGAAGGACATAGACTACTTTTTATCCCCGAAAATAAAGGAGGATGATTTTTCTCGCGGGAATTAAAAAACGTTATCCACACGAACGAAGCCGCGAGCATCAGCTAGTATTATAAATGCGAAAGTTTGGATGAATGTATAATGTATAGGTATGCTACTCAATCACGCCAGATTGGCGAATGGATCTGGATAAAATTTGGCACTGAGATAGATTATAGTCTGGAATAACACTTATGCTACTTTTTATCCCGTAAAGATTTCCCGCGGGAACCGAAAACCTCAATCCACGCGGACGAAATCGCGAGCGTCAACTTGTAGCTAATAATATTTCCACACCATGTCCACAGTACGTCTAGTCCACATCTCTCTCTACGTCATATTCCTCATTGCTGAAGATCGTGACCCCTTTCGTATTATCACAAAATGGCAGGGGTTTTCTTGGTATAATAATGCGGTGGGTTCCTATAGGTCCTTCCGTATTCAATATACCTAGTTATAATAATAAATAAATAAATAATAGTCTATAGTCCTAAGTTAAATAATCTAGTGTAGAACGGGTGTCTCGCAGATCCACGCGCTGAAACCCGTGTTGACCGTCACGCGTCGTCTCAGCCGAAGTGTTCATGCCGTGGCCCGTGAAAACTTAAAATATGCAGTGGGCAATTAGCGGGGCGTGGATATGCACGCGCCGCCGCCGCGCCGCGCCCGTTCCCACGCGCTCATCCTCTCGCGAACTTACAATTACTTTGTTGTTTTGAACCCCATACAGCCATTAGCGCATTAGTCGTCGTCGTTCGATGTTTTATGTACATAGGTACATATTCAAACACACAACACTGGAACTCACGAACAGACAGAGGCCGTCGTTTCTGACCAAGGTACGTCCAAGGAATGTACGAAACGAATGTCCCTTGAGTCGAAGCAATGAAGCAATCTCGTCACTCGTCAGCCATCCTAATTCCTAATTCCTAATATGTACTATAAAAGCGCAAGTGTACGCCTGTCTGGCTGAGTGCCTGCTAGATTAACACGGTCCATCTGTTCAACAAATTTTGACGATTGTCGTCAAAATTGTTTGACGAGGTAGATTGCATCCCGGGAAGGTTTTTTTTATCCCGGAAAATCAAAGAATGCTCACAGGATTTCTTAAAACCTAAATCCACGCGGTCGTAATCGCATTCTCTAGTAGGTACTTACTGTATCTATTCATTTTATTCAGTAGCAAGCAAGCCTAGAACTAGCTAAGAGGGCAGGCATGGGCCTAGATTAATTGTCGCGATAACAGCACTGAGTAGGTGCTGGCCGCGACTCCGCGCTCCGCATCTGATCTACGCGCACAGAGCTGCGCGCGCGCCGGCTGCGGAGTGCGCTGTGCGGACCACACGCGAACACAATTAACAAAAATCTACCTGATCGGTTTTTTTTTTCTCTGGGAAGGAGGAAAATCCTCATTGGATACCTCAGGAGATGTGGAGGCATGCCCGACTCCATTGGGGGTGAAACCCAGCGGCCTACGGACTAAAAACCTCCTCCCCCTTCTCCACTCATTCTTTCAGGTAAAGCCTTTGCATTCCGTCTGAAAGATGGCTGTTTTCAGGCATTTTCCTGTCTCTGCCTTTCCCACTCGTCCTTAATTCCCTTTTTCACAATAGCACGCAACATTTCAGCGCATGCCTCCCAAAATAAAATTTTGAAAAAAAGTAAGTAGGTATATTACAATTTTATCAAAATTGTTGCTTTTATTACACTAATAGTAGAAAATCAATTCTACAACAATAATGATTGGTGGGAAACTAATATTAATATTTTCAACTACCGAACCTCTAAAATTCCCGTCATTTTGCAGTCAGAGCTTTCTGGCTCTATCGGCTTTCCGTTTGAGTCAGAATTCTCGGATTGGATCATCCGATGATGTAGTGCATAAACGCTAACGGCCTTTACCTGAGCGTATTGGACGGAAGGGGAAAGTAAAATAAAAAACTGTATGAAAAATAATGCATTCTTTTAATCACAGAGCACTTGCGCTAGTTCTGCAATAAATAATAAGGGGAACTAACCGCACACCAGAAACATATTCTTACATCAAATACTTTACACCTAATATCTACACCTAATATTCTTCATGTACACCAAAATGATTGCACTAATTAACTAATTGAATATCAAAACTTTAACAAATAATAATTAATTTAATTTTAATTTAGGACATCCAACAGGTTACAATACATTAACAGGAAAAATATAGTAATATGCATGTAAACCCACTTAGAGGTTGCCACAGCTTGCAATATAATGTTTTCACTATGGGTCGGAGAAAAAAGTAATAAAAGAGGAAAAGAAAAAAAAATGTATGAAAATTAAATAAACAGTGATGAGATCCAGCGAGCTGCGGCAGACAGCACACCGGATCTACAATTGAATGCAAAGAATGTAAGAATACAGAGTATAGTATTTACTTTAAGGTGGATGACAAGGGTCTGCCCGCGAAATTCAACTTTAATTTGGTTTTTCACAATTTGTAAACTAATACGACAAAGTAGGCTTATGGCATTCAAATTGCGAGCCTAGGAATATCATCTTCACAGTTTTATATAAAAATCTTTACTTGAAAGAGCCCAGTTTAAGAAATTAGTCAAAATAATGACTAAAATTAGTCATTATTTTGACTAATTTCTTAAACTGGGCTCTTTCAAGTAAAGATTTTTATATAAAACTGTGAAGATGATATTCCTAGGCTCGCAATTTGAATGCCATAAGCCTACTTTGTCGTATTAGTTTACAAATTGTGAAAAACCAAATTAAAGTTGAATTTCGCGGGCAGACCCTTGTCATCCACCTTAAACCCTAACACTGATCTATTATCTATTACTTCTATACTGTGTATTTATTCTATATATTTTTACATTATTTTTATGTATATAATATTTATTTATTAGTATTATGTCTCAGTACACCCCTCCCGCTTTCTTAAAAGTTTCCTCTGCCCTAAGGTTGCCTGGAAGAGATCGCTGTTTAAGCGATAAGGCCGCCTGTTGTGCCCTATCTATTAATATGATTGTTTTTTTTTTATCATATCATTTCTTTGTGTACAATAAAGCATATTTTACTTTACTTTACTTTACTTTACTGATAGTATATATAGATAATGTAGACAGTACAATAAATCTATAGAACCAATGACCTCAATTTTCATAGACGGGCCCTGTCAAACAAAGAATGTCGGCGTATTTTTAGTAACGCCATCTAGTCTGAAAAGTGGGAATTCGCTTGCAACATATGCGCCATCTTGAATGACAGCTTGAAAATGCAGCAGAATGCAGGCTTATGACAGGTGTGGAACATGCTCTAGTCTCTACAATTCGGACGCCCAACTTTGTGCTATGAAAGGGCCCATCTAGTACATACAAATATATCGATGTATATATTATTTATAAACACTTAAAAGTAATCTAATAGATTCGTTGCTCTAAAGTGATACATTAACTTCTTTCTAAATGATTTATGAAAGTATTGTTTTGTATACCTAAGTTTTTCAAAGTCTGAACAAAAATATTAATTACTTATCAAAAATTCTAACTGTACATCAAAAATAACAAATGCGCATCTAAGACTCATCTAACACTAAAGTTAAATGATTTTGTTTGATTAAAATTAGACTTAAATTAAAATGTGGTTAAAAGTTTTGGTGGTGATTAACTAATTGTGGTGATCATTTATGTTTTCGGGTGAACAGTTGAACATAAGCCATTGATGCATTTTTTATCTTACTTTTATGGCGCATTGTTTGGTGCATAAAAATAAATTTCTCATTTTCTTTTACCTATGTGAAACTAGCAGATGCCCGCGACTTCGTCCGAGTGATAATAATATGGTGTTTCATTTGAATATTCTGTTAGACATTTAAGTGTATAATAGGAGTTTATTTTTGGTCCATTTCACAACATATTTTTGTTGTTACACTGATAATTAATACATTGCTGTGGATGCTCATTCATAATACTAATAACAATTGTTCGTAACACACTAAATATACGTTAAGCTTAATTTATTTAAATGTGCAAAGTTTGATGCGCAAACAGTATTTTTGATCTACGTATGATGTACATTTTGTCGGGAAAAATTGGTAATTTTTGATGTGCGTTTAATTACTACCCAAACAATAATAATTTACTACAACAACCACACACAGGAACTATACTACTTACAAATACTTATCGCAATAAATCGCGCGGCGTTGTACGAGCGATGCGGCGCGATGCGACGCGACGCGACCGCGCGACTGTCGCGTCGCACGCGGCGCACACACGCTCCGCGGTTATATTTACAAGTAGCGTTGCTACACACCAGCACCAGCGGCGCTCACTTTAGCTTCATTCACACATCTTTGCTTCATTCTTACGAGTAGGGTACAAATTACAAAATTAGTTCACATTACAATATTATAATATTATGGAATATTTTTGTACTTAGTAATTTTTACAATATCCGAGATTTTCATCGAGTAGACATCAGGTTACAGATCGATCTAGGCAATACAAAACAATAATATCCAACGATATCATCGTCCGCGCATCACGTTGCGTTTACCGACAGGTAGTTGACATGAAACTCACCTGCATACACTAGGTAATGCTGGAACTTTTTGTTGCGCTCGGAGAATTGAAACATTCGCATGGAACGCCGCGGGAATGTGTCGTATCACAGGCGGCGGCCGAGCTCGGCCCGCCGACGCTTATCCTACAGTTACAAATTCTACTATACGAGTACATATATCCCGAACGGTCGAACGCTCGCTAGCGCTGCGCCTGCAGCTCGGACAGGTGGTCGGCGATGGCGGCGGCGGCGGCGCCCTGCAGGATGGAGCGGTGCGTGCCGGGCAGGCGGCGCGTGCGCAGCGGGCCCGCGCACACCGCGCCCAGCCCGTAGTCGTCGTCCAGCGCCACGTAGTTGTCGCTGGCGGCGAACAGCGTCACCGGCGCCGCCAGCTTGCCCGCCGGCCGGTACGCGTCCGCCGCCACCAGCTTGCGGTAGAAGGCGGCGGCGGCGGCGGCCAGCTCGCGCGCCGACCGGCCCGCGCCCGCCGCCAGCGCGGTGGCGCGCGCGAGCCGCGCGTCCCACGACTCGAGCCGCTCGAGCTCGGCGCTGAGGCGCGCCGCGTCCACGTCCTCGAACAGCTGCACGAAGTAGGCGAGCGCGTCCGCCTCGTCGGTGCGCTCGGAGCGCGCGGCGCGCTTGCGCTTGCCGCGCGTCGTGTGCGTGGCCACGTACGCGGGCGAGCCGTCCACGAGCACGAGGCGCGCCTCGCAGCCGGCCGCCTGCAGCTGCAGCGCCATCTCGAACGCGACGCCCGCGCCGAACGAGTAGCCCAGCAGCGTGTAGGGCGGCGCGGGCCGCAGCGCGCGCACGTGCGCCACGTAGAAGCGCGCCAGCGCACCCATGTCGCCCAGCGGCGCGGCGCCCGTGCACTGCAGCGCGAACACGGGCGCGCGCACGCCCGCCGCGATGCCGCGCAGAGGCTCCGCCACGCCCTCGATCGGCGTCACCTGCGCGCAACACGCCGCCGCTCACAGTACGTACTACATGCACACCGCGACGCTTATGTGTGTATGGGGGTGTATCAGTAGATAGTGAACAATAATAAATATTATGAAGGCGAAATATTAATTGCTATTCTTTTCTCACCCCTTCATAATCAACATGGCGACAAGTCATTTTATATACGATCTAATAATTGCTAATCTTACTAATATTATAAATGCGAGTTACATGAATGGATGTATGGATGTTTGTTACTCAATCACGTCCCGACGGCTGGAACGGACCTGGCTGAAATTTGGCACAGAGATGGCTTTTTATCCCGAAAAATTACAGAGTTCCCGCTGGAATCAAAAGACCTCAAACCACGCAGACAAAGTCGCGGGCATTCGCTAATAATTATTTATAGTTTGTAAGCTTTGAAAGATGATATCTAGTGAACGGCCCCATGAATAGCGTCAGTTTTTGTACTGTTTACAAAGAAAGTATGCATACTTTAATACTGTACAAGAAAAAGCCTTCCTACTTATCGTTCATTTTCTGGTAACCACAGCACGTCTCCGAGCGGTCATATCTAGCGAAAAGCCCATCCGTATGCGGACAGGCCTTCACTATCGTCATCAGTGGAGAGTCCTACGCCCACTTAATACTGAAGGCGATAGTTATCAAAAGTGTAGCTATCTCTAAGTTTATTTTAACTGTTCTCTGGCAAGCTGTGCAACAGATTCAGTTCGGGCACAAGGCACAGCACATAGTCTCACCATGAACACGGGCGGCACGTCGTCGTCTCCGCCGGCGCTCGGCAGCTTCACCACCACCTGCTTGGGCACCAGCTCGCCCGCCGCCGCGAACTGCACCAGGTCGGCGCCGGGCGCGGGCTCGGCGGCGGCGGCGGTGGCGGGCGGCGCGTCGGCGTCGGCGTCGGCGTCGGCGGGCGCCGCGCCGCCCAGCTCGCGCAGGCGCGCGAAGGTGAGCGTGCGGATGTCCTGCACGCCGAGCACCACGTCGTAGCCGCGCTCGAGCGTCTGCTTGATCTCGGCGCCCATCAGCGAGTCCATGCCGAGCTCGGCGAGCGTGGCGCCGTCGGCCACCTTGGCGGGGTCCTTGATGCCGAGGATGTTGGCGACGGCGTGCGGCAGGTCCTGCGCGGGCGCCTGCGCCGCGCGCCGCTTGTCGGCCAGCACCATGCTGGCGGCGACGGCGTGCGGCCGCGCCAGCAGCGCGCCCAGCGCGCGCATGCAGGACGCGATGCGCTGCGGCACCGTGCCGCCGACGACCGCGTCGTCGCCGCCCATCGTGTCCACGACCAGCCCCACCTCGCCGACGGCGCCCCACTGCACGGCCAGGCCGGGCAGCCCGTCCGCCTGGCGCAGCTCCACGACGCGCTCCATGGCGGAGTTGGCGAGCCCGTAGTTGCTCTGGCCGGGGTTGCCGCGCCCGCACGACACCGACGAGAACGCCACGAAGTAGTCCAGCTCGGGCGCCAGCTCGCGCGACGCCGCGTCGAGCGCGCGCGTGCCGTCCGCCTTGGGGCGCGCGACGGCGCGGAAGTCGTCCGCGGTGAGGTTCTCGAGGAACGCGTCGGCGAGCACGGCGGCCAGGTTGAACACGCCGCCGACGGGCGCGAGCGCGGCGGCGTCGCGCAGCAGCTCGCGCGCGCCCGGCGGCGCGGTCGCGTCGGCGGTGGACACGCGCACGCGCACGCCGCGCTCGCGCCAGCGCCGCACGCACCACGCCTGGTAGCCGGTGCGCACGCCGGAGCGCGAGTTGAACACGAGCGCCGTCGCGCCGCGCGTCACCAGCCACTGCGCCAGCTCCAGCCCGAAGCCGCCCAGCCCGCCTGCCCGACGAACAACGAACGACACACGCACCGGTCAGTATATGCAAAGGTGGCCAATACATATTTTGTTCTACGAGCTTTAAAATAACTCTTTCCATCGAATTGAAATTAGTAAGTTTTTCTTTAATAAAAAAAATGGCAGTCGTAGGGACTGCCGATTGAAGTGAAAACGAATATTATTATTTTTCTAATTTAAAAAAAAATAAAAAAAAACTATATTAAAAATATTTCAAATAAAGGTATTACAGTTTAATTACGAATGTACTATATTATTATACTTAAGACCTTTTGTTTAAAAGGAACGGTGTCGGTCTCGCGTATTCCACATTTCTACCAAAAAGTGCTCAACTCGCCCAAAGAAGATTTCACTTTAAAAAAAAATTATGTTTTCAATGAACACATGGCAAAAGTAAAACTAATGTAAAGTAGCCTACGAGAGAATGAAAAAATATAACTTATATTCTATCTCATTTTTTCACAAATTAAATCTTCTTATGAATATGTTTCTCTTTTTGGTGCCTTTTCGTTTCATCGAATTTTCAAACCAAAACGATTTTAAAGAAGTTTTACTTCAAAAAAAAATTATACTGTGTTCAATATTTCAATAAAAAATGAAGGCTCATAAATTATGTTTAATGCTATATACATTTAATACTATACATTTGTCCCACTAAATTAGTGTTCTAACCAAGGAAGTATACAGTACGGTCTAAATAGTGACGTCCTAAGAAAGAAATTGCCCAATACATTTAAAAAATACAGTAACTCTTAGCTTAGTTTTTAACCTTTATTCCAGATATTAGAATTCAACGGACACTTCCGATTAAGTAAAAAATACATAAATGGGTGTTTAATTGATTACTACTCGATTTTTAAGCACAAATCAAATCAATAGCTTACAGGTTAAAATAATCTATATATATAAAAATGAAACCCGTTTTCCTTGGTCACGGCATCACGCGTGAATGGCTGGACCGATTTCACTAATTCTTTTTTTGTTGTATTTGTTATTATTAGGAGAAGGTTCTTACGGAAAAAAAATATTAAGAAAATCTCTCAGAAATATTGAAAAATGTACATTTAATTTTGCATACTAAGGCGGTACGAAGTTCGCCGGGTCAGCTAGTATACAATACCGCTTGAGCGCTGGACCCGTATCGTAATAAACAAGTTTACTAACCAAAAAAAAATTACTTTCAATCCCTCAGAAATCTTACAAAAAAAAATATTAGTCGAAAATTGGGTACCAAAAATAGCTAAACATACATGGAGTATATACTGATAGGCATAAAAAATCAAGTTTTATTCTTTGGACGTTACTATTTGGACCACTCTGTATATCATTTTGATAGCGAGCGTCTGAAAAATGGAAACTGTGGAATGAGGTCGATAGACGATTACAGCCACAACTTTTATAATCACATTTAAATTAATCGTATTCGAATTCAAACATATTATTGTTAACAAAATAAAATGAACGGTAAATGCATCGTTCTAGAGTTCAATTTCGTATATGCATTCACTTAGTGAGTTTAAATCGAGGACATTCGGGTTCATTTCACTTTGTCATCAATGCTTTCGCGCTATAGTAGTAGTTGCGTCACTCACCGACGAGCACGTAGCTCTTGCCGGGGTGGAAGTACGTGCGCGGCAGCGCGGGCACGAGGCGGGGTGCGGGCACGAGGCGCGGTGCGGGCGGCTCCTCCTCGCGCACGCGCAGCAGCACCTTGCCGATGTGCTTGCCGGCCGCCATGTGGCGGAAGGCGGGCTCCAGCTCGCGGTCGGAGAACACGGTGGCGGGCAGCGGGCGCACGGCGCCGCACGCGATGCCGTCCGACACGCAGCGCACCACGGCCGCCTTGTCCTCGCTCTCGCCGCGCGCGCCGAACAGCGCGTCCAGCAGGATGCCGTGGAACGTGGTGTTCTTGAGGAACACGCTCATGCCGAGCGCCGTGTCGTTGGACAGGTCGAGCTTGCCGATCTCGAGGAAGCGGCCGCCCGCCGCCAGGCAGCGCACCGACGCCGCCAGCTTGTCGCCCGCCAGCGAGTTGAGCACGAGGTCGACGCCGCGGCCGCGCGTGCGCGCCAGCACCAGCTGCTCGAAGCTGCAGTCGCGCGAGTTGCCGATGTGCGCGTCCGGCAGCGCGGGGAAGCGCTCGCGCAGGAACGCGCGCTTGTCCGCCGTGCCCGCCGTGGTGAACACGGTGCAGCCGGCGTGCAGCGCGATCGCGATCGCCGCCTGCCCCACGCCGCCCGTGCCCGCGTGCACGAGCACCGCCTCGCCGCGCCGCATGCGGCCGCGCACGCTCAGCGCGTAGTACGCCGTGGCGTACGCGACCGGCACCGTGGCCGCCTGCTCCAGGCTCCAGCCGGCCGGCACGTCCCACAGGAAGCCGCGGTCGGCGAGCACGGTGGTGGCGAGCCCGCGCGCCGCCACCATGCCCATCACGCGCCGCCCGTCGGCGCCGCGGCCCGCGAACTCGAGCCCGAGGATGCACTCCTGGCCGGCGAGGTCCCCGGGCAGCGCGTCCGGCGGCAGCTTGCCGGTGGCGAGCATGACGTCGCGGAAGTTGAGCGGCGCGTAGTACACGCGGCACAGCTCGGCGCCGGGCGGCAGCGCGCGCGCGCCCGCGTGCCGCAGGTCGCTCTCGATCCAGCGCAGCGAGGCGAGGTCGCCGCGCGTCAGCGTGTTGACGTACGCGTGCTCCGCGTGCAGCACGGCGGCCGCGTCGCCGAGCGGCAGGTGCCGGTAGCTGCCCCAGGCGCCGCCGCGCAGCACGTTCACGGCGAGGTCGAGCCGTAGCTGCGCCGCGTACGGCGCCGCGTCCGGCGCGAACGCGGCCGCGCCCGGCGCGAACACGACGCGCAGCGCGCGCCCGCCGGGCTCGCCGCGCAGGCACGCGCCCAGCCCGAGCACGCCGGAGCGGGCGTCGCGCGCCACGGCGTACACGCGCAGCGGCTCGGTCTCGGCGCGGCGCAGCGCCTCGCGCAGCGGCCCCACCCACGCGTAGCCGTCGTCCAGCTCGACGACGACGCGCTCGGGCGGCAGCGCGGCGCGGCGCCGCAGCAGCAGGAACTCGCCGGAGTCGGCCGGCTGGCGCGCCACGGCGTCCAGCTGCAGCTGCTCGAGCAGCGCCGCGTGCTGCTGCAGCGCGCCGCGCGGCTCCTCCAGCAGCAGCACGCCGCCGGCGCCGAGCGCGTCCGCCAGGTGGCGCAGCACGGGCGCGCCGTGGCGGCCCAGCACGTCGCCGGCGAGCACCACGTGGCAGTCGGAGTCGGGCGGCGCGCTCAGCGGATCCTTCGGCGTCACCTGCGACACGACACAGTAAGTAATGTCTACGTATAGTGTATACCCATACAGATATTAATTGGTATTTGCTTTTGCGAGAAAGCAAGAAAAGATAATAAATAACTAAAGAAATTCATTCAAGTGTTAGGCTTACCAGGACATTGCCCAAATTCGCCTATTACATTTGAAAAATACAGTAACTCTTATCTAAGTTTTTAAACTTTATTCCAAATATTATAATTCAACAGACACTTCAAAATTATTAAAAAAATACATAAATGAGTATTAAATTGATTTCTACTCGACCGGAGGGCGAATTGCCCATACAAACGTAATACCAAAATAATTTGTAATTTGAAAATATTTTTACCATATTATGCGATTATTAAGATTAAACTTTTATTTATCTAGTTTCCTGGATAATTATTTTTTCAAAATACTTTCCCAAATTAAATGAAAGCACATTGCGTTTTGCATGTTTTTACGACATAAATGACATGTTTTCTCCTTATTTGTTTCATATTAAAACCAACGATATCTCACATATAAATTGATCAGCCTATATTGTCAAGTTACAGAATAACAACATGAAGATAAAAACATAACAATTTATCATTCATCATTTTTGGTATTCACGGAACATGGACTTGATTTTATCAGATGGGTGTAAAAATAAAAAAAAACGGTTATGCTAATATAAATTTATGGACGTTCTTAGCTCGTATTATTTGTAAGAAACTTTGTATCGTTCAAGCTACTTGTTATGCAATTTTTTTGCCGTTTTCCGAATCTGCATTAGTCGACTCACAAGCGACGCAAGTTGTCCTATGTGGAACAAATAATTTCAATCTATATGGTAGATGTGGGTATCTAAGTGAGGACACGGCGCCATCGAAACAGCTGTTGTTTTGTATCGCAGCTAGTATCCGCACTCGTTCAAAAACTAATTGTACCATACACGTGCTGTTTTCAACAACGTCGCGTTGTTTTGAATTATCGGCGCAAAAGTCTTTGTTTTAGCTTAGATAAAATTCGGCACAGCGACGATAGCGACCGACCCTGAACACCTGCGAGTTAGTCACCTTGATGGCGTGCGGCTGCATGTGCGCGGCGTACGCGGGCGCCTGCGCGGCGGCGGCCAGCGCGGCGTCCACGCGCACCTGCGGCTCGGCCTCCAGCGCGGCCAGAGCCAGCGGCGCCAGCAGCAGCTCGGGCGCGCGGCCCAGCGCCGCCTCCAGCAGCTTGAGCCGCAGCGCGCCCGCGTTCTCCAGCGCGATCTGCAGGCACACGAGCAGCGCCTCGGCGCGCCCGCGCGCCGCCTCCGCCCCGTCGTACGGCACGAACGCGTACTTCTCCAGCTTGGGCTCGGCCTGCGCGTGCGCGCGCCGCGGCGCCAGGCTCGTCTTCACGCCGCGGAACTCGACGCCGCCGCACGCGATCACGTCCACGTCGCGCCGCATGCGCACGGGCAGCGCGCCGCCCGCCGCCGCCGCCGCCGCCGCCGCCGCCGCCGCCAGCTGGCGCGCCGGGTCGATGAGCGCGCGCTGCAGCCGCGTGGGCAGGTACAGCTCGCGCGTGTCCGCGCCGATGATGGCGAACTGCAGCATCGTGTCCATGAACGAGATCCAGTTGTCCTCCCAGGCGAGCGTGCCGGCCGTGCCGCGCGCGTCCGACGAGCGGATGCCGCGGAACGCGCCGCCGTAGTTGTAGCCGCGCAGCCGCAGCTCCTTGTACACGTCGTCCGCGCTGAGCGGCAGCAGCTCGGGCTCGTCGGCGGCGGCGTCGGCGGCGTCGGCGGCGGCGTCGGGCAGGCGCTCGGCGGCGGGGTCGGCGCACAGGCGCACGGAGCCGCTGACGGCCACGGCGCCGCCCTCGCACACCTCGAACGCGCCCGCGCCCTCCAGCACGTTGACGAGGAAGCGCACGGGCGCGTCGCGCTGCACGATGGTGGCGCGCCGGAACTGCACGTCCTCCAGCACCACGGCCGTCTCCTCCAGCTTCTTGTTGTGCAGCTTGGCCATGGTGCGCCACACCAGCGTCTGCGACACGAGCGCGCTCGTTACACTTATTGCTACGATACGGATTTGGAACAATCTTCCACCTCCTTCGCGTGAACAGAAAAACGCTAGCCAGGTTAATAGTTGCAAATTATTTACATTTAAAAATTACTACTTGCAATTTACTTTGTATACGTAATCATGATTTTTTTTTTCATTTTTTAACTATATTTTACACTAGTGGTTCGCCCCGAACTGAGACCTCGCGGTATCCTTAGTTTAGTTTTAACTATATTTTGTAATATTTAAATTTTAACATTAGCGCCATCTATTGACATTATTGTGAAGTTCTGTTAAAATACTGAAGCTCATTAAAAATTAAATAATTTCGTTTCCTTCTAATATTTATCTAATTTTAATATTTGTTGTTCAAGTACAAGATATAATTGAAATAATTTATCAAGTTTCATGCTCAGCCTTTCAGAAAATTGAGAGTTCTGAGGTCAACTTTGGACGTTAGAAAATCTCTACTTTGAAAGCCCCCATTTCGTCAATTTAAGGGGGAAAATTAAAAAAAATTTGAACTTTATTCCTAATTATCTTTAAAATGATATACCACAACCCTATGTAACGCTATAAAAAAAATTCCTTCGCATTCGCTTCTATGAGAGCCCCCTTGAAATAAAGATTATAACATATAACTTTTTAAGCTATATTCGGCGGGAGGCCATTGGTTTACATATTATATTTAAATTTGAAGTAACTACGTTCAGTAATTCAGAAGTTATAAGGCTCTGACGGACGGACGGACGGACGGACGGACGGACGGACAAGTGCAAACTCACTAAGTACTCAGAGACCTTCGCTTCGCTCGGTCAATTATCACAATGAGTAAGTCTATATTATCTTTAATATGTATATTTTATTATAATTTTTTCAACAACATGGCGGAAAGTCCGTCCGATGTACGAATGTATAAGAATGCGCGTGCGTCACTCACCAGGTAGCCGGTGGCGGGGAACAGGATGCGGCCGTCGATGTTGTGTCCGGCGATGAAGGCGTCGTCGGCCTTCGACAGGTCGTACTCGATGACGTTCTCTCCGGAGCGCGCGGCGCCGTAGTGCGCCACGCTCCACTCTACGGAGTGGTCCCAGCGCACGCGCGACGCGAGCGCGGGCGTGCCGCGCGACACGGGCCAGCGCACCGGCGGGTAGAGCGCGCCCGCGCGCACCGGCGCGCCCGCCGCGTACAGGCGGCCCAGCGCCGCCAGCAGGTGCGCGCACGCGTCGGGCGCGTCGCGGCGCACGAGCGGCACGTGCGCGGCGCCGGGCGCGGGCAGCGCGCGCTTCAGCACGGCCTGCAGCAGCGCGTGCGGCGCCACCTCCACGAGCACGGCGCGCTCGGGCACGGCGCGCAGCGCGTCCGCGAAGCGCACCGGCGACAGCAGGTTGTTGACGTGGTAGGCGGCGTCGCTGAGGCGCGCGAGCGGCGAGCCCCACTGCTCGCGCGGCAGCGACGACGACACCCAGCGCGGCGAGCGCGGCCGCGGCGCGGGGATGACGCGCTCGAGGCTCCTGCGCAGCAGCGGCGCGGCGGCGGCGATGTACTCGCTGTGGAAGGCGACGCCGGAGCTGTTGACGCGGCGCGCGAACACGCCCTCGGCCGCCAGCTGCGCCGCGAAGCGCTCCACTAGGTCGGGCGGGCCGGACACGGTGACGCTGTCGGCTGCGTTGTGGCACGCGGGCACCACGCCGGCGGGGCAGCGCCGCGCGCACTCCTCCCACGAGAGCCCCACGGCCGCCATGGCGCCGGGCGGCAGGCGCGCGTCCACGATGCTGCGCCCGCGCCAGTACGCCGCCAGCACCGCCTGCTCGCCCGTCAGCGTCTCGTCCGCGTACGCGCAGCCTGCACGCACGCACACACACCGTCACATACCAATATATCACTCGAATGTATCATTATTAATTTTAATAAACACACACAGACACACACACACACACAGATACACACATACACACACACACAGATTCACACAGAGTCACAGATATTGACATCATTGGTGATAACTTTCCTAAGTTTCGAAAGAAAGTACTGGATCATTTTAGAAGTCAATACAGCAATGATTCTGTTTAATTTTATCGATTTTCTCCAATCTATAGTGTAGTTTTAACATCTTATAGCATGCTGTGGCACCCTCTAAGTGGGTATACAATAGTGCATATAACTTCTGTTTTAATTTATATATATTTTTCCTTGTTAATTGAATTGTAACCTGTTGGGTGTCCTAAAATAAATAAAAAAAAAAAAAAAAAAAAAAAAAAAAAAAAAAATTCTTTCCAAAAAACCGATTTCTAACGCCACTGTCAAGTAATAAATAATTTTTATTTCTACCCACTATGTTGAAGTCGGGCGAGCCTTATGCGTCAACTTTGCTTCGCCCGACCCGACTTCGACGTAGTGGGTAGAATTAAAAATTATTTATTACTTCACAGTGGCGTAAGAAGTCAGTTTTTGGAAAGAATTTATATTTTAAACTTTTTAGTGTCAGGGTTGAGGATTTGGAGTCAGAATTTTTTATGGGACCACCTCGAGAGCTTCCTCTAAAGACTGATAGAAAAAAAATTCAAATCGGTTCAGAAACCACGGAGATATGCACCGACATACATTTAAAAAAAAAATACCCGCCGAATTGAGAACCTCCTCCTTTTTTGGAAGTCGGTTAAAAAATATTTATGGTGAATTCATATTGTAAGTGTCAATCAACGACTTCATACTTAAACCCAAGTCCCAACTCTTCAACTCTGATGCTGCAGGGTACTGCACCCCTAAGCCGTGGGGATTTACAGTACACTAAAAAGTTAAAAATACAAATTCTTTCCAAAAACCGACTTCCAAAGCCACTCATTGTAAAGTAAAAAAATATTTTCATTTCTACACACCATGATGAAGTCAGACTAGTATAACAAAGATAGGCAAAGTTGACGCGACAGGCTCGCCAGACTTCAACATAATGTGTAAAAATCAAAACAATTTTTTACTTTACAGTAGCTTTGGAATCTCAGTTTTTTGGAAAGAATTTTCATTTACAAATCAAAGTAGGTCAGAATAGGTAGCGTAAGGATCAAAAAAATATAAATTTGCTTAAGAAAATTCCTCAAGGTCAGGTTGCCGAGCATTAAAGTTTCCAATTTTAGGTAATGGGGCTGATTCTGTATAACACAATCTCTAAACTAAAACTAAAATGGCAGCTTTAAATCTAGTTCTGTCCCTTTCCGTAGTAAGTATTATGAAAGGGTTAGCAATATTTGTAATGCTCTAATTTTAGTTTAGTTTAGAGATTGTGCACTACAGAATCAGCCCCAATATCATCTATACCCATCTGATAACCAAATAAACATGATGCCAATTGAGAGCAGGAAGAACATGTAATTGTTAGAGACCATCCAGAAGTAGATATTTATGAGACACTTTTAATATATTTATTCATTGTGAACACAATATTAATAATATGCATTCTGCCATTTCTGGCATACGACATTTAGAATGATTAATATCTAACACATCTAATACATTATTAATGTACCTACTAATTAAATTACCTATTTACAAAAATTAAATTGGTAAATTAAGTTCAGAATTATTATTACACTCAATAATGGACAAATCATACAATTTGTACTCTCATTTGGAACTTGCACGAGTAAATGGTTAAAAGTGTAGAAGTTCCACGAGATATTTAATTTAATTAGATAAAAGTTGGCTAAACTTACAGATAATAATCATTTGATCCGGCCACAATTGCTATCAAAATGCGATCTAAACACGAAAGTATTCAATAATCGCTGAGTCAGCCGGCAGGAGACTGAATTACCTGTTACCATCGTCAAAACATTCGTATACCCCTATATTCAATGTACTCTGTGTTTAATACTAACAATTTTCAATATGGCGTCCGTATCCGCAGATTAAATGAAATGACATGAAACGAGTCAAATTGACAGATATTATACTTCCTGTTTCATGAGATATAATGACAAACAGTAATAAGGTGACTTATCATTTCATAAAAAAACATGACAAATTTTCATTTCACAACCAACGTTTGGCAAAATTATGAATCAAAAATTCATTATATATATAGATATATATATAGAACATAAATGATTTTTTGACAATTTTTTGCAGACAAAGGACATTGACCAGCGCCCATACATAGTTCGCCTAAGAACCAACAGTCATAAAACATACATTATCGGATTCAAAATAACACATATATCTTATTGTAATTAGATTTGAACAACGGACACTTCAGAGAATTGATGTATTACCAAAAATATTTTCAATTTTGAGGTTATTTCGACTCAATCTGCTTGAAAAATAAATATCATCGTCAACAAATTTCGTCGTAGTTCACCAAAAACATTACAGATGGCGTTATAAATATTAATTTATTGTACTTTCAATAGATGGCGTTGCGAGATTCGGAATACTAGCGCACTCAGCGCTTCAAGCTGCTTTTATCTTATTTCTTAAGTTACAGAACCAGCGCTCAAGCGGTGGTATTGTTTATTATTTTAACCTGTAAGTTACAAGACGGAAAAGAACGGTAATCAATTTAATACCCGTTTATTTATTTTTTAATTAATTTGAAGTGTCCGTTGAAATCTAATATTTGGAATAAAGGTTAAAAAATAAGCTAAGAATTATTGTATATTTCAAAAGTATGTTGATTCTTAGGCGAATTTGGGCAATGTCCTTTTAATCTCACAAAACATTATTTGTCAAACAAATTATTTATTATTCACATTAATTATTTAAAAAACGCATATCATAAAAGCTTTTGATAAGTACTATATATTCTGTCTAAATGTCTAACCCTAAGATATAAATATTCAGGTTCTATCGGGTTAATATACCTAACTTAAGTTTAAAAAACTAAAATTTGTAAAATGTACCGACATTTTATAAAATCGTGAATGTAGCAAATAAATTATTTGATGAAATAATAAATTTGTAAATGATTGACCGAGCGAAGCGAAGGTCTCTGAGTCTACTTGGGTGAATTGGCACTTGTCCGTCCGTCCGTCCGTCTGTCAGAGCATTATAACTTCTGAATTACTGAACGCAATTACTTCAGCTTTAAATATAATATGTAAACCAATGGCCTCCCGCCGAATATGGCTTAAAAAATAATAAAAATCTTTATTTCAGGGGGGCTCTCATAGAAGCGAATGCGAAGTAAAATATTTTTTTTATAAAGTTACATAGGGTTGCGGTATATCATTTTAAAGATAATTAGGAATAGAGTCCAAAAATTTTTTTTTTTTTAATTTTCCCCCAAAATTGACGAAATGGGGGGCTTTCAAAGTGGTGATTTTCTAACGTCCAAAGATGACCTCAGAACTCGAAATTTTCTGAAAGGATGAGCCTGAAACTTGATCAATTATTTCAATTATATCCTGTACTTGAACAACAAATACTAAAATTAGATAAATATTGTAAGGAAACGGAATTATTTAATTTTTAATGAGCTTCAGTATTTTTAACAGAACTTCACATTTATGTCAATAGATGGCGCCGCGAGGTCTTAGTTCGGGGCGAACCACTAGTACTTTACCATTCAGCAATTTTGCAAAGGAAAACATTTGCGAATTGAATTTGTCAAATGATCTTTTATAAAATGATATTTTTGCGCAGAACACATTGTTTGTCACCTGAATAGTTTTTGAAACGTTTTTTTTGTGAAATGATCATTTGTTAAACGTTGTGTCTTATATTACGATTTTTATTTTATTATTTTTAGTGGATTTCGTTGGGTCATCATCAGATGGGTGTAGATATCGAAAAAAACGTTTATTCTCATTTATATTTAAGGTAGCCTTGAACAGATTTCAGTAGGTAAGATATTCGAGGCATGTTCTTGTACTCTGATTCATAAAATACAACTTTGGTCTGGTTATCAGATGGGTGGAATCGTTTATTGATTTATTGATTTATTCGTTTTGAACACAATATTAAATGCATTCTGCCATTTCTGGCGTTCTTATCTAGTACTTCGAAATATAAATATCGAAATGAAATGTAAATGGTTCGCGTACGAACGACAGAGGGAGTGTAATGTGTATACTGACCGATCTCGCCGACGGAGTGGCCCACGATGCCGTCGGGGCGCACGCCCACGGCGCGCAGCACGTCCACGAGCGCCACCTGCACGGCGGCGATGGACACGAACGACGCGATGACGTCGTCGAACGCGGCCTCCGGCGCCTCGCTCAGCACGTGCGCCAGGTCCACGCCGTGCGGCGCCAGCGCGGCCGCAGAGCGCGCCACGCTGGCGGCGAACGCGGGCAGGCGCAGCAGCGCGCGCGCCATGCCCGCCCACTGCGAGCCCATGCCCGAGAACACGAACCACACGGGCCGCGCCTCGCCGCCCTCCGCCTCCAGCACCTCGCGCTGCGGCGGCTCCGTCAGCAGCGCGTACCCGCGGAAGCCGTGGCCCGGCGTGGCGTGCGCGTGCACGGCGTCCAGCAGCGCGTGCAGCTCGCCGTCCGCGGCGTGCTCGGCGCCCAGCGCCAGCAGCGCCTCCGCCGCCTCCTCCGTGCGGCCCGACGCCAGCAGCAGGCGCGGCGCGGCGTACGCGGCGGGCGGCGGCCGAGCGCCGCGCGCCGACTCCAGGATCACGTGCGCGTTGGCGCCGCCGAAGCCGAACGAGTTGATGGCGACGAGCCCGCCGTCCCAGGGCGTGTTGGCGTCCACGACGCGGATGCGGCCGTCGCTGAGCGCGGGGATGTCGGGGTTGGGCGCGCGGTAGTGCAGGTTGGCGGGCAGCACGCCGCGCTCCATGGCCAGCAGCACCTTGGCGACGGCGCACAGGCCGGACGCGGGCTCCGAGTGGCCCATGTTGGACTTGACGGAGCCGAGCAGCAGCGGCGCGGCGCGCTCGCGGCAGAACAGCTCGGCGATCGCGTTCACCTCCTGCGGGTCGCCCACCTTGGTGCCGGTGCCGTGCGCCTCCACGTAGGCGACGTCCTGCGGCCGCAGCCCCGCCTCGCGGAACGTCTCCTCGGCGAGCCGCCGCTGCATGTCGCCCGACGGGAACGTGATGCCCTGCACCTTGGCGCCATCGGTGTTGGTGCGCGCGCCGCGCACGGCCGCGTACGCGCGCCGCGCCGCGCCGCGCCGCTGCAGCAGCACGGCGACGGCCGCCTCGGAGCGCACGTAGCCGCGGCCGCTCGCGTCGAACGCGGCGCAGCGGCCCTCCGGCGACAGCATGCCGAGCCGGTGGAAGTTGAGTGAGTTGGCGGGCTTGAGGCACAGGTTGCAGCCGGCGACGACCGCGGCGTCGCAGTGGCCGGCGCGCATGGCGGCCACGGCCTGCGCCAGCGCGAACATGGAGCTGGAGCAGGCGGTGTCGACGGCGTAGGAGGGCCCGCGCAGGTCGAACGCGTACGAGATGCGGTTGGGGAACATGGCGCGGCAGCAGCCGGTGAGCGCGTACCCGTTGATGCGGTCGGGGTCGGCGGTCCACAGCTCCTCGGTCTCGGAGTTGCTGACGCCCACGAAGACGCCGGTGCGCGAGCCGCGCAGCTCGGCGGGCGCCAGGCCGGCGTCCACCAGCGCCTCGTGCGTCAGCTCCAGCAGCAGGCGCAGCTGCGGGTCCATGAGGTGCGCCTGCTTGGCGTGCACGCCGAAGTGCGTCGCGTCGAAGTGCGCCAGCTGCTTCAGCTTGCCGCTGCGCTCCGGCAGCCCGTGCAGACCTGCGGCGCCCGACACGAGACATCACTAATGTAGTACTAGTAGCAAGTTTCATCAATGATTATTATCATTACTTATTTACTCGTTATGACCGAGCGAAGCGAACGTTTCTGAGTCTACTTAAATGGATTAGCAGTTGGCACTGTCTGTTCGGTCTAAAACCGTTTGAATGATAGAGACGATTGATATACTATTTATTGTTCCGTCCGTCCATCAATCAAAACGTTATAGGAACGTTCCAAATTAATAATATTAAGTGTAAAAACGTAATGTAAGCGACAATCCAGAAGTAGGTATTATAAAGCACTTTTAGTATATTTGTCCTCTCATTTGAAACTTGCACGAGTAAATGGTTAAACGTGTAGAGGTTCCACGAGAGATTTAACGTAATTAGATAAAAGTTGGCTAAACTTAAAAACAATATTAATTTGATCCGGCCACGATTATCGCTAAGCTCTAAATCAAAATGCGATCTAAACAAAAAGGATTTAATAATCGCTGAGTGGCGAGTCTGCCGGCAGGAGACTGAATTACGATCGTAAACACACATGACACAAAACTATCTCCATACACAAAACACTCGTGTTTATACTATTTTCAATATGGCGTCCGTATCCGCAGATTAAATCGAATGACATGAAACTAGTCAAATTGATAGATATTATACTTCCTGTTTCGTGAGATATAATGACAAACAGTAATAATGCTAACAGTAAATTACTTAAAAAGTTATAAAAATTCTTACATTTCCTCATAGATGCAAATCTTTTTTTTTAATTCATGACGTAGTTTTTTCATAAAGGTTAGTAAATACTACAAAAAATGAGCATTTCAGTCAAAAATTTTAAACCAATTTTGTCATATGCCGATTTATGGAAAAAAAAGTTGTTCTATTCTACGTCTTAAGGTGCCAGCGGAGGGGGAATTGCCCATACAAACGTAATACCAAAATAATTTGTAATTCGAGAATATTTCCGCCATATTATGCGATTATTAAGATTGAACTTGTATTTATCTAGGTCCCTGGATAATTATTTTTTCAATATACTTTCTGTTTGATTGCAAACACAATTATATAGAATTAATATTATATTACCTATGTAAACACTTAAAGTAGTAAAATGTATTATGACGATGGCAACATCGCCCCTTCGCCCCCCGCTTGCGATTGAAGTGGTCGGCCGTCGAGTCAATAAAATAAATAATAATTTAAAATAATTATCTGTAAGACAGCCATTGTGTCAAAGTTCAATAAACTTACTCCAAAAGTCTTATGTGGTTTTAGTACAATCCCACATAAATTGGTCCTTCGAAATTATTATCTTCATACGTGATCAAAAAATAGAAGATCGTCGTTTGAACTTGGAAGGAAGTTCAGTTCAATTCGCCGCAACTGGGTCACAGGTTAGTGAACGACGGCGTGGCCGACGAGTCTGCTTCGTGATTGGTCGCCGTGCGTGCTGCAGAGCTATTCTCCGCGAGTCGCGAATCCTGCGCCAGCTGCGCGCGCCCCGAAACACCACGTGACCACGCCGCGCCGCCTGCCTTGTGACTTCGTTTCGTTTCGGCCATCTTGTATAGCATAATCGTCGCAAAAAGTGAAAAGTGTTGCTTTTAAGTTTTAATTTAAATTGGCTCATGTACAATCATATTTTGTTAGTGTATAATATAGATAGAATAAGTCTTAAAGTGCTTATTGGATTACAATGGAAAAGGCAAAGGCCACGCCGCCGGGAGGATCTAGGGATTTGCCCACGTTGATTGCGGCCAGGGGCCAAACGAAATCAACTATCACCAAAATTGCACAATTTGCCACTGACGATGCGGCACTTCAAAAAAGCACTCTAAGCTTGCTTAGAGTGCGTATTAAGCACCTCGTAGACGCATTCCAAGAATATAAAGGGCTACATAGCCAAATCGTGGCAAGGGAGACAGGCAATCCAAGTGACCCTGAAGACACCTTTTCGGCCTACGAAGAAAAATATCTCATCGCTTTGGCAAGGATGTCAGAATTGGTGGAGGAATCCAAAGAGGTACAAGAGGTGCAAGTTGAAAAGAAGGCATTTGTCCAATTACCTAAAATTACCATCCAAAATTTCTCTGGTAAGGATGAAGAATATTACCCGTTTATTAACATTTTCAAAAGTATGATAGATAAGGACACTAGGTTAAGTGACGTTCAAAAGTTATATTATTTAAGAAGCTTTTTATCTGGTGAACCCTTAGATATTATAAAAAATTTGCCCTTATGTGAGTCTAATTATGCTAATGCTTTAGATCTGTTGGCCCAAAGATATGATAATATAAATAAAATTGTGTCGAGTCACATCAACTCGTTATTAGATTTAAATGTTATACATAAGTGCACTGCATCAAATTTAAGGTCATTTATGGCTACAGTGAAGCAAAGCTTGAGTGCACTGCAAAGTTTAGATCAGCCAATTGAACAATGGGATATTGTTATTGTTTCTATATTAATTAAAAAGTTAGATAATTACACTGTTAGGTCTTTCTATGAAGAGCATTCAGACAAAAGTAAATTAGTTAGTTTAAGTGACTTTCTAACCTTTATAGAGAATAAGGCTTTAGCCTTGGAAGCAACAGGCTATGATAAGAAGCAGTATGCCAGTAATACAACATCGGCAACTCCGCGCTACCCAATGGCACAGCGCAGCCAGTCGATAAGTCTCACAGCTGCTTCATCTCAACCATGTGAGTATTGCCTTTCTGCTTCTCACAAATTATTTAAATGTGCAAAGTTTAAGGTCTCATCTATAAAGGACAGGCTTGCATTTATTGAAAATAAAAAACTTTGTAAAGTTTGCCTAAATAAACATACGGGAAAGTGTCACTTTAATTTTAAATGTTCCCGGTGTAAGAGTTCCTCGCATAACAGCCTAGCACATGTTGAACCTGAGGGCAGCACTGCTAATACAGAGCATCCAGGGCCTGTCTCGCTTTATAATAATGTACATAATAAACAAGTATTACTCCCTACAGTTTTATTAAAGGTGATGCAGCGGAATGGAATGCCACTTTATATTAGGGCAGTTCTTGACAGTGGTAGTGAGGTATCAATGATCACACAACAAATAGCTGATGCTATTGATTGCACTATTGTTAAAAATGCACACACTGTGGTGGGCATATGCAGCTCGGCTAACAAAATTGATATGATTGCTAACTTACAAATACATTCTTGCACCAGTGGATTTTCAATGCCTATAGCATGTTCTGTTGTGCAGAAAATTACATGCACTCTTCCACATCAGCACTTGGACATATCACATTTAAATATTCCCTCGCACGTTAATCTTGCAGACTCCAGCTTCCACGCACCAGGTGAAGTTCAAATGCTTTTAGCCTGTGATGTGTTTTTCCAGGTGTTGCTGCGTGAGCGCATCCCACTAACTCCGAGTGGACCCTACCTCATAGATACCAGGTTTGGGTATGTTGTTGGAGGTGCTATCATCGGCAACGCAAACCACCAGAAGTATGTTTGTAACTTTTTAAAATTAGATAAGGCTTTACCTGCACCCACCTCTAGTCAACAATGCAATTGTGACAAAAGTTTAGACTATCAACTACAGCAATTCTGGGATAGTGAAAAGGTACCTGAAATCTTTTTTGAGGGTACCTCTGAGCAAAATTTAGCTGAAAAGGGTTTCACTGATACGGCAGTTTTGTCTGAGAATAAGTTTAGTGTGGATTTACCTTTAAAAGGGGATCTAGATGATATTGACTTAGGCGATTCCTTATCTAGTGCATTAAACAGGTTTTATAATCTAGAAAAAAGATTTAAAAAGGATAAACAGTTATTCCTTAAATATAAAGACTTCATAGATGAATATTTGAACTTAGGTCATGCAAAAATAGTAGATATTTCTCAGTATGATTTAGATAAAAGGATTACTTATTTTTTGCCTCATCATCCAGTTTTTAATGTCAACAGTAAGACTAGCCCTATTCGTGTGGTATTCGATGCAGGAATGAGGACTTCAAATAATATTTCATTAAATGATTTGTTGCTAAATGGACCTGTTGTTCAAAATGATTTATTTAGCATCTTAATATTATTTAGATTGCACAAATTTATATTAATATGTGACATACAAAAGATGTTCCGTAATATCAATGTCAATGAAAAGCATAAACCCTTACAGAATATACTCTGGAGGGAATCGGAAGCAGAGCCTATACAGTGCCTGCAACTACAGACAGTTACCTATGGGTTAAAAAGTTCTACATATTTAGCAACTCGGTGTTTACTTGAATTGGCTAATAGATTTTCATCGCAATTTCCATTAGCATCAAACATTTTAAAAAATAATACTTATGTTGATGACATTAGCTGTGGTGCAGACAGCATTGAAGAATTGATTGAGATAAAGAATCAGTTAATTAATTTATTAAAATTAGGGGGTTTTGACTTGCATAAGTGGTGCTCCAACTCTTCTCAGTTGCTGAGGGAAATCCCTGCTGGCAAGCACCAGCTGGGAAATGTAGACTTATGTCTCGATGATAATAGCCAAAATATAAAAACCTTAGGGTTACACTATAATGTCAAAAATGACAGTATAGAAATAAGTTGTCCGGAGAAGTCAACTCTTGATTTATATACTAAAAGAGAAGTACTAAGTTTTGTTAGTAAGTTTTTTGATCCCTTAGGGTTAGCAGGACCTATTTTAGTAAAAGCAAAATTATTTTTGCAATCCTTATGGAAATTAAATGTTGAGTGGGATCAGCCATTACCCACTGAATTAAATGACAGGTGGAAAAAATTCGCCTTAGATTTAATTGGGATGCCAGTTATTGTGGTGCCTAGGAATGTAAATATGTCAAATAGCATTAGTGTAGAATTAATAGGTTTTGCCGATGCATCCAATGATGCACATGGATGTTGTTTATACTTACGGGTTGTCCATGCAGATCATACTATTTCAGTCAGTTTAATTTGTTCAAAGTCAAGGGTAAATTCATTAAATAAAAAACAGACAACCCCTAGACTTGAATTAAACAGCGCACTCCTGTTAGCCAAGCTGTCTCACAAAGTGTATAATACTTTAAATGGAAGGTTTGATTCCAATATCACAGTGCACTTATTCTCAGACTCACAAATTGCTTTAGCGTGGTTAAAGACAGAACCTGTCCGATTGTCAGTCTTTGTGGCCAACAGAGTAAAGGAAATTAATAGATTAACTGAATCATTTAATTGGCACTATGTCAATACAATGTACAACCCAGCCGATTGTTTATCAAGAGGCCTAGATCCAATGTGCTTAAAGGATCATTTGTTATGGTGGACAGGCCCACAGTTTTTGTTAAAAATGAATCAACTTGATCCTATTAATCAAGACGTTGTATTAGAAAATTTGCCTGAGGTAAAAACTGAACTTTGTTGTAATAATATTACTCAAGAAATAGCCTCATTTGATATTGAAAGATACTCTTCATTGTCAAAGGTTAAAAGAATAGTAGCCTATATTTGGCGATTTTATAATAATTGTAAACTGCCAAAAAATGAAAGAGTTACTTGTGAATTTTTAACTGCAAAGGAGTTAGAAAATGCTCTTAATATTGTAATTAAAAATGAGCAAAGGAAATTGTTTAGCTCTGAAGTGGCAAGTTTGTTAAATGATAAGCCTATAAAAGGATATTTGGCATCCTTGAACCCATTTTTTGATGGTGAAGGCTTACTAAGAGTTGGAGGCAGACTGCAAAACTCTGACCTTTCATATTCTCAAAAACATCCAATAATATTGCCAAGGTCTTGTCATTTAACAAAGTTGATCATATTAGATGCTCATATTAATTTATTACATGCTGGACCAAGATTGATACTCAGCTATTTAAACAAAAAATACTGGATTGTTCATAGTATAAAAGAAATTAAAAGTGTTACTCATAAATGTATTGTGTGCTATAAATTAAAGGCTAAGCATGCCTCACAATTGATGGGATCATTACCCAAGCCAAGAGTGTCAGCCAGTAGAGCTTTTGAGGTAGTAGGTATTGACTTTGGTGGTCCATTTTCTATAAAACAGTCCCGAGTTAGAAAAGTTATAGTTTCAAAGGGTTATATTGTATTATTTGTATGCTTTGCCACTAAGGCTCTACATATTGAACTAGTGTCAGACTTGACAACTGAAACATTTTTAATGGCCTTTAAAAGATTTAGTTTTAGACGCAACTTGCCAAGTACAATTTTTTGTGACAACTGTTCAACCCTTAAAGGAGCAAATAATGTATTGCAAGAATTGTATAAATTACAAGCTACCAAGGAACACCAAGATAAGGTACAAAATTATGCTTCAAGTTTAGGCATAACCTTCAAGTTTATTCCTAGTTATAGTCCGGTCTTCGGAGGAATTTGGGAGGCTGGAATAAAAAATGTAAAATATCACCTCAAGCGCACTATTGGGGAACATTTACTTACCTATGAGGAGTTTTATACTGTTATTGTTCAGATAGAAGGTATTTTAAATTCTAGACCTATTACACCCATGATTGCATCGGATGTTAGTGATATGTCATATCTGACACCTGGTCATTTTTTAACTGGAGAGCAAATGTTAACTTATCCAGAGCCGGATATCACTGGCATTCCCACGAACAGGTTAACTTTTTGGAAAAAATGTGTTCAAATTCAACAGTCATTTTGGAAGCAGTGGCATAAGCAATATCTTGTACAGCTTCAGAATCGGCCTAAATGGAAATACAGTTCTCCTAATTTACAAGTAGGCACTTTAGTAGTACTGCGACAGGATAATGTGAGCCCATTAAAATGGCCTATGGCTCGTATTGTAAAACTGTATCCGGGTAATGACGGAAAGGTTAGAGCCCTTGATGTAAAAACAAAAACAGGATTTATTCTAAGAACTAGTGTTACTAAAGTATGTCCCTTACCAATAGATTGTTAATTTTAGTTTGTATTTAGTTCATTTTCAGTTTAATTGTTTTCAAAATATAGAGTAGCTTATGTTTGTTAACATCTTTTGCTAGGCCCGCAGTATGTTTGATTGCAAACACAATTATATAGAATTAATATTATATTACCTATGTAAACACTTAAAGTAGTAAAATGTATTATGACGATGGCAACATCGCCCCTTCGCCCCCCGCTTGCGATTGAAGTGGTCGGCCGTCGAGTCAATAAAATAAATAATAATTTAAAATAATTATCTGTAAGACAGCCATTGTGTCAAAGTTCAATAAACTTACTCCAAAAGTCTTATGTGGTTTTAGTACAATCCCACACTTTCCCAAAATTAAATGTAAGCACATTGCGTTTTGCATGTTTTTATGACATAAATGACATGTTTTCTCCATATTTGTTTCATATTAAAACCAACGATAACTCACGTACTAATTGATCAGGAACATAGCCTATATTGTCAAGCTACGGAATAACAACACGAAGTTAAAAACACAACAATTTTTCATTCATCATTTTTGGTATTCACGGAACAAGACTAAATGTATAACAAATTCTGCTACGCTCATATTACTATCTCACTTGCACACGATCATGTGTCATCAGCCAAATAGAGATAGCAATATACCGGCAAATTTATATTTGCGGTTCGAATAGAAGTTGCGAGCGGCGCGAACCGGCCTCTTAAGACCTAAACCATAAGTTGCCAGATATTTTAGCACGAGGCGATCCAGTAGTTTTAATTAATATTTATTTACCTGCCTATAATTATATTAAAATAATACATATTTTACAGACAATAGGCACTTAGATAATTATCGATATACCTGTTGTAATTCAATTGTAATACGTACAATAACAATTTATTATATTTATCTTTATTACTTGCGTCCTAACGACAAAAACTAGCAATAATAAATAATAATCAGTTAATAATACTTACATCAGTGGATAACGGATACGTATACCTACAGTTCGCGCGCGAGTTGAATGCAGAGTAAAATGTATGTGCATTTATTTACTCTGCATTCGACTTGCGCGCGATCTATACGTGGATAGTGGATACCCATTGCCTGTAGGTAGGTACTGGTAGGTGTGATCTGCTAAGTGCGAAATTATTTATGTGCGAAGTGTACAGTATGTTATTACGTGAAGTGTCCTCACTCCTCAAGAGGATCGAAACGTCTCCACTCCGAGTAAGAATATAGTAACTGTACGCGTCTCAAGTATAAGCAAATATTTACTACCTATGATGTTGTTTGCGAGTTGCTGGCGAGTAGGTACCTACCTAGTGGTGAATTTGCGCAGTGTAGCGCGCCATAGGCAGTAGGCACATAGGCGCTGGCTGGGGAAACGACTCCACATAACATTATACATTACGGCATCATTAACCTCCACTGGACTACGTCAAAAATAGAAGAATAAATTTCGGGTTGACCTTTTGTAACGTCAGCATTTTATTTGCATAGTACGCTCGCTAAACTAAAATGACAGCATTAAAAACCTACTCCCTGCGGATTGGCCACAATTTTTTTTTTATCCACTACGTAAGTTCAGACAATGTTTCATTCTTGTTGACTTGAATCGTGTTTTAGAATTAAGTATATAAAAATATATAAATATATAATTGTATAAGTTTGGATGGATGGCCGTTATGGCGTGGTTTGTTACTCAATCACACCATAACGGCTAAACGGATCTTTTTTTATCCACTACAAGTTAGCCCTTGACTGCGAACTCATCTGATGGTAAGTGATGATGCAGTCTAAAATGGTAGCGGGCTAACCTGTTAGGGGCATGGCAGTTATATTAAACCCTATTCGGTTTCTACACGGCATCGTACCGGAACGCTTAATCGCTTTGTGGCACGTCTTTGTCTGTAGGGTGGTACCTAGCCACGGCCGAAGCCTCCCACCAAGCCAGACCAGGGAAAATTCAGAAATTATAAATTCCCAAATTGACCCTGCCGGGGATCGAACCCGGGACCTCCGCACGTTAACAGCACTACACACAGCGCCACGGAGGTCGTTAAATCTGAATGAAAGGCACAGAGATAGAGTATAGTGAATAACACATAGGCTACTTTTTATCCCGGAAAATTAACCATCATTAACCGGGAACCAATAAACCTCAATCCACGCGGACGAAGTCGCAGGCATCAGCTAGTAATGCATAAGTATTGCTTTAAGGCTTTAAGCGTTGGCACTTGGCAGTATGGCAGTATGGCAGTATGGCAGTATGGCAGTATGGCAGTATGGCAGTATGGCAGTATGGCAGTATGGCAGTATGGCAGTATGGCAGTATGGCAGTATGGCAGTATGGCAGTATGGCAGTATGGCAGTATGGCAGTATGGTATTCGTGTCTGCTACCAACATAAGATGATTATGTCACCGTAAAATTGTAAATACCGTTAGATTATAATTAATCTCGCGAGATTGTAAACTGTCGAAAGATTGTGAGCCGTTCAATGTTCTGAGTGTCAATTTTTGAAATATTTATTGTACCTATTTACGTTTTAATGTTCTTCCTTTGAATAGAGAAGAGAATTTTGGCAATTTTTCGACCCCTCTCCCCTCTTGGTGAGATGTCGTGAGATTTTACACGACCCCCTCCCCCCTCCCTATCTCACGTGAGATTTTTTAAAATGCGTACTTGTAAAGTTAATGAGTTAAACTGTGCTCGATTGCATTAGAGTTAAAAAAGATTCGTTCATATTAATAAATGAATAAATTTTTTCCAAACAAATGAATTTATTAATAGTTAGTAAATTCTTTTATCAGTGCATAATTAAACAGCGATGAATGAATATTATGTATGATGTAGCCATATTGTTTTAATTGATTTAACCCAGTTTTCTCGCAATTTTACAGTTTCTTGCGGGAAAAAAATTACATGATATTTGTCGAGATCACCCTCCCTCCCACGTGAGATTGAGTGAGATTTCACTCAATGTCACGTGGGGGGAGGGTGATAACATTTTTCAGAGACCTCACGTAATTAATGGATGCCCCCTAATCTACCGAAAATAATGCGTTAAATTGTAAGCAGTATGTTACGGTTCACAATCTTTCGACAGTTTACAATCTCGCGAAGATATATTCTAATCTAACGGTATTTACAATTTTACGCTGACAATAACAATAAATTTTATCCCTCAATGCTTCCTTACACCATTGAAGTTTTTGTGATTTAGTAAGCAGAAGGAAAATACTCAAGGCCAAAGATCTGCGTGCGCAGTTTTAACCTTCAATGGCGTCATAACTGGTTAGCCGTAATTACGTACATTATTTTATAGTTAAGTAGGTATTATTGCACTTTTTATTGTATTAACAATAACAGTTAAGACATAATACCGAGACGTAGGTACCTACCCAACCTGTCAGTGCCTCTCGTCAACATCTTGAACAGATGGCCTGTGGGAGAAAAGCAGCGTTCGCATTTTGTACCCTCGACGAAACGGAGACGGTGTAAGTGTTTGCCCTAAGAGGTTGTGTCATGTTTGTGTGTTTGTGCATTTTTTTGTTACCATTTTCCTGGAAAACTATTGGAACGATTAATATGCTGTTTTTTGCATTAGATAAGCACAACAGCTTCTGGCAAGGTTCTTAAATATGTCTTAGGACCATAGACAACAGAGCTGAGCCACACGCTGAGCTGCAGTCTATGATTTTTACTTTTCAATGCGTTACCATTCTTCTGAAAAAATGAGCCGATTGAGATGCGGTTTTTTGCATTAGATAATTGACCGAGCGAAGCGAAGGTCTCTGAGTCTACTTGGGTGAATTGGCACTTGTCCGTCCGTCCGTCCGTCTGTCAGAGCATTATAACTTGTGAATTACTGAACGCAATTACTTCAGCTTTAAATATAATATGTAAACCAATGGCCTCCCGCCGAATATGGCTTAAAAAATAATAAAAATCTTTATTTCAGGGGTGCTCTCATAGAAGCGAATGCGAAGTAAAATATTTTTTTTAAAGTTACATAGGGTTGCGGTATATCATTTTAAAGATAATTAGGAATAGAGTCCAAAAGTTTTTTTTTTTTTTCCCAAAATTGACGAAATGGGGGGCTTTCAAAGTGGAGATTTTCTAACGTCCAAAGATGACCTCAGAACTCTAAATTTTCTGAAAGGATGAGCCTGAAACTTGATCAATTATTTCAATTATATCCTGTACTTGAACAACAAATACTAAAATTAGATAAATATTGTAAGGAAACGGAATTATTTAATTTTTAATGAGCTTCAGTATTTTTAACAGAACTTCACATTTATGTCAATAGATGGCGCCGCGAGGTCTCAGTTCGGGGCGAACCACAAGTGTATAGCTTGTGAGATGGTTCTTAGATATATATCGTGGGAGAAGCCGAAAGGGCGTCGAACCCGCAACCCGATCTGAAGAATCTTAACATAATATTTGCATTTATTGTTACGTTAAATCGTAGCAGACAGACATACAGATAGACAGACATACTTTCGCATTTATAATTTTATAGTATGGATATGCTTAAGCGCCTGCCCCTTATGCGGTTCTCGCCAAGGAGGACACCATCAGTCTCCTGCGGTATTCCCGGCTCGATACGAAGATGTTTTGTTGTTTATCAACTCGACTGCTGCCCACATCCTCCAGTGACTCAATAAGGACAGGCCTACTCGCTTGAGCATCACCGCAAATGTTATTTTCCTCGGCTCCGGCTCGGAGGAAAACCACGAGGATAGCGGCGCGGGCGACAAACAGACAAACAGACAAACAGACACTGGGGTACATTTCCGCTCCCGTTCGCTGTCCGATGTTCACCCGCCGCGCTAGGTGCTCCGTGCTCGCCGCCGCGCCGGTAAACACACGTGGTTTTACCCATTAGCATTATGTAACATGTTATTGTGACGTAAAGGGGCCATACTGATACTGCCCGCCGCCCGCGCTTAAAGCAATACTTAAGCAAATATTACTCAAATGACAGTTTGATGTCACGTATCTTGACGTTCTTAAAATATGAATTATAAAAGTAAAACACGAAAGTCAACAATAATGAAAGAAAGAAGAAAGTTGTACCGTTCGCACCGAACCACGTCAACTGCACAACCCTGAAGGGCTGTGGCCTGAGCAGGCTGCAGCTGCAGCTGCAGCCTGCTGCACTGCACTGTGTGAGTGTCTGGGAGCAGCAGACAGTCCGAGTGCTCAAACTCTAACTAAGTAGGTAAACAATCTAGAACCTAGGTACATTGCTTTGCACTAAGGATGACTGTTGTTGACTGTTGTGCTGTATGTCACAAAAAACAACAATAGGTATATAATAGGTATAATGCTCATACATTTTGGGATACCTACCCGAGTCCCGACCAATCAAATCAAATATCAAATAAATATTATAAATGCGAAAGTTTGGATGGATGGATGTTTGTTACTCAATCACGCCCCAACCAACGGCTGAACGGATCTGGATGAAATTTGGTACAGACTACAGAGATAGATTTTAGTCTGGAATAACACATAGGCTAGGTACTTTTTATCCCGGAAAACTAAGTACCTAGTTCCCGCAGGAACCAAAAAACCTCAATCCACGCGGACGTAGTCCCGGGCCTCAGCTAGTTTTTTTATATTTCCTGCCGTTTCACTAATCGGACTCTACCTCGTTATCAGTTGCCTTCGCCTTATTAACAACTAGCTCATGCCCGCGACTTCGCCCGCGTGGATTGATGTTTTTTTGGTTCCCGCGGGAACTCCTTATTTTTCCGGAATGAAAAGCCTATGTGTGATTCCAGACTCTCTGTGCCAAATTTCATCCAGATTCGTTCAGCCGTTCCGGAGTGATTGAGTAACAAACATCCATCCAAACTATATTAGTATAGTTAGGTACCTATGGTGTTATTCGCTACTCGCTAGTGATTTTCCCCGAACCGCAACGTGTTCTATGAGTTGTGTCGAGTTTGAGTCCGAGTTTCAGGCCTATCGGCTATCGGGTTAGCGCCTATGTTTTTGTCAAAAAGAGTTGGCAGGTGAAAATCAGACGGGCATTCTATCCCGTCATCGTATTGATTTTTTTTAAATTTCTGTTTGGTACCCACTTGACTGAAGTTAGTATTTACTTTATTCTTGAACCAGAAGTTGGTATTTTTGTGCAAAGTGCATGTGAGGCTCCGACAAACGGACAGGCGGAACAATGCCAAATTGGAATATTCTCACCTAGAGCGCAGAATAATATATCAAAGACGTAATTATAATTATTTATTACTTGATTAACAATTAGGTACAATTGTTACTTCAAAATTCAAACCAATTTTGTAAAAAAATAAATAAGTAATTACTTACTTAAAACAATTAAATTTTAATACCTAGTTAAGAAGTTACCCATCCAATAAAAAAATCTGCAAATATAATAGCTTTGATTTATTGTGATAACCTATGCACTTCATTATGTATATGTACATCGCTCCTATCTGTTACATTATCTATGTACCAAGTTTATCTGTATGCGAATTGCGAAGAAATGACCTAGCCGTCGCGTCGTTCGGAACTCAATATTGATTTCAAAAGTGGAGGCGCTCTTTCCGAACGGCACTAATCATACCTAACAAAGACGAAACCAAATTGAATAAGAGAAGCCCTTCGAGCGGGCTCGCGTCGCAACTCGGAACATCTTGACAAGGGCGGCGGCGGCGGCACTCACCCGGGGTCCAGCGGCGGTCGTCGGCCGTCACCAGGTCCACGCCGTCGAACAGTTTCTGCGCGAACTCCTCGATGGTGTCGGCCTCGGGCAGCCGGCCCGACAGCCCGCTCAGCACGATGTCGTCGTCGTCGGCGCGGCCGCCGTTCACCGCGCTCGGCATCTCTGCGCTCTGCTCGCTGCGGCGGCGTGCGGGATATCTGCAAACGGACCGGAGTCGCTCAGCTTGCGTTTCGGCTGCGTTCCCGGCGCAGGACGGGAGCGAGGGGGACAGGGGTCGTCGTACTGTCGTCTGTCACCGCTCACTACGACTCGAACTCGAGGCGGACGGACGGCTCGCGAGGAAGTGCACGCGGCAAATGAAGCTGCGCCCGCGCGCCCGCCGGTTAAAAGGGCGCGATAGCGGGGTCGCGACCCGCCCCACGTCTCCACGAGACCCAGCTCGCTATCGCGCCGCAAGGACGAGCAAGGTCGCGGAGCCGAGGGTGGAGCCCGCCCGCCCCGGTGGAGCGCGCGCGTCCTGCCGAGGATCGACGTCCGCTTCGACCTTCGCGCGATATCTGACCACCGATCGAGGTCACGGCCTCGCGTTTAATTAATAACAGTACGTATCATAACATTCGAGTGTGAAGATCACGTAACCGGGCCCCGGGGTCGCCTCGGCGCAAATTGTTGACATACGCGGAGGTGGAAGATGCCAGTGGAAGCGATAACGCCGCAGACACTCAACACATTACTCCATCCCGTTATACTTAGTGTGCGCAGGACTCAGGAGCGGGGCGGAGGGGCGGACAGGGCGCGGGACGGGGAGGCGGACACACAATGGCTCGCTTTGTGCTCCAATTGCGCCGGCATATCGCTACTCCCAACTCCTCAATTTCGATTTTAATCAGGCTCAAAACCAGCCTATCACTCGCTGTACCTCTGGGCTGATATGTGTTATGTATACCTACTACTTCATAACTGAAGAAAATATCTAGGTATATGATTACGAAACGAGTCAATTTTTGAAGAGTTGATAATTTTGCGCAGCTTCCTGTACCAATACTACTCAAAGCGCGAGTGGCTTCGTTTTGAAGATGCTACAATTTTTACCTGACGAAGTAACAGGCAACAGCTAGCGGCTTACGTAGCCTAATCAAAAAGGTGTTCTTCAACATCACCAACTGGACTAGTAGTGTTATATTTACTACCGACCCGCTGTCAGCATTGGGTATGGACTATTATGATTATTAGTGCTTACCGGGAGAAGCCGGGGCGGATCGCTAGTTATTAATTACGAGTATATGATTGGAAAAGGGAATGCCAGCAGATTGCCGTATAGCCTCTAGGGGGAGAGTTCTCCGGAGGCTTCTTGTAATTCGTACAGAATCAGCGGCCGGCAACAAGTTCCAACTTCCAAACGAGAAATCAAAGTTGTTTTTAATTATACCGACAAATAAATAATAAATGACTGTATTTCTAAAATAGCAAATGAAGACGCACGAAATTATCCTGTAATAATACCCTAACCAATCTTCAGGAAAATATAATCTTCGAAAATACAAGGAAACCACAATAATTATTATTTGTTTGGAAAATCTAAATGACTACTGACTAGGTAGGTATCTAACTGAAAACCCCAATACCTAACAATTTTTATGCCTGACCGGGAATCGAACCCAGGACCTCGTGATCCGCAGTCGACTATGCTAAACGCGGGATCAACGAGGCAGTTAGGACTTAGGTAAGGCAGTAAATCGTAAGGGTTTTACCACGGACATTTATGGCTCAGCTTTCCGAACCGGCGCGCGGCGGTAGTTTTTTTTTGTATCCACTACAAGATAGCCCTTGACTGCGATCTCACCTGATGGTAAGTGATAGTGCAGTCTAAGATGGTAGCGGGCTAACCTGTTAGGGGCATGGCAGTTATTTAACGCATACCCATAATCGATTTCTACACTGCATCGTACCGGAACGCTGAATCGTTTGGCGGCACGTCTTTGCCGGTAAGGTGGAAACTAGCCACGGCCAAAGCCCACCAGCAGCCTGATTCTGTAACTCAGTGGCTATCAAAGAGTGAAAGCCACTGACATATATTCTTTATCCATTGAAGGTTTGCTATGAAAACTTAATTTTTATTTCATAGCAAACCTTCAATGGATAAAGAATATATTATGTCAGTGGCTTTCACTCTTTGATAGCCACTGAGTTACAGAATCAGGCTGCAGGCCAGACCAAGGAAAATTCAGAAATTATAAATTCCAAAATTGAACCTGCCGGGGATCGAATGCGCCACGAAGGTCGCTGAAAAAAGTATAATTTCTATGGAAATCCTGATGAAACTATCGCAATATGTTAGATGTCTTCACGGTAGCAAGACATACATTTTAGATAGTTACTTAGTTGCAGAATCTACATGGAAAAATGATTATTAGAGCTTTACAACTATCGATTAAAGCAGTATTATTTTAATATTGACGACGTTCTTGATAAAGAAATTTAGTCCTTATTTTAAGGACGTCAAAGTATGTCGTATAAAACTGCAATTTTAAAATAATACTGCTTTAAGCGATGGTAGTAAGCCTAGGTACTGATTGTTTTCGTGTAATGGCAAGATGGTGGGATGTTGCATAACAGCCGTGGCCCGTGACGCGCGGCTGACGGGTGGCGGCGGCGGCTATCACGCAGGTCGCGCTACATTGCAGCAGGCCAGCAGAGGTCGCGCTATCAGCGGCGCGGCGCGGCGCGGCAGGGTCGCGGCCGCTGCCTCGCTGCCTCACTGCCTCACTGCCTCACTGCCTCACTGCCTCACCGCCTCACTGGCCGCTGCCGCGCGCCGCGTCACCCTCACGCCGCGCCACGAGATTATCATTTATCACAGCTCGTTAAATTCGCACTGTTTCATGTACAATGCCAATGTACTTACCTACTTACATAAGTGCAATAAATTGTTATTTTAAAGCCATCATTATTTCTCGCGATAAATTGTGTTATTTTAATTTTTAAAGCCATGATCATTTCTGACCATTGAAAGGTACTCGACCATATTTGAAAATCATTAAAATGGTTATTGTGGTCAACTTTAAAAGATAGATAATATATGCCTATAGCTCAATGCTATAGCGGACTTTTTTTCAAAACTTTGCGAGGAACATTTCCACCATACATTGTTTTCGTGTTACTTTATCTAAATATTTACGCAGCACACTGCACACGCCACGTAAGCTCTCAGATGAGACGATTTCTTCCGGCTTTATTCACATTAATGCAATTTTCGTAAGGATGTCTTTTTTTAAATTAAATATAGGTATTATAGGTATGTTACTCGCTGATAATGTAGCTTTGAAAGAGATAGGTATATCTGAAAAGATATCTAAAAGAATTTTTAAAATAAGTTCAGTAGTTTTTGAGTTTATCCATTACAAACAAACAATCAAACACTCAAACAAATCTCTCCTCTTTATAATATTCACAAAGAACTACCTAGGTAGGTACATACTTAGATTTTCGTTTGATTCTCGAGCTATCGAACAATTTTCGATAGCTACAATTTGCTACAAAGCTCATGGCTAATATGAGTAGGCAGTTAGTAGTTACGCAATAACACGATTGGCCAGATCTTCCGCTCCAAAAATATTCCACAAACTTTATAAAAAATTTAATTGAACTTTTGCTACTGTCCTGCAAACGCGATGCAATGAAATCTGAACTGTGCGGAGTTTGTAGACTCTATCTTGAGAGAAAAGGGAAGAGTATGGGGAGAGTCCAATTCGGATTTCATAATAATATGTCAGGGTCTGCATCCGTGGTCCGTGGTCCGTGGTCCGTGGTCCGTAGTCCGTACCTAGTTACCTACATAATCTTCATAGTGGAAATTACACGGACGGACGAAGCGATTCCTTGTTTCTGATTCGAACCGCTTTATCTTCAAATAAAGAGGCATGTTCTAGGCAAGCGCGCTCCAGTCTCCACCTTACACTGCAGCACCACTTGCCAGCAAGTTTGATTGCCAAGCGTTTCTTTATAATCGAAAAAGAAAAGATATCAATCGGATTAAAGCAAATTCCCTTTCGTTGCGACATTCTTACAGCATTCTTATCGATAATAACTTTGTATAGTTACGTCCAAAACACAGAGAACCCTGGACTGGACGTGAGTGTCCACGTTTTAGTGAATAAAATATATACTATCGTCACAGAATACTATAAAACAGGAGCTCTACTCTAAGTTGATCGACAGGTAGAGTGTGATGTGGACCCGAACACAAAAAAACCGGCCAAGTGCGAGTCGGACTCGCGCACCGAGGGTTCCGTACTGAAAACTGTAACGACCAAAGATGTAAAACGGTAATAATTACCTTTGTTAATGAACCGCAAAACTAACTTTGTTTGTAGAGGTTTACTGTTAATATCAAAAAAACTATGCTAGTTAGAGCATTGGCTATAATTTTCCTGTAAAATATACATAAATTCCTATTGACCATAATTATTTCAGATTTTTCGATTGGTAAACTCCGGAGATAAGGGGGGGGGGAACGGTATTTTTTTAGACTTTTTCCCCGATAAATCAAAAACTATCATGACTAAAAATGATTAGTTTTTGAAACGTTTTTTGTGAAATGATCATTTGTTAAATGTTTTTTGCGAAACATTAGTGAACCACAAAGTAAACCCTTTCATATGATACCCCACATAGTACAGTTATCTCACTTTTAAATTTCAACCCTCCGATTTTCCTCCCTTTTTAAATAAGAACAAAAATAATTTCCAATTTTTTTTAATTCCAGTGTCTTTGGGCCACTAATATACACAACTATTCCAAATTTCATGTCGATAGCTTCGGTAGTTACTGAAATAATCGAGTGTGACGGACGGACAGACAGACAGACGGAGAAAGTCGCACTATAAGGGGCACGCACACTAATTTTACCATTTTGGTACGGAACCCTAAAAACGGTGGTCGTTTAAAAAGGGAGAAAACTGATTTTATTTTAATTATGTTTTACATAGTTTTTACTTAATTTGCAATATGATTGTGACTGATAGGATGTGACTGATCTCTACAGACAATATAGGTATTCCGTCGTTAATCCGCTCATCGCAGCATCCTAACGAGTTTTCCACACAGCGAATTACGATTATTATTCAGTATAGAAACGGAATTTTGACCATTGAAGCGCTCGGCCTCTTTCACATAATATTAGTAATTCTTATAGCAAGGACATGTCTTTGAGAATTATTATAATCGCCCGTGTACAATGTGTGCCACCGCCCACCGCCCACCAATGATAGAATTGTTCGAACGAACAATAAAACAATAATTAATGGATATTAGGTAAGTTATAAAGGGACTTCAGTACGTAACTCGAAGGCATGTTATATTCTGAAACTTCAGGGTTTTCAGGCACAACTGTCGGGCGCCACCGTACCACTTGTTTACACAAGGTACAAGGTAAGGTTATTTTGACGGTCGGATGGGAAAATCTCTTTGGATCTCATCTCTATATCATCTCAAGTCGAGATAAATTATGCGAGGTCCAAAATTACCCAGTGTCTTAGAGTTTCTTCTGATGAGTGATGATGTACGGTGCTAGATATGGTCGCTCCCTATGCGGCGAGCCTGATGATAAGACTCGGGGTCACTCAGCGGACGATCGAGAGAGCTATGCTAATGCTATTTCTCGAAGTATCCCTACGGGTACAAATCAGACCCTAGAAGTACTGTAGAAGGACCAGAGCAACCGACCGATCTCAACGAACCGATAGATGTTTGGACCCCAAGGTAATGAAGGAACTAGAATTTAATTAGCTATAATCCGCCAAAGCAGACAGATGTGTGGTAGTTGTGGTAGCTTGCGATATTCACCGTCCCACAAGCCAGCAATTCGCACCGGCACTGCACCACACCACACAAATCTTCCAATTTATTCTCAACGTACGTTTCACTCCGACACCGCAGCATTTTCAGGAGATGTTGACTCAACGATGCACGATTGTAAAAACCCAAGATGCTGGAATGCTAAATGCGCACTGTAAAGTTAAGTTAAGTTGCAGGAAGAAGCTGGCTACAGGCGCCACGAGTAGAGGAACTGACGTGTCCAGCAGCGGGCGACGACGACGAGGTCAGTCTGGTGCATTGGTGCGCTGCGCACAACTAACTAATGCTGAGATCTGTAGAGCGTACTTTGACTGTGCTCAGGCTTTATAAATCTGTCTCGTTTTAACTCAGTCTTAAGTTAGAGCTAAGTCAAAGTATGCTTTATAGATCTCACACTAACTACAAAACATTTCTGCCTGTCCCGTTTCCTTTCTCCCTGGTAATGCTCTACCGGAGTTCTCAGGACCAACTTGTTCAATGACTTGTGAACGCCTTTAAACATACCTTGTACCTACCTATAAATGCAATAACTACTTCAGCTGCATAAAGGAGTTCTGTAATAAGTAGGTACATCTCTACATTCTGTAGTTATCTAATCTTTTCAATTTCTAGTTACGACTGATATATCAAAATACGGCTGAAGTAGGAACCTTGTTGTCATAAGAAAGCGAAAGTGTGAAGTAAAATACTAAAACATAAAAACGCGAATGGATGGATGAATTAATATGAATCATTATTTCATCACTATGCCCGCCGCCCGGCCGACTCTCTTGGAAATAGACCGAAAAATCAAGGTATTTTTAGAACCGGTAGATTATACAAATCGCATTGCTTCCTCATTGACTTGATTACGTTGAGTAAACAGCAAACTTCAATGATAGTGGCAGGCGGCAGATAGTAATGACGACATTGATTCTCGATGACATTGAAGTCAAATCGTATTTTGTTACGTGAAGGCTTCTCACATGTTTGACGTAACATTTGATTATTGTAGCAGTTCCAGGGAGTTACAGTTTGAAATTTTGGAGTCCGTCTTGGTATTGGAAGTTTGAGATGATACTTACCTGTGCAGCGAAAGCTAGTAGTAACCTAGTAAGCAGTATTTAATTAACTGACCGCCCACACGCCTATACGATACGGCCATGGGGCCGGGGGCGCGGGGCGGCGCGCGGCGCGACGCCGGATCGGCTGGCGCGCGCATCAGCTGGTCGGTGACGTCATGTGGCCTGACAGACGCGCGCCGGCCTGACCCCACCACCATTATACCGACACACCACTGACCATTCCATCAAATGAATATAAAATAGCGAACCGCTTATCGACAGGAGCAGGTTCCGGCTTATGCCGCCGGCTAGCTGCGGAGAATACATATTTTGGTAAGTATTACGACGGACATCTAATAGACGATCAGACTTGACGAATAGTTTTCTAAAGTCTCAACTGTAGTTAGCGAAATGTTAGTGAATGATTTCACCGCGATACAATATTGCGATCTTTCCTTGACCGACATGGTCTTCAATTATTAAGAGTAATGGGGCACGGTGGGAGCGTTGAACCTCGCTCGATACTCTGAAAGCTTATCTTTTGCAAATGAACGGTGAAACAAAAAACTGAACTAGGTAGTTTTATTTTCAAGAACACTGTAGTTAGGTAGGTTTATCAACACAAAAAATATATTATGAATAATGTATCGAACATTTTTTCATTACTTAGTTAATTTTATGCAATAATTAAACCCATATATTTTACATAAAGACATTGGAATCATGTTTACTGACTTACTTATTTAAATTTAAAGATTTTTGTTGATTATTAATTTTATTATCTTCCTGCTTAGAATACCGAATTGCGACTTGCCTGAGCCGGGTTGCGATGAATTAGGTTATCATGCTTCACACAAGGAAGTTAAGCAGTGGTTAAGGATGCACGAAAAATATTAAAAACCAAAGGATAACCTTTGGTTTTTAATATTTTCCGTGCATTTTATGAAAAAAAATGTGTATTATTAATTATGAATAGGTACTCACTTAGTAATTAATTAATTATAAAACAATCGGGAGTCCGTGTGTGAGTATATGTGGCTCCTATTCTGTCGGTCGTTCAGCGGCGAGTACAGTAGAGCCAGCCAGGGGTGTACGATATTGATTGATGCCACTGTTGATTTATTGTCACTCGCAATCCAAATAATAACAAATGAACGCAGTCCGCGCTGTAGGATCCGAAGGCTATCGTGCGTATCGACCGGTTCCGATGTTTACTACGGGAAACGAATACGATCAAACGAGACGAGCGACCAGCGCGGAACTGCGGCGCGACTGTGAATCAGAAGAAGTTCCTGTCGCGAATATGAAGAGGGTGGCGGGTGCGGGGCGCGGGCGGCGCGTTGCCATGGTGCGAGATCAGGCCACGTGCACGCGGCCAATGGCGGCGCGCGCCGGGCCGCCCCGCGCCGGCCACGCCGCGCCGCCGTGCCGCGCGTCAGCGCTGCCGCATCGCCGCCGCCGCAGCGCTGCACGGCACAGCCGCGCGGCTGCGGCACGCCGCGGCCATGGGCGAGCCACGCGGGCCGTGACATTGACACTGATCTCTATTCTCTGGTCACTGGTGAATGATACGCGCCACATTTGAACCGCTACGAAGCAGTAGGTCAATTAAGTTATCAGTTTTCGGCACAGGTATTTTATAATACTGTAGAACGGATGTTCTTGAAATTAAACATAACAAGAGTAAGAATAGATAGATAGATAGATAAATTCTTTATTGCTACACAAGACATAAAAATACATAGAAAAGAAAACAAAACAAAACAAAGTGCGCAAGGGCGGTCTTATCACTAAAAGTGATCTCCTCCAGACAACCCATTAATTAAGGACCTTTAAGGTAGGAGCGGGATAGTGCAACAATAAAGACAGCTATAATAATATACTACATAAACTTTACATACTAATAATACATAAATAATTTTATAAATACATATAAAAATAAATATATACCTATATAAATAATAATAAATATAAATAATATATAATAATAAGAATAGTATCAATAATGGACTACTACTTAGGAACATAATATACAGTAAACACATTTAAACGAGTAAAAACAATATTATTTTATTTAAAAAAACACTAATCATCACTCTCCAGACAAATCGAACATATGTAATCAAAAAAGGTAGTTTCACTATATAATAGACAAACCCAATTTTTACAAACCATACATTTTACCACCCTTTTTATTACAAAAGGATAATATTAAGGTTAATAAAAAAATTTCAAAAAATAAAAAACCGACTTCAAAAACCACAAACACTAAAAAGTAAAAAATAATTTAATTTATTATGTATACAAGAGTTAATGTAGTTCTATAATAACATTTTTTGGAGTCGGTACCAATTAGCCGCATGAACCGTCTACCTACTCTTCATTATTGTTGACGTGACTCCACATTGGCACCGACTCCAAAAAATGTTATTATAGAACTGCATTAACTCTTGTATACATAATAAATTAAATTATTTTTTACTTTTTAGTGTTTGTGGTTTTTGAAGTCGGTTTTTATTTTTTTTTGAAAATTTTTTTTTTCACAATTTTTAGTGGCCCCACTGTTTTTAAAATTTAAATACAGGATGTAACCAGAACGCTAGTAAAAACTTAGCGTTATTAAGAATAACGTCGTTTAATCGTTACTCGTCGACTTGTCTAACTTAGACAAGTCGAGTACAAAGTCCATATGATACCCCACTTGGTATAGTTATCCTACTTTGAAATTTCAAACCCCTGATTTTCCCCACTTTTTTAATTAAACTAAAAATAATTTTCAATTTTTTTGATTTCCATGATATTGGGCCACTATTATATACAACTATTCCAAATTTCATGTCAATAGTTAATAGTTACTGAAATAATACAAATACAAATACAAAATGATTTTTATTCAAATAAACTTTTACAAGTACTTTTGAATCGTCAAGTGAATCTACCACTGGTTCGGAATGACATTCCTACCGAGAAGAACCAGCAAGAAACTCGGCGGTTGCTCTTTTGAAAAAAAAAAATTTACAATTTCATTAATTTGTAAAATACATAAGTAACAGCTGTCCTTAGCATTGCTGGAGCGAGTCAAATCCATGCTCCTTTGTCATTTACGTAATCGACTGTGACAGACGGAAAGAGAAAGTAATGAGGGTTCCATTTTTACCATTTTGGTACGGAACCCTAAAAAAAAAAAGATATGCTATGCATGGTTAAAACATACTGTTTACAAAACTATCACACTGATCGCGAGCAATTTACTCTTATCCATTGAGGAGTTCCGTTCTCCATCTCCGGAGATATTCATCAGATCTTCACCAAATTAAAATGGGACTACCTCTGAAGTATGACCTACCAAACAAAAAAAGAATTATCAAAATCGGTTCATAATTGGCGGAGAAATCGCGTAACAAACATACAAAAAAAACATACGCGCCGAATTGAGAACCTCCTCCTTTTTTGGAAGTCGGTTATAAAGAGCAACCACCGAGTTTCTTGCTGGTTCTTCTCGGTAGGAATGACATTCCGAACTAGTGGTAGATTCACTTGACGATTCAAAAGTACTTGTAAAAGTTTCTTTGAATAAAAAAACATTTGATTTGATTTACTGTGTCGTTATAAATTATCACATAGGTAGGTACTTAACACGAATTTACCTGCCACTGACTAGGTAAATTACAACGGCAATATTGTGGCAATATACATAATTTATTGTTTTTTTAATAAGCTGATTAGAAACTTTGTAAATTATAATTGCCGGTCAATGGTCAGTTAGAAGATGTACAATTATTATTCCATTGCTTCCGATGATAAGTCTTCGTTGTAACTGTAACGTCTTTATCATACTTAAGCATTATATTATAATAACATAACTGTAAGTAAGTAGGTATATATTTATAGGAGCGAGGTCGTATGAAAGTCAAGTCTAAGAAATTAAACACTAACCGATATGCCGATGATCTGAATGTTGTCGTTACTCGTTACTCGTAGTCGTAGGTAGGTACATCTAGTGTGCACTGTGCAGTGCGTCACTGCGTGAAAACAATACCTAGCCATAAATAAATTAAAACCGACTTCAATAACCGGAAACACTAAAAAAATATTTTTATTTATTACCGAATATATTATATTTAGAAAAGTTAATGTAGGTACTTAGTTCTTTAACAATATTTCTTGGAGTCGGTGCCAATGAGGTGCCAACTGCCAAAAGTTCCCGCGTTTAAGAGCACATTAAAAAAGAAACTTTTAAACGATCAAAAACAACAAACTTCAACTAGTTCCAGGTTATTTAGCTTGGTGGTTTGAAGCTGCTATATGTACTCACCTGCTGCTGTGCTGTGCTGTATAATATGCCTATTATATTTTATTATACTTATTAGTCTATTTTTTATTACTATCTTTAAATCACTATCTCTAATATTTAGTTTTACACACTAGGTACACTCACTGCGCAAATAACATATCTTTATTCTATTTTATCACACTCATCCCGTTACTGCAGACGGCTGCGAAGACTGTCGAGCTCGTGCGTGTCACTCGTTTGGGTTCCGGCAGAATACCAGCGCTCAGGTTTTGTTTTCAAAACCTACAGCATCAATGCTGAGTTGGGACCTTTTCATCTTGTGCCATGTGGGTGGGAAAGCCATATCTTAATTTTAAAGTTTGATTTTATGTATGTTTTTTATGCACAAGATGAATAAATGATTTTTCTTTCTTTCTTTCAATGTGTCCAGCCCATCGACCAAACAAGGCTGTTTGGTCGATGGTCCAGCCCAAAACAATATAAAGAATAAACGATTCGTGCGGCTAATAATTGGCACCGACTCCAAAAAAATGTTAGTATAGAACTATATTTAACTTTTCTAAATATAATATTAATATATTCGGTAATAAATTAAAATAGTGTTTGTGGTTATTGAAGTCGGTTTTTTTTTAATTTTTTTATTGTTTCTATCTTTCACGATTTGTGGTGGTGTCTAGCGATTGTAGCTATACCTAGGTATCATTAGCAAATAAAGCATCCACTTATGAAGACTCACCTTTTATTTTAAAATCAAGTTCAAGAATAATTACTTATGCAGTTATTTGTCATAACTTAGGTACCTACATAAGCATCAACAAATATTATTGTAACTTGTAAGGAACACTTTAGAGCGAGATCCGACTCGCACTTGGGCGGTTTTAGGCACTACGTAGTTTTAGGTATCTACCTACCTATAAATTATTATTATATAAAATTCAAAGCCCTGACTGACTGACTCACATTATATCAACGCACAGCCTAAGCCGCTTGTCCTAGAAACATGAAATTTGGAGGGTGTGTTCTTTGTGTAGGTATCCACTAAGAAAGGATTTTTCGAAACTCCACCCCCAAACGGGTAAAATAGGGGTTGAAAGTTTTTATGAAAGTCCGTCATTTTTCAAGTAATATCCATGAAACTTGGTATTTGCGCTAACGGCTCAAAATAAAGAAATACGTGTTTCGCCATTTTTGAAAATTCTACCCCCAAAGGGCTGAAATAGGGGATGAAAGTTTGTATGAGTCTTTTATTTTACAATATATTTTTCAAGTTAATCGTAGGTACCTAGTATGTAGCTACGAAATGGTATTTTAGCTTTCGGTATAAAATAAACAAGGACGTGTGTCACAATTTCTAAATATTCGAACCCCAAAGGGGTTAAATAGGGGTTAATAGTTTGTATGAAAATCCGTCGTTTTTCAAGCTATGCCATGAAACTTGATAATCTTCCGGCACCTTCTGGTTTAAAATTAAGAAATACGGATTTCACAGTTTTTGAAATTTATTTCCCGAACAAAGTCAAATAGAGAGTTTATCCTTCAATCACGCCGCAACAGAGCAACGGATCGACGTGATATTTTGCATGGATATAGTTGAGTACCAGAGTGACATAGGCTTCTTTTTATCCTGGAAAAGTAAGGAGAAGGCCTGGGGGAATTAAAAAACTTAAGCCACGCAAACCAAGTCGCGGGCCTCTGCTAGTACCTAGGTAATATTAGTAATTAGACCGAACCTACTTAGATTTAAAGGTTTTGGATTGACCTGTTCTATTAACCTTTTTAGTAGATCACTACAAGTAAGGTCTTGACTGCGAGAGATAATTAGGTATACCTAGGTAGGTATATTATAGACTGCATCATCGCCGAACCTGAAGCGGGTTAACCTTAGGCTTTGGCAGTTATTATTAAACCCATACCCCTACACGGCATCGTACCGGAACTATTATAGAGAATACATTTTATCTAATTAAATTAGATAAGTAGGTACCTACACGTAGATAAATTGAAATGTAATGTACCTAATTAATGAATTATAAAGAAGACTGACGGAAATTGTTAATTTTGTTATTTAAAACTACTTAGGTATGTAAAATTGTTAGCTTCAATACTAATTAGAAATAAAACATTTTTCAAATCGGCTTAGAAACCACGGAGATATGCGGTTTAAAACATACATTTTTAAAAAAATACGCGCCGAATTGAGAACCTCCTTTTTGGAAGTCGGTTAAAAAAGAAACTCTTGTACGATCACTTCGTTGTTCGTCTGTCTGCCTGTCAGACTAGGTCAACCACCCCTTTCTCGGGAACGCGTGGAGGTAAATATCAAGTTGAAATTAATATCAAATACTTAGGTCTACGGTCCCTTGGAGCTGTAAAAATATCAAGCTTCTAAGTCAACGCAATCAAAAGATATTAAATGATCGTTTATGCCGCATATTTTGACACTCGTCAATAAATCAAAACTTCGCGTTGACCTAGAAGGCAAGAAGCCAGGTCTCACAGCACACACATAGGAAATACGCATACGGAACCCTGTTTGCGCGAGTCTGAGTCGCACTTGACCAGTTTTTTGTTACTTAAGTTCTACCTACTTAAGTACATGTTTTATTAATTATAAGATATTATTAGATATTTTTTTATATTGTAACTAAAGTTAAACTTGAAATATATGCAATCCGGTTTCCTAGAAGTAGAACGCTCAGAACGTAATTTTCTGTCTTCTTGACGGCCTGTTCCGTGTTCCGCTAGTCCAAGTACCAACGTATCCCCCCTGTGGGTAAGAGGGGATTTTTTCCCCACTTTTCCCTACGGTAGGGATGAGTAGAAAAATTATAATTTACACTAATCCCTACCGAATGGTAGGTACTTGGGCCGTTTTTGTGTCTGCATATTATGGTGTCATTCCTTCTTGTGTGGTGAAATAAGACATTTTGTGACTTATGAGTAAGACTAGACCGGACAAGTTTCGATTCTTGTTTACAGGGTCCCGCATTCGCACTCGATTGGCTTAGTTTTTTAATTTGTATAATAATATTCTTATTAGTTAGTGTGTGTGTGTGTGGCAAACGCCAAACAGGCAGGTAGCTCTGGCTACTCTACCGTCCTTTACAATCGGGCGTGTAATACTTATTCAAAATTCAAAATTCAAATTGATTTCATATTAAGTATTACTTACAGTGCAATATTGTATAAAGTTAATTTCAATAAACTTTCTCACAAGGTTATACCTACCTGCACATGATTTGGGCCAAATCATGTCATTTGGCAAATGTTTACTTGTTCGGTCTTCCTCGTCCTATACTTACATTGCATAACAGGTAAGTACCGACATGCCGATGTTGTTGATAATTTTGGCTAAAACCCTTCTTATTATGAAATACTCTAATAATAATAAGGGATGATATAGGTACTGAACATCCCTTAGATCATAGCCGGTACAACAATATATGCAGTAATAAGTACTCCACTATTAAAGTTTAAATTGATGTTAAATTTCTAACTAGGGATATACCTTATACGTACTTAGCTATACCGAAATCCTCGAAGTAGGTACCACTACCTATATATGCTCTTTAAAGTAGGTACCTATCCCATATTTTCTGTCCATTAGATTATTATGTAGAGTCTAGGTTAGCAGTGAAAAACAGGCTTTTGACTTTACCTAGTTACCACATATTAAATTAATCACGTCCATGTTCTCTATCTCTATCTACCCACATTATCGCCTTCCTAGTGCAAATCACGCGATCTTCCTTGGCCTCTGACCATTTCAGAGAACAAGGTTAATTGCGAAACATTACATAGGTGTACTTAGGTACCTAAAACAGCTGGATTAGTGGATTTTATGCATAAGCTTATAAAAAGATGTAAATATGGTGATAGAGATCTGCACTAACACAGATTTAGTACCTAGATATGTCACCGTAAAATTGTAAAAACCGTTAGATTGTAATATAACGCTTTTTATCTCGATAGATTGTAAACTGTCGAAATATTGTGAACCGTAGCAACTGCTTACAATTCAACGCATTATTTTTCGGTAGATTGTAATCTGTTAGGTAGGTATATTAACCCGATATAACCTGAGTGCCCAGAGCACTACCTGATTATTTATGTCGAACCTTAACCTAACCCACAAGAGACAAGAAAACGTAAATACAATGAATATTTCAAAAATTGATACTCAGAACATTGAACGGCTCACAATCTGTCGACAGTTTACAATCTAACGAGATAAAAAGTTAGATTGCAATCTGACGGTTTTCAAAATCATAGATCAAGATTCAAGACCAAGCACTGTGCTCCCTTGCTTAGTGCAAAATACAAAGTTCGCGGAACCATTGGCGCGAGATGAGCGATGACGCTCGCCGACGCGGGTTCCGGTTTGGACGCGGAGCGACCGCCGACCATCCGCTGACCACTCGCAGGCCGCATGCTCTAGCCGCTAGTCGCTACACAGGGGGGCGACGCGCAACGCCCGACCCCTTGCCGACCCGTCACCCGACCGTCGTAAGTACTGAGCACTGGGTGCTGGATGTGGACGACGTCCATAAGAAAGTATCCTGACAAAATGCCGCTACTATTACAGGACGTTTGGTTTACTTTCCAAAAAGCAATAGGTCACTTCTATAGGCTAGGAATAATCATGAAAGAGCAAATATTCCGTAGGAACAGCTGTAGGTGCCTACCTGAAATATGCTATGCTAATAAAATGAAAGATTATGTAAATTATAGAGGAGCATGGATTTGATCGCTCCAGCAATGCTGAGCACAGCGGTTACTTATTATAAATTAGTGTTTGAATATTAAAATTCAAAAATTCAAATTCAAAATTCTTTATTTGCAGAAACATTTTTTTACATTGAGATGTTATTTGTTAGATTCCAGTATAAATGTTTCACCTTATAATCAGGCATGCAAAATTACCTATTTTGTTTATAAAATTATCTATTATTTGAAATTTAAGAATTCATCTATTGTGTAGAAGCACCTTTCTGTAAGCCACCTTTTAAGTCTTGACTTAAATAGATTGAATCTGAGTTCTCTAATTGATTTTAGAATTTTATTGTACACTATAATAGATTTTACTGCACAGTTTCTTACTAAAATGGCACTTCTACATCCTGGCATTCTTTTTTTTGTGGGATCTCTAAGTAGAACCTTGCTTTTAACATCTAAATTTTCAAAAAATTGCGGATTCTTTTTCACAAAAATTCCTACTTCTAAAATGTACAGACATGGTAATGTTAGTATCTTTCGACCTTTAAATAACGGCTTACACGATTTAGATTAGTATTCAATTCGATGCTTTGATACGGGTAGACTGAGTATGTCACGCTCTCTTTAAACATTTCTGTGGTGGTGTCGTGTGGTGCGGGTTGTTACGTTCCCTCAAATATGGTCGAGCGAAGCAATGGCTGGATCATGCGTCATGCTCGTGAACGGGTGCCACCGGCGGGAATGGGGCTACTTTCTGTCTGCACGTCTTTGACATGAATTGAATAAACAAATTTAAGAAATCCATTAAAAGTATGCTCCTGAAAAAAGCTTATTATACTGTGGAAGATTATGTAAATGATAGAGGAGCATGGATTTGATCGCTCCAGCAATGCTGGGGACAGCGGTTACTTGTGTACACATTGATATAGTAATTGTAAATGAATTATTTAAAAAGAGCAACCACCGAGTTTCTTGCTGGTTCTTCTCGGTAGGAATGGCATTCCGAACCAGTGGTAGATTCACTTGACGATTCATAAGTACTTGTAAAAGTTTATTTGAATAAAAAATATTTGATTTGATTTGATTTGATTTGATTTATGCGATCAGTCCTGTATTTGCGTCCAAGACCAGTGGCCTGCACAGTATTCGGAGCCGGCAGGCATTGGTTAGGTATAGATCATACCTACGGTCTATTTTCAGGCAGGGCACGATGAAAAATAACCATTGAGCTTAATTAACTCGGGTATGCAATGCCTTTATCAAATCAAATCAAATATTTTTTATTCAAATAAACTTTTACAAGTACTTTTGAATCGTCAAGTGAATCTACCACTGGTTCGGAATGCCATTCCTACCGAGAAGAACCAGCAAGAAACTCGGCGGTTGCACTTTTTAAATACCTAATTCATTTACAATTACTATATCAATGTGTACATAAGTAACCGCTGTCCCCAGCATTGCTGGAGCGATCAAATCCATGCTCCTCTATCATTTACATAATCTAACTCGTCTAATTAAATGCGTCTACTAGCTGATGCCCGTGACTCCGTCCACGTGGATTGAGGTTTTTTTGTTGCCGCAGGAACTCTTTAATTTTCCGGGATAAAAAGTAGCCTATGTGTTATTCCAGACTATAATCCCTCTATCTACTACTGTCCGTGCCAAATTTCATCCAGATCCGTTGAGCCATTCTGGCGTGAAGGAGTAACAAACATCCATACATCTATACTTAAAAACTTTCGCGTTTATAATATTTTAGATGTCGTACTCGTACAACTCGAGCACGCCCTCACCAAGGCGCTATATTACGCGATCCACAACACTGCGTTTTATTGACGGGATTTTTCCCCACTTTTCAAGTCAGTGTACTTACCTAAACAAGTGATTTTATTACTCACTAAATATCTATACCTCACTATACTTAGTAGTCACTATACTTAGTAGTCACTATACTTAGTACAGTAGGTTGAAAGTTGGAAACGCTAGATCGCAAGTTGGACGTCGTAGTTGGCCCCGCGTGTAGATCGACTCGCGAATACTATACCTACCGCTAACTACTTAGCAATATTTATATACCTACCTATAAGTAGGTACTTACGAGCAATGAGCATGCTGCCGCCTGCCATGCTGAGAGCACGCCGCTTTTTTTTATTTGTTTACATTATATGATTATACCATTAAGTACTTTCCTAACTACCTAGACACACACGCCACGAGCAGTGCAACTAATTGACATATTAACTAGATAGTAAATACGAAATAAGTAGTTAGGTACCTTATACAACACAAAATAGGAATTTAAGTAGGTGATCCCCGGCATACAATTTACTGAGCTTTCACCGTTCTTCTGCTTTCGGAATATAAGAAAATGTTGAAAATATCGTGATTCGTGGGTACAGTCACTACAGTGGCGGCTTGTCGAGATTCGAGAACCCGGCTGTAGGTACTGCAAACGCTAAGCAACATCTTGAAAATATCGTGGGTACAGTGGCGGCTTGTCGAGATTCGAGAACCCGGCTGTAGGTACTGCAAACGCTAAGCAACATCTTGAAAATATCGTGGGTACAGTGGCGGCTTGTCGAGATTCGAGAACCCGGCTGTAGGTACTGCAAACGCTAAGCAACATCTTGAAAATATCGTGGGTACAGTGGCGGCTTGTCGAGATTCGAGAACCCGGCTGTAGGTACTGCAAACGCTAAGCAACATCTTGAAAATATCGTGGGTACAGTGGCGGCTTGTCGAGATTCGAGAACCCGGCTGTAGGTACTGCAAACGCTAAGCAACATCTTGAAAATATCGTGGGTACAGTGGCGGCTTGTCGAGATTCGAGAACCCGGCTGTAGGTACTGCAAACGCTAAGCAACATCTTGAAAATATCGTGGGTACAGTGGCGGCTTGTCGAGATTCGAGAACCCGGCTGTAGGTACTGCAAACGCTAAGCAACATCTTGAAATCCTGAATAAGATAAAAGTAAGTTGCACAAGTAATAAAATTAAAATTTTCAAAAAACCCGCGACGAACTGCAGAGCTCCATTGAAACAACAATTAAGTAGAACTTAGCAAAATTATATACCTATAAAATAATATCTAAAACACAAAACTGCATATTTGCCGGCTCAGTAGTTTTTTTGACCAGCGTGGTGGACTATGGCCAAACAATTCTCATTCCGAGATAAAACTTGTGCTTAGTAGTAAGTAAGTAGAGGTGTCAAATATGTAGTGTTAAATTTTAATATTCTGATAAAAATTGTTAAAAAATTGTGATCACTTAAGGAGTTCCTGTGACCACTTCCTGGCTCCATCGTGAGACCCTGGGCAGCGTCTAGGTACAAAGCGCTCGTCAAGACAAATCAAAAGAGTCCAAATACAACGGGTTTACGATGAGAACTTAAGGAGGTCCCATGACCACCTCCTGGCTCCATCATGAGACCCTGAGCAGCATCTAGGTACAAAGTGCTAGTCAAGACAAATCAAAAGAGTCTAAACACGACGGGTTTACGATGAGAACTTATGGAGTTCCTATGACCACTTACCAAATCACGATTGCACGATTGTCTATGGTCCTAAACTATATCTAAGAACCTTCTCACAAGCTATACATATCTAATGTAAAAAACCTCATCTCAATCGGCCCAGTACTTTTTGAGAAAAATAATAACATATTTAAAAATTAAAATCATAGACTACATCTCAGCTTGGTAGTCTATGGTCCTAAAATATATCTAAGAACCTTCTCACAAGCTATACATATCTAATGGAAAAAACCGCATCTCAATCGGCCCAGTACTTTTTGAGAAAAATGGTAACATATTGAAAAATTAAAATCATAGACTATAGCTTAGCTTGGTTGTCTATGGTCCTAAAATATATCTAAGAACCTTCTCACAAGCTATACATATCTAATGCAAAAAACCGCATCTCAATCGGCCCAGTACTTTTTGAGAAAAATGGTAACATATTGAAAAATTAAAATCATAGACTACAGCTCAGCTTGGTTGTCTATGGTCTTAAAATATATCTAAGAACCTTCTCACAAGCTATACATATCTAATGCAAAAAACCGCATCTCAATCGGTCCAGTAGTTTTCCAGGAAAACGGTAACAAAAAAGTGCACAAACAAACATACAAACAAACAAACACACAACCTCTTAGGGCAAACACATAGGTATACCGTCTTCGTTTCGTCGAGGGTAAAAAATCAAATCAGCTCGTAATTATTGACGCAAAATTAGCGGGAAATAGAGCAGCCGGCCTAACAAAAACATTGTTGGTCTAAGAACTAGCACGGGGGTCTACTCTCTTTCTCTCAAACGAAAGGCCTCCTGCACTCTCATAGGAGAGAGAAAATTAGTAACCACTAGACCAACGAGGCCGTTACCTAAGTAGGTTTAGATAGGTAGTTGGTAGGTACTAGATTTTCTGTAAGGGTGCATCCGGTCGCTCACATTTCCAACACTATAACTCGTGTGCGTCAGAGATTCGTGTGGTGCATAGCAGTGTACGTGTGACGTCACATCAAATCTAACATGGCTGTTTGTGTCTAAGTTAATTTAGTTTACTTGGTGCTTCATAGAGTGCACCACATGTACTCTGTCTCGCGCTATCATTTCATAGTGCTCATTTTATATAGGAAATCGTAATGTTTCATAATAAAGTTTATACCAAACAGTGTTGTGCAGTGTTATTTAGTGTGGTGAGTGAACAATGGCCGATATGAAAACTTCAAAAAAAGTAGAGAAAATCACTTAAAATAGGACAACTACAGAGTTTGCAGTATCAAATTTGTTTAAAGTTATGTAGAAAAGAAAACTATACACACATAATATGCATTCAATATAAGTATTTTATTGACAAAAAGTTTTTTTTAAAACAACGAGTAACCTACCTACATTTTTTAATACAAATACAATCCCTAACTAGTATTAATTACAAGTTACAACTTACAGAGTAGCTAACATAAGTTACTATAATCTATACAATAAATATCAATACGTAGGAAGATAACAACTATAGGTACGCGCATGGTACGAGCAGTTTTCCTGTAACATACGTTACCGAATTATAACTATCGTTGAGGATTAAGGGCTCGTGTTAAAGCCTAGCGTCCCCAAGCCCTGGTATTTATTATTCCTAGATTATAACAAATGAATTGTACTGACTTGTATTGTGAGGTAGATAGCGCGATTTGGTCGCTCGCTCGTTAGTAAGTGTAGCTATCTAATTACGGCGATATTTTCCTGTTTTATTAACCGCGCGAGTTTTATTTACTTAAGTTATTTATTTTATTATTTCTTAGGTAATACAGTTTTAAGGAAATAAACCATAGCTAAGACCTACTAGTTTACCTTGCAGCCACCAGCCGCGGAACCACCGGTCCACTCTAATATACTTAATCCGTTAAATTAGGCAACACAAAACTGAAATGCCTTACGACCTCCGTGGCGCAGTGTTGAGCGCTGTTGTCTTAACGTGCGGAGGTCCCGGGTTCGATCCCCGGCAGGGTCAATTTGGGAATTTATAATCTCCGAATATTCCCTGGCCTGGCCTGGGAAGAAACACATTTATAAGTGTCAATACTGTAACCTGTAACTCATGTAATTCTATAACCTTTATGAAACTATTTTTCAGTCTTTGTCTTATCCGAAGAATCGCCAGGGAATTGAAAATGTCCCTCTATACATACATATAGTGTATTGTGTAGTGTACAGTGTGTGTGTGCGGTAGTGAATGGGCACACTGCATACCTACTTCACAAGATGAACAAGTTACCGTTTCTTCTGTCTGCATCATGACTCGTGAACTCAGCGCAAATGAACTCGTATTAATATTGTCACAACGTGGTCACAACGTGGTCACAACGTGGTCACAACGTGGTCACAACGTGGTCACAACGCTGCATTACGTCAATAAGGATGATGCCTATGTTAATAATAAATTATTGAAGCATAACCGATTAATCATATTATTATGTAATAGAGGGTCTCCTAAATTACCTAAAATCCACGTTCTCTGTTAGTTTTAGGTTTGAAAACTTCCCCGAACGGTATTTTGTAATTTACACAAAATCTACAAGACTACAAAGTAAAAGCAATCAAAGGCAAAAATGATCGTCATTAAATTACCTACAAATATTATGTCCTATAAATTATTTATTAACGTAGGATTTATAGTTTCAGAGATATGACTGCGTTCATATTTATCCATATACTAGCAGAAACCGCATTTTGTAATTGCGCTATAAATAAGTTCGGTAAAAACTAACAGACGTAGAACTCTTAAAACCCTAAAGAGCACTTGTGCCAAAAATCAGCTTTAACAAGTGAGGTGAATGTTTATTATGCCCGCCCTGTACTACAACGCGCGGGTCGAGGCGGGCGGGGCGGAGGGCGGACGCGTCCTAGTCAGCGGTCGGGGCGGGTGGGGCGGGCGGGGCGGGCGGGGCGGAGGGCGGCGGCGCCTCGAAGTCCAGCAGCAGCTTGCCGCGCGCGTGCCCGGCGGCGAGGCGCTCGTACGCGCGCGGCGCCTCCGTCCACGCGTACACGTGCTCCACCTCCACTGTGAACTGCCGACACACATACACACACATAGTTACCACTTGTGAATGCCCGCGACTTCGTCTGCGTGGTTTGAGGTTTTTGGTTCCCGCGGGAACTCTTTAATTTTCCGGGATAAAAATGTGTTATTCCAGGCTATAATTTATCTCTGTGCCAAATTTCAGCCAGATCCGTTCAGCCGTTTGGGCGTGATTGAGTAACAAACATCCATACATCTAGACATCCATCCAAACTTTCACATTTATAATATTAATAAGATAGATATACTGTGTACAATCGAAACCAGATTAGTGGTTTCAGATCGGCGAGACGCGGATGCGGCTTGTAGTGTGCAGTCTCGAAGGGCCTTTCGGTTCGCGCACCGACGCGACGAGGCGAACATATATTACTATGCGATATGGCGCTGTGAGCTACGTCTGCGCTGTGCGTCTGCGTATTCGTTTTGCAACGTAATGAATACCTACTCTATTCATGTTGTATGAATAAATATTTCAATTCTCGCCTCACATATTCTCACGCATCCAGACCTTCACACTGAAGTATGGCAAAATTTCAACTCCCATCCTGCCCGGATGTTGAAATTTTGAAATTTTTTTTTTTTTTTTTTTTTTTGATTTATTTGGAAAACATACAGCTTAAATAAATAAATATAACTAATACAATAGTGGTATCACTGGAGCCAGTTAAGTTTCCACGTTTTGATGTAATACAATATTTTAGGTGGGAGTCCATCCTAAATTTTAGTGGACAAAAATATAATAATAATAAAAGATATAAAAAAAAAAGATATAAGATATAAATATGTACCACAAACAAGATAGGTCCACCCCTGTCATCAAGCCTTGCATTATTTGCATTTCTTGATGGCAGAGACGAACCCCCCACACTTATATTTAAATTGGTCTATTTTGAGATATTTCATGTTATACGTATCACAAGCTCGAACGATGAATCTGTTATGACTATAGTTGGTTCTGGCACGTGGAAGTACAAACATTTTACTTTTACGTGACTTACGCTTATCTAATTTAGGTACACAGAATTTTATTTTATTTAGTAGATATGGACTATCAATCAATCCATTGATAATTTTATATAAAAATATTTGATCTTTATGTTCCCTCCTTATTTTTAAAGTATTTATATTAGTAGTATTAAATGAACTAAACCTTTTGTTCAAACATTTTGTAAATTTGCGTTGAATATTCTCCAACATATCCACGTGAACTGCATACTGAGGGTTCCAAGCAGTGGAAGCATGCTCCAAATGGGATCTGACAATTGAGTTATAAAGAAGGATTAGAGTTTTTGGGTTTTTGAAGTCAGCCGTTTGCCGGAGAACGAACCCGAGCATTTTGTATGCTTTATTTTTGATTTTGTTCAGATGCTGATCGAAAAGTAATTGTCTGTCTAGTTGGATACCCAGGTCTCTCACCTCATCAACCCTACGCAATTTTTTGCTAAGTAAGAAGTAATTATGGAATAGCGCATTCTTTGTTTTTCTTGAAAAGGAAATAGTACAGCATTTATCTATATTTAAATCTAATCCATTAACCTTACAATATTCACTAATTCGATCTAAATCTTCCTGTAAGCCAAAACAGTCTCTTTCACTCCTAATTATATTGAAAATTTTTGTGTCATCTGCATACAAAAGCAGATGAGAGTTTTTAATACAGTTTGTAACGTCATTTATAAAAATATTAAATAGTAAAGGTCCGAGGTGGGAGCCCTGGGGAACGCCAGACGTTATGGGTACAAAGGTGGAGGTATACCCTTTAACTGCCACTGCTTGGGTACGCTCACGCAAGTAGGACACAAGCCATCGCAGGAGGTCACCATGTATACCGATCGTCTCCAATTTGGCAATTAAAATATCATGCGATATTTTATCGAAAGCCTTGGATTTGAAATTTTGCCATACTATCCATTCTCGCATCATCTCACCGAGTCGAAACTATGTTCGGGAACGCCTCACCTTGCCCTGGTCGGCGAGGCGGCGCAGCAGCTCGATGTCGGCCGGCTCGGGCGCGAAGTACGCCCAGCGCACGTGCGGCGGCGGCCAGCGCGCGTCGGCGTCGGCGGCGGCGGCGGCGCACTGGCGCGCCAGCTCGGCGCCGGCGGCGAGCGCGCCCAGCAGCAGGCCGCGCTCGTCGGCGGCGCGCAGCAGCGGCGAGCTGAGCGTCACGTAGCGCGCGAACCGCCAGCGCCGCGCGCCCGCCGCGCCGCCGCCCAGCCCCGCGCAGTCCACGATCGCGTCGTACCTGCCGCAACGCAACGGGGCATGGGTCTCGGCGTGTCGCGGCCGGCGGCGGCCCGAGCGGCGTCCGGCGGGCGGGCGGGTACTCACGGGCCGCACTCGACGAGCGCGCGCTCGTAGTCGGCGGCGGCGCGGTCCAGCACCAGCGCGGCGCCCAGCGCCTCGGCGCGCGCGCGCTGCTCCGCCGCGCACCCCACCACCACCTGCGGGGAACGCTACCGATCAGGACGACGCGTTCGAACGCTCCGAAGCGGTCGGCGACTCCGCCGCGAAGCAGAGTCGTATCGGAGGAGCCATCGGCGGCGGCGCACCTCGACGCCGCGGGCGCGCAGCAGCTGCAGCGCGGCCTGCCCCACGCCGCCCAGCCCCAGCAGCAGCGCGCGCCGCGCGCCGCCCACCGCGCGCACGCACGCGCTCGCCGACAGCGCCGCGTACAGCGCGCCGCCCGCCTGCAGCGCCGACAGCGCGCGCGGCGCCGCGCCCGCCTGCTCGCACACACACACACGCGCCGTTACAGATCACACATCAGTCAGTGTGCAAGGTCTTTACATTTTTCAAAATAAAATAAAATTGATGGCTCTTCTCTCCAATATAAAAATAGTTTGGACTAGCTGATACCCGCGACTTTGTGTGGAATAAGTTTTTTATTTTCACGGGAACCGATGACGGGAACTTTTCTGAGATGAGAAGTAGCCTATTTTATTTTATTTATTTACATCTAATCAGAACGGTAAGACCACTTACACTAAACAACAAGATAATACAAACAAAAAAAGGGAAGAAGAACATAAAACCATCAACAATGTTATATCAACACGGTTATTGGATGGCCTATGTCACTCTATAGGTTCTTAACTATAGCCATGCAAAACACATCAATGCTCTCTTGAAGCATGATCGAAGGATGAACCAGCAAATAAACACACTTTCACAATTATAATAAGTACGATATCAGCTCCTCTGCCCCACAATAGGATGATGTAGAAACAACGAACCACTGTGGCAGCCCAGCGCTCTCAATATTGATCAATTGTGAAATTTGTCTAACAACAAATTCAGCCGAGCTAAGCTTGCCTCTTTAGTGAGGTTGAGTGGAGTAGTGTGCGGTGTGCAGTGTGCGGTGTGCAGTATGTGCAGTGTGCGGTGTGTGCAGTGTGCAGTGTGCGGTGTGCAGTGTGTGCAGTGTGCGGTGTGTGCAGTGTGCGGTGTGTGCAGTGTGCGGTGTGCAGTATGTACAGTGTGTGCAGTGTGCGGTGTGTGCAGTGTGCGGTGTGCAGTATGTACAGTGTGTGCAGTGTGCGGTGTGTGCAGTGTTCGGTGTGCAGTGTGCGGTGTGTCCAGTGTGCGGTGTGCAGTGTGTGCAGTGTGCTGTGTGTGCAGTGTGCGGTGTGTCCAGTGTGCGGTGTGCAGTGTGCTGTGTGTGCAGTGTGCGGTGTGTGCAGTGTGCGGTGTGTCCAGTGTGCGGTGTGCAGTGTGCTGTGTGTGCAGTGTGCGGTGTGTGCAGTGTGCGGCGTACGCACCCAGCGGTCGCGCACGAGCACGTACTGCGCGTGCGCGCCCGGCCAGTGCGGCGGCACCACACCCCACACGGCCGCGCCGCGCCGCAGCCGCGCCGCCGCGCCGCCGCGCACCACCTCGCCCGCGAAGTCGCGCCCCGCCACCAGCGGGAACTCCACGCCGCCGCCGCCGCCACCGCCGCCGCCGCCGCGCTCCAGCGCGCGCAGCGCGTTCAGCACGCGCGCGCCGTAGCCGCCCAGCATGCCCACGTCCAGCGGGTTGACTGATGCGGCGCGCACGCGCACCAGCACGTGGTCGGGCGCGCGCAGCGCCGGCACGCGCGCGCGCTCCAGCCGCAGCTCCGCGCGCGCGCCGTACGCGTGCACGCGCCACGCCCACATGCGCGCCGAGCACATCGCAGCAGCACCGCGCAGCGACCACTGGCGTCTGCGTACCAGTCAAATCTGTCTGCTTCTGTCAAAAGTCTGTTTTTTTCGTATCCGTGTATTTATGTTGTGACCTTTTTTGACCGCGAAGCGTTACTTCGCCTTAGTAAATAAATTCAATATTTTTACACAACTAATTCCACCACAAGTAATCGTCTGTTCATTAATTCTAATAAGTACAGAAAGTCTAAAATAAGATCAATAATTAGCTTCCATACCTTTCGTGTTTGATTTTATTAGTTGCTTGCTCTACAACAAACTGTAGTTCATTTTTATTTTATCAGGAAGGAAAAAAATAACCCCAAAATCCAATTCCAAACTGCCACTGGTAAATTAGCAAACAAAAAACTCCACAACCAGCTGATTGTCATTGTCATTAGCCAAATTGTCAAAAATTTACAAAATATGTCAAATTGTCAATTTGCGTCAAATTGTTTTATTGGGTTTTCGGCTCCGGTTTCCAACCATGATGAAAATATCAACTTTATATTGCAAACATTTATATATTCAAAGTGAGTTTCAAGGTCACGTGCACCGATACCGATTGAGTAATAAAAGTTAAAATCCGTATCCACGGATCTTGACACCAAATATCCGCGGATACGGATATTTGGTGTCAAGATCCGGCACATCATTAGTTAAAATATTCAATAGACAAAGAACTCTGTATTGAAAATTCATAGAGACTTGAGACATGAAAGTTCTCTATGTTCCTACCAGAGACAAGTAACATGTTCCTACTACCTTCCTTTTCTGGTCGGTGATTGGAAAACATGGAAAATAAATCAAATTTCTGAAAGTAAACGTATTTAGGTTTATTTTACAGTTGTAATTTGTATGTTTGAAACGGCGAGCTGTAGTGTAAAATAGTGTCGATTGACGAAGGAGCTGTCCCAGCAATCAGCATGGGTCGGAGTCGGACTGAGTGCGAGTGCTCGTGCTGACCGAGCGGCGAGCGGCGAGCGGCGAGCGGCGAGCGGCGAGCGGCGAGCGCAGCGGCAGGGGAGATGAGCGGCGCGCTGACGCGCTGCAGAGTGAGCTCGGAGCAACTGCACGTGCTGCTGTCGTTCATGGAAGAGCACCGCGACTTCGCGGCCGGCAAGCAGTCCGTGTACTCGCGCTTCAGCGCCTGCAAGCTGTGGCGGCTGCTCGCCGAGCGCCTCAACGCGGCCGCGGACGACGCGGGCGGCGCGCACAAGTCGCCCGACAAGTGGTGCCGCGTGAGTGCCTCTGCCTGCTGACCTGCTCTGACCGCTGACCACTGACTATCTACCTCGTGCTAATTGTAATCGATTCTTGCGATTTATCATACGTGGCACGAGTTGTCCTTGGAATAAATCTTTTCATTTCATTTTCAAATCATATTTGTAAGCGAGGACACTGGAAAGTTTATAAGTTGTCTATGCAATCAGACTTTTACAGAGAATCTTTAATCAGAATAGAATAAATCAGTCAGACTATACTCTACCAAATTATTTAATTGTATGTTTCAGTATTGGGCAGACATTAAGTACAGAGCCCGCAAGAAGTGGGCTGCCGGGGAGCCCCTGGGGGACCTGTCCAGTGTGGAGGAGAGGCTGCAGAACATACTTGGCACCAGAACAAGTGATCGTGAGTATATGGTTTGAAAATTGGATATAGGATCCCTAACTCCAAATAATATGATATAGAGAATAATTACTGATGATAATACTACTACTTTTCTAACATTTGCCAATTATTTTTCAAAGAAGACTTGAACTTATGATCAGGGATGTTATGGAAGTGAAATTTCGATGTGATATAGGAATAATTTATACCAGTTTCAGATACATACAGTTATGGATAGGTATGTAATTTTTTTGGAGCAGACACAACCGTTTGTTTCGGTTGTGTTGGCTCTGCCGGGCAAAATCAAAATCCTGCCATAACATGTCTCATTTAGAATCTGCCCTCATTCCAAAATTATTGGAAACCTGCATTGGATCTGTTAGTTATTTTAATTTTGGATATCCAATAGTTTTTGTTACAGATATGGAGCTCCATAACATCCCTGCTTATGTTGAATCACTAGTTAATTCATAGTCAGCATTTGACTGCAATTTCACATGATAGTAAGTTACCATCTCCTTGCAGATTAACATGCAATCCATGATAGCACGTTAACCATAATAGACTAAGAAATAGCTGCACTTTTGGTAACTATCGCCAGAAAGGCTGATTCAGTATTAGGTAGGTGAAGGGCTCTCTACTGAACACAATAGTGAAAGTTTGCCCACATGCAAATGGGCCTTTCACTAGATATGGCTGCTGAAAGACTACTACTAGATATCACCTCTCAAAGACGTTATTAACTTACATACTATAAATAATTATATTAGCAATACTGTCGTCTCTTTGATTGCTATTAAAAATTATGAAGGCACCTTCATAATTATGGCTTATAAAAATTGCCGACAATAATTGCTAATAATTTTTTATAGTTTGTAAGTTTATAACGTCTTTGACAGATGATATCTAGTGAAAGCCCCGATGAATAGCGTCAGTTTTTATACTGTTTACATAGGTACTTCGCTTACTTTAATACTGTACAAGAATCAGCCTTTCTATGGTTAAATGTGGTTAATTTTTGGTAACCCTAGCACGTCTTTCAGCGGCAATATCTAGTGAAAGGCCCATTCGCATGCAGGCAAACTTTCACTATCGTCATCAGTAGAGAGCCCTCTGAATCAGCCTTTCTGGCGATAGTTACCAAGGGTGCTGCTATCTCTAATATAAGGGGAAAGGAAGTTTTCTGCATGGGGCAGTCTAATAAAACAAGATTTGAGGGAAAATATAATATCTTTATAAAATATTTGACTAGCTAAGCAAAATTGTTCCTAAAACTTAATTTTACAAATCAAGTTTTACATTAGCACTGCAATATCACCTCGACCTGCCACTGCAGGTCGCTGCCGTGGCTATTTTTGTTGTGTGTTACTTTATTTCTGTGATATCTTCTAAGATATTTGTCTAAATTAAATGGTGTACAGGGTCAAATTTGGTCTATATTAAAGACTTGAGATGACCAACTATTATATTTTCGAAAGTAAAGCTTTTATTAGAACTCTTTGAGAAGAACAATTTCACTATACATTGTTTTCGTGTAACTACTATTTACGCAGCACATGCCACAGAAGCTCTCAGATGAAACAATTTCTTAATTCACTTTATTGCAATTTTCACAGAATCTCTAATTTTTTTTGAAATTAAAATGTTACTCTCTGATAAAGTAGCTTTCTGTGAAATAATTTTTTGATTCATTTGAGTAGTTTTTGAGTTTTCCATTGCAAACTTCTTAGAAATCTTTCCTCTTTATATTAGTTTAGAAAAGCAAAAATTTGGTTGTTGGTGTGAAATATACATGCGACAGTTAAATGATTTACCATCAATGGTGAACTTAAAGCCTTGTATTCACTGGGAACTTTTCCATGGCAAGTGTCGCTTGAGATATTTGTCTCACAATATGAGTCACTATAGAGTGTTTGTGTAACAAGGCTTAAATTAAATTTAACTGGTAGTATTAAATCTATTTATATCCTTTTCTGCATTATGTAGCGGCGGGCGGCGCGCGCCGGGCGGGGGGCGCGGCCCTGTCGGACGACGAGCGGCGCGCCGACGACGACATGTTCTCGGAGCAGGAGTGCGGCGCGGGGGGCGCGGGGGTGGGGGCGGGCGCGGGCGACGCGCCGCGCCTCGCCACCGAGGAGCTGCTGGCCGAGGCGGCCATGCGCAGCGCGCTCGCCGCCGAGAAGCAGGCCGAGGCCGTGGCGCAGGGCGTAGAGCTGCTGCGCGAGGTGCTGGCGCTGCTGCGAGAGCGCGCGCCCGCCGCGGCGCCGCCCGATCACGCGCTCGCCGCCATGCACCACCACCGGCTGTAGCTCACAGGCGCAGCGCGTGCGGCAGCGCGCTGGCGGGCGTGGCGGCGCTCAGGCCGAGGCGCGCCGCCACCTCGCCGTACACGGGGTCGGCGAGCGCGCGCGCGCGCGCCGCGCCGTGGCGCAGCACGTCGCGCAGCAGCGCGGGCCGCGCGAGCAGCGCGCGCTGGCGCTCGCGCACGGGCGCCAGCGCGGCGCACAGCGCGTCGCCCACCACGCGCTTGTACTGCGCCGTGCTGAGGCCGCGCGCCTCCTCCACGGCCTCCTCGGGCAGCAGGTCGGCCGCGAGGCAGTGCAGCGTCACGAGGTTGGACACGCCGGGCCGCGTCGCCGGCTCGAAGCTCACCTGCCGACGCGACGGAGCTGTTGTCATTACTGTGATCGCTGTGACTGAGTCGGTGTGGACTGGGAAGCACGATAATGATTATATCTTGCTTATAACACAAGTAATATAGGAATACAGAATATACATTATCTCATTTTTTTTAATTTTAAATAAGCCCCTGCAAGTTGAGTTGTCGTTTGTAAAAAATTTCACCACAAATTAGCTCAAAAAGGGGTGGGATCCACTTTCACACTAGTGTTCACATCCATACTAATATTATAAATGCGAAAGTGTGTCTGTCTGTCTGTCTGCTACGCTTTCATGGCCAATCTGTTCAACCGATTTTGATGAAATTTGGTATAGGGGTAGATGGTATCCCGGGGAAGGACATAGGCTACTTTTTATCCCAGAAAATTAAAAAGTTCCCACGGGAATAAAAAAACTGTCTTTTCACCCGGTTTTGATGAAATTTGGTACAGGGGTAGATGATATCCCAGGGAAGGACATAGGCTACTTTTATCCCAGAAAATTAAAGAGTTCCCGCGGGAATTTTGATGAAATTTGGTATAGGGGTAGATGGTATCCCCGGGAAGGACATAGGCTACTTTTTATCCCAGAAAATTAAAAAGTTCCCACGGGAATAAAAAAACTGTCTTTTCACCCGGTTTTGATGAAATTTGGTACAGGGGTAGATGATATCCCAGGGAAGGACATAGGCTACTTTTATCCCAGAAAATTAAAGAGTTCCCGCGGGAATAAAAAACTGTCTTTTCACCCGATTTTGATGAAATTTGGTACAAGGGTAGATGGTATCCCGAAGGAAGGAAGGACATAGGATAGTTTTTATCCCAGAAAATTAAAGATTTCCCGCGGAAATCAAAAATCTTAATCCACGCGGACGAAGTCGCGGGAATTATCTAGTTCACAATAATTCAGTAACATAATAGCCTCCATGAAAAACAACAGCCGAGTTCCGATGCAGCCATCTTTGTCAAGTACTTTATAGTACCAAATAGTTACTATAATTGTATCTTCTTCTGTGGTTAAGATATTAATATTATTTTGCACCTTGAGTGTAATTATTTTTATATCATACTTGCTCAGTAACTAGGGATTACTATGGTGGAAAGTCTCCTTGTAAGTTGGTGTTTGCAATTCAAGGCAACATTACGTCGCACTATGCTTGAATTGTAATGTTCACATTACAGTTCAAGCTATGCAAAACTCCTTGGTAAACAATCTCTTTTCTTATAAAATGGTAAGAAAACTTTTTACTGAAAAAAAAACACTGAAAATGGCGGCATTTCATTTGATCTGAAAGTTTGTGAAGTTTCTGAGTCAATAAAGAATGTAGAGCCGCAACCAAGGCCTTCCAAATTGCCCGAGGCTACACGTGACGAAGATAGTGTGGCACTGTCTCAAAACTTAATTCAAACAGTGCACTTGCCTAGTCAGTCAGTCAACAAATAACAATACTAACTAGAATAAGACAAACACTAACACAACTAACACTTATTTCATCTAAAAAGTAGTTATATACAATTGTAAATATCATGAGATTAGAAATAAAAAGGCTTATTATTATTATTATTATTATTATTATTATTACTTGCCTAGTCAACCAGTATCTATAGTATTGCATTACCAATGTTTTATTTACCTCGCAAGAATGATATCAAGTAGAATGCTTACCTCGGTTGCAAGTAGCTATTACACCCTCGAACTATATTCACCCTCGCTCGCTGCGCTCGCTCGTGTGACTAAATATCTCGGGTGCACGCGATCCATTAGCGCCCTATGCAAGCTGCGCTCGCACTGGCGCCAAATTGGATCTTGTTCTGTAATAGCTTACTTACGTCCCTTGTGTAACAATCTACTATTATTATGAGGCACTTTATTACCAAGAATGTATTTTAAAATTACCTCAGGAGTAAAATCTGTCACAGCTTTCTTTAATTTCAATCTGATTTCATCATCTGAGTCTGTGATTAATATCCTCGATTTTGGATCTGTATCAGATTTGGACATCTTTTTAGAGGGATCTCGCAAACTTCGTATGCGATCGCTTCCATCATCTGTACAAAGACAATAAAAATGGTTGAATACATCCACTGCAAACAGTTCACAATTATTAACTAATTTCTGCGAGTAACAGCCCTAACTTCATGTCTTATTCAGTGACTGGAAAGGGCTAATTTAACTTAAACATCTTGGAACAAAGCAAAGAAAACAAATTGGCACTCATAGGGACTGCCGATACAAGTGAAAACTAATATTTGAATCCTCTACAAGTTAGCCCTTGACTGCGATCTCATCTGATGGTAAGTGATGATGCCATCTAAGATGGTAGCGGGCTAACCTGTTAGGGTGTTTTTCTAATTAAAAAAAATAATTCAAATATAAACCTTAAAACTAATTACGAATGCACTATATTTATATTTAAGACCTTTTGCCTTCGTAACAAGCTGGGGGAGGGCAGGGCGGAGGGCGGTTACCGGGCAACACGGGCTGCGGCGTGGGGAACATGCGGCCGAAGCGGTGGTGGAACGTCTTGACGAGCTGCGCCGCGAGCTGCAGGTGCTGCAGCTGGTCGGCGCCGACGGGCACGTGCGTGGCGCGGTACAGCAGCACGTCGGCCGCCTGCAGCACGGGGTACAGCAGCAGGCCCAACGGCACGGCGCGCGCGGCCGCGGCGCGCTCGCGGTACTGCGGCAGCTGCTGCAGGCGCGCCTGCGTGGCCAGGCACAGCAGCGGCCAGCACAGGCGCGCGTGCGCCGCCACCGCCGACTGCACGAACAGAGCGCCGCGCTCCGCGTCCACGCCCGCCGCCAGCAGGCTCGCGGCCGCCTGCAGGCTGTGCCGCTGCAGCTGCTCCGGGTCCTGCCGCACCACCCATCTCACCCACACGACACTGATATCCCGCCCTCTTTTCTTCCAAATTATATAATCAAGATCATAAAATCAAGAGCATGCAGCTGGCAGCACTAATTAATGTGATAATTAATTAAAAACAACACAATGTGAGAAGTCAATTGAAAATGGAAATGGATTGAGGTTTTTGTTTCCAACGGGAACTCCCATTTCATGTTCATTTTTGTAACCATAACGCATCTTTGAGCGGCCATATCTAGTGAACGGCCCGATGAATAGCATCAGTTTTTATACTGTTCACATAGGTACTGCACAAACTTTAATACTATACAAGTATCAGCCTTCCTTGTTATTGTTCATTTTTGGTAACCATAACACGTCTTTGAGCAAGGATAAGTAGTAAGATTCTCAGTCGCATGCAGTCAGACCATCACTATTTTAACCAGAGGAGAGCCTACACCCATCAGGTTACTGAATCAGCCTTCCTAGAGATAGTTACCAAAAGTACAGCCATCTCCTATAATATTAAATTAGCACTGCAATAGTAATCTTTATTTTGAGTGGTGTGTACGAAATCGTAAGTAAAAGCAGGTAGATCTATATGTCACCATAAGATTGCAAAAACCGTTAGATAGGTTACGATAGGTTAAGGTTTAACATAAATAATCAGGTTAATATACCTAACAGATTACAATCTACCGAAAAATAATGCATTAAATTGTAATCTGTCGACAGTTTACAATTTTGCTAGTTAGATTACAAACGGTTTTTGCAACCTTAAGGTGACATATACAGGTAGTTGGGGAAAACTGATTATCCTTTATAAGCTAAATATATTTTTATAAAAAAACCAGCAGTTTAACTTTAACCAACTTATTAAAAACCTCTTTCTAAATTCTTCTGGCTGCATGATGTGATTTGCTAAATCTTTTAGTCACAAAAACTAAATATTCTACAAAGATCAGAAACAGAAACCTGAGCTAGCAAAATTCTTAGTCTGTAGTGCATGAACTATAAGTGGATTGTGATTTGTGCTCCTACATGTTTAAATATTTCTGTCAGAGAAGTTTAGGTAAAATCAGCTGGTTTGAAAAAGACGCTTTAGCCTGCCAGCATGCCAGTGCGGAGGGTACCTGCGGGGTGGTGTGCGCGTGCAAGTCCGCGATGAACATCACGAGCTGGTCGCCGCGCTGCTGCAGGCGCACGCAGCGCCGCACCGCGCCGAAGTAGTTGCCCACGTGCAGCGCGCCCGTCGGCTGCAGCGCCGACACCACGCGCCGGCTCCAGCCCTCCGCGTCGCCCAAGTCCCGCTGGCCCGACACGGAGATCGATCGACACTGTACCCCATTCCAATTAATATATTTTGTAAATAACACACGATAACTACTTTTTATTCGTCTCTTGGAGAACACAACGTAACTTTTTCTAACAAATTCCATTGATTAATTTTATTTGTTCATTCAAAATCTTAACAGTGAAACTTTCTAAAAATCGGCCAAAATTGCAAATAGGTCACAGAATCACCGACCAGAAAAAAAAGCATAGAATACATTTATGAAATTGGTATTCTTGGGACTCGGGTTTTTGAGTTTTACAGGTATTTTATATTTTTCTATAGGTTTATGGCATGGAACTAATAAGTACTACGTACAACTACTTATTAGTTCCATGGTTTAAGGTTACTTGTCTCTGGTATATTTACCAGAGATAAATAATTTTTACCCAGTTTTTACCACAGACCAGAATCAGGCTGACTACAGTAACTAGCTTCTGCCATAGACAAGTAAGTAACAATATATTTACCGCCAGAATCAATGCCAGCGTGTAACCGAAAGGGATAGGTAATAATAGGTAAAACGCTGCAATGCACCAAGCACAATAGGTAACTAATCATATTTTGTTCACATTCTATCTTGTGTAATATCTCAACATTGCATCTCTTTCATGTGGGAGTGAAAAGTAGATATGGCTTGGTCTGTATTACTTTCTCTGTCTACCGTAAATGTTGAAGTGAGGTCTTGGATATATTATACTTGGAAACACATTTCTATAGAAATAATTATTTTATTGTTGAATTCATTGTACAAACATATTCACACCCAGTATGGAGGTAAGAGACCATATTTTGGTGTTTCCATCCTCTATATGGGCTGGGATAAGCACTATGGTTATCAGCTCTACCCTCAGATGCTCTACCAGTCCGATTCATAGCAAGTGACATATCGATAATAGACAATATTTTAATTAAAAACTAAATACAAAAACGAACATCTTTTCTCATCAGTAACATTAGAATTGAAAAGCGCGGGAAACTTCTAATTTGGCGGACGTGTTAATTTTGGTTTCTGATTATTACTTGAAAAAGTGGATCAGTGGAGGTTTTTAGTGTATAAAAGTAGTTAAATAATAGTTACTAGATATTTATATTTTTATTTTAGTTAGTAAATAGTGTACATACATAATTTTGATTTGGTAAGTTTCTTATTATTATGGGGGTTGATCCCCCGGATGACCCTGGACCTACAGGAGGTCCAGGGCCATACCCTGGTCCCCCTGTAGCATATAATGTTGTTATCGATGATTCTTCTATGGACACGGAGGATGGTCTTATTAATCTCTCAGACAGAAAACGCGCTAAACCCCAAAAAAGATGCCGCCATTGCAAGTCTAAGAGAAGTCGGAATAAAGAAGGAAAATTAAATTCTCAAATATGTCAGTGTGATGACTCTGATGAAAAAAAGACCGCTATTGTTGTAGATAATGCTCAAAATGAGAAAAATGTCTCACCTGTTAATACTGGTGCCCCCTCTACACAACCCATTAATTCGACAGGTCCCTCACAACCGCAAATAGCAAGAAAATATGTTAGCACTGATTCAGGACCTTTCACTGTCCACATCCAAAGAGTAACCGCATCACCTAATGATCCGGTTACTTTGCATCCTGTACAGTTTGGCAGAGATTTGAAAAAATTTAAGATTAATAATATTGTAAATGGCAGCCTCAAACGTATAGGCAGAAATAGAGTTTCGATGGATTTTAACAATTATCAGGATGCCAATTTGTTTACAAAGAACTCACAAATAGCTAGTCTTTCCTACAAAGTTTTTATTCCCAGTTTCACTGTTACACGAGTAGGTATAGTGAACGGTGTGCCCGGACTGGTCTGAGGAAGAAATTCAGGAAAACATCACTGTTCCTATGGGATGTGGTCAAATCATTAAGGTGAGGCGAATTAAAAGAAAAAATGTAACTGATGGTACAGCTTCATTTTCTAACACTAACATGGTTGTATTGACGTTTGATGGTCAAATATTACCAAAAAGGGTGTACATGTGCTATACAGCTCTTTCGGTTGAATTATATATTTTTCCTACCATACAGTGCTACAATTGCTGCAAATTTGGACACACTAAGATACAATGCAGATCAAAGCCACGTTGTTTTAAATGTGGGGATGAACACCCCTCAGACACTTGTAGCGTTGTTTCTGAAAATGCTCATTGTTTTCACTGCAGTGGTCGCCACTTTGCCATTAGTAAATTATGTCCAGAATTCAATAGACAGCAAAAAATTAAAATTTCAATGGCCCAGAGCTGCATATCATATGCAGAGGCAGCTAAAATTCACCCCCCATCCTCAAAACCTTATGCTGATGTAACAGCTTCCTCTCCGTCCCAATCTGGAAATAAAAATCATCCTACCTCAAACTCAAGTTCATATGTACCTCCTACACCAAACAGTTCTCATAAAAAAACTGTGTTTGTCCAACGTCAAGTTCCTCCTAAACAAACCGGAGGGTATGACCACACTATGCATGAATCGATTAACAATGAATATAATAATAACTCCCAAATGCCTGATGGTTATGTATTGAAACACAGATCAAATACAATCCCTCAAAAATCTATAGCAGAATTAATTTTAGAACTTGTACGGGAGCAGGTGATATGGCTCGACCGTAACAAAGGATGATATCATCCACCGAGCGGGTGTTGTGCTCGGGGACCACTGGTCCGACCGTTCATCGTTGAAGGTCGTATATACGCGTAATTCAGAGAACGCTTCGTTAGCGTGAGTTAGGCTCTTCGTGTTCATCGTGCGCTACTAGTAATGCCATCTATTGGATTATGTGCGGACTGCGAAGTCCGCTACATCACTCCCCTTCGAGTCCGGAGGTCGTCAGCATGCAGATGGCGTTGCAAGCATCAGCTGGAGAAGTGGCGTCGTGTAACAACCAGAATAGTGGCGTTGTAGGCTCATACTACCCTGAGGCTGCGTGACCCACTTGTGCGGCTGGTACTGGCGTTGACGGGCTGTGTACTGATAGACTGTGCTGGCCGCCGAGCGTGTGGCTCTGTGAACGGCTGTGCTGCATTGCGTGATGTTGCTGTTGGGCCGGAACATCGGTCGGCTGTGCTGCGTTGTGTTGCGTTGCTGCGTTGTGATGCTTGTTGCTTGTTGCTGTGCTGCGTGTTGCTTGTTGCTACTTGTTGTTGCTGTGCTGCGTTGTGCTGCTGTGCTGCGTTGCGTTGCTTGTTGCTTTGCTGCTTTGCTGCTTGTTTGTTGCTGTGCTGCGTTGTATTGCATGTTGCGTTGAGTTGCTGTTGTGCCCTGCTGTGCCTTCTGATGATGCTGCTCTCGTCACGATGACTGTAGGGGTTTGTTGTGATGTGCGATGTTGCTGATGTCTGACGAGTGAGGGCGTGACTCGTCGGCTTGATGTGCATCGGTGGCGGCTCTGAGATCACGTCGGCTTGTGATCGTCGGCGGCGGCTGTGACATCACGTCGGCTTGTTTTGATCGCCGGCGGCGGGTTGAGATCACGTCGGTCGTTGGCGGCGGCTTGGAGATCACGTCGGGGTCACCACTGTACGGGAGCAGGTGATATGGCTCGACCGTAACAAAGGATGATATCATCCACCGAGCGGGTGTTGTGCTCGGGGACCAGTGGTCCCCGAGCACAACACCCGCTCGGTGGATGATATCATCCTTTGTTACGGTCGAGCCATATCACCTGCTCCCGTACAAACTTATTAAATTACTTTCTAATTCTAGTAATTCATTTTCTAGTGATAACTCTTTACCGCCCAACGCCGCCAACTCATTATTGACAGCTTTAAACCAAATCTTTAACCTGTGGTCCATAGACCACAAAATCCTACAGTGGAACTGCAGGAGTGCCATAAGTAAAAAAACTGATATTATTTACTTACTAAATAAATATAAGCCTATGGTTATGTGTCTCTCTGAGACATGGCTGAAACCAGAGTTTCTTTTCAGGATCTCTGGTTTCGTTACTGTGAGAACGATGCCCAGTATATAACAGGGACGCATTTTACCAGGGCCTTATTCAATGTCATATCCCACTTCCGACTTATGTTGACATCCTCTTATCCTCTGATGAACCTTGTGTATATAAACTTTTTTCCTCATTTATTTTACATAATGATATTAAACTGTAAATATGTATTTAGTTAGTATGAATATTCCATTTTATACTATTTTCTACCCTTTTCTGATCCTTCCCAAAATTCCGTATTTTTTTTTTAAAAATTTGATTTTACTATTATAAAATAAGTTTCTCCGTTTTAAAAAAAAAAAAAAAAAATTACTATGGCTCAAACGCTCGACGCGCGGTGCCACTAAAAATGAAGAAGAAGAAGAACATTAGAATTACTTGTCTATGGCAGTAACAACAATACAGCACGTCTCAGAATAAAAGATAATCAAAGAGAGTAAGCACATCATAGAGATATAATATAGTAGGTAAACTCTTTGAAGTACATGTATAAATATACATAACTGAGTTTCACCCTTTAGGTTTCATCACTGTGCGTTTGTATTTCGGTTACCATGGTAATTCCATGAAAAAAAATAGCAAAGTCAAACCAAAGTAATCGAAAACACCTTTCGAATTTTATATGAATAATAATATATTCGATATTTTAGCAGTGATTTAATATTTGTTAAAGAAAAAATAATAAGATGGCAAATGTGGCACAGTTCGTCGGTATGTGGGATAGCCGGTGGGCGCGCGCGTGTATGTGGCAGCGCTGAGGCCGAGCGGCGCCATGAACCGCTACGTGGTGCTGCAGCAGCTCGGCGACGGCACGTACGGCTCGGTGGCGCTCGCGCAGCGCCGCGACACGGGCGAGAAGGTGGCCATCAAGCGCATGAAGCGCAAGTACTACTCGTGGGACGAGGCCATGAGCCTGCGCGAGGTGAAGTCGCTCAAGAAGCTGAACCACGCCAACATCGTGAAGCTGCGCGAGGTGATCCGCGAGAACGACACGCTGTACTTCGTGTTCGAGTACATGCGCGGCAACCTGTACCAGCTGATCCGCGACGCCGAGCGGCCGCTGCCCGAGCCCGCGCTGCGCAACGTGCTCTACCAGGTGCTGCAGGGGCTCGCGCACATGCACCGCCACGGCTTCTTCCATCGCGACCTCAAGCCCGAGAACCTGCTCTGCTGCGGGCCCGAGCTCGTCAAGATCGCGGACCTGGGGCTGGCGCGCGAGACGCGCTCGCGCCCGCCCTACACCGAGTACGTGTCCACGCGCTGGTACCGCGCGCCCGAGGTGCTGCTGCGCGCCGCCGCCTACGGCGCGCCGATCGACCTGTGGGCGCTGGGCTGCATTGCCGCCGAGCTGTACACGCGCCGCCCGCTGTTCCCCGGCAACTCTGAGATCGACCAGCTGCACCGCATCTGCGCGCTGCTGGGCGCGCCCGCGCGCGACCAGTGGCCCGAGGGGCACGCGCTGGCCGACGCGCTGCGCTTCCGCTTCCCGCGCGGCGCGGGCGTGCCGTTGGCGCGCGCCGTGCCCGGCGCCGGCGCGCCCGCGCGCGCGCTGCTGGCCGCGCTGCTGCGCTTCCCGCCTCCAGAGCGCCCCACCGCGCCGCAGGCTCTGAGGTGCGCCGCCGTGTTGAGACCCTATGCACCTATACTGTTAATTGATACATCTAATTTTCGAGATTTAATCTGAGAACGAATTGACCCTGTCTGTCAGTCAACCACCTTTTTCTCGAAACGCGTGGAGGTATCAAGATTAAACTAGTGGTTTGCCCCGAACTAAGACCTCGCGGCGCCATCTATTGACATAAATGTGAAGTTTTGTTAAAAATACTGAAGCTCATTAAAAATTAAATAATTCCGTTTTCTTACAATATTTATCTAATTTTAGTATTTGTTGTTCAAGTACAGGATATAATTGAAATAATTGATCAAGTTTCAGGCTCATCCTTTCAGAAAATTTAGAGTTCTGAGGTCATCTTTGGACGTTAGAAAATCTCCACTTTGAAAGCCCCCCATTTCGTCAATTTTGGGGGAAAAATTAAAAAAAAAATATTTTTGGATTTTATTTCTAATTATCTTTCATCCTTTCAGAAAATTTAGAGTTCTGAGGTCATCTTTGGACGTTAGAAAATCTCCACTTTGAAAGCCCCCCATTTCGTCAATTTTGGGGGAAAAATTAAAAAAAAAATATTTTTGGATTTTATTTCTAATTATCTTTAAAATGATATACCGCAACCCTATTGTAAGCACAATTCCAGAAGTGGGTGAATAATTATAATTACTTTAAAAATATGTTTGTACTCTCTTTAAAACGTGCACGAATATATATGGTGGATGCATTAACGCTTCCCAACCAAGCTCTCTAAATTTTTGCTGAGTGGCTAAAGATGTGTGTGGTCTGGCGTTATCATGATGAAAGACCATTCTTGACGTGACTCACTGCTTGTTGGCGACTTAGACCTCCGAATCGATGGTTTAGCCCGGTGGTAAAAGCTCATAATGAACGATGCCATTCCAACCCCACCATACCCACAGCAGCGTGTAAATGTATTTTATGTCCTTTATCTTTTCAGGTTTCCATATTTCGCCGTCGGCGCCGCACTTGTCGTTCCACCGCCGCCGTCGCGGCCGAGACGGTCAGTACACTTCTTCAAATGACGTAAACGTCTCTCTCAGTCTCGTTATGTATCTGCTGAGACGCACTTCAATTATTACCGAGTTTCTTGCTGGTTCTTCTCGGTAGGAATGGCATTCCGAACCAGTGGTAGATTCACTTGACGATTCAAAAGTACTTGTAAAAGTTTATTTGAATAAAAAATATTTGAAATTTGAAATTTGAAATTTGAAATTTGAAATTAAGTTTCAATTTCTCTATTTTCAAAGGAGTAGTACCCGTGCAGAAATTGAAAACGCCCCCCCGACACAAACAATGGCTGCCGCCCCTACGAGCCTGCAGCCGGTGGCGGCCAGCCCGCTGCGCGATCGCTTCGCTGACATACTGGGGTATGTTGGATGAATCGATCGATTTCTCTGTCTGATATTCTTTTTTTATTATTAACTAGCTGACCCGGCGAACTTCGTACCGCCTTAGTATGCAAAATTAAATGTATATTTTTCAATATTTCTGAGAGATTTTCTTAATATTTTTTTTCGTAAGAACCTTCTCCTAATAATAACAAATACAACAAAAAAAGAATTAGTGAATGAATGAAACGAAGAATTCACGCGTGAATGGCTGGACCGATTGTCCAGCCATTCACGCGTGATGCCGTGACCAAGGAAAACGGGTTTCATTTTTATATATTATATATAGATTGCATGAAAAATTGTTCATGTTGGCGACTTCTAGCCAGCAGTAAAACGCGATTCCATGATAATAATGTATAGTCCCCATACTCGATTCGGTGGCAATATCCGCGTACCAGCATCTACCTAACACCTCTAGGTATTTAACGGGAAACCGAAGTTAAAAGGCCGTCTGACCGCCCGCGCCGCTCTTGCGCAAGTTAGGGTTTTCTTTTGTATCATTACGGCAGGCAGAGTAAGCTTTCTAGTCAACAATTATTCGGTCTTAGGTATAAGTTAAGTTTCTGTGGGCGAAATGTTACTAGCGGCTACCATTGTAAAATTTATATTCGAGAGCGACTTGAAAAATATATTGTTTTTGCTACACCCATCGAGACGTGAGCTCTGTAGTTTAACTCCTGCAACGTAACCTCCTGCTCCTCCTCTGAACCGGTACCGCCCGCTGCGCGCTGTTCGCAGAGGCGAGGTGGTGACGTCGGCGCGGCGCTCGCGCGCGGGCGGCGGCGCGGTGGCGCGCGGCCGCAGCGTGCTGGTGTCGCTGCCGGGCGCGCCCGGCTCGCGCGCGCCAGGCTCGCGCGCGCCTGGCTCGCACGCGCCCGGCTCGCGCGCCGCCGCCGCGTACCTGGGCGCCGCGCGCTACGTGGCGGGCGCGAGGATCGACACCACACTGTTCCACCCACTGACCTTGCACTCTCATCAAGGTAGGTATCTCATAAGAGTAATAACGACAATCTATAATATATATAAAATTCAAAGTCCTGACTGACTTATATATCAACGCACAGCCTAAACCACTGGGCCTAAAAACTTGAAATTTTGACAGTAGGTTACTTTTATGACGTACGCGCACACTAAGAAAGGATTTTTCAAAATTCCACCCCTAAGGGGGTGAAATAGGGGGTGAAAGTTTGTATGAAACTCCGTCATTTCTCAAGTTATATCCATGAAACTTGGTATTTTGGCTTTAGGTAATAAATAAAGAAGTACGTGTGTCACAGTTTTTCAAAATTTCACCCCCAAAGGGGTAAAATAGGGGTTGAAAGTTTGTGTGAAAGTCCTTCATTTCTCAAGCTAAAGCCATGAAACTTATCATTTGGGCTTTCAGTTAGATATGCAGAAATAAGTGATTTACAATTTTTCAATATTGCACCCCTAAGGGGGTGAAATAGGGGGTGAAAGTTTGTATGAAAGTCCGTCATCTTTCAAGTTATATCCATGAAACTTGGTATTTAAGCTAACGGTTTAAAATAAAGAAATACGTGTTTCACAGTTTTTAAAAATTCCACCCCTAAAGGGGTGAAACAGGGGGTGAAAGTTTGTATGAAAGTCCTTCATTTCTTAAGATATTTTTCAAGTCATATTAACGAAGAAAAAGAAGTATCTGTGTCACAGCTTTTAAAATTCCACCCCCGAAGGGGTGTAATAGGGGTTGAAAGTTAGTATGAAAGACCTTCATTTTTCAAGTTATAGTCATTAAACTTAGCATTTGGGCTTTCAGTTAGATATGAAGAGGTACGTGTTTCACCATTTTTGAAAATTCGACCCCCAAAGGGGTGAACTGGGGGATGAAAGTTTGTGTAAAAGCCCATAATTTCTCAAGATATTTCTCAAGTAATATCAACAAAACTGAGTATTTTAGCTTTCGTTAAAAAATAGAGAAGTACGTATGTGACCAACAGACCAACAGTTTTTCAAAATTCCACCCCCAAAGGGGTAAAATAAGCGTTGAAAGTTAATATGAGAGTCCTACATTTCTCAAGTTATAGCCATGAAACTTGGTATTTAAGCTAACGGTTTAAAATAAAGAAATATGTGTTTCACAGTTTTTCAAAATTCCACCCCTAAAGGGGTGAAACAGGGGGTGAAATTTTGTATGAAAGTCCTTCATTTCTCAAGATATTTTTCAAGTCATATTAACGAAGAAAAAGAAGTATCTGTGTCACAGCTTTCAAAATTCCACCCCCGAAGGGGTGTAATAGGGGTTGAAAGTTTGTATGAAAGACCTTCATTTTTCAAGTTATAGTCATTAAACTTAGCATTTGGGCTTTCAGTTAGATATGAAGAGGTACGTGTTTCACCATTTTTGAAAATTCGACCCCCAAAGGGGTGAACTGGGGGATGAAAGTTTGTGTAAAAGTCCATCATTTCTCAAGATAAGAACTTAAGCTAACGGTTTAAAATAAAGAAATACGTGTTTCACAGTTTTTAAAAATTCCACCCCTAAAGGGGTGAAACAGGGGGTGAAAGTTTGTATGAAAGTCCTTCATTTCTTAAGATATTTTTCAAGTCATATTAACGAAGAAAAAGAAGTATCTGTGTCACAGCTTTTAAAATTCCACCCCCGAAGGGGTGTAATAGGGGTTGAAAGTTAGTATGAAAGACCTTCATTTTTCAAGTTATAGTCATTAAACTTAGCATTTGGGCTTTCAGTTAGATATGAAGAGGTACGTGTTTCACCATTTTTGAAAATTCGACCCCCAAAGGGGTGAACTGGGGGATGAAAGTTTGTGTAAAAGCCCATAATTTCTCAAGATATTTCTCAAGTAATATCAACAAAACTGAGTATTTTAGCTTTCGTTAAAAAATAGAGAAGTACGTATGTGACCAACAGACCAACAGTTTTTCAAAATTCCACCCCCAAAGGGGTAAAATAAGCGTTGAAAGTTAATATGAGAGTCCTACATTTCTCAAGTTATAGCCATGAAACTTGGTATTTAAGCTAACGGTTTAAAATAAAGAAATATGTGTTTCACAGTTTTTCAAAATTCCACCCCTAAAGGGGTGAAACAGGGGGTGAAATTTTGTATGAAAGTCCTTCATTTCTCAAGATATTTTTCAAGTCATATTAACGAAGAAAAAGAAGTATCTGTCACAGCTTTCAAAATTCCACCCCCGAAGGGGTGTAATAGGGGTTGAAAGTTTGTGTAAAAGTCCATCATTTCTCAAGATAAGAACTTAAGCTAACGGTTTAAAATAAAGAAATACGTGTTTCACAGTTTTTAAAAATTCCACCCCTAAAGGGGTGAAACAGGGGGTGAAAGTTTGTATGAAAGTCCTTCATTTCTTAAGATATTTTTCAAGTCATATTAACGAAGAAAAAGAAGTATCTGTGTCACAGCTTTTAAAATTCCACCCCCGAAGGGGTGTAATAGGGGTTGAAAGTTAGTATGAAAGACCTTCATTTTTCAAGTTATAGTCATTAAACTTAGCATTTGGGCTTTCAGTTAGATATGAAGAGGTACGTGTTTCACCATTTTTGAAAATTCGACCCCCAAAGGGGTGAACTGGGGGATGAAAGTTTGTGTAAAAGCCCATAATTTCTCAAGATATTTCTCAAGTAATATCAACAAAACTGAGTATTTTAGCTTTCGTTAAAAAATAGAGAAGTACGTATGTGACCAACAGACCAACAGTTTTTCAAAATTCCACCCCCAAAGGGGTAAAATAAGCGTTGAAAGTTAATATGAGAGTCCTACATTTCTCAAGTTATAGCCATGAAACTTGGTATTTAAGCTAACGGTTTAAAATAAAGAAATATGTGTTTCACAGTTTTTCAAAATTCCACCCCTAAAGGGGTGAAACAGGGGGTGAAATTTTGTATGAAAGTCCTTCATTTCTCAAGATATTTTTCAAGTCATATTAACGAAGAAAAAGAAGTATCTGTGTCACAGCTTTCAAAATTCCACCCCCGAAGGGGTGTAATAGGGGTTGAAAGTCTGTATGAAAGACCTTCATTTTTCAAGTTATAGTCATTAAACTTAGCATTTGGGCTTTCAGTTAGATATGAAGAGGTACGTGTTTCACCATTTTTGAAAATTCGACCCCCAAAGGGGTGAACTGGGGGATGAAAGTTTGTGTAAAAGTCCATCATTTCTCAAGATATTTCTCAAGTAATATCAACAAAACTGAGTATTTTAGCTTTCGTTAAAAAATAAAGAAGTACGTATGTGACCAACAGACCAACAGTTTTTCAAAATTCCACCCCCAAAGGGTCCTTCATTTCTCAAGTTATAGCCATGAAACTTAGCATTTGGGCTTTTGGTTAAATCTGAAGAAGTACGTGTTCCACCAATTTGAAAATTCGACCCCCAAAGGCGTGAAATAGGGGATGAAAAATTGCATGAAAGTCCTCCATTTCTCAAGATTTTTTCAATTTATATCAACGAAACTTGGAATTTCGGCTATCGGTAAAAAAAATAAGTACGTGTGTCACAGCTTTTAAAATTCCACCCCCAAAGAGGTAAAATAGGGGTTGAAAGTTGGTATGAAAGTCATTCATTTTTCAAGTCAAAGCCATGGAAGTTGGTATTTGAGCATTCGGTTAAATATGAAGAAGTATATTTTTCACCATTTTTGAAAATTTGATCCCCAAGGACGTTAAATAGAGAGTTTGTCCTTCAATCACGCAGCAACGGATCAACGAGATTTTTTGCATGGGTATAGTTAAGGACCTGAAGAGTGATAAAGGCTACTTTTTATACCGGAAAATCAAGGAGTGCCTGTGGGGAAAAAAGCTTAAACCACGCGGATGAAGTCCTGACTTATATATCAACGCACAGCCTAAACCGCTGGTCTTATAGACATGAAATTTGTAGGGTGTGTTTTTTGTGAAGAGTAGGTTTGCACTAAGAAAGGGTTTCTCGAAATTTCACCTCCCAAAGGGTAAAATAGGGGTTGAAAGTTTGTATTATGACATTTTTGCTGGTAAAAGCTGGAATGTCGATTAGCTTTTCTTCTGATGGTAAAGAGGTCAAGTACGCATCTCAGTACTCGCTCCTCTACAAAGCTTTGGTGAATTAAAACCGTACTACTCTCATTCCAGAGATTAGTTTAGTTATAGAACTTAGAACTTCGTGCTTATTGCTTTGTTTGAGATATTGTCAGTTTGTATATTACATACAATTGAGAGGGAGTGAGAACGCTTATGATGTTTGTTTCTGAAAAAAATGACATTTGGTTCTTGTAGGCCACGCGGGCGAAGCCGCGGGCAGAAGCTAGTAGTTCTATATTTCCTCCTGGTCGTTTTATATTTCGTTTTCCATTAACTAAAGCAAAAATACCATTTAAAATATCCACCTGCCAATAAATATATAGTTTCCCCACTCGTAGGGTGTCTTAACGTAAACCACTGGACTTGATGATGCCAATTTTAAGGTACGATACACAAACGATATACGATACGACACTTTCAACGCCAACTATTAGTAGTTAGTGCGACAGAATTATCAACGTATAAGCCTTTGTTTCAGAAGCGACTACGGTGGGTAGCGGAGTGCAAAAAGTTGATTGGGCCGCGAAGTATCTACGTTGAACTGAAACTATTCGTTCTTTTGAGTTGATGACATTTCATTAATAATAATTATAATAATTTGTACATTTGTACTTAAATGTTTGTAAATAAAATCGAGCATCTAAATATGTACCTTCTTACATAAGGAGAATGCGAAATTATTAAAATAAATTGTACCTAATGAAGAGTGAAGCACGGTGCCTCAATTACTAGCTGGACCACGTTTAATTTTATATTTTATTTTGAAAATCGCAATTTTAAATTGTATTTTGAAAACGCAGATGCGCGTTTCTCACGAGGACAGAGCAGCGAGACAGGGCGCCAACTTTGCCAATGCTTGCTACTCAGTGAGCAACGTTCTGGAATGGCAGAATACAGATGGTTCCGCTCCAATACGTGCGATATGGCACCAGTATGATATGGTCTGCTTACTATTATGAATCTTCTTTATTAATTTGGTAAGTGGTTTCTCGTAGCTGCTCTGACCTCGTGTAAAATATACTTCTTTAGACTTCGAAACCAAAAAGACCATACCATGCGTAAACTGTCCATGGTTTCGGACATGGATGTTGGAATATATAAATGGATCCCGGGCTAGAATAAAAACTGAGGACATCTATATCTTATTCAATTTTTGTCTGTTAGCATCAGTGAGTGTGGGTGAAACAAAACATGGCTGTTTGTGTATATTATGAACTCGTCACTAAGTTCAAATTGTCAATTAATGAAACCTTATAACGATAATTAGAGAAACTTTTATTTGAAAATAACGTGTGCTCTAAGTACATGGTCGAACTGCACTTGAGGTTCCATAAACCTAATTTTGTCGCATAATATTTGTGAGGTTGCTGTAAATCTTTGTTACGATGGCGCCACTGCCTACAGGAAGTTAAGCTAGTTCCATGGAACTAATAACTAGTACTTATTAGTTCCATGGCTAGTTCTATAATAAATGTTTTAGGTACCACATAAGTACTTGTCACCACAAACATCAAATTGACTCATCGAGCGAGTGGTCTGTGGTGTCGACGTGACATTATAAATATTAGGCCTTAAAGGACTAGTATCCAAGGCCGTAAAATAAATTAAAAAAAAAAAATTATAAATATTATCATGTTAGCCATAAAAGATTTGTATCCAGGGCCGTAAAAAAATATTACTTGTCTGATGTCTCAGGTGACATTGACACGCAACGTCATACGTCAACGTCATGCGACGCGAATACCAATCGTGAATAATCAGGTCTAAATAATTTAATTTTAGAAAAAGAAAACGTAAAAAGTATCGTTCGGGGCTCGTACAAATCCTCGGGAATGCGATAATGTAAACGAAGATGTGCGGTGCGGCACTCGCGGTCGTGCTCGTTCGGTGAAGCGATCGGCGATGTCGATCGAGTACGTGGTGGTGAGCGAGGGCGAGCAGGACGAGCCCATCGAGCTGCCCACGGAGGAGGACGGCTCGCTGCTGCTGAGCACGGTGGCGGCGCAGTTCGCGGGCGCGTGCGGGCTCAAGTTCCGCGCGGGCGGGCGCCTGCGCGGGCTGCGGCTGGCCGGCGAGCGCGTGCTGCCGCCGGGCGAGGGCTGGGCGGCGCACCGCTACTGGTGCGCGTTCGCGCGCGCCGCCGCCGCGCCCGGCGCGCCGCGGCCGCGCTGCTCCGACCTCATCGTGCTGGGGCTGCCGTGGCGCACGGGCGAGGAGGCAGTGCGCGACTACTTCGCGGCGTTCGGCGAGCTGCAGATGGTGCAGGTTAAGCGCGACGCGCGCACCGGCCTGTCCAAGGGCTTCGGCTTCGTGAAGTTCGCGGCGTACGAGGCGCAGCTGCGCGCGCTGGGGCGGCGGCACCTGATCGACGGGCGCTGGTGCGACGTGCGCATCCCCAACAGCAAGGACGGCGGCGCGGCGGCCGAGCGCAAGGTGTTCGTGGGCCGCTGCACCGAGAGCCTGTCGGCCGACGACTTGCGCGACTACTTCGGCGCGTTCGGCCAGGTGACGGATGTGTTCGTGCCGCGCCCGTTCCGCGCCTTCGGCTTCGTCACGTTCCTGGACCCTGAGGTGGCGCAGTCGCTGTGCGGACAGGACCACATCATCAAGGGCGTGTCCGTCAACGTGTCCACGGCGTCGCCCAAGCGCGAGCGGCGCCCACTGCTGGGCTGGGGCGTGCTGGAGCCGCGCGTGTACTCCTGGCCGCCCGACGCCTGGCCGCCGCCCGCGCCCCCCGACGCCAAGCCCTACCTCAAGTACGAATGAGATCCGGTGCCCTCCTTGTTGTTAACTCACAGATTTTATATCAAACTAAATGTGTACATAATAATATAATATAGAATAATAAAGTTGTTCATCTGCCTTTCATTATGCCTCAGCCCATCCTCAGATGATGTGGTAGAAGCTTATTCAGTCTCCACTGAAGCGGAGAAAGAAGAAAATTTGTAGCAAATATTTAAGTTCTTAATTGTAAATCCAAATCGTTGACAGGTTTTGCAATATATTTACTAATCTGATTGAGCATGCCTGTGCTGTGAGGCTTCAATATACAGATTTACATAGTGCAGGCATATGCAGAAGTTCAGAACAGAGGCTTAAAAAATTATTTGCCTACAACTGTAGATATGTTAGAACCAGTAACTTAATTTCAATAACTTTTAAAATGCTTCTGTAGGATATCGTAATATATCTGTAGGATATAATGTATCTGTAGGATATTATAAGAAAGTTAACTTCTCAGTAGCCCTAATCACAATCGAGCAGTTGGATACAGAATTTTTTATAGAACCTTCTCGCAAACTTCCTCTATCAAGCAAATCAGCCAAAATGGTCAAGCAGCCTCTGTGATATCCACTTGCATATCAAAATAATTTGCTTGAAATTGCTCTTTTAATATGGTTTTGTACTAGATGACGCCCGCGACTTCGTCCACATGGATTAAATTTTTTTATTCCCGCGGGAACGCCTTAATTTTTCAGGATGAAAGTAGCCTATGTCCTTCCCCAGGATATAAACTATACCTATACCAAATTTCATCAAAATTGATTAGTAAATGGGCTGTGAAAGCGTAGCAGACAGACACACTTTCGCATTTTTATACGACTGCCTGAAAAAAGGAGTATATTGTTTTCAGGGTTCATGTATGTATGTATGTATGTGAGTTTGTAATTTCCACCATAACTTCTATACGCCTGAACCGATTTTGATAAATGAGGTATCGTTAGAATCCCTAGCTTATTCCGGGTGACATAGGCTAGTAAAATTTTTAAAAAAATTATGGGGTGACCATGGCCCCGCATTAGACTAAAGTTGAAAAAAAAATCGAAAATAAGATTATTGTAAGTGACAATCCATAAGTATAATATATTTGTCCTCTCATTTGAAACTTGCAGGAGTAAATGGTTCCACAGGAGATTTAATGTACCTAATTAGATAAAAGTTGGCCATACTTAAAAACAATATTCATTTGACCCGGTCACGATTGCTATCGTTAAGCTCTAAACCAAATTGCGATCTAAACACAAAAGTATTCAATAATCACTGAGTCTGCCGGCAGAAGACTGAATTAACCATCGTTCAAACGCTCGCATTTATACTATTTTCAATATGGCGTCCGTATCCGCAGATTAAATCGAATGACATGAAACAAGTCAAATTGACAGATATTAGGATACTTCTTGTTTCATGCAATTTCATGAGATATAATGACAAACGGTATTTTTTTTAAATCTTTAATTATTTTAAAGGGCGTATATAAACCATATGTACTTATATGACAGTCCTATTGTAGCTTATCCATTATTTTAAACTATTCTACTTAATTTATACATACATAAATTCTAATTACGTATCTATTCTATCTATTCTATTTTTAAGACCTCGCGGCGCCATCTATTGACATAAATGTGAAGTTCTGTTAAAAATACTGAAGCTAATGATATACCGCAACCCTATGTAACTTTATAAAAAATATTTTACTTCGCATTCGCTTCTATGAGAGCCCCCCTGAAATAAAGATTTTTATTATTTTTTAAGCCATATTCGGCGAGAGGCCATTGGTTTACATATTATATTTAAAGCTGAAGTAATTGCGTTCAGTAATTCAGAAGTTATAATGCTCTGACAGACGGACGGACGGACGGACGGACGGACGGATAAGTGCCAATTCACCCAAGTAGACTCAGAGACCTTCGCTTCGCTCGGTCAAAAAGTTAAATAGGATTTTAACTGAAACGGATTCCGGTTCAGATTAAATGCTATTTAACCACCCAATATTATATTTTTTAAAATTCAATGCTGACAGAGCTTGTTCCCTCAGACTGTTGTTCTGAACACATTCCATTAATAAATGTTGCATATTATCTTCAAGTTTATCACATGTCAAACAATTTGGTGAATCTACCTTTTTCATCAAGAATGCAAATTTCCTCAATGGGATGTGGCCAGAACGCCATCTAAAAGCAGCCACTATATACGGACGATTCAGTTTGAAATGAATAAACCAGGGAATACTAGCAGGCACATTTTGAATGGTTTTAAACCATATTCATTTGCCAACCGATTTAGTATCAAATTCATTTTTCCATAACACAGAGCAAGACTTTTTAAATTTAGGTAATATTTCTGAAATCGAAGGAGTACTTAGACCTAGTTAATCAAAACGTCAATGCCTTCCAATATTGCACACTTAGCCAAACTATCCACATGTTCATTTCCAATAAGACCAATATGCGATGGGATCCATTGAATCTTTATATTCACATCTCTACATTGAAAGTCATTCAGCATTTTTAGAACAGAAAAAGCTATCATAACACCTCTGCTGTGTCCAGAGGCGCATCGAGCTAAATGCTGAATGGCACTTCGACTAGGTATCAGTAAATATAACTACAGTGGATTTCGGATATAGCGTCGATGAAGGGACCACTCTATTTTCGTCGTTATATCCGGAAATCGTTACAGGCAAAGGTAAAGAGATACAGACACGTACCTACACATGTATAGTTTATATTCATGTATTATTGAAAATATTTGCACACAGGTATTCACTGGTAGTGGTACATTTAAAAAAGTGAAGAACACATTTCCCTACCTACTTAGCTGATATGGCTCGTTATATGATAACCAAGAAAATCTAACTCTCTTCTTACAAACTCACATTTGTTCATATTTATTGTAATCCCATTTTCTTGTAATCTGCTGAAAACAGTCTCCAAATGTTTGTAATGTTGTTCTTCGGACTCGCTTGCCACTAATATGTCATCACTCATCGACAAAAATAAAAATGTAGTCCAAATCTCGAAATAGTGAATCCATAAACCTCTGTCTGTCTGTCCGTCCGTCACACTCGATTATTTCAGTAACTACCGAAGCTATCGACATGAAATTTGGAATATTTGTGTATATTAGTGCCCCAAAGACACTGGAATTAAAAAAAATTGGAAATTATTTTTGTTCTTATTAACTTGGAGGAAAATCGGAGGATTGAAATTTAAAAGTGAGATAACTGTACTGTGTGGGGTATCATATGAAAGGGTTTACTTTGTACATTCTAAAACAGATTTTTAATTATTTTTAGTCATGATAGTTTTTGATTTATCGGGGAAAAAGTCTAAAAAAAATAAGTATCAAGCCCCACTTAACCTATTTTTGAGGAATTCAAAAAAGAACGACAACACACCGATATTGTGGAATTTAGAAGCCGAACGTGCTTTTCAACAATGCAAGCAAGATTTGCGGGACGTCGTAACTGTGTCATTTCCTCATGCTGACGCAGCGATTGCATTAATGAGCGACGCAAGCTTAAAATGTGTGGGTGCAGTTTTACAGCAGAAGGTCGATCGGGAATGGAAGCCAATAGCATTTTTTTCAAAAACCTTATCGGAATCACAAGTCAAATACTCTACTTATGATCGCGAACTTTTGGGTATATGTATATATGGCTACGAAACATTTTCGTCGATTGATTGAAGGTCGCAGTTTTACAATTTATACTGACCACAAACCATTGGTTCACGTCTTCGACAAGAAGCCATCAATGGATGACACTCCAAGAAGAATAAGATACCTAGATTACATATCGCAATTCAGTACCGATATACGGCACGTGAGTGGACAAGACAACGTTGTGGCTGACGCCTTATCTCGACTTGTAGAAACGATTACTTTACCCACGGTTATCGATTTTTCTGATTTGGAAAAAAACCAAGAGGGTGACGCTGAATTACAACAACTTATGCAAAATAAGTCGTTGCATATGAAGCGCATAGAAGTGCCAAATACAAACAGCAAAATATATTGCGATATTTCCACTGGAGTTACTCGTCCGTATATACCGCAGAAACTAAGAAGGACAATTTTTGACAGTTATCACAATCTGAGTCATCCAGGCAAAAACACTACAAGGAAATTGATTGGAAGAAATTACATCTGTCCTAACATGAATTCAGAAATAAACAAATGGTGTGATACATGTTTACAATGTCAGCAATCAAAAGTGCATAGACATACAGTTTCACCGCTCGGAAAATTTATGCCTGCTGCGCGTTTTTCACATGTACATATTGATATCGTTGGACCATTACCTACCTCTCAAAACAAACGGTTTTTAGTAACAATGATAGACCGCTGTACGTCATGGCCTGAAGCTTTTCCAGTTTCGGATATAACAGCTGAGACGATCGCCAGACTGGTTTACGAAGGGTGGATCTGTCGTTACGGGTGCATGGATTTTATCAGCACGGACCAAGGACGCCAGATGGAATCGGAGATATTCCGGAATCTCGCAAGATTAATGGGAATTGAGAAGTTCCGAACTACACCATACCATCCACAGTCTAACGCTAAAGTTGAGAGATTACATAGAACTATTAAAATGGCGTTAATGGCTCGAGCAAATACGACGATTTGGACAAAAGAGTTGCCGTCAGTTTTATTTGGCGTACGCTCCAGCTATTGACAAGATACTGGGTTTAGCGCTGCAGAACTTGTTTACGGCACAACCATCAAGTTACCGGCAAGTTTTTTCGGTGACAAATCGGAAACCACATACCCTGAGTTCATTCAAGGGATCAAGGAAAATATTAGCCGAGTCACGAGTATCCCACAGCGAGAGAGTTCGAATCGGAACGTTTTCGTGCATCCTCGTTTATCAGACTGTTCACACGTATTTTTGAGGTGCGATAGACTTCGCCCAAGCTTAACTCCTCCGTATGAAGGACCCTTTCGAGTCATCAGGCGGAGCAGCAAAGTTTTTACAATTGAACGTAACGGCAAAGAAGTGCACGTATCGATAGATCGATCTAAGCCAGCATTTTTGCTAAACGAGGAATTTGAGGAACGCGACTAGAGATGATTTATCGACCGAGCACAGTGGATTTAAACAGCAGAAGATTACACGTTCAGGGCGCGTATCTCGCCCCACCGTTCGTTTTGCGTAAATAGTCATAAGGCCAATTATTTTTGATAATAATTCTGTATTTTTTTTTTCAAGGGGGGAATATCTATGGCACTAAGCAATACGTGACCATAGATATCTAGGTTACAAATTTATTTATTACAATTTAATTATATTTAGTTCACACTTTGTCACGTAGCATAAATAAGCACTATTTTAGTTAGCAATCATTACAAGGTTTTCCCCACTCCAATGATCCAAATTTCTTAGTATATAAGGTTAACATAAATCTGTAAATATATGCCATTTTCACACCGAGTCTGTGTGTATCAATTCTGCTCCAACTCACAACGATCTACACGCAACCCGCAACATTGTATTGAAGTTCGAATATCAAATCGCTCATCGGCAGAAAGCAGCGTCGAGTGACCAATGACACATTCACTCGAGATACGCGAACAAGCGTGGACCTCTAGCAGTACTGCAAGACCCACCTTTCTTTTACCATATACTTATACAGTGTTGATATACAATATGTCGCTATTATCTTAATATATATTATCGTGTTAGTCATCATCGAGTGTATTATTTCAACGCCTACACTTAGGAAGTGAATCCTGACTAGGCTGTTGTTTGTAGGAGGCAAGGAAATCGTAACCCCCTACAAGACTACACAACAGAGCTACACTAAACTTTGGATCGCTTGTATCCTTTGATCCACCTCATACGATGATACATTTCAGGGGCTGAAGTCGTTTCATTTATTGAATCACAAAAACTGCACCAACTGTGAGCACTAGCTTGTTCAACATATATGATTTCTTAACATATATGATTTTATATTCTAATTTAGTTAGATTTTCATGTATCGGATTTTGCCTAGAGGATTCTAAAGTTAATCTGCGTTCAGCAACAGCTTTAGATATTTCATTATGGATTCCATTATGGTTTTGGCGAACTATAACAAGATATAATTTCAAGAAAAAACATTTCAGTTAATTCATTTTAGTTTTTTTCTAAAACTACCTGATAGAAAAGCTTAAATTAAAGCAAAAGTATAAAACGGGTACTATAAATATGTAGTAATGCAAAAACTAATTGTAAAACTCGAATAATTAATGAGATATCACTGACCAATATAACGTGTAACTCAATTAATGCAAAATATACTGAGAAAACGGCAAAGTTAAGTTTGCAAACGTGGTGTCCATAACATAACCGTTAGGTTAGGGCGAGTTAGGTTAGGGCGAGTTAGGTTAGGGCGAGTTAGGTTAGGGCGAGTTAGGTTAGGGCGAGTTAGGTTAG